>CM019744.1:4893847-6255332 GCA_009761775.1 Ficus carica | reverse complement strand
CTCATTTTCTACTCTAATCTGACTTATAGATATTACACAATGTCATCATTTAAATAATAGCCAGTTTTTTGTCTGATCATTTTTTCATAAATATCAAAATAGTGATTTTTTTTTTTTTTTTTTTTTTTGGGTTGCCATCAAATTCATTCTAGTCTCTAAGTATCATTTTGAATTTTCATATTCTATTTATTTTTTCTTTACTTTTTCCGGTTTTTATTTTTATTTTACCAATAGGTGGTCCACCGGCGGCAACAACAATGCCGAACTTCAAGTAGCCGAGTAAAACTTGTTCGGCACGTTAGGTGCTCGGGGTACAGAAAAAAAAAAAAAAACGACATTTACTTGTGTTGCATAAATTAAACATGTCGGTTTTGGGCTCAAGAACGACATGTCAAGTCGTTTTTACCCATGTCGTTCGTTCTTTGAAACAATACGCCTTTTTTCCCCTCCAATTTGCAATGTCTTTGTCTTTCTTAAAAGAAAACACAAATAAAAACAAAAAAACATGCGGAATATTATGGGAGATTTCTTACAATATATATATATCGTATTGTTTAAAATGGTGTCGTTTTTCGTTTATACGACGACATGTAAGTAATTTTTTGTCATTTTTTTTGCATAATAAATTTAGTAATTCTCAGTTTCTTAGTTCAAGAATAATTCAATGGCAAATCGGGCTTTTACCAATATTCAAATGTTATACCATATATTGTTTCTTAGAGACAAGGACGACAAATTCCCTAACGAGGAATGCTAAGACACTCACTTGCCCACTTTCTCTAGCACTCTCTCTACCATCACTCGACACGTGCCCCACTTTAAAGTTTTTATAAGCTACAAATCCAAATGATATAATATAAGGTATAACTTTTCATTTTATTACAAAAATACTATGACGTTTACCATTCATCAGATGATACTCGAAATTAACTACATGTCGTTTAATAACAGTAAACGACATGTCGTTTAAAAGAATGATAATGTTTGTTTTGTACCGATGACATTCGAAACTACATGTAATTGAACAACGTTATACGACGTGTCGTTTTCAAAGAATAAAACGACACAATCGTCAATGCAAGAAAACTACACGTTTTTTTATTTATGCCTAGAATGAAGCAATAGTAAACAATAAGCAGGCCGTTTTATCACTGTTAAACGACACTTGCAATATATATTGTCAATCTCTAAAGAAAAAAGGCATCTAGTTTTTATATTTTGAGAACTAAACGCCTCGATTTCTTCTAGAAGAACAAAACCAAGCGTAATTTTACCCAAGGAGAAATTTATGCAAAAAAATATAAACAACATCTACTTATCACCTAATCAACGACATGTCCTATATGTTCACTAAAGTAATAGATCTGATCCAAACGACATGTAGTTACTAAATAGTAGGGTTTTTTTTTTTTTTTTTTAACTAAACAATAGTTGGTTATATATAAAAGGAGAAAGAAGTGAGTAGTAATTTTTAGAGAATAATTAAAGTAAATAAAAGTAAATAATAAATTTATTAAGTAAATGATTTATACATCTCGTAAATATAGTATTTATCAGGTACATGTTATTTTTTATTTACCTAGTAATTTTCCTATTTACTTCAAATATTTTAAGATATTTTTTAATTCAATTATTTTCATAAAAGTGCTATTTACTATAATCTTTTATATAAAATATAGTAATTAATTAGTATTATGTATACATTACAGGGAGATAATAAATTAAATGTAATACCAGCTAGTTACTGTAAAATATAGTGACAAAAATAATAACAATTATTTTTTAAGTATTCGCCTAATTGGGACCAGGAGCTTTTAATGTGGGTTAGCGGCCACGGACTGAATTTCAAATTTGGTCTAAAAAAGTCAAGTGGATCCTTCTTTATTGTGGAGGGAGAAATATGTATATTAGTGTTTCGGGCTACTACTAAACATGCTTTTGTTTGGTTTGGAACAGAAACATTACACTATAAGTTGTCATTAGGAAATTTATAAAGAAGTCTATTATCAAGATACAGGAATATTGGGCTAGCTAGCAAGTATAATCTAACGATGATTTCATATCTTATTCTATCATGCGATAGAGTTTGAATTGCTTATTCTCAAGATTTAAAAAACATAAAAAAGTCATATAAAGAGGGTGTTTGGGGAATGTTTGGAGATTGGTGTTTTGTCATCTGATTTCCAAACATCCATTTAGGGGGAGTTTTGGTTTTCCTATGAAATTTTACAGGTGTAGTAAAGTTAAATTGTATAGAATTTCGAAAAAAATATATTGATATATTTTTTTTTGAATATATTTCAAGTTTTTATATTTTATTCACTTCCAACAAATTTTTTTTAATCAAACGTACATTTTCCAAAACTTAACTAAACTCCAATCAAAATATTTTCAAAACTCCGTATTCAATTGTCTCTCTAAGTAGCCTCTAAAACATGACCGTATCACTACTAGTACAGATAGAAGAAAAGTGGCACTCTAGGAACCAAACAACCCCACTTGCTTGTGTTACTTCTCCAAAATTTTTAAAGTTGTGATTAATGTTTGGAGGAAGAGGAAAAAACAAAAGCTTATTTTTTCTGATTTTCCATGTGAGTAGTTTATTATCGATCATGATAAATCGGGCAAGGGCCTGAATCTTGATTTTCTCTAAGGCCAAGCTCATTTCCCTCTCTATTCTAGTTTTTTTTTTTTTTTTTTAACTACTTTTGTGTGTGTGTGTGGCTCACCATCTCTACTCTTCTTTAACCTCAAGCCATTCAAGTGCTCGACGACGATTAAGAACAAATTGTTGATATGTGTGTCTATTAATATAATTATCCAATGTGAATTCACTTGTACTTCAAATTTTGGAAACAATAAACATCCCTAGATTTTTTTTTTTTTTTTTGAGAGTAACATCATCCCTAGATTTTGGTTCTCATATGAAGCATATTTAGAATTAAAAAAAAAAAAAAAAAAAAAGAAGCCTAGAACCATTTATACTGAGTACTAGACAATTAATTAAAAATCGGTCTAAAATTGCGGGATTCATTTTTTTATTAATGTGCAAGTGATTGTTTGAATTGCTTGACCTATTCCACTCCAATTTTGTTACGTGTCATGATTCGAAATTACACAAAAGTCAATAACATTTTATTTTGCAATTTTTTAAAGAAAAATAAATTATATGGGTCAATAAAGTTGATGAGGACTATTGATGACCAAATAGAAGTAACCATTAATAATTGAGCACGTGGAAAATAAACAGTGAAAGTGAAAGTTTGGAGTCAAGGTCTACAACAATACATATAGCACAAGAAACCATTAATGCATCTGACCCCAGTAGCCATTGTCGTTCTTGAGACCAACAGACACATATGGATAAAATTTAGCGAGTTGGAAATTTATATATATATATATATATGTATGTATGTATGTATGTATGTACTTATATCAACATTTATACACAACATGTGTATGAGTTTTTCACCAATATTTATATGATAAAATGGTCATTTCAAATATATATAAGTGACCCTTTTTGAAAGATCAACCCTAATTCATGATGTATGCAATAGAAAGTAGCAACCAAAGGAGGTGGGTAAGGCTTTTTTCTGGATATGAAAATCTACCTCCACTAGAATATATTTTGTTTTGTTTTTTGTTTTTGTTTTTTTTTCATTACCATTCCTTGAGAGGATATGGTCCCTCACTAGACCAACCAAAAAGTTGATTCTGCCACCATCTAAACTTTAACCCTCAACGCCTACTTTTGTCCAAAGATAAACCAATTTCACAAATTGGGGAAAGGAAAATATATTTTTATATATTTGAAATTGAAAGGTGAAATGTTTAAGAAGAAAATACCTCTTATATTTTTTTTTAGCTAACTAGCCGTTTTAATCCTTCAATTATGAACAATGTATCAATTTAAACCTAAAACTTTTAATCTTGACAAATTAGTTCATGAACTTTTACTTTTTAATAGTTTTGGTTCCTACTACCGTAAGACTTTGGGAATTTAACAAAGATAAATTCATCTATATCACATAACAACTAATTATTTTAAAGAAATTGTTACGTTAAGTGCAAAATGTGATAATTTTTAAGGTAGCGTAATTTGTTTGTAAAACCTTAAGTTATTATGGTATATTGGCACTTGAACTTCAAAACTCTTTTATTAATTCTAATGTTAAGGATTAAAACTGTCAAATATCAAAAATTCAGAAACTAATTTATCAAAATTTATAAGTTCAGACCAAAATAACAAGATAATTCAGGAACTAAACGAGTAAACATACATTTTTGTTGAGCATGGCCATGAGAGGTGACATATAACAGATGCACATTTAAGATCTTGTTATGATCACCAAGTCGGCTTGTCCTTTTCTTCTGCCTCTCATTGGTTGCAGACTCCATGAGCAAAGTTGATGGTTTATGGGGTCACAATGTCAATCTGTTTCCACACAACAATTAATTATGGTTTGAATATATACTAATACTAGTAAGTTAATATGACATAAAGAATGGACTCATCAACAAATGATATTAATTAAGGTAAAAAAGACTTATTTGTGGTGAGAAATAATCTTAAAGTAGATTATTAGGATACGTAATTCATTAGTAAGCATATGTATAATGTGGACCCAAATTAATGATAATGACATAATTAATAAGCGAGTCTCTCCATACAAATATTTCAACAAGAGAAATTGATCCAGAGAACTATCTCCACCAATGTTTTTAATTCTTCTAAACCATTTTGAAAACATTTCAAAAAGATTTGAAGAATTTGAGAGGAAAATGTTGTCATGACAAGATAAGAATAATTATCAGCCACTCGAAATGTCCAAAATACAAAAGGTACCATAGGAAACCAGGAAACTTCATTATAACCTACCCACAACTTTAAGTTACATCCATATATATACAAATCACTAACCTATCTTCCATCTAAAAGTGTTTGTTTCACATTTGGTATCATTATATTGTTAGCACGTTCAATGAGCTTATGGTATACGTCCTCGGTCGAGAAATAAAACCTATATGTAAGAGTTTAAACGAACATTCTTGTCATCGTCTATAAACCCTTAAAAAAAGTTTTTAAAAAAAATGTTAACGCTCCTCGCTCCTTCTCTGACTTATCCTTTAGCCAAAACAAACCAAAAAAAAAAAAAAAAAGTGTTTGCTGCATGTTGGATAAACGGAAACCACCAGCATATTGAGGTCATATCATTAGGGTTCTTTTGCACTATATATAAAACTAGCTAGCTATATATATAGATTCCCATGAAAGCTTGATTGAGGGTCGAAGATTATAATAAGGATAACAAGTCACCATCCAGAAGGGAGCTTTATGAAAGCTACCATTTAAAACGACTCTAGCTAGCTAGTATGGTTGCCGAAAGGTTGAAGCTAAATATCATCACTAACTAGGGAAATAATGTATATTGTCTCTATGTAAGACCTATATATTATTATTATTTTTTTTTTTCTAATCTGTGACGTCCTCATTCCTGGACTTAACATCGATCCTAATTTTTCTTTTTTTCTTTTTTATATTGCGATCATACAAAAAAAAAAAAAAAAGAAGAAGAAGAAGTCAATCCATCCTTTTATCAAAATTATAATCCTCAATTATTTATGCACATCAAACCTACAATCTTATTAATGTAAAGAACAAAGTGCGGATATAAAAAATCAAACTTCTAACGAAAAATAGCGACGTCCCTTATTATTATGACACGTACCACACCGGCCGTATTAAAACCACTCTTGTTTTCTTGTGAAATCTCCGCAGTTGAATGATAATAATTTCTGCTTTTAACACCCACCATTTTTGTGTCCTTCAGGTGAAACAAAAGTTCTGCGCAGCTGAGAAATTAAGCTAAAAGTTGATAAGCCGTCTCACATGGATACACACACACACACACACACACACACACATATATACACATATATATAGGGTACTATCTTTTTACTGAAATATGGACGTTATTTTATTTGCTGCAGCCATGTTGATTTACCAAAAGTAGGTTCGCTATAAATTTCCTGAAAAAGGTACTTTTACCAACATGATAAATAGAAAAGTTATGATCAGCTAGCTAGATGTCTGTTGAGGACTATTACATTATTGCATGCACACGGACCTCATGGAGTAAGTAAAAAAAAATAAAAAATAAAAAAATAAGGGCACTACATTAAAAGTACTTTAATCCTGCCGATAAACACTGTTTTTTTATCATTTGGATTACTTTTTAACGGTTTGATTTATGATAGAAGTTTGAAAGTATTTCTGCACTTCGCATTGAATGAAAATTTTTAATATGAAGACTCATAGATTTGATCATTAAAAAATTTATCTAATCGATAAAGCAACAATACCTACTGGTCCAATATAGCTGCACCATTGCATGCACCGTTTAATTATCATTATATGTGTACACTACATGGAATATGGCCTTAAGTCGTTGTTAAATATCAGAGTTGTTGTTGCTAATAATATTTTTATGACACATGTATCTTTGTCACTAAAAGTATTTTTAGCGACGAATGATGTGTCGTCGCTATACATAATATATATATATATATATACACACACTAACGATGACTAGTTTGAATTTGTCATCTATGATTCCCGTTTTTCCATATTATTTGATGCGGCTATCTATTTTTAGCGACGACTTATTTGAATTTGTCATTTCTAATTCTCTATTTTTTTTTTTCAAATTATCTGGTGTGGCTCAAATCTTTTACGATGACAATGATACAATGATATCGCTAAAGACCTTTCTTTTTCTAACAAAAATTATTATTTATTCAATTATATATATTAGTATAGAAAGCCTTTATATTTAATAATAAGTTTGTTCTTTTAGTTACTTTGCAAACTAGATTATTTATGATTATTTATTAATATGTTATTTACTAAAATTTTATAGATATTTATAATTACAAGAAGCATAAAAGCAAAATAAAGAAAAAACACATAATAATAGTAACAAAATAAGAGTCAAGTAGAAAAACAGGAACATAACAATACACTATAGTCTCATTACATCTAATAATATATATATATATATATAATAGCTGAAAAAAGAACTAAAATGTCTAATCTCCAAAGTTCGTATACCCTTAATCTAGTTCGTTGGTAATTTGAGCATGTAAAAATTAGGTTCATCTGAGTCATCACAACAGTCAGTTGCATGTGGAAGACATAATCTAACCTTACTAGAAAAACCTTTCCAAAACGGCTGTTTGGATAAACTTTAGTCTGTCAACTTTATAATCAACAAATTACAGTCATAAACTAATTAAACCATGTAAATAATTATCCAACCTTTTTAATTGATTATGGCGTCTGCTTTAAGACATTTTATACAATTGGAGAAGGTACATGTACTAGTACGTACTGATGAACATCAACACATACTTTCTACCATTATAGTACATATTGTATTTATATTGTATTTGGGAACCTTTTCATGAATTATAAAGAATATTATGGTGCTGCTCTTGAAATTAAGTGATGACAGTTTGGAATTCTTAAGAGAATAAAAAGCATGACTCCATTTGACATCAAATCAGACTTGTCAAGGTTCCTTCCCCCCCCCCCCCCCCCCCCCCCCCTCCTTTTCTGAGGGCCCTAAAATACTCTCCTTTTTTTTTTTTTTTTTTTTGGGAGGGGGGTGGGGAGAGGAAGTTACATGAATTTTCTAAAGCTATGGCAATTACATTGAGGGCCACTTATATATATATATATTTATCTATTTATTTATTTATTGAGGGAAACATTGATGAGTTAAGTCTTTATCATTTTCTTAATTTAGAATTATATATTGAATTTGTAAAAGCAAAATATATACATGAATCCTACCAGAAAGGCACATGCACTAGTTAGATGGATCATGACGTACGCGATTAAATATATATAAATATATATATATATATATATATACATTTTAAAAATAGATATACTTTGTTTAGTAGCTTGCTTAATTGGAATTGTTGTCCATTAGGGGAACAACCACGAAGGGGAAATTTTTAATTTTGAACACCCTTATCATTGAGTCATAGTAATTTATGTAAATAGTTGTCAATGTCAGATTGTGAATTTGTCTCATATTACTAAGTTACTGAACTATTATGAGATTTATAGGTGGATTGGACTCCCTCTCTCTTTAAGCTAGTTTTTGAAGATGGTTTTTACTTAAACTCATTTAATTAATATATATATATATATGGAATGAATTTATGTTTAATATACATGTATCATAGTTTGAGATGCAAAAATGCCAAAGGTGTATCAACTATGTGCTACAATATATGTGATTCTTTACGTGATGTTACTTTATTTAAACGCCAGATCTTTCTGCCCGCTCTCCTCATTCGTTAATCTTTATCATTTTACCCGTCACAATAAGCTTTATTTTCCTTGTTTGTAATCATCTTAAATAATAGTATTTGATTCATTATAATTAGATGCTTTTTTTTTTTCCTTTTTCCTTTTGGCTTTTTTTTCTCTCTCATTAAGTTAATTACCTAAAATTAACATTTACGTCAAAACTAATTATATATGTTTAATATATTTTTTTTCTGCCATGCATCACGCTTCATGTGGTCATATATATGTATGGGACCATACAAGTGATAAATTCGTACTTTAATCAAATAGCAACCAAAGTTGTGGGTGGAAAGAAAAATTGGTCTGGATGTGACAGCTTTATTAATATCTAACTTCACTGCAAGCCCGGATTTGCTTTCTAATACTTTTTTTAAATATTTTTTTATCCCTATTATTTTTTATGGGAGCTTTAATTTCTGATACATACATACATACATACATATATATATATATATATATATATATTGTCTGTGTAAGAGACCTGATTCAACTCTAATAAATTCTCTTGTCGTGTTCTTTATCCAATCACTTATTGTATATCAATTATGCATCATACCAAATTCGAAACCCCACCCTTAATATATATATGTATACATATGCAGGGAAGGATACTATATTACAGAATTTTGGGGTTTATAGAAAAAATGGCCTTTTAAAACTATTATTATAATAAATATCCTGAATTTTTGTAATATGAGAAAATGAAATTTTTTTAGACGATCAATCAGTTGTGGATTACATTAATAGATCTGATAGTTCATCATTGATACAAAATATGAATCAATAATACTAGTATGTCGTCGATTTATCAGTGATAGACCGAAAAAATAAAAATAAAAAAATATTTATTTAAAAAAAATTCAGTTATTTATTTGAAAAGTAGTGTTAGGGACACCAACTCTCATTCTAATATTTGAGAATTAACTTATGTGATAGTGAATTTTTATCTTTTTATAAATAGATACACATTGATATTATAATACTTTAAATACCTATCAATAAAAAGAAATAACAAATAACATGTCAAATAAATTGATATACATAACTTAGGGTTCGTTTGGTTCACCGGTTTGAGTTGAGATTTTTAAGTTTCAATAGTAATTTTAGTTGACTTTTTCAGAAAAGATAAAAACTTTTGGAAAAAAAGACAAAAATTGAGTTAAAAAATTTAAATTTAGATTGGTGATCCAAACAAAGCCTTAGAATTAGGGACGTAAAAGCTCCTATTATTTTTCGTATTTAAAATGGTGCCAAAAAGAAGGTGACCCACCTAATTTCTTCTATAATTTTCTGACAAATAAAATTAGGTCATTGATATATTAAACAGGAAAAATGAAGTTACCAGTCAAATAAGGACACGAAACAACTCCTAAAAACCTCTCGATCGTCTACTCTAGAGAAACTGTTGATGCTTGAAAGCACCACATAATTAAATGAAGAATAATATACAGCTACAAAGTTATACCTATATTCGAAAGCATAAAAAACCATCTAATTCATATATATATATATATATATATTATAAAACTATCTGTTTCCGATGTCCAAAACACAGAGGACTAGAAAGAGAGAGGTCGGGACTTTATTAGACCATGGATGCGTTTTGACTGTGTACAAGTACTGGTTCCAAATTCCAATGCTCCACGATATATATTGAATTTTGCCGTTGCGTGAAAGAAAATATTCACTACTTTTGATTAATTGGAGTTTTATAAGATTCTATTTGAATGGTGTGACGCGCATGACAAACAATAGTAAAAAAAATTTACGTAAATGACTTGATCAACAGCAGGTGATGATCTGGCAAGCACGTAATAAGTAAGTAATAAGTAAGGAAAAGAGACCAAGAAAATAACTAGCTCTTTTAAAGAGTATATACACATATTTTTAGAATAGACAGAGTATTTATATCCATATCATATATGTTATTCAATAGTTAAATCTGATAAAAATAACATTATATATGTATATATATATACTCTCTGATTTAAGTTTAATCAATAAAATTTTCACCGATTTTATCAAAATTTTGTTTAGAAGGAAATCAAATTTTTTACATGCAACTTACTTTTAGGATAATCAATTTATAATCAAAAGGTATGAAAACAATAAAAAAAAAATTGCAAAAATTTAATAGGTGCGGTATTTAGGATATCATATTAATAATACATGCTCATGTTGATCTAGTTGCACATACTGATATAACTTTTTGGGATCCTTTCACCGTATATATATAATTTTTTTAAATTTTTTTTTAAGACGATTATGGTAAAGACAACATAATGCATTCTTATTGAAGATAGTATTATAATGAATGTATAGATTACAAATATTTTCGACTAATCACAAGTTGACGACATGCCAAATCCGATCTGATCAGTAACGGTATATACTGACTAATTCCACAATATATGCGTGTGTGTGTGCGCGCGTGTGATACGCACCCACATATTAGTGCACAAGGATCCACATAATTTAACTTCTACATAACTTTTAAAACAGATAAAAATTTTTAAAGTGACTAATGAAATCAATCTC
Organism: Ficus carica; assembly: GCA_009761775.1. Taxonomy (NCBI): domain Eukaryota; kingdom Viridiplantae; phylum Streptophyta; class Magnoliopsida; order Rosales; family Moraceae; genus Ficus; species Ficus carica. The sequence continues at coordinate 6,244,408 of CM019744.1, read as the reverse complement.
AAAACCTCAAATTTTAAATTAGCGGAGTAAACTATAACTATTCTTTCACATAACACCCTTACATTAACCAAATTAATTATTATTGCCCGCTTCCACATGAAAATCAGTAATCATCTAAGAAATTATTATAATAGGAATTGTCTTTTTTCACTATCAATTAGAATTATTATTTTAATCGTTAGATTAACTTCTCACCGATTGTGATCTATAAACGAGAGCAGTTTTGCACCACGTGCTAGAAGTCTTTAACATGAACACTAATCACAAACTGAACTATTAAAAATTAATTCAACAATTAAAATTACGATTCTTAGCTACTATTGTTTAAAAAAAAAAAAAAAAAAAAAAAGGACAGTCATTACAGTATAAACTCCCTAATAGTCAACAATAAGTACATAACTATCGTAATTGTCCTCCTAGATAACTTAGGCTAGCTTTTCAATTTAGGACCCCTAATTCTAGTCTTAAAAAAAAAAAAAAAAAACACTCTTGTCAAATCTGAAAATTTCTATCCAAACCTCTTTTTTTCTCCGACAACTGGGAGCTAATCCAGCGGGTTTAACATAAGCAAGCCAAGCAGCTACCATAAATATCACTTTTTGCCAACACATACAAACCCCCTTGTTTCGATCCAACTATATCTTTTGGTCACAAAAAGTACACCTTCCGTCCATTTCCTAGCTCCCACCTTTTCCCTTCGTGTATATATATCCAACCCCATTTCGCCCCCACTTTTCCTTTCCCTCACTCAACATGGGAATCATGGAACGCCACCAAACCTATCATCTTCATCATCATCTTCCAGATCATGATCATCATCGGATGGCTGATTCCTACCTCTCTTCTCAGAGAAGCCTCCAATCCGTTCCTTCCCTAACCTCCTCCAAATCCCACCACCAAGAAAACAACTACCACCACCACTGCCTCGTCACCAGCTTCACACCCCACAGTTCGTACATCTCTTCCATCACCGTCGCTGGGAAGATCGTCTTCACTGGCTCCTCCGACAGAGAAATCAGCTCCTGGAATAACTACAATCACCACAACGACAACAACAGCAACGTCGTACTAACTGCTGGGAACGGTGCGGTGAAGTCGCTTGTCGTGTCTGGCGACAAGCTCTTCAGCGCGCACCAGGATCACAAAATTCGAGTCTGGAAAATTAGCAGCAGTAGCAGTAGTAGTAGCAGCAGCAGCGGTAGTAGTAATAATAATAATAGCAATAATAAGTACACGCGCCTCGCCACGCTGCCGACCCTGGGCGACCGCGCGGCGAAGCTGCTGTTGCCAGGGAACCACGTGACAATCCGCCGCCACAAGAAGAGCACGTGGGTTCACCACGTGGACACCGTGTCGGGGCTGGCCCTCTCGCCGGACGAGTCCCTCCTATACTCGGTGTCGTGGGACCGGACCCTCAAGGTGTGGCGGACGACCGATTTCAAGTGCCTCGAGTCCGTCCGGAACGCGCACGACGACGCCATCAACTCCGTCGCCGCCTCGTCGGACGGCCACGTGTACACCGGCTCGACCGACAAGAAAATAAAAGTTTGGAGGAGAAACTTGGAGGACAAGAAACTGTCCTTGGTGGCGACATTGGAGAAGCACAATTCCGGGATCAACGCTCTGGCGATCAGCGACGACGGGTCGGTTTTGTACTCCGGTGCGAGCGACAGGTCCATTGTCGTTTGGGAGAGGAAAGACGTTGGCGAAGGACAAAACGACATGGTTGTTCTCGGAGCTCTCAGGGGACATAGCAAGGCCATTCTGTGCTTGTCTGTCGTTTCTGATCTGGTGTGTAGTGGCTCAGCAGATAAGACGGTGAGGGTTTGGAGAGGCGTTGAGAGGAGTTACTCTTGTTTGGCTGTCTTCCAAGGCCACACCGGACCGGTCAAGTGTTTAACGGCTGCGATTGATCGGGTTTTGGATGATGATGATGATCATGATTTGTCTTATTTGGTTTATAGTGGTGGCTTGGACTGTGAAGTCAAGGTGTGGCAGATCAGTGTTCCTAATCTTCTCTAGAAGGACTGTTTTTTTTTTTTTTTTTTTAAATTAATTATTATTATTATTTGAAAATTTTAATTCCGAAAGTTAGTAATAAAATTATGAAAATATTCAAAAATATGCACTATTAGTCCGACTATACAAGTTTTTTTTTAATTTATTTTTTTCTTTTCTTCATATAATTTCTCAAAGGATTTGGTGTACATAAAGGAAGAGAAATGTCATATTTTGTTTCCCTTTTATTTGTGTAGTAAAAATGAAGAGAAGAGGGTTCGTTTAGTTTTTATTGGAAACATATTTTTCAATAATGGAAATGGGGCTTGGTTTTAATTGTAGAATTATGAATGATTGACTTTGACGTTCTACTTGTAAAGTACTCTGATTGTATTTCAATGTTTGTGAGTTTAATGAAGGCCAACCGTCTTACCAATTATGATGAGACTTTTGAGAGAGATATTTTGTACCATTTTTTTTTTTTTCGCCACACTTATTATTATAATAAAATATATTTATTGTGTTAGTGGTAGTATACAACATGGTTAAATTATTTGACGAGGTTGGTTAAATTATATGTGTATGAGATAGAGAGAGTTTAAGGATGGAGACCATTGATGTGTCCTCAAATCTTACGTTTGCAACCGATCTTTTCAATTCCAACCAATCTAAAAACGTCAAGTCATGGTAAAAAATAATAATAATAATAAATAAATAATAAAAATAATAGAAAACAAGAACAAGAGAATTACATAGACAATATAAAATTGTGATGAAAATGATATTCGTATCACAATTTTGGATTGGATAACATAGAAGCAACAAGTGTCATTTTTTTTTTTCTAGGATTAGTTGGATTGTGGGCCTTAATGTGACGAAAGTGAGCAAATAAATTAATGATTTTCTAAAGGCAAAGCTCACTTTCATTCTTACCTTCCATTTTTCTTTGCCCACATTCTCAATTATGCTTTGCTTCTATACAAAATCTAATAATAATAATAATAATAATAATAATAAAAGAAGTTTCTTCTGGAGGGGCAGGTAGGACAACTTTATTATTATTTTTTTAATGAAACATAATTGGATTAGTGAAAGAGAAATCCATTGTTTTAGAATATTTATATGTTATTATAGAGAAGGAAATGAAAGGGAATTCCATTAAGATCGGAAAGGAATATTTACACCTGGATTAATAATGAATGTTTTAGGATTCTAAAAATTAAAATACAACTCGAGAATGATACTGGCTTGGACATGTGTTGGCGACAAGATCTCTACACACTAGTGGTGCAAATTTTTGTCCATCTTATTCAATTCAAGAAGTTTTTTTTTTTTTTTTTTTATCACATTCACTGAAAGGGCAAAAAAAAAAAAAAAAAAAAAAAAAAAAAAGGACGGGGGGGAGGGGGGGGGCGCTGTTTTTGCCAACAGCCAACAAGTGGTTACAACAGCAGCAGAAGTTATAAATCATCGCGTACATCGACTTGGAACATAATTTTAGGTTGAAGTTGGTTAACTTTTAAAAACTAATTATAATTTTTATTGGTTTTTTGTAAAAAGACAAAAACTGAAATATAAATTTTGAGTCCAAACCGAAGAACCAAACAAAGACTAAATTTTATCAGTCAGATTTATAAATGTTCACAATTAAAAATAAAATAGACTATACAATAAAATAATACTTCCACAGGAAAAAAAAAAAAAAAGAATTACCACTCATAAGTCTGACCGTCAAAATTTAAACTAATAGCTAAAAAAATATATTGCTTATAGTAGGACCAAAAAAGGTATCTAGTTGTATTAGTACTTTATTTTCTGTGATTACAAATACAACCTAACAATAATACTACACCTGACTTTAATTAAAGGTGTAGAGTTCGAATCATCCACCCCAAATTAAAATAATAACAATAATAATAAGTACTTTCTTTTCTTTTCCTCTTTTTATTTTTATTTTTTTGGTATTTGGCCTTGCTTTGTTGATGAATAAAAGTAACTCTAGATCGCTAGCTTTTTAATCTGTACTACTAGTTAGACAACTTTTTAACTAGAAGGCACTAATGGCACTTCAAAAACTTTATCACGGCCTCTAGTCCCTACTATCTATGCTGATCGCTTTTTATCTACTCAGCCCCATATTTGCCACTCCATACTGTTTTTCTTTATATAGGTGTATATGTATATATATGTGTGTGTGTATAATAAGAAAGATACAAGACAACCATAGACATTTACATTTCTGTTAAATGAAGAAAAAGAATTTCTCCCTTTCAAAAAAGGAAAAAAAAGAAAAAAAAAAAAAAAGGATTTCTAAAACAGCTTTAAAAACCTAGAATAAACGTAATTGAATTTGCATACAAGATAATTATATAAATTGTCAATCATCTATGTAAGAATTCTTTGTTCTTTTTAATTAATGCATTCTGCGAGATAAAGTACAGATATTTTTTTTTGGTAAAAAAAGGAAAATACATTTTTAAAAAATTTTAAGTATCATTTTTTATTTTTTGATAAATTAGTATCATATTATTTCTTTTATATGTTGCTGTCTTTTCAAATAAGGAGTTCCAGAATCATGATTAACATAAATAATTAGGCATCGTGATTAACAATTTTTTTCTTCTTTAAGTAATAACGTGAATAACGTTAATCACTTATATGAAACAACATTATTGTTAATCAATCATATTACAAAGTGGGATTATAAAATAACATTAAAAAAAACTGAGATTGATTTCTCAAGAGCAAACTTACAAGAATCAAACTGTTTTCTTTGTTGGTGTCATTTCTTAAATAAACCGCTGGAAAATTATTAGAGAAAAAAGCATCATTTTTTTCCAATAACGTGTATAACGTTTCCTAAGTGAAAAATAAATAAAATAATTACATAAATATATGGAACACACTACAAGCCCACAAGAAAGACCATAATTAGTGTTCCCTTTTGAACGAACCAACCAAACGTCTGAATTCCATTATATTGGAGAAAGAAAGAAAAAGAAAAAGAAGCCGAACCAAACATCATCCAAAATAAACAAATGCCAAAAGGCAAAAGAAGCTTACATCATATATTTACTTTTTGATATAAGGTCTTGATCCGTACGATATTACAAGATATAAAAATAAAAATGAATCATATTCATTTCATCTTTATTTAGATATTTTTTTATAGGCCCTAAATTTTGACCCCTAAAACAAATTATAATGGAAATATAAGTTAGGTTAATGTCAATTCTTCCACATGCCACATTATCCTATCCTCTATATATATATATATATTCTGAAACCCGCTCCTTGATATCATGTAGAGAATGTTGAATTCAGTTCATCCGACATTGAAAAAGTGGAAGAAGGATGGATCTAATTAATATAATACTCCATCCTATAAATTACTACTTTACAAATTACAATGAGGAAATCAAACCTACTTTTTCTGGCTTGCATAATGTTGTGCACAGCTATACCTTGTGCATGTGAGAGAGCAGATTTTTTTTAAGATTAGCTTTAATCACTTGAGTTTTTATTAATTAATTATTAGTGCTCCTTTAAGGACTAAAACGTGTTGGTGGTAGTGATAATTACACAGAAAATATCCTACTAAAATATCCATCCTATATATCACATTAGTAAACAACCTATATGAGCAAATGATTAAACCATATCATCGGGTGTGACAGTATAGTGATCGAGGGATCTCCATTTAAGACTCGATATTTCCAATTCAAGTTTGATCTTTGCCCGTCTTATCAAATGATTGTCATTCATAGTATGTTCAGGAGTGGACTCTGCATCTTAAGTTGTAACATGTGGGTTTTTGAATTAAGTCTCTTACAACTTCACATATGATACTAGTTTATTTCTATTGTTGCATTAGTCCGAATGACGTGAAAACACCACTGACCCATTTTTCTTTCGGAGTAAAATATATATATATATATATATATATATGAACCGTGATGAAGAGACGCGTGTAAGCAGGGAGAGATAGAGATTGTTCTTGCTTGAGTTCTTGCTGCAATAATAATACCTAAAAAACAAGGGTATCTTATATAGCTGGAATTCAATACATACTTGCCAAATTATTTGGTAGTTGATCATGATCTTGCAATTGCTAACAAGACAAAGAAGAACATCTGAAGCTATTTTACGTCCTGAGATTTATATTTATATACATAATCAAGCTCTTATTACAGACAAAAATGGCAGTCTGTAATTAATCAGAAGCAAGTGTTTGGTGACTAGGCTAGAAATAATTGGAAAATGACCACGCATGTGCCACCCAAAACAAATTGTCGTGACACATTCAATTACATTTCATAACTTTCTCGGCATGACAGAAAATTTTCTAATAAATCCTAATTAGTTCTTTCTATGTCGAGAATGCTTCTTCTTTTCCACCAAACACGCTACAACCCATTCAAAAATGTGATCAATAAAAAATTTTGAGAGGCAATTTTATCATGATGTATATATAGTTCCGAATTACTAATAAGTAATATATTATTGTCATTGAACAAGTTGTTAAGTTGTTTCCGAGAATACTGCTAGAAATACCAATTTCAATTTAAATATTTGAGTACTCACGTTGCAGTGAATCATCATCATTTCAAGAGTAGAATTTAGGACCCATTTGGGGCACCATCTCTGGCTGGTATTTTACCATATGATTTCAAAATCCCAACGCTAAATCAAACTTTCCTTCTCTTTCATTTTAAAAAAACTCAAACTTTAAAAGTCCATAACTTTATCATTTCAAATCGAAATAAGATGATTTTTTTGTCAAAATGCTCGTATCGACGAGACGAATAAGAAAATATCCATTTTACAAATTTTTTTCTAAATATATTTCAAAATTTTGTATTATTTTCTATATCACATAACTTTTTCAAAAAAATTTCCCCAAACGCACATTTCCGACTCAACCTTCAAAACACCATTTCTAGATATCCCCCCAAACGGACCCTTAATTTTAAAGACTTGTCAATAAAAGAATAACAACTCGCATATCACGTAAGTTGATATTTACAATTTATAATTAGAATTGATATTCTAACATTATTCTATTTCAAAAAAGAGGCAACATCTAAGTCCAGCTTTTGAGTCTATTTTTTATTCAGATTAGTCCATTTAATTTCACAGGTACGACAACTCTTGAAATTTAGTACATAGAACCGTACCACCAACAAAGTGGTAATAACTGTTTTTATCCTTTCGTCTTCCTGGAATTTTTTTTAGATATTCAATATTGGATGTTTAACAAAGTGCCCACTATTTGGGTTGGTTGTCCTTTATACATTTTGTGTACAAGGGTGGTGTTTATTTGTTTATGTGCGTGTTTTTTTTTAGCATTGGTTTTGTTCCCTTGGTAGTTAAATCTCAACATATATATATATATATATATATATATATATTTTCACTTTCAAGAAAAGCTTAAAAAGTATACCCAACAAAAGCCAAAATGAAATTCAAGAATGCCCATTATCACACACAAAAATCAAATTCCTAGATTTTTCACCTGGTTTCCACAAGACATACAACAATCCATAACAAATGACTGTATCAAGCTCGTCATTCCTGGTCGATCAAAAGATAAATTTTAATTTCTCAATAGTCACTCAAACTATGAAGAGCACGAGTTTAGAGTTCTAAACGTACAAGTGTCGGTGAAAATAAGTAGGAAAGGCAACAGCTTAAACAAATGGTAAAGTAATGTGAGTTTAGAATTTTTACAATGGAACTTTTGCTGGTGTACCTGGATCACGGGGATATTTTTTCGGTGTGGGGCGAGCCTTTAAACATACAACGGCAGTTCTCTGTCCATGCGGACTGTGAGATTCCACTGGGTAGAAAAAGATAACTTGCATAAGGAAGCAAAGCAATATGCCTGGTTTTATAATTCTAGCAATAATTTGAACATTTCATAAAACTTTTAGCAAACTGACATTCAATCATGTCTTTAGCATATAAGGGCAGCCAAGCATTCTAGTTGCGACCAGAACGCTAAGTTTTAAAGAGGAAAAAATAAGACTGTGTTTCAGAACATGCCTAAAATGAATGGCGAACGTTTGACCAATGTATTACTTTAGGCCAAGCAATATGAAAGTTCCTGATCTCAATTCAGAAATCATGACCTTACACGGTTTATAAATAAGTAGTTTGGTAGTTAGTACAATATTATGAGAAACTAGCAAGCCGTGATGTCTCATTACGAGCTAGTTCGAAAACAAAAAGGGCTTGTTGAAGAGAACTCTTGAAAACAAAACCCACTTCGCGTACAGGAAATATTCTTAGCTAGTCTTACTATCACGACATGTATATACATACCAGAACATACTTGTAATACGGATGCCCCCATCTTTTCAATTGCTCTTTCTGCATTTTGCACTTCTACCTAATCCAATATTCCAAATACGACAATTTGTCATTAGTTCTATGCAGAAGCTACATCAAGAGCTCTGAGAAACCTTGCATTGTAGAAAAGCATACACACCTCTGGCTCGTGGCCCTTAGCGGCTACAAACAAACCACCAACGCGAACCAGAGGAAGACAGTATTCAGCTGGACATCACAAATAATAAATGTATTTCAAGTCTTGTGAATACACCCAGGGAGCAAACAAAAGAGACTTGTTTTTTATAATTACCTAAAACTCTCATTTCCGCAACTGCTCTGGCAACTGCTACATCGAATTTCTCTCTGAAGCATTGATCCTGCCCCAAATTCTGTCCTATAACAAGGTTTCTCAACATGCATTCATCAATATATTCCAATTGGTGTACACTTTATCTTACAATTTCAAAGAGAAACCATGTTTACATGCATGCCCTCACACCTCAAACCAAATTTTTCAAACTGACTCCATTTCAGGAGCTTAATCTCTTTTGATTTTCTACGGCTAACATTTCAAAACCATTTATCGTTTCCTTGTATGCATGTAAAACCAAAATTTTTGTTTTAAAAAAAAATCACATTTTGCGTAAAAACCACTTTTGAAAATATAAATTGATGCAGTATGATGAGTAAAAACTGATAAATTTGCTTGGCTAGAACTCATCTCCAAAAACTACCTCAAGGAAAGAGGGTGCTCAATCCACATATAAACACCATAACAATTCAGTAACTTGGCGATGTGGGACAAATTCAACTTCTAACACCCTACCTCATGCACAATGTGTCATGCAAACGGACAGGATACAAATCCATATTGCATGCAAAAATCTGACTCTTAGATCATGATAAATGGATTTGTGTAGAACTTATCTCAAAATCTAGCTCAAGACAAGAGAATGCCCAGTCCACATATATAAACACCATAACAACTCATTAACTTGATGATGTTAGACAAATTCAACTTCTAACAAAAACCACAAAAAGGAGAGTGAGAGAGAGAAACATTACCTCTGCTCTTCCTCTAACAACTTGAACATTGGGCAAACCGACATGACCAATCACATGCTCCAAGAAAACACACCGTTTGTTCATAGATTCCATAAGAGTAACTTCCCAGCCTATCCTCAAAACATCATATATGTAAAAACGCCATAAATTTGAACTCAACTTCATTTTTTTGCCCCCTTTCCTTTTGCTAAATCGATCAAAATATGGAGATAAACAAAAACCAAAATGTTTACCAGGGCAAGCTATGGCTAGAATAAGTCCGGGAAGACCCGCGCCACTCCCAACGTCAACAAGCTTGACATTATCACACGAAGAGCCACAATGCGAGAGGTAAGAATTCCGAATCGGAGGAATTATCGCAAGCGAGTCCTCTACGTGCCTCTCCATGACCTCGCTCACCTCCGTAACAGCCGTCAAATTCATCTTCTGCACTTCGATGAACAGTCTAAAGATCTTTTCTTTCTCAATTTCTGTACATTTTCTCAGCAACCAAACAGCGAATACAGAAAGAGAAAGAGAGAGAGAAACCTGGTTCCATTGAAGAAGAGAATCGACGTAGAGACGGAGTTGATGTTGCTGAGAGGAATTCAGGGTTTGGAAGTGAGAGGAGTTGAGGAATGTGGTGGTGGAGAAGGATTTGGGACGGAATCTGAGAGGAGAGAATGTCGAAGGCTTGGCGGTCGGAAGGTGTTCGAAGAAAGTCCCCAGAGAGAATGGGGGTAGGCTCCGCCTCATCATCATTTTTGGCGCGCTCCTGATAACGGGAATGTGCGAGTCACTAGCGGTTCTTTGAAGAAAATTTAAATGGGCTTAACTCAAGTTGGGCTTCTCAAGCCCATTGAACCAATATCTTGCCAATGTCTACTGATAGGATGAACAAGAGAAAACTACTCAAACAGCCTTTTTTTTTTCCCAATCCATTTACCAACATTCTAATTCCCTCTTGACACAAATTTTAGTTTTATTTTCATCTCATATTAATCTCATGTTTAATTTTTATGTCATGTTGGTTTGATGATCTTTAAATTTGTATCATTCATGTGCTTTCCTCGTTGAATTACTGTGATAACTATTATTGGATTCAAATGTAGTAGATGTTTGATTGGTCAACTATTAAAGTAAATTCATTTGAATATTTTACTATTTCATATCAATTCAACTCAAATTCAAATTCAAATTTAAAATTTCACTATTTAAAAATTCGTATCACTTATTTTTTCTACCCTTTTTTTTAATAAAAACTTTTTTTTTTTTTTTAACATTTATGCTATTTAAATGTTACCTTTAACAATAACTCTTCAAGCACACATTTAACCTAAATACGCAGTTCAAATTATATTTGAATGTAAAAAATTCAGTTTAAATGAACATACATATGCAATCTATGAACTTTTGTAGCAATAACTCTTCAAGCACACATATGGAATTTTTATGAAAATGCCCCCAAATAAATTCAGTAAAACTCTATAATTAGTGTGTCATTGGTTGTAAAATATATAATAAACTTCAATATCTGGTATAAGAGTGGCAAAACCCTTTAAGTGGCATAATTGAACCAATCTCAAACCTACTTAATACTTAAATAGGGCACGAAACAACTCTCTAGTTGCACAAAAAGCTAAGATCTAGGGACGAGTTTGGTATTGGTTTTGAAGGTTCCAAAATTTACTTTTGTACATAAAAGACTCAAGTAATGTGTGTTTGGTAAAGTTCATATATATGCTTTGCAATACACCAATATACTATAACAATTATCCTGAGGAGCTTGATTTTGTTAACTTTTACTTGTGTTTTTACTTCTCAGTGAAGGTAAAATATCCAATAAAAAAAGAGTAAAATGCCCTTTGAAAGCTCTGTACTTCCTAAGTGAATCTCTCTCTATATATATAATAGATAGATAGATAAGAGATATATGTAGTCTCTCATTCAGAAGCTAACATTCTATTTAAATTCTTGTTATAACTAATCAATTTACATGTAATTGTATGTAAAAAATGTTTAACACGGTACATACTATTTAAAATTATCAGTCAAAAAGATGTATCATTAAAAAATAGTATAAACCGGTTATTATGTTAATGTACCAAAAAAAAAAATACGAGTGTCATCTTGTGAGGGTGTCTGAGATTAAATTTATATGAATATTTCTATTATAAATGTGTCTAATAAACAAACCAAAAGATGTAGCTAATATAGTACAATTACACCAAACTGGTCCCCAGGCAGGCACGACCTTTGGTTTATTATACACAGTCTGGACGCTGCAAATCACTTTAGCCATGTTTGAACAATATATATACACACACACACACATATAACTTTTCAAAAAGAATGGTGTGTCAACCCACTTTCTTAATGTAATGATGGTAGGTATCTGAATTTTCAGAACCAAACGGGGCCATAGTGAGAGAAAGGCATTACTTCTTTCACCTTTTTTCCTGTTGAGCCCCGCATGGCCATGAGCAAGCTGGTGGAACATCACAAAACGACATAGAGTTGGGTCCACAAATTTTCTATTTCACAAACATTGCCATTGTTAGCTGTTTTAATTGCCATTTTTAGGTATATTTTTATCATGGCCTAAGTCAAATTTATGCTTGTACACCCCAATGGAAACGAAAATAGCACTCCTCGGTTCCGTGCAGAACCAACTGTACATTTTCATGTAACACTATATTAATGGAAATTTGTAAAGTTCGATAGATGAAGTTCTTTTTGGACGAGTTTATAATTTTAGTTTGTGTGACAATCCAACAAGAATAAAAAGAAGAGGGAAAAAAAAAAAAAAAAGGAATGAAGATATGAACACTACTGTTAACTTTTGATCTAGGTATATTTTTATCATGGGCAAAGTCAAATTTATGCTTGTATACCCTAATGAAAACAAAAATAGTATTATTCGGTTCTGTGCGGAGCTAACTCTGCATCTCTCATCCAACTCGGTTATGTTAATGGAAATTTGTAAAGTGGGGTACATGAAGTTCTTTTTTTATGAGTTTGCAATTTTACTTTGTGTGACAATCCAACAAGATTAATAAGAAGAAAGAGAGGGGGGGGGGGGGGGGGGGGGGGGGGGGGGGGGGGGGGGGGGGTGGTGTTGTGGTGGGTGGGGAAGAGGGGAATGAAGACATGAACACTGTTAACTTTTGATCTTTGTGGGTTTGAAATTTGTTTGGTGCTAAAAAGATTTGAATCTCAGCTGGCCATTGATTTCTTTAGTGGTCCCTTTTTTTTTTTTGCCCCCCCCCCCCCCCCACCCCCCCCCCCCCCTTTCCTTTCTTTTCTAGAGTTCACTTTACCACCAACAAATAAAAATTTATTAAAAAAAAAAAAACTTTATTTTGGGTTACAGCAATAAATAAAGTAGAAAAAAGTGACACAAAAAAGGCTGGTTCATGTGGGAGACTTTATCAGGGGGTCAAACATAAAGTCATTGGACAAAGGACGCTTAAAAGGGTGATTTAATAAAGCCTCTAAATTTGTCTTCCATATTACAAGGTACAGCCTCTTCTGCATTTCCATGGTCTATTTGGGGATCAAAATTTTGCTACTGGATTTTTTTTTTAAAATCTTATCTTATGTATTTTTGGTCTCTTCCGGTCATAATTAGGCCATCACTTTTTTATTTATTTATTTTTTTTCTGACTTAGAAGCCATTACAAGTTTTATTTTATAGAGCATTTTCCAAGCTATCTTCTAAAGCTGTTTAGGAGTTTTTTTTTTTTTGGATAAATTTATGTATAGGAGTTTTCTACTAAAAACATTTATATTAAAGCATGTGGCTTTCTCTCCATTTTTCATGAGTAGAGAATGGAATGTAGCTCTATGGATTACAATTGAGCATTGGACATAAAAGGAGATTTTGTAGCTTTAGTATAGTACTAAAAGAAAATAATAATAAGCGTATCACGAGATTGGTTATTATGCGGTTGTAATAGAGGAATTTTTTTTTTTATTTACAATTAATAAGAACTATAGTTTTAATTGTTAAATTAATTTTTGCAACAATCTGATATATGAATGTCCACATTAAAAATTAACAACACGAACATAATATCATCCCCATTTATAAAGTAGATCATTAAAAAATTAATTTAATCGCTAAAATTATGTCCTAATTAGTAGTAAAAAAGGACATTTCCTGCTATAGATATCTCAATTACCAAAAGAAATGAACAAAATAGGAACTTCTAAATAGAAACTCTATTTATAACAATGCTTGTTTTTGAATATTCGATCCAATTAAATCATATTAATATAGGTGAAAAAGTACATAAAACTTACAGTCTAATATGACAATTTAAAATAATATATTATTTTAGTTGTAGACATAGTATAGCGGTAATATTACATCTGACTTTACCTAATAAAGGTGAAGAGTTCGAATCCCCCACCCCAAGTTCAAAAAAACAATCATGTATTATCAACAAAGGTTTTTTTTTTTTTTTTTAATACACCCTAAAAAAGAATTCTCAAAATATAGAAAACAATCGTCTCGTTCGTTAGATGTTTTGGAGAAACGGGCGGGGGTGGCTTGTGAAAAAGTGATAAATGAAATGAAAACAAAAAGAAGAGAGGGTGAAAAGATGTCTTAATTTTTCTTTTTTCAGTTTGGTCGAATCGAGTGCTTTGAGCTTCAACATGATCAGAGACAGAGGGAATGACCCATTTGGAATATGCTCACATTGGGAATCTTGTTCATGTCTCCAAGACCAGACTACCCAAAAAAAAAAAAACTTGGTTTCTAGATATCTTTATTGTTTATATATATATATATATACACACACATTATATATTAAAAAAGCGAATGATACTTTTACAGTACCATTCATTCATATCTCCAGCGATATCATAGGACACTTCCAACACTCGTCACGTGATTTTTTATTTTTATTTTTTCTCTTTGTTTTGCTTACCTGCTCTCTAGTTAGTTAACGATAAAGATTTAGAGAGAGAGAGAGAGAGAGAGAGAGAGAGAAAAAAAAAACTACTATTGTTATAACTGGACAGAGATATTATTGTCACATTTGAAGAACAACAGTGGTGCTAGCTTTTGCAGGCCAACCATTATCCTCACAAGCCCACACAACACATTATCCTCTTCTTCCAAGTATCAACTCTCTCTCTCTCTCTCTCTCATGCATATTTCGATTCCCTCCCTTCTGTCATCCCTGAGTCCAATGATTCCTCTGTGATTCCTTCATTTTAATTACTATATACATATATATATATTTACACACACACACACACACACACACTTGCTTTTATATAATACGTTTGTGTGGCCTGCAAAACTAGCCATCTTTAACTAAACCCAATAAAGCTTAACGATTTCATCAAACTCCATATACAGTCACAAACAGCCTTTACTGTGATTCAATAGAATAATAAGACTCAAGCTAAATTAAATAAAATAAAATAAAAAACTCATAGTCTAATTATTAATAAAGAATTATTTTGAGATAATTATCAGCTACAATACAAGACCGCTATAGATAATAAAAGCTCTAATCCGAATCCCAATAATATTCTTGTATCACATTACACATAAAAGTAACAAGGATATCATTATGCTATTTGGCCATATATATATATATATATATTAGTTGTCTCCCATATGTCGTGTAAAAATGTCAACCTAAGGTGAACTTCTTTGTCTCATAACAGAAAAAAGAGCAACTCATGTTTTGTAGATTTGTTTTAGGGTTGGAAAAAATACAAAAATTGATAGGATATAATTTTTGAAATGTTGAATAAAATCTGATAAAAATATAAAGATTTAAAACTGTATCACATTCGTCAATTATTATTATTATTATTTTACCTTGTTTTAAAATATTGATTATATAGCTTACTACATAAATACTTCTACATTACAATTTATAATTTGTTGAGAAAAATATAAAAATTACAGATATAAGAAAATAAATGCTATTACATGCAATGATGATTTAAATATAACATTTATAATTGCCAATTGTTTATGTAAATTTTGATTCCAAAATTGACCTTACATAAAAATAGTGTACAATGATTTTACATGGAAGCGTAATGCTTTTGACACCGTAGTGGTGATATGTATTTTATTTAGAGTTTTCGTTTCTAACAACTTAAATATTTGAATCATGCATCACGTAATTTATAACTAGTAATTAGGCAATCTCAATTGTTGATGGACTCTGTGAACTCCTGACTTATTAGCTGATGAAAGTATAGGAATATGATCATTGATATCTTACCGATAGTCACAGTTACTGCTTGTCCTTTACACGTTGAGTCGAGAGTGTGAAGACACCACTTATCCTATATTAATCTATAAAAAAGCATAATGCTTTTGACCAATATATAATATAAAGTATTTTTCATTTCTAATGAAAATGACTTTGGACATGTTGAATACAAAAGTTGTATCCAAGCATGCTCTGACAATAGTTGCACTAGATTGTTCTCTCCAAATAGAAAACAAAGGAACAGGAAGTATGGCTAGCTAATATATGAAAAAAGCTAGGACCCAGGTTTAATGATAATTCTCTCCACCATAGAGATAGAGAGAGAGAGAGAGAAAGAGAGAGATAATTCTCTTTCTCTCTCTCTCTAGAGTGAGAGAGAGAGAGAGAGAGAGAGAGATGGCACGCAATACCTTGGAATTATGCTCAAACTTTCAACCCAACAGCAATCATCATGGCCTCCTCCTCCTCCTCCTCCTCCTCCTCCTCCTGCTCCTTCTCTTTCATTCCCACTCTCTCTCTCTCTCTCTCTCTCTCTCTCTCTCTCTACAACCAACATCATTACCCCTTCATCACTCCCAACCCTTGCTTTTATCATGATGATCATGATCATCATCCTCACACCCCCCTTCATAACCCTCAAAGCTCATCAGGAATACCGAACCCAAAAGGAGAAGAAGCACAAGAAGAAGAAGAAGAAGAAGAAGAAAGTTGATGAGTATTTCTTTGTGGGCAAAAAAACCCTAGTTTCACGCTTGGTATATATCTATCTATAAAGGGTGAAAAGGATCTATAATAATAATTATTCTTCATTAGAAGACTATTATTATTATCGACTCAAGGGGAATCAAGCGTCTCGGTCCGATCATTTGCTAGATCAAGCAAATCATTTTTATTTTTACTATTATTTTCTGTTTTCTTTTTTTTTTCTTTGTATTTTTTTGTTTTGAAAATTTTGCTACATGGGATTGTTTGTTTATTTTCATCCCTTAAAAGTAAACGTGATTTGTTTCTTTAATCATGTTCTATTATTTATGATTGATCAGTTCCTTCCTATATCATTTTGCTACATATATAATTTGGTTTCGGTTTTGTGTCTCTCTCTCCAAGATCTCTCTCTCTTTCTAAGATAATGAATAAGCATTTTTTTTTTTTTTTTTTGTTATTTGGAATTATGAGATCCGAATTTAATATCTTGTGATATATGTGTAATGATCGCTAAGTTATAGTCGTACATCTCCTGAATAAGTATATTATTTTTGGAGTGTTATTGGGACTTTCGTCTATTCAACTGTTTAGCACAGGTTTTGTTGAAAGAGAGGAAACATATTCTCGGCATGAAATTAAATTCCCTAACTATTTTCGTGAAAGAATGTGCAATCATATTCTTCTGATATTAATAAATATATTTGTATGTTTTGGAAATGGTTATTTATATATATATATATATATATATATATATTCCGTTCTGAGGAAAGGAAATCCAATGCCTAGCTAGGAAACGGGTTCATATTTGCTGAACTAGGGTTTTGCTATTTTCTTCATAGATATCATTCTCTTGCTTTACTTTCTGTTCCATAGACCTTGAATATTGACTTTGAGATATTTTATCTCTCTGCCACTTAATTACAATATTAATGTTATGATCATTACAAGTATATTCTTCCTTTTCGTTTTTTTTTTTTTTTTTTTTGATAATTATCTGAGTATCTTTTCCTATATGGTACACAAAAATATTTAGATACTTAAATTAGTCATTTTATTAAAGGCATGCAAATTTTCTTTTAAAGGAGATGCAATATTTTTCCTATTATTAATTATTTTTTTACTTGAAAAATTTGTGTATTAAGAATCGTCATTAGCTTGACGATACAAATAGTAACATAGAGCATGTGGCCGCCTAGGTTGACTCAAATGTTTTGATCTTTAATTTGTACTTACCTGAATTTCGGGTACAAATTAACTATATATGTGAGAATTTCTGTGATCAGAAGTTGAATTTTGAAGAGAGTTGTGACCATGTGTTAAGCGATCAAGTAGTGTTTACCATAATAAATTAATAATAAGTGAATCTCACGAACATGAGATTTACATATGTGACTTTTTTTTTTTTTAGTTAAGGTACTTAGCATTGGTAATGTCGTAATTGTAAACATAATTTAATTATTTTTTCGCATCTGATCATTTTATCAAAAGATATAAAATTTGAATCTCCTATTAAATTTTTTTTTAAAAAGAGTGTGTATTTATATGTGTGTGTGTCTCTCTTATATCTTGTTATAATTACATATAATAGAAGGGGAGATACTATCCTAAGATGGCCTACTGGAAAAAAGTCTTGAAACCCATGAACATGTTTCACATGGTTGTCTTCTTCCTACTTAAAAATGAACACCCAAACTTTTCAACGCAATAAATGAGATCTGCCAACTAAGAGCTTGTTTGTATGTGTCGTATATAGTACAATTTCTAAGTTTTGTGTAGAAATCTGGCTCAAAACGTGTTTCCACCTCTACGGTGTCTCACCCTCGCAGTATTTGCTTAGGAAAAGGGCAAAAAGCTTGTACTTTTTATATTTCTATCTTTTCATTTCTTCTTCCTTTTTTTTTTTTTTTTTTTTTTTTTTTTTTTTTTTTGAACATTGACTCCATAACTATGCTAATTTTCAGCCAATAGTTTCCAGGTTGCGCACTATGTGGAGTTGGGTCATAAAGGATCTAATTTCTTGAGTCGAAAAAACAAAAAAACAAAACAAAAAACCGAAATAAAGTCTTGGTTACTTCCATGCAGGACCAAACAGGCTATATATTCATCATATATCAACCTTTGATTATCATTTTCATGTGTTATTTTGCTAATTACAGTGTCAGACCTTGTTCTTGCTTGCTCTATTTCAATTTGAAACTGATATTGTGAATATTTGATTTTGTTTTCCAGTTTTTATCAACTTTTGTTAAAGCCAAAATTGAAGTTGTTCCGACTTTTTGGTTATTGAGAAGAAAAATTTTGTAGTGTGATTGTTGTTGTTTTGTATAATATGAGAAGAGCTTTTACTGCCATTTTAACATCATTACATTGCGCTTTGTCACACTAATATTCCATGTTCGAGTATAACTGGTAGCTCTGTAACCAGCATTGTTCTATATATATGTGCATGCGCATGTGCATTTGAGTACTAGAAATATGGATTTGGCTTGACTTTAGAGCCTCTAAGAGCTAATAAAGAAATTAATATATTAGTAAAAGCAAACTTAAATTACGTAAGTAAAGTTTTTCCTTTGTAATCCATGTTAATGAGTTGTCATGAACTGATTTTGTTGTTTATGACTTGTGACTACTTTTACTTTTTTAATTTCATTATGTTAAAAACCGATAATATTTTATTAGAATATCCGAAATATTTTAATAGAGTATGCAGTATACTTTATTAAAGTACGCCAGCGACTAATATTTTTGGACGGAACCAGAGACATCCGGTTATTCATGTTGAAAACTGAAAATAATATAGAAGAATATCTAAATACTCTACTAGAATACGCGGTATACTCTACTAGAGTATATATACCGATAGCCAAAACCGGAGACATCCGGTCATTCATGCTGAAAACTTAAAATATTTTAGTAGAATATCCAAAATATTCTAGTAGAGTATGGACAATACTCTACTAGAGTACACGGTATACTCTATTAGAGTATTCCGGCCGCTGATGCCGGGGACATCCGACCATCTATGTTGAAAACTTAAAATATTTTAGTAGAATATGCACTATACTCTACTAGAGTACGTATTATATTCTACTAGAGTATTCTGACGATTGGAACCGGAGACATCCGGCCATCCATGTGAAAAACTTAAAATATTATAGTAGAATATGTACTATACTCTACTAAAGTATGGACTATACTTTATAAGAGTATGCCAGCGACCGGCATCAACGGTCGGAGCCGAAGACATTTTGTCATCCATGTTAAAAACTGAAAATATTCTAGTTGAATATCCAAAATATTCTAGTAGAGTATGTATTATACTCTATGCCCGCGGTCGATATCAACGCTTGGAGCCGAAGACATATGATTATCCATGTTGAAAACTTATTATCGTAGAAAATTCAAAATATTCTAGTATAGTATGCATAATACTTTACTAAAGTATACCGGCACCGACAGTCAGAGACGGTCAGAGCTGGAGACATCTCATCATATATGTTAAAAGTTGCTTTATTCTAGTAGAATATTTAAAACATTCTAGTAGAATATACATTATACTCTTGTAAATGCCGACGACCAACACCGACGCGTAGAACCGGAGATTTCCGACTATCCATATTGAAAATTGAAAATTGTTGTAAAATATCCAAAATATTCTAGTAGAATATGCATTATACTCTACTAGAGTATATCGGCCACCGAAATCGGCCGTCAAAGTCCGAGACATCAGATAATCAATGTTAAAGACTGAAAATAATTTAATAGAATATCCATAATAACATATATATTATTATAGTAGATTTTCTAAATAATAAGAGCAATTTAAATAAAACATATTAGATTGACATTTGACTATAACTATTTTGTGTTCTATGGGTGAAGTGACAAAATTCTGTTTTATGTTGTTAAATTTATGTCTAAATTTGTGTTATTTTGGTGCTTTCCCCTTAAATAAAATCATAAAACAAACAAACAAACAAAAAAAGGCAGTTAGGTCGGGATCAACGGACTATTATATAACTATTCGTCTACTATAAATTATGGTTACAAATAAGTACACCATGAAATAAGTTATAGAATTACCAAAAAAATTTAAATTTGCTGATTGCAGAGTGAATTTAAAAACCTAAGTTATAAATGGAGAATGTAACTTTAATAGATAACCTGCATTTGGACAGCAGTTTAATCTATTAAACAACTCATTTTTTGACCCCTTAAGTTTCTAGGTTCTAATACCGATTACAAAACAAAAAACAACTAGAACTGAAAATAGAGATCAAACTGAAAAGAAAACTTTTGATGACCATCAATTCGCAGAAGTTTCAGCAGCTTTAACAACAAATTTTCGTCGATATCAAATTGGCAAAATGATGAAAGAAAATTTAACTGTACCCTACAGTTTGAAGTCCCAATAGGCCATACTGTGATCTGTACAAAACACTTTTGCAAAATTTTCAGGGGCATTTTAGCCAAAAAAAAAAAAAAAAGCTAGATTTTTTTCTCAATCTAAAACTAAAAGTTCCCCTGTTACTCAAAAGCTGTATACGCTTCGACCAATAACTGGCATATCACTGCCACTGTATATGAGCGTCATGTTATGTTTTCCTTCAAGTTTCGACCGAACATAGCCAGACCACCTTTACTCTCAAAGCCTTCTTCTTTTTCAATAAACACCCCCCCCCCCCCCCCCCCCCCCCCCCACATCTTATTGGAGACGTCCGCAAAAGAAAACGTAAAAGAAACAAAAATTTGAGGTACGCTTACCCCGATTTCGCACGCCGAACAGCTGCTACAAGTGTCAGCTGCTTCTTGTCTGAATTCGAAGAAACTCTTTTGAGACGCGACTCTTCCAAGGGACCAGTTGCTCCAACAGAAACTCAGACTATACAACACTCGAATTTTACATCACAACTCTCATTTTTTTTTTTTTTTTTAATATGCCTTCTCAGGAACCAAGTTCGGAAGTATTACCGTCTGAAAATAGGTATTTAGCAGGATTTCACCACCTTAAACAGATGCCATGATGCAATGCACGACCTGAATGCTCAGTACGGCAGAAAATAATGAGAAAAGATCGACAAAAAAGAGAATCTAGTTTTCAGCTTCATAGAAAAGGACTTGAGGCTGCAAATGCCCTCTTTTGCATGAGTTTAGTACGTCAGTCCAGCTACCAACAACCTAGACAAGCGGCAAAAGGCAGAAGTTTTAACACAGGAAAAGACGGCTAGAGAGAGGTCATGGTACTAGATGCTGAAAAAATTAACTTACCCTGACAGTATTATCGTCGTACATAATCCAGTGTCCATGGTAATGACTATAGGCAAAGCAATGATAGTGTTGCCCATAATAGCAAACCTAATGTTCCGTGGTGCAAATAAGTTAGAAACTACCGTCCAAAAGTATGCAATTATCAGACCAATGCAACGGATCAACACGATACACCTATAAATAAGCAGGCATGAATATTCAAATCACGGAAAAACACGTGATTGTTCGAAATCTTTTCTCCAAACTAAGCTTCCAAATTTCTAGAAGAAAAATGAATAATGTTTTCTTCTTGCCAAAAAGACAAGAGGGAAGACAGCAAGGGTTCAAAAATTTAGGGATAACGATGATGCTTTTTGTCAAACCATCAAACAAACTAAACGTTTCTCCTGTAAACATACAACTTGTGGGATAATGGAAAACATTTTTGTAGGAACAGTTGGAATATTGGAAAATAAACACCCGGATTAAAGGTTTTCTGAGGTTTATCAAAATATACATACCACAGAAACCAAGCTATGCTTGCTCTTCGGATCCAAACCACGATAAAGGACACTGATGTCTATCTCGTTATTGAGAGCCCCTAATGTTTCCGTGATATCCTCAATACTTTCAGAAGTATTCTGCCAACCTAGAACTGCAAAGAGCAGTATACTGGTCGTTTAAAAGAGGACTTATTTTCTTTCTCAAGCTCCGATAAAAAGAAACTGAATGTTCTCCCAAGAACTCTACAACCCACCTGTAGTAAAAACATGAGGCGGAGATGAGAGAATGTGGTGGATATGGTTGAGTTTACCACAGCCCCCAGATTCAGGATCACAAGCCAACTGATGATTCATCTCTACAAGGTATAAAAGCTCATCAAAAGGGCTCTCAGAACACATAACCTGACGCAAACAAGGGAAAAGAGGAACCAATCAACATATAAAAGACACCTCGACTGAGATTTCTCACGTACAAGGGAAAAAGAGAACCATGAAACTGTATTTTTCCAAATAGATACCTTCATTGTTCGGAGAGCGCTGGCATTTATATTGTGAAAGAATGAAGTGTACTTAAGATGCCTCGACTCCAATGCACAATTATAGCAATTCATACGTTCAAAAATGTCCATTCCGAAAAAGGAATGTGCAATACAAGAATTATTTGCACAATCCCAAGACCCCATGCAGCTGCTTGCCACTGATTCAGTATCAGAAACACTAGAACCAGGAGTAAACGACCGGTGAAGGCAGTCAAATATCACTGCCAACACTTCAGAAGCATCATTCATCTGACCCTGCAGTCAGTATTCTCTATATCACAACTTACAGACTTCCAATGATTGATGACTCGTGAGCAAACAATGAGAATAAACGGCTTAGAAGTAATACAAACAACTGGTTACCTCCTGGAAGAAATTGCTATCTGGATACAGGTTGCTCAAAGCTATTCTCAAGGAAGTAGGGGCAACTGCTACTCTTCGTGTGTCGGTAGATGCGATGCTCAGGGCAAAGAATACTTCATACAATGCACAGACAACACAAGGATCGCCCACATGAACATGCTCTGATGATGATCTCTGCAGGAATTCTTCCCGGAACCGTCTAACGTGCCATAATGACTGGGTTTAGACAATAAAAGCCAAAATGTCATAAAAATATGAAATAGGACGAAATGTGCACAAAGATCATAAATTTGATCATCCACAATCATGATACACCTACCTGTATAATAACGTTCAAAAAGCAATTGTATTCACCAACTTCATTCTTCAATCCCGTACCAAACACATCACCTCCACTCGTCCCGTCCATTTGGACATCACTGGGTACAACACTACTATTATCTACTTCTCCAGAAATCCTTGGATGTGCATGGAATGTGTCTGAGAAACAACAGAAGTACAAGGTTAGGCCGTAAAGCCACCTGTAATAAAAGAAATTCAGAAAACGGAAAGCAAAAAATGTGCCCCAAGTATACGACACTGGAAAATGTGATAGTGAACAGATCGAGACCATGGTTCTTTTCCAGCTGCACTGAAAATTAGTTTCTATCGTTCAAATCAAATTAATGAATCAGAGTAACTCCACTCAGGACTTTGGCCGTATTGTCTCAGCCTAGATAGTGAAGTGTTCCAGATACATACACAAGTGCATGAATTCAGTGACATTTTTTGACAACTACATCTGGAATCAGTGTATCCTTTTATGTGTTTGTTCGAGATCAACTTGAAAACCAAAATCAAATTCATATTTTTAACACAGGTAGATATGCTCATTGTGCCAGCACCTGGACTATGAAATCCAGTATGGTTCAGAGTAAGACTAGATTACTTTTGGAAATGTCAGGTAGAAGACCAAATTATAACCATATGGATGTTGAATTTCAGAGAAGACTTTCTATTTGACAGGGAAAAGAGAAAAGAAGAAATCCATAAATTGTTGACCAAATATTCAAACTATACGAGACACCCCTCTGCACGTCCATAACTCTCGAGTCTTCTTATGCAACATAATAAATTTGATCACAAATCTTATAATCTCCCGATATTTATTGATGGTCAACGTTAAAATTTCCGAATGTAACCCATTCACAATTGCCATAGAGGCTGCACCGAGAAATTCGTCAAAGAAAGAGGAAACTTATAAAATGAGCAAAAATCTACTACATGACTCATTATTATTTTATTAAAAAAATTACATAAGTAGCAATGCAACAGCTTATTATAAATCTAGTTCTCATAAAGTCCATTCCAGGACAACAGCTTCGATCACATAGAAATTATGAACATACAACAATGGTTAACTTAAATTATATTACAAAAATCTTACCAAGGCTTTGGCGCACGGCCTTTTTAAGGTCAGCTTGGAACCTCTCTTCATCATCCGCATCCACATGTAGCTGCCTCAATGTCTTTGCTCCATTGTCTTAAAACACGGGATTAAAATATGCATTAAGTAATCAATAATTAAAAATTTTAGCCATTTATAATGCTTCATGCATATTCTAAGAATTAAATGTGAAAAAGAAATTGACATAATAGTATTTTGCAAAGCCAGTTAGTTTATGAAATTACTGCTGTCTCTACGGAAGTTTATCATAGAGTTTACCTTCTTTTAAGCCACTATCAACACGTGAACTCCCAACTTCAACAATTTCTCTAGATGACAAGCCTTGATGCTTTGCATCCGCACCTCTGGTAGAACTCTTCTGCCGTCTACCTCTTTTTCCTGCTCGTCGATCAGAAGGCAAATAACCATCGTCCGAAATTCCCCCATCGGGAAGGCCTGCACAGTAAAAGAGGCAGTTACAACATCTCTAATGTAAAAAGTACCCAAGTTTCATTTGAAGCATCCAACCTATACCGACCTTGTAGAATATTTGTCTGGTGCTCGCTACTCATTGTTTGTGTAGCAGAAACAGTAGCAAATTTGATGGGCTGTGCATAATGATTTGGTGTGCCTATTTGAAGACCCTCTAAATTTTTTGCCAAGTTCTCCTGAAAAGAGCATATACCGATTAGGTTTTCCTGGAATCCAACATTCTCTTCACGAAAGCTATGCCTCTAAATTAGACAACACAATATGGCCTCCAGGTTATCTTCAATATCCTATTCAATATTCCAGCTCTTCATGGAAACATAAATGTTTACCTGCGCAGAAGGTTTGAATTGCTTATGTACACCAGAATCGACAGAACTAGACTCCAAATATCCATCATGCGACCTATCTGCCACCTTCTTGGGATAAGCTTGAGTAACTTTCTTTTGTTGTTTCGCAAGGTGCTTCTGTTTAGCCTCATTCTCAATTTGTCTTTGATATTCCAAAGTCTCTTCAAGCTTTCGCTCCTCTTCTTCAATTTCAATTCTACGTCTAAGTTCCTCTTCCCGCTGTTTTAATTCATCACCATTGACAGAAATAGCAGCCTCAGAATCTGGATGATCACCATCACTTACAACTGGAAAGGAACTGCAGCAAGAGACATAAATCATACATTAAAAACGAATAAGTACTCACAACAGAATGAAACACGGTAAGTAGTAAAGGAAAGAGGAGTACTAATTTGCTTAGTTAGAGCAGTAACATACTCTGATTCATCAGCCTCATCATGAACCATCTGTGGCTCGGAAACACCAATAACCTGTGAAAGCAAGAAAAATCTAGTAAAAGACATATACTTCTCGCCATGGCTCGTGAGCAAATATATTTGCAACCTCCATGTAAAAACAAGAAATTGCACCAAACAGGTTAAACCTTTGAATCTTTGGCTTTCCTATAGTCCTTGTTCTTTCTTTTATCCTTTGATTTCTCCTGAGTATGTCTCAAATTATCATTTCCTCCCTTGACAGCCTTTTTAGGGTGAAGATCAAGCTCAGCTAAAAATGCTTCTCTTACAGCATCAGACTTTTCGGTGGCATCTTTCTCAGCTAATTCCTCCAAATGAGCCTGAAAAAGTAGAGTTCGAAAACCATACATACAGTCAGGTAAGTGATGCTAAAGAACGGTGCCAAATTTCAACTTGTTCGATACAGACCCTGAGATATGACTTCACAAGAGGTAACAATATCATCCGGAAATCACGTGCAGCAGCAGGCTCGACCTTGGCTTCCAACTGCTGCATCTCAGTAACACTGCGCATTATCCGTGCATCTATTTTGCTAAGCTGCAGAACAAACCGAGAAATTATTTATATATCTAAATGTTAAATTGATGAGTGCATCTTCAAAGAACACTGACCTCTAGATATATATGATCTTTCTGCCTTTGGATTGCAACTTCTATACAAGAGTCTACTTGATGCAAATAGTCCTTCGCTCTCCAATCATCATCTTCACCAGATTCCAAATCAGGCAACTGTGAACTTGCACCGCCATATGTTTCCTCATAACCAAACTGATTCACGCCCATAGATTCTGCTTCTTTTAAAACACTTGAAATGGCATCCAACTCGATCCGAGTGCTGAGGAACATCACATTATTTTCACTCTCAAGAAGCTCGTCTCTACGTTTCTTCAAAACAGACTCAAAGCTCCGGTGTAAAAATTCTCTGGCATTTTCCCTCTTCTTTCCTTCTTCAACACACAGCTCCTCTATTGCTTGTAATGCTTCTTCATAACCCAATTGCTCAAATTTTTGATCACAAAGGCTCTGTAGTTGGTAAAACTCCTTCTCAAGCATCTGGAGTATTTCCACTCCTTCACGTGCTTTTTCTTCTTTAGCGCACACCCATGATGTCAATTCTTCTCCACTGGTTGGCCCTGCAAATATCCAGGACAGTAGAGCATTGTAACCGGAATGATCCCCAGTGGCATTGGTATCAGCAGCAGAAGTTGCAGCTTCGGCATTGTCTTTTGCAGATTCAGCAGACAATAGAGACTCATCAAGAAGTAGGAATGACGCATCTCCGTTGAGAACAATCCGCTCCTTGATATCCACACTTTGGCTACCATTATTTGCGCCATCAACGAGATTACTACTTTTCTCAGGATATCTACCTAAACCACAAGATTGGGATAGATCCTGCAAGAATTTCAGTATATTCTTTAGCTGGGAAGCTCCCAAAAAGCAAATGCACATAGGTGTTTGCTCTACACCATGGCTAAGAAGCTGGGAACCTGAAGCGATACTCTGTAGCTCATCCATTGTAAATTGAATCACCCTATTGAGATGGCTTGCTGAAAGGCATTTATTCCTGATAAGCACCTCGAATACAGCATGGATTTTTTCAAGAAGCTTCGCACACTCAGAGTCATCGGATACTGGCCAGTTATCAGCAAGGGAAGAATATGCCATGGACCTGTTGTCCTCGTCACATTCTCTAAGCTCTATGTTGGAAATTTTCTCGTGGTTAGTGCTCTCAACACTATCATCAGCATGACATTCTCTATGCTCTATGTTTGGAATTTGCTCATGGTTAGTGCTCTCAACAGTACTACTACCACCTTCATCGATAAAGTTTTCATTCTCAAGTGAAGAATCCCACGTATCTTTGCAGGCATCAGAATCCCCTGCCCAACTCCCCAAGCAGAGATCCTCGGCAGACTCGGAAACTTTACGTTTGGTTTGATTTCTGAGCATCTTAACTGCAGCTGACACATCCAAAGGCTTCCAAGAACAATTAAGAAGCATCTCAACCCATTCATTATCAACACTTTGAGGCAAAACAGACTGCATTTTGGGCAAGAGTCTCCCCATGTGTTCCTGCACAACATGGTTCGTGTGAGCCTCTGAATTTGTAAATATCTCATTACACTTGCAGCAATCCCAGAACTTCCAAGTCCTAAAACTCCCCGCAAATGACAACGCTTCTGATAAAACCTCATGTGCCAAACCATCCTTCAACGAACCAAAATGTTGCTTAATATCAGAAACCTGAATCCCAAGCAACTCCCTCTTGGTATCAACACTTGTGGAATTCCAAAATGAGCGTACAAAATCCTTCCTTTCTGCAGTTGATCCATTTTTCCTCGACTTCCGACGCTCACCAACTCTCTGACCAGACGCTGATGATGAATCCAATCCCTTATCAGCCTTATCCCCACCATTTTCCAACTGCACCTTAGACTTCTGCTGCAACAACCTAGCTGCAGCAACACGAACTTCGATCTCCTTCCTACGCTCCTCGGGCGTCTTGGTGGCCTTCTTAATCTCATTAGGCCTCCTAGCTTGAACCAACCTAACCTCCATTGGGTCCTCAGGCACTCTCCTTATTGGAATTAACCGGAACTTCTCATCGCCATTGCCCAAATTCTTCATCCATGAATGTATGGACGCGATATTGGACTTCTGAATCAGCTGCCTCAGCTCACTCTGCACGTTTGCAATTCGAGACTCCGCCGTAGAGAGCTTCAGCTGGCTCTCGTCCTGCAAGCTCTCCTTTGCAGGATCAACTGGATTCTCGATCGCCAGCCCCCTTTCACACTCCCTCACGGCCTCCTCGTACTCCTTGGCCTCATTCGCCACATCATAGAGCAAATTTGCATAGAAATGCCCAAACTCGATCGAGTTCGGCGACAGCTCCACGGCCTTCCGGGCCGCCTCCACCGCGTTCCGCATATGCCGCTGCTTTGCCGTCGTGTCGTCAATAAGCGCCGCCACCTTGACGCACACCGTGCCTTGGACTCTGTAAACTAGGGCAGAGTGAGGCGAGTTCTCGTGGCGCTGGCACAACTCCTTCATCAGCCTCAGCGCCTTCGTGTGGTTCCCCCGCCGCAGCGACGTCATGGCACGCTCGCACTCCAGCTTGACGGCGTTGAAGGAAGGCGAACAACCGCCGCCGTCAGACTCAGCCGACGGCCAAGACTCGATCTTGGACTGCGCAATGGAATTAGGGGTTTCGGCGCTCCGGCGAGGCTCCGGTTCCGCCGCCGGCGAATGACCATTGGCTGTTGTTGCTCCTGCGGCGGCGACCTGCTCGGCCGCCGCCGCCGCCGAAGGTGAAACAGCCAGAGATTGCTTGGCACGCAAAGCAGGGTTTCGCTTCTTGTGCCCCATCTACTTAATCTATGTCAATCCGATTCACATGCATATATATATATATATATATACCCACACACCAATAAACAAAAAAAATACCACAGAGAGCACCAATACAAACAAACATATCCGTGAGTGAGAGAGTATATATATACGTATATAGATAAAGAGAGAGAAAGACACTACATATAAAAGGAAAAAAGATGAACTTACTCGAGAGAGAAATAGAATGTGGAAATGCGGTGATGAAATGGGAATTTCAGACGCGGATTGCCGAAGACGGAGACGAAGAGCGATCGGCGGCGAAATCGAGGAGAGAGAGTGAAGAGAGAGAAAGAGGAGAGAGAAAGTGGGTAAATGGGTTTCGGGTTTCGGGTCGCTCTGTGTGAGAAAGACGCACACAGACACCACCTACCCAGAGAAGGAGACGAGCTGAGGAGGTTTTGATTAGGAATTTTATATCAAATGGAAATATTACAAATATTTTCTGACAAAAAAAATATATTATAAATAATTAATTAATAACTTAATTATATTATTAATTCCTTACAAAAAAGATATTACACTATTTATAAATTAATTAACTTCAATTAAAAAAGATTAAGCCTTGATTTCTTTTTCTTTCTTTCTTTTTTAAAGGTTTTTCTTTAGTGAATTTCTTTTTCTTTCGTTTCTTAGATGATTATCATTGGCTAGATTTTTTTTATTTTCTTATTGCTTTTATTGGTAAATTGTTCCATTTACTCTCGAAACTTCTATATTTATACAACTTTAATCCTATTTTCTTTTTGTATCTTGAATTACATTAAATTATTAAAATATAACTACAATAGTACTCGTCGTTAATTTTTTTACAGAATCCATTAGTAATTTGATTACAAAAATTATGTTAACTAAGAGATTCCATCTAAAATTTAACATAAATAACTACTGTAGCAAGATATTTAATAGTTTTGCATCACTCAAACTCCAAAAATAAAATAAAAATAAAAGAATATGGATCAAAACTATACTAATTTTAAAAGTTTGGGAAATGTAGCAATTTACCTTTATTATTTTGAACTTAAGGGTGGAGATATTCAAATTCCTTTTATTCAACTTAGAATTCTTTTTTTTTTTTTGAGATATTCGAATTATGAACCTTATGATAGAGTCGTTGTAATTATTGTAATAATATGCCTACAATCATTTTTCTTTTTGCTTTTAGGGGGAGAGATTTTTTCTATATCAAGCACAAAATATATATATGTATGCATTATATATGAAATTACTACTATATTTACAATCAAACGATGTTGATGTACTTTTTAAGAATTAATTCAAATTTGCATTTATAGATATCCAAAAAAAAAAATTTTTGATTTTTTTTTTTTGGCGGCACTTACATATTTTCTTTTCCCAATTGCTCACCAATAAAATTTTAGGTTAACATAAGCAATCAAAGGTAGAATTTTTGTGCTAAGATATTATTTTTGTTTTGACAACTTAATTACAAATGAGATCATTAATATCTTAAATTTAGATAGCACACTCATTGGGGAATTTAATTTCAATTGAAATTTCATTCAAATATTAACAATAAAATATCTTTAAAAAGCATGACTAGTTTTAGTTCAGATTTTCTTTGTATTAGTCAACTAGTACCATGGTAGCTTATTCTTTCTAGCATCAAAACTATGGTCGGTTCCTTTCAAAAGGAAAGTAAGTAAAATTTATGGTCGGTTACGTATAGAATTCCATCACATAGTAATAAATGCACAAAAATACATTTTTTGATGTTTTTAGTTAATTAATAAATTAAGTTTTAATTAAATATTTTCAGGATTTTATTACAAAAATTTAAATTGAAAATATTAGTTTTTAATTTAATTTATTTTGTTTTTCAGGATAATTTTAAAGATGTATACAAATGGCCTTTCTTTAAAGGAAGGAAAAAGAAGCAACATTTCAGCCTAAGTCATCGGCTCCCTGAGAAGCCGTCCAGCCAAGTCGGATCAGCCATGGAGTCGAGCCAGAGACGCATCAGACGTGGGTTCCGTCACGTTCTTCTCCAACCCAGCTCCTCCTTGCGCGAGTCACCTCACGCGCCAATAAGGACGCGAGTTTCTCGTCCAGCGCTCGTCCACTCGCGAGCGTTCCCCTTTCCTCGTGGGTCCCGCGTTGCGGCCAACTGGTGTCAGCGCTCCCATTTCCTCCACTCTTTGCTCGACATGTGTTCTGTGGGTCCAGCCTTGTCCCCACGAAGTCAACATCTGATCACATTTTCTCCCCAAGACGAATCAGAACGTTCCACGTGTTAAAGCCTCCTCATTTTTCATCAGTTTCAGCACTTTCCACTTAGCAGAGCAACTCTCCTATGAATTTCATTGCTTTTAATTGAACCTTGCATCCCAAAACTCTATAAATAGGGGAATCAATTATGGTGATCGGTAAATGAGTTGAGTTTGAATTGAGTTAAAATTTATAAATTTGAATAATAATTTTTATTAATTTTTTTAAAAAAGATAAAAAAAAATTTAAAAAGATAAAAAAAGTACAATTTAATTTGAGTTAAGTTGAAATACCAAATACCTCCTAAGGCTTTTGGAGGGTTGTTGTCATATAGTGTATTTTTTGAGACACATTTTTCTTAATTTTATAGTCTTGTCTTGTATTTTATTTTCATACATTCTTTCTAGAATATGTGAAAATGATAAGAAAGCTATGCTAATTCTTCCATTAGTGAGGCTAGAGATGAGATTATGTATTGTGATATTGATTCTCTTGTTTTGTAATGCTTATCTTTTGAATTAATCAAGTCTTCTTTATTTTTATTTTTTTTTATTTCAAAATATTATGTGCATTATTTTATGTAAGTATTAGACTTGCTTTATTTATGTAATTTGGTCACATAATTATTTTGCTTGAATTATTTTATAAGTTATCTTTTACTGCAGATTGCTATGAAAAGTATTTTGTCGATTTAAGATAACTTGTAATAATAATTTTTTGGAAATCAAAGTGAAGACTTAGTTTGTTTTAAATACTTTTGTGAATTTTTAAGAGCTTAAAATCCATATTTTCAGATTGTGTATTTAGAATGTGAAATATGCAATTGAGACATCTATGAATCAATTTTGTAATTAGAATACAAAATACATAAATGATTCTCGATGCTTTACTTTTTTTTCTCTTGTTGAAGTCTCTAAAATTGCATTTTTTCTTTTAATTTTTGCAAAAAAAAAATCTAAAAAATATTTCTCTTTTATTTTTCTCTAAATATTTACTTTCTAATGTTCTTATTCTACTAATATTTTCTTAGTTGTTTTTATTACCACCGAAGTACATACAATTGACTACTTTAGAAATATAATTTGGACGTAACAACACGTAGCAAACTTTTTTTTTTTTTAATGAAATAGAATAAGGAAAATTGATATTAGGAATCTAAAACCTTGCTAATGCTAAATTTAATTATTTTTTTTAAAAAAGTTACCTCTTGAAAAAGCTAGAGAGTCGAGAAAAAAAAAAAAAAAAAAAAAACTTTGGATGCTATCTGACTTGAATACCTCGTAATCTTGAAAAGGAGTGGAGGAGTTAGAGGAAGTATATAATTGACTTTTTTTTTTTGTTTTTCCTTGGAGGGATACCTTAAATAAATGATTTGTTTTTAACAAGTTAAAAAAAATACTATTTATTAATAATTACACACCTTACTTCATACGTAAATTGTAAAATTCATATCCCCACACTCAAAGTTCAAAAACAAAAAAGAAACAAACAAACGTGTAATTATTTGGTTCAATTTAGAATAAAGCACGGAAATGGATCTGGAAAAATATTTAAAAATATCACATTTAGATAGTTGTATATTATGGAAGTAAGAAACATAAAAATACCTTAAAAAAATAGAAACTAAGGGCAAAAATGAAAAAAATAAATATGTGACTAGTTTCATTCTTTTTTCATATGGAACTCTTTGTGCTAAAAGGGTAAAAATAATTTGGAGCAGAAAGAAAAGACAATATTCCAAGAATAACAAGAAAAGCACTCATCAAAAAAAAAATGACAAGAAAAGCTTCTCCAAATTTCAATTTCCAATTTCGTTTTAAAAAAATTCCCCTTCAAAAAAATAATTTCCAATTTCTTTTAACTATAGAACCAAGCACAATAGCACATGACAAAAAAGCAACCTTGCATCTATCTTTTTTTCCCCTTTTTTTTGGTGAAATTTTTTTTTATTTCTGTTTCTTTCCAGATTCCTCCTTAAACACTATATGCTGCTTCTTCTTTTTTTTCTTTTTCTTTTTTTTCCTCCTCTTATCCTTGCAATGCAAGGAGACCAACTTCTTCCAAAATAAACACACGTAAGGCTTTCACAATAGTGATTTCAACTTTTGTCCAGAAAAGATAAAAGTGATTTTAACATGAATGAAAGCATGTTTTATCTTTTTCTTACATTTTTTTTTTTTTTTTTTTTTTGCCTATAGGAAGGGATTAAAAAAATAAGAAGATAAACGTCACCTAGTCTATGAGATTGGTAGGGCTTTTGCTTTTATTCCTAACAAATAGAAGAAGAGAAGTAAATATTATGACTTCTCAGTTAGTGTTTAGAATCAAAAAAAATTTAAAGTCAAAATGATCTCTAGAATATTCTAATAAGTACTAAAAATATTAAATGCAATTTATAATATTTAATTTAAATTTTGTTATAAGTTTTAAAGTCTATTCAGAAAAGTTTTTGCTATAAGTCATATTTTTTGGATTTGACAGGAAGCACTTCTGGATATTGTAAGCTCTTCTGGAGATTGAAAGCACTTCTAACAGATCATTTAAACACTTTTAGAAGCTATTTTTGGACCTGAGAAGTCAAAGATAACTTCTAAGAAGCTCTGCCAAACATGTTCATAACTTGTAGACTAGAAAAAATGATACAAAATAAATTGGAGGGGGGACTTTGAAGAAGAAATGAAATGTTGGATTGCTTTTTTCTTGTATTTGCATGCAAAGACAATCAAATTTAATGCATCATTCTCTTGTAAGAGCAAGACGTAAGAAAAACAAAAGAAATTGTGGTTCCAGACACAAACCAGCATTAATTTTATATTTGATTTTTTATAATGTTGACTCAAATTCCCTAAGCTTCAAGGGAAAAAATAAAGAAAAGTAAAGAAAGAAAGATGTATATATAGAGAGAGACCAAATACCCCTTGCAAATTATTATTATTATTATTTTGCAACTTTCTTGTGTGAAAGGTCACTGCATGATCACTTCTTAAAGCAATATATGTTTCACAAACATTTATAGGCTAGTCATAATTGTGACTTTTTTTTTCCTTAGTGAACAGTGGAGTTGGTCAATGTAAACTCATATGAATGATTGTTCATAATTTTTGTCTCATGTTATTGAAAAAAATAAAAAATAAAAAATAAAAAATAACCCTTTTATCTCCTGGGATTTTGAGTAGATATTTGCAATCATTCTCTTCCTTTCCACCTATCTTTTGGGCCAAACAAATTTCTAGAGATATTTAGCATCAAAATAGGCTTTTTCGCCCCTAGCAAATATTTTGATTACTGCCCATTTTAAATGGAGAATTTTTGTAGTAGGAATATATAAGGAGAAAAAGAAATTTTGTCTACCCATAACAAAAACATATCAAATTAAGAAAGTGCAACAATTTAACAAACTTGATAACGATATAACGTGTTAAAGCTAGTTTTTTTTTTTTTCCTTTACCCTTATCAGAGAATCCTCATTCACCGTTACGGGAGATTAGAAACTGCTTTGATTTTTTTTATGTTTATTTTCTTTAAGTTCCAAGCATATACATTGACTATTTAACCTTTAAATTTAAACTCTCGTTTGACATCTCATTTTAGACTCTTTTTAATTTTTTTTTTTCATAATATTTTCTCTCACAAGAATTTGAATTTATTATTTGAATTGTCAGTTCCAATCTATAATCCCAACGCATTCTAAGAAACATTACATTGGCATCCCCATAAAACAAGATTTAGACCACAAGTTAGAGGAGGGAATTGTTTTGGTCTTCAATGCAAAGCAAACGTGCATTGCGAGTTTGCAACAACCACTCTTTTAACTACTTCTATAGCATGGTAAAAGGTCAAACTTTGTCCTTAAATTCTTTGGAAGCACACAAAAAACTATAGCATATTTAGAGCTTGTTTCCGTTGTGATGAAGGAGAGATGGCATCCACAGAGCAGTGGAATTTAGTTATCCTTCATTTATCATGGCCAGCTGATTAGCTTAAGTGCCGTCTAGGTCCTACATACCAATGCGCAACGTCATAGAGCCCTAGATGGGCAAATTTAATAGCGTTTGGATTCTACATATAGGAATCATCAGAATTTAATATTATTGTTTTAACACATTTTGTACCGTCGTAAATGCACCAGATTCGTTCCAAACCACCATTATGACTACTTTAGAACTGCCATCTAGGTCCTAGGTACCATGCGCAACATTGTTGTGCCATCAATGGGCAAACTTAAATAGCAATGGGAACCTAGATATAGGAAACGTTAGCATTTCGTATTGTTGTTTTAACACAATTCGCACCGTTGTAAAGGCAACCAGACTCATGCCAAACCCGGTGTCACCACTTACGACGTGCCGACTAAGACCTAGGTACTGTGCGCAATGTCCTTCTGCCCTTGATTGCCAATTTTATTAGTCTTTGGGAACCTAGATATGTCAATCATCAGCATTTCAGATTGCTATTTTAACAAACTTCCTACTGTCGTAAAGGCATCAAATTCGTTCCAAACCACCGCTATGGCCACTTTAGAAGCGTTGACTACATCCTAGGTACCATCCACAATGTCGTTGAGCCCTCGATAGGCAAATTTTAAAGCATTTGGAGCCTACGTATAGGAATCATCATCATTTCGTATTGTTGTTTTAACACACTTCATACCTTCAGTATTCTTACATACACTTTTTGAGATCACATATATAATTAATGAATTTTAATGATATTCATAAAATGTTCAAAATACATGCACATAAATTATAATGAAAAATTCAACTTTATTTATTCAAAAAAAATATATATATGCAATACATCACATGCTTTTGGACAAAAATCCCAGCAGCTTTATTAATGTGGTTGTAACTAGAAAATTTATTGAAAAACTATTCAAATTCGAAAACAATGTTAAACAAACTTAAGTTTGTAAATAACCTGATTATACATGCACGATTGATAGAATAAATACTAGATGAGAACAAGTTCCAAAATCAGTAGACCACAACACAATTTGATTACAATCATGGTAGACATAATGGATCTTGATATATGCTATATATATATTTACTTTTTCATAAAGAGGGAATGATAAAGGGAACCAAAACGACAAGCTATATGTAAACAGTGTCAAACGACAAGCAGCTATAAACATTGACAAATAAATGAACAGTATAATCGTTATAATATCCTTAATAAACACATGTAGAGTACATAGTTCTATATATATATATATTTGCAAACAACCCGTTAACCCGGTTAGAAATATATAATAAAAAAATAATCATCATCGATCTAAAATACAATCCAATAACAAATACGGTAAGACTAACATAGAACAAATAAACGAACAATAAAAATACTCAAACTCAATACTCATCCAAAGAGATCCGTTATAACTTCTAAGTTGTGCTTGGTTTGGATCTTCTCCAATATGCAAAAAGATTCAATTTTTTCAATGCTTGCAAATTTGCTTCTCTTATGCTTTTCTCAGACGAGAATCAATCTCAAATGATTCAAAGCTTTGATTTCTCTCATAGAGCCCTCTCTGTTATGAGCCTTTCGGTATCTGTTTCCTCATGGAGCACAATGAAAAGGCTACTGAAGATTGAAGAGAGAGAGAGCCATATATACAAATACAATCACACTACTCACAAGTCACAACCCTTGGGCTGCTTCTTTTTATTTTATTTTTTTTTTTTTGAGTTTTTTTTAAATTGATTATTCAAATTTAAATGACTCTTTGACTTCTTTAAAATATTTAATTGATTTTCTTTTTATTCAATATGCTCTAAATAAGGTGTTTACTGTTTAATAAGTTTATAGATTTTTTTTTTTCCATTCAAATTTTAAAACCATAAAATACAGTCATTACATCAATTAGGCAAAAATTAAAAAACGTTTATAAAAGGAAATGTATACATACATGACACATCGAAGAATATGAAGTCACACAAACTTTTTTTACAGATTTCAAAATTTTCATATATATATATATATAATATAGTGGAATTTGTATATAAATAATAAAGAAATATTATATCTAAATGGGGCAAGTAATCAGGTAATAGGGTCGAGGACCACTGGACCCGTCCCCTCCCCGAACCTGTGACGGGTTTTGAAGGTTTAACCCCGTTACAACCTGTCCCGTTTAATCCGAGTTTTACTAGCCCCGTTTAAGATGGGTCACTGCAGGTAAATAGGTTGGTGGGTAAAATTGACATCCCATGTCTCAATATCTCTCTATCTTTTTTTTCTTTTTTTTTCTCTCTCTCTCTCTCTCTTAGTCATAAATACATATGTGTGTGTGCACGCATGTGTGTACATATCCACTTCTGAGATTGCACCACCAGCCACCCTCCAAATTTCAAAAAAAAAAAAAAAAAATCTATGTAGGTTTTCATTTTTAAGACACGTGATGAAACCATAATTTGTGGTTCTACTATTTTTTTTTTTTAAAGCAATATAACAAGAGAGGGGTATAGATCATATAGAGATTTCTGGATGATAGATATCTTAAATTAATCCCTTTATAAATAAAACATTTTTCAAAAAATGTATATATATTTCCAAAAATCTTAGTCTAATCTGCATATATATCCATGAAATACCATGATATCACATCTTATTTTCTCTATATATGATACTGATTTATATCAATTCCTTTTCATAAGATCTTTCAAATAATTGTTTAAGCGGGCATTAAAATCTTTGCATATTTCTTGAACAAGTGTCGGATACATTACAAATTAGGAAGTCTTCTCGTGAAAAGAAAGGTGATAATGTAAGAGCACTTACAAATGAGGCCAAGAAAGAGCCGTCACTTAATTAAATTTAAGACATATTGAGATTTAGATTCGATTTTATATATTATGTTATGACTTGTGTTAGGGATTGAATATTCGATTCTTTTTCGATGAATTAATTGGTCGACAACATCCGAATTAACAGTTTTAAGATTTTGTTTAGCAGCTGCATATAAAGAATAAAGAATAACTCTATATTAAAAATTACAAGTAATAAGTTTACAAAAAATAAAGAATATTATACCGTTTATAAACAGCCCGGTGCGATTTGAGACTGTTCCATACGGTTTTTCACAGGTTACGGGTGGTGCGAGTGATTTTGCCGGTTACGGTTAGATTTGTTAACAATAAATTGGTGATCAGTGTTGTCGTCAATATAAGCAATGCAAAGAAATGCTACTATAAATCATTTTACTTTCTCATAATAAACTTGTTGTTTCTCGAGTTTTTCACATATTAAAATTACAATCAACAATAAACCACTCTCTATAACATAGTTTTGAATTAGACAACTCTCAACCAAAGTTTTACAAAATCTAACTCTCATCAGTTTGCATCAACAACTTTAAACAAAGTTTCGCCAAATTTTATTTCTCAATAGTCTCCACTCATAAACCATTCAACTCCTGCAATTTTGTAAATAGATAGAACTAAGAAAATGATCAAAGTTAAGAACATTAATGTCTTCTATTTGAACATTTTCTCTCCTTGTAGTCATTGTTTGGCGAGCTTATCATGATGCTCTCCCAGCAATGCTTCCACTTTCTAAGTGTGGAATTGATGCGGACAAGCTTTGCCCGCTATGTCGAGACGATTTGGAGGACACCAGCCATGCTTTTTGGTATTGTGTAGATGCTCAGGAGTTTTGGAGGAATAGTGCTTTATGGCCAGTTTTGAAGAAGTTTCCAGGAGGACCTTTTTATGCTCTTTGTCTCTTTGTGTCTGCTCACTGGGATGGTGATGAAATGGGCGTGTTCTTTACAATCATTTGGTTGCCTATGGCAGAGAAGCAACAAATTGATTTCGAGAACCAAATGCTGACTTCTATTGAGACCGTGGCTTGGGCGGAAGATTCTTAGGTGATTTCTTGGTCTGCAATGGGTTGGACAAACCACCTGAAAAAAAGACTTTAGCCCCAAAGGTCTTGTGGCATGCCCCTAGCCATGATCAGATCAAAATCAATGTAGATGCAGCTGTTGATAGTTCTCTGGAGTACATTGGCATTGGAGTGGTTGCTAGAGACAAAGATGGTGCTGTCATGAGTTTTTTGACTAGACGCATCTTTGGTAAGTTTTCTCCCCATATAGGAGAATGTCTGGCTGTGAGGGAGGGTGTGTGCTTAGCCAAATTTCTTGGGTTGGATAATTGGGTGGTGGAATCAGATGCTTTGAACACTGTTAGTGCTATTCAGAATTCAGTAGCGGAGGCTCCAAAAGCAAATATTGTTGAAGACATTAGAGACTCTCTCTTGGCTACTAGAAGTGGCATGGTTTGCTACATCTCCCGTGATGGGAATAGAGTAGCCCACTTATTGGCAAAATATGCTATTTCTAGGTCTGTTTACTGTTTTGGGGTTGATTATGTTCCAAGATGGCTTGGTCCGATTGTTACAGCTGATCTTGCTATTTGATTTCAATAAAAACAAGAATACTTTCAAAAAAAAAAAAAAAACTTGTTGTTTCTTGAGTTTTTCACATATTAAAATTACAATCAACAATAAACCACTCTCTATAACATAGTTTTGAATTAGACAACTCTCAACCAAAGTTTTACAAAAATCTAACTCTCATCAATATGCATCAACAACTTTAAACAAAGTTTCGCCAAATTTTATTTCTCAATAGTCTCCACTCATAAACCATTCAACTCCTACAATTTTGTAAATAGATAGAACTAAGAAGATGATCAAAGTTAAGAACATTAATGTCTTCTATTTAAACATTTTCTCTCCTTGTAGTCATTGTTTCAAGCTATTGTCTGGACACCAAAGGGCATTTGACCGGAAACCTTCATAGCATATATGCCTCTTAAGTTTGCAACAGTCAACACTTGACGTTTTCAATATATGATCTTTAGGAATATTGTACTTTTATATATCAGACGGTCTAAGGTCTAACCATTTTATCACTGGAGTACAGAAACCAATCACAATTGTCATACGACATGTTTTTGGATCCAATGCGATATGTCATAAAAATCCATTGTCCTTAAATATCATAGTCAACCAAGGCTTAGAAACTGGAAGCTTAAGTTCAAGCCACAAACTCTTCAACAACAATCTTATTGGGACGTCGAGTTGTCCTCCCCGTTTAGCAAATGCAAGGAACCCTCTTATAAATTTACGGTCTATGAGCCAAATGAAACACAACATGCTTCTCAACCACGAGCATAAAACTAAATCCACCCATTTTTGTGCAACCATAGAAATCACAATCTTGTTCAAATTTAAGAACCCCCAACTTATCCCTTGTCTTCAAGATAAATTGGTAAATTATATC
Organism: Ficus carica; assembly: GCA_009761775.1. Taxonomy (NCBI): domain Eukaryota; kingdom Viridiplantae; phylum Streptophyta; class Magnoliopsida; order Rosales; family Moraceae; genus Ficus; species Ficus carica. Next base: position 6,203,801 of record CM019744.1, on the reverse strand, counting down.
TTTTACATCCTATCATTTATTATTATATCATTTATAAGAAATCACACTTGTCTGTACAATAAAACGTTTTCGATTACAATAAAACAAACCCCTTTTACTAATTCTTATTACATAATTATATAGCTCATTTAGGATATACAACACCTCATTACAACAAACATAGTTTTTGCGACGAAAGTAAGTCGTCACAAAAACCTTAAAGTGTTGGCAAATAAACCTTTTGCGATAACAAGTCATCTCTAATATGTTGTCCCAAATATCTGGTCGCAAATACTTTATTTTTGACGACATTGACGTCGTAATTATATTAGCGACAACTGTCGTCACAAATAAGTTCTTACAATTAATTCATCGAAGTTTTTATTGACACTGATGTGACGACAACTATTTACGTTGGACATGATTTAAATATGTCGTCCAAATAAGTGGTCAGATGATGACGTGGAGAAATTTATTTGCGACGATTTTTTTTTAAACTATCGTCATAAATAATGTTCTATACTTTGATTTATTTGCGACGTTATGTCTTTGCAATTACCGTTTATTTGGCCCAATTGTGCCACCATAAGAATTTTGGCGTCAATCCTATTATATGTGATGACGTGATATTCAAGATTGTTTATCTACATTTATTGCAACGATACATCATCACAAATAATAGAATTGTTGTGACAATTTTGACGATATTTTAAAGAGGAACTGATGATAATTTTTTGCGATGACATGTCATCGCAAATTATGACAAAGAACAAATACTACTACATATCGTTTTACTTTCTTGTAATAAACTTTTGATTTCTCGAGTTTTTTACATATTAAAATTAAAATTAATCACTAACACCTCTCTATACCATAGTTTTGAATTGGAAAACTCTCAACCAGAGTTTTACAAAAATCTAACTCTCATCAGTATGCATCAATAACTTTAAACAAAGTTTCACAACATTTCATTTCTCAATACTCTCCACTCCTATGCCATCCAACTCCAGTAATTTTGTAAGTAGATAGAATTCATAAAGGTGATCGTGCAACTCTGTATGAGGCTCGTACTGCGGAGCAAGCAAAAAAAAAACATGCGTGCGTTAGCATTCCTATAAGAAAACGGCCTAGCTAACGCGCCCCTTATTGAGAACTCAAGGAAAGCCTTGATCGAAATAAGAAAGATGTACTCAAACACACAACCTAGTAAAGGGCCTCGTTAATGTCTTCTATATGAACGTATTCTTTCCTTGTAGTCATTGTTTCAAGCTCTTGTCTTGACACCAAAGGACATTTGACCGAATGCTTTCATACCATATATGTCTCTTAAGTCTGTAATAGTCAACACCTGACACTTCCAATATATGATCTTTAGGTATATTGTACTTTTTTATGTCAGACGGTTTGACACCTAATCATTTTATCACTGGAGTGCATAAACCATCACAACTGTCATACAACATGTTTTGAGATCTGATATGATATGTCATAAAAATCCCAAATCCATAAATATCACAGTCAACCAATGCTTAGAAATTGGAAGCGTAAGTTCAAATCACAACCTCTTCGACAACAATCTTGTTGGGATGTTGGGATCCTCCCCCACTTAGCAAAATGCAAGGAACCCTCTGTAAATTTTACGGTCCATGGGCAAATGAAACACGTCATGTGTCTTAACCTCGAGTATATAACTAAATCTAGCCATTTTTGTGCAATCATAGAAATCACCATCATGTTCAAACTTAAGAACCCTCAACTTGTCCATCGTCTTCAAGATAAACTGGTAGATTATGTCTTTTACATCCTATCATTTATTGTTCTATCATTCAGAAGAGAATCTCACTTATCTTGTGAAATAAAAACTTGCGATTACAATAAAACAAACCTCTTTTACTAATTGTTATTTCATCATTACATAACTCATTTAGGATAGACAACACTCACTTCAACAAACAGAGTTTTTTGCAACGACGGAAAGTCATCACAAAAACCTTAAAGTGGTGGCAAATAAGCCTTTTGCGATAACATGTCGTCATAGATAATCAAGAATGTGTATCTGCTTTATTGCGACGATACGTCATTACAAATAATAGAATTGTTGCGATAATTACGATGATATTTTAAGTGAAACAGACGATAATTTTTGTGATGACATATCGTCGGAAATTATGGATTTTTAGCGACAACAAAAGTCGTTGCAAATAATATCGTCGCAAAATAAGCGAGTGGAGTAATGCCTCAAGAGTTCTAAGAGTTATGCTTTTAATCTTCAGATTAGTTGAGGAAAGTGTGGTTAAATTCTTTCTTTCAGGCCTTAACCATTTTTTTAACTAAAACAATTTAGTGATCCAACTCCTTCACAGACACTTGCCAGACAGGCCCACTAGATGGAACTTCAAATGAAAACCACGTTTCTACAGCTCTAGGTTTAGATTCAATAACAGAAAAATAATCATGCAAAGTTTTGTTAATAAAGGAATGAACTTTTTCTATGACTATGGGCATATCCTCAACTCGTAAATCTCAAAATCTAGATTAAGTTCAGAATCACTTACTTCTTCATGTGATAAAAACATCCGTCACATTAAACATTTATCCAAAAAAAAAAAAAACTGTCCTATATGTGTTTGTATTACCTATTATATAAGCCTTTCCTTTTTTAATTTTTTTTTTGTGCTCATTTACCCCAAAAAAAATGATTATTCAATCACCTATGTTTATATTACCTATTTTATATATAAGTGATTTTTTATTTTTATTTTTTTTGCTTATTTACCCCAAAAAAGAAAGTGATTTCTTAAATAATTGAAATTACTTTTTTAATTTTTTTAAGGAGTTTTTTAATCTTAAAAAAATCAAAAATTCAAACCTTAATTATGAAATATGTACAAATTATTCTCGAAACAAAAAAGTCAAAATAGAAAATCACGGTTGAACTAAGCCCATTTGGGTTGCGTTTTCTAAAACGGTTTTGATTTTGATTTTGATTTTTTTTTCTTTTTAGTAGAAATGGTTGTTTTTCGGATGTTACTTACTAAACAAGGAATGAGAGTAGGACAAAATAAGTTGTCAGTTAGCAAAGTTGAGTTATTGATCAGAATTGTTGCAACAAAAAAGTTGGGCTTGGTTTTTAAGGAAAGCTTAGGGTCTCATTCTTCTCGTTAAGATAATCTGGTTCGAGCTCATTTCACCATGATAAGGTATATGAGCGATACACTTTGCAAGGATTTACATTCTTGTAGGGATGTACGGTCTTCACGTAATAATTCTGGATGCATCACTCTCTATCCCAAATTCACAATAACCTTTTTCATAAATGAATAAATAAAAAAACGAAACCCGGCAATGGCAAGGCTTTCTAATTTGCACAGAGCATATAAATTGTGGAAGAAAAGCTTGTAGTGCATAAACTTAGAGGATAGAAAACTACTCACATAACTTAAAAGATCCAGTTCCGAGCAAAAATCTGAAGATCCAGTTTCAATACAAAGCTGTACACTAAAGGGCAATACCGAGCTCCGCAACTCTTCCCGAGCGCTACAAAACTGTGTTTCCACAATGATGATATTACAACAAAGTTCATAAACAACTACAACAAATGCATCCTCTCCACATAAGACTGCAGCAACCATCGATTAAGAGGCTCACCGCAGCCCACAAAACACCCGGTATTGCCATTTTCGGTAAAGAATGGGAAGCTAAACATACGGAGTAGTTCCTGCACAGCCTGCCTCACCAGAGAAGATCCCGTGACCTTGCTTCTGCGGCCCCATCCCGTCACAATATCAATCCGGCTAGGACAAATTCCTGAGATTAGCATCTCACGACGAAACCAGGCGAGTGTCCTTGAAAGCGCAGTCACAGCAGTGCCATCGGACATAACATGGAGGTTGATGAGCCACTGACAAGAGCTTTTCTCCCTGACCGCATCTGGATACACATTCTTTTGCGCAGCCACCTCCCAAACCGAGCCGGCCTCCTCCTTCAGCCCTGACTTGTGAAGAAAATCCACCACTGCATCCACAAGTCCCCTCTTGCCCTCTCTATCCTCACTATGCATCAGATCTAAGAACCTACTCACGTGTTCTCGAACATTCCTACCATCGGGTCCCGCAGATGGCATGGACAGCAGAAAAGTGTGTGCAGGATGGCCTGTGGTGGCCATAAGCTTGCAACAAAAACCCATGTCATATGGTGACTGTGCTTCTGTACAACAACTGAGTAGCAAAGTGTAAGTCTGTAAAGACGGGTTGAGGCCACAATCCACCATGCTCTGCAGCAACTCATAGGCCTCCGACAGCTGATGCACCCTAAGGAAAGCACTGAGGAGAGAATTGCAAGTGGGCACATTTGGCTGCAACCCTGCACCGAGCATGGCTTGATACCATTCCCAAGCCTTCTCAATATTACCAGACTTACCCCACAAGTCCACTAAAAGACCGTAAACTGGTTCATCAGGCACCCAGTTCTTCTGTCTCATCTCGACGAAAACAGCTTCTGCTTCCTCGAGATATCCACAATGGCCAAGCACCTCCATTACTATGCTGTATGTCACCTTGTCTGGTTCGAAGCCTGCATTCTGCATGTCACGGTAAAGCTTCAAAGCAGTCTCGTAGTTCCTAGCTTTAGCTTGCAAAGCCAGCATGATATTGTAGGTGACTAAATTAGGAACACAACCCTCACTGACCATCTTACAAAATAGGTTGTGAGCAGCAGTTAACTGACCGCCCTTCCCGAGACAGTTGATTATGACACTGTAAGTGAATGTATCGGGAGAAAGACCGGCCTGTTGCATCCTATCATATAGGCGCAGAGCAATGTCAAGGAAACCGGCCTTAGCATGGATATCAATCAGTGTGCAGTAAGTCACACGGTCAGGTTTACACCCTGCGTTTTGCATCTGATTGAACACGTTAATTGCTTCTTTTAAGTAGTTTGCTCGGCCATAACTGTGAATCAGACGGTTATACGTGACAACATTTGGTTGACATCCTTCCTTCACCATCTCATGAAGCAATTTGTTTATGGCACCAAACTGCCTTGCACGACCAAGGATGCCGACCATGGTGGTGTAAGTGTGCCCATCGTGCTTGAATCCCGCTTGCCGTTTTAACCAATAGAAGAAACCAAGAGCAACATTATGGTCTTGAAGCTGCTTTAGTACTTGGTTAGCCTGAAATGCATCCATCACATAGTTCAGATTGCCAAGAGCCTCTTCAGCAGCACGCCCCCACTTGAGCCCTTGCAGCATGTGGGAAACTCGTTCGACAACATTCCTGGTGTTTGCAGATGGCCTCCTGCTTGGAGCGTATCCAGTCGGAAAATTCATCTCTCTTGGAGGCCTGTTGAAACCATTACTAACACACCCCGCATTCCCAGCATCTGAAGACTGATACAAATTGGAACTAAAATCTGCTTTGAAGCTGTTAAGACAAGCTTTCGCTTTATTTGGTAAAACCCTTCTATCACGCCCCTCCACAGGTACACTTTTTAGCTGCCCACGAATTTCCACTCCCGGTATTGGCCGGAACACTATTTACACTGTTAAATGAACTGGATTTACCGCCTTTGCTCTTCCCGTTACTTGCTAGAATTGTACTGCACTGCTGCCTCAACAGTTGATCTTGGATGAACACTAGAAAAATTCTCTTTTTTGACATGCTTCACATGTGACGATCGAATACTGGTGGAAAGCCTGGAGGGATCAACCATACAATTTTGGGGTAAGTTAAGCATTCCCCTTCCATCAGATAATGGAAACTTATAATTTACTACGTCAGATAGAAAATTCACCGCTGCAACACCTGCCTTAACAAACTGATCTTTAATAACAGGCGATAAGTGTTCCACGCCCTTCTCGAGGGTGCTAGCATAATTTACAGAATCCGATGTCCTAAAACTTTTTGGAGAAATTACAACTTGCTTCAGTGAAGTTGGGTGGTGAATGCTTGCTTTTTCGGAACTAACCACTTTCACTGCATCTCCTGAGATTAAGGTTCCCACTCTCGTTGAAGTTCGGGAAGCCAAGGTGGATGGATTTTGCGCAAAAAACAACCCCATTTCTTATGCTCTGCCTTCTCGAAACACAGGTTTCATCTTCAGAACAAGTGCAAGAGCTACTACCATCAGCCGCATTACATCGCGATCCGCTAAAAAAGAATGACCTTGCACTATTTGATAGATTTCCAATATGCTTTGCTCTCAACATTATCTGCAAAAGACATTAGCGCCTTTCAGAAGAAGCAAAATTCCAATCAATCGATTCCGCTGTGCTTATACCAATATAAGATCCCCATTGCCAAAAAGCATCAAGGGAAAATTAAAAAATTTTCCCTTGATGTCTCAATTCTTTGCCTCAATTCAATACAATTTTCCTTCAATTATTTGCTCATATAATGTATCAAATTCCAGTAGAAAAAGGGCAGCCAATAAAACCAGGAAAAAAAAAAAAAAAAAAGATAAACCAATTAAAGGTAATCTATAATTAGAGAAATATGATGTTCTATAACTAGCAAATTATACCAGCCAAATGAGCTTGTTTTCACCAACAGAAAACCTCAAATAATTTTTTCACGAATCTCCTCCTTGCTTATGAAAAAGCAAAAAGAGCCTTTTTTTAGAAGATAATTCCAAATAAAACCAATTTAACAAGCTAAAGTCCTTTTTTTTTTTTTTTTCCCCTCAGGCACAGAAATCAGTACAGATGATACAATACCCATATCAAGAAACCTTTTTTCTTTTTAAACCAGATAAACTTAAAGCATCAATTTTTAACCACTTTCTTGAGTTTCAAACAAAACCCATTTTCCATAATCACAATCTACACCAAATAAAATCACAAACCAGTCATTCAAAATACCATTTGAAGCTCATAAAGCGAAAAAATCTAAGAGAGAGAGAGAGAGAGAGAGAGGTACCGGAATAGTGAAAAGGCTTCTGGGTCTGTCTTTAGAGAGAGAGAGAGAGAGATGGAGGGGAGAGAGAGAGAGAGACAGAGAGAGAGAGAGGAAGGGCCGGCCCTGGTCTAAACTCTAAACCAGCCGTCAAAAGCTCGAACTTTCTCCAAGCAAGTTGGGAAGAAGAAAAGAAAGAGAAAACTAGGCTGTGACTGTGAGGTAATAACTATGAACCTAAATTCACTCTTCTGTTCGGACACGTGTCGTTTCCTTCATGGTCCACACGTGACGGGCAAAAGATTCTGATCAAAGCCCACTTTTCCTTTTTTTTTTTTTTTTTGGGACAAAGTTTCTATTTTTATATTTTGGTCATGAAAAAATTTATACATTTTTTTTAAGAGAAAAGTCTTTAATTTTGATTTTTCCTTTTGACTGATTCTTCAGTGTTTGTTTGCAAAAGAAGGTGTCAGGGACGCTCAAGTGAAATTTGGTCCAAGAAAACCCTCAAAAGTCGGAAAAAGAAATTAAAAGTAGGGAGAATGACAAAATGGCATAATCATAGGGTCGAATTAAAAATTATAGCATAATCTTTGATCTAGGACCCGTTTAGTGTACAAGTTCAGTTTGAGTTGAGTTGAGATTTTTAAGTTTGCATAGTAAATTTTGTTGACTTTTTCAGAAAAGACAAAAAAAATTTTCAGAAAAGACAAAAAAAATGATGAAAAAAGTACAATTTAATTTGAGTTGAGTTGATGAAGCAAACGAGTCCCTAGTTAAATTATAGCATATTTTAAATATTTGTTCTTGAAATTCCAAACACACCCTTTTCCCTTCTCCCACTCCGCCCGCCGTCGTTTCCCGTCGAAGCTCGGCTGCCATTGTCACCGGCCAACCTAGCGTAGCTCCAGTAGATTGGACCGGTACTCAGGGAACGTCAGCACCGGCGAGATCAGTACTCAGGAGATCGCGTTCATTGACAAGAAAGCCGACGTGAACGGAGCTCCACAAGACACAAGCAGCGGCCTCACCCTCTTTGCGAGATCGCCGGCCGTGAAATCCTGGCGGATCATCGCCGATCTTGGCCTCGCGACGATGGGAATCGTTATCCATCCCGGCAAGATCTCGTTTTCACAGTGGATTGTGATTCGTCGTCGAAAAGCCTCGCGATAGCGATTGGTTTCGCGACCTCGCCCAAAGGCCGTTCCTGTCTCCGACTTCACATTTTTCTCCGGCGACGGAATAGTTTACAGTGGCGGCGTTGATCATGTGGGGTAGTTTTAGGATTTTCAATAAATTTGGATTGTTAAAAAATTTAGGATTTTTTAGGATTTTCAATGAATTTGGATTGTTAAAAAATTTTAGGCTTACTAAAAATTAAAAACACAAATATAATATATTAACACAAATAAATCTATATCAAATAGTGTAAATACCATTATTTACTAAATAATATATATAATAATTTAGTAAATAATACATTTATTTACTTTAATAAGTTAAATTTAGAAAGAAAAAAAATGTAATTAAAAAATTTTAACTAGCATCTTGTTTAACCATTTTTAACTGATTAACAAAAATTGGCCACAAGTTGTTTAGATTCAAGATTTTTGGTAAATCCATTTATTATTGGAATAAAATCAATATTAACTTAACAGGAAAGGTAAATCATATATATATATTTTTTTTTTTTGAAATCATATATTTACTCCTCAATCTTTTTGTTATCTTGTAAATTCGAAACTATTGAATAAATTTACTTAAATAAAACTATTGAATATATATTCATATTTACTTCGTAAGATTTACAAAGTAAATCCATATATTTACCTATTAATCTCCATATTATCATGTAATTCCAAAATTCTTCTTTGGATTTGCAAGGTAAATCCATATATTTACCTGCCAAACCTCATATTATCTTGTAAATCCAAACTACTGAATAAATATTCACATTGTTAGATAGGATTTATAAAGGGGGTGTTTGGTGTGTAAGTTTGAGTTAAGATTTGTAAGTTTAAATAGTGATTTTGGTTTACTTTTTCAGAAAAGACAAAAAACTTTTTGGGAAAAAGACAAAAATTGAGTTAAAATTCTTGGGTTTAAACTTTAACTCCAAACTAACCCTTAGTAAATCTATATATTTACTCATCAATTTTTTTTTTTTTTTGAATAACATATATTTACTCATCAATTACTATATTATCTTGTAACTCCAAAAGTATCAAATAAAAATCTCTATCACTAGAGAGTATTTATAAGGTAAATTCAGATATTTACATGATAATCTTCATATTATCTTGCAACTCCAAAACTATCGAATAACTATCAATATTTAATTTTCTTGTAAATCCAAATATTATCTTGTAAATAAATGTATTTAATAGTGTAGATAAATTAAATAAATATGTTATTTTCTTGTAATTCAATTCTTTTAAATTCATGTTTATAAATTAAACCATCAAAAATTAAAAATTAATCTGATAGAAAAACAGTTCTTCCTGTAGTTGTAAGATAAACAGTCCTACTTTATAAACGCCCATCAAATTATCCTAATTAATTTATATGAGAATTTTATTATTGAATAAAACTAATACACGTATATTATTTTATTAATTAGATTGTGTTTTTAGTCGTTAAATTTATAAGATATTCAATTGGACCATCATAAAATGATCAAAATTTATATATGCGAGTTATAAAAAGATAATAAATTATAAGTGGTGACGATAATCAAATAATCATTTCAAAAAGAATAATCAAATAAAATATAATTTTCAAAAAAATATATATATCTATATATATTTCTTTTGCCAGAAATACAAGAAAATAGACTTTTTGTTTTATACAAACTGATGATGCACTCATAATGTCTACCATATTCATCCTCTTGTAAGGAATTATATTACTTTTCTTTAATTTTTCAGAATAATATTTGTTTTTTAGACCATATACATCTTGTTGTTGGGAATTGTGTTATTATTAACATTTTAATTTTTAAAAAATAATATTTGTTGCATCAAACACGGTTTTACGTAACTCCAAAGAATGCAATTGGACAAATATTGCAACTTTGAATAGGTAATTAATTTCTTTTCTAATTCAACTTTTTGACATTAATAGTCTATTCTATATTAATATGTCTCCTCAATAAGAGCAAACTCCAATCACAAAAATATTAAAAACCCTATAAGAGTTGCAAAATTTCTAAGGAATCACGTTGAAAATGGAAATGTCAAAGTCAAAAGAAGAAGGGCAGATCAGATAAAAAAAAGTCAAAACAGTGAACGGTGATGGAGGGTGCAGATGTAAGTTGATATTCGTATAGGAGAAAGTACTAGAGTTTAACCACTTGGTGGCTTTGTCTGACGTGGACCAAGAAAACACCTCGAATATGATTCGCAAATGAGGACATGGGTGCGGCTGCTGCGACGAGTCAACTTCCTTGCCGCACAAGCTGATTCCCTTTTCCTTCTAGACAAATATATATATATACATAGCCTATACATATATATATATATATGGAGAGGATATGACCTCTCCCAGAGTAATTATTGTTGGGATCTAAATGTGTTAGAAAATAAATATTAGGGATTTTCTATAAATTTGACATTTTGATATTAATAAGAGGAGGTTATTCATGTTTAATAAATTGTGTCTTATTTACTTTCATTTGTTGATTGTATGATTATTTTAAGCAAACATAAAATACTCCTAGGCTGTTGGTAATATATCGAATTATCATATGTATACGTGGTATACATAGAAGACGTGATAATTTGATAACAGTCTAAATAAATAGTCCGCAATCGATGGAATAAGATTTGGGGATCTTATTCATGATAAGATTGTAAATGTTGTCTACTTCCTTGGAGGGATGGTTTATCTTGACCATCGGATAGATTCCGAATAGAAACTTTAATGTATACCAGTATTGAAGTATGACATTGGACTGGACCTAAAGTATTAATTGATTCGGTTTAATAATTCTGTTTATAAGAATCAATGACGCTTTGATTATCATCCTGCATTAATCTTAATCCTGAAATGATTACTTGAGTTCAAATCCATGACTTATGTACTTTGATGCACTAAAGGTGAGACACTGTTAATTCATGGTCAATATACTTGTGTTTTGGGTGCATGACTTATGGATGGAGAAATCAAGATTCATAGATACGAAATCCATAGCTATCTTAACGATAGTAAATGTTATCTACTTAAAGGCATTATTCGGGGAATGAAAGATAGTATAACAAGATCATGACCATCGGTTTACTTTGTGTTCTCTAGTGGTTTACCAATTGTATGGTTTTACAATTGGTGATTCTTTCAATAGAGAATAATGGAACTTTAAGTTAAAATGATTAAAAAGGTAAAACGGAAAAAGTCCTTAATTCAATAATGGATAACATATTGGGATTAAGCAAGCAATGAATAAATCATGAAATAAGCACTACATGAGAGAGCTTTCGTAATACGGTATATAAACAGGAGTTCAGCTTCAAACTTTTAGTGGAATAGTTTTGAAGTTGATAATTGGTGAATAATTTATCTGAGATTAATTTTTCACAATTATAGGTGTCTCTTTACATATTTTCATCGGGTCCCTCTATTAGCTCATACAGTTCCATATAGCGTCTCGGGATTTGTTCCTAATGAGATCGGTAAATTTAAATGGAATTTAGTAATGTCTATTAAGAAATAGTATTCTCTAACATGCAATCCAGAAAGGATTTGACATGTGAAATGTATAGACAAATAATATGTTTTGTCAACATATGATTGGTTAATTGAATTTTGGAAATAAAATTGTGTTTGAATTATTTAATTTTGGAAAACAAAATTTTTCTCTCCTAATTAAAAGAGGTGCACGGTTTTTAATTGAGTAGAGGGAAGAAAATTTTGTTTCAAAATTGTTCAAATATATTCCTAACATTAAATTATTAATTGATTTAAATAATGAAGATTATTTAATGGATTTTTCTTTCCTTAAAAGAGGTGCACGGTTTTTGTGAGGAAAGAAAATTTGAATTATTCCATTGATTTAAATTAATTAATATGGTTGATGTTTGTGAAAAATATTTATTCAAATAAATGAATCTTATTTTAATTCAAAAAGGTTTAAAAGAAATTTGAATCTAGATAGGACTAGGATCTTTTGACTATTCTAAATTCTTGTTTTAAGATTTGAACCACCAATCAACCTTTGAATTTCAAAGGTGGCCGAAAATTTGGAGGAGAGATCTCCCCTTGGAAAAACGTTTTAGGTTCAAAGAATCTAGCCCTAATTTGTATGATCCTTTGTTTCAAAATATTATCCGGAAAAATCATTATTTTCAAGTAGGAGATAAATTTTGAAAAATGATTGGAATACTATATAAAGGCTAGGAATTCTTGAAAAACTAATTTGGTGATTCACACTAAAAGGGAAAACGTTTTTTTTTGGGAGTGAGAGGAAAAACGAATTTGGTTTTTTCCACATCAAAAATTCGGCTATCTTGTGAGAGAGAAAAAGAGAGAAAATTCTATTGAATCAAAACTGTGAAGAAGGTTAAACTGAGTGATAATTTTCATAGGAGGTTAACCGGTTCCTGTTTTGTAGTTTTGAAGAAAAAAGCTGGATCATATTCTCAACGAGGAACATTGGAATTGAGAAGGAAGAATTTAGACTTAGGAAAGCATTACCGATCGCTTAGATTCATAGAACGCGTGCCCACACACACTCTGAGACGTGGAACTCGAGAATAGTAGAGAAGACACGTTTGTCAAACGTTATAGTAATTCCGGAATCCAAGAAATAAGGTACGATTGATCATGAATTTAATTTATTGTTATATGACATCATGAGCTTCTTTTTCGAATCGGCATAAAAATTTTAAAAACTTCCGCTGCGCCGTAACTCTGATATCGGATCCGATTTTTCCAACAATTATCGGTAGAGCTCTTTTTTGAATCGTTGAACGATTGATATATTATTGGTGTACCATAGTTATCATACACCTTACCTCATATAAACTTTCACATCCTTATCTTCTCCGTTGCTGGCGACCTTCCCGCCGTCGCCAGTGACATTCCCACTGTCGCCGGCTACTTGCCCCCCGACGCCGACGATCACCCGACGCCAGCGACCATACCCCCGGCCGACCCCGACCCCATCCCCGGCCACCCCTCTCTCTCTTCCCGGCCGGCCCCCTTGCCCCCCCACCCCCCCTCTCTCTCTTCCCAGCCGGCCCCCTTGCCCCAGCCCTCCCGGTGCCCCCCCACCCCAACCCCCCTCCCCCCGACGAGAACCCCCCCTCTCTCTCTTCTCATTCACGATCTTCTGCGGCTTTTTTTTTTTCTTCCTCTTTTTCACTTATTTTGTTATAATATGGGTATGCCTACAATTCATCATGTGCACCCTCAATATATAGACCATCTAATTCAATATCGATGGTTTAAAAAATAACTGTATCGATAGAGACTCTTAATGAATCTCTACCACAGTTTTGTTCACATACATATATATATATATATATGTATGTATGTATGTATAATTAACAAATTGGAAATATGTGGTGGAGTCTTTTTCAGAAACGCTATCTATAGGATTCCATCTAAGAGCTGATATTGAATTGCTTTTGATATGTAGGATTCTAATTTTGTGCAAACTTAAGATTGATTGTACCAAATCTCCTCTCTCTCTTCTTTTTCTCTCTCCTCCTCTCTCTTCTTTCTTGCCGCTCCCCTTTCACTGCCAATCCAACATGCCTGTACATGCCAGATCCGAGCAAGCTTCACCAGATCCCGACATGCTCACCGGGAGGGGGCAGAGTCCGCCATCGTCGTAGAACAACTTGAAGCTATTACTCTGCTCGCCATCTCCTCCAACGACGGATTCGTCGGTCATATTGCAGAGAACATTACCATATTGAAAGCAAAGCACACGAGTGGAGCTCCGGCAGGCTCAAGGGTTCCAACGAGTTCTGTGAACTCAACCCATCTCTCTCCTCATTGTCGTAGATCTTGCCGGCAACCCTTGCTAGAATTTCTCCATCGGTGCCTCAAGAGGTGGATCTCGTGATAAATCATTGTAATCCATCCAAACTTCAAATTCCGAGCTCCGATCACCAAGATTGGTGGAAAAAGACAAAATAAACCTTAATTTTAATCAACACAACCTCAAATCTTAATCAAACAACCAAAAAAGAGAGAGAGAGAGAAAAATCCTTGAAAAATCTAAATGCTAAGATTTCTTCAAGAAAACCTTAGTTTGGTCAACCATAGTGGAAATCTGTTGTTCAAAACCTCAGTCAGAACGCGTCGGCCAATGAACCTCCAATGGTGCTTTATTGCCTGTGACGATTGAAGATAAGGGGAGAAAAATGGAGTTTTTTTTTTTTTTTTTTTTTTTTTCATTTCTCACTCTACAATACTATGAGGTAGTGTGTCTATAGTTACCATACACAACCAAAATCTTCACTGTTATATTACACCTAGACGACTTAAAAATAAACTCTATGAATAGTTACTCTCAATGAGTCTCTATCTTAGTCACTCCCTTAAAAAATAGTTTTTTTTTTCTTCCTTTTTTAGAAAGCTAATTTCCTTTTCTTCCACGAAAATAAAAAGGCTAGTTTCCATTTTAGCTTTTCATTTTTACTTTCTTGCCATTTTTTTTCCATAAACATTTATGCTTCGTTTGGCATTTCAATTCAACTCCAACTAAATTGTTCATTTTCATCTCAGTTTTTGTTTTTCTCTAAAAGGTCAACAAAAATTATAATTAGTTTTTGATAAGTTAACTATCTTCAATTTAAAAATTTTATCTCCAACCGGCAATCCAAACGCAAGCTTACATTATTGTTATTAGACAACTAGGAGAAAGAAATAAAAAAAAAAAAACTTGATAAATAGTATTTCTAGTACATAATTTAAGTAAATAATATATCAAAAAATATTTACTTGATAAATAATTTATTAATTAGAAGTAAATAGTTTTATCTATTTGAAATAGGTATGGTAAATATATTATTTACCTCATATTTTTTATTTCTTTAATAGATTTTCTAGTTACCTAGTAAATTGTTATATACTTTAAATATATTAAAATCATCCTAAAAGTACTATTAACTTAAAAAAAAGTGAAGAAAAAACTTTGACAAATTAAATGATATGTAAAATAATTATTATGACCTTAATTATTCACCATATTCTTTGTCTTATTTATAAAATCATAAAATTATAACATAAACTATATTAACATTTTCTTTTCTCTTTTCTTTCTCACGTGTTAAACAACATAAAGGAAAATGTTCTCCTCTTTCCCTTCAATTTTCCTCACCTAAACATGCTACTCTTCTTTTTTTTTTTTTTTTTTTTTTTCATTCTTCTTACCAAACATAACAAATAAAGTTAAGAAAATGTAATTGTAACACTAATTAACATAACATAATTATCTTAGTTAGATATTATTTTTTTAAAGAAAGTTAGATATCATCTAAGACAAATAAAATTAAAAGATGATATGTACTCCACAATAACATAAGTATCACAAATAAATAAATAAATAAATTATATGCATATTTTTTCGCTAACTTGATGAAATAGAACAAGTCATTGTTATTGATTTTTCCAGAATTAAGAATTGTCTTAAAATAATTGTACTTTGTAGAAATGACCGAATTTAAGCTCTCATTTTAGCAAGTGGTAGCTTTTTCTATAACTAAAAAATAACTAAATCAGGGAATAATAAATCTAAAGAGTATTATAAGTTTTTACTGTATTTCAGAATCATTAATCAACAATATTTTGTTTTTGGTAAATCATTAATTAACATTATAGTGCTGTATGTTTTATTCACTTTTTTGTTCTTTTTTGTTTTTGGACCCTGAATATTTGGATTCTAGTAGCCAAGAGAGGCCCAAGCCTACAATCATAGTATGCAATGAGTGTGTCTAAGTTTAACTTTTCAGAATCCAATGTTTTGGGCCCCAAATTCAGCCTAGGATTCCCAATAAAGCTTGCCCAATGCAGGTATTCCCTTTGTTGCCCTTCAATAAAAATAGAAATAAAAAAACCCTCGACATGACATAATCGCCCTCTACATTATACAGTAAATCAGGTATAAAATTATCGTTAAATCATATATATCTGCCATCACTAATACATAACCTCCTCATCTTTCTAGAAACAAACAAGGTCTTTTTTTTTTTAATTTAATGTTTTTGAACTAAAAATTCCTAATGGTCCAAAATGTTTCTTTTATTCCATTAGGTGTTCACATTTATTCTAACAATAAGCTATAAACAAAAAACCAAAAAAAAAAAAAAAAAAGAAGTATTAAATATGTGATATTTGTACACTTTCCTTGTTATGGTTTAGGGATGTGGACTTGTTCTTGTCTGAAAGTACCCTTAATTTTGTTCTTCTATTTATTTATTTATTTTATTTTCAGAAAGGAGTTTATATATCTTTTCTCACTTGAGTTTTGGAATTGGACTTTGTTTAACACTCATTTTAGATTGTGAAGGATAAGGGTAAAAAAGGGGGAAACGTTTCAACTTCTTCAATTGTCTACTCCGTATTGTTCAAATAAGAATCTACTACACCCTAATGTCCTAGTTCTTACAAGCAATGTCGATTTATCAAAGACAATTTTAAAAATAAAAATAAAAATAAAAAGATATGAAGAATGTGGATGGGGCCAACTGTCATATATTACGCGATGATTATTTGTAGAAAAAATGATGATGATTTTTTACTGGACAAATTTATGATTGGATGCTTTTAATTCATTTTTAACTTAATGATTTAAATTAGACGACACTTATAACGTGATTTTAATGATGTAGTTTAAAGAATTCTCTTACAAGACTCAATCTTATATAATGCATATTATATAATCTAAATTTTAGAAATGCGGTTAATAATCTTTTCATATGGTAAGATAATTATGCTGAAGGATTTTCCTTTTATTTTTTGATTTGCATGGATGTGTTTAGTAAGTCGTATCAAAAATCAAAATATTTTAATTTATTTTTGTCTTTTTCTAAAATATCAACAAGTTTTTTTAACTAGTTTTTGAAAAATCAAATAACTCCAAGCCAAATATTTTGACTCAAACTTACTATCCAAGCACATGCTCAATCTTCACAATAAATTAAAACAACCCAAAAAAAAAAAAAAGAAAAAGGGAAAAGAGAAGTAACTACAACCTCCTTTTCTTTTTTCTTTTTTTACCTAAAAATTTACCTCTTTTTTTTTTTTCCAAAGAATTATTTTCCAAATATAAAGGGCTCAAAAAGAGTGGTGCAGCGGCCAGCATTTTTATTCCCTGCTTTAAGCAGAAGCGCGTGAAGAGGTGAGCTGGGAAGGAGGAGTTTGCACATGCTTTTCTTGGTCACCCATAATTAATCATCATCATAATGTCAACTTTGTAACTCTCTCTCCTCTCATTTATTTTTTTTATCTAGTTAGAGAGAGAAACTATATTTTATATGTATATCTAACACACACATATATATATATATATATATATACATATTTATGTGTGGCCTACTAAAGATGGGCAACAAAGCCATTATATGTATATCTAATATATATATATATATATATATTGTTCGCAATCCAAACGCCGTTTGCAATCCAGCCGTCCGATTAGGAGAAAGGGAGGGAGAGAGAGGACAATTTAAAAGACTACATGGTATAATTTAAGAGACTAACAGATATAAATATTGTTTGTATCCGATAAAAATGAGATGTTAAGTAGGTCTATATATTTATGTGTTACCTACCAAAATGGGCAATAAAGCCATTTGTATGTATATCTCACATATATATATATATATATATATATATATCTCTGTGTGTGTGTGTGTGTGTGTGTGTGTGTGTTGGGGCGGGGGGGGGGGGGGGCTACTAAAGATGGGCAACAAAGCCAAGTGTAAAAAGTGTATTACGTGAACATGTCATCTCCATCATTAATAGCATTTGCCTTTTTTGAGGAACTTTCTTCTTCCTTCAATCTTAACCTTGGCCCATCTCCTTTTCCCCACAATTCCTCCCTCACATTAGGAGCTGTTCCTCTTTATCTTTTCAAGACTTAAAAAAAAAAAAAAAAAAAAAAAAAGGAGAAAAAAAGAAAATGTAATTGACAAATTAGGATACAGTTTCCACTTTTGGCAGTGATGTTGGGCATCATCAGTCGAGCTAGGCTGCCAACTTAAAGCGGGACGAGTCCTCACAATTGTGTTCGTTGAGCAAAGTTTTCATATTTTTTCAACTGATTTATTTGAGTTTGGGTGGATTGATTTAGAATCGAACCAATCCGAACATTTTATTAAAAGGTAAGAATCAACTCTGTCAAATGAAATTTCAAGTATGGGTTGGGTTTTATTAAATATTTAAAACAAATGACTCACTCAATCAGTTATTCATAGTATAAAAGTTAAATTAAAATTCAACCTCAAACATTAAGAACAATATTAAATATCATAAGACCAAATTCTCCGTTCCTAAGTTCCCAAGTTCCAACTTCCAAACTATTTTGTATTCTTATTCCTTTAAATGTGTAGAATATAGAGTTTCCAGATATATCTTTTTTCTTTTTTTTTTTCTTTTTTTTTAGAGTAATATATCTTTCTTAAATATGTATCTTTGTATTAAATTTATGTTTGAAAATATATGGAATTTATTTTTGGGTTCCAAAACTTCGTATTCGAAAAATTAAAAAAAAAAAAAATGGGTGAGTAAAAACTAACTTAAATTTGAGACATAATTAATGACCCACTTAATGTGGTTCAAATGGGTAGGCATTGTGGTAGCTATTAGTAAAAATTTTCTCTCACCCACTTCATGTGGTTCAAATGGGTAGGAAAATTCTCTCTCTCTTTCTCTCTTAGTGGGGTGTTTAGGGGTTTTTAGAAGGTGTGCCTCTTAGAGGGCCGGGAACAGGTAGCGACGCCTTACTTGCCATCGGTTTTCTGGCCCTAAAGATGAAGATCTGACCATCGCGGAGAGGTTACTAGGTGTGGAGGTAACTGCGGGGTTGGGAGGCCTGCGTTTTGGCAAAATGGAGGAGGGGAAGGGTGGTGGCTTTGACGGCACTTTTAGGCTGTCTACTTTGGTTGTGGTGATCATCTTCTTGCCTGCTGGCTTTTCCGGTGTTGATAGATTTTCATTTTATTTTGGTATGTTTGTGTGTTGGTGTAATAAATGCATATCATATGCAGATCTGGTTTTGTTTGTTGTTTTGGTGTGTTTGTTTTTAGTCCTTAATAATAACGATAGTCTTCCTATCGTCCGGACTTGTGGTTTGTTCTCCAGATTTAGATCTTGGCTGATTTGTTGGTCCTACTAAACTTATGGCTATGCATGGTGTTTAGTGATCTTTGCAATATGAGGTTGTGGCTCCCAATTGATCGGCAGTCTCCGTCGTTGGTTGGGGCTTTATTAAGTAGAGCTTGGTGCATGCTCGTTTTTGGTGTGTCGAGGTACTTTCCCGTTTTCGGACCTCAAACTTGTGTCATTCCCACTGTACGTCAGTTGTTTGTACCGATAGTTGAGAATTATAATCGCACAATTGTGGGATATTTGCATTATATTGTTTAGTTTTTAACTCTTTATTAATGTTAATGTATTTTTTCCATTTAAAAAAAGGGTAGGTTGAATTTTTTAATAATATTAATACTAATAAGTTTTCTCTATCACATATATGTTAATAATTTTTTTTAATAATATATAATTCTAATAAGTTTTCTCTATCACATATATGTTAATAAATTCTGATACGCCATACTCGTTATTTAATTTTTAAATTTTGGATTGGAACTAAAAATTCTCTAACACTAAATCTTAACATTAATGCTATGTTTGATAAGATGAAAAAGACGATAGAAAGAAGTGGAATGAGGGACAAGGGGATTGAAAATGATGGAATTGGTTATTTGGTAAAGAGGAAAAGAGAAAATAAAGTAAAATATGACTGATTAAAATTGTAATGAGACCCATTAATTTTTATCTTTTCAAAAGTGGATGTGGAAAACATAAATCCTCTCTATGATGGTTAAAAGTATTTTTTTTGTCCTTATTTTAAAAGTAAAATAATAAAAATGAATAAATACTATAATAATTATATCAATCTATAATTTTCTTTCCTTTATATCTATCAAACAAACTAAAGGGAAACTAATTTCTTTCCATCATTTTAATTCATCATCTTTTATAAGTTTTCTCTCCACCTTATTTTCTTTTCTTCCTACCAAAGTGTAAGCCTGTAAGGGGATGCATGTTTACTTTGCATCAAAGGAAAATGTACTTTTCCATTTGATCATGTGTTTACTTGCGTAACGAGAAATGAGAATTTAGTGGGCCCACACAATATAAAGAATAAAGAAGAGGAATATGAATTTTTACATCCCCTTGATATTAATTTAGTGTCAAGGTAATAAAAATCAAATTTATTTATATAATCCTAATAAATTTTCATGTATTAAGAATTTTTGATTGTGTAAAATGATATTTTAGTAATTACACTAATATAATTAACATTGTTAACTCTAGTAAACACTAAATTAATAAAAACGAGATGAATTCCTTTTACTACCATCAAATAGATAAGTAATTATTTTATTTACTTTTCAATCCCATTATATTCTTTTACGGTTTGATAAACACGTCTTAAAGATTGAGAACCGGATTTATCTGTTTGCACTCCTATCTTTTACTTGTTATTACTATCATATAACACAACGGTATAATATTGTGTAAAATTTTACACTTGTTAAAATATTTTTGTTTTACGAAAGATAAATCCAATTTTTTGTTGTCATAAAACTGCTGGAAACATGACTTATTTTTATTGTTTCATTATTATTTTTTCTCTCTGTGTTGTGTCAAAAAAAACAAATAAACATTTGCTAAAGGGAAATTATATCACCCCCCCCCCCCCCCCACACCACCACCATATGTCAAATTAGGAAAAGAATAAAAAAAATATAATTAAGTTATTTTTGGGTATAACAAAGTAAATATTATATGATTCTATGACTGCGTTTATGTTCTTATCTGAAAATAGTTATGTATATGTATACACATATTCTGTCAATATTCATGAATCTCAGCATGTATATAAGCAATAAACATATAATTATCAGAGAAAAAAAAATAAAGAACTCTTTTAAAATTAGTGGCATTCTGTCGAATATGTTTCTGGCCCATAGAATCTAAAACAATGTAAATAATATATATATCAGATCTGCCAATAGAAAATAAAAAATATCGAGACAGTAAAGCTACACCAAATCGAACACCAAACAATAATTGTCAATCATTGACTACCTTTAAAAATAAAATAAAAAATAAAAAATTAAACATAGATAAGAAAGAAAACTTGTGAATAAAAATCGTGTATCCTTTTCAATAGTGTTTTTCAAGCATTACCGACAAAAAAAAAAAAAAAAAAAAGGAATGGGTCGTGCACTCGAGGCTCTTTAGGTCTCATTTTAGCCGAGTTTATCAGCCTCTAATCCTTGTGTTACCCAACTTAAATGTTTGGTTACGTTCCCATCCGAGTTCATCATACCTTAAAATCTTCAAGTTATCCGATCGAAATATTTTCTTTTACATCGTGTAATGAATAAGAATCAAAAATTTCGATCAGAGTTCCATTTTGCGACAGAGAAATTCGGCTGATAAGAGATTAGCTCTAGATATAGATTTATTACGAAACAATAACTTTATTCAACTTGATGGGACTGAATGGGGTTATCTAATAATAAGTTAGCCCTTGCAACTAATATTTTTCGGTATAAAGGTATATATATATATATATAATCACAATAAAAGTTTATGTTAAAAACAATATATGGTAGGAATTATACGTTTATCATATTAATAGGTATTGTTGTTTTAATATTTTGATTTATTAACTTTTTAAGTTTTAGCCATCTGATATGTGATTAAGAGCAATTTTTAATGTGAATAGATTAAATGATTGAAAAACTAATCCAATAACTAAAACAAAAGCACATATCAATATGACAAAAGTACCGTTTTCCTCTCTTTCAATCCAGCCAATGATGAAATGGTTGTTTTTAACCAAACAATGCGTGCCCTAAAAGCTAGACACAAGATATTTTTATTTTTTGTCACTCTATTACAATAAATAAAATTTTAACATGAATATTCATAAATTAAATTTTTAAAAAACTAACCCAGTAATTAAAATATAGTATCTATCAATATCATAAAAATATAACTTTCCAATTATTTCTTTTTTTTTTTTTTTCCTTTCTCTATTGTGAAAGAGCTCTTTTTAACCTAACAATGCATGCCCTAGACTATTAACCTATATATATATATATGTGTGTGTGTGTATTTCCTAGACCTAGAGGCTAGACACGAGACTACTTATTTTGGAGTGTTTGATATGGCTTCCGCATGCAGCATGTGCCTAGGACAGGGGACACTTCTAGTACAACTTATTAAAGAAGCAGTAATACTTGTTCTTCAAACCGGTAGTAACTTGTGCCAACGTTGTTTAAGTAGGTTAATAAAACACTCATATTTCTTATTAAATATTTAAGTTCGAGTTGTTTTTACTTTGTTAGTGAAAATATAATAACTATCTATTTTATGAGAAATTCATATCTTATAAAAAAAAATCAACTCCTGAAATTATCTGAATGTACTAATATCTATCTTAATAACTCTCTTTTTTTTTTTTTATCCTTATTAAAAAAGAAAACCCTGTAGCAACGTATGACTCACGACATGTTGACCACTTACAATTAGCCTCGGACAAACGTCATGATCTCATACCGCTCTCATATCAGCCCTCGGAGGTCCTACACTGAGGTAGCCCGATAGTCATTGCCATTCTTACCATATATTTGCCTATCAGTAGATAAAAAGGCCATTTATTTGTCAAATTTATGGTTTTTATTGGCCCCACCAGACTTTTCCCAGCGGCATGTCGGAGTTCAGCGATATATTTCTCATGGTTTGACACTTCTCTTCCTAAAATTTTATTCTTCTTTTTTTTTTATTTTTTTTTATTTTTTAAAGTAGTTTGGTTCTTGAATTCATAAAATAGTAGCAATTAACTCCAATTGTTTGAGAATGTTATATTTTGGGCATAATAACAATTTTTAGCATTTGTGCATCATCATTCATTTGTGCATCCTACGTTGTCTACAATGTTGACAGCCTACTTTGTCTATTAGTGGAGTTTTTCAGTAGTATATTTAAGTATTTTCCCCGTTACTTGGAGTAAGCCAATGTTTCTGGTACAAGAGATCGTTACTGTAATTAAAAGGATTGTCAAACCCTGCTCGTCGAAATATGGTGTACTTTGTGGCAAAACGAGCCAATTTAGTGATCCGCAATAATATGATTGATGGGCTATCATTAAACAACATATTAGTAAATTAATAAATCACTTCAAAATTACCGATGAATAAAAGACCATATAGGCTTCACTAAGTTACTGTCACATCCACTTCATGAGGATTAACGATATTCTAACGTTACTTGTTAAGTGATAACTAGTCCAGTTTACTATAGTTGGTAGAGGTTAAAAAAATAGGGACACCAATGCCTTTCTGCTATGATTAATAAGACCAAAGGTGTCAAGTGCTAAAAAAAAACAAAAAACAAAAAAACAAAAATTAGAGTTAAAAATTAGGAATTATAATAATAAAATGGCAACATTTAAGATAGGAGTTGTTTTTTTATTGGTAGTATTATTATTTTAATTGTTAGATTAACTTTTAATGATCTAATTTATGACTAGAAGCAATTTTTTTTTTGTGTGCTATAAATTTTATAATGTACATTTGTATATCAAATCGTTAAAAAATTATTTAACAATTAAAATAATAGTACCGACTGATTGGATAAAATTATATAATTTTTACATCATTTTTTTAAGGGAAAGACTGTAATAGAGCCCCTTTTATATACTTTATCGGTAGAGCTCATTTTTAAACCGTTAAAATGTAATCAAATGGCTGAAAGGTTATTTGTGTATGATAGTTAAAATACAACTTATCTCATACTAGTATAAACTAAAAAATAAAAAAACTAAAAAACTAAAAAAAAAAAACTCCCCCTAGCAGACATCGAGGAACCCGCCCCCACCCAGCGTCAATGACCCAGGTCCCCCCTCCCCAAAAGCCAACCAGATCTGGGTCATCGGGGCGGGAGAGGGGGGGGGGGGAGGCACTTGTCGTCGATTGCCTACGTAACGGGGGGGTGGGACCAGATATGGGTCGTCGACGTAAGGGGGGTGTTGTCACCGATCGCCGGCGTCGACCGGGGGGTGTCAGGGGGGTTTCGTCGGATTAGGGGAGTTTTTAAAAAAAAATTTTAATATATTAATTTTTAATTTTTTAATCTATACTAGTATAAAATAAGGTGCATTATAACTATTATATACGAATAATATGTCAACCGTCTAATTATATTTTAATAATTTAAAAAAAGATTTTTTCAAAATGATATATAAAAGAGACTTTATCATATCTTTATTATTTTTTTAAAACTAAAATAAGGTAAATAAAGTTGAGAAACTTTTTCTTTTAGATTTTTTTTTTTGGTAGAGTAAAAGTAAAAGTGCTATAATTGACTTTCAATCTGCAATTTCGCCCTTTACGTTGGGGTAAAGGAAAGATGTTTGTTGGAGAACAAGGATAAATATCAGTAACACTCCAGCTTTAGTAAAAGATGTTTCATCATTTCTTTAGCCCAAAAAATAAAAAATAAAAAGGATGTTTCATGATTTCCTATTCAGCCAAAAAAATAAAATAATAAAGAAAAAGATGTGTAATCATTTTTGTTGACTTTTTATGTTGAATGTACAAAATTTCCGATTTAGCAGGCTTTCATGGACTTCGATCACCGACTTCCACAAGAGCACAACCAATTCCTCATTCATTGCATCTATTTTAGGTCGTGTTCCAAGTATACATTGTAATTGAAATTTTAGGGCCTGTTTGGTGCACAAGTTCAGTTTGAGTTGAGTTGAAATTTTAACGTTGAATAGTAATTTTATGACTTTTTCAGAAAAACAAAAACTTTTGGGGAAAAGACAAAATATGATGAAAAAAGTACAGTTTAGTTAAACCAAACTGGTAAACCAAATGGGCCCTTAGAAATATTTTGATTGGTAAAAATCTGAATGTTTAGATTTATGTATTTGATTAAAAATAAATTATTTAGAGTTAAAAAATTTAAAAATTAAAAATATATATAAAAAATAATAATATAATTTTATTTCGTTTTTCTTATCGTTTTATGTAATTTAAAAAAATATTTTAATTTTGATTTGAAATGAGAAAATTATGATTTTTTAAAATTTGAGTTAAATTAGAAATGTAAATAGTAAAACTTGTTTATTTTTGGAGAAAAAACCCAAAAATTTTAAAAATATTAGTTGGAGTTAGATCAATTACACATAGACTCGTTTTTGGCATTTCAATGATGCTAAAGACAGCACATAGAAATTGTTGAGTTCTTGTTCTCAATTAAGAAGTTTTCTACAGTAATAGTTGTCTTATCCAAAGTACAGCTTTTCAAATGTTAAATTTGGTTTAAAATCACATAAAATAAAATAACAAAATTATGTGAAATTAATTTGATGGTTGAAAATAAAATGCTATTAATATAATTAGTTCTTTCATATCTTTCAGTATAATTCTCGATATAAAAAAAAAAAAGCAAAAAATTTTGTTCCAAATATATGGTTTGGACCTTGTTTTCACCATCTTATGAAATTACCAATTAAGACCCTTGTGTGGACATATTCTCATATTCTTGAGAAATATCAAAAAGATGAATAGGTCCACATTCCAAGATATTTTAAGCCAATTTTCCTTTCTCAAGGAAAAACTAGTGCAAGTCATTATCACTAATTATATTATAAAAAATTATGAATTTTACAAGCAATCTATTGCTGTCAATGGTTGGTTGGGCGTGTAACTATGGACCACAATAACTTGCACTATTAATAATACAAAGAATAATAGGTTAAAAAAATAATTAAAAAAAAACCATAAAGGAGCATAACAAGAAAAGTCAATTAAGAGAAGTCCTTAGAAACCCAAGTTGCACATAGTCAACTTCATCCTCAATTTCTGAGGAATTTTTCTACAACTAATCCATTGTCCAAAACAATTTTCCAGCAAACTAAAATCCCACTTATTAAATTTCCCTCACCTGTCATATATTTGACAATTACTTTCACAAACTTGAGATAGAGGATTCGAACTTAAATTTTTAATTTTAAGTCAATCTTGTAATGGTACTTTTTGTTTATTATAATAGTTAGGAATATGCATATTTGGATTTTGCAAAACCAAATAAAAATTTTCCTAATAATAGTGGGTTGCCCCCATTGTAAAATGTGAGAGGATTGTTAATCGTGTCTCTAAAATTTATATTTTAGATGGTCTATATTTAATAGAGTCTGATTACGTGAAAATTTTTCTTAAATTACACCGTTATACCGATTTTATAATTATCATCCCATTTTAATTATAAGGTTAAAATTATAATCCGTACTTTGATTTGGCAATTGCAAATTTGCAACACATACAAATTGCCTTAATTCACATGAATTAAAATAGTTAGTACCAAGTCCCTGACCATGGTTTGGTGAATGGGTCAAAGTATTCATGAAAATCATTTTCCACAATTGTTGAACAACTTCAACAACAAAATGTCTTTTTATCCTCCCGCGAATCTGAGCCGTCCACATTATTCACTTTTTTTTTTTTTAAAGAAAAGCATGAAATCAGAGGGATCATATTTTATATTATGACTTGGTTTTGGTCTTATCTCTTTAGCAATATATACAACAAAGATACAAATACGTATATATATATATATATTTATTTATTTATTTTGGTTAATGTATGTATTTGTATTGATTTATAATATATATAGTTGTGAAACAATCAGACTTGCTGGTTGGTGAGCTCATAGATTTTGCTTAAAAAACGAGTAATGACCTTTTGGAAAACTCAAAAACAATGACTAGCCAAATAATAATAACAATAATAATAATCCCAATATCTGAACGACTAAACTAGCATTTTTTTTTTGGGTAGGTTTAGGAGAAAAAAAATAAACAGTATGTTTTGCCGTACAATGTTCACAAACGTCCAAACACAAGTCCACCGTAGTTCCCATGTACCCTCACTCAATACTATTGCATTATATATATATATATATATATATATATATTTTATGGAAAGATGTTACTATAAGTTTTAACTTTGACAAATTAAAAAAAAAAAAAAGAAGAATAATTTCTTATTAAAAAAAATTATTATTATTTTTCCTTTGTGACATGGGGCATTGTGACATCCACTTTATTAATCTAAAAAGAGAGAGTTTATACCGTAAGATATTTTATTTGAGCTTATACAGTAAGACATTCTATTTCGCATTACTGGTAAAAATTGCTTTTTAATAGTTAGATCAATTGTTTAACAGTTTGATCTATGATTAGAGCAGTTCAGGTTTTGAACTTGGGACGTAATATCCCGAACTCTCGTTCCCACCGGCTGAATTAGGTTTAGCAAGATGTTATTACAGATTTATTTAATTATATAATAGAACAGCTTTAAACTGTTAGACTCACAATTTTTTACAAACTTGAAAAATACTAGATACCATCAGTGGTTATAACTTTTTAATCAATTAAAATATTGACATGTAAGATTGTATGCGATTTTTAGTTGTGGCAAAATTCAAAGTTAATAATGATAGGAGTTTATATTTGATCTAAAAATAATATGGATCACTAATAATAAGATGCTTAAGATAATTTGATCTAGCGATATCTTCCTAAATTAGAGAAATGTCTTTTAAAGATTTGGGACTCAAACATCTCATTTTTATGGAAAATTTTAGTATAATTTTCACACCATAATGGTATGAATAACTAAACTTAGAAATGCTAATAGACCTTAATTAAGATGTGATATCTAAAGAGTTCAAATGAGGTGAGACTTTAAAAGAGATTGCGTGTTCGATTTTATATTGTTCTAAATTAAAAAAAAAAAAGATAAGATAATCTTGTTAGTTTTAGAAGGGCCTTTAGAAGGAGTAACCAAGTACACCTTGATAATTTATAATTTTTAAATAATTATTGATTGAAAAAAAATTTATAAACACTTATATATCACTGAAAATTCTCACTTAATGTGGGAATTATCAAAATAACTATCAATTTTTTGATATACATAAATAAATACATACATATTTCTCACAAGAGAGGTCGTCTGTTTACGGGATGTCGGGGAGAAAAAAGTTAAACTCCAGTAGTCATTACACGATTACTTAATTTTCAATCCACCTGGCCATGCATGTAGGTAATCATTCCCAGGCTACTTTCGTAAATTCAAAATTTTTTATTTAATTATATTTACTAACCAATTTATTAATTTAACAATTTACAAGAATAAAGTAACGCATATAATTACGGCTAAATCAATAATCAATAAATGAAAAATAAATAAATAAAAGGACCTTTTTTATTTCCCGTTTTTTCAAAAAGCTCTATTTTTCTCAACTACCCCGCGTTTTATCTCTCTCTCTCTCTCTCTCTCTCTCTACCCTCTCCTCTCTTCCCATGCCGGAGAAGACGACTCGCCGGCGCCACCACCGTGCCAGAGAAACCGCCACCGCAACGCCGCCGGAGCTCCAATACGTAGCGTCGTTGTGAAGAGTAAGCAGACATGGGGAACTGCAACGCTTGCGTGAGAGGTGAAGTAGTTGACGAGAAGACCAACAAGAAGAATACCAACCACCACTCGAACCAGAAGAACGATAAGAACAAGAAGAACAAGAACAAGAACAAAGGCCGAGAACGACGGCCGAACCCCTTCTCCGATGACCAGATTCGGTCGCCGGCGCCGATCCGGGTCCTCAAGGACGTGATTCCCCTCAGTCACCGGACTCGGATCGGCGACAAGTACGTCCTCGGCCGCGAATTAGGCCGCGGCGAGTTCGGAATCACGTACCTCTGTACGGACAGAGAGACCAAAGAAGCCCTAGCTTGCAAGTCCATTTCCAAACGCAAGCTCAGAACCGCCGTGAGTAAATTAGAATCAGTCAAAGAGAACTAGAAATTTCTTTTTTTTTTTTTTGATTTTTTTTTAAATTTTTAGTTTTTTTTCAGATTGATATAGAGGATGTGAGGAGAGAGGTGGCGATAATGGCGACGTTGCCGGAGCATCCGAACATAGTGAAGCTGAAGGCGACTTATGAGGACAATGAGAATGTGCACCTGGTTATGGAGCTCTGCGAGGGCGGGGAGCTTTTCGATAGGATCGTGGCGAGGGGCCACTACAGCGAGCGGGCGGCTGCGACTGTCGCGAAGACGATAGCGGAGGTGGTGAGGATGTGCCACGCCAATGGGGTTATGCACAGGGATTTGAAGCCTGAGAACTTCTTGTTCGCCAACAAGAAGGAGCATTCGCCTCTCAAGGCTATCGATTTCGGCCTCTCCGTGTTCTTCAAGCCCGGTACGTTGAGGAATTTCTCCGCGGATTTCTTCGGATTTGCATACTGTTTGATTCCGATTGTAGTGAATATTTCCAAGTCTGGTTTGTTACAGAATTTCTCCGCAGATTTCGAGTTAGATTCTGCGTATTGTTTGATTCTGATATGTTTATGATACTATTTGACGTTCAGATTGGATACTAGTTATAGGTGCTTTTGGAAACAGATTTTTAAGTGGGTTTTGGTGAATTTGTGATTGGCTTTTTGATTTCTTTGATGAAATGATTTGTAGGGGAGAGGTTTTCGGAGATTGTGGGGAGTCCGTACTACATGGCGCCGGAGGTTTTGAAGCGGAATTATGGGCCGGAAGTTGACATTTGGAGCGCTGGAGTGATTCTCTACATATTGTTATGTGGGGTTCCTCCATTTTGGGCAGGTATTCTGGTTCCTGATTAGGAATATGATCAATTTTCAATTTTGACCAAGTTGGGAGATTCGTTTTGATTCTGTGTTGTGTATTTATTCTATCTGCTTAGGTACTTTTTTTTCTTCTTTTGATATTTGACAGAGACTGAACAGGGTGTTGCTCTTGCAATTTTGAGGGGAGTGCTTGATTTTAAAAGGGAACCGTGGCCTCAGATTTCTGAAAGCGCGAAAAGTCTTGTTAGGCAGATGTTAGAGCCAGATCCCAGAAAGCGTTTGACCGCTCAACAGGTGCTTGGTAAGTTCCTGTAGAAGAGTTTGGTACCGAACTTTAACTACATTGATCCAGTGACTTAAATAGTTGTCACCATAAATCTAGTAGATGACCTTTGTTTTTGTGTGTGTGCGTGAGAGAGAGAGAGAGAGAGAGAGAGAGAGAGAGAGAGAGGATAACTAGTCTCTAGTTTTCTGATTGTATAAGAAACGGACAAGCAGAAGAAGAATAAAATTGCAAAAGCTATGTCTAAGATCAGGTTGAGAGAGAGAAATGTGTGGGGTTTGGGAGGATTCTTGTAGTTCAATGATTAAAGTGTCATTGTCCCTCATTTAGAAGAGTGTACCTGTTGACCGTGGTTTATGTCTAATAAGAAATCATGCGACAATCCCTAGTCAATAATTGGATTGCCAACCTGTCTTGCATGTCCTTGCAAAACATGTAATAATGAAAATTTTAGCTGATGAGAGTGAGAATGTAGAATACGTGCGAGCATGAGTGTATATTACTCATGCCTGGACAATCTAATTTACAATGTATCTTTCATTTGCAGAGACCAATAATTTCACATGCTTTCTGTCAGTTGTTACTGCAATGGGATTTGAATGATTCTAAACTAGCAATGAGTTAAAATTTTCATTTCATTTTGTTACTGCAGAGCATTCCTGGATACAAAACGCGAAAAAAACTTCTAATGTTCCATTAGGTGACATTGTGAGGACCAGGCTTAAGCAGTTTTCTGTCATGAATAGATTCAAAAAGAAAGCCTTACGGGTAAGCATCTATGATTGATGTTCTGCATGTGCCAAATTACTGTATAAGGTTGCAACGATGCAAAAAGTATGAATACGTGTAAATGATTTTGGTTTTTGTTCAAATAAATGTATAGGTCATTGCGGATCACTTATCTGTTGAAGAGGTAGAAGTAATCAGAGATATGTTTACGTTGATGGACACCGACAAAGATGGCAAAGTAACTTATGAGGAGCTAAGGGCTGGGCTTCGAAAGGTTGGTTCACAATTGGCTGAGCCAGAGATTAAGATGCTCATGGAAGTGGTAAGTCTCCACCATCAAGTTCAGAATGAATATTTGTTTCAGCGTGTTCATAATTAGTACCTCATTGCTCATCTATTATTCATAATTCCACTTCCTCTCTTTTTCTACTTCTGAACCACGGCTTGCTCTTATCTATTTGATTCGGTTGATTTGGAAAAACATATGGACAACTCCCTTGGTTTCTTACCTTGAACTGTGCAGGCTGATGTTGATGGGAATGGCGTACTGGACTACGGTGAGTTTGTGGCAGTGACGATTCACTTGCAGAGGATGGAAAATGACGAGCATTTCAGGAGGGCATTTATGTTTTTTGACAAAGATGGAAGCGGATATATAGAATTGAGTGAGCTAAGGGAAGCATTAGCAGATGAATTAGGCGAAACTGATAGCAAGGTGCTAAATGAAATCATGCGTGAAGTTGACACAGACAAGGTTTGTTTTTCTACTATTTATCATAAGCAGTTTTAAAGACCACTTCTAGAGCATGTTGGTAACATGGTGAATAGAAATTCGATCATAAGTTTCTCGTTTCTTTGTAATGCATCACATAGATTTTTTTGGCGAAACTTCTTTGCAGGATGGCTGTATAAGTTATGACGAATTTGTTGCTATGATGAAAACCGGAACCGATTGGAGGAAGGCGTCTCGGCAGTATTCAAGGGAAAGATTCAAGAGTTTGAGCCTGAATCTGATGAAAGATGGTTCTCTGCAGCTTCACGATGGTATCAGTGGTCAAGCCATTGCAGTATGAGCCCAAAATTTTTAATTGCCTCCACTTTAGTTTGCAGCTGCTGAGTGTTCCTTTCTTTTATCATTGGCACACCCCACATTTATAGCATCGAGTCATGTAAGAAAAATACGAGCTTTCAATTCGAGCACGAAGTTATCGGACCATGCTGGACGAAGAATGAACCTGACTTTTCCACTTGCATTTGCTTGGGGCTGAATGAAGCTTGCATTATAATTTATAGGCCTGCATAACGGCTAGAATTGTCGGCACCTTTGTGCAACTGTTTCTGAGTTCTGTTGTGTGTCAACATTTTACTTGTATATTTTGTCTGTATCCTTGTTTATTTTTTGGGGTGTTTGAATTGGTTTAGTAGTACTTGTGCAGAAAACAATGTGTTCCTGGGATGTGAACTTGAGGGGAGGATAAAAAAAAAAAAAAAAAAAGAGAGAAAAGAATTCAAGCCTTGTTGATTTTGTAGCTATTTTAAAGGAACACTAATTTATGAGATATTGTGATTCTTTTTGGCACCAAAGATGTTTTTCTTCTCTCAGTTTCTAAAAGCATCACACAAAACTCATATCCATAATAACTAAGCTTGTGTTTGGTGTATGGGTTTGGAACGAAATTTTTATAATGAAATTGATTGACTTTTCAATAACTAATTATAATTTTGTTGATTTTTCAGAAAAATACAAAAACTGATATGAAAATTTAAGGTTTGAACCAAATGTAAAAAAAATGAGTCTACTTAAATCCCTATTAAGTAAATGAATATAGTAAAAATTAGTCAAATAGATAGTTTTTAAATCCTATTTTTTGAAAAATGACCGAATTTTAATTTAGAAAAACAGAAGTCAATTAGTGATTGATCATAATTATAATCAATTAATAAAAAAATACATTTGATCATTTTTAAAAAAACAATAATTTTTTAATTAATTTAATAAAACTTCAAACATTTTTTTAAAAAATTCTTAAAAAAAAAAGTTTTACTGATATATATATATATATATATATATATATAGAGGGTATTGCTAATGTCCTACACGAATGACGTCATTCACCCAAGTCATGTTATATTTATTTTACCTAAATGTTATTCTCTTAAAAATTTATGTTACGATGTTGTCTAGAAAAACATGAATAGAGACATTTACTTTAAATAATAAATGAATTTTTTTAAAAAAATTATAGTTATAGCCCTCATTAGTAAATTGATTTACTAATTGATGTTTTTTTTAAAATTAAAATTGCTTAAATCAATTGTTATAATATTATCCATGTGTGTGATTTTGAATGATTTATTAACTTATCTATTGTCTTTTGAAATTGACAGACTTATCTATTATTTTTTGAAACCGATAGTTGTTGGTAAATATAATGAATGCTCTGGTTAATTAGTAAATCAATTTATTATTGAGAACTATAACTGTAATTTTTAAAATTTATTTAATTTATTTTTTAAAGTAAATGTCCTTATTTCTGTTTTTTTAGACAATATCATAAAATAAATTTTTTAGAGAATAATATTTAACTAGAAGAAATATAATATGATTTGAGTGAAAGAGGTAATTCCGTGAGACATTATCAAGGGTCTATATATATGCGCACGTGCGTGTCCTGACTTCCGAGACAAGACTCACTCACATTGCGAACATGAAACTTGAACTAGACTAGACTTTCTTCAGTTTAAGGTGAGATAGAAATACCTAGGAAAAACATCTCCTAAATCTTTTGGCTGAAAAAATATCCGACTAAATTATCACTGTTTAAGAGGCCTCTACTATTTAAAAACTGAACATCCGACCAAATTATTACAAAATCACGAAAATATCTTTAGTTTGAGAGTGGTGAGAGAGAGAGTCTCCCTTGGCCCAACTCATCAGCATAAGCTAAGGCCCAGCCCAACATACTCAAAGCCACCGTGTCACCCCGTGGGACCCACCTAAACAGATTTCTGACTAACCAATGTTGTTTCCGGAATCTCGAATGGATAAGCCACGTCCGTCCCGAACTTCCAACTTCCCAACCAACAACTGTCCTGTCCTTTCCATTTTACATCCCCAAAAAAAAAAAAAAAAAAAAATGACAGTCACGACGGCACAGCCACTCAATCTTCCCCTCCCCAGCTCCTCCCTCTCCTTCCTCTCTCCCCCACCATATCCATCCCCTAGACCCTTCCGCATCCGATCCAAACCCCCCAAGCTTCCCAATCCCCCTCGTCCCTTCAACCGCTTCTCACCTACTCCCCTTCTCCTCCGCCCCAGACCGCCGTCGTCGTCGTGGGTGCCGGCCTCGCCGGCCTCGCCGCCGCCACCCGCCTCGCCTCCGAGAACGTCCCCTTCGTCCTTCTAGAAGCTTCCGACGCCGTCGGTGGCCGCGTCAGGACCGACTCCGTCGACGGATTCCTCCTCGACCGCGGCTTCCAAATCTTCATCACCGCTTACCCCGAAGCCAGGAAGCTTCTCGACTACCGAGCCCTAGACCTCCAGCGATTCTACTCCGGCGCTAGGGTTTACTACGGCGGCGAGTTCCACACCGTGGCCGATCCGATCCGCCACTTCCTCGACTCCGTACAGTCTCTAACCAACCCTGTCGGATCCGTCCTCGACAAATTCCTCATCGCGTCGACGAGACTCCGCGTCCTGAGCAAACCGGACGGGGAGATCCTGACCGCCACCGAGGTTCCGACTATCGACCTGCTAAGAAGCACCGGATTCTCCGATTCGATAATTTCGCGATTCTTCCGACCGTTCTTCGGCGGAATCTTCTTCGACAAGGAGCTCGAGACGACTTCTCGATTGTTCGATTTCATCTTCAAATGCCTCGCTCTCGGTGACAACACTCTGCCGGCGAGAGGCATCGGCGCGATACCGGAGCAATTAGCGGCGAAATTGCCGTCCGGTTCGATTCTGTACAATTCCAGAGTTGTGTCGGTCGATTCCGGGGGGTCTGATTCGCCGGCGGTGAGGTTACAAACCGGAGAGATTGTGCGAAGCGAGCTCGGAGTGATCATAGCCGTAGATCAACCCGAAGCAGATAAGCTTTTGGAGGGTAAAACCCCGCCGGTTCACAGGAAACCGGGTCGGAGCACGGTTTGCCTGTATTTCTCGGCGGACCGGGGGGAAATCCCGGTTCAGGACCCGGTTCTTTTCCTGAACGGGTCGGGCGAAGGAATCGTGAACAACATGTTCTTCGCGACCAACGTGGCGAAATCGTACGGCCCACCGGGGAAGGCACTGGTCTCCGTGTCGCTCATCGGGAGGTTCGAGGGCGTTTCGGATGAAGATCTGACGGCTGAGGTCGTCCGTGAGATTTCGCGATGGTTCAAGGGAACGGACGTGCGGTTGTGGAAGCACTTGAGGACGTACAGGATCGCATTTGCTCAGCCCAATCAGAGCCCGCCAACTAATCTGGTGAAAGATCCTCGTGTGGGCCCGGGTTTGTACCTTTGCGGGGACCAATTAACGAGCGCCACGTTCGACGGCGCCTTGGTGTCCGGTGGGAGAGCGGCGGAGGCTTTGCTCAGAGACGGCGCCGTCGTTCGAGCTTAAAAATAGAGAAAGAGATGTTTTTTTTTTTTTTTTTTTTTTGGGAGTTCCGAGTCCGACACACCAAAAACGACAATCCAAAATAACTAATCTTTTTGTCGTTTCCTTGATTTTGTAATTATTTGATTTGTTTGCTTTACAATTGTAAAACTAAATTCGGTCAACGTCAACTATTTAATTCGAGATCAAAAGAAAATAAATGAATTACCTTCTCTTGAAGAACCAATTTAGAATGAAATAATTTGCAAATTGCAAACAAACTAAATTTTTTTTTTCTTTTCAAACAAAAAAGTTTGGTCTGTGTTGCGAGGGATAATGAAAGGTTAGACTTTGGAAAAGTTTGACTTACAGAACTTAGTGTACAACATTAAAGAAGCAAATGATTGTTGTTTACCAAAATTTCTGGAAAGAAAAAATTGTTAAACTAGAAGGTCAAAAGTAAAATGGTAACAAAATACAACTATCTTAATAGCAAAATTAAAAATAAAATAAAAAAGACCACAAGACCATAACGTTTGGTAAAAAGTCAAAAGATTTGGAGAAAAATAACGCACTCATTACTAATTAATAAGCCTCTAAAAAAATTACTAATTAATAAATCAATTCGAGGAATTAAAAAAAAAAAAAAAAAAAAGAGCATTTAAAGTGAGGGAATGAAAAGATTTGCTTACTTAAATACTCCAAAAGGTGTCGTTTTGCTTAAGCTTGCCAATTCCTTAATTAATTATAGACATCTTTCCTTTTTATTTTATTTATTTTATTTTAAATTTCGAAAACAAAATAAGAAAGGAAATATAGAAGAATATGTATGAACATAAAGAGAGAGGAAGAGAGAGAGAGAGAGAGAGAGAGGAGAGAGAAAGAGAGAGAGAAGGAGCCATGGGAGTTGATTACTACAACATACTGAAGGTGAACCGGAATGCGAGCGAGGATGACCTGAAGAAGGCGTACAAGAGGCTGGCCATGATATGGCATCCGGACAAGAATCCGGCGAGCCGGCGACCGGAGGCGGAGGCCAAGTTCAAGCGAATCTCCGAGGCCTATGACGTCCTCAGCGAACCCGCCAAGCGCCAGATCTACGATCTCTACGGCGAGGAGGCTCTCAAGTCTGGCCAGTTCCCTCCGCCGCCTCCCGCCTCCTCCTCCTCCGCCTCCTCCTCGCGCGCCTCCCATTTCCGCAATCACCACCCGCCCAACTCCACGTCCTTCCGCTTCAACCCGCGTGACGCCGACGACATCTACGCCGAGATCTTCGGATCCGAGGGCGCCGCGAGCTCTGGCAGGAGCGCCAGCCGGGGCCGGAGCTACGCCAGGGACGCTGGCGGGTTCTTCAGGACCCCCAACGGAGGGGCGGATTTCGCCGGGAATAATGGCGGTGGCGGCGTCAGTGGAGGAGCAGGAGGTCAGAGGAAGGCCAATGCGGTCGAGAATTTGTTGCCGTGTAGCTTGGAGGAGCTTTACAAAGGCGTCAAGAAGAAGATGAAAATTTCTAGAACCGTCTACGATTCGTTTGGGTATCGTAATTTTTTATTTCTTCTTCGTTATAATTTCAAATTTTTGAATTCTTGTTTGTTTCCTAAGGATTCTTCTCAGGTTTTGATAATTGTTTAAAGATTTTTTCTAATCTTAGCTTATTGAATTAGCCAAAAAGAATCGTTCTTTAGGGAGTTATTCGCAATATATTATATCCATCTCTGCAATATGTGTATGGTATCTGATATATGGTTTTAGCTCTCTTTGGGAAGAAATGATTTTCTTGTTAAAAGTGTTTTCTTTTTCGGTCTATAGACTTTGTTATGTAAATTTAGACTTCTGGGAATTGCAATAATTAAGTGGTATATTGGGCCACTGAAGTTTAGACTGCTTCCCAGTTTTGTTAGTGCCACTTTAGTCTAGTACTCAAAGTAGAGCTTTTTTTTTGGCGTAGAACACAAGATTAGTTTGTTTTCTAAAGGAGATAGACTTGACCGTGGACTTCTAAAGTTGGGTTTACTAGTGGCTGTAATTGTAGATCCCGAAAGAAGTCACGTTAAGCACTTGACTCGGGTTGGATTCACCTTTTAGGCTTTTGGATGGAAAGAAAATAAGGTGGAAGGAAAGATATGTAATTGAGGTGAGGAAAATGGAGAGGAAAGAGAAAACCTTTCTTTGAAGGATTTGAAATCCCTTAGCCAATCAATTCCCTCCTCATTTCTTTCCTACCAAACAACTATATCTTCTCAAATCGTTCCACTAATCTCATTACCCTGCTCCTTCCTTCCACTTTTCTCTCGTACCAAACAAGCTGTTAATCTTAGTTGATGGTACTTTATTGTTCGGTAGAACTTTTCTAATGACACAGTATTTGATACATCTAGAAACAACTTTTTCTAGTAACCCACTTCGAGATAAATGGTTTACAAAAGATTCTTCATTCCAAGGAGCCCTCCTCTTTGGTCAAATTTAAAAGGTCCTGTTCACTATACACGGAAAAAGAAAATTAGAATTACAAAGTGAAAAGACAAAGGAAAGCTGAGTGTAGAAATAGCAATTTCCGAGAAATCAGATAAACGTATGAACCTATCCTTTTTGTTAAGGTTTGCATCCTCTAGAATCTAAGGGCAGTTGGGGGGATCAAATTTTTTTGGATAGGCTCGTAGTGGGTTTTTCCGACTCCCCTGAATCCTGATCACAACGGGAATTGGAGTAAACCAATGCCAAATCCACGTCTTGTCCCAAAGAATTTCAGAGCTGTGAAGTGCAAGGTTTTTCATGCATTTCGAATACATAGGACAGAAAGTTAAGCAGCCAATTATAAGTTCCAAATGATGACAAGATGTTGTAACGCATACACTAAGCAATGGAACTAGTAGGATGCATAAATGGGAGTCCTAGATGTGTGCTACCGAGGCCAGCACTATCATTTAGTTCACCAGTTTTTTAAATAAAGCGCCCGTGAATGTGCAGACATATCAGAGCTCCTTGATTCAGTTTGTTCTAAAGTTTTATTTCTCACACCTAACATATCTACTTTGCCAGATCAGTAGCTGACCAGGTTTGCTGTGGCATCAATATATTTATTTGCATTTTTGGAACATTGTTCTATTGTTTGGAATTTGTGGTGCCGAGTACTTATATTATTTGTTCTAATCATATGCCATAATTCTTTTCAGCATCCCGATAAAGTAGTTGTCATCAATCATATAGTATTATGGGTTCTGATGCTTAATTAAAAGTTTAAAACTAAGGATCGATTTCTTCTGAAAAATTGCATTGCTTTTTACTCGAATTCACTGGTTTTTTCTGATTTGCTCCTTTATTTATTTTTAATTTTTCTTAAGGTTTCATTTTCCATCTTAGTTACTGGACATAAACAAATCTTATGGTCTTTTTCCCCCCTGCTGTGTAAATCTTACATCTACTTACTAGAAATGCACGAATCTAGTAGCACTACTGGACTTTGCCAGTTTCATTTAGGTGTCTGAATTATTCTTTAACTTTCTGCAAATATTTACCTGTACTTCATTTACTTTGGACTCATGAACAACTCCCTTGCAGCAAGTCTCGCATTGTGGAGGAGATTCTAACAATCGAGATAAAGCCTGGATGGAAGAAAGGAACAAAGATAACTTTTCCCGAGAAGGGTAACCACGAGCCTGGTGTGATTCCCGCCGATTTAATATTTGTGGTTGATGAGAAACCTCATGCTCTTTATAAGAGGGATGGTAATGATCTTGTGGTCAACCAAGAGATAACTTTGTTGGAGGCGCTCACTGGAAAGACCCTTGACCTGACCACCCTAGATGGAAGGGATCTTATGATCCCGCTAAACGATATCATCAAGCCTGGCGCTGAGATGGTTGTCCAAAATGAAGGAATGCCGATATCAAAAGAACCCGGGAGGAAAGGGAACTTGAGAATCAAATTTGATGTCAGATATCCATCGAGGCTTACTGCGGAACAGAAAGTTGATCTGAGAAGAGTTTTGGGCGGAGTTCTATGACGGTTAACTAACAATTGACAGTTCATGATTGGCCATGGTGTAAATAACTACGTCTATTTTTGTTGAAGAATGTGAATACTAGGAAGCTTGCAGGGCTGAAAGGAGTTTAGGGATCAGCTTCGGTAAGTCCTTCCGATCTACGGTTTAGATACTTTGTTGGTGTAGGGTATTATCTGTTGATGTTAATATAGTCAGCTGGGATTGGCTTAGTGGAAGAGATGGACACGTTATTTCCATCTTATCTTCTGCATTTTTGGTGGGTCAGTTTTTTGCTATTTATTCCCATTCTATTTATACTTGAGAAGATAGTTCTTGGATTTTTGCATGATAAGAGATAGAGAACTGGTTTTTGCCACTCTTAAAATGTTACAAATCTTATATTGAATTCATTCAACATTTGGGTTTGTCTCACTTGTTCCCTTTATTTTATTTTTTAAAAAATTTTGTTCCAAATTTGTTGCCCATCAACTTGATAGTCTCTTCGTTTTTTTTAATTTTTTGGTTGGGCAAAAATGATTTCAGAGATTCTTCACCATTATTGGTCATTGGAACATAAGTAATTTTGCTTGATTATAATTTTTCCTTTTTTTTTTTTTTTTTTTCCTCCCCTTAAATCTCAAGCACTACACTATATGCGTGGCCATCTGGCAATTTGTCATGAATTCCCTGTGTATTTTCCTTCCTGTTTGAATCTCTACTACTACTTGAAATCCCCATGAATTCCCCCGAATGTTTCAAATGATTTTGTAAACCCGTTTCTTTGGGCAAATCGTCTTTAAAATGGTGATTACATTACCAAAAGGTATAGAGTATAAATCCCTCTATATATTCAATTTAAAAATAAAATCTTCATAATAAAAATTCAATGCGTCTGAAAAATAAAACGTACAATTAAGACTTGATAATATTATCACCACAGCAAAAAAATGATGACAACTTTATGTCTCTCGTCTATCGGTTAGGAGTTCGATTATTTGCATTCCTATTGAACTTTATGAGACAGTAAAGTTATGTCATTTATGTGTTGTGGGGATACCACGGATCTCATTTTTGAATTAAAAAAGAAAAAATCATAAAAAAACTTGTCATACGTGGACAAAAGATTACCTAACATTTTGGTGGAGCTGGAACACATTTATATATAATACTCTCCAGTCTCCATCTGATGTTCGTACACGTCTAGACGGGCCAGCCCCCAGATGGGCCATTTTTGGGCTCAATTTACTTCACACCACTGAACAAAGTTTATTGAGGTCGTACACTTTACATAACTAGCAAAAAAAAGGGGAAAAAAAAAAAAAGAAAAAAAGAAGATTCATTTCTTTTGAAACTCGATTTTATAATGTGCACGCCAATTGGAGAAATTGCATGAAAAACATCCTCTTTGTTCTCTAGTAAAAAGTCAAACGTGTTGCCATTATTTATCTCGATTAAAAGGGTGTCTCTGTAATTTCATCAAAACACGAGGAGTTTCGTGTAATTCTTTTTTTTTAATACTTGAACTTGATAGTTTTAAAGTTCAATTTATAATTATATATATATATATATATGCATATTTATATACTCTTTTGCAGAAGAGCATTTGCCAATCTTTTACGACCTAATCTTGAGCTCAAGCGCATTGGTCATTTATAGGGAAGGAAAATGATATTCTTATTTGTCACTGCGACCACAAGAAGACACGACCATGCTCAAGTCTCATTCACAATTAGTGATAAATCCATAAGACCACCAAATAAGCCCCCCTGTCTGTCCTACTTTTTCTTTTGTCGTTTTCTCTTTTGGCGATGGCATTTCAGTGCAAATCCACGAGAATACGACAACTAAACCAAATTTAGTTTTGGTACGTTCTTGAAAGGTTTAATGCATAAAACAGCAACTGTTTACCCTTCAAACATGCAAAGACATTAATACTGAGAGTGACGCACACTTTCCTTTCCTTTCCCCTCTTCACATTTCTTTTTGTTATTTCCTTTTGGATTTCTTTTTTTTTTTTTTGGAACAGTTTTGGATTTCTAATTTTGAATATACATACTTACATACATATATATATATATATACATATATAAATATAATGAATGTCTCGTATGCAGTATCACATATCTACGACAATTGTAACCTTTAGTTTAAAAACTTATAACAACTAATAGTGTTACATGTAATTTCTTATTTAGAATATTGTCACATATCACTATTTATATATTAGTGTAAATGACAAATACCACTAAAAAATATTATATTTAAATCACCTTATTGGTAAAATATAACACAACTTACGCTGTAAGTGACATACGAGTGAGGTTCCGTATAAGAATCCCTCCTTATAAATAAATAAAATAATTCCAATGGATCAAGAATAATATCACGAGAATCCTCCAAGCAACAAAACATAAAAAGAACAAAGCTTTTAGCAAACCAGATGTCAAAAATGTTATCAAATAATTAAAAAATGGAAAGTGACAACCCCATGAAAGTCCATGAGTTTTGTTATATACTACACTTTGCACATAAGATCAAAATTAATAATTAAACTGTTTTATTACTTTTTTTCTTCTCTCCCTAATATACTGACCCTTTCAACTTTTAAGTGATGCTAAAGTTACGTAGTTTGGGAGGGGGATTTTTATACCTAATCTCAATTAGGGCTTAAATAAAAATAAATGAATATGTTTTAATTATTAGGACAAACCATAGTTTTTTTTCCCCCACTTTGTCACTGAGCTTTCGTTATCTCCAATATTGATTGATTCCTCAGTGGCGTGTACTAAAAGCCAAAATGACACATCTTTCCACTTATAACAGTACCATGGCCATATAGTTACACAAAATACACCCAACTTGGAAGGTGTTGTACTCAATACAATATAGATACACTG
The DNA here is from genome assembly GCA_009761775.1 of Ficus carica. NCBI lineage: Eukaryota > Viridiplantae > Streptophyta > Magnoliopsida > Rosales > Moraceae > Ficus > Ficus carica. The sequence goes on along the minus strand of CM019744.1, from coordinate 6,161,542 downwards.
ACTGCTCAAATGTATTATTTTATATATATGCTTACATGGAAATATCTCTTGGATTAACCTTTTAAAAAAAAAAAAAAAAAAAATTCTTTTGCCTTTTTTTTTTTTTTTTTGTGTGGTTAAAAGGGGTTTGTATAAATCAACTTTTAGCTCAACAAACCAAAGAAGATCAAGGATTTCGTTCAACCAAATAAGTTTATGAGAAATGCTAAATACATTTGCGAGTGGGACGAATGCAAGATCTCAATTGCTGATTGTGCAATCGAGCCACTCATGAGTCTATCTAGGCTTCAAATCGAGTTTTTTTTTTTTATAATAATTTTTTTAGCATCCTATATCCATGAAACAAAAGAAATGAGTAGATATTTTTTTTTTTTTTCATTTGCTAGAGTGAACAAATATAAATTTAAGTAGATGAATTGACACTAGGGGAAACGGTATAGACATAAAGAAGAAGTGGGGTTCAATAAAGGCAATATATATATATATATATATATATATTTTAGGATTACAAATAAAGGCAATATTACCTTTTCCTTTATGCTTTAATTTTTTTGGTATGGATTCATAGACAACAATATCTCAATTAATTTTCCTACTAAAGTTTGTGATTCCCAAAATGCCTCTTTTTCTGCTTTTGGAGAAAAGAGAATTCTTTGTCAATTTAATTGGTGTAAAAGTCAGTTCATAGTACTTAAAAGCAAGGATGAAGAAAAAGAGAGCAGACACAGGTCCTTGTATATCTCAGAATCCACTTGCATCAAAAAGGCAATCCACTTGGGGTGAGAAAATGGGTCCACTCTATGAACAACAAATATAACAAAATAATAATAATAATAATAAAAGTTTACAACAAACTTTCTTCCTTTTTTTTTTGGCTGTGAATATCATTCTGTTTTTGCTTACAAGTTTGGTTAGGCTTGAACTCAAACATCAATTCGGTGATTTGCCATCACAGATAAAATATATCTCATTTTTGTTCCGTTTTCTGATAATTTAATAAAAAGTACAGTTATTTAATATTTATCAACGTGGTCATAATTACAAAAAAAAAAAAAAAAAAAAAAAAGAAAAAAAAAAGAAGAGAAGTGCAGATCCAACTTGTGGGTCTTATATACCTACATTCTATTGATGTGTAGTAATCATCATTAATTTAACAATTTAATAATTTTTATTTTTGCAAACACCCCAACGAATATCTTATTAACATTTCAACTCCTTATTATTTTTTTAAAGAGTAGTGTTAAAAACATCAATTTCAATCCAAGTTTTTGAATACCAAATCATATGACGGAAAATCGTCATCTTTTCACTGATAGGTACAATCAATTAGTGTGACAATATTTTAAATCTTTCACTAAAAAAATGACAATTTACGTATCATATAGATCGATACTTAAAAATCGAGATTATATTGATATCCTTAGTATTTGTCTGTTATCAAAAAGTGCTTTCTCACAATGAAATTTTAAATGGTATGGCATGCAATTAATAATCAAATTAACTTGGTTAGGCCATAATAATTAATAGTAATGATGATCAATCTTGGGAGTTTGGACAGCTAGTAATTGTGAAGGAAAGAATTGGAGTTGGATGTGAAGCTCATATGTGTCTGTGTATATATATATATTATATGCATATATATATATATATATATAAATACATACATATAGTAAGAGATTGAAGGAGGTGGGAAGCACAACATGTGTTGGTGCAGGCAAGGCATTAAATAGAGGTGTTGGGAAGAGTTAAGATTGGAGGGCCAATATGACCATATGTCTTCACCGGTGTGCCATATTTGTGTGGGACATATCTACTTTCAATTTTGTTGACAAATTGGTGATAAACTGACCAGTCTTCCGCTCAACAAAACCCGGACTCAGAGTCTTCATTTATTTATTCATTTTACAAGCTTACGGTTTACTCAAAGTCTCTATCCCGATATCATATCGAGAATCTATTTTTATTAATACGACAGTCTCATTATTTTATATAATTAAGTACGGATGTGAACAATTGAACCTTTAATTGATAAAGGGGATTAGAGTCATAAAACGACGAATTGATCTTAACTGATAAAAGGGATCGTAGTCGTAAATACAGTCTCATTATTATTATTATTATTATTTTATGAATCTTAGGTGAATGACCGACAGAATTAACTAAATTTTCCCTAAAAATTAGCTAAAGTTACCTTAAAACATTACTCCTCTAAGTTTGAGGACAAACTAATGCTTTTGTAATATCACATGTGAATTTTTTACAGCATATCCACAACAAAGAGGCTAAAGTTAAAATATTCATGTACTGGCTATGTTAATATTTCCATATGTACATTTTATTTTTGCTTCAAGCTTTTAGATGATTTTAATAAAGTATTTTCTCTATAACATTTTTCAAAACTAATATCTCACAAGATCAAGGGAAAAAAAAAAATATATGTGGTACGGATGTAAAGCCACATGGAGAAAATTACTAGCCACACAAGTGACAAAAAAAATCCTAGACTTTTTAAATCAATTTTGTTTTCTTTACTCTTACATATTTATCCAGTTAGTTTTGTTCGTATATTATTACATAACAATTTTTTTTTACTATTTAATTTTTCTCTGATAATATTTTCTTGTTAGTTATTTCACGTCAGTTAGTTACACAGACAGAGCATGCACAAACTACAATATTTTGTACCAAAAAATTTAAAACACCCCTTAAATCAACGTTTCTGCAGACAAAGTCAGAGATTACAAGACGACGCCGTTTTGACCGTATCGAAACCGCTCAGATATTTTTAAACCGTTAGATTCCCCTCGATTCCGCTAAACGGACGGTCAAGATCTCAAGACAAAAAGATACTACTTTGATTAAACTTGAAGTCCCATCAATAGATGATGCACTGCATTGCATGATCTAATTCAATCAATAATGGGGGTTCTCAGAAAGCAAGTGCTACGGCATAGTACGGATGTACCGTGTTTGGTGAACCAGACAAAACTCCATTAAATTAAATTAAATTTTTCTTTTTTCGCTGGCAAGAGAAAGCATCACAAAAATATATGTGTATATATATATTTTTGTTTTTTTTGAAATAGGAATATATTTTTTGTGACATGCAGCCAAACAAACACGTCTGCTTAGCCAATGGAACATGTGCAACATGGCCAATAATAAGTGTCCAAACCCCACTTGTGCACCCTCCACCAAGGCCACTTTCACATGCATATGACAATCATAATGGTCCCATTAATTTCCAATATCTTTTATGTATATATATATATATATGTAATTAATTACGTGATTTTGATATTTTTTTAGTGGGGAAAAAAAATATAAAACACGCTTAGTGATTTTAATTTTGTTAATTAAGGGTATTAAAGAAATAAAGTATATTCAATTATTGCACCATCCACTAATTAATCACCGCCATATTATAGACTTGATCAACTAGTTCATTGATTTGTGGGATCTAAATTGAAACCGAATTGAACAAACAAAAGATATTACATATTTTTTAGCTTTATAAATATATATACGTATATATATATGTATATATGCGAGCTACGTGTCATACACTAACAATCTGATTTTGATTTGATGTCAATCCTTAATTTGTACTTTCGTATATCCAAAATTTTTTAGGACATATTTCATCAATATTGTTGTTGAGCTAATTTTTTTTTTTTTGGTAGTATCCCTTCGAAGCTGTTAGTTTAGCTGATCTAAATTATTGTGAAAAAAAAAAAAAAACCCCATCATACTGTAGTTGGTTACTTGGTAGTTTGGTTTATCTTACCAGCTAATATTTTGTCTAATACATTAAGGGCACGTTTGACATGCCGTATTGTATTGTATTGTATTATATTATATTATATGCATTGTATAGTATTGTTATTATATAATACAATGTTTGGTTTTGTATTGCATTACAATATTATACGACACAGTGCGTTGTTTGTTTGTTACTGTATTGCTTTCAAACGATAAAATTTATGTTATGACCCCAGTATCAGAGTTGGGTTTCGGGGTTGAACCCGATCCTGACTTTGACATCGAAACCTGATCTCGATCCTCGTCCCAAAACTTGACCCAACCCCAAAACCCAACTTGACCCCCAAACATGACCCGATCCGCGTCCCAAAACCCGGCCTCGACCCCGACCTCGAAACCCGATCCTAACCCATGTCTCGAAACTTGACCCGTCCGACCCGACCTGCGTCCCAAAACTTGACCTCGATCTTAACCCCCGTCTCGAAACCCGACCTTGATCCCCGTCCCGAATCCCGACCCTAACCTCCATCTCAAAACTCGATCCCGACCCCCCATCTCGAAACCCAACCTCAACCTCCGTCCCGTAACCCGACCTCGACCCCGACCCAACCCTGACCCCCGTCCCGAATCCCAACCTTGACCTCCGTCTGAAAACCCGACCTCGACCTCGATCCTTGTCCCGTAACCCGACCCCGATCCCCGTCTCAAAATTCGACCTTGAAACCCGACCTCGACCCAGTATCGGACCCCAACTCTCGTCCATAAACCCGACTTGACCTCCATATTAAAATCCATTATATTTGTTTTTTGATATAATCATTTAGATTAAATTATACAATACAGCTAAATACAAAGGTTTTTGTCGTATAAGATATCACAGTTCGTATTGTATTAATTTTTGATTTCGTATTAAACTATACAATACAAATATGTTGCCAAACATTACATTATTTTAAATAAAACAATACGGAATGTTAATACAGTGTATCAAACATGCCCCATTATGTTTGGTTTATATTTCATCCGCCACTATTAAATGGACCGTGGTTCTTGGTATCTTGCAATATATTTATAGACAACAACTTATGATGAAGACCGTCCTTACACCATAATATATAAAAATGAAAAGTATAACATAATTATCATTATATTGTATAATGTGAACATATATAGGAGTAATGAATTTAGGGCCGTTTGGGGGACAATTAAAAACACAAGTTTGAAGATATTTTAATTAGGATTGAGTTGAGTTTGGAATTGTGAGTTTTGATTTTTTTTTTTTTAAACTGTTTAGAGTGGAAAAGGGTAAAATCTTGAAATATGTTCGGAAAAAAATCAATATAAATCTTATTTCATTTGTTTTGAAATACTATATAATTTAAAAAATAATTTCATTTCGATTTTAAATAACTAAGTTATGGACTTTAAAAGTTTAAGTTTTAAAAAAGATTTTGAGATGTAATGAATAGTAAAAAGTAGTTTTGAGTGAAGTAAAAGTCAAAATTTTTTGGAAACACTCCTCTAAACTGCCCCATTATATTCAAGATCAGTATTATACCTTTTAATTTTAAAATAACAAATAAATATGTTATACCTCCCACTTTATGTTATATGAAAGTCAAGATATCACATTACAATTTTTTTGTTATATTAATTATTCCTTATAAATATTATTAGATATAATTTAAATTTAAGAATTCAGTTATATAAAAAAAAAATTTAATTATTAAAACAAAGAGTTTCACTTTCTTTCTACTCCTTATTCTCTCAAATTTCTCATATCTAAGTTTCTCTTTGTGTGGGACTTCCACCGTTGCCATCGCGGTTGGCGAGAGTGATCGGCGGTTTGGTGATTTTAAGTGGGATTAGAGTCGGAAGGATCTAGATGGGAGTTTCCCGATCAGATCCAGCTCAATGAGTTTCCGGTGTTTGGGATCTAGCGATGCCTTGGTGGTCCGATGGTAGGTGCGGCAATCTCTTACCTTGAGCCAATTGTTTTCCTCTAAGTTATGACGTGCAACGGAGTGGTTGTTTCACATGGGGCGAGAATTTCGCAGTTGATTTTCTTTTATATTAATGGTTTGATCCTGTGTTTTAGTTTTAATATTGTAATTAAAGAGGTAGTTCCCTCACCTCCGATTTATTTTTGTGTGTGTATTCCGCTTAAGTTGTTTTCTAGTGGAATATGTCTATTGGTTCCGCTAGTGTTATGGCTAGGCGGAGTTTGTTGCAGTCTCTGTGCTGCGAGTGACTGTCTCTCAATCAATCAGAATATTTCATCGATTGTAGATGTCTTTTAAAAAAGAGCTTTATACATACTCGATTATAGAATTGCCGAGGAATTTTAGAAAATTTTCCGTCATCGGGTTTTGGCTTATGTTCTCCTCATTGAACTTCATTAGATTTTACTGATGGAATCGGTTTTAGTCGATGGTTATGTCTCTTGTACGACAAGGTTGTTTTATCTTTGGTATTGGTATTTGTATCCCGTTTTATCTTAAATGATAATTTCTATTAATAAAAAAAATTGTTAAGTGTTGAAAATATTTATATAATGAGTTATCAAAACAATATTAAAAAGATAACTATTAAGCTGTAGAATTAAAATAATGGATCTGAAATCAGTTGTATGATGATCTTTCAGGAAGAATCGAAACAACTTTATACTTAAAAAAAAAAAAAAAAACCATATATTGAATTGTATTGAATTTGTAAAAACATATTACTAAAATAGAGGGATTCTAACTTGAGACATCAGTGGTCGGTGCTTGTTGGTCAGGCTAAGCTAAAGAACACCAATATGTGTGATTTAATAAATAAATATTCTTGTACAAGTAAGGGAACAAATAATTTACCTAACTAACCATTAAGATGTTTCTCATAAATCACAATATAATATAATTAGCGTTTGTTGCAGATTCTTTGCCACAGTTTTGGAGCTTCTTTCTCGCTAACAATAATTCTAAAACGGGGTGATTATTTGTTTAGAAAAGCAAGAAGCAATTGTTGACTCTTGATCCTTATTTGATATTAATACCGAGTTACATTTGCATATCATTTTCTTTAGGGTTACTCGAAGATAAGTACGCCTAACTTTTTTTTCTCTCCTAATACTGGATAGATTTTCTGATCAGTTAGGGCCTGTTTGGTGGAGTAGTTTGAGTTGAGATTTTTAAGTTTCAATAGTAAATTTTTTTGAATTTTCAGAAAAGACAAAAAACTTTTGAAAAAAAGACAAAAAAAAGTTTGAGTTGGATGGAGTTGGATGGGTGAACCAAACAGGCCATTAATACTAATTTAACGTTGGTATTTTGAGAGAGAGAGAGAGAGAGATTTGACAGCAATTAATTAATTGATTGCGTAGGTCACAAAATAATAAAAAGAAATAAAAAAATATATATTCAACAACGTGGATGCATCTAATTATACACATGCTTTTAGAGAGGTACAAAATCCTTTAAATTCCGTTGTTTGATTTGGTGATGGAATTTGGTTTAACTTTGTATCTTGAAGAAATCGAACTAGCAATATATAATGTTTCTTCCAAAGATGGAACTCACCAAACTCCTTGTATTAAAATGTAATCTGCTTTATTTAAAAGAAACCAAAACATTGATTTATGTGCTAATTAAGCATATCTTTGACTATATATTTCCCCTATTTTCAAAGGGAAAAAAAGTGAGAATAGTTGAAATTCTTTGAACCTTTCAAAAGCATTTCAACAATCATGCACGCAAACAAATAATTTGAAAACCTGTAGGAAAAGTAGTTTGACAAAATGGTTGTGTAAATTTTTTTCGGTAACTATTTTTCAGCGTCTAGAATTTTTGTTGATTTTAGTATTTTAAATAATATTAATCAATCATATTATTCTACGTCATCTTTTAATGGATGTTCAAATACAAAAAATGACCTGACATGATATTCGATGAATAGTTTGGACATTGACGTTGAAAATTGAACAGAAAATTAGACTCTTATTTCTATATTATTTTAGCATTATAGTTTTGATAAAACGTACCAAGGTCATGCAATTGGGTTTGAGTAATTATTAATCTTTGTTTAACTATAAAGTTTTCTTCCTTTCTAATCGTTCACTAGAAATGAAAATCTTCTATTGGTTTGTCGTATTATTGCTTGACTAGAAATGTTGAATCTTACTTTACTACAGGCTAACTTTAATTATTTATTGGAAAAAACTATCAATTTGTGTGTGTAATGGCAGATTATGTTGAATATTCGCCTAATAATATAGTTCTGGAACGTTTTAAACTAAAGAAATATTAAAATTGTGAGACGCATGATATATGTTTACATTCACATTCACATTCACATCATATGATTTGCTACTTAATTTTCATTAGTCCAACGAATTTGTTACAAAATCCACAAAATGTATATTTTTGCTTCTAGAAATATATCAATTCCAATAACAGTCTTTCCATGACTTGCAAAAAATATATATTTTTATCCTTTTTTTTTTTTTTTAAAATAGAGAAAATGAGATTCACAGTGTCTGTTAGGAAAATGTTGATTTTTTATTTTTTTTTGGATAAATGTTTGGAAAATGTGATAACTAGTTCAACAATAAGAACGAAAAGTTCATCCCAAGCTAAGATTCGAATAGACTAGCTAGGCAGATTTTCCATATCACATGGCGTAAAATATTCGAGAAAAGTTGCTAAGAGACAAGGGGGCATCTATAGTGATACTTTTGTTTTGTCTTGTCTTTTGGTTTTCAAAGAAAGTGGAGATATATAATATGTATATACATATATCCTAAATTAAGATTGTAACAAACAACATTTTTATTTATATGACTTCAAATTATAGGAAAACACGGCTTTTATAACAATTAATTTCAACCAATAAATACGAATGGGACATCCAAATAATGAGTTCATTAAAGATTGAGCGTACATACAACTTTTGAATAAATCATCTACAATTGATGAAATATCTAATCTATTAAAATTGAGAGTTTAAAAACATTAAGACCACACAAAAATATGCAAACAAATAAATTTAGTAGACTGAAAGCACAAATTAACACTAAAAAAAAAAGAGACAAACACACTAACAAATTGGGATAAAAACCACTATTGTTATAAATCAAAGCACAAAAGAAACGATAAGACCACTAGAAATAGTACCCCAACATACACACGGCAATGCACAAACGGCATCCAAATAGCAGCACATGAAACTCACATATCATCATCTTCGCCATCAAACAATCACACATTGTCACGGTGACATGAATCTTTATATTGTGATACTATATTATTATTTTGAATATGATACAAGTTATTTAATTTCACAGTTCTATAGCTACTAATTTCACCGCTTATAAATAACACTAATGTTTGTGTCTATTTATTTGTTTTTTTTTTCCCCTTATCTTAGAGTAATAGTGGCAAGCATAATAATGCTGTTTAACATTAGTTTATATGAAATTAGTGATATACATGTTAGGTGTGCATGAGTTGCACAAAATATTTTACCCTTTTAGCTTATAAGAATATACATAAAAAAAAGTTCCCAAAAAAAAAAAAAAAAAAACAAAAAGGAATATTATACATAAAGAAAGTTGCCAAAAAAAAAAAAAAAAAATTGCCATGTATTAGACGGCGAAAGACCTCTAGTCCTTGATAGCCAAGCGACCCGCGGGAAGCTAACACTAATTAGGAGTCAAACGAGACGTGAAGACAAGTTTCTTTTTCTATTCTTGTAAAAAAAAAAAAAAAAAAAAAATCCTATTCTTTTCACTCTTGATAGCTTATTACAATTTTAGCTTGTGTTTGGAGCTCCGGTCGATTCTAGAATAACAATTCAATTTTTATCTTTTTTTTTTATAAGTCAATCTCAATTTAAACTATTCACAGTTATTATTACAGTTTTGTAACTCAAATTTTAAAAGTCCATAACTTTTGCATATACAAGTCTAAATGTGATTTTTTTTAATTACATAGATTTTAGAGACGAACGAAACAAGTACTATATTGATATTTTTTTTTTCTAAACACATTCAAGTTTTTACACTTTTTAACTCTAATATTCAAACGCCTTACCAAATGTACAACTCAATTTAAACCCAAATTATACAATCCAAACTCAGGCATCAATTAATTCATGCTTAGATGTTAGATTAATTTTTTGAACTTATACCGGGGGATTCAAACACTATACCTTATGTTGGAGTTAAGTGTTGAATTATCACTAGACTACACTTGTAACTACAGTTGTTAGATTAATTTTTAAATGATATGATGAATGAATAAGAATATTATTATTTCACACATTGAAATTCTTGAAGTAGACTTATATCAGAACGTAGAAAATTAATGCACCGATAAAAATTAAAATTCGTACTAGTAGTGAAAAAGAACAGTTAGTACACATTATATGTTCTTTTATTACAACTATTTAGTGCTAATAGCACTCCCAATTATTGATGCTATTGGTTTCTACATGTGATTTTCTATTAAACAACCACAAACCTTGTAAATAGCCATTTTGGTGGTGGCAAAAGGAAAGGGAACAATTAAAGAATGTTATACGTCACATGTGAACCACTCAGAATCCATCAATAATTGACCCCTTTTGAGAAATAAATTAAGGGATTCCAAAAAAAAAATAAAAATAAAATAAAAAAAAATAAAATTAATGGGTTGAAATCAACACACAAATATATATGTATGAGATATTCTACCAAAAATATATATACACATAGGCAAGGTACATATTTTTTTTTTTTAATTTTTTAATTTTTAAGAGTAGGTACAATAGAGATTTTTTTTTTATTTTTATTTTTATTGTGGTTAAGAGGTACAATTGAGATTTTGTCTTTAGACAAACTCCTTATCATATATAGACATGTATACATTATATGAAGTAATGGATGTTTAGGTCCTTATCTTATTAGGGAAGTCCCTTTATTTTGATAGCTATTGCACTGTCATGGCTCCCATAGTTGAATGCAAAATGATATAATAAACAACTTCTCTTGAAAAAGCTTTTAAATAATTATGTAATATTAGAAGTAATAATAATGTAATTTTCCAGCGATGTAATGCATAAAATATCTAAAAGGGCAAACCAATATAGTAGAAGATATTTCATCTTACACTAATATTCAACTAACTACGTCATGTTTCAAGCAAAATAATAAAAAAAAGGGACAAAAACACGTCATGTAATTGGTCTTCTCCATAAGCCGAATAATTTTGAGGTAATTTCTTTTGATTTAATATGCTAATTAGGTTTTTTCCATACGTACGTCAGGAAATTCATTATATTGATTTTAATAAATAATGACTCAAGAATAGTTACATTCGTTGTTTGATTAAAAAAACTTGTAATTAACTTAAGTAATATAATGTATTATACAAAGCCTATCAAAGAGTACTATTAGGGAAATTAAGTTGATTTAACCTGACTTCTTTACTTTACTCATGGTATGAAATTTTTTGAGAATTTGGCGATAAGTTATAAAACCCGCTCGAAAAATTTTTAATCACAAAATTATAGCATATTAAAAAACAATTTAGAACATTACCGTGTTAAATATTATTATTAATAAATAGTAAATCTCATATATGATATTATGTCGCGAGATTTTTTTTTTATTCAATAAAATTTTTATAAAAATCAGGACGGATAAAATATATGTCAATATTCATAAGTGGTAAGATATTTTTCATAGGTTATAAATGCAAAAAATCAAGAATCAACGAAAAAACAATTAATACAAAACCAAATAAAAAAGATCGGTGACGCCTTAGGAGGACTGATCTGGGAATCGTCACTGACTTTGATGACTTTCCTATGCCCCAAGTTGAATCAAAAGTAAAGTCGGCCTTTTTAATAGCCACACACAATTAAAAAAAAATAAAAGGCTTTTTTTTTTTTTTTTTTTTTTTTTTTTCCCTTGCTTGAAAGAAGGTAAGCATAAAAGAAATAAAAATATTATTCTTTCCTTTTCAACAATAATAAAACGGATAAATTGGACACCAAGATGCACTCACAACATGCCTATATGTTATTTTAGCAAAAAAAATAAAAATAAAAAAAAAACTCAATATAATTAAGAAAGTTAGTATTAAAATTAAGAAAAGTTATTGTTTTTTATGTAAATAATTTTATGAAGAATTTTATTTATTTGTAATTACTGTAATTTAGAATAAGTCTTGATTTTAGTATATTTATAAGTATTAAGTAATTTACTCGATTTTGTATATTGTAAATTGTGATGAGAGCCCATTCATAGTATTTCTTACTAATGAATTATTTTGTTTTAGTTTGTGGAAGAAACAATCACATTAATATTCTTGTATTCTTCTTATTCTCTCTTTCGTTTTATGTTTTTATTTAATTTCTATATATACATGATAGAGGGTAGGAATCAAAATTGAGTTATGAATATGAAGAGCTTTAAGTGAATATCTGTTGATCATTGTACAATTATATTGATGAAGTGAGAATATGTATTTGTTATAAATATTTTAATTTATATTATAACGTGTTTAAATTTTATAGATTAATTTTTTTTCGGATCATTTAAAAAAAAAATTTGAGGTGTATAAACAAGTGTTACCTTAGGAGAATGGCATTTAAGTAGGAAAATGACATTTTCCTAAAACAAGCAATAGGTTTTCAATTTTTTGACGCTATTGGGGGCACAAAATCAACAAAATATAATTGAATAATGATGATTTTGAAGCCTCACGAAATCTTCAAAGTTGAATCTATTCTCTCGGTGGCGTTCAATGAGCAGAGTACTTTACAAAATGTTGGAAACTAGGTTAGGTGGCAGTGTTTCTATATAAACAAAGTGTAATAATTTTCAAAAAAGAAAAGAAAAAAAAAAGAAGAAGAAATGTTGGGGGCAATGAATAAAAAAAATAACTAAAACTAAAATGCAATATCTTTCTTTATATATATATATATATATATATAATAATCGTCGATTTAATCACGAAATCTAGAAGAATGCCTCTCAAATAAAGAAGCATATAAAATAAGTAAAACACAATAATAATTTTAGAAAAACATAAATATGAAAGATATATTGTTAGTAGAAACCATAGAAAAACATAAATGAAAGATATATTGTTAGTAGAAAAACATACTTTCTTATAGAGGGTGTCCATTGACACCCAGTTGTTTTGCTTTTCCCCCTTCTACTTAAACCACTAACTATAAAGATTTTAAATTTTAATTATTACTTGTTACACCCTTTTTATTCCAAAAAACCCTACAATCAAATTAGAATATTTATCCTTTTTTCTCCCACCAAACCACACCCACTAAACCAATGTAAGTTTTTTTTTTTCTTCTACATTTTCTCACACACCAATCAAATCTCACGTATTTCTTTCTTTCTTTTTTGTTTTTTTGTTTTTTGTTAGTTTTTTTTTGTTTTCAAATATCCCATGTTTATAACCATCATCTTTTGTTTTTAGTTTTAGTTTTTTTTTTCTTTAACGTTGCTGCCATCTAATAATAAATAGAGATAAGATGATATATTCTTTTCTTGTTATGATTGATGCACTATTTGTTAATCCATGTTTCTACATCAAAATTCATCATAATGCATTATCTCAAATTTAAGGGAGAAAAAAAAAAAAAAAAAACTAATACAAAGAAGCAACAATACAAGAGTAGTCTTAGTTTTAAGTAAAACAAATATCAAAAGTAGTGAATGATGATGAAGAAAAAAAAACATGTAGTATTCTACAAAGAGAAAGATCAAAACATGATAAACGAACTCAAAAATTAGAAAAAGTTCGTCAAAAAATAGTAAACAAACTAAAAAAAAAAAAAAAGAAAGAAGAAGCCAATTCATACATAAATACGATTAAATAATATCAAGGAAAAAACACTTTATTTTTTCATGTCACTATTCATATTGGCATTCATATCGTACTCCTTTGAACCTGCAAGGACATATGCTCAAAACGAAAAAGACCTACAGCAGCATGACGACAAAAAATATTGGAACAAGACTACAAATATAAAGCAACTGTAAAATTTATCAAAAAGAAAAGGTCCGACTATGGCTATATGATTAACAACATGAAAGATCAAAAAATAAGAAAAGAAAAAGTTATTGCATAAAATTGTTAACGAACCCAAAATAAAAAAAATAAAAAAAAAGAATCCACTCCAGAATAGAAACAATATCAAAGTAAACAATTCATATACATAAATTGTGAAGGGAAAAAAAACATTTTACTCTTGCACAATCACTATTCATGTCCATATTATATTCTTCTGAACGATTAGGGCACGTGAGTTTTTTTTTTTTTTTTTTAATAGGTAAAAACTAGGGTAAGTAGCGTATTTTTTTAGGATGGGTGTAATGAGTAGTTTTTGTAAACCTTATGTTGTACTTACAAGTAATTTTATCAATGGAAAAAATAAAAATAAAATAATTTATAAAAAATGGATGGAAAGCGTAAAATGGAGGTGGCCAATACACTCCCATCTTATAATATCATTGTTTTGGATGTTACTATACAAAAAAACATATGTTTTTTTTTACCTATTTGGTTATCCTATATTATATTACATTTTTAATTATTATTTCATTTTACTATTTCATATCACGATAAAAGAACCTTTTATATCTCTTAAAATTTTTTTATAGTAGAATTTTTACATATGGTTTTTACTTGTGACCTCTTTCCTTGAATAAAACCAGGGTTTGGTGACATTCAAAATTCGTTCGTCCAAATTTAATAAGAAAAATATATTTAAAAAAAAAAGGGTGAAATTTTTTATTTAGCTTCTTAGCTACCCTTAAATCACACCCTTGTGGTTTAAGTTAAAAGTATCACATTTCTCAAGAGTAGGTGACTTTTTCGGTGCCCAGACACACTAAAAAAATAGGCACACACGGATAAGGTAGTAAGCGTTTAGGTCAGATATTTTTGACACTGAAAACCTAATCAGGAGACTACAAAAGAAAAAAAAAAAAAAAAAAAACCTGAAAACAATCCGAGGTATATTAAACCTAACATTAATTCATTAATTATTAAAAGTGCCACAAATGGGGCTTTTATATGGGAACCTGCAAACTCAAAGGGCATAAATGCAAATTAGAATTTCTACACGATCTTCATTGCTTAAATAATGCGATCCATAATTAAGCAAATAAATAATTGAAAATTTTTAGATAAAAGGCTTGTTAATTTCAACACTTCCCCCAAACCATTTTAAAAAAATAAAATAAAATAAATTGGGCAACCCTTATCAGCAAGCAAGCGCGTATAGCCCTTTCATTACTTGAAAAATTTAAAAAAATAAAAAAAAATATATATATATATACATATAGTTTTTAGAAAAGACAAATATAAAAAAAGGGGCCAAAACTGGACCATAAAAAAAAATGTACAAAATGGAAAAGGAAAAAAAAAAAAAAAGTATAACAAAGTGTGTGCATGTGCTGTTGATGATTCATTTGGCTGTGATTGGTATCTTTTCTCATAAAATATTTTTTTTGCAAAAAGAAAAAAAGAAAAAGGAATAAATGGAAAAGGAAAAAAGAAAATAGGAAAACGACAAGATTGATTTTTTTTTTTTTAATTTTAAAAAAAAAGGAAATTTTCCAGAGAGACAAAAAGTAGGCAGTATTTTACATTTTTAAAAAGCAGAGAGTAACTAAATAGAGAAAAATAAGGAGATACGACACTAAAGAGACTCTTTTTGATATTTTGAATAAATTATTATTTTTATAATAATAATTTAGTAAAAAAAAAAAAAATTTAAAATGAAAAAATGGTTGTAACTGTTACTACTGGACTGCCTCTAAAATGCTCTCACAGCGGTTGTTCATCATCTTTTCTTTTGGCTTCTGAGGATTTGGTGCCTCTTGGTGCTTCTCATTTTGGTACCTCAAAAACCAAAAATTTGTTATAAAAATCAAATTTTGAAAACAGGGTTTTGCTTGATTTGCCTTTGTGTATAGGTTCCAAAGCTTCATTCTTGGTGGTTGGTTGATGGGCTCTACTGATCTTTGAGTATTTTTCTTCTTCTCTAGAGAGAGAAAGTTAAAGCAGTGAGAGAGATAGAGAGAGAGAGAGATGGCTGAGAAACCTGAAGCACTGGATGCTGTTCTCAAAGAAACTGTGGATTTGGTAAATAGATCTGAAGAAAAATTTAACCTTTTCTTCATTTTACATGGTTTTGCTCTTTCTGTGTTGTTGTTTTTTTTTATAATTTTTTTTTAAATTTTTGGGCTTAACTTTGTGAATGCAGGAAAATACCCATTGAGGAGGTTTTTGAGAATCTGAGATGTAGCAAAGATGGTCTAACCACTGAGGCTGCTGAGCAAAGGCTGACCATTTTTGGCTACAACAAGCTTGAAGAGAAAAGGTTAAGCCTTTCTTTCTCTTTCTCTTTCTTTCTCTCTCTTGTTTTGTGTTCTTTTTTCCTGAAGATATTGTGTTCTGGGTGTGTTTCAGGAGAGCAAATTCTTGAAGTTTTTGGGGTTTATGTGGAACCCTCTCTCATGGGTTATGGAAGCTGCTGCTATTATGGCAATTGCTCTTGCAAATGGAGGAGTAAATACACAAAACACCCAGTTTGCTCTTTTTTTTTTTCTTTTTTTTTCCCCTGGTGTCTAAAATATAGTAATTTAGTACCACTTTGTTTGTCTTGAATTTTACTGAGTTTTGTGAAAAAAACCTTCTCTGCAGGGTAAGCCTCCGGATTGGCAAGACTTTGTGGGCATTATTACCCTTCTTTTCATCAACTCCACCACCAGTTTCATTGAGGAAAACAATGCTGGTAACGCTGCGGCAGCTCTCATGGCTCGCCTTGCTCCTAAGGCCAAGGTACCCATATTCGGATTCTCTTTTTTTCAATCCTAAAATTTACCTTTTGCCTTAAGTTTTAGCCTTGACATGTTGCAATATACTTAAATCCTTTATCATATCCGATGAACCTTTTCCGCGACGAAAAGGTTCTTCGAGATGGAAGGTGGAGTGAGCAAGATGCTGCTGTTCTAGTACCTGGAGACATAATTAGTATTAAGCTCGGAGATATTATTCCGGCCGATGCTCGTCTTCTCGAGGGTGATCCTTTGAAAATCGACCAGGTTGGCCTGCCACTTATCTAGTTGTCGTTAACTAATGGGGCTTCAGTTTTATAGCTTGGTTACCGACAAGTCTTTCTTTGGGTTTTGCAGTCTGCACTTACAGGAGAGTCCCTTCCCGTGACGAAGGGCCCAGGGGACGGTGTTTACTCCGGTTCTACTTGCAAACAAGGAGAGATTGAAGCCGTGGTTATTGCCACCGGTGTTCACACCTTCTTTGGGAAGGCTGCTCACCTTGTTGACACAACTAATCAAGTTGGTCACTTCCAGAAGGCAAGGAATTGATAGCATAATATCTTTGGAGTTTGGTCTGGACTAGTGAACGAATTTAGAAAGTAGTGACTGATTTTTTTCCCTTGTCTTTAGGTCTTGACTTCGATCGGAAATTTCTGCATATGTTCAATCGCAGTGGGGATGATAATAGAGCTAATTGTCATGTATCCAATTCAGGATCGTAAGTACCGTCCTGGAATTGATAACCTTCTTGTGCTTCTCATTGGTGGAATTCCGATTGCCATGCCTACCGTACTTTCAGTAACAATGGCCATCGGGTCCCATAGGTTGTCTCAGCAGGTTCGTCAGTTTCCTTGTGGATGTTGCTATGGAGGGTGTTTTGAGTATTTTATGGGATATATAACATTATTTTCTAACTCTCAACGTAGGGAGCTATCACAAAGAGGATGACGGGCCATTGAAGAGATGGCAGGCATGGACGTGCTTTTGCAGTGACAAGACTGGAACCTTGACGCTGAACAAGCTAACAGTTGACAAAAATCTCGTTGAGGTTGGCAAACAGATATTTGCTGCTTACTGTTTTTGAGATATTTTTCTAATAGAAGATAATTTAATTATTTCAAATGAATTTCTGGCTTTATCTTTATAGGTTTTCACGAAAGGAGTCGATGCAGATACTGTTGTTCTCATGGCAGCTCGAGCATCCAGAACAGAAAATCAAGATGCTATAGATACTGCTATAGTTGGAATGCTGGCTGATCCAAGGGAGGTAAATACTTGATATAACGTTAATAAAGTTATGCAGTTATTCATACTCATGGCTAATTTGTTTAACTAGTATTGTTCCTTGCAAATATATTTTGCACATGAATTCAATTCATTCTAATTGATTGCTCCCCTGTATATGTTTCCAAAAGGCACGTGCTGGTATTCAAGAAGTTCACTTCCTTCCTTTCAATCCGACTGACAAGCGAACAGCATTGACTTATCTTGACCGTGATGGTAAAATGCACAGAGTCAGCAAAGGTGCACCTGAACAGGTACTATTACCTTCCAATTTGTATCTACTATTATTGTTTCTATCTTGTGTCCTAAGTTCTGTCTGCGTTTGCTGTCCAACTAGATTCTAAATCTTGCACACAACAAGTCAGAAATTGAGCGTAGAGTACATGCTGTGATTGATAAGTTTGCAGAGAGAGGTTTACGATCTCTTGCTGTTGCCTACCAGGTAACTGGGCTTCCCATTTGTTCTTTTGTAGTAAATATGCCGTAGTTATATTAGTTTGATGATGTTCTTATAATTGTGTGGTTATGTTCATTTCACACAGGAAGTTTCAGAAGGAAGGAAAGACAGTCCTGGTGGTCCTTGGCAATTCATTGGCCTCATGCCACTCTTTGACCCGCCTAGGCATGACAGTGCAGAAACAATTAGGAGAGCTCTAAATCTCGGAGTTAATGTGAAAATGATTACAGGTACGTTTTAATGTTGCTGGTGGAGCGGTAACATTTATCTTTGGAAACACTCTTACGAGACTTTGATATGATGGAAACTTATGTTCTTTGGAAGAAGTTGGATGATATCATATGCTTTTGATGAGTTGTCGACCAGTGTCTCCATATGACTCCTATAATAAGGTGCTGATTGTTGTGGTTGGTTTCGATCAGGTGATCAACTAGCTATAGGAAAGGAAACTGGACGTCGGTTGGGAATGGGAACCAACATGTATCCTTCGTCTGCTTTACTGGGACAGCACAAGGATGAGTCCTATTGCAGCTCTACCGGTTGACGATCTAATTGAGAAGGCTGATGGCTTTGCTGGTGTTTTCCCTGGTAGTTTCTTCATTATCTGTTTCATCTTATGTATGCTGGACTGTGATGTTCAAAAGATCTTATTCTTATGTTCTTGAATGTAACGACTCACTTGGCGTTTTATTGGTCCAGAACACAAATACGAGATTGTGAAGCGTTTGCAAGCTAGGAAACATATATGCGGAATGACTGGTGATGGAGTTAATGATGCTCCTGCCCTAAAGAAAGCTGACATTGGAATAGCTGTTGCTGATGCTACTGATGCAGCTCGCAGTGCTTCCGATATTGTCCTTACCGAGCCTGGCCTTAGCGTTATCATTAGTGCTGTTTTGACGAGCCGGGCAATCTTCCAGAGGATGAAAAATTACACAGTAAGCTTTTGGTTCCTAGTCCTACTTATGTTGTCCTATTGATTAACTATTTCATGATTAGCCCTTATTTTTTTTTTTTTTTTTTATGTACATTTACTTGTCATTTACCACTTTTTTTTTTTTTTTTTTTTTTTGCAGATCTACGCTGTTTCTATTACAATACGTATTGTGGTAAGTTGGTGGCTCTTTCTTTTGTAACATGGCTGGCATCTTGTGAGAACAATTTTTGTATCTCTCTCACCTATTTTTTATTTATTTTTTTGACAAGGAATAATCCATTAGAATTACATTTACACTCGGATGATCTGTTTTCTTCTTACCCTGATACTCTTGTTTATGGTGGCAGCTTGGTTTCATGTTGCTGGCTTTGATATGGAAGTTTGACTTTCCACCTTTTATGGTCTAATTATTGCCATTCTCAATGATGGTTAGTTGTTCCCATTAACCACTAGAATCCCTCTCTTTCATTCTGTTTTTACTTTGTACGTAGAATGTATACAAAAAATAGCTAGAAACGGAAGCATCTTGATTTCATTTGTGTTATTTTCGGCTGATTTTTTTACCACCAAATGCCTTTCCTGATTTTGTTAATTGATTAAGTAAAATCACTTTAGGCCGGCTACTATTTCACGAACTCTTTCAGCAAATGAGTGAAACTAGTGTCATTTCAGGTACCATCATGACGATATCAAAGGATCGGGTGAAACCATCCTCCACTGCCAGATAGCTGGAAGCTGGCCGAGATTTTCACAACTGGGGTCGTGCTTGGTAGTTACTTGGCAATGATGACTGTCATATTCTTTTGGGCAGCATACAAAACTGATTTCTTCCCAGTAAGATTAGTTATTCATCTTTGATAGTTCTCCTTTTTGGAAGTTGGATTAATTCACCATTTACTAGAAACCACAACGATTTCACTGTATTTATGTTTTTCTTTTGTGGGATATTTTAGTTTTGTATGTAAGTATGTCACTCATAAAAGCGTGTGGAATTCTTCTGCTGGTGATTCTGTTCTCAATTCTTTAGCTTATTTCTTGCCTTTTAATTTTTCAGCGCATATTTGGTGTATCAACTCTTCAGAAGGAGGCGCATCATGACTTTCGGAAGCTTGCCTCAGCAATATATCTGCAAGTGAGCACTATTAGTCAGGCCCTTATATTTGTTACCCGATCACGAAGCTGGTCGTATGTTGAGCGTCCTGGGTTGTTGCTAGTAATGGCTTTCGTGATTGCTCAGCTGGTAAGTGGACTTTTCCAATCTTCTCATGCTGTTTGCTTGTTTGAATTGGTTCGAGTCAAAGATGATTTTTGACCTTTCATGTGAACAGATTGCCACTTTAATCGCGGTTTACGCAAATTGGAGCTTTGCTGCAATTGAAGGGATTGGATGGGGTTGGGCTGGTGTGGTCTGGCTTTACAACATCATCTTTTACATCCCACTTGATTTGATAAAGTTCTTCATTCGCTATGTGTTGAGTGGACGAGCTTGGGATCTTGTTATTGAGCAAAGGGTATGAATTGCATAGACTTAATGATGAACAATTTCATCCAACATGGTTCTTTTCTTTAGCCATTTTGTGACGTGTTTCTCTTGTTTAATAGATTGCCTTCACAAGGCAAAAGGACTTTGGAAAGGAACAGCGTGAGCTCCAATGGGCACATGCGCAAAGAACATTGCATGGTTTGCAACCACCTGATACCAAGATGTTTACTGAAAGACCACATTTTAACGAACTTAATCAGATGGCCGAAGAAGCAAAAAGGAGAGCTGAAATCGCAAGGTGAGCGACAGCTCCACGATTAAACAACTGAAAACGGTCACCTTGATCTTGCTTATGAAGGATTTTAGTTCATTGTTTAAATGTTCTAGTTCTACATCTCTTATTCATTTACTTTCCATTGCTTCTTTTGCAGGTTGAGAGAACTCCATACACTAAAGGGTCATGTAGAATCGGTTGTGAGGTTAAAGAACCTCGATATCGACACAATTCAGCAAGCGTATACTGTGTGAGAGATCTTTTTCTTGGCCTTACACCAGACCTTGTAGCTCTGAGAGTAAAGACGTGTAATCAGTATAAACAGCCAGTTAAATTTTATGCTTCTTCTCTGTTTTCTGTTCTGAGCACGACTTAAAAAGAGTACTGGGAATTAACTTCTTAATCTAAAATCGTTCCATAATTTTACTTTTCCCCTCTTTGGGACCTTTTGCATAATCCTTTTGAATGCCCATGTTAGGGAAGTGCTTGTAAGTTTCTCTCCATGTAAGTTTAGTTGCAATTGTCTAAATTTCTTGTTCATTAATAACAAAGAACTCGAGTATAGCCCGAGACTTTGCACTCGAATATAATCACTTTTTCTATACTCATTTTTATACATATATAGTCAATGATTTGTGCTCCACTCAATATAATATGAAATGATTATGTATGGAATATTGTCAGAGGTACCAATTTTAGTTCGAACTTTGAAGTATGGACTTACATGACACATGAGTTGTCATTCTTTTATTGATAACTAAACGTCATATGAGTTGACAATTAAAAGTTAGGATTAGAGTCAGTGTCCATGGCATTTCTTCTATGTATGACCTTAGCTTTTACGAACTTGGTCATTGGAACCTTGTTAGCAGAACCCTAATTATACACATTCTATAGCCTATATAGTCTTTCAAACTGCGGGCTTCTCTGAACTGATTTGAACTTCAATGGTATTTTCTCTTGAACCTTTGTACCTGTACCACTTTGTACACACTAGAAAGTAGACCAAATCCAGACCCTGTAAAGCAGCAATCATGTAAAAGAAGTAATCCAGTCTGCCCTTGTTAAGATTTTCAGGCAACCAATTCCCACTTGCAGACTCCTTGGTAGTCCTGTGAACTATAGTTATCAAGAAAGTACTCAAATAGCTTGAGCCTGCCAAGGCGCAGAAGTACAAAGACCCGGCAATGCTTCTCATGTTCTCGGGGAAACTGCTTGTAGTAGAACTCGACTTGGCCAATCATGGTAAATGCCTCGGAGACTCCGATTATGACAAGCTGAGGGGATCAACCATGGGCTGACATTGATGAGATGGCACCTCTTCTTGGACTGATTCCAATGGTTGGCTTAGTCCAAAGCGAATGCTCTTCTCCGTTTTTCAACCAACGCAGATACAAGCGAGGTGAGGGTGGAGAAAACGATGCCTGTGCCTTGTTCTCTGAAGGACGGTTATACCGGCTTCTTTTCTACTAAGCCTTTGGAGTAAAGGTACAATGATTCTATCATGATGGGAAGCCATATTGTCAGCTCAACATGGTGAAGACCGTGAAAGATACTCTGCTGGGATCTCTAAATTGTTTGGTCGGATTGAAGGGCTTGGAAGACAACATAGGTTTGTTGCGGGACCATGGCGACTTGGTAAACAACAGCTGCCAACCAAATTGGCATAGTTCTCAGCAGGCATTTCACTTCTTCCACTTGCTGTACACTACTAAGTCTCCAAGAATCAGATGGTGAGCCATCTGAGTATATTTGGTCTTGTGGAGTCATAATTGCTGCTTTGTTGAGAAATCTGGTGATAATATTAAACACTAGTTAATGAAAAAGTTTGGACTTGAAAAGGGTTTGGGGATTACTTTGCCCATCTCCAATGCAAATGGAATGTTAATGAAAATGGCATAGTTATCATTCTATTTCAAATACTATCTACTTTAAAACTTGTAACAAAATGATTTAAAAATGACGTTGTGGTAATAATTAACTGAGGAAGTCAATAATTAAGTCAGTTGGAACCCAATGCAAAAAATTTGGTACTAAAATTTAGCATATGCCAATTTAAGCATGAAATACTGAACTTTATTATGTCGTCCCCTTGACTATCTCACCACTAAAAAATTGACACTACATCATAACTTGACAAAGGAGTTAATGGCGTTAAAAGAGATTAACGGAGAATAATATTCCTCCACTTTCATATTTCTGTTAAAAAAAAAAAAAAGAAAAGAAAAAGAAAAAAGATACCCACTGACTTTAAACATAAATTATAATTGTGCTGTATCTGTTGGTTTCCTTGCTCATCATTAAGTTGAAATCGAACCTGCCCAAGAAGTATATTAATGTTTTTCATCATTTGCATTACTCTATATGTCTCTCTCTCGTTTTTTTTTTTAATTGAATAAAAATAAATACATAAATTGCACGCCTAAGTTGATATCGATAACTGTTTAGGAATGGTCTTAAATCTAGTACTGAATAGTATTCGGTAATGTGAACTTCAGTTACTAAAAATGTAAATTCATATAAAAAAAAATGTAAAATAAGGGGAATTCACATTCATTTAACTACATTTCTTTCTGTATGAATTCACATTTCTAATCACTGAAGTTCACATTCACAGTGAGTGTAATTCATATTGTTTTTTGTTTTGTTTGTTTTTTTTTTTGGATTTGCAGATCTACGCTGTTTCTATTACAATCCGTATTGTGGTAAGTTGGTTGTTCCGTCTTTTGTAACATGGTTGGCATCTTTTGAGAACAATTTTTGTTTTATCTCTCTCTTTTATTTTTAGTTTTATTTTTTTATTTTTTGGGACAGAATAATAGATTAGATTTACATTTCGGTTCGGATGATCTGTTTCGTCTTACCTTTGATATTCTTGTTTCAGAATGGTGGCAGCTTGGTTGTTGCTGGCTTTGATATGGAAGTTTGACTTTCCACCTTTTATGGTTCTAATTATTGCCATTCTCATTAAGCACTAGAATAGAACTCTCTCTTTCATTCTGCTTTTACTTTGTAGGTAGAATGTATACAGAATAGCTAGAAATGAAAGCACCTTGCTTTGTCTGTTATTTTCGGCTGATTTTTGGTACCGCCAAATGCCTTTCCTGATTTTTCTTAAAATCAAGTAAAATCACTTTAGGCTGGTTACTATTTCATGAACCCTTTTCACAAATGAGTCAGGCTATTGTCATTTCAGGTACCATCATGACGATATCAAAGGATCGGGTGAAACCATCTCCGCTGCCAGATAGCTGGAAGCGGGCCGAGATTTTCACTACCGGCGTCGTGCTTTGGTAGTTACATGGCAATGACGACCGTCATATTCTTTTGGGCAGCATACAAAACTGATTTCTTCCCCGTATGATAACTTTTTCATCTAATGAGACTTGTCTTTATTGGAAGTTGGATAGTTCACTAGGGTCTAAATTTACTAATTAGCATAAACAGCCGATTAAATTTTATGCTTCTCGGTTTTCTGTTATGAGAAAGAGTACTGCATATTAGCTTCTAAATCTAAAATCGTTCCATAATTTTCACCTTTTCCCTTTTTGGGACCTTTTGCATAATCCTTTTGAACGCCCATGTTAGCTAGGGAAGTGCTTACAAGTTTCTCTCCTTTGTGGTTGCAATTGTCTAAATTTGTTGCTCATTAATAACAAAGGACTCGAGTATAGCCTGAGACTTGGCACTCAATATGATCTCTTATATATCCTCATATGTGTTTGTGTATATATGTATTTAATGATCTGTGCTCCACTGGATATAATATTATATGAGAAATAATGCTAGAAGCACCAATTTTAATTCGAATTTTAAAGTATCGATTTACATAGCAAGTGGGTTGTCATTCTTTTATTGATAGCTCACCGTTACGGAGTTGACAATTAAAAGTTAGGAATAGAGTCGGTGTACATGACATTACTTTTATGTACGATCTTAGCTTTTACAAACTTGGTCATTTAGAACCTTATTATCAGAACCCTAAAAATACCCATTCTATGGCCTACAGTCTTTCAAACTGCAGGTTTCTCGGAACTAAGTTGAACTTCAATGATATTTTCTCTTGAACCTTTGTACCTGTAGCACTTTGCACACACTAGAAAGTAGACCAAATCCAGAGCCTGTAAAGCAACAATCATGTAATAGAAGTAATCCAGTCTGCCCTTGTTAAGATCTTCAGGAAGCCAATTCCCACTTGCAGACTCCTTGGTAGTCCTGTGAACTGTAGTTATCAAGAAAGTACTCAAATAGCTTGAGCCTGCCAAGCCACAGAAGTACAAAGACCCGGCGATGCTTCTCATATTCTCGGGAAACTGCTTGTAGTAGAACTCGACTTGGCCAATCAGGGTAAACGCCACAGAGACTCCGGTCAAGAGAAGCTGAGGGATCAACCATGAGGCTGACATGGATGAGATGGCACCTCTTCTTGGACTGATTCCAATGGTTGGCTTAGTAAGAGCGATCGTTCTTCTCCGTTCTTCAACCAACGCGGATAGTAGCATGGTGGAGGTGGAGAAAGCTATGCCAATGCCCATTCTTTGAAGGACAGTTATGCCGCCTTCTTTTCTGGTATGCCTTTGGAGTGAAGGTACAATGATTCTGTCATAGATGGGTATCCATACAGTCAGGCTCAGCATGGCGAAGACCGAGTAAGATGTGCAGGATGAGTCTCAAAATTGTTACTTCCGAGGTGTCGGTCGGATTGTAGGGCTTGGAAGACAACATAGGCTTCTTGTGGACTAGGGCGACATTGTAAACAACACCTGCTAACCATATTGGCATAACTCTCAGCAGGCATTTCGCTTCTTTCCACTTGCTGTACACTGCAAAGTCTCCAAGGATCAGATGGTGAGCCATCTGAGTTTATTTGGTCTTGTGGAGTCATAATTGCTGCTTTGTTGAGAAATCTGGTGATAACAATAAACACTAATTAATGAAAAGTTTGGACTCAAGAAGGGTTTGGGGAGATTAACTTTGGTATTAGTAGGGATGGCAACGGATAGGAATAGGGTTGGTGAATGCTTCCCCATTCCCTTTCCGCCTTCAAACGAATCTCGCCCCACTTTGAACTCCGCTTAAAGAGAGGCGGGGATGGAGGAATTTCTTTTGAAGGTGTTTTCCCACAGTTTCCCCAATCCCTACGACAATATTCCTCATCAACAAAAAATTCAATAAGTTGGAATAAAAAAGTTCAAAATTTAAGTTTAATGATCTCACAAAAGAACCAAATTCCAACGAAACATGTGTAAATAATGATATTAAGTATTGGGTTAATACTAAAATGCAAGTTCAAATCATTAATATGTATAACTTTTTTCTTAAGTATGTTTAGTGGGGTAGGGGCAAGGTAGAGAGTGTTCCTTCCGTCCCCACCCTAACCTCAATTTGGAGATAAGATTTTGTCCCCATCCCACCCCAGACCCCATTAAAATTCCCTGTCTCATCTAGGGAAATATGTCACTCCTAGATATTAGGCATGCAAAAGGCTGAAAACGGCATATTTCACATGTTTATTCAATTTGGTACTCCATTGCATAAATGCTATTTCAAATGCTAGATTTATTTTTTGAAACAAAATGTTGAAATGGCAATACTGCAATAGCTAAATGAAAAAGTCAATGCCTTAGTTAGTTGGATGTTGGAACTAAATGCCAAAAATGTGTCACCAAGTATAGCATAAGCTAAATTAAGCATAAAAACCGTGTTATATTGGATAAAGATTTTGGGTACTTTAAATAAATTGCCACAAATCACGCTTGGACTGATTTTTGCCGTGTAGGAAAAAAATTCTTGTTAGAAATATCATATGATATCAAAATATTTATTTTCTATATATTTTAAAATACCGATTTAATTATGTTGTTCATGTGAAATGATGAGTTGCTTTCGTCGCTATGTTCTTGATTTTGTTGTGTTGTGTTTGGTTAATAAAGCGACTATTATGACAGTGGTTTTCCCACCGTCTAAGCTATATGTTTTGTCGGCCAGACCTGTGCTTGGTTGTGTGTTTAATTTTGTTAGATTTATTTCTATACGAGTGGGTGGTGGCCTTGGTGCTCTCGATTGATCATAAATCCTCCAACGATTAGAGAGGTGCTGTCAAAAGAGCCTAATGTGTGCTTAAAATTGGTGCCCGTTGTGCTTTCCCATAGTCGGGACTCGGTAAACACATTTTTTATTCTTTCCCGTTAAGCATTATCAATTTCACTCATAGATCCGATCTCAATTGAGGATAAATCTCCTTATATCACGGGGTCATTTACATCATTATTGGTGTTTGTTCTCCCTTTAAGTTTGAATTCAATTTCACTTAAAAAAAAAAAAAACAGTGAAATTAAGAAAAAGTTATGTCACCAACTTCGGTTTTAAGGCATGACAGTTTTCTAGCGTAATTTTTTTTAGGGAGTAAAGAGAGGGGAAAAAAAAAAAAAAAAAACAACTAGTTTAAGTTCTCATTTAATTTGATATAACATTACATGACCTTTGCATTAAACAATAAGGCATAAGAGATTGCTATTGGATTACAAAATAATAATGTCAATTCTCAACCTCAATGGAATTGCTTATATTCCCTTTGTATTTATACCATTTTGCACAAAACATAAAATACCCCCAAATTTGTCACCTGCAGACCAGCAACCACATAATAAAAAAAATCCAATCTTCCCTTGTTAAGATCCTCGGCCAGCCAACCTCCTTCTGCAGATCTAGTAGTTTTGGTCATGTTGTGAACTACTGAAACCAACAAGCTACTCAAGTAGTAAGAAACTCCAAAACCAACGTAAAGAAAAGAGCCGCTTATGCTTCTCATGTTCTCTGGGAATTGGTGTGTAGTAGAACTCCATATGTGAAATTATAGTCAATGCCTCAGAAAATCCCATCACTGTCATCTGAGGCACCAGCCAAAGCCCCGAAACCGAGATATTCCTCCTCTTCCGGGTTCTTATTCCGATAGGCCTCGTTAGAGCTAGAGTTCTTCTCCTCTCCTCAACTAGGCCAGACATCAGCATGGACACGGCGGATAGGACCATCCCAGAAGCCATCTTTTGGAGGAGGGTTATGCCGGTCCTCTATTCCGGTGATTCTCCAGAGCGTTGGCCCAATGATCCGGTCGTAGATAGGTATCCAAATGGTGACGCCGATCATGATGAAGATCGAGTACTTGCAGGTGGGACTGTGAATTTAGTGCGGCCAAAGCGCCTATCGGATTGGAGGGCTTGGAAAACTGAAAAAGTCTGCAGTTGGGGTCATTGCAATGTAGTATATAGTGGCTGTGGTCCATAATGGGAACCACCCTGATTAGGCATTTCACTTCCTCAACTTGTTGCATACTGCATAATCTCCATGGATTGGCTGCTGAGGCCGTCTGGTTTTTATTGCGTCTTCTGGGCCAATTATTGCAGCTTTATCCAGAAATCTAAAGAAAAGTAAAAATTTGTTTAGGATTAAATTTAGTTGTTGAATGCAGAAAAGCTCTATAGTAAGTAACTTTAAAAGAAAAAATGCTATCTGGTTAATTTCATCTTTCTTTTGCATAAGAAGTTGTAATGATCTATCCACATATTAGGTCTTTTTATTTTTTTTATTTTTTCAAAAATAGCAGAACAACTAGCATCAAGGAGCTTAAAATGTAGCTATAGCACATTCCATTATAGTCGACACGTTCAATACTAAATAAAAGATTTTGAAACAAGAACAAAATCGAAATATATGAAAAGAGAACTAAATCCTGTTTGACAACAACTCTAGATAGAGTTTTCGCTAATCAACTCCAAAACTTCTAAATCTATATCTCACATCTCTCTCTCATTTTTCAAAAAACTCAAACTTCAAAAGTACATAATTTCTTATTTTTAAGTTGAAATGATAAGATTTTTTTTTTCAAATTACACAAAAAAACGAGATGAATGAAACAGATCCATATTATAATTTTCTTCTTCAAGTACATTTCAAATTTTTACACTATAAATTCATTCTAATTTACATCTCTCCAACCACAGATTTCCAAACTAACCTTCAAAATTTCGTCTCTAATTGTCACCCGAAACGACCCCTCAAAGTTGGTAACACTTTCATATTGTTTTCTATTTCAAAAAGTGAAAGAATAGTGGCAATCAATACTCTCAAGGGACATCAAATCTTCACCCTTCATTATTTCGCCGTAAAAAACATAATTGAAAGCGTTCATTGGCTAGTAAAGAGAGGGTTAAAAGTTGGTAAGACTTCCATTTTATTAGCTAGTACTTAAACATAAATGAAGATACCTAAACTGGTCAGTATGAGGAAGCTTGGAGTTGATAGAAGTGTCGTGAATATGGTTGAAAAGGGACAACCACGGCTGCTCCGGGGGACTTCATTCGCCTCTTCTTGAACGCAGCCACGACTACCCGCACAGCACTTGTCAGGGACTACCATTAGGCTTCACTTTCACGTAAACTCTCGATCCCGCGAAGAAGAGCAGACACGATAACAGCATCAAGAATGTAGGAATTGCTAGCCCACAAAGCCCAGCTTTTGCTAGACTGCACATAGGCAATGACCGTGAAGGAAATCATCATGGCGGAGGTTAAGCTGAAGTAGTACCAATTGAAGAATCTCTTGATTCCTCTCTTTCCCGATTCGGTATTGGGATTGTATTGGTCAGCTCCAAAGGCCAAGTTACACGGCCTAATTCCGCCGCGATCCTGTGGGCCATTAGCCCGAACACCGCTACTAAAATCGCCATTTGCCATGGTGTTGGGCCCTGGCAAGTCTCACTCTTCTCTTTGTCACAGTGAGGAGGATGTAGCTTTGGAATTGCTGCTGTTAGTGTAAGCACCAACATTCCCTTAAAAAACAAAGACAAACATTAAAAAAAAAAGTGTCACATAATATCTGCGGTCGCATAATAAAATCATTAGTGAGAGGGCGCTATGAAAAAGATAGAGATATGATTTTAATATGGTACAATTAAATTTTCAAAAAATTTAAAAAAACATATGGCTCCGTCAAATCCAATCTCACGAGTTTGTACCAAGAAAGAGGCTAGTGAACTGAATCCGAGAGTGTGGTAACGACCGAAATAGGTGTCGCAGAGAGTGGCTCCCGGCAGAGTGGCAAAGTTGCAGGTGCCGCTGGAAGAGGTTGACAATAGTTGTGGCAGTGATGGCTTTCATGTGAAATACAGTGGTGAGATACACCAAAAGGTTGTTTGAGGTGCCAATACTCCCTACCTTCTCACACATCTCATTTCCTGCATATATAAGTATATATTTCTATATATATATATATATGTGTGACATCAGAAATCAGTCAAAAAGCAATTATTTCTTAGAAAAATTAGAACAGAATGGGTGATAGAAAGTTTCCTTCACCTATAATGAAGGGCATGGATTTGTTGCCACGGTATTGAATTATCTCAGGTTCATCAGTTGTCATAGCTTGTCATGATTCTTTTCCTGGTTTCTTGTTGTGACGGCCATTGTTGGTCTTCTCGTGCAACCTTCCATGCTACAGGAACAAAAGATAATAGGATCTCAATTCTCTCTACTAGTTGTTGGTGGGGACTTCATTTTTTTTTTTTTTTTTTGAAGAAGGTTATAAGACTAGATATGGGTGGTGTATCCAATAATCGTGAGGGTGTAACCTGAAACTGATATGCATTTAAGACCTTATTGAGGTCAATAATGATCAATCTTATCCATATAAACGATAATTAATTACCTTGGTTTACCTTGACCACATGTCACACGTTTCTCATTAATACGTTGAATTACCTTAATGAAAGACAAGCCTGTAACTCATATTTGGCAGGCTATTATTTAATTGGATGATTCCTTATAAGGTCCATTAACCTCCACATGCCACGAGTTTTTGGTTCATTTTTTTTATACTTAAAGGAAAGAATGATCAAAATTCAACACTTTTTAATGTAATCAATATGAAATTATCATTAAACTATATTTACAACCGTATGAGTTTGACTATATTTGCAAAACCGCATGCACGAGTTTTTCATTCTTGTTCTCCATTTTTAAAAGTCTTGTGGAGTAAATTGATCTTGCAGTGTTGTTTAGCATGACTAAGTTGGGTGCCAATTCTCGTTGGCATCTTTTGGTGGTGAAAAAGTACACTTTTTACTTCACCAGGATAAGTGATTCATTCATATACATCAGCAGTGACGGCTATTAAACCATGTACATGTCATACTTCCTACTAAAGAATCCAAAATTTTCATAAAACTCAATATTTATCAATGTGTTTTTGTTATTCAAATATGACATTTTAAATCGATTAAAGGTTTTGAATATCAAAATAATCCTTAGCAATTAATGTTTAAATACTGTTTTAAGCATTAATTATTAAAAAAAACTAAAAAATATCCAAAAATAAAAATAGATCTCTCTATCGTGTCGATTAGTCATTTGATCTTTTTGGTGTAAGGAGAATTATTCTGACTAGTACTTGCGTGGCAAACGAGAGTGGGGGATCTGATGTGTGGTAGAGGTCATCGATAAAGTGTTACTTGTTGCCCGTTTTTTTTTTTTTTTTTTTTTTTTGGTGGTAATCGACTACTGATCAGAAAATAAAAAGATGGAATACTGGTTTTTCTTTTTCTTTTTCTCTTTTTCTCCTTTTTTTTTTTTTTTTTACAAAATCAAAAAACTTTTTCATTAATTTTTTCTTTGAATTTCATTACTAGTTTATTATTACAGGCATTAATGATTTAACATTTGAGCAGTTAAAAGGATTTCTTTAACTCTTTTAAAACTTAGGGGATAATCTTAGAATGGTTTAAAAACTTACGGGAAACTTTTTAGATTATAAAAAATACGATGATAAATGTTGGATTAACAAAATTTAATGGTATTTTGGATTTTCTCTACTTCATATTGAGGATTACACATCAGTATAATATTTTATAAAAAAATCTCGTAGAATGTTACTATATATATTATGTTACTGTGTTAAATAGTAATTCAAATTCCTTACTCCAAATTAAAATATATATATATATATAATAATAATAACTTTTTTTTTTTTCAAAACTCTTCCACTAGTGAATGCTTCACAACTGTTGAATGAATCTAAGGTCCTGCATGATACTGGAAAAATGAGTTTCATATCTCAACAAGGATGTCAAGTGTGAAAGCTACTTGACTACTAAGAGGAAGTGAAATTTAAGTTAGCCTCCTAACATTGCTTGCCTTCTCCATTATTGCACTTCGTTTTCTGATTGTAAGGACTGCCACTTTTTTGTTTTGTTTTTGTTTTGTTTTTTTGTTTTTTGTTTTTTTGTTCTTTTCATTTGGAGTCAAATGTTTCCTTTTGCTACCATGCAAACATTTATTAGGGATATAGCTTTATTTGTGCTTAATTTAATTGGAATAAAATTGTAGTGGCTTAAATAATCGAAATGAAAAATGGGCATTGCACGATCAAAATGTTTCCTTTTAACTTTTTTTTTATAAGAGCACGATAATATTGGTTCTATAGGAATGTTCGGGCACTTTTTGCATATGCTTTGATTTTTAAAACGCCCTTCAATTTCAAAAGGCTAAAATCAGCAAAAATGCTTCAAAAGGATTTCATTTATTTTCGGACCTTTGTTCTATTGACACGAGGCGGTTGGGAAAGGTTTTAGGTAAGTGATAGTCAATTCTATTTATTATCTTTTTTTTATTTAGTTACAAGATGACAGATATTTCACATGTGCTTTTCTTTATTTAAAAAAAAAAAGATTTTTATTTTCAACACTGAAGGTTCTAAGTATTTGTTGGGAATTATTCGAAGATCAAAACAGAATAGGAAAAGCAACAGATCATGAATGGTTGGGTGAATATTTCAACTTCTTTTTTGCTAGAATATTTTCAACTATACTTCGTACAGAGGAAGTTTCGCTAGAAAATATTTGTTATTTATTTTATTTTATGTATGTATATATATATATATATATTAAGGCCATATGACTATCATCTGTGATTTCCAAGACAAGCGGATGAGATCAGATAAAGGCAGGCCTAGGAAATAAGTAGTGGAAAATCAAATAATAGTCGACTAGGGGGAAGATAAATTTTTCGTTATTTATGTATCTACTTATATTACGAAATGCTAATTTAATGAGACCCATATGATGCAATGCATGGTATTATTTTCTATCAATTGTAATAACCACAGAATTAATTTGTGGCTTATTATAATTAAAAAAATATTAATTAATAAAGCGATTTAGTACTTTGCTGCTAGTACTATCAAAAAGTATGTTTGCGTTTGGTTTGTCGGTTAGAGATGAAATTTTTAAGTTGAAGTGGGTTGACTTTTTAAAAACTATTTATAAATTTTATTGACTTTTCAGGAAAAAAAAAATTGAGATGAAAGAGTACAGTTTAATTAGAGTTAAACTATACTGCCAAACGAAGCCTAAATTATTGTTTCAATTATACTTTCTAATAGAGATAGATAAATACAAAAAAACCTTAGCATTCTCACTATAATTCCATTACAAGTAATCATGGCCCATTAGTCAAAACTCACGATTGTATTTGAGATGAGACTATCAGTCACACTTACAATCATTGTCTCAGAATGTCAATCTTCTCTCTACCACTCTCTCTGTAGATGTAGATATATATATATATATATGTATGTACATCTCATCTCCCTCTCTCTCTTCATGTATGCTACCTTTGTGTCGCTCGTGTCTCTATTAGATTAGAGTCCGATGCCGCTTCTTATCTGGTCATCAGACTTTGAAGAAAAGGTATTTGAATGTTGCCACTGCGACGGTCTTGGTGGTAAAGATGGCTTCGTGTTTGAATGTGGTGCGATTGGCGAGATGGAGAGGAGGACATGATTCGGGCATTTTAGCCATTTGCCCTGAGCTCTCTAACTACTCTGCGATTTTGAGGTTTCGACAATTAGAATTTCATGGTTCCTTATGTTACAAGATCATTTTTGAATGCTTGTATTTCCCCAATTTGAAATGTACTATTATCCTTCAGGAAAAAAAGAAAAAAAAGAAGAAAAAAAAAAGCTCATAGCCCGGTTGCACCAATTATATTGATTTACGTTAAATTTATAACGTAAAAAGAGTTCTTAATACACTATTTATATTAAAAAATTGCTCGGGAAACAATCAATTCTATTGTTTTCCTTGGTCACGACCATATAACCAAAATTGTGTCTTCACTTAACGAAGAAACGTTCTTTAGATATATACATATATTATTTTTTTATATTGGATTATTATAACCATGCAAACGCATTATGTTCGTAGTTGGCGATCCAGAAAAAATGAACTCCACATCATTTTTTTGTTTACATGTATTGCAACTATATATATGGTAAGTGAAGGAAAAATTTATGAAAATCGACCCACATCATTATTCAAAACTTATAGGTTAGAAAATTTTGATATCACATTATCTTGTTTTTTTTTGAAAAATTTATCTTACACATGTTCTTAGTAATAGATACGGTTTTTCAGTTATTAATTCAATTTTTTTACGGTATAAATTTATAAATAGTCATTGTTCAAATTTACAATGTGAGATGCAAAATTATTTGCATAAACTTTTAAAAAATTGATCTAATGACCAAACAATAAGTAAATAAAACTTTTCCCTATGGTCAATGAGGTGTTTTGTTTTGTTTTGTTTTTTTCTTTGTTTGTGAAAATGATGTATTTTGTTTTGTTTTGCTCTTTTTTTTTTTTTGGGGGGGGGGGGGGGGGGGGGGGGGGGGGGGGGGGGGGGGGGGGGGGGGGGGGGGGGGGGGGGGGGGGGGGGGGGGGGGGGGGGGGGGGGGGGGGGGGGGGGGGGGGGGGGTGGGTGGGGTGTGGTGGGGTGGTGGGAATGCCACTCAACACACAGGTACAACCATAGGAATGGGGTGGACACCCATTAAGCCCCTTTAGTTACATCACATGGAATCCAGACAAAAGTACTACTGAGAAAGTCTAAGGTAAACATCCGACAAAAAAAAAAAAAAAAAGAAGAAGAATAAAAGTGGTTAGACATGTAATACAAAAGAACAACCCAAGTACTGTTTCATAAATAATAAAATTTTTCTCCATAAGCCAAAAGTTCGTAATTTAAATGTTGCCTTCAATAACTCTCCTTTTATTGCAAATCCAAACATAGAGAGAAATAAAAATATACTATGACATATGTATACTTTTTTTTTTTTTTTAATTTGATATTGGAGAATTCGAACACTAAACCGCATCGTTAGAGGCGAGTAGGAGATACCAGTAGACAGGCCTACAACTACAGTATTAAATGGTGTTTGTTTGTTACACAAGGCTTTCTTTTTCAATTTTACATGTGTCATTCAACTTCTAAGGCAACAGTAGTGATGGAGCTTCTTTGTACCTGACCACTTGGCACAAACCAAAAAAAAGGCGAAATTCGCAACTCCCAAGCCCGCAATGAAGTAGTAAAATAGTCCAATTTCCCTTTGGTAAGATCCTCAGCCAACCAGTCTCCCATTGCAGAGCCAGAGGTTAAGTCATGAACACGACACAACCAAAATCCACCAAAGTAATTCGACACTGCCTGGAGAAACAAGAACGACCGCCGATGCGTCCATGTCTCGGGAAACTGGCTTGTAGTAGAATTCAATATGGCCAATGAATAGTAACCCGTCAGCATTCCCATCAGAGTCAATTGAGGCACGTACCAAAAACCCTGAAGCGAGAAACGCCCCTCTCGTTCCACCCCGACCGCTTTGTGAGAGCCAGAGTCCGTTCTCTTGTCCTCAACTAGGCCCACTAACACCATGGTCAGTAGGCACGGACCATACCCACCCCCATCCTTGTAGAATCGACAAGCCCGTTTCGTGTCCGTGATTCTCGGATTTCGGGACTATGATCCTGTCGTAGATGGGCGATCCAGAGTGTGAGGGAAAGCATGGTGAAGATTGCATAAGAGCTGCAGGAATTTGGAAGCCAGTGTTGCCAAGAAGCCTATCGGATTGAAGGGCTTGAAAGACACATAGTTGGTATGGTTGAGAAAGGAAACAAAAACAATAAGGAGGCCCATATGGAAATCACTCTTGTTAAGCATTTCACTTCCTCCACTTGTTTGCATACTGCACAGTCTCCAATGTTGTCTGTTGATCCATCTGGGTTAATTGTGTCACGATCAGGATCAATATTGCTGCTTTTGTCCAGGATCTGTTAAAAAAAAAATAAAAAAATCAATATGAATGTTTAATACATGATATGGTTTAAGGGCTGTTTGTTTTAAATCCGTTTGATCCATCTCATTTTAAAAACGAGTTCAAAATGGGTTTGGAAGCTAAAAATTCCATGATTGAAAAAAGTCACCTAGAATCTTTTTCATTTCAAACAAATTTTGCAAGTAACATTTTTAAATTAAAAAAAAAATTTCTCTTCTGTTTCAAGTTTTGTTTTCAAGAAGAAGAACTTTTTTTTACACATTTAAATAACATGTCATTTTTGAAAGGAAATGACATTTTTTTAATAAGAAAAAAAATTATTTAAAAAAAGGTACAAACAAACGGCCCTAAAAATTTTGATAGAAAAAAGATCTTGGAGATCTTCATTGTTACCATCCAAAATAGACAACCTGTCATAGTGGCACGTACGATATTCTAGGAGTAGAACCTTTCTCTCTCTCTCTCTCTCTCCTCTCTAATGTTTTTCAAAGTTAAATAATTTATTATGAAGAATAGGGTAATGCATCTAGTTGATGAAAACAAATTAAAGCCCACACATACTAGAAAAGGAAGCTCATGGATTGTCAAAGAGCCCTTTTACTTATCCCGAATAGGTTTTATCCTATCAACATTAATATTTTAGGTTTAAAAGCTGCTTTGAGGGATGAAGAGGAGATGCAGTCGAGGGGAGCGAATATAAAGCGAGGCGTTGGAGACCTCTTTTATGTTATTTAGTCAGCGGGCGCTGGTTGCCCTCGAGCTCGTATAGCCTATCCTTCCTGTCTTCTCTTTTTCTACCCCCTTTTCTTCGTTTCCACATCCGGCTCTCCAATTCTTTTCCCCTACCAACTAGAGAGCGTTTCATGGTGACGCCCGGCGGGAGCCTCCTCCCCCTCTCCCCTCTCCTCCCCCTCCGTTCTTCCATCCAACAGGATGGAATGAGCATCTCCTTCCCCCTCTCTCCCTTCACCCCTCTCCCTCTTCCGTCTCTCCCTCCCCACCCCCCTTAAGGAAATTCGGGCTTTACGATGAGTGTCAATTTAAATGAGCTGGTTTTGAATAGGAATAACGTTGTATAAAAGCGGTTTTCGTAGGCCGAAACAGAATCAATCAAGCAAAGATCCTCAAACTTTCTATGATTAAGGAATAACAAACAAGTACAGCTCAATTGAGAGACAGAATATTAACCTGAACTGGTCGGTGTAAGGAAGCTTGGAGTTGGTAAAACTGGTCGAATATGGTTAAAAAGTGACAGCCATGGCTGCTCCGGGGCCTTCAAACGCCTTTTCTTGATTGCGGCCACAACAACTCTCACCGCACTCGTCAAGGGACTACCGCAGGGCTTCACTTTGACGTAAATTCTCGACCCCGCGAAGAAGAAGGCGCAGGATATGAACATGAGGAACATGGGAATCGCCAGCCCCCAAGTCCAGCTGATATTGGACGCACATACACTATTAGCGTCAGGGACAACATCATCGCAAACGTGAAGGTCAAGTAGTACCAATTGAAGAAGCTGTTCGTCGCCTTTTTCCCCGATTCGGTATTGGGATTGAATTGGTCAGCTCCAAAGGCCAGGTTGCACGGCCTAATCCCACCGGCTCCTACCACCATGAATCCAAGACCGCCGCCGAGTAGAAACGCCAATTGCCACGATGTTGGACCGGAACATGATGTCCCGCTTGCATTCGACGCTGTTTCGCAGGATGGAGGGTGTAGGTTTGTTACCCCTGCCGTTAGTGTGAGAGCCAACATTCCCTACAATAAGAAAAGACATATTAAATCTGATTTCATGTGAAATGGGCTTTGAGTTTTAACATAGTCCAGTAACTTAACGATATGAGACAGATTCTGTACCAGAAGAGAAGCGACTGAAGCGAATCCGAGCGTCTTGTAACGACCGAAGTAAGTGTCGCAGAGAAAGGCCCCGGGGAGAGTGGCTAAGTTGGTGGTGCCATGGAAGATGTTGATGAGAGTGTTGGCAGTGATGCTCTTCATGTTGAACACAGTTGTTAGATAGATCAACAGGTTGTTTGAGGTCCCTATTGTCCCTAGCTTCTCAAAGGCCTCATTTCCTGCAACAATACGAAAAAACTACATTCAGATATATACTACACACACATATTTATATATAATCTTGAAGAAAAAAAAAAAGACAAGAAAAGTTTGCTTGATCACCTATGATCAAGGGCAGGGGCTTGAAGACCTCTGTAGCGGACCTCAGGTTTATCATCATTAGAGGACGTATGGTCAGTTTTTCTCCATGGTTGTTGATTTGAAGCTTAGCTATTTCTACGCTGAAAAAGCTAAAGTTGTATGGAGAAGAAAGAAGAAGAAAGCAAGAAGAAAGGAAGGTAAGAGACTAAAATGATTGGAATCGGATGACGTCTATATTATATTTTATTGTTGTCCATAAGTTTCTTTTTAAGAAGCTCTAGTTATAGGTCCACAGGACCACAATGTATACACGTATATAGGTCTATATATATGCACAGACATGGCAATATAGTGACAATCATCATCACTCTTTCTGTTTCACTCACTCTCTCTCTCTCTCTCTCTATACTTTTTGTGTGTGAAAGCTCTGAAGTGTGCTCTCGGTGGGTTTAAATTTCTAATATTATTTTATTTTAATTTTGTTTGTTTCTGTTTGTGAAAAACGCGTGAAATTTTTGATTACACATCACACATGGAGGCTTTATTATGATCCTCTTGAGAGTATCATACTTTTGGGAATCGTAACATTCTATTTGGTCAATAGTGACGAAATCAAAATTCTTGTAATGAAAATATTTGTAATAAAGATTAAATATAAATTAAATTATTATTTTTAATAAGAAAATTATCTTAATAAGTTAATTTATGTTGTAATTGTTAATGTCAATGTTGTATTTATTAAAAAAATGTAAAAATAATATGTTTGATGCTGTAAGTGTTTAAGGTGTGGTTAAAAAGAAAATGAAAAAAAAAAAAAAATTGAAGGGACCTAAAAGGGTTATATGTGAATTTATGCATAAATATGGGCTACAAAAGAAAAAGAAAAAGTTTAGGGGGGCTCGTCACTGATAAGATCGATTGAAATTTTATGTTACATTCTCTACACCATTGTTATATTAAATTAATAATATATTATGCTTGTTATTTTTCTATGTTATCTTAGAAGAACGGTCCTAATTATATAACATTAAACAAGCAATTAATATACATATATCAAGAGAAAATAACTAACAAAAAAAGAGAAGTCATAGTCTGTATATTGAGTTGGGGCACATGTGGCATTTACTTAATTTTGAAAACTTGATTTTTACCCCTATAGAGCTTATAAAATTTAAGTTGTGCTTTCATTGGTTAAAAAAAGAACTTATAACTTTGCCCACTAAATCATTGTCACCGATTAGCATCAAAATTCTTTAAAACAAATTTCACATCTGATTATATCAGAAGATCTAAAATTTTAATTCCTCTATCTCAATATTGGTTAAAAAAAAAACAAAAACATAATCTTATAGAAACAACTTTACTAAGTTTGGCACCACTCTTCTCCATCACAAACTAAATCCCCACCCAAATTCATTAAATGAAGTAAAAGAAAAACAAAATTAAAATGAAAGAAAGTTAACAATTAGTAAATACTAAAGTGAATTCCAAAACAAAAAGACTATCTCAAGAAGAAAATAAACACGACAACCAAAATTGAAAATAAAACAAAATAATAAAAAATGAAAAAATGTCAGGATGACCAGAAGGTCTACATCTCTCATTAAATGAATACCTCGAAAAACGAACAATAGATTAAAATAATAATAATAAAAAAGAAGGTGATATATACCAAATAAGGCCAAAAAGAATTAATGCAAGATATAGATT
Organism: Ficus carica; assembly: GCA_009761775.1. Classification (NCBI taxonomy): domain Eukaryota; kingdom Viridiplantae; phylum Streptophyta; class Magnoliopsida; order Rosales; family Moraceae; genus Ficus; species Ficus carica. The sequence goes on along the minus strand of CM019744.1, from coordinate 6,121,484 downwards.
GATCGACTAGGATGGCAACTTACATCCTTTGTCAGTTCAATTTCTCTATTTAATTTCCATCAAATTAACCCGTAGCAAAAATAATTAGCTTATGTATAAAGATTGTTATTATGTTAAATTTGTAACTACTTTAGGTGCATTTGGTGTTTACAACTCAAAATTTCTATATCATGTTTGTTTTACTTTGTTTTTTAAATTTTTTATTTTTTAAAAAATAATAAAATTATAGCTAATTTTAAAAATTCAATCAATTCTAACTTAAATTTTTTTTTTCTCTAACTAGTGAATCAAATGGAGGCTTAATATCAAAAAAAAAAAAAAAAAAAAATTTGTTAAGTATTTTTTTTTTTTGGTGCTAAATGACATCATGATGATTTGTGGATAATTAAGATCACGTCGGGCTAGTTATTTGAAGGGTCAACAAAACCAGTCAGCCTCATCAAACAGAGACCAAAAAAAAAAAAAAAATTTTTTTATTTTTTATTTTTTTGTTTTTGTTTTTGTTTTTTGTTTTTTGTTTTGTGAACACATGACCAGCTTCTTGTTCACGTTGAACCGTAATCCTCTAATTGCATTCGATATCCACGTTTATGATCCACCATAGTTGTCTTGTTGTGATAAAAGATAAGCACTAGGGTATTGCTCGAGTGCTTAGTCGAGAATTGTAACGAATCTAAATCTGTAAGGCTATCTTCTTAATAAAATTTGACAATTTATCAATTTATTTAAGAATTTTTAATGTTTAACATTTTTTATTTAGCTAAATTTTTAAATTCAGATGACATGATATGACACTATTAAAAGGACAATTAATGAAACAAGAAATCCGGGACAATAGATCTTCGACAGCTTCAGAAAACTTTTTAGTTTGAACACATATATATATTTTTCAATTGGTTATGATTAGTAAGAGCACAATTGTAATTCTTTTAATTAACTAAGGGTGCAATTATAATTTTCATAATTAACATGGGACACAATAAATTTTTTTTTTTACATAAATAGAAAAAAATTCAAAATCTTAACGGAGAGACGTGCTCCTACTAAGATGAGCCTGCCTTTTCCACTTACCGTTGAAAAGCTCGTTACTTGATACTAGAGGCTAGATATTCTGCAAGTTTAGATGAACTTTTCTTTGTTACATATCTATTAATAATTATGAAGAAAATCTCCATATTGTATCTTAACTTAAAAAGTTCTTTTCGTTATATTATCGAAATAATAACTTAAAGGTTAAGAATTGTATTTTATTATGTTTAAAATTCACTTGTAATTATCCCAAACAAATATGTCTTTAAATAGTGATACATTTCACCTTTCGTGCTCAGGGAGCTTTTTTTTTTTTTTTTAATTAGGAATTGCAATCATAGCCGTAAGATTGGCTTTTAAGAGTTTTATTCATGAATATCAATATTACAAATTTACAGTGTATAACGTAAAGCTAATCTCATTTATTTAGATCCTTAGTTAATTAATTTAATGAAAACTATAGCTTTTATGAAGAGTTAAAAAGGACAATTATTATGGTGGGAATCAACATTGATATATTTTGTCTTTACTATAGTTGGTGTAAAGAAATTGAGTCCAACTAGGTGTGTGGAAACACTTTTCGTTTTTCTCTAACCAGTAAATGAAAAGTAGTGGCTAAGAACTGATTGTAACGTTTCTGTTTGTTAATTTCAGTATAACTAGTGAGTCTTTTTTTAATACATATATATATATATATATATATATATATAACAATCACAAACATTGACTTTTCCGGAGTAGTGTTTATGAGACTTGTGGGACACAAATAAAGACAGTTTGTACTTATTGAAATAGATGTAAAAAAGTGTTTCGACTTTTGGAACTCATCTATTGAACTCTTTTGGTTATATTATTTTATTTATTACGTGGTAATCATGTAATCATTAAGTGAATTTTTTTTTTGTTTTATTTATGTTTTATTTTATTTGTCTAAATTTACATATAAAATGCGTGTCATACAATTTGTTCGAGGTAAAAAAAGTGCTCCAGCTTTTGGAATTGATAACTCAAAGCTTCATAACCAATTATTTGGTGCCTTTTATCATCCTTATCACCTGGTGGCCAATCCCTGTCGTAAACGTGTCAACGCGTATATCAGGCCACAGTCCAATCTAATAGTGACATATAGGCCAATGAGTCAACATTTTGATTGTGTTCAGATCCTTAATGATTGAGAGAAGAGTGGTGAGAAAATGGCCAAACTAATACGGCAAGCACGACTTGAATGGCTGAAATTTGTGTTGGAAATTCTGGTGGTGTTACTACAATCGTGCACATTTTGATCTTGAAGAATTGTGTGGAGCTAGTTTTAGAAGATATTGGAGACGTTCTGTACTACTTATTGCGCTGGCTTTTGTTCATATACTAATTTAGATGAAACGTCTGATTTCTGAAATTGAAATTTTTTTTATAAAAAAGTATTTGTCTTAATTATTTTTATTATTATTTATTTTAAATAGAAAAACTATATCATTTTCAAATTTATTTTATATAACATTTAAAAAATGAATATTTTTGAAATATTTCACAATGTACTATTTTCAACATCATTTTTTCTCATTTCAAGTAAGTTTTTGTTTTCAAAAAGAAATTTTTTACATATCTAAACACCATCTTATTCTTAAAAGAAAAAACTTTCTCAACAGTCATTTTTCACAATGTACTATTTTCTACATCATTTTTTCTCATTTCAAATAAGTTTTTGTTTTCAAATTTTTTTTTTTTACATATCCAAACACCATCTTATTTTTAAAAGAAAAAACTTTCTCATCTAAAATAAAATAAAATAAAAAACTCATTTTTAAAAATGAACACGTGATTTAAATGGAGCCTAATACTTTTTGGATGTAGCAATCAAATCTACAAAAAATCTCATATAGGAAAGAAACAAAGTAACAGTTTTAACATTTTATAAGTTTCCACAACCTTGATTGGCAATAAATATGACGTGGAGAGTGTCTATGTGGCTCGCACGCACATGCGACTCGAATAATAAGACTATAAGGGTGCTTTTGGCACACTTGGATATTGAATGTGTGACACATGATGCGATAAGATTAAATTGTTATTAAATATGTATATTATATTAATTTTTTAATTTAAATTTTAAACGATATAAACTCTTGAAAGGTCATATTCTTTAAAAAAAACAAAAAACAAACAAAACAAAATGCTTTCTAAATAACTTTTTTTTTCCTGAAAATGTACGTCACCAAAAGCTGTCAAACTTTAATGAAGAGTAGCAAAAAAATCCAAATTGACACACTCAGAATTAGATTTCTCTATATTTTCTACTACTACTATAAATTCTTGCAGAAATATTGTGTTCTTTTTTCTTTGTGAATTTTCACTTTTGCTTGGTATAAAATTCGGATTAAATCCTGGAAGAGGTTTGCCTATCAGACCAAAGCAATTTCTTTTAGAGAGGGGCAAATAACGCTTTAAGAAAATCGTATTTGTTACGTGTTTTAAGTTTTCATATCTAGATTTTTCAAACACTTATGAAAAGCAATGAATATGCACTATTGTTTCAGTCGTTAGATTAATTTTCGGCTGTATAGTTTGACTCAGAGTAATTCTTCATCGCATTGAAATTTAATACAAACACGTACATAATAATCTGTTGAAAAATTAATCTAACAATTAAAATTTCAATATCTAATGATAGCATAAAAGTACAATTATTACATTTCCTTATTTTATTTTATTTTAAAAAACTAAGAAAAAAGTGTGTAGTCAAGGATTTAGTTTATATGTCCTCTTATTTATGTCATAATTCTGTTTCTCCAATAATGTTATGATATGTATGTAACTAACATGATTTTTTAAGTGATGTGAAATGATAATTGGAATTAAAAATATATTTTTAATTGATGTGTCATGATATTATTGGAGGGACATGAAATAAACACGAATAAGGGGACATAAGAGTTAAATCCGCTCCTAGATCATGATTTGAGATGTATAAGATCGTTTTATACTCTTCTTTATGATATAATTAAGCGTATATAGCGATGATATACATATATCTAACTCTTGCAGTAAGAACGAATTGTTACAAATTTGTTTTTTTTTGTTTTGCTTATTATTTGCTATCATATATATATATATATATATATATATAGCCCAAGGGTCGTAGATTGTCGGGTTGGAGGGACCCACGGGGCGGTAACAAGACTAAACAAGTAAGGAAGGTATATATATATATATATATATATATATGAATCCGGCCACTCGACGGGGAGAGAGAGGGAGAAGGAGGGAGGGAGAGGGAGAGAGAGAGGATAACCTAGAAGACTAACCGATATAACCTGAGATTATCTGATACAACTCAAAAAATTAACCGATACAAGTAAATATTGAGAATTTGTAACTCCTAAAATTATTTCTTTCAGAATAATTGTCTTATTAAAAAGAATTAATATCCCACCATCAATTCAAATATGTTTAGAGAACTTACCGTTTTAATCACCTTTTGAATTTTACAACTGAAGACTCCTTTAATTGAAACATTTATATGATAGTAGTTGTAGGCAAGTGCCATGTGTTTAATCAATTTATTAAACAAAAAAATTAATTATGATGTATATGAGAAAATAGTTATTCAGAAAATATTGAGGAGAAAAATATTTAAATAGTAACAAATTGGAGAGAAGTTATAATATCACATAGAAAGTTAATAAATCACATAGAAAGTTAATTAGGTGATGTTATGAGAAAATAATAGTTGAGATGGTTAAAAAAAAAATGTTTAAAGATACATTTGAAAAATTTATATCGAACATATAGAAAGGAGATCAATACGTGGACGAGAGTGAAAATTAATTATAAAAAGTAAAAAGAATAAAAATTATAAATTTATATCCAACATTATGAAAATATAGTAATTGAAAATCTGAGATGATTATGAAAATAATAATAATATGAATTTTTGAAATGAAGTAAAGGAGAAAAAAAATCAGCAGTTATAAAAAAAATAAAGAAAGAAAAGAAAAATAGAAAGAAGGTAAGAAAATTAAAAAAGAAAAGAAAAAAAAAAGAATGACATGTGTCAAAAAAAAAAAGATGAGCCACTCTTTTATATACGTTAAATTAAACCTTGTCATTATTGTTCTTATTTATTAATTCAGAGAGGATAAGAAAACCATTCAACATGTAGATATATATATATATATATATTATACAATATGTATATACATAAGCAGAAGTGATTGACACACAGTTCATCCTCTAGACGTTAGTTATTGCAAACAGGTCCTTGTCAAATGTACCTTTTTCTCATGTTCTCCAGTAAGAAAGAATGTATAAATACAACAACATCTACAGCTAAACAAACGCAAGAAAAAGAATTGTACGAACTGGAAAAAAAAAACTCGTCTGCAGACCCAAGTTCTTTGGAGCTATGCACACACACTTCAAATCCTGCTGTATCAATCCCTTCGGGAAACAAAATTTGATCCGATTTACTGGCCTGGTCTTCTTCTTCTTCTTCTTCTTTTTTTTTAATTTTTTAATTTTTATTTTTTTTCATTCAGATGGATTTCTAGAGTGACTAGTTGCAAAATCATGACCCTGATCTCTCGTCTCACAATCTGGAGAGCTAGTTAGAACATGATGACTAGCAAAGAAATGGAAGTACACAAGATTTAGACCCGCCAAAGCCGCCAAGAAGAAGTAGTAGTAATCAAGCCTGTTCTTGTTAAGGTCATGGCCTCCCAACCATGGCGATTTACCACTTATTTTGGTCACAGAGTGGATGACATTCACCAAAATCGACCCCGCATAGCTCGCAATCGAGATGCAGAGGAAGAACATCGCCCCGGCAACCGTCCTCATGTTCTCCCCCAACTGCAGGGTCAGGAACTCCATTATGGCTACAGCTGCAAAGGCTTCGGTCAAGCCCGTTAGGGAAAACTGCGGGAAGAGCAGAGCGACACTCGCGGGCGATATGAAGGAGTCTTGTTTCAATGCCGAGTTTCTGCGGTGAATCTCAACGATTCCAGATACTATCATTGAGAGTATTGACATGACAAGGCCAATTTTAATCCTCTGCTTCATGGACAGCCTCTTGTCCCGTGTTCCGGTCACTTCCGCGCCTGCGGGATGTAGATCCGCTCGTAGACGTAGATCCATATAGAGAGTGTAACCATTGACACAATGTTCATCCATCCTGGTGGGAACATGAAGTGGTTTTTCCCAATTGACCTGTTCATTTGCAGTGCTTGAAGGATTCCGAATGTGGTGTTTTGGTCCATCGTCATAAGCGCACCGACTCCCGAAACCCCAACGGGCAAAACCGCTATCAAACACTTCAATTGCTCAACTTGTTGCACACTACACAGCCTCCAGCCATTCTTGGCCACTCCTTGGCCGTTCAGCTCATCTGGGGTAGTGATCATTGCAGCCTTGTCAAGACACCGGTACCTGTCGGTATGAGGGAGTTTGAGCTCGGAATCGGTCACCGGAGGATCATAAAAGGCGCGGTTATCATGTGAAATCTCAACCCGGCGCTTTCGATAGGCTGCTGTGATCACCTTAAACGTGTCTGAGAAGATGCTGCCTCGGGGCTTTACGTTGATGTAAGTGTGGTAGCCGAGCAAGAAAATGGCGATGGAGATGCCGAGGCAGGCGGTGGGGATGGCGAACCCGAGAGTCCAGCTGACATTGGTCTGGATGTAGACGACACCGGTGAGGGCCACGACTAGAGCAATGGTGAAAGTGAAGTACCACCAGTTGAAGAAGCTCTGCAATTGAGCCTTCCCTTTCTCCGTCCTCGTGTCGAATTGGTCGGCGCCAAATGCAATGTTGCAGGGCCTAATTCCGCCTGCTCCGATGGACAGCAAGCCTAGGCCTGCAAAGAGGACTCCCAGCTGCCAACTCTTCGGCAAATTCGTGCATTCAGATTTGGAATTTTGGTTGCAGGAGAGAGGTCTAAAGAACTTATGCCGCAGTTAAAGTAATTATCCCCATACCCTGGAAAAGAATAGAACAAATTTTCATATTCCTGCTGAAACAACATTCATCTTAAAAAATCAGAAGAGTATAGACCAAAAAAAAAAAAACTATATGAGTAAATTCAAACTTTAGGGTACGTTTATAGAAATCAAAATTATCTTTTACTATTCACATCTACAAATCTCTTTTATGATTTTTTTCAAAAAATTACATAGAATTTCAAGAGTAACGAAACAAAATCCATATTGATTTTTTTTTTTTTGAACACATTTCAAGATTTACACTTTTTCGCTTCAAACAAAAAAAAAAAATTCTAACCAAAGGCACATTTCAAAAACTCAACTTATCCCAATCAAAATATCTCCAAAACTCAGTCTTCAGTTGACCCCTAAATGACCCTTAGATGATGTGGATGTTTACGTTAGTTAGTTAGAGCGTAAGAAGATGCAAAATTTGACAGAAGATCCAAGTTCTAACGCTCCAATAGTAGTTAGATTCTTTCCAAGAATTAAAATTTGGTAAACTTAATAACATTTATAATGGATTTTCTGATGTTACTTTGTCAGTACGTAAAAAACTCAAACTTGTACGTTCTTCTTGTTTCGGCATTATCTGCAGGCAAAACAAACATAGGCCTAATTTCCACAATCACAATCAGAACTGATATGCATGGATACAGAAAAAATGAGGCTTAATTTAATGCTTTGGACCAAAATTACTGTTTTGCAATCTAAATGTGAAAAACACAAAACTTAAAGTTAAAAAAAAAAAAATACCAGAAGAGAAGCTATGGAGCCGAAAAGGAGAGTGTAGAACTTGCCCAAGTAAGCATCACAGATAAAAGCGCCGGCCAAAGAAGAAATGTTGGAAAATCCACTCCAAACATCAACGACCGTCACCAAAAATATGCCGCTCATATTGTATTTCGTACTCAAATACACGGTTATATTCGCTATCAAGCTCATTGCTGCCAACTTCTCGAACGACTCGTTTCCTGTTCAAATTAAATTTATCATGGGTAGAAATCTCAAAAGCTAGCTCAAGATAAGAAGGCATGGAATTCATATATAAATATCATAACAATCCAGTAACTTAACGATATGAGATAAAATTCTTACCAGAATGTATTTGATGGATCTCCATCCTCCGGGTTTTCTTTCAGCGGTAGAAGAGTGAGGAGAAGGGATTGCAGAATATTGATCAGCTAAAGGAGAAGAAGGGTAGTTTTCTCTGTTCTCCATTTCTGATCTCTCTCCCTCTCTCTCTCTCTCTCAAGATTTATCCAAAGCAATTACATAAAAACCTACAGAATAAAAGCTTGGAATACTTAAAAAAAGAGAGGAGTTTAAAGTGGAGAAATGCCAGATTGTGTTTTGTTACAAACCAAAGGGCCAAGTAATTTTTTTTGGTTGAAAACATGAGCTGGTTTTTGCAGGTATTATTTTGGCTTTAATTACGTTTTCGGTAACGTACAGGTCGTTTCTTTGTATATGTTTAAATATATTTATATACATGTGTGTGTATATATATATATATATATATATTGATTGACGAGGTAGTTTTCGGAGACGTCGTTATTTAGAAAGATTTCATACCAGAAAGATGCATGTTTTCCTCAACTCTATATGGTTATGATTTGTGAGAGTTATCTTCTTTTTCGTGGCCTTTGATCCTAACTTACGTGATTTCCATTGCGAATTATTATTATTATTATTATTATTTTGTGTGGAAAAAATAGCTAAAAATAGGTAATTATGACCCCATAATGTGAGACTTTATTCGCCCACTTTTGAACTAGCTTAGGGTGGGCAATATATCAATGAATAAATTATTTATATATCTTTTAAATTTGATGCTAAGATATTTGAATTCTACACTGGTAAAGTTATGTGTGAGATATTAGGTTATAGTGCAATCACAAATAATTATTTATCTAAAAAATAAATTATTTATCTAATAGACATATTATTTACTTTAAATATTTTAAATTCTTCTATTTGCCTGTAATTTTGTATAGATAATTGGATCTGTTAGTACGTAAACTATAAAAATTGGTAATTTTGGTCCTGGACTTTTTAATTTTGAAAAATTAGTACTTGAACTTTGATTTAAGCAGTTTGGTCCATGACACTATAATTGATCAAATTTTGAAAATTAACATAAATAATCATGCGTAAATTGCATGATGACATGAAAATAATTACCCTCAGTCTAAAAAGTTCCCTTTATTAATCTTAAAAGACCCTTAAAATAGAACATTTACAATTAGTGTAAAATTAATTAAAATTTTCACCTATCAGGCATAAATTTGTTGTTATTCTGTTAAATTTTATTAATATTCATCAATTTAATGGAAAAGACCCAAAAACTATCAAAGAAGAGAAGCTTAAGAATTAATTTATCAAAATTTAAATTCAAGTAACAAAGTGACATAATATTTATAGTTCATGTTTTAACATAGATATTTAGCTATAACCTGCTTAATTCTTAATAAGGTGTAAATCCAGAATATATATGATTCTAGATAGTAAATACAATGATCTACTGTGAATTAAGTATGGTATTATTATAATGTTTTAGCTTTTATTAATATATGCAGATGTGTCGAGTTGTCCAATCATTTAATAGTTTTCTTCTTCAAAAATAAATTATTAGACTCAAATTTGGTCCTATAGAGTGTCGAGGTTTGAGTCTTCTTCTAGATATAATATTGAAAATCGACAATGTTCTAATAAATATAATAAGTTAGAATAACTCAGAATTCGCAATTAAGAAGACAAAAGAACCACCACAAATGAGGTCCACAGTTCCATACTAAACGTCAAAGAAAGCATATAAGGTCTAAACACAACTTAAAAATCATAATAGTAAAACATAGCAAACATGGAGAGAGAGAGAAAGAGAGAGAGAGGGAGAGAGATTTATCAGATAAACTAGTAAAAATAAATAAGGATGCAAAAAACAGAGCATAAATCAATAAAATAAACTCATAAAATCTGAAAATTATAAAAAATTATAAATAATAAAAAAAAAAAAAAACAAACAAACATAAAAGGATGGCAAAATTTTCCATGGATGAAAAAGGGTGGTAAAATTTTCCAAGGATGTCCAAAAGGTGGCTAATCAGGTAATTTTCTTTAGATTATTTGCTCTGATGGTACTTGACCTAACGAAATTCGGTAACTTAAGTTCCTAAATTTTTAATTTTAAAAAGTCAGTGGACTTTTGTTTTTAGCGGTTTTGGTCTATGATAAAATTGAAATTTTTTTGAAATTTAATTGAGATTATCATTTAAATTATGTGATGACATGATATTGCATAAAAATATTTACCATTAGTGTTAAAAATCCTTAAAGATTAAAACATTTTGTCCTTAAATTTGTAAAATTTTCAGTTATTAAGCAATGATTAAAATCCAGAAATATTTTGTCAATTTTAATGCTAGGGACAAAAAAATGTCAAAAAAAAAAAAAAAAGAAGAAGAAAAAAGAAAGAACAAAAGAAATTATCAAAATTAAAATTCAATGACTAAAATGATAATATGTTTATAGTTCATGTCCTAACATAGCTAATTACCCAAAATTGTATTGTAGTTAGGTGACTTTTAGTCACAGCTACTTTTATCCCTAAATCTTGGAATAATTTGTGCATAATATCTTAGTCAAAATTAGTTTTCGAGTTTATTGTGTCTAATTGAGTCTTCATACTCCTTAAGTTCTTTAGTCACAATATTTTTTATTCTAATTTAAAAGTGGATTTCTCATTCTATCATCATGTCATGAAAAATGGGTTTTAATTAAATTAAAAGAAAAATAAATAATTGTCAGACCTGAATTCATATATCAACATTTCAATATCATAAAACTGAATACTTCTTTTTTCCTGTAAGTTTTTTATTGGAATAGTAGAAAATAATTATGTTGTACAATATGATAAACTAAGTAATATTATTCCTAACCTCATTGGAGCTAGCTTAGTGGGTGGGAGAGGAAATATTTAGATAGGTGTTTAGGTTTGAAATCTAAGACTGTTTTCATTTTTCTTTATTACTTAGATAGGAGTTATATGAAAGAAATGTAGGAGTATTTTTTTTTTATAAAATGAACCTTATTGTTATTATTCTTCCTAATTAGATAATCTATCTATAAATTGTATGGAAGTGAGAATGGCCTTGTATTTTTTTATTAATTTTTTCATTAGACTTGCTTACTTCAAAAACTAAGGATCGAAAGATTAGGAGGTTAAAGCTCATACTTAACTTATTTTCGTTAGTAATTAGTAAACATTGAGAATCGAATATTCGCACATTATATATGATATATATATATATATATATATTTCGTGCTATGCATATATGCTCCCAAAATATAAAGAAAAGAGCTAACAAATTAGGGACTATATATATAAAAGGCCACATACCTCAAAGGCCAAATATGGACATAAATACATGGTTGCCATTTATGCGCTTCATATTGTCCTGTCCTTTGTCCTTAGTCTCGGATTAGTTGGTTTTCTTATAGCTTATCTCTATCTACTAACTGAGTTTTGACTGAAATGACTAATTGTCTCCTTGCTTTCCATTGGTGAGACGAATAATCAACTTGGAATCTAAGGCCTTTATGTACTAGTAGTACACCCTTCTAAATATAACTATATATATATAGTGTGTGTGTGTGTGTGTGGTACTTGCACACATACAAAGTAAGTGTAGTATTTACATGTGTGTCCGCACTTGATGGGAAAAAAAAAAAAAAAAGTAGAAGAATGGAGTACTTGTTTGCTTCAGTACTATTAGGGGTTTTGTCACTACTTGTTGGGTGGTTGTTGTGGTGGTGGATGAGCTCCGCTATGTGCTTCCGCACAAATGGCGGAACTCGGTGGCTGCAAGCTACCGGCCGGGTCACTTGGGTCTACCTTTCAACGGAGAAATGTTGGCTTTCCTTTGGTACTTCAAAATTCTTCGTCGCCCTGATAAATTCATCGATGCTCAGCGCAAGAAGTAAGATTACTTTTCCCCATCGATTATTTCTCTTATACCCTTACATATGATGTCTTTATATGTTTATTTGTGGCAAACATTTGTGTTTGAAAACTATATTCAGTATGCTATCTCAGTAATTCTCTCACTACCTGTATGACTACTATGTTGTTCTTTTTACAGAACAGGATAAAAAAAAATGATATGAGGTTTATGATTTTCATTTATTAAAGAGAATAAAAAACTCTCATAATTTCGAATCTCGATAAATTAGGCTTGGTTAATCAGCATCGAACATGCATGTCAATTTTTATAAGTTTTTAATTTTTAATTTTTTGATAAGAAGTTGTAGAGGCTATTTAGAAATATGATTAGAAGTATAAAAATTTCTCATGTTCGTCTAAGTTATTTATGTTTCTGATAAACATTCGCATGCGTTCTGCATTTGTTTTAGCCTCAAACACTTATTTTCTGAGTTTTTTATTTTATTTTTTATTTTTAAATCCCTTCAGATATGGTGACGGAGTAGGATTGTACAGAACTTACCTCTTCGGATCACCGTCCATCATAGCATGGTTTCCTTCAGTCAACAGATTTGTATTGCAAGACGACGCCCTCCTCAAAGCCTGGCCAAATGTTGACATTTTTGGCTCTACTATCTAGTCACCGTTCATGGAAATTCTCATGCAAGGCTTAGAAGCTACGTCACAAATGCCATTAATCAGCCTGAAGCTCTCCGACAAATCGCTCTCCTTGTTCAACCCCGCATTGTGGCGGCGCTTCAGTCTTGGTCTCAGAAGGGAAGAGTCAAAGCGTATGATGAAACCAAGAAGGATATCATGTGTTAAGGATAAAGAGAAATTCGAGTCCCATATGGTAAAAATATAACAATAATAATAGACATATAAGAGTATTAAGCCACTCTACTTATCATATTAACTTTTTAATTAAGATGGACATCAATCCTTTAGAAGTCTCAAATTTCTCTTCTTCTCTCTAATTTTCACAGGGTATCAGAGCCCATAAAGCTCAAACAAGCAGCTTGATCTATCCAATACAAGATTGGTGACTTTCAAAGAGCACCATCTTATAGGAACTTGTTAAGGTAAAAGAAACCTGAGTCTCATATTATAAAATAATAATAGACATATACAACTATTGAGCTACCACACTTAACATGCAGGTTGACATATTAAAATAGAAGTTCAATCCCTTAGAAATCTCAAATTTCTCTTTTTCTCTCTAATCTTCACACCATGCACATTTTCCCACTTTACCTCTTCCGTTTCACTTCCCGCCAAATGTAGATGAAAAAAACAACACGAGAGTATGCGTTTAGTTATATCCTTCTCATCCCCCTATATGGAGAGAAACCCTAGATTTGAAATTTCAAGGCACTCCTGTCACACGTGAAGTTGCTGAACTCATGAATTTGAAAAAGATGGCTTGTAGTAAGTGGGGTTTTGTTCAACAAAGATATTTGTCTAAAGAAGTTGAACATAATCCACGTGAGAGAACTTGTCGTTAATTATTCTGTATGATCGAAAGGATGAAGTGAGGGAAATTCAAAGTTTAAAATACTCTAGTAGAAATTTTTATATTCAAGAGCCAAAATGAAAACGCCCTAAAAATTCAAGGACCTATATAGTGCAAATTGTGTAGGGAAGTTATTCGATTTTGCCAATACATTGAAGAGAAATGTATTGGAGAAATTAGTAATCTTCATTTATATATATATATATATATATATATACACCACACTTTTGCAGGAAAACATAGGTAAATTGTTTGCAAGCTTGGAGCCAGGGCATCTCCTAGACACCGTTGGTAAGTTGTTCGCAGGGTTGGTCAAGGGAGTAAGAGCACATCGTTTAAACATTCCTGGATCTGCTTATCACCATGATCTTCAGGTTATTTTTCATAATGTTTCTAATACTGTTTTAAAAAACTATGTACATACAGCTTTTTTTATTTTTTATTTTTAATGACGAGAAGAAAAATTGTAGTATCAAATTAAGTATATTAGGACATTCCAACTATGTTGACAATAACGTAATTTTAGTTTAAATTTTTCAGTATAGGAAGAAGCTTGAGGCAATCTTTAGGGTGGAACTAGAGAAGAAGAAAAGGCAAAAATGTGAAGGAACCAATTATGACCTAATGGATGGGTTGATGCAAATTGAAGATGGTGAGGGGAGTAAATTGAGTGACCAAGAGGTCTTAGATAACATTATCTGCCTAGTTATTGGTGGTTATGAGTTTACCTCACTTGCTTCAATGTGGGCGATATATTATCTTGTCAATTACCCCAATGTCCTTGAGAAGCTCCGGGTTTGTATGACAATGTCATCGCTAAAAGAAATTCAGCAACGATTGGTGTCACCTATCTTCAACGACGACATAGTGTCATTGCTGCAAGTTTCGTCTCTAAATGTGTCATTTCTTTGTAGTGAAAAATAGATCATTGTTTGTTAACTTGTAATTAACTTTGTAATTACAATTAATGCAGGAGGAAAAACGTGGCCATAAGCCAGAAGAAAAAAAGGGGGCTTCATTACAAGTGAGGATGTTTCCAAAATGACATACACTAACAAGCTTAATTTATTTGTGCACATTTCTAGATCTTGTAAAAGTGTTTTCTTATATGTGCGGTTTAATATATTGTTGCTTATAATTAACAGGTTGTGGAAGAAACCATAAGAATGGCCAACATTGCAGTACAACCTACACTACTTAGAATAAATACACTTGCACTACTTAGATCTAGTTTTTGATTCATAGATAAGTATTAATTTTTATTGATATAATGCAACAAAGAAACGCTAAACTAATCTTTGGAGTATCAGAATAAATGATCTCGCCCACAATTATCGGTTTAGAGATAAATATTCCCTAACCCTATACCCGTTTCCAAAGGGTGAAAGTAATAAGGGGGGAGAAATTATTTACGTTTTTAGTTAGACTCTCTATAAAAGATAAACTTAAATGTCTAAAAATATTAGAAACTTTTTTCCCCCTTCTTTTTTACCCTTCTTATTGAAAAATAAATGCTACTCACCAAAACGACATGTCATTTTCCATGTTTGTCTTCCTCAGAAAACATGTTCTGATATCTAGGTGAACAGTTTGTTGTTAACGCTCGATTAAAAAGACATCATTTTCGCAATTACGTTGTAAAGATTTTTTGCCGCAAAAAATGTTTTGCATTCAAAATTTTAAGTTGCCTTTTAGTTCATCACGCAAGTACATGTTGCTTTGATTTTGATATAATGAATTACTTCCATTTATGTCTCTTGAATTTCAAGGCCGTTCTTAGTTCCCTAAATTTTATAAACTCTCACTAATTTACTTCCTAAATTTTAAATTAGTCACAATTACCCTCTTTTATTAAAATATTAATTTAAAACATTGTAAAAAGAGAGAAATCAGTCCTACTAATTTGAGTTAAAAATAAACAGAAAATACTAATTTAAGTGGAAGAGATGAAAATAATCCTATAATAATAACTTTTTTACGTTAAATTTTCATTTGTTTTGGTAAATGCCTGCTAGCTGTTAATTAAGAACACCTGCCCTTTGTGGTTTAATGCTTGTTCTTGTTTAATCCAAAAACAACAGTTTTTGTTTGTTTGTTTTTTTTTTAAGTGCTGCTATTTTAGAAGATATGCCGTTTCTGTCCAAATTTAATGTTGTTGTTGTTTTTCTCTCTAAAAAAAAATAATAATAAAAAATTAGGTGTTGTCTAGGAGGATAACAACACGAGCTCGAGTTTAACTATTATGGTTTAGAATTAGTAAAACGAAATTTAGTTTTACCTACAAAATTATTCTCTTTGCAATGAAAACAACATGTTTGTAGTTAGAAAGTATTTTCCCTTGAATAATATATATAGAGTTTTATGTCATTCGAGTTGAAAGATGTATTTATATATTGTTAAATGTCTGTCTAATTTTAATTAATTAAAATGTCGTGTGAGTTTTCCTTAAAGAAAAGAAAATTGAAAAAAAAAAATGTTGCATAACTAGTTTTTTAAGTTGTTGTCGTTTCTGCCTAGAAACAAAACGACATGTCATATCTTGTTAGTTGTTACGTCCAAATTTTCTGTCGTTTAGTTTAAAAAAAAATAGATTGTCGTTTTTTAATTTTACGTCTTTTATATATATAAGAAACGACAACCATGGTTAGTAGTTAAATCTAACATCTGAAGCCAGAAGATGACATTTAGTTAATAATTTCATCAAATACGATATATAAATTTCGGCCAAAAAAAAAAAAAAACTTTACAAAAGTAACAGGAGACTGTAATAATCAAATAAAAAAAATGATGAAAAAGACAAAATGTCGAAAATATCTGCTATATTAATTAAATTTGCTCACCTAATTGTTAAAGTATGTCAAGAAACAGCTTTGTATTTATATGCGTGCATGCAGGTTATGAAATACCAAAAAGTTGGAAAGTGATAACGTGGTTTCGTTACCTCCACACCAATCCAGAAAATTTTGAGGATCCCATGTGCTTTAATTCAGATAGATGGAATGTACGTAAGTCCAAATATGTTATACACACACACACACACATTTCTATTAAAAAATAATATATATATATATATATTTTTGTACAACTTTGTGATCGGTAGCATTTTTAGCAGCAAATATATATATATATATATCTAATTTGGATATAAATTGTAAAATTCAAATTCCCATCTTAAAGTTCAAATATTAAATGAACTAAAGGAGGGAAAAAATTAAAATAAAAAAAGGTAAAAGGGAAGATATTTAGCATTATCCTATCAAAAGCTGACGATTTAAGGACGAATGTCACTACTAGCGAATTTTTCACACCTTCATAAAAATTACTAAGAATATCGATTAGTTTAGTTTGGTCATAGAGGATTTAAAATTATTTTACTGTTACTTATTGACTCACTGAATTGTCATATATGAATCAAATTTCGTTAAATGTTCATACATTTTTCTTTGTATAACTGAATCTATTATAATACCACGTTTAGAGATGATTACAATCGCATTTTTGTTTTTATAAAGATTAATAGCATTACTTAATTCTGTTTGGCGTTACTAAATACATTAAAATTAAAGATTATATAATAAAAAATATGCAATATGGGAAATCTCCTTTTTTTTTTTTTTTTTTAACGAATGATGAGAGGACTATTAATATTAGAGATTAAATTTAACTATTGACACCCGCTAATAAACTCATCCCGTACCCTATCAAAGCCAACAATAGGGTGGTTTCTGGCGATCACCGCCTCTATCTCATATGATCAGGAACCAGCTAGGCCAGAGACATATCAAAGTTTTTGGAGGCGGACGAAGAATATGTGCAGTAAATTTGCTTGCTAGGTTACAGCTCTCTACTCTTCTGCATCATTTGTATACGAAATACAGGTAAGGACATATTTACCTCCTACGTACTTATTTATTATGTACGTGTCTAGTAAAGTTTTTAATGAAGTTTATTTTAGATTTCGATTTTCAAATACATAGTTTTAACATAACGTTCAAGTGTCAATTGTTGCTAGTTCGAGGGTGGTTTTTATAGGCCATTAGTCTTGAGTTTAGAGCTCGATGTTCATTATTTACTTTCTTATATTTTCTTTTTCTTTTGTGTTAATCTAGTAAGAATGCCTCAGTGGTCTCTAATATCAGATGTTACTTCCTCACTTCCTTGACATATATGTATTTCTATATATATATATATATATAAGAATACTCTTTTGTCTGCAGTCAAATTCGGTAATTGCAACTTTTTGATAAACAGTTTTTAACAATCAGCTAACGTAAAGGTTTTCTGGTGTTCATAATCCTAGACATAAACCTAGCCTCAAAACGAGTTATTAGCATTGTTAATTAGTCCTTGATTATGAGTATTGTATCAATTTGGTCCGTGGTCCATTATCTTTTTTATTTTATTAACAAATTACTTCATAAAACTTTGGTTCTTTGACAGTTTTATTCCCTTAAAACTAGATTGATGAAAGATTTTTAAAATTTATCAGAGGTAATCACATCTTTATCGTGTCATAACTTATTATTTTCTAAATATAGTTACATTAATGGTAAAATGTTCTAGTTATTATGGGTGTCTAATAAGTAACAATAATGAAGAGAACATTATGCCCTTAATTTAACCTTTTTTTTTTTTTTGGTAAAATTTCAAGTTGCTCTGTGATCGATATATGATTATCTCAATTAGTTTTCAGAAATATTTCATCAATTTATTATTAGGGACCAAGGATGAAAAGAGCGATGTCAGTGGAAATATCAGTATTAGATTTTATGAAATATTGACAGGAATATTGATTCGATGGAAATTGACGTAAAATACATAAATATATTATAAAACACTGAATTCTAATATGAAACTTTAAGAAACTCTAATTAATAGTTATTAATAAATTAGATGAAACTTCCAATTAAAATATAACTGGTATGATAAATATGCATGAGAAGAAGTGATTATAGTACAATAATTATAATCAAATGTTCATCTATAAAGTAAATTAAATTAAAATTAACAAAATATAGATAAAAAAAACCTAACCTTCATAGATTCATACATGATAAAAAAAAAATCAATATCAAAAGAAGTTTTGAAGATATTCAAAGATTTTTTCGATGATATTTGCAATACTTTATTAGTTTGAAGAGAAAATTGTGAAACAATCCCTAAATTAATAGAAATAAATATGTTTTTTTGTCTCACTTAATACTTACTTGGACTTTTTACCCTTCATACTTTCTTTATTGGAAGTCAAAAAAAACTAAAGCTATTATAACTAGGACAATAATCCACAAATGTGCTTTTTAAGGGGCTTTAGTTTAAACAATATTAATACTATGACATGACATTTAAATAATTTCTTATATATTTTGGGCATATCATGTATATGTGTTTCAATCGCTACTTTCCATGTATAATAAATTGTGAATGGATTTTTTTAAAAAATTTGAATTTTTCTACATTCAAGAATAAATCAAAAACAATATTTAGAACCGATACTTTTTGGACATTTTGGCAATAGCTAGCCAACCTTTCAAGCTATGCTAGGCAATAAATTCTTGTGTAAAAAACAGCGTATGATGCTAGATAGTATTAGTAAATACAATGAACTACTGTTAATTAGTTATGGCATTATAGTTATGTCTAAGCTTTTATCCATATATATGCAAATGTGTCAAGTTGTGTAATCATTTATTGTTTTCTTCTTGAGAAATAAAATATAGTAAACTCAAAATTTGGTCCTTATATATCTAGATATAATTTACCAATTTGCGGCTAAAGTGGTTTTTTTTTTTTTTTGATTTTCTTTTCTATTTATTTCAAAAAAAAAATAAAAAAAATTAAAACTTTCCTTTTTTTTTTTTTTGGTATAATTTAGTACAACTAGTTTAAAAAAGATATTTTAGCTAGACAGAAGTCACGTGAGCCATACTATTTGTTATATAAATTCAATAATTCAATCAAATGACTAACATATATCAATCCTGCACCAAGTAAAATCATTTATTCATACATCCATAGACCTTAAGCCTATCAAAACTGATTTCCCGTTTACATTTTTTTTTTCTTTTATTGTTGTTTTAGATGGGCAAAGGACTATAATCAGAATCTTGTAAGTGCCACGAATTCAAGAAACAGAAAATATTGTGCATGTTTATCACCATCTTGTCATGATATCTTGTCACTATCAATTTAAATGCTCCACATAAAATATGTAATCCGAAGGTTTCTGTCTTTTATATAATTTCAATTTAATTATTTATTAATATACATGGATTTACTGCATTATTGTATAATATATACAGGATTTTTCCTTTTTCACATATCAATCAATGCTCCGCTTGATATCTAAGGAATTAAATCTGAAAAAAAAAAAAAAAAAGGAATATATATATATGTATGTATTCCCTTATAAAGAATATCCTTTTGGATATCCACGAATTTAGTAAACAGTAAGAACTAAACAATAAAATGATTAAACAACGTGACACATTTGCATATATGGATAAAAGCTAAGAAATAACAATGATAATTATTACAGGCATAATCTAACTGTAATATCATATCTGACTTTATTAAAAATTGCAAAATTCGAACCCCACATCAATTTAAAAAAAAAAATTTATACCATGAATAATTCACAGTAATTCATTATGCTTACTATTTAGCTCATATGCCGGATTTACACGTAGGAGGACTATCTAAATAGGTAACTGCTTAAATTCTTAACAAAAGTGTAATTCCTGCATATGATACTAAATACTAAATACAATGAACTATTGTAAATTAGTTATGGTATTATTCGTTATGTCTTAGCTTTTATCCATATATGCAAATGTGTCAAGTTGTCCAATAATTTTATAGTTTTCTTCTTGAGAAATAAAATGTTAGACTTTAAATTTGGTCCCTTAGAGGGTGGAAGTACGAGTGTTGTTCTAGACATAATATTGAAAATTGAAAATGTTTATTAAATTATAATAAGTTGAAATTAACTCAATACTCACAACTAAGAACACAAAAGGATCACCACAACATGAGGTTCCACGGTACCATACTAAAACATCATAGAAGGCATACATGCCTAAGGTCTAAACATAACTTCAAAATAATTACATAGCAACTGGAAAGGGGTTCTTGTCTGTAGGACTGAAAACCTAACAACGGTGGGGATTACCCCCAGATGTTTTTTATTTAAAAAAAAAAAACCATAACTTAAAAACAATAATAGTAAAATATAACAAAGACAGGAACAGAAACAAAGAAATAAAGGTCACATCATGAAAAAGCCCATTGAGCCAATGACCATTCTCCCTAGAGGGAAGCATAATACTCATCCTCATGCTGAAGCCCGTTGTGCTGTTGTTGCTGCAACTGCGAGTTGATCATCAAGTCCATGATCCATTTCGGATACCTCTGCATGGCCGACGAACTCTCCGCCGTAGCCGTTGGCTCTGCCTGCACCACCACTACCGACGGCTTGAAGTCCTCATCTACTGCCTGCACGAGGCTAATTTTTTCCATTCTCTCATTGATATCCTTTAGGTATTGATCGATCATGCGGTCAACATCATTGAGGTCGAGGAGACTCAGACCCAGCAGGCTATTCGGATCCGCCAGGCCTTGGAACATGAGCTGGGTGATCTCCTTCTCTCTATTCTCCTTTTTCTGCTTCTTCAACTGCTCGTTCACCTTGGCGATGCGCTGCCGGAGAAAGCTCTCTTGGTTCACCATCTTCTTGCTTTTCTCTATCTCCGGCATATTCTTGAACTTGGCCAAGATTCGTTGGACTCCTAACGGTGAAGGGTAGACCTCCGGTTGAGTGTCATAAGGGCTGTAGATTATCGCGCAGGCGTCGATATCACATAGAGTGCTCAACTCGCTCACCTTCTTGATTAGCCCCTTCTTTCTCTTCTTGTACGTGGCTTTTCTTGCCGCATCGTTCGTGATATAGGCGAGTTTCACCTTCTTTCTCGTCATGGCTAAGGGAAAAAAAAGTTAAAAAAAAAAAAAAAAAAAGAGAAAAAGGTAGGAAAAGACAAAGGTTGTATGTGAGGAGAAGATACGACAAAAAGATAGGGAATATATGAAATGATTGAGAAAGATGGGGGTATTTATAGGTAAATTCTAAACAACTCGACTCGTTGAGTTTGGTTGTAAAAGTGGTCCCGAGTCGAATTGATTAGGAATATTATTTGTATTTTAAGGGTTGTAATAATTGATATTGCAAAGAAGGACAAATATCATTCCTTTTATTTATTATTTGTAAATAACATCCCTTTTATGTTGATATATATTTGCTCTCGGTGGCATAATCACATTATTCTTAATAAGGCATGTTCCTTAATAAGATTTTGTTCTTTTCAAATGCCTATATATTTTGAAGTTTGGTGAGGATTATTTTGGGACATTATATTTTGTCCATATCAACGGCTTGAAAATGCTATCCGTATTTTTTTTTTTTTTTTTGATTAGATATCAACCATTGATGAGGCCTAAATCGACGGCTCAAATGTGAGCTAATGACACAGATTATGCGTTTAATGTGAGAGCTAGCAAATCAGTTAATTTTTTTTATTTAGTAATTTAGATTAATTACTGACTGAATATTTAAATACTTCGCGAATTTCATATTTATTTGTTTCCAAGCCACATGCGTGCTCGATTTAATCTACTTTTTCGGGTATCTTTCATTTGTGTTGCCTTGTACACTTTTCGTATTTAAATGCTTTATTAAAATTAATTAATTATGGAACTGGTTGTATTAATATTGTATTTTGTTATTATTTATAACAAACATGATTATTTATATGGGGTTTATATGCCGAAAGATATGAATTTGCACGGCAATAGTCTGGGTCTGTACTTTGTGGTACAAACACACACTTTGTTCTTGACAAAATTATAACGTTTGAGTTTTTACTTCCAATTGGGAGATGGCTTATTTCAGCAGTCGGAACGAGGATTTTAAGTTAGAGACATTGATACATCACGAAGTGGGGGACATATATTCGACTTGACCTAAAGCGTAATGATTTAATTAAAAATTCCATTTAGACAAATTAATTGGTTTGACAATCATATATGTTTTATCTTAATTCTAATGTCAATGTATGACTCAATGTTTATAGCTTGTGTCTTTTGAGGTATGGAGGCGTGACTCAAAAATAATAAAGCGTTCAAGGAGCAAAAATAATAATAAAGCGTTCATCAACAGATTAGGAGTCACAAGAGTCAATTGTTATCTCTTAAAAGTAATATTTTATATTTCGAAAAACATAAGAGGTCTCAACTAATCTGGCTATTAGAGGTAACCGAATTCTATGTTTTTTACATGGACATATAAATAAGTTTTTTCCTTTGATGACAATGAAACTTTAAGATAAATTAATCGAGAAGGTAAAGTAAAACGGAAGCTCTCGTCAAGCTTATTATGGATAAATTATGAGAATAATACATATAATGGGAATTAATTGACAAAGGCTAATTTTTAACTTACGTAAAAACATTACATAATTTAAGAGTTCAACTTTACGTGTTTTTAGTAAAGTAGCACCGAAGTAATTAATCAAATGGAAAACTGAATAGAGTAAATTAATCAATTTTTATAGTAGCTTGATTTATATGTGTCCACTTATTCCATTTGTTTGCTACATATTCCTAAATATATTAACCCGGATAATTCATAATACAAACCGGTATTGAAAAAATAAATAAATAAATAAAATACCACGAAAGTCCACCCATGGGGGTAGATCATTGTAGTCCAAGAGACCACCACTTTTCAGGAATTTGTAAAACTTTAAATAAAAATTCTGCTATTAATTTCCTTTCCCCTAATATCGACTAGTTATGTTATTCTCCCTCACATTTGAGCTATTTCCCTCTTTCTCCGTTTAAAACAATATTAGTTGTATTACGTATGGGGAATAGATAAATAAAACAAAACAAAATAATAATGATGATGATGATGATAACAACAATAATAAGAAAAACGTCATGTGACATTAATTGGGATACCACCACGTAGGCAGCTACATGGCGATGTTGTGGCTGCCACGTTGTAACCAATGAAAGTGAGATGAAAAGTACATTCGTGCTTTTAAATAAAGATAGGAGATTATAGCCCAACAAAATAGGAGTATGGGAGGAGAATGTATAAGATTAAAAGAAAGAAAAATATATGAAATAATTGAGGAGGTTACTATTGTTTAGGAATGGTTACGAGTGATAATGTAAAGAAGGAAATAAAAAACATACCTTCTAGGTTTTGAAACAAACAGTACTTGTGAACACGAGTTGTCACCACAAGCACACATAAGAACAAAAAGTAGTGTGAATAAAAGGATGATAGACAACTACTACGTAACTTATTGTTTTGTAGGTTTCCATTCTACGCGTTTTGAAAAAATTGTCATTTGAGATGAAAATCATTTTTTTGTTTGGTTTCGATATAATGCTGGATGGGCAATTAAATTATTCTGAAAATGGAATAAAATCTGTACTGGTATTGACATGTTGAAAACAGTCATTTGAAAATACGGTTTTTTAAGAAATTCAATAAAGCCTTATGTTCATCATGTGACATATTTTTATAGGGTCAATTGGATGGGGATTTATTTCTCTATTCTTGAACGTATTGAAAAAAGCTTTGCCTTAATGGAGATGAAACGAAGACATAATGGCACTTTAATTACTTGAAGTAGAAGAGAGAAAAACTTTTGGATCCAAAAACGTAGTAGTGCAAAATAAGTCTAATACGAGTTAAATTAAGTGGATATGACTTTTGAAATGAGCCCCATTGAAAATTATTTTTCATTTTAAAAATTAAGACTCCGAAAGGACTGAACGACAAGATAATACATTAATAATATATAAACGATGGAAAACAAACTAGAAAACGACAATAGATGGCAAAACGATGGCATAAAAGGGAACTACAAAAAAACGACAATTAAAATATAAAGTACAAAGAAATTGGAAACGAAAATTAAAGAAATGAAAAGAAAAATAATAATAATAAAGGACCATGAAAAGAAACCAGAACAAAATGATAAAACGGCAACAAAATGGAAATGAAAATTAAAGAAAGAGACGAAAGTAAGAAAGAAAAGGTCAAACAAGGAAAAACGACAATATTATGGGATCAACAACACCAAATTGGAAAACAACAATTAAATAAATGTTTTAAAATGTATAAGAAAATTTGGCCTTACAAGCAAAAGAATAGCTCCTTTTTTTTTTTTTTTTTAATTTGGACCGGAGAGACTCGTAAAAAAAAAATACTTGCAACATTTTTTTTTTAAAAGCAAAAAGAGAAGCTGTTTTTTTTTTTTTTTTAAATAGCAAATTTAATAAGAGAACAAGGCCCGTCATGAAGCTAGCTGCCAATCAGACACGCCACCGACTCTTATTACACGTTTTTTCTTTCTTTCTTTCTTTTATTTTACTTTATATACTTTATACATATCAATTATTATTATTATTATTATTATTATTTATTTTTGGATAAGTACTCGTTTTTTGTTATCTTATACTATAAGCATCTTGTATTACTCGGTGTTCCTAAAGGATTGTGGTCAAATAAAGCCCGCCACCAGATTTTTCTAGAAGCCTACGACGAACCATCCACATGGTCTTCTATTTTACATCACTCCCCTTTGAAGTCATAAATCTCAAGCGAATCTTCTGACCACAAGTTTTCCCCAATAATAAAATAATAACAATAATTCCTCAAAACATAATAATAATAATAATAATAACAGTAATAGTTATTAAACGTTGACTCCAAAAAAAAAAATAGTTATTAAACGTAACAAAAATTAGTAATAAAAATTAATAAAAATAACACTAATAACAAGAAAAAACATATTAAGAGTCGAATTTTTATCTTACCAAGATTGTCATTTTAGTTATTATATTATCTTTTCGGCTATATGTCTCTAATTTCCATCAATTCTTCATTATACAATAATGTTAATTTTTAACATATACACTCACAAATTATACATTTAAAAAAGTTAATCTTATTATTAAAAAAATAATAGTTACGAATAAGATAAATGTACAGTTATTATTATAATTTTTTTAATTAATAATAATAATCTGAGGCCACATAAGTTTCCAGCATTCACAAGGTTCCAAATCCTTCCAGAAGACGAAAAGCACGCCAAAAATTAGTATTTTTTCCCCATTTTCCATTTTTCTTCACCAATAATACAAGGGCATGATCTAGTCAACAAGGAATTAAAAACAAAGAAAATTGTTGGAAATAGCCGGTCCAAATATTACTATATAATGCAACCAAAGCTAATTTGCATCATTAACTTGCTCTCCCACACGCCATAGACCAATTCCATTATTCCAAACACCTGCAAATCTCTCTCTCTC
Source organism: Ficus carica (assembly GCA_009761775.1). Classification (NCBI taxonomy): domain Eukaryota; kingdom Viridiplantae; phylum Streptophyta; class Magnoliopsida; order Rosales; family Moraceae; genus Ficus; species Ficus carica. The sequence continues at coordinate 6,095,605 of CM019744.1, read as the reverse complement.
TCTCATCTGCAAGAAAATCTTCCAAATTTTCTCGAGAAAGTTATCTTCGTTGAGTAGAAATATTGAATCCAATATGGATAGAAGCAGCTCGTCGTACGAGACCTCGTGGGCTGACCAGTGGGATAACGGCCCGGACCCGGTTTACGACACCAAAAAGAATAGCGACGGCAACGGCGGCGGATCTGCCAACAAGTACAAGCAGAAGGTCGGCGAAGGACTCGTCAAGACCAAAGCGGTGGCTTCCACCGGCGTCAAGAAGGTCAAGGAAGGTACGTCGTTGGGGTTTCAGTGGATCAAAGGCAAATACCAGAAGACCACACAAAAGCACTGATGTAACATGTATGTATGTATGTATGTATATATATAATATATATTAGACATACAGACACACACACACACACACACACATATATATATATATGATATATCTGTATAAACGTATATGTGATGGAATTGTTCTTGTTTCATTCTTTGGTGATGTACATGGCGATCGAAACGATATGATCTTGTCGTTTGATTAATGTCTTTTTTATTATTATTATTATTTCTTTGAATTTGTTTTCTATTTTTTGAGAGTTAGATGTTTTTAATTGTCTATTTTTTATTTCTTTAAATTAATTTTCTATTTTTTAATTGAGGCTATGTTTTTAAGTTTCTATGTTCAGATTGTTTAGAGAAGCTTTTATGAAAAAGAAAATTACACGATTATATATCGTTCCATGGTTAATCTTGGATATCTAAAGTTGATTTCTTTTATTTTTTTATTTTTGCGAAATATGTCCCTTAATTGATCGAATAGATAACTATCGTGGTCAAACCAACGTAGTCCAACATCAACTACCCAAAAAAAAAAAAAAAAAAAAACACCGTGTTCATAAGAAAGTGAGACGAAGAACCAATCTGAGAAGATGCAAAAGGTAAACTGAAGTACTGCAATAAAATAAAACGACAAGAAAACCTTAAACGACATCAACAAATGAAACAACCCAGAAGTCAGCTACGACAAAAGGGGAAAAAGGAGGAAACGAAATGAACTTGAAAAATGACGCAAAAATCAGAGGACTACAAAAGTCAAACGCAAAATAAATGATAGATCAGTGAGAAATGACAACAGCATTAAAATAACAAAAATTTTGATGAGGAAAGGGGAAGAGAGAGAGAGAGAGAGAGAGTGTGAGAATCAAAATAACCTTTTTGAAAAGTGAATTAATTTAAATTATAACATACAATTTTAAGCAGAATAATAAATAATAAATAACAAAAATAAATTTATGATCACGTAATATTAAAAAATTATTTCTCTTTCCCCTCTCTTTCCCTCTTCCCACCTCTCTCTTTCTCTGTCTAAAATATATTTTTTCTAGAAAATCCAAAGATTTACTAGAAAATTGACAGATTTATTCAAAAATCAAAAGATTTACCTTTAAATATATACTACGGGGGTATTTAGTGAATGAGTTTGAGTTGAAATTTGTAAGTTTAAATAGTAATTTTGGTTGATTTTTTCAGAAAAGACAAAAAACTTTTGGAGAAAAAGATAAAAATTGAATTGATGGTGATGAGTTTAAACTCATTACCCAAACACCCCCACACTTTATCATCTTTTTAAAACCTGTTATAAAATTCAAAAATACTTATAAAATATTCTATTTCCTATGGTTTTCCAAAAAAATAAAAAAAATAAATAAAAAGATGGCAAAGGAATGAAGAACGACAGGAAATTAGAATACGACAATAGCTAAAACGATAAAGAAATTCAAACGATAACAATGTGAAAATGGAAAAAGAAAAAATTTTCTTTAGCGACAAAAATCCTTAAATAAATGAAACAAGCTAAATGAAGAAGCGAAGAACGACGTGAAATATGAGAAAAATGTCAAGAACTTGAGAAACGACGACAAAACAAATAGTTCTAATAATAATAAAATAACTACAAATTAAATTTTTTCTTAAGTGGAGATGAAATTTTATTAAACCACCAAACAACCAGCTTTAATAAAAGGTTCAATAAATTAAGAACCAGAATCCAACCAATAAACATCATCAACGCAGGAAACATGGGTCCGTTTGGTGAATGAGTTTGAATTGGAAATTTTAAGTTTCAATAGTAATTTTTATTGACTTTTCAGAAAAGACAAAAAAAAATTTCAGAAAAAGACAAAAACTGAGATGAAAATTTTGGGTTTGAACTCGCGAACCAAACGAGCCCATAGCAAAATTTATGAATATTAATTTTATTTGCATTATTCAAAGAAAACTTCTCATAATTCGCACCTGAGACCTACTATTACCATATAACATAGATGTCCACAATGAGAACCTAAAACATAAAAGAACACAGACATGCATAATATCCAAAATAACTAAAAACTTAAATTAAAAAACATTACAGACACACAAACAGAAACAAAAAATGGACAAATAAAGTCGCATCTTTTTCAAATTAAAAAAACCACATTGGACCAAATGACCGTTCTCTCTTAATTACATGATCACTAAACCCTGCATCATGTTGTTGTTGTTGCGTCTCCTCCAGCGGGTTGATCATCAAGTTCTTGATCCATTTTCGGATGACTCGGCATTCCCGACGGACTCTCCACTGCAGCCACTGCCTTAACCTGCACAGCCACTGTCGGCGGCTTGAAATCCTCCTCTTGAGCCTGCCCATGGCTGAGCTTCTCCATCCTTTGGTCGATATCCTTCAAGTATTGATCAATCAACATGCTAAGATCATTCAGATCCTCGAGACTAAGATCCTGCAGGCAATTCGGTTCCACCAGGCCCTTAAACAAGAGCTGTGTGATCTCCTTCTCCCTATTCTCCTTCCTTAGCTTCTTCAGTTCCTCGTTCGCCTTGGCGATGAGCTGCCGGAGAAAGCCCTCTTGATCGCTCATCTTCTTACTCTTCTTTTTCTCTGTAATATTTTTCTGTAATATGATTAAAGATAAAGAGAAAATATGAAATGATTGAAGGAATTGCGGGGTACTTATAGTGAAATTCTAAACAATTAGACTCGGTGAGTCGGAACGTAAAAGTGATCCCTAGTTTGATTGTTTAAGGAATGCTCGTACGTTTATGGTCATTAGAGATCTTGCAAATATCCTAGATTTAGCATACCTTTTATTGTATAGATTTATGTTTAATAACATTTCTTTTACATTAATATATATTTATATCAGCAGCAGTGTAACGTTCTTCTTAGTTAGGCATGTTTTGAATATGGAAATTTCTTTTTTTTTTTTTTTTTTTTTTTTCTTGAGGCCTATATATTTTGAATTTCGGTTGGACGTTGGATTTTGCACATATCAGAAGATGTTATCCATGTCACTTGTTGTAATTAGATTTCAACCATTGATGAAGTCTAAATTGACGGCTCATAATGTGAGCTAATTAGGGATGACAACGGGGTGAGGTGGGACCGGAGAATGTTTTCCATCCACATCCCCGCCCTCAAAATCATCCCCATCCCCGCTTAAATAGACATGGGACTGGGGACGGGGATTCCCCATCGGAGGGGCTTTCCCCAAACCCATCTCGTTTCCCATCTATTATAAATATTCATTTGAAATTACAATGAAGTAAAAACAAATAATAAAGTTTATATGCACTATAAATTTGGTTCAAAATCGAAGATTTCATAAACAGACAAAATTCTAAACATATGCAAATGAAATCCTAACCATAAAACCATTAAAGATCTCGTCAAAACATTATAATCTCTGAAAACTAAATATTTATAAAACACTTAAGCTATAAAAGCTTAAATCCATAAAATAAAAAAAAAATGTAACATTCTCCTACTTTCATTATTCCTCATAGATTCAATCTTCATTTCATAAATTCACACATTTTTTAAAATAATTTTTATAATATAAGTTTTATATTTATAAATACATGAAATCTCACATATATATATTTTGGAATGGGAGCAGGGTGGAGAGTGATTTTCCCGTTCATGCCCTGCTAATGTTCATGGATAAAAAATAATCCCATCCCTTTTGTCCCCCATCCCTGTTCCATTCGGGGTAGATCCCTGCTGTTGCCATCCCTAGAGCTATGCTTCTAGTGTGAGAGAAAGCAAATCAATTAACCTTTTTTTAAATAGTAATTAATCTTTTATTGAATGAATATTTTGAGTACTTTGCAAATTCCATATTTATTTGTTAAATAACTGTATGTGTGCTCCATCATTGGTGTAACTTTTTTGTTGTCTTCCATTTCGTGGAAGATGCAAGGTAAAATGAAATAATGCAAGAAAAAATAAAGAATAAAATGACGAAAACGTTGATAACGACAAGAAAATCTCAAACGATATCACGAGATGAACCGACCCAAAAGCGAGCTAAGACGGAAAAAAAACAAAAAAAAAAAAAAAAAAAAAAAAAAAGGAGGAAACGATATAAACTTGAAACGTGACGCAAAAATCAGAGGACGACCAAAAAGTAAAAACAAATATAAACAACAGGTTTATGAGAAATGACAACAACGTTAAAATGGCAAAGAACTTGACAATAACGAACGAGGGGGGCAAAAAGATGGCAAAAAAAAGAAGGGTTAATTTCATTAATAACACCCATAAAAATTTTATTATTAAAAATAGTATTATTTTTTTTTCCCTTCGTTACTAACACTTAATGTGGGGCCCAGCAGCATTTAATGTATATCAAATTACAGGTTTACCCTCATCTCTTACCAGCTCAAATATCCCTCTCCATCGCATAGCCCAAAAAAATTTTTCAAACCAACATCTACAGTGTTTTAGAGAGAGAAAACTGAAATCTAGAGAAAAAAAGAGTTACCACCCACTTGAATCTTTTTTTTTTTCACTTTTTCGCCTACCCCCCACCCATTTTGAAACCTAAATCTTCATATAATAGAGAGAAATTTCCATTTAAAAAGAGAAACTCCCACTAAAAGTTTTTTTTTTTAAATCTAACATTTTTGGTCATTTTTGAGTAAAGGTCATTCATGTTATGATCATCCGGTCATAATAGTTATGACCTATGTTAAAAAAAAATTAAAAAAAATATAACATTTTTGGCCATTTTTTAGTACAGGTCATAACAGTGGGTCATAACGGTTATGACCGGGTGGTCATAACAGTGTGGTCATAATGGTTATGACTAGGTGGTCATAACTGTTATGACCGGGTAGTCATAATAGTGGGTCATAACGGTTATGACCGGGTGGTCATAACAGTGTGGTCATAACGGTTATGACCACGGTTATGACCGGGTGGTCATAATGGTTATGACCGGATAGTCATAACAGTGTGGTCATAACGGTTATGACCGGGTGGTCATAACAGTGTGGTCATAACGGTTATGACCGGGTGGTCATAACAGTGTGGTCATAATGGTTATGACTGGGTGGTCATAACGGTTATGACCGCTAGTCTAACACAGAGGTCATAACAATTATGACCGAACGGTCATAACTATTATGACCGATAATGTAATACAGAGGTCATAACTGTTATGACCGCCTGGTCAATATCGTTGTGACCAAAATTATATGTGAAAATTTAACAGTTACAGGGGGTCATAACGAAAATTACCAGGCGGTCATTATGAAAATGATCGATCCTGTAAGAAGACCAACTGTTAAACAAATTCGTTTTCATAATGAATTTTTTTTCCCCTTTGCAAACAAAGCGTTAAACGAAAACTTTTTAAACATTGAAACGAAAAAGTAATTTTTTTAACTTTGGATTTCTTTGATTCCTTAACTTTGATTTCCCCTCAACCCTTCATCGGCCATCATTCTCTCGATCTATGACGCCGGTTTTTTAAACTATTCTAAGCTGTTTATAGATGCTTTTCGTGATGGTTTCGGACGGTTTCCGAGCAGTTCCGGCCGATTGCAACTATTTCTCTCTCTAGATTTCATTTTCTCTCTCTAAAATACTGTAGATGCTGGTTTTCTGGGGCATGCGAAGGAGATGAGGATAAACCTGTAATTTGACATGTATTTAATGCAGTTGGACCCCACATATCATGGGTTTTGATGACGTGGCGGTGTCAAAAGTGAAGGGATGAAAAAGTGGTGCTGATTTTAATATTATTTTCCCCACAGGTGTTAAAAGTGAAATTAACCCAAAAAAGAAGAACCACAGAAAATGAGAATATGGCAATAACTAAAACGATAAAGCAATTCAAATGACAACAACGTGAAAACGGCAATGAAAGAAAAAATTGAAACGACAAAAATTTTTAAAGAAGAAATGAAGAACAACAAGAAATATGAGAAAAATGTCACGAACTTGAAAAACGACGAGAAAAAAAATAATATAACTCCAACTAATCGAGAAAACGGAGAAGAACGACAACGACGAAGAAACGACCAAAACTCAAACGACAACCACATGATAACAACAAAGAGCTGAAGAGTTACAGCGAAATGAGAAACGACAGTTTGTAAAAACAGATCCCCGTGAGAAAACGACGAAAATCAATCGATAGACGTGCCCAAAAAATTATAATAATAAACGGCAAAGTGATGAACGACAAAAACTAAGAAAATCAATCGGCTGCAAAAAACTGAAAATGAAGAGAAACGACAAAGAATAAAGAACTGGAACAAAGAAACAACAAAATCGTAGCCCAAAAAAAAAAAAAAATGGAACAAAAATACTGTTAAATAAATTTTGAAAAAATTTAAAATGGGGTTCTTGAAAGACAGGACAGGAAGGAGCAACAAAATTGAAAGGTCAATCTTTAGAAAAAGAAAATGTAAAAGAAAGAGGGGAAAAAAAAAGAAAGAAAAAAAGAAAGAAAAGAAAGAAAGAAAGAAAAGCATAGCAGGGTACAAATACAGGCACTTTTACTAAAAGTAAGTTAAAAGAAGAAGAACCAAGGATAATTGATGATAAGGATGCCTTTCACTATTCTTTCGTAATATCTCCATGTTCGATACTCAACAACCTCAAGATAGAAGGTATACCTGGCCAACAGACTACGTGAATGTTGTACAGATAGTGGTTTGTGTGAAACTTGACCTATTCTTAAAGTAAAACCAGATAATATCATTTTCATTACAGTGGTGAGTCCCTGGTAAGGATGGAGGCGAGATTACACCAACGATCCTACTTTAATTACAAAGGAAAAAATATGATTAAAGGGGCAAAATCCATAACTGGCCCTTTGTAATTATTTAGTCATACGTCTGATTCGCGAGTTAGCTAATGAGGTTTACTTTATTTTGAAGACTATTAAAATAGTACCAAGTACGTGAAAAAGCCAAGATGTTTCTTGGCTTGACTTCACATACAAGAAATAACCATAAACTCCATAAAATTCATGTCAGTTTATCACGGACAAATTTGTTCTGATTTTATATAAAAATTTGTCTTCAGGTTGGTTAGTTATGTCCTAATTAGATGGGGATAAAACCAGAACCAATACCACTTAGTTTGCCAATTACTTTTGCTTCTTCTGTGAACAAATGATTATGAAAGTAAAGAAATGTGCAGTTTTGATGTGATAGGGATTAGATGAACAGAATTCAATCAATATTATTATTACTATTATTATTATTGTTATTATTATTATTATTATGAAAAGAAATCCTCTCATATGCACTGAGACTTAATATAAGTGTCCACAATAACATGCTAAAAGAAAACACCTGAAAACATTGAAAAATTGTTGAAAATATCAGGTCCAGATAATATATTACTGTAAAAACCATCTAATTTGCATCATAACATGCTCTCTCACTCAACTTTTCAATCAATATGCTCTTTCTCTTCTTGTACATGGCTTTTCTCGCAGCATCGTTGGTGATGTAGGCTAGTTTCACCTTCTTTCTCGTCGTTGCTAGGAGAAAAAGAGAAGGGAAAAGAATGATAGGGGAAAAAAGCGTGTACGTTAGGAGAAAAGAAGATAAAAGAGTGAGAGAGAATATATAAAATGATTTGGGGGGCGTGGGGTCAGCGGTCCTTGGTATTTATAGGAAAATTCTAAACAATTAAACTCGGTGAGTCAAAATGTGAGAGTGGTCCCGAGTTCGACTGTTTATAAATGTTCGTCCTTTTATGGTCGTAAGAGATATTAAAATATATATATATATATATATATATCACACGCCTTTTACTATTTATGTATATATTTTAATAATATCTTTTTGTCTTGACATAAATCTACACTTAGCAATGAAGTAACATTCTTCTTAATAAGGCATGTTTCCTACATGGAATTTCAATTTGTATTCCATTTCTTTTAGTAAAAGATTGGAAACGGTAACTAGTTGAATCGTAGGTTCAAACTCATAATTTAAATAATATTTTTAAAATTTTGTGTGAAAACATCATAGAAAAATGTGAAAGATAGATTTAAAAAGGGTTGCCAAATTTGAGTTAAGCCTTACAAAATCTGGCAATTTTAGAATAATTAGTATCTACTAAGGTATTTATCTAGCCTCACCCAAACATTTCTATGGTCATGTAAATAAGGAGGTATTCTACTCTAAATGTCGGATTTCATATAAAGTTATATATATATATATATATATATGAGGAATGCTAGCTGCACTTGCTTAAATACTCTCTTGGACACTCTTTGTTTCTAAGAGTGACATGTGTCTGACTTTTTCTCTTGAGAAAAGTAAGGAGAAAGAAGTTATAAAAAGACTCATTCTTTTGCAAATTTTTTACAAATATGCCAATTATATTTTTTTAATTAACTACAAAACTACTGCTCATTTTCTTCTCACACCTAAAAAAGTAAACTAAAAAATTAATAGTAACAAACACCAGTGTTATAGTATGGAATATAATAAGAACCGAAAGATTTGGATCTAATGGCATTTAAAGGTTGGTCTCATGTTCAATATAATATATAGGAAGCATTTGATGGTGGTTTAGGCTGTGTACTATTCTTTTGTTTTTTGTTTTTTGTTTTTTTTTTTTTTTTTTTTATGCGCTAAAATTACAAGTCTTTTTTTTGGATTACGACAACTCATTTTTTGATTTATAGTTGAATATGCTGTAGTTATTTGGGGATTTAGCTTTGGCTAGAAATTAGGGGAACAACGAAACCCTCCAAAACCCAGCACCTCTTTCAAGTCTGGTCGTCAGGTTAGCGCCCTCATTGGGGCCGTGGGGAGATTGCACAACAAGGGCCAAAGCTGTCGTCGTGGTGGGTAGGGGGAAATTTGGTTTCACACCGTTGTGGGAGGTTGGGGTTTGCGTCGCCGCCGAAAGAGGAGGAGGAGTCACCGGAGTTGGCGGAGGAGGCTTGTTTTTTTTTTTTTTTGGTTAAAAGATGAGCTTTATTTAAAAAATAAATAAATAAAAAAGGGCAAAAGCTCAGAAAATGGACAAAGACAAATAGAGGAGCTCTAGACCAGAGCCCAAAACAAAACAAAACAAAACAAAAAACAAAGAAAATTAAGTTAGGAAGCCTACCATCCAACATAGTTGTGGATAACAGAAGGGGACGAGCGCTCACGATCAAATCCGCAGAGGAGTCTGTGGTGTTCGAGGAAAGAAAGATAAATATTTAAAATAATAGAGTTTGTTGTTTTTAAGTGGCATTTTCGCAATGGATATTGTAAATAATGACCTTTTTTATAAATGTAACACGATGCATTTTTCCAAAAATAATAAATGAGATCACTGTTAAAAACAAAGCGTGCCTAAGAGAGTGCATGAGCAAATGCACCTAGCACTCCTCATATATGACCATTTCTCTCGCAATGTAAATAAAGAGGTATTCTACTCTAATTGTCAGATTTCTTGTAAAGTTCATCATATATATATATATATAGTTTTTTTTTTCCTAATAATATGTTAGTGAATCAACGATTAATTTGATGTTCAGAAATGTATTATTCACTCCCGAATGTTTTTGCTCAATGCATTATAACCATCACCCTATAAATTAATTAACAATAAAAGGTGTGGTTTTCCAAATGTTCTCTAGAAAATACAGGTAAGAAAATTAAATACTTCATATTACTATGTGCGTATTAAGTTTTCTAATTTCCCATATTAATTTTATGCGACGGCTCAGCGGTACGGGTACTTGGCTTGAAAATTTATTTTATTATTATTTTTTTTCGAAATGAAGATGAAATTTTACTTAACCACCAAGCAATCAACTTTAGTAAAAGCTTCAATAAATAAAGGAACAGAAGCCAAACAATAAACATCGTTTAGCCGGTGGCAAACATTTATTATCTTCATTATGATTAAAAGAAACCTCTCATAATTTGCTATCACCACAAGACGAGGTGTCCATAGTAACATGTTAAACATCAAAAGAAAACAACATACATAATATCTACAAATTAACAACTTTTAAGATTAAATTTAAAACATTCCAGACCCACAAACAGAAACAAAAACTACCAAATAAATTCACATCTTTTTTGTCCGTCATATTTTTGAACTTGGCCAGGACGCGCATGGCTCCCAAAGGCGAAGGATAAACCTCCGGTTGAGCGTCATCAGGGCTGTAAATTATCGCACAAGCATCAACATTGCAAAGGGTTCTCAGCTCACTTGCCTTCTTGATCAGTTCCATCTTTTTCTTCTTGTACATGGCTTTTCTCGCCGCGCTGTTGGTGATGTAGGCGACTTTCACCTTCTATCTCATCATCGCTAGGAGAAAAAGAAAAAGAAAAGTAAAAGAATGAGATTAAAAAAAAAAGAGGTGTATATGAGAAAAAAAGAAGATTAAAGAAAAGATATGAAATGATTGAAAGAGTTGGGGGTACTTATAGTAAAGTTCAAAACAATTAGCGACTCGGTGAGTCAAAACGTAAAAGTGGTTCCGAGTTGGATTGTTTAGGAATGCTCGTACGTTTATGGTCTTTAGAAATCTTGCAAATCTCATAGATTTAACATGCCTTTTATTGTTAATATTTATTTGTTTTCAATAGCATCTCATATATATTGATAAATGCTGGGATGACATTTTTTCTATGGGTGTGGGTACCCACGAGTACCCGCTCCTAATAGGACGGATATGAGAGCATAGTACATGAATATGTGGATAGATATACGGATTAAGATTAACTATCAATGCGGATACGGGACAATGGGTGGGGAAAGTTCCATATCCACATCCGTTTCATTTGTAATCGCCATTATAAACATATATATATTTATATACATATATATGTATTTTTATACATTTTTTGAATTTTTAGTGTTTTCAATTTTTAGTTTGCTTTATTTATTAAGATTATAGATTTGGATTTATTTTTAAGATTTTAGTTTTATTTTCAGTTACATTTATGATTTTCTTGCTAAATTTTATAAACACTGTGATGGAATTTACTTTGATTTTTTTTTTTTTTTTAATTCTTTATGTGTAAATGTATAGGGTATGGGTATAGCATTCTTAATGAAAATTATCTGCCCCTCACCTGCATTAAACTAAACGACTATGGGGATTAAAAGGGAGGTGGGTGTAGAGGTGGGACCCCCGCCCCACCCATTGTCATCCCTAGCTATGTGTTCGCATTCAACATTAGAGTCATGTTCTTTTTAAGATTATTTCTAATGCAATGTTAAATTGTTATGTCAATAGTGAAAAAAATATGATCCAATAAAATCACATATTTGATTTCAAATTTATCAAATGCTAAACTTTATGATAAATTTGAGCTATTCTCAAATTTAGCATTTGATTTTACTGACTCTTACCTTGACGTTTTCATGTAGTTACAATGTTTTCAGTTTTAATTGATTGAAATACTAGAAACTCATTTTTACAAGTTTCAAAGTAAAATAAGATGAGAACAAGTAGAAATAACATTACAAATAACATTATGTATTGGAACACAAAATATGATAATACTCTTTTTCACATTCTTTTGTAACAAATAAAGTATTAGCACCGACAAATGCCTTAATCTATTAAGGCAAGTTTCCTACAAGGAGATTTTTTTTTTTTTTTTTTTTTTTTTTTTAGGAGGCCTATATAGTTTGAAGTTTGGTGGGGATTATTTTTGGACGTTGGACGTTGGACGTTGGCCACATCAACGGCTTGAAAATTTTATTTACGTCCCTTGTTCTAATACAATCTCGACAATTGATGAGGTCTAATTCAACGACTCAAAATGCGAGTTAATGACACGAATTGTGCTTCTAATGTGAGAGAAAGGAAAACAGTTGATTTTTTCTGTATTTAGTAATTAATCTTAATTTTTGAATGTATATTTTAAATGCTTTATAAGTTTTATATTTATTTGTTTAACAAATCTTATACGTGCTTGTTCCTAAAAAGAAAAAAATAATAATAATCTTATACGTGCTTGATCATGATTGTATTTTTTTGGATGTCTTCTATTTAAGAAGCCCTGTATACGATATTTATCCTTAAGTGCTTCTTTTGATTTATTGACGCAACAGGTTGTCTGTTGGCATTGTGTTTTATTAGGAGTAGTTCAACAAGAGAACGAAATGAAGACTTCAATAGCGTAATTTACGACATGGAGTTGGTTCAGAACAAGCTTCCTACTCTTATGACACATTTTTCTTTCTTTATTTATTTCTTTATTTTACTCTTCAATTTGTAATCCTAGAAATGTGACTTCTGGCACTTATTGTCTAAACTTTTAATTTTGATAATTTACTCTTTAAAATTTCAGATTTATTACAATGTGGCCCCATTTTACTAATTTTAGTTGAATTAAATATTCAAATTTAGAATATTAGAATTAGAGTTTGATTAGATTTTAAAAATTTTTTATTGAATATGTAATTTTTCATCCTCAAATAAGACACGTGAGCTTTCTCTTATTAATTTAAGCAGAAGTTAAGTAAAATGAAACATATAATAGAACTTTATAAAGTTCAAAACGATAAATTGTCATAATTAAAAATTTGGAAGATAAATTATCAAAAATAGGGATGTCATTTTTACTTACGGGTGCGGATACATGCGTGTATCCACCCCATTAAGGACGGGTATAAGGGATAATATATGAGTATATGATTAAGCCCTACGAGGGTGTGGGGCGGGGGTGGGGGGAAGCTACCCCATATCCGCACCCGCCCCAGTTATATTAACACTTAAAAATATTTATTTATATGTTAATATATACATCATTTGAATTTTTAGTGTTTTAGTTTTTTTATGAATTTATTTATAGTTTTCTTGAGATTGGATTTGTTTTTAAGATTTCATTTTTTTTTTCAGCTACATTTGTGATTATGTTGTCAATTTTTGTAAAAACTTTAATAAAACTTGTTTTGATTTTTTTAAATTCTTTAATGAATAAATGGGTATGATACTATGCTATACATATAACTCCCTCGGTGGGAATTATCCGCACCCGCATCAAATTAGGCGGATATAAAGAGTAAAAATAGTGATAGATAAGAGGATGGGGGAGGCATACCCACCCCGCCCCACCCTATTGTCATCCTTAATCAAAAGTTAACAAAAATAGGGGACGACAGTGATGATTACTTTTCACTTGTGATTATGATTACTATTGTTATTGTTGTCGTTATTATTTCCTCTATACATGTCTTTGGCTCAGCTTATGCCCTCCTTTTGTCACTCCACCTCGTAAGACTTTCACTTTCTTTTATTATATTTTTATTTTTATTTTATACACACACAAAAACTGTAAGACCCTTTTTTTTTTTTTTTTTTTTTTTTTTTTTTTTTTTTTGGTTTTGGTTAATCAATTGGTGTTATTGAGTAGAAAGTTGCTGCAATTGCTCGCAGACTTTTTCTCCAAATTTATTTCCCATTTGTTTTATCATCATTATGATTTGTTGCGTTTCAATATTTTGAGAAAATCGATGAAAAGTTTCTATTGCACAGGTGCTAGTACACATAAATTTGTTTCAACTCCATCGACACTCATTTAGATACATATATATGTATATCTATATATATATATATATATATATATATATTGTCTGGCTTTGGGCTTGGTAGTGGTTGTGGCTTGGAAGGATTGAATAGGGAGAAGCAGAGAAGCAGGTGTGAAGAGGTGGACTTGATATTTTCTCAGTACCATATGGTGGCCGGAGTTACGAGAGAGGGAGGACAAGAATGAAAGATATTGATTTTTTTTTTTTCAAATTTCTATACATATTAATTTGTTTTTTTATTGATAATTTTTTAATCAGTAAGATTTAAATTTTAAAAACCTATTACTAACCTTTAATGATATGTCGCGTCAGCAAAACCCATCAAGGATATGGATGGAAGTGGATGAAGTGGGCGGTTTGAAAGATTTTGCGTATATCAAGAAGTACAATAAACAGTTTTGATAATTTAGAAGATAAAGTAAAATAAGATGTACAATTTAGAGAAATTCGTAAATTTTATTCTTATTATTATTATTTGTGTTCATTTTCTTTCTAATAAAAGATTAGAGACAGTAACAAGTTGAATCGTAATTTCAAATTCACAATTTTAAATAATAAATACAAAATTTTTTAGGTGCGAAAACATCATAGAAATGTACTATTCACACACGAATTTTTTGCTTATCACATAATCATCTCCCTATTAATTATCCAACAATAAAAGGTGTGGTTTTCCACATGTTGTCTAGAAAATACAGGCAAGAAAATTAAATACTTCGTATTATCATGTGCGTATAGAGTTTTCTAATTTCCCATATTTATTTTATGTGACGGCATAGCGCTCTGGGTACTTGGCTTGCATTTTTTTTTTTTTTTTTTGGGCGGAACTTAGGTTGTGAACTGTGATGAATTCATCACTTCAATTGGTTTAAAATTTCTCATTCTCTTCGTTCTTTGGAAATTATCTAAATATCTGTCTTCTCAACATTATTGTTGCATAACAAGATTACTCTCTTTACACAATCATTAATTGCACCATATTGAAATAAAAGTGATATATATGTGTTGTGCATATAATCAAAATATAATTTTGTAGTTAGATTCCTGAGTCAATATTGTCTTGCAGCCCCTTTTTTTTTTTTTTTTTTTTCAAATCAAGAGTTTCCCATTCTTACGTTCATTCTAATTGTCTTGTTTTTTTTTTTTTTTTAAGGAAGATGAAATTTTATTAATCCACCAGCTTTAATAAAAGGTTCGATAAAAAATAAATAAAAAATAAAAAGGAACAAAACCCAAACAATAAACGTCTTTCAACTGGGAAACATAGCAAACATTTATAATCTTTTTTATGATTAAAAGAAAACCTCTCATATTTCGTACCTAAGATCAAATATCACCACAACACGAGGTGTCCACAGTAAATGCTAAAACATCAAAAGTAAACAACCTGCTTAATATCTAAAAACGATTTTAAAATAAATTAAAAACATTCCAGACCCACAAATAGAAGGGGAAAAAAAAAAAAAAAACCAAATAAAGTCACATCATTTTCAAGCTTCCTCCTCGTAATCAAATCCCGGGTCCTATTGCTGCCGTTGCACCTCCTCCTGCGTGTTGATCATCAAATTCCGATGGACACTCCGCTGTAGTCGCCGCCTCAACCTGCACCGCCACTGTTGGCGGCTTGCAATCCTCCTCTTGTGTCTGCCCGAGGCTGAGCTTCTCCATCCTCTGGTCGATATCCTTCAGATATAGATTGATCAAGGAGCTGAGATCATTCAGATCTGGGAGACTCAAATCTTGCAGGCTACTCGGTGCCACCAGACCCTTCAACAAAAGCTTTGTAATCTCCTTCTCCCTGTTCTTCTTCCTTCGATTCTCAAGTTCCTCGTTCACCTTGGCGATGCACTGCTGGAGAAAGCTTTCCTGATCCCTCATCTTCTTGATGTGCTTCTTCTCTGTCATATTCTTGAACTTGGCCAGGACTCGCACGGCTTCCAACGGTGAAGGGTAAACCTCCGGTTGAGAGTCATCAGGGCTGTAAATTATCGCACAAGCGTCAACATTACAGAGGGTTCTCAGCTCACTCACCTCCTTGATCAGTCCCATCTTTCTCTTCTTGTACATGGCTTTTCTCGCCGCGGTGTTGGTGATGTAGGCGAGTTTCACCTTCTTTCTCATCATGGCTAGGAGAAAAAAAAAAAAAAGAAAATGAAAGGAAAAAAAAAAAAAAGGTGTGTGTGAGTAGTAAAGAAGATTGAAGTAAAGATATGAATTGATTTAAGGAGTTCAGGGTATTTGTAGTAAAATTCAAAACAATTAGACTCGGTAAGTCAGTACAGAAGAGTGGTCCCGAGTTAAAATTTTTAGGAATGCTCATACGCTTAAGGTCATAAGAGATCTTGTAAATCTCATAAATTTAACATACCTTTTCTTGTTATTATTTATTTGTTTTTAATAACATCTCATATATGAAGGAATGATATTTTTATCTGTGGATACAGGTATCCATTCCTAATGAGACGAGTATGATGGGATAATACATAGATATATAGGCAGGTATAGGTGTTAAGATTAACTGTCCACGGGGATGCGAAGTGGGGGTGGGGAAAGTTGCCCCATACTCTAAATTTGTAGTCTGCAATCTTTGGGACCTGTCTACAACCAGATTTAATTGGTTTCCTTTTGAAGCTTTGTCTTCCATCGTGCCAAATCTATCCGGAAAAAAAAAATTTGTTTGCAGTCCTTAATTTGTTTTTTCTGCTTCCTTTATATGTCGTGTATTTTTTTTTTTTAATTATCATTAAATATTTTTCAAAATTTACCTTCCACTTAAATATTTTTCGTACAATTTTCTTTTTCAAATGCGACCATAATAAGTACTTTTTTTTTATTAAGTCTCTACCACATACTTTTCTTTTTCCTCAAATATGTCCTTTGAAGAAAACTTAATAATTAAGTATTTCAACCAACAAGATGCAATACCTCTTTTAGAAGTGGGAATAGATATTGTAATTATTTATTATTCTAATACTTGTGTGCTTGTTTTTAGAAGAAAAAAAATTCAAATTTTGTAATTTATTATTTAACTATTTTATCCAAAACACATATATTTGTTTAAAATCTTATAATGAACTCTTCACACTCGAACTTTTTGCTTATCGCATAGTGTTTTTTTTTTTTTTTAAATAATAAGAAAGCGTTCATCTTATCGCATAGTTATCTTATCTCCCCATAAATTAACCCCAAAAAAAAAAAGTGCGGTTTTTTGCATGTTATCTACAAACTAAAGGTAAGAAAATTAAGTCATTCATATTACTATGAGTGTATATAGTTTTCTAATTTCCCATATTTATCTTATGCCACGGCTTTGCTCAACGGATACTTTGGGGGCTGAAATGTGATGCATTTCTTCACCACTTCAATTAGTTTGAAATGTCCCTTTCTCTTCGCTCTTAGCTAATTATCTAAATACTCGTCTTCTCAACGTTATTATTAGTGCATCAACAAGGTTACACTTCTACACAATCATTGCACCATATTGGAATAAAAGATGATAAATATATGCAATGTATATATAAATATAACTTCGTAGTCAGCTATATAAGTCAATATTTTATAGCAGTCCCCAACTTTCTCTTTTTTTGTTAATCAAAAGTCCCATCATTCATACATTAATTTTTTTCTTTTCCTTTTGAAGCGAACGGGGATTTTATTAAACCACCAAGCAATCAGCTTTA
Source organism: Ficus carica (assembly GCA_009761775.1). Lineage (NCBI taxonomy): Eukaryota > Viridiplantae > Streptophyta > Magnoliopsida > Rosales > Moraceae > Ficus > Ficus carica. Next base: position 6,078,085 of record CM019744.1, on the reverse strand, counting down.
ATAAAAGGTTCAATACGTAAAGGAACAGAATCCGGCCAATAAATATCGTCTAGTTGAGAAACATAGCAAACATTTAATTATTTTGTTATTTTATTCTTATTAAAAGAAAACCTCTCATATTTTGCATTTGCGACTAAATATCACCACAACAAGAGGTGTCCACACTAACATGCTAAAACATTAAAAAAAAAAAAAAATGGAAACAAACAGACATAGATAATATCTAAAAATTATACTATAACATAAATTAGCATAAGAAACACATCAACATAAACAAAATCAGAAAAACAAAGCCACATCTTTTTTCAGTTGAAAAAACTAAATAGGATCAAAATGACCTGCATTCTCCTTAAAGGGCAGTTTAACCTTCCTCATGATCACTGAACCTTGCGTCCTCCTGTTACTATTGGTGGCGGCTTGCAATCCTCCTCTTGTCCCGGCCCAACACTGATCTTATTCAACCTCTGGTCGATATCTTTTAGGTAATGAGCGATCAACAAGCTGAGATCCTTCAGGTTCGAAAGACTCAGATCCTGCATGATATTCGGTGCCGCCATGCACGTGAACATGAGCTGTGTGATCTTCTCCCTATTCTCATTCCTTTGCTTCTCCAGTTCCTCTTTCACCTTGGCAATGCGTTGCCAGAGAAAGCTCTCCCGATCCCTCATCTTCTTGATCTGCTTTTTCTCTTTCATATTCTTGAACTTGGCCAAGACTCGCATGGCTTCCAGCGGCGAAGGGTAAACCTCCGTTTGAGCATCATCAGGGCTGTAGATTATTGCACAAGCGTCAACATTGCAGAGGGTTCTCAGCTCACTCACCATCTTGATCAGTTCCATCTTTCTTTTCTTGTACATAGCTTTTCTCGCAGCATTGTTGGTGATGTACGCAAGTTTCACCTTCTTTCTCATCGAGGCTCGGAGAAAAAGAAAAATTAGGAAAGGAAAGGATGGGAAAAAAATGGGTGTATATGAGGAGAAAAAAAGATCAAAGAGAAAGAGAAGATATGAAATAATTGAAAGGATTCGGGGTACTTATAGTAAAATTCTAAACCATTATACTCAGTGAGTCAGAACGTAAGGGTGATCCCGAGTTGTATTGTTTATAAGGAATGCTCGTATATATATGGTTGCTAGAGATATTGCAAATAAAACAGATATAACAAACCTTTTATTACTTATTTATTTTTTATGACATTTTTTTATATTAATATATATATATATACATATATATATATATATATTTGCACTCTGCAGTATAGTAACGTTCTTCTTAATAAGGCATGTCTACTCTATGGAGATTTCATATATAATTTTTTTTCAAGGCCTATATATTTTCAAGTTAGGTGATTTTTGGACGTTGGATTTTGTAAATATCAACGGCTATCCATGTCACTTGTATAATTAGATCTCAACCGTTGATGAGGTCTAAATCGATGGCTCATAATGCGAGCTACTTATGACACGGATTTGTGCTTCTAATGTCATAGAAGTAAATCACTTAACCTTTTTTTTTTTAAATTAATCTTAAATAATGAATGAATATTTTAAATGCTTTGTAAATCTTGTATTTATTAAAGAATCGTACACGTGTTCGATTATTGGTGTATCTTTTTTACGTCTTCTATTTGTAGAGTGTTGTATATACTATTTGTCCTTGAGCGCTTCATTTGAATTTATATATATGCAACCGGTTGTTTGTTCGCATTGTGTTTTATTAGAAGTAGTATGCAAAGAATAAAATACATTTCAAGTTTCTATGACATTTCATTTCAGTAAAGATTAATTATTCATTTAATGTATCAATGATTGTCCTTTTTCTGTCATATTGTTGGTCGTATGTATAACAAACAAACTAAAGCACCATGATTATTGATTACTAAAAGTTGAATTTGTACGAATTTATTTAATAGTCCAAACTTATAATCTGCGATATGTGGGGTGGATAGGATGGCAAAGGGATAGGAGCCTTTGTTAGGTATCTTCTCTTCGTTTATCAGGGTTCGATTCCCACTACTTCTCTTTAGACCCCACTCTAGTTTCGGCTGTTAAAGCTTGGTTTGGTAATAACAGAATACTTCTCGGGTGGATGATTGAGAGAAACTAGTTTAAAGGATCCATTTTTACCATACATAAGGAAGTGTTTTTGCCTGTGAGACTGAAATTTCTGGAAATGATGGGCCACTTTCAGATTTTTTTTTTTTTTTCCTACCAAAAAAAAAAATCTGTGGAACCTAAACACGGCCTATTTACTAATCATGTCAATTCGTGTTGATCCATTTTAGGTAAGTCAACTCCAAACCTGTCGTGTTTACTAATCGTGTACATGATTATTTTAAACCAAATCAGTTTATAATAAATCTAAACCCATTTATAACATACTCAGACCCTCTAACTTCATGTTGCGTTCTTATCAGATTACCATATCGTAACCCAAATTATGAGTCTTACGTGAGAGGAAATCACTTCTTTCATCTGCAGCCAGCTAGTACTACCGGTTTCCTTGAAGCTTTATCTAGCAACATGGAAAATCATAAGTCTGGTATTGATCCCAAAAAAAATATGTTGTTGGACTACAAAAAACGTTATTACATTTAAGCAAGAAGAAAAGCTAGATTTTGGCTACAGAATACAACAATTAAACAAGAGAACCAGGCGTGAAACTTTTGTAGAAAAATCTAAGTCATGGAGTTAGTTGCTGATGAGAGAGCAGACCAGAAAATTCACGGCATTAATTTCTAAATTTAACATAAATTAAACTATAATTTTTCTGTAATAAAATTGTAAATTTTTGTAATTTTATGATACAATATGTCCCCATGCCACTAGTTATTTTTCATTATGCAAGGAATTTGGGAATTTGTGAAATTTTTATCAAGAGCATAAATAGATAAAAATGATCATAAAAATCCTAATAAAGAATGCCAAGTCCATTATACAATTTTATCATGTAAAGAAGTGGAACTTACAAGTATTTTCGAATCAATTTAGGATAGTCAGAATTTTATTCTGAATTATAAAAATGATTAAGAAAAAATAATAATAATAATGATAGTCCACATATTAGATGTTGAATTGCTAAACAAGTTGGCTGAATAAATGAGTTAGATTATGTTTTTTTTTTTTTTTTAGTAAAATTTTTTTAATATCAATAGTTATTTGAATAGTTAAAAAATTTCAATGTAAAATTTATCCTGTTGAATCATAACATATTGTAAATCACTACTGAAAAGGATAAGGACTAAAGTAGAAAATATCTTCAAGGATCAAGGATTAAGATTAAATGAATTTTAATCTAATGGCCCATATCTAGATAACTATGACTATAGTAGATAAGGATAACAAAAAAAAAAAAAATGGAAAAAAGAGACCGGACGCAATGGATAGTAAAAATAATAATAATAAATAATCTTTAATTTATCCTATTCCAAACTAGAGGAACAGTGAAAGGGAGATTAAAATAAAAAATATATAAAAAAAAGTTTGTTTGTCTGCCAAATAAGTTAAACACAAGGAGAGAGAGAGAAGCAATTTTCTCTTGATTCTTCCTAAAGAGAGAAATGTCGGGAGACATAGAAGAAAGAAAAAATAAATTTTTTTTTTCTCCATCCAAATCTTCAAGTTTGGTTCTCTAGGAAGTTTTTACTCAATAAATCTTTAGTATCTTAGAAGTCATAAAATGTTATAAATTTGTAAAATTTTATGTTTTCTTAGTTTTGTCCTATGAGATTTCTATTCTAAGAAATGGAAATTCTGTTGTCTAGTCACTACCAAGGAACCAAAGGATTTTCAAGGAGGTACAACCAAGCTAAATATAAATTTGAAGAAAGCTAGGTAAGATATTCAAATTTGTTCTTTCTAAAAGTTTGATTTTGTGATTTCAAAAAAAGAAAATATATAAATTATTTCATTGATAGACTTGGTTTAATGGACTATTTGGGAATCATGAAATATGTACATGTTATGAAATCTCTCCATGCTTGTATGATTAGTTGATGTTTTGGTATGAATATTTTTAATCGATAATAATGAAACTAATGATATATCATGTGATTGAAATGATCATGGTGCAAGAAACAAACTTTTTAGATGAAGTTTGTAGTTTAATAAATAAAAAGTTGACAACTTTTGTTAGTTTGTTGCTATGAATGGATTTTAGTTTGAAAAGTTTGATGTATGTATATAAATATGAAAACTCTATTTTTATTTTAGACTTTGAAATTCTTGCAAAAAGATGCATATGATAGGATTAGTGCAAGTTTGATGTGGAAAAAGTGTTAGATGAGCACTTTTGGAAAAGTTGATAAAATGAAGTTAAAAGAAAAAGGGACACAAATAAGTTGTGATTTTATTTTTTCAATAAATTGAGGGCAGTAAATTGCCTTCTTCTTTTTTTTCCAAAGAAACCCCAAAAATATGTAATCCAAATTAGTACATGGGACTATAATGAAAGGATTTTCATCTTTGGGGCTAAAATGCAAAAAAGAACAATTTAAAACCCAAGATTTGAGCCATGAATTTCCAGTTCATAATGACGTTATATAAAATATAGGTTATGTCAAATTTTTATATCAAATGAACCAAATATGAAGTAGAAATGCTGGAGGGACTTAAACGTCAAAATTATGTTTTTGGGCAAAAAAAAAAAAAAAAGATCTGTAAACTAGATGTTTCAGAATAAGTAACTGTTTCATTTGTCTTAACTTGCTTATAGGCCAAGGGGTATAGCAGTAAAAACAAAGGAAAGCCCAATAGGAGTTTAAATGAAAATTGTGTCAAATTTTTAGGTTAAAACGGGAATTTTCAAAAACTTTTCGAAGACTCAAATTAGACGGTTTATAAAAATGTTCCAAATCTGTTTTTATACTGAAAAAGTGATTTTCCTATGTTGTTCAAGTAGAAAGCAAGATATAGAGAATTTAAAGCAAACTATGTGCAAAACAGTAAGGTTTAAAAAAAATTAAAAAAAAAACTACTATGAATCAAAATCAAAAATTCTATTTTATGTGATTTAAAAATCTTTTACAAGCGGTGAATGGGGTTAAGAAAAGATTTTAAAGATCTCGTTCATGAGATGATCGTAATGGGTCTGAAACCTTAAGAAATCATAATGTGAACTAAGTCCGCTACATAAAATCCGAATCAGTCATAGGAGGCTTAACACAACCTCATAAAGTGTAAGATAGACCAATTTAAATTGTGATATGTTACAAACAAGCAATTCAAGATTTAAGAAAGATAGAAGAGAGAAAGAAATTGAAATTGTAGTTAACGAAAGTTAATTATCTAACAAAAGAAATATTCATAAGAAAAATGGTCAGTTTAAAATGTTGCTAACTATCAGGTATCGCTTAAATCAGGACACAGTGCCGACGGCATACTAGAGCGAGGCCAACTGACAGAAAAATCTCAGATTATTGAATTCCTGTAAGTACAGAATTCACCTACAACATAAAACTTTGAATGTTTGTTGTATTGGTGTGCATATGTTGTAATTTATGTGCCAATTACTTGAATATAATTATAATGCCTTAATGTTTATGTTATTCAATTTTTTTATGATATTGTGACCAGACATATCTGCGTGATCACTCACCTAATTACACGAGGCTAATGAAAGTGAAATGTTCGTACCAACCTCCACTCAGATGAGGTAAAATTCATGAACAATTTATGTATGACCTTAGATACAGTTCGAAAGTCACTCCCTCAACTCCCTATTGGTCGCACGCACTTGATACGTACATAAGGGGCCCAATAAGTTTTAAAGCATTAGACTTAAAATTTTCATAAAATGTCATGCTAATTATTCATGCATTGTGAGATTTATCTATATACTTGCTGGGTGAAAGCTCATTTAAAATATTTATGTTGTACGTAATATGGGTAAGAAACCCATGAACAACTGAACCAATAAATAGTCCAGACAGATGATGTGATAGTGGAGGCAAAGGGTGTATGAATAACACTTCGCTTAAAGATTCCGCAGCTTATGAATAACTATATAAAATAAAAATAAAAAAATAAAAAAAGAAACAAGAAACACTAGTTATGCGTATTTACAAAAAATAAAAAATAAAATAAAATATAAATAAATAAATAAATAAGAGAACGCAATGGTCTGTAATATATGGTACTATGGTACTTTACTTATGCTTTTTCTCTAATATCCTGAGAATAGTTATCTTATAGATAATGAGTTTAACAAATAGTAAGCATAATTAAAAAAAATTCTCTAAAATTTTGGAAATTAAAACGATACAAGTTAAGTTCATGTATGTATTAGAGGGCTCCTTTCTAAGGGATTGTCACAGTATGCCACATATTCTAACTACAATTTGTGTCTTTCTTTTCTTTCTTTCTTTTTTATTTTACTTCAGGGGATGTTTGAGGGGATAGTTGAAGATAGAGTTTTGGAGATATTTTGAGTGAAGATGAATTGAGTTTTTAGAGATGTGCGTGTAGTTTATAAAAATAAATAAATAAATAAACTGTTTGGAGTGAAAATTTTAAAAATCTTAAAATATTTTAAGGAAAAAAAATCTATAAATCCCTATATTTATCAAGAACAATTATAAATTGGCTGTATTTATTGATAGTTGCATTTCTGTATTTGGACATGTAACGTACATAAAAATTTAATTTAATTAATTAAAATGTTATCCGTACGTTTCATAGAGACAATTAATTAAAATATTTATCCATATGTTTCATAGAGACAATTAAAAAACGAAACGCCGTTAATCATATGTAACAATTTCTAGTACTTTTTAACAAAACAAGAAAAAATGTTATTAAAATATCCGGTCCAATTATTATAAAACGCTACTCCATGAAGTGAAACCTATGAATTGCATCATAATTAACGTGCTCTCTCACACGCCATAGACCAAGTCCAAATCTCTCTCTCTCTTAAGAAAATCTCTCAAATTTTCCCGAGAAAATCTAATTGGCTGAGTAGAACATATTCAATCCATTATGGAAAGAAACCGCGTGTGGCACGAGACCTCGTGGTCCTAATACAATAACCCCGACCCCGTTTCCGACCCCACGAACAGCAGCGGTAGCAAGGCTGCCGAGTACAAATAGAAGGGTCCGCGAGAAACTCGCCAAGACCAAAGCAGTGGCTTGCACACCGGCGTCGAGAAGGTCAAGGAAAGTACGTCCCTGGGGTTTCAGTGGATCAAAGACACATAACACAAGACCACACAAAAGCACTGATATAACATATATATATACATATATAAATATACACCCCTACATTTAAAACATACATATAATACGTATATGTATAACTCTGTATAAATATATATGTGATGGAGTTCTTCTTGTTTCTTCTTTGGTATGGCAAAGCTATATGATCATGTCGCTTAATTTAATTTTGGTTTCTTTTAATTAATTTGTTTCCACCATCAATTTAACAGTAAATTAAGTAAAATGATCATTTGTAACTATCTACAAATTTCAGAAAGTAAATTCTCATATTTAAAAATTTGATAGATACGTTATCAAAATTCAACAAGTTGAAAAAGCAACCATTTTAATTAGCATTTATTATGGCTTGTCGTTGCTATAATTATTATCATAATTTTAAAAAAAATTCTTATTATTATTATTTTTTTGGTAAGTCTCTTTCTCGTTTTTTTTTTTTTTTTTTTTTTTTTGAAATAGGATAAATCTCTTATTTGTTCTTTCACCGTTAAAGTCTCCAGCTCGTTTCTTTTAAATTTTTTTTTTATAAAAAAAAAAAAAAAAAAAAAAAGTTCATTAATGAATTTTATTTTAGTTTATTTCGAGATGATAAGTCATTTTTGTTCTAAAATGAGAAGTCATTTTATTTGGTTTTAAACTGTTCTTTTGAAACAAGGAATAATTTCTAAATTAATTTTTAAATAGACATTAAAAACAATTTTCTAATAAATCTAATAAAATCTTAACAAATACTATAGGGTATGGGTCTATATTTATTTATCTCTTCATAATGAACTACTGAAAAAAAAAACTTTCAAAAAAAAAAACTACTGAAAAAAAAAATTCATCTTAGTCGAATAGAAGATGAAATGAAAATTTAAGGATATTTTAAGACTTGATAAAGAGGTATGGGTTCGAAAAATAGTCCCAAATTGCACGGTAGAAGAATGGTTCAAAAATGTGAAGTAAGCCATTTTTTTTTTTTTTTTTTTCATTTTCAAGAAGACTTCATATTCAAAATGGGGGAACTTCTTCCCTACTTACCCTATGGATGAGGTAAACATTTTGAGCCTTGGATTGTTTTTGAACGGTTCTGATTAAAAAGATTCATAAAAATAAGTGTAGATTTGTTATACTGGATTACATGGGGAAAAAAATAAGGGAAAAAACTGAAAAAAAAAAAAAAAAAAAAAGTTTCCAGATCCATCGAGCAAGATGGGTCTCGATGGCTCATGGCGGAGTCTCGATGGCTTTCGGCGGAGGAGTCTCGACGGCTCGCAGGGGAGGGGGCTCGACGGGTTGCGGCAGAGGAGTCTCGACGGCTCGCGACGGAAAGGGCTCGACGGCTTGCAGCGGAGGAGTCTCGACGAATCGAGGCGGAGAGGGCTGGATGGCTGGAGAGTGCTTTTGGCAAATTCCTCATGGCGGGATCCGTCGAGAGCCACCCACGAGTTCACCGGCGCAAACATTTCCAGCGGAGGGGAGGGGGTTCGCCTGGGTCATGACTTGAGATTGTCGCTCCGGTGGGCTGCAGGCGCAACCAACACAGATCCGGCGGTGGGAGGGGGGTTTTCCGGGAGCCGAGGGCTCGACATCGGGGGGGCCTGGGTCTCGGGGATCTGGCTCGCGGGGGGTCGTCGCCGGGGTCTGGGAGCGGGGGGCGGTTTTGCAGGTCGGGGAGCCGCCGGACGGGGGGTGTGTGTTTCGCAGGTCAGGGGCAGCCGGAGGGGGTCGTGTGGTAGTGGTTCGCCATTGCCGGGGGGGCTGGGTCGCGTGGTGGTTCGCCATCGCCGGTGGGGCCGGGTCGTAGATCGTTGTTCTTTTTTTTTTCCTTTTAAATCTGACTTGAACAAGGGATTTTACACTATGTAGGAGGTTCTATATTGATTTGGTGATCCTCATACCTTTCTAACCCTTAGATTTAAATCCGAAGGTGTAAAATTTTACACCATTAATAGGTAAAGTTGAAATAACTTTACGCCAAAGTGGAATTGCCCTCAAAATGGATGACTAAACTCGATTTTTAACCCATTTCTACAAGACAAACACACCAATCAAACAGTCCCAAATTCTCTTTACTCGTTTTTAAGGATTTTGGTCAAAAATATCACGCCACCGGATTTTCTAAGAAGCCTACAATGTAATTATCCTTAATGATTCCCTCCGAAATTTTTTTTTTAATTTATGAATGAGATATTCGAACTCTACACATTCTAGAATTAGATATAAAATTACTTCTAATTGATACGTTTGACCACTTCAAACGAATTTTCTTACTCCCTTTTCCCAAGTAATTGAAATAATAATAATAATAATAGTATATGAGGCTTTTTAAGTTTGGCAAGGAAAATTGTTGGAAATATCCAGTGCAGATACTATACATTCCAACACCCCTATTCACATTTCCAAGTCTCCCTCTCTTTTTCTCTCTCTCTCTCTCTCTCTCATCAAGAAAATCTCAAAAACTTTTCGCAAGAAAATCCTGGTTTACTAGAAACATACTCGATCCAATATGGAAAAAAACAGCATGGCTAACGACTCCCCGTGGTCACACTGGCAAGGCAACAATCAAAGCCCCAATTCCGAGCCCAACACGAACAGCGGCGACGGCAAGGCCGCCAAGTTCAAGCAGAAGGTCCGCGAGAAACTCGCCAAGACCAAAGCAGTGGCTTCCAGCGGCGTCAAGAAGGTTAAGGACGGTACGTCCTCGGGGGTTCAGTGGATCAAAGACAAGTGCCACGAGATCAAACGAAAGCACTGACACAATATCTATATGTTGAGATTTTGTTCTTTCCGTGTGTTTATAAGCCTGGTCTTATACCATTTTAGTTTGCGAATGAAAATGATGTGAATCCCAAATTTCAAGTCTATACATCTGCATAAAAACATATGTGATGGAGTTCTTCAATTGTTTCTGTACATGGCGAAGCCATATGATCATGTCGTTTGAGTTTGGTCTATATATTTTGGTATCTTTGCATAACTAATTAACTTTGCTCTTTTTGAGAGTAACTTTTATTTTTCTATGTAGAGATCGTGTTTATTCTTGTCTACCATATATGATAAATGAAAAGGCCCTGATTTTTCTTTTCTTTTTTTTTTATATATATTTTATAAAAAGGATGCCCTGATTTTATTTGATTTTTTTTTTTTTTTTTAAAAGGATGCCCTGATTTTTCACGTCGTAATAACGTTAATTTCCTTCTGTAATAATTCGACTTCTCTATCATTCTATGGTAAGTCGTGTTTTATTTATTTATTTTTATTAACTCTGGCGTGTTTGTGTGTGTATTCATTTCTTCTTTTTTTTTCTTTTTTTTTTTTTCTTTTGAAAGAAACACAGTTTTGTGCATGTTATAATGCGAAATTATTGAAGACAGAGACATTTTATGTTAAAATAGGGTAAAATTTTTAAAACCTTTTTGTAAAGTCTAAATTCGAATTATTATAATAATTATATGTGTAGCATCATTTTATATAATTATTACTATGTATAATGCTACCAAGTGGTTATTGTTTGTAGAAGCCGCTTTTATGAAGGAGAAAAAAAAAAATCGACTAATTTTGTTCGGTGGGGTGAACCTCTTTAGGTGAAAATCACCTAAATAGTCTTTTTTTTTTTTTTTTCATCTATTGATTAATATAATACAAATTTCATATGACATAAATTTTAGTTTTTTTTAGTTTAATATTAATTTTTTATATAAAATTAGTGCAATGATCTTTAAATTTATGTCATTCAGATGTTTCTTCCAATGTGTAGAGTTGTATTATTTTATATTTTTTAATCACTTTACTTTTTTTGGTAAATTATAATTGATTTAGTTTTTCCTTGCAAAATGTGTCCTTTACTTATTAAAAAATAAGAAACTGCATCATAATAGTGTCAAGAGCAAACGGACGGAGTTCCTTATCAAATCAACTACAATTTTTTTTTGGTAAAATACTTAAAATACCCCTTGATATGGTCTAGATATCACTTTTAATGGCCTCTTTTAATTATGTAAATATCCAAAACACCCTATGTGATTGTAAAATCAGTCGCAAAATACTTTATGAAGCAATTAAATTTATAAAAAATATTAAGATTACCATTAATCTCAATCTATCTTACATGATATTTTAATATATTAACTACAATATTTTTATAATGATCAAATAAATATTTTAATCAGTACATCTATTTCAATTATATATTGAGAGTTTTTTTTTTTAGTTTTAAGATTGTTTTAATTTAGTATTTTAGTTTGATATTGTTTTAAATGTATTTAATATAGGTTGGGAATAGAAAACCTGGTATTTTAAAAAATTAAATTGATTTAGGAGTATTTTGTAACTGATATTTACGAACAAAATGGATGTTTTTCGGTATTTGTATAATAAGAAGGGTAAAATTAGCATTAGGCGAAAGAAAACAACGTTCAAAGGAAGTGAGATGACAAGGAAGTTGAGAACCACAAAAATTGAGAAGATGCAAGGAAAACTGAAATGGATCCAATTCTTGTATTCCTTTATTTTTGTCCACTTTATATCCTCCAATAAAATCATGACACATCAATTAAAAGTCTTATTTCAAGTAATACAAAGGTTTTTTTTTTTTTTTTTTTTTTCACTGGTGCCCTTTAAATTTATTGCACAATTGCAATTCACCTCTTAAATTTTTTATTTTGACAATTCGTTCCCTGATTTCAAGAATGTGTAGCAAAATACCCTCATGTGATAGCGGTGTTATCTCTTTGAAGGAAACTTACGTATGACTTGCACATGAGTAGTTAATGAATAGTAGAAATATTCATTTTTAATCTACATGTATAATCCAAATTTTTGGGTTTAGAATCTTTAACCAAGTGTTATTAAAATTTTATATTTTAAATAAATTTAGATTGATATTGATTAAGAAAAATCTCTCATCCTTTTAATTAATGATTCATGTGCAAATCACAAGTTTATTTATGCTCAAAAATCACTTTGATTATCGGTTGAGGATTTTTTGTTATAACTTTTCAAAATACAAAATGCAATTTAAGAGTTATATTTAAGCATACGTTTGGTTGGCCGGTTTTAACTTAAAATTTTCAATTCAGTATTTGTATTTTTTTGAAATGTCAACAAACATTTAACTAGTTCTTGAAAAATCAACCAACTCTAATTTAAAATTTTCAACTCAAACTTTTGTTCCAAATCCAAACAGACCATAAGAGATCGTGTTAGGATAAATATGTGGTAATAATTAATGAACTTGAAAAATGAAGTCAAAATCAAAGGACGACCAAATACTAAATCCCAAAATATACGACAAATGACTAAAAACCAAAATAAACGACCAATCAGTGAGTAATTACAGCGTGAAAATGACAGAACTTGACAAGAACAAATGAGAAAAGAAATAATGTTAAAAAAATATAAACTAAAAAAGAGGTGACAAAGATGGAAAGAACAACAGGAGATGAGAATGAGAACGGTAAAAGTAAAACGACAGAAACATGAAAAATAAAATAAAATAAAATAAAAAAACACACACACACACTTGAAGAAATGAAACAAGATAAATTAAGAAGTAAAGAACGACAAGAAATATGAGAAAAACGTCAAGAACTTGAGAAACGACCACAATTTTTTTTTAAAAATTCCAAATTAACGAGAAAACAGTGAAAAACAACAAAGTAGAAACGACCAAAACTCAAACAAGAACCATATGAAAAACAACAAAGAACTGATGAGCGACAGGGAAATGAGAAAACGACAATGTAAAACAATGACACAAATGAAAAAACGACAAAAAAAAAACGGCAGCAGGAAATGAAGCAAAAAAAAAAAAAAAAAAAGAATAAACCACATATCAGTGAACGACAAAAATTTAAAAATCAAACGGCAGCAAAAAAAAAAAAAAATATATATATATATATATATATGAAGATGAAAACAAACGATTGAGAAAAAAAATATTAATAACTATAACAAAGAACACAATAAAATCGTGAAAACAACGAAAAACTTGTAGTTCATTTAGTGTTTAAGATGAGATAAAATTTTTAAGTTTGAGTTGAGTTGACTTTTTAAAAAGTAGTTTTAAATCTTGTTGACTTTTTAGAAAAAAGATAAAAATTGAGATGAAAAATTTGAGTTGAGTTTGAGTTAAACTCATTCACCAAACATAGGCTTGAACTACCAGAAGAAAAATTAACAGAGGTAAACATCATCAGTTTTATTAATTTAGGCTTTCAAGTAAAAAAAAATATAAAAAAAAGGGAACAAAATGGTGTGTAGGGATGGCATTTTTTCCGCTGGTGCCGTATCGATGGATATCTGCCTCTAATAAAGTAGATATAAGAGATATTATATAGAGATGAAAGTAGATATGTGAGTTAAAATTAATCTCAAGACGGGTGCAAGGTGGGGTTAGGGATGGGGGAAGCTCCCTCGTTCCCGTATCCACACCGCCACTGCCATCACACCCTTATAAATATAATATATATATATATATATATATATTAAACGTTTAAAATGAATGCAAAAAGGAAAACAGTTTCTTAAAAATAGAGAAACAAAATGAATTTGAGATTTTGTTTGAAGGTTTCAATTTAAAATTGAAATTTTAGTGATATTAGTAAATATGTTATTAAATCTTATTTAAAAAAACTTTAATAGAATTTGTTTTTGTTTTTTTCTTTTTAACTATTAATGGATAGATGGATAGGGTATTGATATAGCAACCTCAGTGAGAATTACCCCGCCCTCGCATCAAATTAGGTGGGTATGGGGGTGGTTATAGGGATAAAAAAAAGGTAGGGTATGGAGTTGGAGGAAGCATACATATTCCGTCTCTTCAAATGTCATCCCAATATTGTGTTAAAGGACAATGAATAGTGTGGAGAAAAACACCATTTCTCTTATATATTTAGCATGCATTTAGTTTGTCAGTATGAAAATTTTAAATTGGAGTTGGTTGACTTCTCAAAAATTAGTTATAATTTTTATTGACTTTTCAAAAAAAAAAAACAAAAACAAAAACAAAAAAACAAAAACTGAGAAGAAAAAATACTGTGGAATTAAGTTAATAAACCAAACAACCCATAGGATTTTAAGTAAAATATTTTGAGATATAGATGTGAAAAAAAAATTCTAAAAGAGTGAAAATGAAGGGATATTAAGCTTCTAATGAAAAGTAAACTAAAAAAAAAAGGGAAAATAAAATAGAAATTACAGGAGAACTACAAGCAAAACTGGAAGTATGGTTTAATTGGAATTAAGTTGGTAAACCAAACAAACCCTTAGGATTTTAAGTATAAAATTTTGAGATTAGAGATGTGAAAATATTTCTAAGAGTGAAAATGAAGGGATATTAAGCTTATAATGAAAAGTAAATTAAAAAAAGGGAAAATAAAATAGAAATTACTCGAAGAACAACAAGCGAAAGATTTGGAAAAGACAAGTCAAAGATTAAATTAAAATAACTATTAGAAATTTTAAGCAAAGTTGAAAAGGGTTAAAGGAAAAGAAAAATTGACAGGTAAGAGGAGGAAAAAAAAAAACCAAAACAGTGCGTTAAGGATGAGGAAAAGTGAACAAATTAGAAAAACATTAGTATATTTAGGATTTTTGGTGAGAAAGTTGAGATTAAAGATATGAAAATAAACCTCTAACTCTAGGAGAGAAAACAATAGGATGTTGATTTTTTTTTTTTTTTTTTTTGGTGAATTTGGGATAAAGGAATTCGAACTTTCACCTTATAATGGAGGTAGATATAAAATGACTGTTAGTTTATGTTTGTAACGATGGATGTTGAGTTTCTAATAAAAAAAATAAAAATAAAAAAAAGAAAGAAAAAGGTTGCAAGAAGAACTACAGGGAAAAATAAAAATAAAAAAAAACCTTAAAAAATATATTTTTTAAAAAAATTCTAACTGTACTTTAAGATAAATGAAACGGTGGAAAAGAATCAAAAGAAAAGTTAACAAACAAAAAATGAAAACAAAAGAAGAGTAAGATTAAAAAAAAGAAAGACAAAGACAAATTTCATTTTCCCCCCTGAACTTTAAGCATTATCACAAAATGCCTCTTGAACTTTAATTTGTAATATTCTTTCCCCTCGATCTTTGAAATATTTACAAATTAATTTCCCCCCTTAGTTAAATTTTTGACGGAAAAATACACATGATACTTATTGACAACATAAGTTGGAGGGTGTTAAATATGAAATTACAAAGTGGACCTTATAACTTGGTCAAAAGAATAAATATTTAGGATTGATTGTTATTTTTTTCTCATACTTCTATCTTATGTTTAACTTAGTAATTTCACATATAATAAGAGTAGCAAGCGTCATGTGTGTTACCAATGAGTGCCAATTCATAATTTCATATTTAATATTGTTATTAAATTCATTTTTTCATTAAAAAAATTTTTAAATGAGAGGGAAATCTATAAATGTTTCAAAGTTTAAGAGAAAGGATATTACAAATTAAACTTCGGGGGACGTTTGACAGGGTCTAGAATTCATCGAGAAAAGGTGAAATTTATCTCCAAAAAAAAAAAATCACCATGCCGATTTTTCGAAAAACAAAACGGTGTGTTATGGACAACGAAAAGTGAGTAAAGGAAAATATCCTCTCTTTTATATATTTATGAAAAGAAAAAAAAATAAAAAATAAAAAAGCGTAAAGACGACGGAAAGTCAATGGACAAAAACATCATCTCTTTATACGTTTATTAGAATAGGATTAGGATTAGGATTTAGGATATATAGACTTAAGAAAATTGATTAAAATAAGGATACAAAACTATAAAAAAAAAAAAATTTAAGTTTCGAGCAGAATCTTTAAGTCAACACTTTATGATAAAATAAAATATAAAAATACTGTTAGACTATGCATGTAATCATGTTTGACCTATGAATTAATTTATAGGGTTTTGGGTTTATTTAATTGAAAAATTATAATAAATAACATTTTTATGAAATTAATTGAAGTAAATAATAAAGTTTTAAAATATTTGAAATCAATAGTATATTTACTTAGATAAACAGTAAATTTTCTAAGAAAATAACATATTTACAAGAGATAAATAAATCATTTACATGATAAATTTGTTATTTGTTACTATTTAATTATTTATGTAAAAAATTTTACTTCTTTCTCCCTACTTAATTCTGAAAACTATTAAGCTAGTATACCAACTATGTTATAAAGCCAAGATGGTTCATGGTTGTTGGCAAGGATAATGACAAATTCAGATTACGTGCACTGAACATTACAAAAATTAATTAAATCAACCACTTCATAGACAAGAAATATCCATAATTTTGTTTATGGACCACTTCATATGCCCACTCACCAAACTTTGTTTATATTCCTTCCTTTTCTTTTCAGAAAAAAGATCAGAGATGGTAACAAGTTAGACGATTCTATTCTTGTGTGTTCTTCAATCTTAAAACAAAATTCCAATTTTGATTAAGGCTGTTATCTTTTCACTAAGGGTTTGTTTGGTTCTTCATTCCAGACCTGAACTTTCCGCTTCAGTTTTTGTCTTTTCTAAAAAGTCAACAAAAAATTATAACTAGTTTTTGAAAAATCAAACAACTTTAATCTAAAAAAAAAAAGGAAAAAAAATTTAATTTACATTAATCCAAAGGTAGCTCAAATCGGCATAATGGGCAAAGATTACTCTTCTCTAGCCATCTCAAAATGCAACATTCATGATAAAAGTGCAAACAAGGCAACCTAGAAGCTTCACACCCTAATAATATCTCTTCCAAACATATGACGCAATAACCTTCAATACTCATCCTCTCTAACACTTGAACCGCAGGCGATCTTTCCTGCGCGACCGTACCATCGGAATCTTCTCGTACTTCCTCCTCCTCGTGTCCGACAACGAGACACACCACCAACGGAATAGTCTTGGAGTCGACGTTACCGGGGAGACTAGCAATTTCGCGGGCGCAAGTTGAGATCTTTTGGATCATGGACGGCTGAGCGTGGAAAGGGACCAACATGTGAGAAAGCATGTTGGATATGGTCAACCATGAAGTGGAATTGTCTAAGAAATCTTGTCTTTGCGCGATGAATTGGAAATACCTCGTATAGCTCGTCGAGATTGACGGATCGTCATCTTCTACCGTGGCGTATGTAGCGAAAACATCGATCAAGAACTCGGGGTTCGGCGACGTCCAGGCTAAATTAGTACTTTGGTCCGGTTGCCATACCTCGCAACCGTAAGTTGACATGGTGAATTTAGAAAAAGAATAATAATGAAATTAAGAGAGAATATGAGAAGTTTGGTTGGAGAAGAGGCTTATAAATAGTGCATTAGTTTCTAACAAAAAAAAGATTTGAATTAGGAGTTTGCTTCGAATTTAAGGATGACAAGGAGTTGTTATATTGCGGTCGTTATGACACTGTCCATATCATGACCATTTAAGATATATTATAATTAATCTATTAATATATTTTTATCTTGTTTCTCAAAAAAAAATAATATGTATTTTTATAAGTATATATATATATATACACCCACACACACACATTCTGTCACTTAAGCTGTGAAAAAAAAAAAGAAAAGTGAAACAAAATTCTACTTTACCTTCTCAAAGGATGACACAAAATTTATTAGATAAAATTGACGTTGAATTGGGAGTGTCAATAGCTGAGGAATTTATTACTACGGTATGTTTATAATTGATTGGGAAAGTCAATGAGCAAAAAAAGGGATTATTGTCCTAAACAGTTTAGATTTGGGCGTTATATGTAGCCTCTAAAAAAAATGTATCTCATGAATATCACGAGTTTTGATTTTTTGTTTTTTGGATTTATAGCTAAACAACTAAGAAATTTTTTAATAAATGACTAAAGTTTTCAAAAATTAGTTTAAAAACCCTTTTAATTAAAATGGTTTATTAAAATTTTTTAAAATGGCCAATCACTGATCGACCACATAATATAATTAATTTGATCAATTCAATAATATAAATTATAAATTTTTATAATCAATCATTAATTGACCATTAATTAATTACTAATTGATCAAAATTGAAAAAATGACACACGACAACTTTGCTAAATAAAAAAAAAATGGGTTATCTATTAAATTAGGTGATTAAAAAAATCAACTAGTCTAATTTTTCTTTTTTTAATTATTATCACATCAGATCATGGTTTATATAATTTACCTTATGCTTTAAATATATTCAGAAAATATACCATCTATTTTGCACCTTCTCAAATTATATAATATACTAAATGAATGTAAACTTTTATTGTTCACGGAACAGTAAGCTACAGTGACTTTTTGATTTTTTTTTCATTTTTTCGGTTTTGTTACAGTACCGCACAGTAATCTACGGTACCCAAATAATGAACTGTACAGTAAAATGACGCTTTTGCCCTTCAAATTTCCATGCTTTTATCAGATGCACAGTGACTTATCGGTTTTACCCTTTTGGCATTATCCGGTCATTAGAGAGAGAGAGAGAGAGATCCGGTCATTAGAGAGAGAGAGAGAAAGAGAAAGAGAAATAGAGATAGAGAGAGAGAAAAAGTAAAAGATATCTATATCTATATTAAAATAATTTTTTTAAAAATAAAGATAGAAAAAAAAAAACATAAGATAAAAAATTATATTTTATTACATTTTTTCTAATTATAAAAATAAAATTATATACGTTAAATAATATTTGAAAATTTTAAATTATTGAATTAATAAAAATTTAACCAAAAAAACAGAATAATACATTTAAAAAATAAATTAATACAATTAAATTATAATATTCAAAATAAACAAACTAACTAAAAAATTTGAAATTAAATAATAATTTACAGAAATTCCAAAATATAAAAAGGTCTATAAAATTATAATAAAATTAAAAATCAATAAATAATTTTTCTTTGTATATTTATAATTATTATAGCTAAATTATTACTTATGTTATATATTAATATTATTATTTAAAATTAATTTTTAAAAAAAATATTTAATCCATTTCTAAGTTTATTTATTCATTTAATTAATTTTGTTTAATTTAATAAATTTACTTAAGTTATTAAAAATTTTGACCGTTTAAGTTTAAAAGTTTTTAATTTTATTTATTCTTTCTGATTTTTTAATAACAATATATTATTATATTTATTCTATTAACAACAATTCTTACACTTAATATTTTATTTTAATATTTCATATTATTTTTTTTCTTTGACTTCTTTTTTTTTTCTTTTTTTTTTAAACAAAATGTTCAATAATTTTCTTTTATATTTATATCTATAATCTTTAGAAATAAATTTTTTAAAATTTCTATTCATTTTTACGTTTATTTGTTTAATTTAATTGGTTTTTTTAATTAAATTTACCCCGCAATTTTGTTATTCCTTTGATATTTCAAATTTTTTTAATTTTATTTATTATTTAAACTTTTTATTTCAAAAAAATTGCGCTTATAAATATGAATGTATATATTTTAATATTATAATAATAAATACTAAAAAAAATATACTTCCTGTAATTATAATCTATATCTTAATTAACTGCTTTGATTATATAATACTCAATTTTTTATTTTTTTTTTCTTCCTTCCCCGTATAATCTATTTTTTTTTATATATAATACTCAATTTTTTTTTCTTCCTTCCCCGTACAATGCATGGGTATTAAACTCGTATTTACTAAAAACATTATGAATATGTGTCAAATTCATACCATAGAGATCATCTTTCAATTTTGACTAAGATAATGACAAGCATACCAGCAACGAAATAATCTACATAAATTTAGTTTTTCAGAAAGAAAAAAAACCCAGAATAAAGGACTTTTCTAAATAAAAAATGCTGGATTTTTTAATTAAAAAAATTCTTCTTTTATTTAGGGTATGTTCATCAATATATTTGTTAAAATTGAATTTGACCACTCCATAAATGAATTTGTTAACGATTACCATAATTATTTGGTAATTATTGACGTAACACTGATACAAAAGAACAAATTAAAATTAGTGCTATTAATGGATTTTTTTCCCTTTTTTTTTTTTTTTTTTTTTTGTAAAGTGAACCTCTTGGAATTTTATTGAGTCGAAGGAGACAAGAAATCATTAGCCGAGTGGGTGTGAAAGGATTTCACGCAGTTTTTATCTTTTTTTTTTTTTTTTTTTTTAAGTCAGAGTGATTTTGAAGGCAATCTTACGTTAG
Source organism: Ficus carica (assembly GCA_009761775.1). Classification (NCBI taxonomy): domain Eukaryota; kingdom Viridiplantae; phylum Streptophyta; class Magnoliopsida; order Rosales; family Moraceae; genus Ficus; species Ficus carica. Next base: position 6,057,724 of record CM019744.1, on the reverse strand, counting down.
TATGAAATCATTAGAGTAAGAGGAATTTTTTAATTTATTATTGCTTGAAGTCATAACTTTTATTTAATTTGAGGTCTAACTCTAAAATTTTCATATCAGTATTTATTTTTATTTTTCTGAAAAATCAATAAAATTTATAATTAATTTTTAAAAAATAAATTAATTTCAATCTAAAAATTTCATTTTAAATCCGTACGCAAAACCCAAGCATAGAATTTGATGATTTCTTTTTCCTTTTCTATTTTTTTTTAATTATGGAGTTTGAGTCATTGACAGTGGAGTGGATGATGAATGGTTTGGTAGAAGTGGTGATAGGAACGTGGAAAAAGGCATTTGAAAGAGAAACGGTTCATTTTCCAACCCATTTTGCTTAAAAAGAAAAAAAAAATATATATATATATATATATCAGTCTTAGGATCTGTTTGGTGAATGAATTTAAGTTAAAAATTATAAGTTTGAGTTAAAAATTTTAAGTTTGAGTTGAAAATTTTTGTTGATTTTTCATAAAAGACAAAAACTTTTTCAGAAAAAAATAAAAATTAAGATAAAAAAGTACATTTTAATTTGAAATAATATTGATTACCAAACAAAGTCATATGGTGCAGTCCAAATCAAGCGACTGTGTTATTATTATTTTTATTTATAATCACGGATGAAAATATTCAAAACTTTATATTATATGATAAAATCATATATATGATTAGCGTTAAATTATATATGAATTAGAATGTATTATTCTTGTGTGCACATTTAAGCTTTAAATTTTATATTATTCTTGCGTTAAATTTTATAATCTTTGGCGAAATTCTTAAATGGACCATTCTTTTTTTCTTTTTTCAAGTTAGATCTAGTAGTCATTCAGGAATTGAAGTCGTCTTTCTTTTGCTCTTCACACCTTTTCCTTTTCTTTTTCTCTTTTTCATTTTTCTTTTCATCTTTTTTTAATGTTTGAAAGACAACTTGGTCTTTATTACGGATCTCCAGATTTCAGAAAGAACATGGGAACGCTGACAACCGACCATAATCTTATCAATAGAAATAAATAAATAAATAAATAAACATCTAATATACACACGTGTGTAAAATATCAGTCATAACTGTGCTCCAATTCTGTGACCATAAACAGGTAGTGTTTGATATATTAACAAGAGTCTATTAACACCCCTATTTTATCTTTTTATTTATTTTTAAAAATTATTTAACATATTAATTTTAAAATTAAATAATTTTTTATTTCACCCCTTAATTTTTCTAAAAATCCTTATAAATAAATTATTTACTTTTTTTTCTTTCTCCTCCTATTACAATTTAAATCCCTATACATTTTTCCTTATTTTTTTTTTTATGTTTTATTTTTGTTGTTATTTTTCAATTCATTTCATGAAAAAAAAATTAGGAGAAGATTCTTTTATTTTGTTTGTTAGTATTCCTATTTTTCATTAGTTTTGCTAGTTTCATGTTATAACTAGTTTTTTGTTTTCTAAGAAATAATAAGCAAATAGAAAACACGTATACATGATGTAGATATATAATAAAATATTGATTTTATAGATAATTGAAAAAAAGTAGTTAGAAATTCGTACAAACTCTAAAATGTGAGGTATTTCTAATTATCTAATAAAAGTATTAACCAAATTCATAATATTTTCAACCATACTTGTGGAATACTCAGCTTCATCATAATTGGAAAAAAAAAAATAGTTAGGAATTCATGCAAACTCTGAAGTGTGAGCTTTTTCTAATTATCTAATAAAAGTATTAACCAAATTCATAATATTTTCAACTATACTTGTGGAATACTCAGCTTCATCTCTATATTATCCTCAAGTTTTTATCATCTCAAAAACAAATAAACTAAAAAATAAGTTCATAGATTTTTATCTCAACATATAAACTGATGAATAATTTTTATTGAATATCTAAAAAGAAATCTTGGGGGAAAAAATTTAAAAATAAAAATAAAACAAAATATATATAAAAAAAACTGTGTAGTGGTTTAAATTTAGTATGTAGAGAAAGAAGAAAGAAAGAAAAAAGATAAATAATTTAGTTATAAGAGCTTTTTGGTAAAACTAAGTGGTGAAACAAGTAATTTTTTTAATTCTAACACTAACTTGTTGATGATTTTGGAAAGTAGGTGGGAAAAATACAATGGAGAGTGTCAATAAATCCACCCTATTTTAGTTTGGGGTGTAAGTTTGAGTTAAGATTTTTAAGTTTCAATAGTAAATTTTATTGACTTTTTCAGAAAAAGATAAAAATTGAGTTGATAGGTGTAAGTTTGAGCTTACACCCCAAACGGGCCCTTAAACTTTTGTGAATACCAAAAAACAGAATTTTAAAAGCGTTTGAATTTGTAAATTTTGAACAAATAATTAAAACTAATTTTTTATTTGCTATATAGATAAATTAAATGATAAAACTGAAAATTATTATATATTATTAAGGATGTTTTAATAAATTTAAATAATAGCATTTACAAAAGCAATTTCCCATCTGTTTCTCAAATTGTGCGGGTGGACAATAAATATTTAGAATCTCTTAGTTAAAAAAGATTTACCAAACATTCAAAGTGCAGATTCTTTAAAAATCTAAAAAGACATTCCAAAAACAATACAAAACATGCCTAAGTGCTCATTTTTCTTTTCAAACAAAGGGAATATAGATGAGGATATTGGAGATTTGAAACTTTGGATTGGTTTGGTGGTTGACAGATTGGATGGAAATCCTTCTTAATTAATTAAAAATAAAAAATGTGAATGTATAGTCTAATTGAATCTGGACTATACTTTGGGGAAAAAAAAATCTACATCCCAAAAGTTAATTTCATGGCCTAATAGATTATTCAATTGTGATTTAATTTAATTATAATTTTTTATATTAATATCTTTACTAATCCGTTCAATAAAAATATCTTTTTGAGGGAATAAATAAAAATATCTTAAATAAATAACCTTAAAAATTGTTAATAAATCGTGAGTTTCAATAAAAATATCTTTGAATTTACTATGAACAATCTAATTGTTAATAAATCTTTGTCCTAAAAAAAAAAAAAAGGGGAAACGTGTTTTCTAAATGAGCACAAAACAATTCTCTAAACGTGTAATAGATAATAAAAAAATCGTGAGTTTTTTTTTATTTGGGCAGAGTTAAAAAAAAAAAAAAAAACTGTCGCTAAATGTGTTTAAAAAAAAAAAAAATCTGTTACTCCAAATATTATAAACAGAAAAAATACCCATTCTTAAATTAATAAATTTTAACTGTCCACTTGTTTTCTTCTTCTTTCTTTCTTTTCTTTTTTTTTTTTTCCTAAACCAAATCCGTCGTTATTCAAGGATTTCAACATGATTGCAAATAATAATAAGAGTGTGACATGTAACTTTGGGCAGAGTGAGGGAAAAAAAACTGCCGATAAATGTATAAAAAAAATTTTTTTTTTTGCTACTCCAAATATTAAAAATACGATAAATACCAATTCTTAATTAATTTATTAGAAAATTAATTATTAAATTTTATCTGCCCCCCCTCTCCTCTTTTTTTTTTTTTTTTTTTTAAATCCAAGTCCGTCGTTATTCAAGGATTTCAACATGACTGCAATACAATAAGGAAGATTGTGACGTGTAACTTTCGGTTTTGTTTGGTTTTTTTTTTTTTTTTTTTTCGTTGCATCTTTTAAGACGTAAAAATAAAGACGTTTTTTTAATTCGTATTCATTTAGCAAATGCTCCGGGAACAGAAATAAAATAAAATAACGACAATGATGTTTGTTAAGAAATCAAAACTAACTAAAGTTATTTTATTATTTCTGATTTCAATTTATATTATATAACTTTTAATGTGTCTTCAAAAATATATGTAAACATAATTTAACCCTTTTTTTCCATCAAAACTAATATCTCTTTTTTTTAATTTAAATCAAAACTAATATCTCTCCAACATAAAACAATATTAGGAAATATTACTCATTAATAAAATATGAGTCTCATAAAATGAGACTTATTCATGAAACTCACCTTTTTTAATATTACTGATTTTTTAAGCATTTTTCAAAAAGATAATCTAATATAAATTCATAAACATCAACATAATTCTTTAAAATTTGCATTTGTAATTTCATATTCAAATATTATTTCATTTTTAAGACGCAACCAAACATGACTGATATATCAAACTCTTTTTTTTTTAATGGAAATTATTATTTAGGATAAAACGAAATACAAACACCAATATCAAAAATAAAATAATATTGTGGTACAAGAGACATAAACTTGATTAAAATCGATTCCATCAGTAATATCTGATGAAGCTCAATGAGGAGGACATAAGCCGAGACCCATTGACGGAAAAATTCATTGAATTTCTCGACAATCATATAATTGAACATGTACAAAGCTCTTTTAAAATAAATCTACAATTAATGAAATATTCTGATTGATCAAGAGACAATCGCTCGCAGCACAGTGACTGCATCAAACTCCGTCTAGCCATAACACTGACGGAACCAATAGACATATACCATTAGAAAGAACTCAAGCGGAACACCAAAAAAAAAAAAAAAAACAGAGTGGGGGAACTACCACTTTATTACAAAATTGAAACTAAAACACAAGAATAAATCATTATTATAAAAAAAACATCAACTGCAAAATTCTCTCTCATGTGAAACAACTACTATGCCGCACACCACAACTTGAAGGAAAACAATTGGCTTGAGGTAAGAGATTGACGTACCTACCATCAGGCAACCAAGATATCACTGATTCCAAAACCACCGAAAGCTTGTCGGCTAGATCTAATCGAGAAAATCCCATTTAGAACCTTCCGACTCATTGCCGCCGAAATCATCAAATCGTCGCTTACCCTCGCGAGCCGCAGTGATAGTGACAGCGGAAGTCTCACACAAAGAAAAACCCTAAATATGAGAAGTTTGATTGAACAAGGGATAGAAAGAAAGGGAAGCCCTTAAGAATGATATTTTTATGTTGAAATTGATTAATTTTTTAAAAAATGATTATACATATCAAACTCTTTAGTCTAAAAAATGAAAATTTTAATTTAAAAAAAATAAAAATTTTCTCTAAAAAAAAAAAATCTTAAAAATGAAAAGCTTTTGTCGATTTTCTCATAGGAAAGAGCAAACGAAAATGAAGAAAAACAAATACGGAAGACCACGTCCAATGTGAACTCTTATAATAATTGCCAAAAAAAAAAAAAAAAAAAGGACTAAAAGATTTTGAGCGATATTTTTTTTTTTTTTGGGAAAACACAAGGGAAAATCATGAAAATAAAAACAATAGAAAAATATCATATACATCAAACTCTAAACTTAACATATGTAGGATGCAAGGGTTTAGATCGTAAAATTTATGTTCGAATTGAATTGTGTGTTTTATGTGGGATTTGAATTGTTAAAGTTGAAAGTATAGAAACTAAAAATGCGGTAAAAAAAAAATCAATATAGATCTTATTTCGTTCCTCTTGAATTTTACACAATTAAAAAAAATCCATCTCATTTGGACTTGTATATGCAAAGTCATGGGTTGTTAAAATTTGAATTACAAAACTATAATAGTAATTGTGAATAGTAAATTGATGTTGACTTTAAAAAAAAAACAAAAATTGAGTTGTAATTTTAGAATCCAAGCCATGGTGTCAAACTTAAAATTTTTATCTTAGTTTTTTTTTTTTTGAAAAATCAATAAAATTATAGCTAGTTTTTTAAAAGTTAACTAACTTCAACTTAAAATTTTCATTTTAAACCAACATTCCAAATAAAAGCTTAATTTTTAAGTACCAATTCATATGACATATTTTTTTTTTCATTGATAAGTATTTAAATTATTTTCACGTCAATTAATTATATCATTTATAAAAACATAATATATAAGTTGATACTCAAAAAATTAAAATTAAAATTGATGTTCTAATATTATTTAAAATAATACTTTTATAAAAAAAATAATATTAAAAATATCAATTTATCGTAACTTTTTAAATATTAACTCATCATCTTTTTATTAATAAAAATAATTAAAATTGATATAACAATATTTTTAATTATTTATAAATAAAATAATGATAATTTATATATTATATAAATTAATATTTAAAAGTTGAATTAGAATACGTGTCTATAGATTTTTTTCGTTAAGAAACCATTACCCACACGGAAATGATTATTATGTCGTAAAGGAGCTAATATAAATCCGTGCTGAGGACACCCAGTGAGTATCAAAAACCAACCAGAGAGCTGATATACAGAGAAATAGGAGAGAGAGAGTGAGAGTGAGGAGAGAGAAAGAGATCCAAAAAGCTTGAGAGGAAGAAATATGGCGGTTCCGATTCCGACCAGGCAATTATTCATCGACGGTCAGTGGACAGAGCCAGCTCTCAAGAAGCGCATCCCCATCGTCAACCCCGCCACTGAACAGATCATCGGTCTTTCTCTCTCTCTTTGTGCGATTTTTTTGCGTTTGATGGAATTGAGTTTTTTTTTTTTTTTTTTTTTTTTTTTTTTTTTTTTGGGATTTGAGTTGAATTTCTATGCCTTTGGTATACGGATTTGAATAGCTGGAACTGCAGGTGTGAAAACTTGAAATGTGTTCGAAAAAAATATATATATGTATAGAACTTGTTTTTGTTGATTATCTATATAATTAAAAAAAAATCATTTCATTTACGTTTATATATGAAAAATTATGGACTTATAAATGAGTTTTAAAGTTAGAAATAATAGGTTGTGAATAGTTGAAACCGTTAAAAAAATTGATTGTATTTGAATGCAAAGAGTGCACCAAATGCAAGCTAAATTTATTCACTGTCGATGCAATTTCTTTGCTTTTTCTCCAATTGAATTCGTGACTTCCTTTGAATCTGTGAGAAAATTGATTTTTGTTTTAGTGTCATTTTACTTTCCTTTTCTCTGTGTTCATATTCGTATCAACCAAACAGTTCGGGAATATCTGACGACAATGGAGGTCAAAGGATCTTTTAATTAGTCTTTTTGTACTTTTGCTATGACGGTTGTAGATAGCAACGTTGAATTTTGAAAGTTTTTTTGTTTTTGTTTTTTTGTGTGTGGTCTAGGGTACATTCCGGCGGCCACTTCGGAAGATGTGGAGCTTGCAGTGGCTGCTGCTCGAAGAGCCCTTGCGAGGAAGACTGATTGGGCTTCGGCTCCTGGGGCTGTTCGTGCCAAGTACCTCCGTGCTATTGCTGCCAAGGTAATGTACTACACATTTTTCTTGTTTTGTAGTTGAAGTAGCGATCATAGGGTTCGAGGTTCGATAATTCAAAGCTCTGCTTTGAGGTTTCGACCGGTCAATGGACTGTGCAGCCTTGGGTTTGTGGTGGTGGACGTGAAACTTAGCCCATTATGTTAGTAGAATTGAGTATGGTCCTTTCCGTTTTAGCCGTGGGTCCTGATATTTCTTCTAAAGCCAAACGATTCGGGAGATAGGATGGGATAAATAATAGGTGATTACAATGTGGATGAAGTTTTCTATGTAGTTGGTGATACTGTGCCTCACGTATCACATTATACATGTTTTTGTGTTTTTAAGGAGACTTTTGTTGGTTTTTGTCGGTTGTTTTCCTTAGCTTGTGTTAATATTAATAATGTTGTTTTTTGATATTGACCTTTCGGAATTGAATGGTCCTGTTAAATGCGGTATATCTTTTTGTTCGTTCGCAGATAACGGAGAGAAAGCAAGAGCTAGCAAAACTTGAAGCAATTGATTGTGGAAAGCCATTGGAGGAAGCGGCATGGGACATTGTACTGAAAAACATGATACATTACTTATAATTAGTTCCTTTTTTCTTGTACACTAATTTTTCGCGAAACATTTCTTATCTATAAGTGGAGTTCCCCTTTTTAGAATAAAAGGTCTTTTTTAGAGGTTGAACCACATGGATCTAGAGAGAGATGCGAAATGTTACCTCTTCCTGTTGGTTGATTATGGCTTACATGATTGTTTTGTGTTATCCAGGATGACGTTGCCGGGTGTTTTGACTACTATGCTGACCTTGCTGAAGGTTTGGATGCAAAGCAAAAGGCTCCAGTTTCTCTTCCCATGGACACATTCAAAAGTTATGTTCTTAAGGAGCCTATTGGAGTTGTCGGGTTGATCACGCCATGGTAATTGCAGATCAATGGTTTGGGTTATTGTTAATTTTGGCATTATCAGTTTACGGTCTGAATGACGCCATAATGCTGACTGAGGCGTTTATATTTTATGTTGAAGGAACTACCCTCTATTGATGGCTACGTGGAAAGTAGCCCCTGCCTTGGCTGCTGGATGTGCGGCGATTCTAAAGCCATCTGAACTGTCATCTATGTATGTTCTTGTCAACATTCATGAACTGTCTTTGTTTCTTTCTTTTTTTTCGTTTGTTTGTTTGCAAGTTCATGCCTTCCATCGTTTTTTCAATACCAGAACTTGTTTGGAGCTAGCTGATGTTTGTCAAGAGGTGGGCCTTCCTCCTGGTGTCCTCAATATTCTGACTGGATTAGGGCCTGAAGCCGGAGCACCTTTGGCATCTCATCCTCATGTTGATAAGGTTCTTCTCTCTTTACGAACTTTAACATTAGAAATTTTACACATTTGAATCATGCCATTAAAGTGTTGCAACGCTTTCTCTGACATATCTCTGCTTTTTAGCCAACAAATTTGTTTTTTGTGGTGTATTATGAATTCTAAAGCTACCATGCTTCAATAACTAATGAAATATTCAACAGATTGCATTCACTGGTAGCACTGCCACTGGTAGCAAGATTATGACTGCAGCAGCTCAATTGGTCAAGGTATGCTAACAAATTAAAATGTAATTGTTGACCTTATATATTTGTGGAATTTAATGGCTATTGCTTTAATACGATCAAAAGAATAAATCTAATGTATGATTTTGTGATAGCCTGTTTCACTGGAGCTTGGTGGAAAAAGCCCCATTGTTGTCTTTGAGGATGTGGACCTTGACAAGGGTTAGTACCTTCTGAAGCATAAGTTCAAGCTTTGACTGTGTTTTTCTCGGAAGTTAGATGGATGACCTTGATTTTGGCTTGCAAAGTTTGATGAGATTTTGAAATGCTTTAAACTCATGATGATTCAGTAATATCAGTGTAATTGTTTACTTCTATGATTTGATTCATCCAGCTGCCGAGTGGACCATCTTCGGTTGCTTTTGGACAAATGGTCAGATTTGCAGTGCAACATCCCGTCTTCTAGTGCATGTAAGTATATAACCAAAGTGTTGTATTCCCTTCATATCATACATTTCCCTCCATCATAGAACTTGAACACGTGCTTTAGATAGAACATGGTTATAATTTGTGATTTGAAACTGAAACATCTTGTTTTTGGATGTTCCTACCACTCCTGAGTGGGCGTGGCAATGGAACCCTACATGTGTTTTCTAGAATCCTCCCCGTTGTCTCTGAACGGACTTGAATTTGTTAAAAACTTTTGCAGGAAAGCATTGCAGCAGAATTTTTGGACAAGCTTGTAAAATGGGTAAAGAATATAAAGATCTCAGATCCTCTGGAAGAAGGTTGCCGGCTTGGCCCTGTTGTTTGTGAGGGGCAGGTGATAAGCCATCAAAAATTTATGCCTTGTTCAATGAGTTGCTTGACGTTTATTAAAGAGGAAAAAAAAAAAAAAAAAGGATACATACCTAAATGTTGAATTTTGTTGACTGTTATATAATTCAAATTGGACTACCATCTTATATTCAATTTTCAATTAAAATATAGTTTCTGGGTAGTGGGTAAGAATGATGACTTATCTGCAATCTCTGTTCTTAAAACCGTGCCATAATATGGTTGCTGTTCAGGCAATAAAAAAATCAGACTTCTAGTAGTATGTACTAGTTCAAGAGTTTTAGAAAGGAAAAATGCCACTCATCACTAGTGTTGATGATTACCATAATTTATAGGGGGTAATGGGTTCCATCTGTAAGACGTTACCTTTGTGTCTTGTAATCATCACTGGTGGTGATAAATAATGGATGGAAAAGATCTTTTAAAGGAAAACATATTGCAAGATAATATTTGATGTATCATCTAATTCTTCGTTCTTATGCTTCAGTATGAGAAAGTCTTGAAGTTCATCTCAACAGCTAAAAGTGAAGGTGCAACAATTTTGTGTGGTGGTGCTCGTCCTGAGGTATAATCTATTCTGCCCTGACTTTTTCCCCCCCTCTATTTTCCCTTTTTTGGCCTCTTCCTGTACTTTAATTTAACTTCGTTAAATATCTTAACCTTTTGCTTCTAAACTTGTCAACGTTAATCTTTTTCTTTTTTTTTAATCTATGATTGCAGCATCTAAAGAAAGGGTTCTTTATAGAACCAACCATTATCACTGATGTGACCACCTCCATGCAAATTTGGAGAGAGGAAGTTTTTGGACCTGTTCTGTGTGTTAAAACATTTTCTACCGAAGATGAAGCCATTGAATTAGCAAATGACACACAGTAAGATTGATTTATATTTTTGTTACTTTATTATTGGCAATGGATAAAAGTTACCTGAAAATATCCCTTATTTTATAATTATTTCGTTTTGTCTTGTATTGATTTTCCCCTTTTTCTATCCTGGGAATGTGATGGCCAAGATGTTACAGTTTGATTTAGAATTTCAAATTGACATTTTCTTTATCTTTGACAGCTATGGCTTAGGTGCTGCTGTGATTTCAAATGATCTAGAGAGATGTGAGCGCTTCACTAAGGTGAGACTTCTTTGTACGTCAAGTTACAATAGATTATCCTGTATAATTCGGTTGCTTGATACGTGCTTGCTATCTACAGGCTTTCCAAGCAGGAATAGTATGGGTCAATTGCTCACAGCCATGCTTCTGTCAGGCTCCGTGGGGAGGCAACAAACGAAGCGGTTTTGGGCGTGAACTGGGAGAATGGTGTGTAACCTTCCTATCCCATCTTAGAAGTAAATAATCTTTGGTTTCTGATAAGTAACAGGCCATCTTTCCTTGTTGAGTTTCTCTCATAAAAAGATATGTCCTACCAAATAGCTGCTAAACATGAAATAACACAAATCGGATAGAGAACTCTATGCCGAGAGAATCACCAAAACAGTGTCAAATTAATGCGCTACTGTTAAAGTTTGGCATTTGGGTAGAAAAAAAAATTTTTGGCGTCAAATTTGGCACCAAGTGTCGCAGGTGCCAAAGTTTGGCATTTGGTTTCTATTGGTTGATGTGTTGACCTTTTCATTTAACGATTACAACTATTGTTGTCAAATTATAGTAAATAAGACAAACTAGACATGGTATTTGAAATATTGGACATAAACCAAATCTCAATTTGTATTGTTGTCATATCTCTAATTTTCCTTTTATATTCAACAGGGGACTTGACAACTACTTGAGCGTGAAGCAGGTTACCCAATACATCTCTGATGAACCTTGGGGTTGGTACAAGTCTCCATCCAAGCTGTGAAAGCTTTTCCTCAAATAAAACAGAAATAAAATTGAGAGGATTACTTGATGATTTCGAATTTTTGATGACGGAAATATAGAAATAATCATCTAATGTAGCAGAACTAGTAAGTTGATTCTGTTTTTTAGGGTTCATGTTATTGTATCCTATTTGTGCATCGTGATCCGAGTTTCGGAGAGTTGGAAAAGCATATGGGTGATCTCTAGATTGTAAATCCAATGGCATGAAGTAATGCATTGCCTTTTACTTGTTTAGAGCACTGGGTCACCATGTGTCTTATTGTTATTACTTGTTCAATCCTATTAAAAGCAGGAATTTGGTTGACCACAAAAGACACATTGTTTAAAAACAAAATTTGGTACGTTATTACTTTTTATTTTAGCGTAGTTTAACCCTCGTATTCATTTTGTGAGCCTGTTTAACCCTCGTATTCATTTTGTGAGCCTGTTTAAAAGAAGATGTTGAAATTTCGGATCATTATTTGGGAAAATTATGTCACGTTTATGTGGGATTTTTTTTTTTTTCTACTTTCAATATAATTCATGATAATTTGTCACAATTTCAAAGAACAACTTATCAAGTCGATCAAAGTTTAAAGTATGGAAAGCACCAAAACCCCTTTATATTAAAACGGAGACTTACTTGCACTACAAGTCATAGTTAAACTTGACACCATCATGCCGTTCTTTGAACATTGACAAAGTTCCACAAAAAATGCATAATTCTCTCCTTACTCAGTTGCAATATGGAAACATTGACAATGTTACTTAATTGTATTTCAAATTTTCAACTTTTTTCTTCTGAAAAAAAATAAAATAAAATAAATGTTTTTGCTTGAAAATTTGTCTTTCTTAATAATAACTTACACAGCTAAAATTTCAAATATATAAAAGCAGTAAGCTGGTTTTGGTCTTAATTAGGAACTAACACTAAAATTTTTCTTGATGAAATTAAGGCCTTTTTTCGTGACTTGGCTTGTTCCTAAAAGATAGATTGTTTCCCAAGAGTTAAAATTAGAGTCACATGGTATTTTGAAGTTACTAACAGGAGATCATGAAAAAAAAAAAAAAAAAAAAGTCACGTAACGAGTGCTAGAAGCGCCTGACAGTTTTTAAAGTGTAGATAAATGTCATTATAAAAGCATCATTTGCTCTTTTAATATATGATTTAGGGAAGACTTTTTTTTTTTAATTATAATATTAAAAAGCGTAGGAAAGGCAAAGATTTTATGAAGGTTCTTCTCTACTTAAAAAAATAAAGGAAATTGTCAAGAATAAAGACAGACACAAGAAAAAGGCCAGAAAGAAATAAATAAGTCTACAATGTGTAGGGAAGTTCCAGCTTTGAATTTCCTTACATTTTCAGGATAGGTATATACAGTAATGGCATATAGATATGGTAAAGGTCAACATTACTTAGGGTGGTGGACAGTTTAGGGGACCAAAAAGCAAGTTGCTATCAATATCAATATGTGAAGTTTGTAGAGTAGTTGTCTAGTTTTATGTCAATTTGTTCTTCCAAATGTGTAGCTCTTGTAGATTTTCTTTCTTTTTTAATAAACTTTTGTAAAGTTTCTAATTATTACCTATTTAATAGTGCTTTTGCTTTTACTTATAGATAATGAACATAATTTAAAATAACTCTGTATTGTTTTTGCATTAAACAATTTATAATAGCCCTAGTAGAGTTTCAAACAACTCTTTTTTTTTTTTTTTTTTTTGTGCTTTTATTTTAAATCCCGTTTTTCTTTAATATCTCTGTTAAAAGAGACCCTTCCTTCTTTATTATTTATATGAATCATTAATCAACATTTTGTAAACGCCATTATATAAATCTATGTTCTTTTTTTTTTCCCCTTAAGAGTTTAATGTAAATAGTATTATTATTAATTAAATAATTGTTAATAATGTTTGTAATATTGTTTTATTTATTTTTAATAATAATAGAACATCATTTTTATTCTAAGGTTTGATTTGGGAGACAAGTTAAATCGTTTTATTTTATTAATGATTCGAAAATATATTTTGGATGTAATAAACCTTTCTATGCCTTTCAATCCATATCCTGTAAAGCAATGGACACATATCAAGTTTTTTTTTTCTCAATACATTTATCAAGTTTTAAAGTTGGTGGTTGAGTTTTTCTCCAACAAAATATATTACTTAAGAGATGTGTGAGCCCAAATTTCATAAATTTTCTCACCAAAACGCTTTCAATCATTGTTGGAAAAATCTTCTCCATTGTTTTTTCAAATAATGCAACGAGGGTTACTCATTTAAAAGGAAAACTTCAACCTAAATTGATGTCTAAAATATGAACGAAAATGGAGAAAAAGTGTGAGAATATCAAATTTTAAGATCCAGTTCGTAATTATTATAAATATCACCACTGTTTAGAGGATTATTTGTAAAACAACTAAGTTTTGTCTGAATTTTAGACGGAACACATAAATTGAACAATTTTAAAAAAAATTTTAAAAAAATAGAATAGTGCATCTTAAAACTCAGGACACATCATATTAGTGCATGAATTTAGGAGGAAATTTGTCTTCTTTTTTTTGTTTTATATAAATACTATCTTATAATTTTAATTGACGACAGAATTTTTTAAGTACTTGCAAAAATAAAAAGAATAACAACAGTACGTCATATGCATAGAAATATAAATTGAAATCAGTGATAAAAATCGTGTTCCTACAATTCTTTCTTCTTTTTTTTTTACTTAATACTGAGAATTCTAATTCTACACCTTGAGATAAAGTTTGATATGGTATTATCGTTTACAATCACGATTCCTACCATTCTTTCATCTTTTGAAATATACATGCAACTAGACTACATGTTTGAAAGGTAATTTTTACACTGAAACCGGTTGATTTTTCAAAAACTAATTATGATTTTTATTGATATTTAAAAAAAAAACGAAAACTGAAATAAAAACATTAGATTCACACTTAATAATCAAACAAACCAATAACCACTTTGTTAGGAAAATCTGTATGATACAAGTTTTTTCTTTTTCTTTTTTTTTTTTTTCCCCTTGCGTGTTCTTTGCCAGTTTGGACAGCTAGGAAAATTTTATGAAATGTTCTCCTTTCAAAATATTTTTAAAAGAATATCTCAAATTTGATTAAATTCATAAAACATCCTTTTTTCTAGTTAATTTTTTAGTGAATAGTCCATTAATAATTTATCAATTATAATTTGTATTTTTTAATGTGATTAATATATTAAGACCACCAAATGATATTTTGAAAATAACAAAAAAATCTACTTTTATTAATAAGTGTGTAAAAATTATCTATTTATATGATTGGCCTATAATATTTTCATATTTAACTCCATCGAATCTTCTCGTCTTAAATTATCAAAAAATATATATATTTATCTAATTTTTCAAAAAATAAAAAACCAACATCTTGATTGAAGTGGGTCCTTGCATGATATCCATGGAGAACTCTCTCTCTCTCTCTCCTCGGAAAGATGAAAGCGGAATCCGACACAGAAAAACTCTGTAACCATGTTACAAACAACTAAGGTAAAAATCAAAAACAAAAACAAAACAAAACAAAAAAAGGTGGAAACTTCCTTGGTATTGGCTGTATTTCCCGTCCTTATCGGCAGCGAGTGGCTTTGCTCACCTGGGTTGGCCTTTTTACCGTAATTCTTACGACATTATTTACCATTACGACTATTATATTTTTCTACTCTTGACACCGACACTTAACTATGTTGGATTGGATCTTCCTAAATCCATTTTTTCCCATATCACTTTTCATACATTTACACACTACCTCCTTCCTCAAACGTACTCATCTTTTTTTTTTTTTTTTTTTTGGCTTTCTTTCTTGGTTCCTATTCATTTCAAAGACACCCCCCATTAAATAATGCATATGGGTTCTCTCTGTTGTGTGAATTCATTTGTGTTTTCAGAGAATTTAGCTTCATAAGTTAAAAAGTTTGTGGCTTTTTGGATCTGGGTTTTTGGTATTGGCTCACAGAATGGGGAGCACAGAGGAGAACGTTGTAGCTGTGATCATGGTGGGTGGACCTACCAAAGGTATGCACCTCAAAATTCAACTCTTTTTTTGGAAAAATGATCATTCAGTGTTTTCCTTGGAGATTCTGAATTTGTGAATGAAAAAGATTCGGGCTTGTGGAATTTGATTACTCAACCATTTTCCTTGTTTTGGTTTGGATTTTTGGTTTTGAGAATGTGAGAATTTTGTGTGTGGTGTTACTAGTTGAAAATGGAGTTAAATTTTGGTCTTGATTCAATCTACAATACCCTTTTCAACACATTTAATTGCCTTGGAATTCTGAGTTCTGCAGGTACTAGATTCCGACCGCTGTCGTTGAACACCCCGAAACCGCTTTTTCCACTGGCTGGACAAGCAATGGTGCATCATCCAATCTCAGCATGTAAAAGGGTATAATTATATATTCTTGAAGACCATGAATTTGATGTTTCTGATTGATAATTACTAGATGAGAAGCAGCTAAAGGTTTTGATCTTGCTGTTACAGATTCCAAACCTGGTTCATATCTATCTCATTGGTTTTTATGAGGAGCGTGACTTCGCGTTATATGTATCTTCAATCTCTAATGAGCTTAAGGTTCCTGTTAGGTAACAAACTTTTCGTCCCGCTTTTTTGAGAAGTGGAAACGTGTTTCTTTTTGCTTGTTAACTTCTAGAGTTGGTTATAGATATCTGAGGGAAGACAAGCCACATGGATCAGCTGGTGGACTTTATAACTTCAGAGATCTGATCATGGAAGACAGCCCGGTATCTGTTTTCGCCTTTCGTTTATGTTCTTTGTTTTCCTTTTCTTTTCTTTTTTTGGTTTTTAATTTTCTGCTCTAAAAGGGTGCATAAGTGCATGCCTTCTGAGTCAGTGATTTTTCAGTCAATGTTTAGAACCACACATTTGAAATTGCTTAATGAGACAAAATTGATGTTTAAATTTTCTAATGAGCAATAAAAACGTTGGAGTTAAAGTTCATAAAATCATATTAAAGCTCTGGTATTAGTTTTAAAGTCTTTTTCCATGAGCTTTTTTGAGTAGCCACAATTTGTGGCTTCCACTGGACTCAAGAAGCCAAAAGCAGCTTTCAAGATTTTTAGAATGGAATATTGATTTTTGGTTGCGTGATTTTCGCATTGCAGTCGCACATTTTCTTGCTAAATTGTGACATTTGTTGCAGTTTTCCACTGCCAGAAATGCTAGGTAACTACAATCAAAACTTGATGAAAGTTTTAGTGTATGTATGTACCCGTTTTGTTTCTTTAGTGTTTATGTTTGTGGCTTAATAGCTAAATTTCGCAATTTATATCTGCAGAGGCTCATAAAACTTATGGTGGAATGGGAACAATCCTAGTGATTAAGGTAAGTCAACCAATGCAAAATCATAAACCCTGTCCTGGCAGAGATCTTTTCTTTCTCAACATGTTGGCTTTTCTTCTCTCTTCATTCAGGTTTCTGCTGAATCGGCCAGTCAATTTGGGGAACTCGTAGCTGATCCCACTACTAATGAACTGTTGCATTACACAGAAAAACCCGAGACTTTTGTACGTCTGAGAACGGAATCCCTCTCTTCCAAAGAATGGTGTTTTAGTCTACGACTTCCTTTGAAAAGATGGCTCAAAATTTATTATAATCCCTTGCAGGTTAGTGACCTCATAAATTGCGGTGTCTACATATTTACACCAGATATTTTTACTGCCATCCAGGGGGTTTCCATGCAAAGGAAGGACAGAGGTAAGTGATACGAGTTCCTGTGAATAGGGTGATCTATGCAAATATAGTTTCATTTTCACTCATCATGTTGAAATCGGATCTTCTTTCTGTTCTTTGTAGCTAAGGGTGATCTATGCAAATATAGTTTCATTTTCGCTCATCATGTTGAAATCGGATTTTCCTTCTGTTCTTTGTAGCTAATTTGAGACGTCTATCCAGCTTTGAAGCCCTCCAGTCATCTCCAACAAGGTATTAAAACATTATACTCTAACACCACCCCAAAAAAAAAAAAAAAAAAAAAAAAAAAAACGGACTCTTTGAATTATTTGAGTAGAACAGAAGATTTCAAAGTCAGTATATGCAGTTGGGAAACCATGCTTAGACATCACGTCTCTGATGTCTGCAACTTCTCGAACCAACAAGAACAGGAATTTCTGCCACAAATAAATATTTTTAAATCTTCATAGATCTAGCTTTGAAAGCATTCATAATATTAGCAAAGTTTTGTATTGTTAGTTAATTTGGAAAGGTTTTGCGAACTGCACTTTATTGATTTCGTCTGAATTTAACTAGAAAATGGATCCAAATCAAAGTTACGAGTGTACCATAACCAGTTCCATAATAAAAACACACGCAAAAAGTGTGTATATAAGTTTATCATTATTGGCAATGACACAATGTTCTTTTTGCAGGAGTTTTCCCTCAGATTTTGTAAGATTGGATCAAGATATCCTATCACCTCTAGCGGGGAAAAAACAGTTATTCACCTATGAAACCGAGGACTTCTGGGAACAGATCAAAACTCCTGGGTAAGACCGTGATCAGCCTCAATTGTTGTGTTGGTATAATTTCTGAGCCCCTTCAATCTGGATATCTGAGCTATTCAAGTTGGTTACTTTCAGAATGTCTTTGAAGTGTTCTGCTCTGTACCTTGCACAATTCCGATTAACCTCGCCCCATCTTTTGGCGAGTGGAGATGGCGTAAAAAGTGCAAATATTGTTGGTGATGTCTACGTCCATCCATCAGCAAAGATACATCCGACTGCTAAGGTTCTTCTCTCATTCCATCTCCTTATAACCGTGTTTCTCTTAGAAAAACTTTCTAATATTCATTTTAGGATTCTTTTAGTATTTATTACCGCTATATGATGAAACAGATCGGCCCAAACGTCTCAATATCTGCAAATGCTCGCATAGGCGCCGGTGCAAGGCTCATCAGCTGTATCATCCTTGATGATGTAGAAATTAAGGTATATCCCATCAAAAGTTATGAAGTGTTTCCAATTTTTCGTTTTATTTTTTCAACTTGGCTTATATTCAAAATATGTTCTCTTTCAGGAAAACGCAGTTGTCCTTCATGCAATTATTGGTTGGAAATCTACCATTGGGAAATGGTCGCGTGTCCAGGCAAGTTCAAGATTTTCTTGTATTCATATGAGATTAATGAAAATATACTGCAATCCTAAATTATTGCATTGCATTCTCTCTATGGATATGATACTCCAAACTATCTGCCATGAAATATAATTGCAATAATGTCTGTCAAGACACTTCTATCCCGCTTCCTCTATCTCTAAAAAGAAAATTCAAACCTGCCATTCTAAGCTTGCCATATGGTTTCAGGCCAGTGGAGATTACAATGCAAAACTTGGAACAACAATACTTGGTACGTGTTTCATTATACATATATGTATTTATGGTGCGTTTATTGTTTGGGTTGAGTTTGAAATGAAATAGAATTTTTAGATTGAAGTTTGTTGACTTTTCACAAACTAGTTATAAATTTTTGTTGACTTTTTCAGAAAAAGATTAAAAAAAAACCAGCCGTAAAGTTTAGTTAAATTCAAAATGAATTCGAACACCAAACGTAGGCTTAGTCTTTTCCGGTTCAAAAACACCTAATTCGACTGCTGTTGTACTTGTATATCCAGGTGAAGCAGTGTCTGTTGAAGATGAGGTAGTGGTAATCAACAGCATTGTCCTCCCAAATAAGACTCTCAATGTCAGTGTTCAAGAGGAAATAATTCTATGATTGTCTTTCCCATTATCCTATGTACCATAACCGGTTTTCAAGTAGGAAACCAATGTTCGAATAAGTAACCGTTTTTGTAAATTAACGTGTAGCAAATAAGATTCCTATAGATATTCTCTTTTTTATCATGTCTTCTGTACTTGGCAAGATTAAATTTAACACAGACACGCCCATTGAACTGGGAATCACCTAGTTTAATACGAGGCTACTGTAATTCATAAAGCCAACTACAAACCGAAATGGTCTAAAGCAAAATGCTTTACTAGAGCCTGTTCCAAAACGCACTGTATTGCACAGATGAGAAGTTTATACCGTTTAAAAGTCGGTTGATTGCAGATTCATCATCGTAGAACTAATATCTGAATGAAAGAAACAAGAACACGTTTGAGCTTGTTTTAAAATGGGATAGGCCAAACACACGAACCAAAACATTTTCAAAAATGTCTTTCCTCAAAAGTAAATCATTATATATCACTATTCATATCTCCAAATCTTTCTTAAATCTTTCTTAAAAACTTTAATAATCGACAATTATTTTGAATTAAAATAAAATGATTTTTTTTTTTAAATTACAAAAAATTTAAAAAAAAACAAAACAAAATTCATTTTTTTTTTTAATGCATTTCAAGTTTTACACTTTTTCATTCCAAACTGTACTACAATCCAATAGCTCCCACAAACAGCCCCTAAAAGTTTATAACGAGAAAACAAAAGGAGAAAAGCAACTAAAAAGAGGCTAAAGTTTTGAAGTAACAGCTGAGTGCCGTCACATCTTCACATGGTAAAAGAAAAGTAATGCAGGTGCCCAACAAAAGGTAGGTAAACACAAATGTCAGAATAACGGACATAAATTTCAAAACCAGAGTGAATTTACACTGATTTATGAACTTTTCTATACATCAGCTAGAAAATAAAAACTAAGAACTTTTTCTTATCCTTGGCTTCGAAACAATTCATAAACAATTCAGACCGCTTGTGGAAATGTCAAAGCATAGATGTAAATATCATAGTAGCCTAAGTGAGGATGGCAATTCCGTGCAAAGAGAACATGCGTCCAACAAAGGCCTATCTCTTCATCAAATGACGCCCACTAAAGAATTATCTCTAAACATCCTAACTAATCTAATGGAATTGATTGAGTACGAAGAACTAATCAAGAAATTTTAATCGGCTTCTTCCCGGCAACTTCAGAGTACCATGATTTCCAGGCTTCCATGTAATGCGTAAAGAGATCTTTCAGAGCTGCAAAAAGATTAGCAACACAATGTCAATTAGTCACATTTTTTATGCCATAAGCCCAAAAGTATGATGTTCGCTAAACAATGTTTTCAAGGAACGATTTTATACCTTGGTTTTGATACTGAGGACGATATGTAGAAGAAAGACTCTCCCAGTCATGAACCCTCCTTGGATTGCTATGCTCGAAGGCACCAATTCTCGCTGCAGTGACTGGTGCAAATGGACCAAACTGGTAGCTCTTTGGACCATCCTTTGAATCATCTTCCATATTGCTTCTGTCAACCTTGCGTGTGGAACACTCATGATATTGCTTCTGGTATGTAAAGTTCAAGTTCAAATTTTTACCAATTGATGAATCCACTTTGCTCTTCTTAAAGTTGATGTTTGTAACATCTGTTCCAAATGCTCTTTTTCTTGACTCAATGTTACGCAAATTGTGAGCAGACCCGCTATTCTCAGCACTTTCTCCATATCCCAACCACCTGAATGCAGGTTTCCTGGTGTCTACCGTATGTGTCTGCATAATGTTCAACTTTAAAACTTGAGCATATAGGTAGCAATATCTCTCAACAGACTAGAGCAAACAACTTTAGAGATACTGATTTTACCTTTTCAATTAGGTTCATGGAGGACAATACATTAGCAATATCATACAGCCGTCTAACTTTCGCTGAAATAATCACAAAGGAAAGCATGTTAGCCAAGTGTTTTCAGCTTCGCCTTTTCACTCACAAAAAGAAACAGAGAGCAATAAAAGACCAAGTATGAAGACAATTACTTCTCATGACAGACGAGTTATGCGCATCCCCAAGTAACAATTTTGCAGCTTCATCAAGGGAGATCAAGTACGCCTGAAATATTTAATTAAAAACGTCAAGGGATGCTAAGAATTAAGGGTAAAGATTAGCCAGTACAGAAGAATTTTCACATCTTCACTCACATTCGTGCAGACAAAGAGCTTCACAAAGTTCTGAGTTAGAAGCGCCAGAGACTTTTCCCTTTTATGTTCTGCAAAGAAGCATATAAGGATAAGACTACAGAATCGGATGCAGCATGTTAAAAGGATAAAAGATAGGAAAGGAAAAAGCATGTTCAGTAACCATTTTTGCCAATGGCAAAGTACTAATTCAATTACAATGAACCTTAGTAGTATACATGATGCAACTAGTGTGATTTCCAAATTAAATACATCCAATATTCATACGCTACTAAATTCTTACAGCTACAAATTTCTAAAAATAAATAAATAAATAAATAAAATCAATATATCTATACGATACTCATTTGATGTCAAATCTCATCCTATCGAAAAACATATTTACATGTTCAGAATTGTTTTTCTACATCTTATCTGCTTAAGACAACCGGTGCATATCTTAAAAAGCTTCCACCTTCAAATCAAAAAGAGAGAAAAATTACACACCCGTTTTCGAGGAGCCAGAAGATTTGGTATTCAAACTAGGATTTGATTTGTCAGTCTGACTCCCAGTAGTATCATCATCTTCATCATCAGATACCTATAAAGACAAAATAGAAAGATTCAATCTTTTTTCTTAGAAGAAACAAACAAGCAAACAAATATATCGATTCTATCAACCCAAACTGTTGTTTACCTACTTTTGAATAGTCACTTCCGTCGAACGAATTGCAATTGTCCCTCCAACCCTCCTCCTATCATTTCATCGCAGCACAAAATCAGTTTCCAATTCCACATATTAATTAAATTGAAATAGCAAAACATGGGAAGCTTCTTACGAAGAAAAGAACAAAATATGGTTACCTTGAGCTCCTGTAGAGCCTTGGGAATAGCCTCAAACCCTTTCCAAGTATACTGATTCTTTGCCTTTCTCGCCAGAACCTGAATATCAAATCACCAATCAAACTAAGATTTCCATCAAACACAGAAATTGAAACAATACAGACATACACACACACACACACACACACACACACACACTCACACACACACACACACACATGTATATATAAATATATGACAATTCTCACCCCAACGCTTTCCAATACATTGACAATATCATAGATCCGTCGTCTTTCAACCCCTGCAAATTCCAAAACCGCTTAGTTTTCGAATTCAAAACCAAAAATCTCACACGAAAAACTCGAAGACAATATCGAGATCAAGACCTAATCGTGAAGCGGCATCGTCAAGGCCGATGGAGGTGATACCGTCACGATTGTACAAGCTCAAGAAACTGCACAAAAACCAGAATTCAAATTCAGATTTAAGAAAAAAAATTTAAAAAAGAAAAAACAGAGAGAGAGAGAGAGAGAAGAAAAAGAAGTACTTGGAGCACAAGAGGCCGAGGGACTTCTGCTTGCGGCTATAAGCGTGGTGCTTGGAGGACTCCGGCTGCGAAACTATCAAAGCAGACGACGGCGCCGCCATTGTCGTTTCCAGATCGGTGGGAGTATACTGATTCAACTCTGAAGAAGAAATATGAGCGATCTAAATGGAAGGTAGAGAGAGAAAGAGTGAGGAGATAGAAAGAGTGAGAGAGAGGTGAGAGAGGGATCGGAGGAGAGAGGACCGTTAAAGAAAGGAGAGAAGAGAGAGAGAGAGGGAAGATTTTGCTGTAATGGCGGGTTTGGGAGTTTGAAATTCTGCGAAATGAAAATTTTTTTAAAATTTTTTTTTAAATAATTTTATTATTATTAATTTGTTTAGTTTTTTGGGATCTGAGAGCGGGGGGTTGTTTGGAGGGAGGGGTTTTTTTTGAAAGTTTGAAGGAGCGGGAATTCTCTTTCTTTTTCGGATCTTCGGACGCGCCCTTCGTCACAAAATACCGATTTTGCCCCCCACCTTTTCTTCTCTGTTTTTCTGTTTTCTTTCCCGCTTCTCTATTTGGCTCCACTGCTGGCGAAACAGACAAAAAAGGACTGTCGACTATCGTTGGACTGTTAAAACAAACTTCGCGTTTTATGTATGTCGTTTATCCTGTTCGTACGACATGTCGTTTTTAAAGTCAAATTAAGGAAAGAAAAAACGTGTTAACTTTTTTTTTCTTTTTAAATTTACCAAACGTTGAGTGTTATTGAACATTCTTTCATAAAAAGAAATAGCAAGTTTCGTTTTTCATGTGAACTTAAAAATGACAATTATTATTATTATTTTTTTTTGGGTTTAATTGTACGGAGTTGTTTTAACTAACAAAAGTGTACCGACATTTCAGTTCTGCAAGGCGATACTTCTTGTCGTTTACTTCATCAAAAAAAAAACGACGACCGACCATGTATTTATGACGTCAACATTTTTACATCCTGAACGGCCAACAAGATTCCGTTTCTTTCATGGAGCAAGAATTCAGAAGCGGGATGTCCGAAAATCATGTTATGTACATCAAATATTTTACTATTTACTTAATTTAGATTTGTTAAAATACTATTTATTAAAATTTCCGGGGAAAAAATCTTTCTTTTTTTTTTTTTTTTTTTTTTTTTTGCGCCCAACGTGTGAGCGCTGAAGGGAATATAGTACCGAGATATGAGTAGATATCTGAAGAATAATCAATGGGATCTATCAATTCTGTAAATGGTACAATTGATAGTTCAAGAAGTTGATACAAGCTTATGAATTCTCAAACAATTTGGCGAAAATCAAAGTCCCGGAACACGAAATGGCGATAGCAAAGAAGATGAGGAGTGATCAAAACAAAAAACCATAAACCAATTTGGTCCGGCAGCTGCCTTGTATTATAGTCATAGTCACAATGCTGCTACAATTCTTGACTGAAGATAGAAAAAGGACTTGAAACTCTGAATCTCCTTGTAGCCGCTCCTACGAACTGCTCGCAGAAGCAGGCAAAAGTACCTCATGTTGGACAGCATAGAAGTTCCTCTATTCAACCAATGTGATTAACAAAGAAGAAGCCAGTGAACCTCGGAGTGATCAAAACCATGACTATCTTGGTCTGGCGGTTGCCTTGTACATACTGTCAAAGGCAATGCTACTTCATCGTACTCACTAAAAGACAGAAAAAGATTTTACACTTTTCATATAGCCACTCCAGGCATGAGTACATCAAGTTGGACATCATTTAAGTTATGTTCAACCAATGTGATTACCGGAGAACTTACTCATTCTCTAAATAAACCAAGAAGTTTGATCTAGAGCCAGAAAAGCCTTTATAATAGTAATGATCTGAATTTCCTAATCAGTTGAATGAGTTCCAGCGACATTCAAATGTTTTCACATGCTATTTAAAAAGAACAAGCCTCACAATTTGAAGTAACGCGGAAGACGACCACATTTGCTCTGCAGCCTCAAGATTTCTTTTGCAAAACCTTGGTTACCTGTCAACAGAAGCCCATCCAAGATCCGATTGAAAGTCAGCCTTCGGGGGACAAATCCTCTATCAACCATCTCAATCAACAACTTCCCAGCCAACACCAAATCGTCCGATCTCTTCCTCACAAACATCGCACTAATCAAAACATTGTAGGTATCCAAATTCGGCAAGCAATTCCCGCCCCCCATCTTCTCAAAAAAACTCAACGCCTTCTCTGTCTCCCCATTGTCACAATAATACCGTATAACAACATTATATGTCTGCACATTCGGCTCACACTCATCACTCTTCATTCTCTCCAAAAACTCCATCGCCCTCTCCATCTGACCCGCATGACACAACCCCCTAATCAACACCGTATACGTCGTCGAATTCGGCACGTAGCCTTTCCTCACCATCTCCCCAAAAACAACCACGGCATTCTCGACACTATCCTTTTTACACAAAACCTGAATCAAAGCATTATACGTCGCAGCCGAAGGAAGCACCCCTTCCCTGACCATCTCATCAAAAATCCTCCGCGCCTTCTTAACCTCCCCGACAACACCAAACCCATGAACCAAAGTGGTATAAGTAACAACATCAATCTCGCACTTCCTCCTCTTCATCTCCCCGAAAAACTCCCACGCCTCCTTAACTTGCCCGGCCCGAAAATACCCTTTAAGCATTATGTTATAAGTAACCAAACTCGGGCTCAAACCCCTCCTAACCATCTCCTCCAAAACCTCCAAAGCCTTGGGAGTTCTCTTAGCCAAACACCACCCATTTGCAATTATGTTATAACTAACAGTATCAACACGGAATTCTCTCCTATAAGCTTTGAAAAAATTGTAAGCCTTTTCGACATGATTAAACTTGCAAAGCACGTCAAGAACAGTATTGAAAGAGTTCAAATCCTGGGAACAGCCATGTTCGTGCATAGAAAGAAAGATTTTTATAGCCCTGTCGGGTTTTCCGGCGGAGACGTACCTCTCGGCGATGATGGCGAGGGTCTTGGGGGAGGGGCCGAGGCGGCGGGACTTGAGGCGGGCGACGAGGGACCAGACGGCGCGGAAGTCGCGGAGGCGGGCGGCGAGGTCGATGGCGAGGTCGAAGGAGGAGGGGTGGTGGGAGTAGTCGGGGTGGGTCTGGAGGGAGTGGAAGAAGAGGAGGGCTTTGGGGCCATGGTTCCAGAGGCGCTTGAGGACGCCGTCGACCAGGGGTGGGGTCCAGTGGAGAGTGGGGTCGTGGAGGGATTTGGTTAGGGTGTCGGCGGAGGAGTTGAGGACTAGGTTGGCTATGGAGGTGATTTGGGTCGGTGATGGCAGTGGTGGTGGCGGTGGTGGTGGTGGTGGAGTGGTGGTGAGATGGCGAAGTGGAAGGAAGAAAGGTGGTGGTGATGGAGTTTTGCGGAGGAGGAGGGACATTTGGGGTTTTGCATTTTTTTTTTTTTCCCTCCGCACTTGTTTTCGTATCGTTTTCTCGGTGGCCAAACAGACGGAGATTCTGATCCTTCTTACTCCTGTGATTGTTTCTCCTCCTGTTCAAAAATTTCAAGTCAGTTTTTGTTTTTTCCTTAAAAAAATCAATAAAGATTTTAAGAAAAAATTATTTAAACAACCATATTTTTAATTTATTGATCACAAATTTTATATTCTTGATTAACATGAAATAAATTTTAATTTGTTTTAATTTAATTTTATATTATATTGATATAGTATTAATTTTTTATATTATATTAATATAATATTTTTAAATTGTCTCATTTAAGCATTTTTTTTTTAATTTTAATTAATTGTTGTCTATTTGGGGATATCTAGAGATGATTTTTAAAAATTCGATTGGAAATGTGTGTTTAGAGGGAAAACTTTTAGAAAAGTTATGTAATATATGAAATAGTACAAAAATTTGAGATATATTCAAAAAAAAAATTGACAAAATGAATGTTATCTTGTTCGTCATGTCGTTACGAACATTTTGACATAAAAATTATTTCATTTCGATTTAAAATGAGAAAGTTATGGACTTTTAGGCCTCGTTTGGACGACCAGTCCAAACTGAGAATATGCCGTTCAGTTTGAACTGAGGTCCTTTGGCATCCCAGTTCGGGTTGAAATGGCCTCTGACCCGTTATACAGTAAACCCAGATGGGTGGACTGTTCACCCACGTTCCCCTGCGCATCTGCCTCCTCCATCTCGTCTTCTGTTCGCGAATATTGTCGATGTCCATGCCGGCGCCCATGTGCTGTTGCGTGTTGTCAGTTGCTCTGTTCGCTGCTTCTCCATCCCATCCACCGGCGTCTGCTTAGCAGGCGCTCCGGGTAGTGGGCCTCTTTCCTCTCTCCGATTTAGGTATTCCCTTCAAATTTTCCCCTCGCCTTGCTTGACGAGCAGCAGATGAGGCGCCATGTGAGGACTCCGACTCGAAGGCGAACCCGTAGAGTGATTACCCACTACTTTGAAGTCCGGAAATCATCCCACCATCGCGTTAATTCGTGCCCTAATCCGCCCTCTTCGACTGTTTACTCATCGTCGGCTTCCAATTCCATAACCCCAGTAAATTTCCCTGCCCTAATTCTCTGTCAATATAGTTTAAACTTAAATATTTCAGTACCAAAATTACTTCTTCAAGTTCTGTTGTTCATGAGAATTTCGACTATTTGCCAATTCCTTAATTTCGATGGATTTTCTGTTGTTGTTGAACTACAGGCCGTTCCTCTTATTTTGTTGTTTTGGTGATTGTGAAAGCTTGCTTAGGTTCGGCTAGAGGTTGCCATTTTGCACGAATTTGACATGTTTTTGGACCCAAGCTTGAAAATTTCTGGTTTTTTGTTGTGTTGGTGATTGATAAAGCTTGTTTAGTTCATTTATAAGCTGCCTATATGGTTTACACGGCCAATCCATACTTACAATTCATTTTGGCTCACATTTTGCAAGTTTTTGGCGTTTTTTTGGGGTTTTTTGACCCAAGCTTGAAAATTTCTGGTTTTTTGTTGTGTTGGTGATTGATAAAGCTTGTTTAGTTCATTTATAAGCTGCCTATATGGTTTACACGGCTAATCCATACTTACAATTCATTTTGGCTCACATTTTGCAAGTTTTTGGCCTTTTTTTGGGGTTTTTGGACCCAAACTTTAAAATTTCTGTTTTTTTGTTGTTTTGGTGATTGCTAAAGCTTGTTTAGGTCAATTATAAGCTGCATATATGGTTTACACGGCTAATCCATACTTACAATTCATTTTAGCTCACATTTTGCAAGTTTTTGGCCTTTTTTTGGAGTTTTTGGACCCAAACTTGAGAATTTCTGTTTTTTTGTTGTTTTGGTGATTGCTAAAGCTTGTTTAGGTCAATTATAAGCTGCATATATGGTTTACACGGCTAATTCATACTTACAATTCATTTTGGCTCACATTTTGCAAGTTTTTGGCGTTTTTTTGGGGTTTTTTGACCCAAGCTTGAAAATTTCTGGTTTTTTGTTGTGTTGGTGATTGATAAAGCTTGTTTAGTTCATTTATAAGCTGCCTATATGGTTTACACGGCCAATCCATACTTACAATTCATTTTGGCTCACATTTTGCAAGTTTTTGGCCTTTTTTTGGGGTTTTTGGACCCAAACTTGAGAATTTCTGTTTTTTTGTTGTTTTGGTGATTGCTAAAGCTTGTTTAGGTCAATTATAAGCTGCATATATGGTTTACACGGCTAATCCATACTTACAATTCATTTTGGCTCACATTTTGCAAGTTTTTGGCGTTTTTTTGGGGTTTTTTGACCCAAGCTTGAAAATTTCTGGTTTTTTGTTGTGTTGGTGATTGATAAAGCTTGTTTAGTTCATTTATAAGCTGCCTATATGGTTTACACGCCTAATCCATACTTACAATTCATTTTGGCTCACATTTTGCAAGTTTTTGGCCTTTTTTTGGGGTTTTTGGACCCAAACTTTAAAATTTCTGTTTTTTTGTTGTTTTGGTGATTGGTAAAGCTTGTTTATGTCATTTATAAGCTGCCTATATGGTTTACACGGCTAATCCATACTTACAATTCATTTTAGCTCACATTTTGCAAGTTTTTGGCCTTTTTTTGGGGTTTTTGGACCCAAACTTGAGAATTTATGTTTTTTTGTTGTTTTGGTGATTGCTAAAGCTTGTTTAGGTCAATTATAAGCTGCATATATGGTTTACACGGCTAATCCATACTTACAATTCATTTTAGCTCACATTTTGTAAGTTTTTGGCCTTTTTTTGGGGTTTTTGGACCCAAACTTGAGAATTTCTGTTTTTTTGTT
This sequence comes from Ficus carica, assembly GCA_009761775.1. NCBI lineage: Eukaryota > Viridiplantae > Streptophyta > Magnoliopsida > Rosales > Moraceae > Ficus > Ficus carica. Next base: position 6,028,698 of record CM019744.1, on the reverse strand, counting down.
GTTTTGGTGATTGCTAAAGCTTGTTTAGGTCAATTATAAGCTGCATATATGGTTTACACGGCTAATCCATACTTACAATTCATTTTAGCTCACATTTTGTAAGTTTTTGGCATTTTTTTGGGGTTTTTGGACCCAAACTTGAGAATTTTTGTTTTTTTGTTGTTTTGGTGATTGCTAAAGCTTGTTTAGGTCAATTATAAGCTGCATATATGGTTTACACGGCTAATCCATACTTACAATTCATTTTGGCTCACATTTTGCAAGTTTTTGGCGTTTTTTTGGGGTTTTTTGACCCAAGTTTGAAAATTTCTGGTTTTTTGTTGTGTTGGTGATTGATAAAGCTTTTTTAGTTCATTTATAAGCTGCCTATATGGTTTACACGCCTAATCCATACTTACAATTCATTTTGGCTCACATTTTGCAAGTTTTTGGCCTTTTTTTGGGGTTTTTGGACCCAAACTTTAAAATTTCTGTTTTTTTGTTGTTTTGGTGATTGGTAAAGCTTGTTTATGTCATTTATAAGCTGCCTATATGGTTTACACGGCTAATCCATACTTACAATTCATTTTAGCTCACATTTTGCAAGTTTTTGGCCTTTTTTTGGGGTTTTTGGACCCAAACTTGAGAATTTCTGGTTTGTTGTTGTTTTGGTGATTGCTAAAGCTTGTTTAGGTCATTTAGAGGCTGCCTATATGGTACACACGGCCAATCTCCAATCACAGTCTGCCATACTGATCCACTCATTTGACTATGATGATAGAGGCCCATAAGCCAAAATTGTATTTTGCATCTGACTGGTGGGTCAATAACCCGAGATCATTTAGGTAGTTACCGGCGTTCGATGCCATGGTAGTTGCCATGATTTCGGGTCGATGACATGCCTCAGGTGCAATATGTCATAAATAATTTCTGAGCCAAAAGTAAATTCAACTCATTCAGCTTTGTTGCGTTAAATTCATTTTTCAATTTCACATGTATTAAGGACATGCCTCGCAAAGCGTCTGGTGAGTCGTACGTTTGGACGGACGCCAAGGAACGACTATTCCTGGAAAAACTTGACGAGTACCTAGCCGAAAGGGGCGGCAAGCAACCTCCAACCGCGATTCTGGAGCTATGGGCCAACGAGTTCAACACACGTTTTGGCGGTGTTCCGGCCCTTGCATCCACTTTATCGCAAAAGAAAGAGCGGATGAAAAAAATTTACAGGGGTTGGAAGAGTCTGCAAACCCACACAGGGCTTGGATATGATCCGCGTACAGATACGGTTGTTTGCTCCGACGAAACATGGCAAACTTTCTTGAAAGTAATGCAACCTTTTCTATGCAATATATAAGCTCGTATGTCTACTATAGGATTTCACTCTACAACCTTTGACCACAATCTGCTTTGATTTTACAGGATAACAAGGAGTGTACCCATCTCCGATATGAGGGACTTCGGCACAAGGAATTGTATTTCAACATTTTTGATAAAAACCATGCAGCAGGTGCCTCGGCTTTCGGATCGGTAACGATGGAAGGCGGAAGTTCGCTACCGTTTGAGTTTGATCTGTCCATGGGCCACTCCGGAACACAACCGCTTATGGAGGACGATAATAGCCCAAGCATCGGTGCGCGTCGACAGGCAAACACGAGAGGTGCGCACGACGACGCCGGACCGTCACGGTCACGTGGGAGTGCTGGGAAGCGGAAACAAAGGGAGGCGACGGATGATATGACGTATACGGCCATGGAGGAAATAGCTAATCATTTCCGCGCTCGATCGCAATCGACATCCGATAGCGCCAACAACAACGACATGTATTGTATTGTGGACTGCATCAATATAATGAAAGAGATGGATATTCCACAATATCAGCGAACGATAATGTGGCACTACTTCGATGCGCATCCGCGGCTGCAGCGTCCTTTCACAGTGCTTGACGACGACGACCGGCGAGGAATTATTGCGTCAGTTGTCGCCTCCCAGATTCCACCGCCCCAATGATTTGCATGTTGTTGACACTTGCTTTTCCGTCCTCCATTTCAATAAGACACTTACACTATTGTTGTTTTTTTAAATTAGACATTTAAGTGTTAAATGTAGAATAATTTGGCTTTGTTTTTTACACTGATTGTAGTATATGTCGTTTCGTTATGTTATTTGACGAAATATAAACCATATCGAAGAATTTTTTATATTTAAGGTTGTGTTTGATTCTTATGAAAAACAGGTGACAACGTGGATTTTGATACGGCAACAAAATACATAAATGAATTGGTTTCGATCCGCAACTCGTCGTGACGAAGACGCCCAATCAACATCTGACGCACAACGCGAGGACGACGATATGTGCGCGAGGGCAGTGGTGGCAATAATAAATAGTAGGCGGATTATATGCCGCAATCCGTAACCAATGCATGACTCAATGCTAACTGGAAGCATGCGTGTGGAAGAAATACTTAATGGGCATGAAGACGTAATTCAATCGATGATCAGTATGAAATCATCAACCTTCAGATTACTAAGTAACCAATTAGGTGGTCGAGGATTGTTGAGGCCAACGAATCACATGAACGTGAACGAGCAGTTATTCATTTTTTTAGTCATATGTTCACAGGGCGCTTCAAATCGGCACGTTTCGTATTTATTCCAGCATTCCCCAGAGACAACATCACGTTGGTTTTTTAGAGTGTTAAAGGTTATTTGTGCGTTGAAAGACGAATTCATACGACCACCTGACTACACGACGGTGCAATCATTGATAATTGAGCATGAAGGAAAATATCGGCCATGGTTTGATGTACGTTACCATTGTTATATATTGAAAGTAGTAGTATACACCGAAAAAAATAATACGGTCTAACCGTGGTAGAACAAAATTTCATTTATAATAAATATTTTATGTGGCATGCAGGGTTGCATTGGTGCTATTGATGGGACACACGTCCCCTGTGTCCCAAGGCGCGAGAATGCTGATGGTTGGATTAACCGGAAAGGATTCCACTCACAAAATATATTGGCGGCATGTTCGTTCGACATGAAATTCACGTACATGTTGGCCGGATATGAGGGATCATGCCATGATGCGAGAATGTTGGACGAGGCCATAGCATACCATGGTTTCTCAATACCACCACCAGGTAATCATATGAGTCAATGATTGGGGATTAATCACATGGAAAAAATTCACAAATAATATTGTCAGTTTAAAAAGAATTTGTTTTTGCGTGTTTTTGCAGGAAAATTTTATTTAGCAGATGCCGGTTACGCCAATAAGGAGGGATTCCTAAGCCCGTTTAGACGGGAGACGTATCATTTACCGGAATATCGAAGACGTCGTGGTGGGTTAGGCAACCGCAAGGAGGTATTTAACTACACGCATTCCTCGCTCCGGAATTGCATTGAACGAACCTTTGGCGTCTGGAAGGCAAGGTTCAAAATACTAAAAGGCATGAACAGCTATCCGATGGACAAACAAAAGATGATCCCCGTGGCGTGTGCTGTTGTACATAATTTCATAAGAAGGGTGCAGGTCGGGGACCCATTTATAGACGATTTTGTAGGTAATGGCGTGGCTGTAGGCCGGAGCGACGACGTTAACGATGATTACGTGTTGGACGAGGGCATAGATGACACTGGGCCTAGTACAGGAACGGACCAACATGGGTCGATGAATCAGTTGAGAGAAAGGATGGCAGATGCTATGTGGGAACGTTACCAATCATATCCGTGGTACAGAGCCACGTGAATGCAAACGTGAAATATCTAATTAATTTCGTGAGGGAATGTAATTATATGATTTATTTGAATTGCATCTACTGAGACGTACGTTTTTTGTGAGTATGGGGTACAAATATTTCATTTCGCTGTAATTTTAAAAAGACTTTTGTTGTCTCATATTGAATTTTCAGCAAACACAAAAATATTTTTGGGAAAAAGACAACCACTTTTACTGTAAAAGACACATTCAAATTATGTGGACTCCAATAGAGTTGGATTGCTATTCCAAACTCCCCCTAAAAACTAAGATAGGGTTCGTTTGGTTGGTTAGTTTGAGTTGAAATATTTTAGTTGTAATAGTAATTTTTGTTGACTTTTATAATAAGACAAAAAACTTTTTCAGAAAAGACAAAAAACTTTTTGAGAAAAAGACAAAAAATTTAGTTTGGGTTGGTAGTTTGAACTACCAACCCAAACAAACCCAGAATGTTAAAAAAAATTAAATAATTTGATTCAGCTCATTTTAGGGACATCCAAACAAGGCCCTTGTTTTTACAATTCAACTCAACTTAAACTTTTTTCAACCAAACACTAAACTCAACTCAAACTTTTTACCAAACACTCATCATTTAAACTAAACTTAACTCATCTCATTTCAAACTTAAAAATCTCAACTCAAACCGGTGAACCAAACGAACCCTTAAAGTTTATGTTTTTTGAAAATAAAAGAGAAAATTTAATATAAAGTTGAGATTTTAAAATCCATATAGTATTTTATTATCTGGAAATGGCATCCAAATGCACCCCAAAAGTCAATAAACTTCAACTCCAAACTAACCAACAAAATGCAGTCTTGACAAAACAAATGAAATGTAACTTACTAGTTCTTATTTTTTAATAAAAGCGTTTTTTTTATATTTAACTTATAAAAATACAAACATGAAAAAATTTATATTGGATTTAACAAATCCTCAATTAAAAATGAATTTATTAGTAAAAATCTAATATATCTTAAAGATTAATGTTTATTGAAATCCGATAATGGATAATTTTCTCGACATGCTAATAATCAAACATGTATAAAGCTCGTTTTAACATTACCTCTATAATCTACAAAGCCCTCGTGTCAGTTTGGAACTGGTAACTTGTAGTATTGAAACCGTCATCAACTCCACATGAACACTAGTTTTATTGAAACAAAATTACAATCATAACCCGGATTTGGTGGACCACAAGCAAACTTAGAAGGTGGAAGACTACCTTTATTACTATAGACTCAAGGCAAAAACAAAACCCCAAAACATAGAAACTGCAAGGCATAAACAACATGATCATTATTCGGCACAACTATCAACCACAAAACGAAGGCGAAACCCTACAATACGGGAAGAACAACCATCGAAGACAATCTAACACACACAAAGAGGCTGGGAAACGCGGAGCCATTAAGAGCAAAAACTACAATAGACGGAACACTACCAAAATGGAGCATGAGCCCATGCGCAACTGCTACCAACCACCAACCCTAATATGAGCCCTCCCGAAAGAGATGCCGCATCACATAGACCAAGCTCCCCCAAATTCGCATCCCTTTTCAAGGCTTCACATTTCTCGTGTCAGTGGAAACCATAGTAACCACCACCAACATCAAGCACCCACCCACAAACGTCAGTTGCTCCCAACTCTACTTTGATGAGGGAGTTGAATCCCAAGAGTCCCAAAACCATAAAAAAGATAAGCATCGAGAAAAAGATGGTTGAAAAGCCAGCAACCCTCTTACTCCACCTGTCCACCTTACTATAACCCAATCCTTCTGATCTCAATGTTACACCCGCCTCCAAATCTTATCGTAGAACTCATAGTTCCATCATTAGGATCGGGAATCTAAAGACTATCATAGCACCACCACTAAGCTACAACTCTAAGAAAGAGGCATACACAAAGAAATCCTAGCAAAATGAGGAGGGAGACAGAGACTAATTTTGATCCAAACCACACTTTTTTTTTTTTTTTTTTTTTTTTTTCAGTATACACGTATCGTTTTAAAACAAACCAAATTAGACATTTCTTTCATGTGTACAACACTCATTTTCATAAATTAATTTTTCTCATGTTAACATCTTTTCTCTTTCTTGGAATATTTACCAAAATGGCAACTTCAAAAATTGAAATTAGCAAAGTAACCTTCTTTCATTTTTACATAAGAATAACAACGGTCATTCTTGATTATTCGAAGTCATTTTGCTAATAAAATTTTTGGAAGATTATTTAACAAAGTAAATAATTGTTTGTCATCTTGCTAATTCACTCAACTAATTTCTTTTTATTTTCTGTCCCCCTTATCATGTATAATCCAAGTGATTTTTTCATATGCAAGCTTTTCTTTCTTTCTTTTTTTAATTTTATTTTTATAATTGATAATTGAAAATCTACACTATAAATCTTACAATATCATTAGGTCAAATATGAGAAACTACCGTTAGTGTATGACTCTGAGCTTACGTTTGATTTGTCGGTTGGACATGAAATTTTTAAGTTAGAATTAATTGACTTTTCAAAAACTAGTTATAAATTTTGTTGACTTTTCAGAAAAAAAAAAATTTGAAAAAGTACAGTTTAGTTAGAGTTAAACTTAAAAGTCAAATGAAACTTAACTATTTTGTAAGCAATTTATAGTTTTCATTTTTTTTAAGGTTACAGTTTTCAGTTATTACCCATAACATTTTAAAAAATAGATAATTACACTTAAATGGATTTTATTTCCCAAATAAAAAGACTTCTTAAAAAGGAAAAAAAAAAAAAAAAGCCCTTTATTTTAAAAGATAAATTACTAGGTTAATTCCAGAATTTTTAATTTAATACAACTTTGATTCGTGATTTTTTTTTTAACTGAAATATCCTTAAATTATTAAAATATTATTATACTAGTCTTTTATAAAATTAGTTAGTTAGAATCGCTTTTTTGACAGAAAAAAATACTAACGGATTTCGTTTAAAAAATAATAAAAATAACTATTATAATAACATTTTAATAATTTAGAGACACTTCCTATTTTTTTTTTTCATAACTGAAATGACTATAAATCATTGAAATATTGTTACAGTAGTCTTTTTTATTAATTTTTATATAAAATTCGTAGTTAACATTATTTTTTGTCAAATTACTAACATTTTTGTTTAAAAATTAACATAAAAATCTATTATAATAATATTTTAAAATTTTAAGAATATTCTGATTATAAAAAAAAATTAGGATAAAAAGTACATAATATTAAAAATTTAGTAACTAACTAAATAATATACTCATTTTTTAGAATGGCTTTCAATTCAAAAACAAAACAAAACAAAACAAAAGGGCATTTCCTCTTTTTTCCACAAAAAAAAAAAAAAAAAAAAAAAAAAAAAGCACCCTCTCTGTCTTTTCAAAATCACAGATTCATTCACAACACGCTCGCAGCCCCCGCTCCCACCACAACACTCGGCGCTCGCGGCGCACGGTAGAGCCGCCTGCAATCGTGATTTCGAAGAGCCAAGTCCAAAGGTAATGTGGCCTCTCTCTCTGCTCTGAAAAATCCGATGAGTTCCAAAGAGAGTTGCAGAATCGAGCTCCGAACTGCCATTCGTCAGCTCAGCGATCGCTGTCTCTACTCCTCCTCCAAATGGTATCCCCCTTTTCCAAAACCCTAACTAGTTTCGATTATCTTCTTCGATAGTTCGATTTTAACAGCTTCATCTTATAAATTTCATTTTTTTTTTCCGATTTTTTTCGATGAATGTTGTCTGGATTGATGTTAAAGATTCGATTTTGAGTTGATAAATTTGTTTTGCAATATGTAAAACCTCAATTCGACCAAATGGGTGTTTCAAAATCGTGTTTTGAAGTTTGAATCTTCCTCAGGGCGGCGGAGCAGCTCGTGGGTATCGAGCAAGACCCGGCGAAGTTCACGCCGGCGAACACCAGGTTCCACCGCGGAAGCTCTAGCATCCGCCGCAGGTTCCGCACCAACGATGTCGCCTCGACGCCGCCCGCCGGTGTGTCCTACGTGTCCACTCCGGTGATGGAGGAAGATGAGATTGTGGATGGTGACTTTTACCTTTTGGCTAAGTCGTATTTTGATTGCCGGGAGTACAGGAGGGCTGCTCACGTGCTTCGCGATCAGATGGGAAAGAAATCGGTGTTCTTGCGCTGCTATGCTCTTTATCTGGTTAGTTGCATTCTCTTCCAGACATCTTATAGTGTGCTTATTTTGCTTTTTCTTCACTTTTGGAAATCCTATTGTATTCGTAGTAGGAGATATGAGCTACTCTTTATCTGGCTGTTGATTCAACAATTGGCACTTAATCAATTTTATTGTGTTGGTTCGTCACCGGTTTAGTCTTTTAACCCGCTCTAGCTAGTGTTAGAACCTTTGAGATCTTGTAGATTGAGGATGGTTGAATTCTTATCTTCATGCCTTCTTTATTTTCTTATATGTTGATACTGTAAATTCCCCCAACTAAGAAACCTTATAAATTCTTTTTCACGTCTTCCCCCTCCACTGCGATTACCGTCCAAGTCTTTGATTCTCACCAATATAACGACTTAAAAATTTATTGGGGGTGCTCAAATAGCTTATTGCACTTTAATTGGTCCAAATTTTCATAATTTTTCCACTTTTTAATTTTTAATGTAGGCTGGAGAAAAGCGGAAAGAGGAAGAAATGATAGAGCTCGAGGGACCACTAGGTAAGACCGATGCTGTGAACCGTGAACTCGTTTCTCTTGAAAGAGAGCTATCGACATTTCGCAAGAATGGCACAATTGATCCGTTTGGGTTGTACTTGTATGGTATTGTGCTCAAAGAGAAAGGGAGTGAGAACCTTGCTCGTTCGGTTCTTGTGGAGTCCGTGAATAGCTATCCGTGGAACTGGGATGCCTGGTTAAAGCTGCAGTCCTTATGCACTACGGTTGACATATTGAACAACCATAGTCTCAATAACCACTGGATGAAGGACTTCTTTCTTGCCAGTGCTTACCAAGAACTAAGAATGCACAATGAGTCTTTGGCAAAATATGAATATTTGCAGGGCACTTTCAGTTTTAGTAATTACATTCAGGCGCAAATTGCAAAAGCTCAGTATAATTTAAGGGAATTTGAGACGGTTGAAGTAATTTTTGAAGAACTTCTAAGGAACGACCCATATCGAGTGGAAGACATGGATATGTACTCCAATGTGCTTTATGCGAAGGAGTGTTTTTCTGCCCTGAGTTACCTTGCCCATAGAGTATTCTTGACAGATAAATACAGACCCGAATCTTGCTGCATTATTGGGAATTATTACAGTTTAAAAGGGCAGCACGAAAAGTCAGTCTTGTACTTTAAGAGGGCACTTAAACTAGACAAGAATTTTTTGTCAGCTTGGACGCTTATGGGTCACGAGTATGTTGAGATGAAAAACACTCCAGCTGCTGTTGACGCCTATCGCCGTGCTATAGACATAAACTCTTGTGATTATCGAGCTTGGTATGGACTGGGACAGGCTTATGAGATGATGGGCATGCGCTTTTATGCTCTTCACTACTTCCGAAAATCTGTATTCTTGCAGCCAAATGATTCTCGACTGTGGATCGCCATGGCTAAATGCTATGAAACGGACCAGCTTCACATGCTTGAAGAAGCAATCAAGTGTTACAAAAGGGCAGTCAGTTGCAATGACCGGGAAGCAATTGCCCTGCATCAGTTAGCAAAGCTACTTCAGGAGCTCGGGCGTTCCGACGAGGCAGCTTTTTACTACAAGAAGGATTTGGAAAGGATGGAAGATGAAGAAAGGGAAGGACCAAATATGGTTGAAGCTTTGCTATTTCTTGCTCAACATTGCAGAAACCAGAAGAGATTTGAAGAAGCTGAGGTGTACTGCACTCGTCTTATGGATTACACCGGCCCAGTAAGTTCTACCATTATTCTTACCTCTATATTTGTTTGTTGACCAAAAAGACATGCCATTGTTAAGATTTTAATGTTTTAGATCAATGCATTTTAACATTTACGTTGCCCATTTTGCAGGAAAAGGAAACAGCGAAGAGTTTGCTGCGGGGCATGAGAACAGCACAATCTAATTTCCCTTCTATGGATGTTGAACACTTTCCTCCCTGATATTTATACCACGCTCTAAGATGCATATTTATACCAGTTTTTGGCTCATGGGAAATGAACGGCCAATGAAAAGTGTGGAATCTATTGAAGACGAGCTTAGCTTGGACTGGGACCATAGAGCAATTCGTTCAATAATATAATTATTTTTGTCAGATTGAGGCTGAATGGCATCGCTGCTGAAATTGAATGTGGTGTGTCTAGGATGTGGCTCAAAGTATGTCTCTGTACTACAACATCATTCTTGTAGGTTTGTTTTTGTTTTTTGTTTCCTTAATTTTTAGTTATAGGACATTAGAATTGTAGCTTAAAGCCTGTACAATAGATCTTCCTTGGCGTAATGGGCATACCGATCATTTCTTCATGCTTCACAGGCTCCAAAAGGTTGAATTGTGCCTCCATGACAGTTCCTTTTTAGTTGAAATTTGTTGAGATGATGCGTTTTGGACTTTCTATCGTGTTTAAGTTAACAAGCGAGTTGGGATTCTCATGTTTTCTTGTTTGATTTTGGCATTCCAGCAAGCTTTTGTGCCAGTCTACTCATAGAACGCAGAAGGTTATATTTAAATATGGAATAAAAAGAAGTTCCCGAATGAGTAGGTTTGATCAGACCTCGTAAAAGTACAATCACATCATAACTAGATTGGCACCATGAACCATTTATAATTATCTTGAGCAAGGCGGTATATAAGCCTTGTTTTTCATTTTCCATGCAATTTTGTGCAGCACCCCTTCACCAAAATTTGTCGTGCTAAGAACCAAATGAAGCTTAATCTTGAAAAGAGATGATATCTACCAAAACACAAATTTAAAGCAAGCATAACAACTAATAAATAAACTTGCTGTTGTTTCAAAGATCTCCATATATAGATTATCTTACATAAAACGAAACCCATGACCATATTATTATCCATGATTTATCATAGTTCAATTTGCAACTCAGTCAGCTGATGCAAATTTTAACACAAACATTCAAATCACCCAAAAACCATAATAGAGTTTTGCACAAATTATTTAGCTCCGGTTAGGGTCTGTGAAGAAGCTGTTGACGGAGGGCATGATTTCCGGAGCTCTGTTGCGGACGTATTTTCTCAGAAAATGCTCGGAGTACTTCTCTCCCTCAGCAAAGTTTTCCAAAACTCCGGCAGCCCTCGTCTCCTTGCTAACCCTGAACATTAAAAGAGACTAAAATAGTAAGACCCCAGATATCTTGAATTCCACAAAAACCGAATTCACTGAAAGAAATGCACACAAAAGCCAGACATAATTATATGCCAACGAAAACACAAATCTGTAGATTCATATTAGAAATCTCAAGCACTTAACAAAAGATTGGTTAATGTAAACACCTTGATCACCCAAATATTCATGACGTGCCTAAATATAATCTACTAAGCCACCTAACAATTAAAATGAACCCTAAGGAAGTTCATTAAAGTGCTGTACTTCAATTTCTAGTCACCCAAAACATTAAATCAAAATCACTAAACTTGTATGCCTTTTGGTCGCTAAGTAAACCTAATTGAGTCCAACAAATAAGGTCTTACACACACCCAAAAAAATAAATAAAAAATAAATAAAAATAAATCTTTACGAGAAAGTAAATATGAACAACATTAACCAAAACAAATAGACCCAAAATTCGACCTTTCCCTCTTCTAATCCACCTCTTCATCAAAACCAAACAATTCCAAATAGCTTTCATCAATACCAGATACGAAATCTCATCTTTAAGCAAACAATTACCTCCCAGATTCTCTCTTTAATCAACAATACACACAAAAATCTTGCCCTTGAGCATTCAAATACATCACAATAAGAAGAGATATAAAAATAAAAAATAAAAAATAAAAAAGCGAAATTTACCTGACTTCAGGGTTGATGCAGATATTGCGGACCAACTGGAATCCGCAGATTCCGATGGCGACACCGACGGCAGCGAACAGCGGGTAAACCTACGAGAACAAGCACAAAACAGAATCCCCCAAGAAATTTTCCCAGAAAAAAAAAAGGGTACAAAAGAAAATCCCTAAGAAAATTTTGTAGGACGAAGAGAAAAATGAACCAGAGAATCAAGATCTGAACCGAATTACCTCAGGCCTCAGCCATTTACTCGCAGTGGAAGAAGCCATTGCCGTGATTCGGAAGAGGATCGAAGAGAGAGAAAGCGTTAGAGTTGCAGAAAGAGGCGGAACTAATCAAGTGAGGTAGACTTAAATCTAGTTGAAACATTTTTATTTCTTTATTAAATAATGATAAAATAATAATATATATATATATTTTTTTTTAATTTAGATGGGTGGATTTTGATTGGCCATTGGTGGAGGGGTATGACTTAATTTTGTACCCGTTACTTAACGAATCATGAGAGGACACGTGGGAAAATTAGCTTCCCCAGACGAGCTGTTTGGAGGAAAACCATGAGTGGACAATTCTGTATTTTTCAAGTTAGAAATTCTAACGATTTTAATGGTATTATCTTTTTAATTGCCCTTTAATTTAAGATTTTTTTAAAGGAAATTTAAAATAACAATGAAATGACAAATCCCATTATTAAATATAAATGAGCGAATATTTTCCGTATGTGAAACTTACATACACGTAATTGTGTAATTAGTAGGCGACAGTACATTTTTAAATTCTAAGAATAGAAATTATGATTTTAATCTTTTTTCTAAGCAAGATTTAGCTGCAAGGAAAGAGTTGGGATATTCTAGTATAGAGAGAGAAGGGCTAGGGACACAAATCTCTCATAAACCCAGGAGAAATTAGTTGAGTGGCTGAACTTATTTATTTATTTTTTAATGATTGATAATCATTAAAATAATTGATAAGCTAGTCGATCAAATTTAGTCATTAATGTTTCATTTAATTTACTTTGGTTAAACACTCATTGATATCGATTAATCATATATCACTTCTTCCTAATCACTTAAAATCAATAAAGCAATATTTTCAATCACTTCTTTCTGTCAACTTGAATCACAAAACAATATTATCATTTCGCCATGGGGTGTTACAAGTTAACAACCTCGACATACGTTTAATGTTTACATACTCTATTAAAAAATCAAACGACATTAGGTTAAGAGTGATTTTATTTGGCTCGGAGTTGCTCCGCATTGAAATACGGGCAGTTCGGAGTAGGAGGACTAGGACCTATTGTATCTCGTGCAGATCTGACTCTATGCGGGGGCTTCACGGCTAAAATGGATAATGACAAATAGAATCTTCCCCCGACCTCATCGAAGAACTTTAAAAAAGAAAACTGCTTCCTACACATAGAGACTTTGTACATTACAAGAATCAATTGTCTTCTCAATAACTTGCGTACATAAATACCAAAACCATTTGAAGTAGAGCTCAGAATCTCTCAAGGATGCTCTTAATTTTATCAGAATAGCAGAGAGTAAGCGGAAACCATAACAAAATGTCGGAAGCTCGACAGTTTCTTTGGGAGCTAGAAGCTTTTTTCTGTTGATTTCACTATCACTCCATGGTTCAAGCCTCGGACAAAGGACAATCCGGTTGTCTATACAAGAATTCTGATCAAAGTTTCAGAATCTTATCTGAAGCTGCCCGTCTCAATTTCCATCGGCGAAGATACTTTCTCCATCATTTTTGTTTTGCAGGCAAACTTGATTCAATCATCCATGTTAGTTCCTTTGTCTACGAGCACGGTCGCGCCAAGAACCTTGTTGCTTTGCAAGTACCTGAAATCAAGACAACAACAATATATCAAAGTTCAAACGTTCACTCCGCGTCTCTCTCAACAAATGAAAAGGAGAAAACAGAGATAATTTACCTTCTCACTTAAGAGGCTTGCAGCAAGTTCACTTCCATTGCTCTCCTTTTTCTCAGTCTCAGTCTCCGTCTCTGGCTCAGCCTCATCATCAGTCGCAATGGATGGCAGGATTACGGGTGCACCAAAAATGGCCTCGTCATGAGCAGCTCTAATTTGCTCCTTGCGTTTTGCCTTAAAAAAGACACCAAATGTAACATCAGAAACTACATAATACTATTTCGTAGTTTGTACAAACACAAATGGGAGATGCATTTGCTCACAAGTCAAAGACAGAAATTAAATGAATCTTTGGTTGCAAAAGAGATGAGAAACAAACCTCAACTGCAGAGAATCGGAAACTTTGACCAATGTGCTTCACTAATGTTATATCATCTTCTGCAGCTGTAGATAAGGTGAACATGTCGATATGTATTGTATGAAAATTTCTACCTTGCACTAACAAGATCGTGTCCGCAAGAAAAGTTTCAATTACAACTTGTAAGCTACACATATATGTATTCTTGATGTCAGTATGATATACAATTAGAGAGTCAAAAAAGCTCCATGAACCATTTCTTAACCTCGGCTTATGTAACTCATCCAAAGGTCTGCATTAATACGTTGAGAAAATGATATTATCTCATCTTCTTAGAGGTACTGTCAAGCTATAAAAGTTCAGACCCATTTTAGATGTGTTTAATCATGGGAACTTTGATACAAAAGATGCAGAAGTTTTATGCACTCAAATGTCTTCCGAGAAAATAAACTAAAACCTTGCGATGACAACAACATTACAAATATTAAGATCCATAATCCAGACAGACAGACAGAGAGAGGAAGAGTTAGCACGAAAATAACACAATAGCAGCAGTAAGTTGGCTAAAATCTATGCAACTGAACTCATAGAAAGATACTACAAGAAATATGCATAATAACTGCTACTTTCTAGAAGATTACAGTCAGGCAGTTCAGCAAAAAATGTGTAACCTTCGATATCCTCATCATCAAGTGGTGCATCCTTGTTGAACTCAAACCTCTCCCAACCCGAGCTCCCTTTTGTTGCATCTTTTTCAACTGCATTTAAGGCAAGAAAAATCTATAACAGGGTATTGCAGGGGGAAGAAAAAGCAAATTCTTGATAGAGAAACCATCATTTCATAAAATACATAGGACAGCTCAGTCCCCTTATTTCTTTAAAAGATCAATTTCACCACCAATCCTTAATATCACACACACCCAAACAGGAAAAAATTCACCAAAGCTCGGAACCTTCAAATTTCTAAACATCAGCCATCTATATTCTGGAGCAGTAAGGTAAACAAATTTCTAATAAGGGATGAACTAGAACACATATGGCAATAGTTTAGCCACTTGTTAAAGGATATTCATTGAGACCAGCTCTAAGAGAGCATCATATCATCAAGGTAAACCGGTAAACAGCTAGCTAGCATGTGTAACATCTCGATAATACATTATTACATCCTTTAAGATCATCATTAAACATCTTTTAAACATCAACAAACACACAAGGAGCTCACATTATAAGGTCTTGCAGAATAATATTGATAAGCAAAGAACAGCCAAAATGCTATTCATCCAACTATACTCTCTACAAATAGTTTTATGTTGGCAAAATGATATGCATAAAATCCCTAGAAAATTAATACAAAAACACATCTTTTATCGACCCACTTCCTCAATTTACCCCTTTTTTGGTTAAACCACTCTCTATTTCTCATCTCACAAGCAACTCGGAACGTCTATTCAGTCTTGGTGAAAACAAAGGACACAAGAATCCTTTCCACAGGTGATTTGCAAATTTTCCTAGTGTCGGTCATTTTATCAATAGTTCAGCTCCAAGTAACGTGTCCACATTAACATAAATCGAAGGATAGATTAAGGAGACTAAAACAAACTAAATAAGTACACTAAACTAACTAAACTCTACCTGGAGGAACCGTTAAGCTATCGCACTTTTCTCAATCTAATATAATTATTAAGTGATCTTACAGTTTAGAACTCAAATGCGACTTACCACTATAGTTTCTTCTCGTATCCTACCACGGAATCTCCGCAGATTAAAATTGTTAACAAATAGTTTGATACAGTAAGCAATAATTACCAGTTTCAGCCAGTTGAAGCTTCATCTTTGCTTTGACTCTGTCGGCTGGTGACTGCTCACAACACAAACAAAAAAGAGACGCTTCTGACAAACTAACTCCCACCACTTAAGAAATCAAAAAACTCTCTCGTAAAAATTACAAATTGAAGCTGAAATTTTTATGTTTCAGTCATTAAATTCAATCATAACAAGCCGAATCAGTCACCAATTTCATTGCCAAATTCAATCAAACGCATAGAAATCAACGAATTTTACCATCTTGTCATAGCCTTCGATCAACCGCGAATAATCGACACCTCCATTCCTCTCCTTCCGTACTTTCCTGTCCTTCTCCGACCTCCGATCTCGCGGCGACGAGCTCCGGCTCCGACTCCTCCTCTCAGCTCTCCGCTTCCGAGGCGACGAGCTCCGGCTTCTCCTCCTCTCTCTTCGCCGCCTATCGCCATCCGAATCGCTCCGAGACCTACTTCTCCTCCTTTTATCTCTATACCTCTCTCTGCTCCTACTTCGCCGCCGCCGATCTCTCTCCCTCTCTCTGCTCCTACTGCGCCTCCTGGAACTATGCCGGTCGTCCCTCCGAGAAACCCTAGCAGCCTGGTCTCTATCTTCATCTCGGGAAGGGCTTCGCTTCTTCTCCGTCTCATTCTCCTTCTTCTTCTTCTTGAGCTTGTTCTGTATGGACTCAAGTTGAGCTTGTTTCTCGTGCTCCGAGGCCTTGGAGGGGCTGGAGGCCTTGACGAAGTTGCTGAGGAAGGAAGAAGACGAAAAAGAAGGGAGAGCCGAACCTCTCACCGGCACATTTCCGGCGTCCGATGGGGCGGAGAAGCCGAGGCCTTGCTTGAATCTGGCGGCGCCTCCGCCTTTCCGAGTTAGCTCGTCGTAGTACGCCGCGGCTTTCTCTTCCTCCATTCTTGCAAGCTTCTCGAGCTTCGAGCCTTCAACGACCTCAGACGGAGAACAGGTTTTGGGTTGGAGGTTTTGGTTGGGCTTGATGGGCCTTGCAGGCTGAGGCCCGCTTATAACAATGGGCTTCTTTAGGGCCCGTTTTAAACAACAGTTGGAGTTTGAGTTTTATAGGTTGGATTTAAAATATGTGTTTGGTTAAATTGTAAATTGGAAATAAAATGTGATATAGAAAATAGTGTAAAATATGAATTATGTTTACAAAAAAAATATGTTATATGGATTTTATTTTTTTTTCTCTCGTCATTTTATGCGATTTAAAAAAATTTATCTCATTTCGATTTGAAATAAGAAAACTATGAACGTTTAAAGGTTGAAGTTTTTTGATAATGAAATAGAGAGAAAATGAGATTTAGATTTGAGAACTTTAGAGTTGAGTTATAAAATTCCATCTAAAAACGTTGTTCCAAATGAACTAAGAGAGAGAGGTTTCTAACATTCCAAAAACAATTATACAAATAATATTATTTGTATTATCATGTCTAGTACGGAGGACTTTTGTGCTTAAAGTTTTTTTTTTTTAAGGCAATATAATTTTTTATATATTGCTGAATGGAAACAAGAGAACCTTTTTAAAAAATATTTAAAATAGTTTTTTTAGGGAATATTTTTTTGTTAAAAAAAAAAAACTCTTGTTTGGTTTATGTTTATAGAATTAAGTCATTTTGTTTATCTAGTAATGAACTAATAGATGGTGATTTCCCTTAATACCTAAAAAGTCAAAAAAAAAAAAAAAAAAAAAAGGGACAGGTAGAAGTATTAAGTTAGATGGTTGGTTCTAATTGTAGTCCTCTTGATTTGAAAATTTGATTTTGAGAGTTTGTTTTGATTGCAGAGTTTGCGAGTCACCGTGTTTGCTGAAGAGGTTGATTAGTGGCATTTGAAACTTGCTTTTCAGTTTCAAAGAATACATTTGTTCGTCGAACACGTGTTTTGATGTTTGAAATTAAGTTCATTTGAAATACGTTCTTTGTAATTACACACATATATATTATTGTAATGGTGGTGACACGGTTAGTAACAATATCCTACTTAGAAATTTTGCTTCTTCCAACCTCAAAGTTCGAGTTATGACACAGACAATATCCAATCTTTGAAAAAAAAAATATATATATATATATATACACACACACACACACACACACACACATCCTGTTCTTAAAGCACGAGGATTTTGCTAAATATACTACTTGTCTATTTTTGACTTTATCAAAAAAATTTGGTATTGCCACTGAAATAAAGAAAAGAAAAATCTCAAAATTTATCATTTCAAGCATGGAAGCACTATACAAATCCCATTAATAAAAATATGAATACCTTAGTGGGTGACAATGGGACCACTTGGGATGGAGCTTTCTCAAATTGAAATTTGTGGTTCATAAGTTAGCTCCAATTCTCTCCATTCCTTTCTGTTTGAATGTTGATATGGAAAAGTTTTCTTGTGATGTGAACATATAATAAAATTTTGGACAGAAAATTGACTGTTTTGTCAAAAGTTGAGTATTTACCTTCAGCCTTGCCTAAGCTACATGGGCGATGTTTGAGGTCAAATTTGGAAACATATTTCCAAACTTTTTTTTTTTTTTGTCATTTTCATCCGATTTTACTATTCACTTTTTTAAATATTTTAAAAAATTCAAACTTTAAAAGTTCATAACTTTATCATTTTAAGTCGAAATTAGATTTTTTTTTAAATTACATAGAATTTCGAAAAGAACGAAATAATATCAATATTGCTATTTTTTTTTCCGGATACATTTCAATTTTTTATACTTTTTCGTTCAAAACAGTTTATTTTCACCAAATACACATTTTCAAAACTCAAACCATCTCCAACATTCAAAACACCGTCTTCAAAGGTGACCTAAAATGGAGCCTTGGTCAATTCAAAAGAATATATCCGTTTAGTAAACCTTTCACTTGATTCTCTGTTCCACTCATCATTATTGTGCTAGTAAAACTTTAAGAGCTCGTTTGGGATCACATTTGGAGACGGTGTTTTGGAGTTTGGAGATGATTTGAGTTTTAGAAATGTGCGTTTGGTGAAAATAAACTATTTATAGTGAAAAAGTGTAAAAATTTAAAATGTGTTCAGAAAAAAATTAATAATATGAATCTTGTTTCGTTCCTTTCAAAATTCTATGCAATTTGAAAAAAAAAATCTCATTTCGACTTAAAATGATAAGAATAGGAATTTTTAAAGTTCGAGTTTTTTGAAAATATTTGGAAAAATGAATAATAAAATTAGAGGAAAATGACAAAAAAATGTTTGAAAATATTTTTGGAAACATATTCCCAAACGGAACCTAAGCAACAAAACTCTTTTAATCTTCAAATCAGAGGGAAAAACAAAAAACAAAAAATATTTAAATTTAAAGAAGGAATAACTTATTATGAGAACTATAATTTACCTTTACTTTATCGGTATGTATTGTTGTTTTAACTCTCGAATTAATTTTTCAATAGTGATATGTAACTGTAAGCAGTTATGCATTTCATGTTACAAATTTTTAATATGAACACTCATGATTAGCTTCTATGCATTACGATGAAAACAAGTGTAAAGTTATCATTAGATCATATCTATAAGATTATAATAATTAAACTAATATAATCTTAGGAAATGTCTAGTATCTAGTGGGTGAATACATTCATTCAATAGTTGTGACTTTTTATTGAAA
Organism: Ficus carica; assembly: GCA_009761775.1. Lineage (NCBI taxonomy): Eukaryota > Viridiplantae > Streptophyta > Magnoliopsida > Rosales > Moraceae > Ficus > Ficus carica. Next base: position 6,009,316 of record CM019744.1, on the reverse strand, counting down.
AATTTATAATAAATAGTTGATTTACATATAACATTTTATTTATAATTTAGTAACATGATATTATTTATTGATGCGAATGACATGTATCACTGAAAAATCTTATATTAGAATAATCTGATTGTTATAATATTCTTATAAAAAATTACAAATATATTTTGTTATAATGTCGGATAGCAATTCATTCTTATGATTTTAATGTGATTTAACCATTCAAAATAATATGAAGTTGTATCATCTGAATCCAAAATATTTTGAAGATTTATGGAAATTTTTAAACTAGGTATTTCATAAGTCAATATATGCTGTTATGAATTTCTTGTTTATTGACTATCTCTCAATAATATTATGTCAAATCATCTAAATTTAAAATTAATCATAAAAAAATTAAATATTAAAAATTTTTAAATAAATTATTGAATTATCAAAAATATAAGATATAATTATTGAGACGTGAAAATGTAACATCAAAGATGACTCAATATTCTATTTCTATGGACTCTACTCTTTAAAATAATAATTAAATAAAAAGACCTTTATGCCCAACCACCAAAAGTAGAACAAAAGATGTGAAAGAAATCCCATGACATTTTCCCTAGGAAAAAAAAAAAAAAACAAGGGAAAACAAACAAATCCAACAGATCCAAGCAAATCAAATCAAGATCGGAGCGAAACTAACACAAACTCCAAAGTTCCAACTCCAACTCCAAAGGCAAAGGCAAACAACGAGAGAGTATCAAAACGGTGGCTGGCAAATTGGATCTCCACGAGGACACCCAGATTTTATTATTTTTCCTTTTTTCTTTTTTAAATAAAAAGGAACAAAAGCATATAATATAATATTTTTATAGAGATCTGACTGTTCACGCAAATGGAGGTGACCAGACTAGAGAGAGAGAGAGAGAGAGGATCAGAATTCAGAAGAAAGAAAGATTTTATTACAATGATCAACAAATCTTTTTTAATGTTCGCTTTTTTACCAAAAAAATAAATAAATAAATAAATAAAAACAATCTTTTTTAATGTTTGCTTATTCACCAAAAAAAAAAAAAATATTTTTAATGTTGATGAGGACATTGGGTCCCACAAAACTGTACTAAATCGTATCCTTCAAAGATTTAGTGAGAGACCGTACTAAACAAAAACAAAAGAATGTAATTTTTATTTATTTATTTAAAAATTTTCTTTCTTTCTTGGAAGTGATTGATTGACAGACTCCTTTTTATTCAAAGTCTTGAGGAGCTGATCGGCAGCCATAGAAAGCCAGCTTCATTGCCCTTGATCCGCCATTTTTCTGCTTTGACGCCGCCGCCGCCGGCTGCAACTGCTGGTGTTTGTTTGGTAAGGGTCCGTTTGGTGAAATAATTTGAGTTAAAATTTTTAAGTTTGAGTTGGTTGACTTTTTAAAAAATAATTATAATTTTTATTTATTTTTTAGAAAAAGATAAAAATTGAGATTAAAAAATACAGTTTAGTTTGAGTTAAACCATTTCACCAAATAAGCCCTAAAACTTTTTAAAAGTTGGTTTATGATTTTCTGAATTTAAAAACTATTTCTGAAAATATTTAAATAATTTGTTAAAAGTATTTATGGTCTCTAAATCAGTTTTTTTTAAATCAAAACTAACAAATATAATTTTTGAAAAAAAATAAAACACTTCTTTATCAGCTTTTAAATTATATACTTTAATTTAGGTTCCGTTTGAAGCTCAAGTTTAAATTTAAGATTTAAACTCAAATTTTTATTTTTTTCTGAAAATTTTTTTTATCTTTTATAAAAAGTCAACAAAAATTACTATTCAAATTTAAAAATTTCAACTCAACTCAAACTCAACTCAAACACCAAACACCCTCTTAAAATTTTTATATTATAAAAAAAATTTAAAATCATTTTAACTTCTAAAGCTCTCTTAATAATGCAAACACTAAATATTTACTAAAAATTCACAGTTTTTACTTATATTCTTTTACTACTAAAAGATGAAATAAAATATCTATCAAATGTACCCTATATGTTATTTTCACAACGCCAGAACTTTATGGCAGGACCTTCTACTATGTATTATCAGCGAAAATTAATATTTAAAATTTGTTTGGATAATTATTTTGAGATTGTTTTGGTTATTATTTAGAAAGTTTTTTTTTTAGCGTTTTCTCTTTTAAAAATTATAATTTACTTTTTAAATCTATGATCAAAACGGAGGACTTAGTCATTGGTTATTTTTTCAATCGTTCGATCTATAGCGACAAAGCAATCCTTCTATTTTAGTGCAACATATTTTTATGAAACTATAAAATTAAAATTAAAAGGTGTAAAGTTCAATGTGAGTGTACATGTAAAGAATAATCTCAATTGGGGCAAAACACAAGAAAATCACAACTTTTTCAAAACCTATTTTAGAAAAAAAAAAAAAAAAATCAGATCAATGGGGTGACTGCCCATTCATCTTCTTATGGCTCCACTACCGCTGATCTATGAATGTCTATGGTAAAAATTTACAGCATGTGACATGAAACTGCTTCAGTCAAAGATCAAATTAATAAAAAATTAATCGAACGGTCGAAATGATAATTCTTATTGATAATTTGAAATAAGATGTCATATTATAAAAACCTTTATTGTAATTTCAATATTTGTTTTCGGTTTTTAGATGTCGATTTCGTTCACAGGAATGAACAATTTCAAGGAAACAAAATTTTGAATTGTGAGTTACATCCATCCACCAGAAGGACTGTTATAAGTGTATCTAGTATTGATAATTTTGAAACAAATCATTTTGATCCCTTAATTAATAATAAAGTGTCTGTTTTCATATAAAATCCAGTACGAAAATAGGCAAATAGCATGTGAATATGCCGTACAAGCAAAGATTTTTAAATCTACCGACTGTGAAATGAGCCAATAGATGTGAAGTTCTTGAAATGATTATTGACCTAAATTTTGTTTTGAAAAAGCCAAATGGAAAATGAGAGCACCGTGCTTTTTGAAAAAGCAATAGCGTTTGGTTGTGCAATTTTTTATAATTATAAAAGGGATGGTTGTGATAGAGTCCATTAGGTAAAATTTTTAAAACGACGTGTGGATAGATATTAGAAATAATCATTTAAAAATTAGTTTTTTAAACAAATTTAATAAAATTTTATCATATTTTAATATGATATAGATATAAATTTAGGGCCTGTTTGGTGGAACCACTTAATCCATTCAACTCAAAATTTTTTTTGTCTTTTTTCTAAAAAGTTTTTATCTTTTTTCCAAAAAGTTTTTTGTCTTATATGAAAATTCAAAAAAATTTACTATTGAAACTTAAAAATCCCAACTCAAACTACTCCACCAAACTCCCTCTTATTCATCTCTTCGGTACGAATATATTAAAAAAATAATAGTTTTAGTTGAAGATGAAGTGAAATAATTATAAAAATTTAAAACATTAAATATAAGAGATACATTTTTGAATTCAAAAATGTTACTATACAAAATAAAGTTGAAATTGAAAAGAGACGAGGGTTGATTCTGGAAACGGAAAACTTATTCCATTTCATTATAAAATGAAATGGGTCAAACCTACCAAACAAACACCATGTTCATCTCATTTACAAGATGAGAGAGAACAAACATACGAAACAAACATATCTATATTCTAATGGGTCAATATTTGATACAATAATTTTTTTCATTTAAAAAAATAAAACTTAAGGCCTTATTTAAAAAGAAATAGATATTGAATAAAAATAGGAATATATAACTGCTGCTTTTTTTTTTTTTTTTTTTTTTTTTTTGAAAAATCCCGTTCACAGTTTAAAAAAACAGTCCTCATCAAATGGTAGGGTAAAACAAGAACAAAATATCTTTAGCACTTTTGTATCTACCTAATTTTTTCTTTTATAGGTTCTTGTGATCGATCTGTTTTGTGAGAAATTGTTGTGCGTGTGTGTGTTTTGCTGTCTATACCAAAAAATATCTTTAGCTATTATCAATGAGTAATTGTGGGTTCAGTAGCAATATAAATTCAAATTCATCTCAATTTTTTTGAAAATATTCTAGATTAGTATTTGATTTAGTATATATTTTTATAATACTACTTATTCATCAATAAACAATTCTCGTTAGAATCCTCCGATATAATTTAAATAAATTTTTTTACTCAAACCTTTTATCCAAACAACCCAAGAAATAATGAGCAGGCAAAATAATAATAATAATAATAATAATAATAATGCACCATAATTAATATAGGATGGATCTCGCTTTTGAATCTACGCTATAAAACTTATTTTTACCATCATGTGATGTTGAACATTATAAAAAGGAAAAATAATTAAAAAATAAATAAAAGAACCAGTTAATATCTCATATTTTCTATGAAAACTCGAAAAGGAAGTCTCAAATCTGGACAACCCAAAACCAGAGACAGAAAAAGACAATGGAATATGTTTTATGTTTAGTTTGATATTTCAACTCAATTTTAACTAAATTATAATCTTTATCTTAAATTTTATTTTTTTAAATATTAATAAAAATTATAATTAATTTTAAAAAATCAACACGCTCTAATTTAAATTTTTTTTATCTTTAATCAATAAATCAAAACGTAAGTTTAAAATAAGAGGGAATTATTTATTTATTTATTTTTTGCTTGTTGACTCTATAGTTTCATGAGCTTGGGTCAAAGTATTTCTTTTCCACTATATATGTAGGCTGCTAGGGCGCGTAGTAAACAATAGAACCAAAAAAAAAAAAAAAAAAAATTTTTTTGATAGAAAAGTAGGTCAAAAACTTGTGTCATTGAATATTTGTTTTTTTTTTTGTCACACTCATGACTAGTGGTATTAATTAGGGAGACATGGGTCCTATGAAATTCTAGGCATTGTTTTACAGTAATGCCTCTCTCTCTCTCCCTCTCTCTCAATAAAAAAATCTCACTCTATTATGTGATTTTCAACAGATAAGTAAAGAGTACTGATAGTATGGACCTATGGTAATAAAACAGTAATGAAACTACCTGTTGATGGTTGTTTTAAATGGGTCTTGCGTTTGGTAGGCGGTCGTCCTCTTTGTTATAAATATTTATATTCGAGTCGTTCTTATTATTTTGGTCGGGAGATATGAATAATTCATTTCGTGAGAAATCTATATATCATGTAGGGAGACATCTACCTCCCTGATTATTTAGGTATATCAACCTCTCTTTTTATAACCCTCTTTATTTTATATATAAAAAAAAAAAGGTCTTACTTTTTTAACGTTTTTTAGGTGGGTTAGTTCGATGCTTGTTCTTATTGTAGAAAATCTTGGATTCAAGTCACTCCTATTTTATTGGTCCGATTGTCTTTGCATTGTTGATAGGTCATCTAAAGTGATTTGAAGTTGTTTAGACTCCAATCTCTCTCCTTACAACCTTAGTTCTTTATTACAAAAAGGGGTCTTACTTTTATTGGATTATGTTAAATATGTGTGTTTCTTTCTAAAATTTAATTTATTAGGATTTTTTTTTTTCCGGATACAATTTATAAGACGAGATTAAACTCGCAACCTTCTCTAATAATATTTATACCTCTATCTTAGGTTGTTAGGATATAATTTGACAGCTAAAAGTAAGAATTTTCATGATTTTGTTTTTTTGCATTCCCTAGGTTAGAAATCCTCTCTTATGTTTAGTAAGACGCTCGTCTTCCTTGCTAAATGTTTGGATTCGAGTTGCTCTTTCACTGCATTAGTTGAGGTATGTGGGTAATTTACTTTGTGAGGGATTTATATATCACATAGGAAGACATCCATCTTCCCCCATTATATGGGTATGCCAACCTCCATTTTTATAACCCTCTTTATTTTACAAAAACAAAAGGGTCTTACTTTGTTAATGTTCTCTAGGTGGGTTAGTTGGGTGCTTGTTCTTCTTATAAAAAGTCTTGGATTCAAGTTATCCCTACCTTATTGGTCCGATTGTCTTTGGAATGTTGACGGGTCACCTAAGGTGAGTTGAAGTTATCTAGATTCCAACCTTTTTCCGTATAACCTCAATTATTTATTGGATAAATTATTATTTAGTCTCTAAACTTTTAACATTGTGCAATTTTGGTCTCTAAACTTTTTTTTGGTAGTTGGAATGCCCCTAAACTTTTAAAATATTGCTACAATAGTCATTTATGTTAATTTTTGAACGAAATATGTTAGTAATTTGGTTTAAAAAAATGATGCTAACTTCGGATTCTATCAAAAAAGTTAACAAAAAAGACTACTGTACTAATATTTTTAATAGTTTACGATCATTCCAACAACGAAAGGGAATGCCCGAAAACTATTAGAATGTTGCTATAATAGTTATTTTTGTTAATTTTTAAACAAAATCTGTTAATAATTTAGTCTAAAAGTAATGTTAACTAACAGATTTTGTTAAAAAATTAACGTAAAGGATTATTGTAGCAATATTTTAAAAATTTAGGAGCATTCCAGCTACGAAAAAAAAAGTTGAGTAACCAAAATTGCACAAACTTAAAAATTCAGGGACCAACCTAGCAATTTACCCTTATTTATTAAAGGAAAGGGTCTTACTTTTATTAGATTATATTAAACATGTGTGTTTCTTTCTAAACTTAATTTATTAGGAATTTTTTTTCCAGATACAATTTATAGGGCGGGATTAAACTATGCAATCTTCTCGAAGATTTTTACCTCTGTCTTAGGTTGTTAGGATATAATTTGATAGCTAAAAATAAGAATTTTCATGAATTTTTTTTTTTCGTATTCCCTATGCTAGAAGTCCCCTCTGATTTAGTTTCAGGAAAAAAAGTCCTCTATAGTTTAACAACATCATTTTTTAGTTTAAATTGGAATGAGATGATTCGAACTCTTTATTTATAAATTAAACTACACATTCAACTATATCATTCAATCAATAAAGGAAGACAATAAACTTATAAATTGAGCAACGTCCCTCAATTCTATATTCAGTAAAGGAAGGCAATAAGCTTATAAATCCTGCACAAAATGCCCGTTCTTTACTTGTAATATGAATAAAATAAAGAGTTTACCATAATATTTATTTTCCATGACAACAATTTTGTAAAAAGAAATTAATATAACAACAAATAATTTATTAATCATATATTAGTGTTGTATTTTTTTAAATCATTATTATTATGCAAAATAAATAACATGCTATATACCAATTTATACAGGTTATAGTGTGTAATACTGATTGGTCCTTCAATAATATGACTAAAGACAAAACTCTAAATTCCATAATATCACAATTTGAATATCGTAATATTTCATTTACTCTTATGCTCAGAATTTTTTTTTGTTTTGTTTTTTTATCCATTTTCTTTGATATTGTCGGATTTATCTATTTGAATATTTTTGGATTTATCTATCTTAAGCTTGTGAAATTTTTTAGTTCTCTTTTATATTTGTACACATTTTTAATTTCAAATTGTTTAGTACTTTCTCCTCGTCTCTAATCTTCGATCTTATTAGTTGGCACTTTGGACCAGTGAAGTATGAATTATTTGCCATTGTGAACACAAGTTTTGGCTTTTGTTTTAGCATGAATTACTTGGAGCAACAAAACTTGGTTGGCAATTAGGGCAATATTATTGCCTTATGAGTTGTAAAGCTCACCATTAAAAAAGATATGTGGAATATATATACACGTATATATATATATATGTGTGTGTGTGTGTGTTTATATACTTAAAAGTTGCTTTGAGCTTTCTCGATTATCTTGAAGATCGTATATAACTATAGATAGAAAAAGCCTAACTACGAAATATTTTTATAATTTAATCTATGATTACTAGAAAAAGGTAAGACAAGTTAAATATAATAAAGGTTTAAGATTCATCTAGATATTTTATACTAATTAATAACCCTTTTTTTCCCCCTATAACTTGGTATCTAGCTAGCTGTCCAAGATTACACAAGTTGATTCAACCAAGAGATATATATCACCCAAACCTGTCTCGATTTGCCAATATATAATCTTGTGTGAATATGTCTGTAAAATGTGACTTCCTCTGCAATTGATGCTTTATACAAAAAAAAAATAAAAAATTATAATAATAAAAAATTAAAAAAAAATTAAATATATATATATATATATATGGAAAATCATTATTGAAGTTGATGGAAATCTTAAATGGTTGTTGGAATCCATAACTTGCGGTTAAGGATTACTTATCATTTTTCTATTTTTTTTTATTTGGAATAATATTAGGATACAGATTTTAATTCTAATTTTTAAATATTAATCTAAGTAATATAGATGTTGTTATGTTTTAATTAGTAAGTCTTTAAATAACTGTTACATCAATTAAAATCAAAAGATTATCTTTATCTTTATTTATTAATAAACAATGACAACTCACTATCACATAAATTGATATTTTCAAATTAGAATTAAAGTCATTGTTTCTAGGATTATTCATTTATTTGTTCATCCATCTCTACTCTGTAAGCTATAATGTGAATTAAAAACCCAAGAAAGATTTACAAGTGAATGGTTTTAGTGGATTTGTATATTTCTCTTTTAAAAAAATTATGGTAAAAATTATTCAAACCTATTATGATAATCTTAAATATAGTTGCCTTTAATGCATTAATCTACATTTAACACGTACACAATTGATTGCAATGAAATTTGCATAACGATTCATGTACATCTTAAAAACTTTGGAATGTGAAATTTCAGTTTCAAATTGATGAATAGAAATGATCTTAGAGTCTGATGAGCAAAACTTCTTACAAATATTTAAATTATCTGTTAAAAGAGCTTTTAATCAAAACTATAAAAATATAACTTCTAAAAAATGACATTTTGAATAAATTTTAAAATTTGTATCAAATTAATTTCTAAAAGACACTATAAACTTTATTATGATTTGTTTATTAGAAAAATTTAGAATCATCATACTTTTAATTTATTATAAGCTTTTTTAATAATATACTTTCAAAGAGCAAAATCTATCCACTTAATCGAAGAGAAAAGAAATAAAAAAGTAGTCACACGAAAATATTTCAATAGGTCAAAGGATCTCATTCTTGCAATTATAAAAATAATTTCTCACTCATAAAAAATAATATTAAAATAGATTTGAGTTCCAAAAAAGAAAAGAATGTATAATCTGGATTCAGTAATATATAACTGATCAGTGACAGGCTGCATCAAAGGCAATCGAGTTCACAGGAAGACCTGCCTCGTATCTTGTTATCAACTCTGATCTTACTTTAAAAAAATTGACTGTGGAGAACAGAAAAAGAAAAAGAAAAAGAAAAAGAAAAGAAAAGGAAAGAAAAAGGAAAGAAAGAAAGGTGAGAGAACTGTGAAAAGAGATTCTAAGAAAATTTTCCCAAACTTTTGTCTTTGCATAGTTGGCACAGCATCCAAAGTCAAATATAATAAACGTGTCTGTGATCGTTTTCTCACAATGTAATAGAATTCTACTAATTTTTAACGTCATTTTATTTTAAATAATTAAGATTTGTTTGGTAAATGAGTCTGAGATGAAAAAATACAGCCTGAGTTGAAAATTTTTATTGACTTTTCAAAAAAAAAAAAAAAATTTCAGAAAAAAACAAAAATTTTTTCAAAAAAAGATAAAAACTGAGATAAAAAAGTACAGTTTGAGATGAAATGTCAAATGAGACCTAATAGGGTGTTTGGTATAGTGGTTTGAGTTAGAATTTTTAAGTTTAAATAGTAATTTTTGTTGACTTTTTAAGAAAAGATAAAAAAAATTTTCAAAAAAATATAAAAAAAGTACAGTTTAACTTGAGTTGAAAGGAAGAGTCAAATTTCTCCTAAATCTATATTTTAAATTATATTTAACCCGTGTTTGATTTAATAATTGAAATTAATTTTTTAAGTTGAAAATCTTTGAATTTTTAAAACTTAATTAAAATTTTAATTAATTTTTCTAAAAAAGCAAAAATGAGTTAGAAAAAGTTAGTTTTGATCGGTAAACCAAATGAGCATTAAAAAATATATATTTTTTTTTATGTAATTTTAATGGGATCTAACAAACATAACGATAAAGATTTGATATTCCACCATCCTAATCAAAGTTTTTTATTGAGTAATATATAATGCAATGTCTAATCGATAATCAAGTATGGCATTTTTCATTTTATTGACTGAGTCTCAAAATTTATTAAAGATAAAAATAGAAGATGCAATCAATAGACCCTTTTTTGAGCAGGAAAAACAGTAGTCACTTGATAAACTACCAAGAAAAACTCAAAAACCCTTTTTTAAAAATAATTTTATTATTTTCTCAAAACCATGGGTGGGAGGCAGGCAGGCAAACAAGCAAAATGTAACCCCACAGAGCAAACGTTATACGATTTGTCTTCTCTGAATGTGACTAGTACTTCACAATAATAAGAATAGGAATAATTTCAAAAAATAAATAATAATAATAATAATAAATTAAAAAAATAAAAGAAATAACGAATTAAATGACCGGACAAGAGACAAGTGGAAGGGGATAATCCTCTGCAAGATTTGCAAACAGAAAGAAAATCTCTCAGATTATATTGGATCCTCGGAATCTCAGCTTTTAAAACCTTTTGCTTTAAAAAACACAAAAAAAAATATATATATATAAATAAAAAAACTACCCCATTTACGTACGAACCCACCACTAAATCCAATATAAAACACACGTCCCCTACCCATTTTAGCTCATATCATACTACTCTCCATTCTTCAAACAATACCCATCTTTTTTATTTGGAGTTTTTTTTTGGAACTGGTTTTTACTTTCTTTCTTTTTTGTTGTTTTGGGTATTATTTTTCACAACCCATTTGAGTTAAGGAGCTTATGGCGGCGGTAGGGGAGGTTCTCCGGCCAAACATGCCGGAAAAAGTTGAACTTTCCGGCGAATCGCCGGCGGAGCTTCATGTTCTGGCCGTGGATGATAGTCTTGTGGACAGAAAAGTCATTGAAAAGCTTCTTAAGATCTCTTCATGCAAAGGTGAGTCCTTGAATTTTTTTTTCCCCGTTTATCAGAGAGAGAAAGTTTTATTTATTTATTTATGTTTATCATTTTTCTGAAGTGGGATTGGTTTTTGGATATTTTTAGTGACTGCTGTGGAGAGTGGGACAAGAGCTCTGCAATATCTGGGATTAGATGGAGAGAAGAACTCAGTTGGGTTTAATGTAAGTAATTGTTTGATCTTATATTGACTCTGTTTGGTTGCTGAGGAAAAAAAAAAAAAAAAAACCTTAGGGAAAGCATATATATATTTTTTGGAAAATTTCCTTCTTTTGATTTTTTTTTTGGGTGGTGGAAATTGTAGAGTTTGAAGGTAAATCTCATAATGACGGACTACTCAATGCCAGGGATGACTGGATATGAATTACTCAAAAGGATCAAGGTTTGTTTTTTTTTTTTTTTTTTTTACCTTCCATAAATATAATATCAATCTGTAGATTTTTTTTTTCTCTTTATTTCAGCTTTAGCCAAAAAAAAAAAAAATAATAATAAATTCAAAATTTGTTTGTTTGTTTGTTTGATGTTGTTGTTGTTTGTTTGTTTCTTATTTTTTTTTTTTTTTTATGCAAATTCTTGGACAAAAATTGATCTTTTTGGATATGGTAATTCGTAACTTTTAACTTTTAATACTAATTTGTATATATTTGAACAGGAATCATCAGCTTTCAGAGAGGTTCCTGTGGTAATAATGTCATCAGAAAACATTCTGACCCGTATAGATAGGTAAATCTCTTTGTGTTCTAATCCTTATTATTTCCTTTAATTGTTTTTCATTTCCAATTTTTTAAAATGGATTTTTTTTACATAATATATATATATATATTAAATATATTGATTTCGATCCAATCCCAGAATGAAATTTCAAAAATTGAGCCAATGTATGATTTTATTCCGCATGTCATATCACGGAGATTGTAATATCTTTGGTATTCCTTGTGGTAGAGAGCCCACCATAGACTTTGTTGATATGATAAATCTATTTGGTTGTCGCATTAGTAGGAAAATATTGGTCACATCCACATAATATGTTGCTACCAAACAATGTGACATATTGATGTTATTTCATATGAATTTATTTTCAATAGATCTTCTTGGATACGGATAGCCTGTTTTCTATTATAATTATTGCTCACATGTCACATGTTGTGCTTTAACTTTTGAGGACGAGAAAGACAAGATAAAATAACATTTTATTCCTAACAATTATAAAAAATATTTTCTCATTTGTCTTCTAGTTGATCTCTTCAAGTCATTAAATGTTGTTATTGCTATTATGTTACATATACATATACATATACATATATATATATATATATATTTATATTTAAACTTGGATGAAGGAGTTGAATTACATCTTACAGTGGGATCAAGTGTGTAACCTGCATGTAATTACAGGTTCCCACATGTATCTATGGAATGTTGTTTTGATAACCACTTTTTAAAGTCATCCTTGCTAGAAAACAATTAGATATAGAGACAGTTTTTAAAAACTTATATTAAGTAAATGGAAAAATAGTTATTTAAAAAAAGGACCTTTAACCAGTAAATAATTTATATTAACATTGATCAATCAGTCAATCATTGATTAAGCATTTTATTTAAAAGGTTATTTTCCTAATTTTATAGTACTTAAGTCATTTGTTTAAAAATCTCTTAAAAAAAGGCCATTTATCCACCTATCCCTTATAAATTTTTGGCCTTTGTTTGCAACACTGCAAAACCAATTACTAAAAATTTGAGGTTTTATTTCGCAATCCAATTATTTTAATAGAGTATATGGCCTAAATAGTCATTGAACTCTTTAAGACGTGAAATTTTGATCTAAGTTTTTTTTTTTTTGGGGTCGTGTTGACCCTAAACTCTCTAAAAAGGTGACGGTTTGGTCCTTTTTATCTAGTTCTGTTAAAAAACTCACGAAATGGTCACGTGAGAAGCACGTTTTGTGCTTTTTGAAGGAACGTACCCCTAAAAGATGAATTACCCTTATTCATACCAATTAAAAAAAAAAAAGAGAGAGGTCTCTCTCCTCCCCTCCCCTCCCTCCCTCTTTCCCATAGGTCCGACGCCGGCTGTCTTTCCCTCCCTCCCCCCCCAAATCCGATGTCAGAGACCGAGAGACTATCTCTCTTTATCGCCCTTACCTCCCCTCCCCCTCCCCCCCAACAGATCCGATGCCAAAACAACCCCCCCACCCAACAGATCTGATGCCAAAACAACCCCCCCCCCCTCCCCCCAGATCCGAGGTCGGATGCGGGAGACCACCCTCGTCTTCTCCGTCGCCAGGCCCCCGCCTTCGCCGACGAATGCGAACATCCCCCTCCCCCACCGAACTCAAACCCAGTCCCCACCCTCCTCCTACCGAACTCAAACCTAGCGCCGTTTGGGGCGATCGAGGGTGATGATGGCGACGTTGTTGGGGTGGACGTTTCCCTTCACGAAATCGTCGACCAGGCGAACACTAATTTGGGTCTGCCCCCTTGGTCTTCGCCGTCGTTGAGCGCCCTTCCCCCCGCCATAAATCCGAACCCTCCCCCTTCGAATTTGAACTCAAAACCTGCCGCCCCCCTTCCCCACGAATCCGAACCCTCCACCTCGGAATCCAAACCACCAGATTCTGGGTTTGTCCCCCCCTTCCCCCCCACCCCCCCCCCCACGACGCTCGTTTCGATTTGGGTTTTAGCCCCCCTAAAAGTTACGATCTGGGTTTTCGCCGCCCCCTAGGAGTTCTGATCTAGGTTGGCTCCCCCCAACGTCGTTGCCAAACTCACGCCGCCCTTTTTCTCCGTCGTCGATTTCCCCCCATTCTTGCTAGTGTCGTCGATATGAGTTTGAGAAATGAAGAGAGAGTTAAATTTTTTATGATTTTTTTTTATAACAATTATTATTAAACTACTGAAATATCCTCTTAAATTATATCACATGCAATGCACATGACTCATTCTGTTAGAAATTTAACGGAATTGGATAGAAATGATCAAATCATCACCGTTTTAGAGTTTAAGGTTAGCATGGTAAAAAAAAAAAAAAACAACGATCAAAGTGTCATCTCTTAAATAATTCATGGTCCATTTAGGTCAATTACTCTTTTATATTTTCATCAATGTTTTTGTTGATCATGTCGTAAACTAGGAGGATAAAAAAGTGGTTTGGGAACTTATAGCTTGATTTTCTCCGATGGATTCACAGGTGTTTGGAGGAAGGTGCAGAGGAGTTTATAGTGAAGCCGGTAAAACTTTCTGATGTGAATCGCTTGAAAAATTTCGTAATGAAAGGAGAAGGAAAAGATGATCAAGATAAAAGACTTCACAAGAGAAAGAAGCTTCAAGATGATGCTAGTCTCATGTCGTCGTCGCCACCGCCACCTCCTCTCTTTCTGTCATCGTCAAAATTGCCTCAACAGCATCCTATTTCGCCTTCATCGCTGTCTTCGCCTAGATCTTCATTAAAGAGACCAAGATTGCAACATACAGATTAACTTGTTCTTGTTTGAGATGAGAAATTATTTTTGTTTTATATTTTGTATCTGCCCATGTAAATGAAACATGACAAGTTTATATGATACATAGAGGGCAAAAAGGAAAAAAATATACAGAAAAAAAAAAAAAAAAAGGTGATGCCAAGCCCGTGTGAGAAAAAGATTTCATTGTTGACCTTTTTGGGCTACTGCCTTTTGTAGATCAAATTTCATGCAATTAATGACTTCCTGAATATTCAATAGAGAACCATGTTGCACGCGATTAACAAATAATAAACATATGTCTAGCAAATGTTCTATGGTTACTACTACTTTGTCCAACGATAAATAACGGGTACAAATATTTAATCGAGGTACGAATAACAACTATTAGCAACTTACCCGCTATTTTTGTGCCTTTAGCGAGCTTAGGATTTCCGGTCATTGCAATGGTGAGTAGAAGGAAGAGAGTTTTAAACACCAATTTTATAGTGGTTTTGATATATTTGTACATCCATTGTTACCATCACGGTCTGATTTTTCCACTATTTCGATCATTTTTTTTTTCCGGTTCGATCTCTCCAATTCAATTGGTCACTTCTTTTTCCCTAGACTCACCCTACCTTTGACAACTGCCAAGCTTAGCTTACAAGTAGGATTTTGGCAGTTCTATTTACGTCAACTCAATTAAGGGATTGACAACCTATACTGATGAGGTTTTTTTATTTTTATTTTTATTTTTTTGGCTGGAGATGGTCCAAAGCTATTCATTTGCAGTTTCCACAAAACTATGAGGAGAAGATTCTTAAAGGGTGAAAACCAATAAAAGATTTGGAATGAGAGATGGGTTTTGTTATGTTCAACTATTTATACATGTTGTAACTGCCAAGTTAATAAAAGATTTGATCGTTGGCGACTGTTGATGTTAATCAAATTTCTTGAAAAAAATCAATTTTTAGATATTAGACGGATTACTACGCTATAGGGTAATTAATAACCACATGTGAGGGGTTATTTTTTGGTTTCGTCCGGTCACTAATATAACTTGATTATTTTTAGATAATAATAGATAGAAACAAAACTGGTAAAGAGTCCTATTAAAACCAAGAAATAACAGCGACAATATGTCCGGTCACTGTAGGTATAATGATATACGCTTTGATCAAGTTACTATTATTTCTTTTTACACTTTTGTGTTAAGTATATTAATCTTTCTTAACAAGATCCATTCGTTTTTTTTTTTTTTCTCTGACAGATGGTCAAAACTTCATCTGACCTGAAATTTCGATTAAAAAGATAAAATGATTTTTTATTATTCTAATTGAAGCAACGAGCCTCCCAATATTCAATATTGAGAGGCTCATTGTTTTAACTAGTCTATGTGGTCCTTGAATGGATCTCTTAGTTGTTGTGGAATAAACTAATTATTTGTTTTTTAGTTCACTCATGGCTCAACAAGTAGTCCACGCTCCTACTCCCACATTGAGCATGTAAGTATAAGGACTTGCGTCTGGAGGTTATATAAGGACTTCATTAATAATGAATTCTAAAATGTGCTTTATTTATGTTTTTCTAGCGTATTTTTATTGAATTATTAATAAAGAACTGAAATATAGAATTTTGAAGTAATTTCAAACGACAAAATTATGTTTACATTAACAACCACAAGCTTTCTGCTTTACAATTTATGTTTCTCTGTTTAGTATCAATTTAAGCATAAGTTATTAAAATTTCAAAAATGATGAGAACAATAAAACAACTTTCTAATTTTAGATAGGGGTAAAATGAGGAGGATATGCACTATGGTGTTGTAACTTTATGTACTTTCTAATTTATAACCTTCCTAGTTTTTGTAGACACTGCTTATAATTTGTTCTCTTTTATTCACAAAAATAATTGTGATTTGCCGAGGCCATTTGGAATAATTAAGAGAGCTCTTTTATATTATAATACAATTTGAAAAACATTGTTTTTAATACCACGATCCAACAACCAAACCATGCATTGTAAATACAAGGCTAGCATTGGTGTTATTTTTTTGTAAAAAAAATATTCTCATTAATAAAATGTCGACCGACTTTGTTTTACATTCCACATGAATGACACCAACAACCTGTAACTCATACAGTTGTGTTAGATTCTTAGAGCAAATGTCATATTTAATAGTACAGCAAAGAAATTAGAAAAGCAATATATTTCTAGCTGATATAGTGCGTGCGTGTGTGTGTATATATAATATGACCCCATTTGTGTGCTCCTGCCGTAGGCGTTGATTACAATAGAGGAAGGACGGCCGTAATTAATAAACTTCCAAACCCACCTATCTGATTTTATGCTATTGCCAAATAAAGTCGTGTTGACAAACCTACCCTTTAATTGTTACATAGTGACTGAAATCAATCAATAATGTTACAATTTGAAATTATTTTTATGCGCGTGACATGACGTGCTTGGATTATCAACTAAAATTTCTTTTACTTAAAATGAGCTCATGTATGAGGGCGTTATTGTCTAAATTTTAACAGCTGTCGAGAGATATCTACAATACTTTGTTAAATTCAAAGGGTAATATCAAGGGCATGATAGGGAATTTGACAAGACGAAAAGTCTAGTAAACTTCAACCAATTCCAAACATGAACAACTACCTTCATTGAAAATAGACGACAACCAAAAGCACCAAAAAGAAACGTATCACTAAAAAATTTACTCTCCTCACCCAAAAACGCCCCAAGGGACACTAAAGTCTTAAATTTCAGTACCTAACAATTTTTTCCATTTTAATTGCCTTGTCTAAGGCTCTTTTCTATTTGTTTCTCTAACGCACCCTCTTATTGTTCTTCTTCTCAACCCAATTCTCTATGAAGTCCTTCCTTAGATTCACATTTTAGTTTGTCACCAACAAATTTTCTCAAGCAATGTCACCACAAGGCAGGACAATTGCTAGGACCGTTGCTGCCACGGCCACGATCACTCTCATTTTAGGTGCAATCTTTTTCATCTTCTACTACAAATTCTATGTTTCTCGCCGAAAAAAGAATAAGGTGAACGGAAGCTTTCGCCGAGAAGATGTTATGATGGCGCGTGGAGAGTTCAAGCAACCGTGTAGAATTGTGAAGGGACAGAATGGTTGCGAAAATCGGATGAATGTTTTTAGTCCAAGGAAACTAGAAGGTGGGCAACTCAAGACTAATGTCCCAAAGTTTGTGTTTAATCTTAGTTACAAAGTTGATGAAGAGGAGGAGGAGGCCGAAGAGAAGAGAGTGGACGCCGAGGGAGAGAAGAACCGCGGAAAGTTTAAGCCTCAAGAAGCTCCATTGTTCCATGATTTGTCAACTGATATGATAGTTTGTGATGAAATGAAGAAGCATGTTGTGCATAATCTGAATTCATTTTCTTCATCACAATCTTCACAAGCCACTTTTACACTAACTCCACCTATAGTACCAAAAAAGCCAACACCACCACCACCACAATATCCTCCTCCTCTGCCACCACCGCCGCCACCACCACCACCACCACGGCCACCGCCAATTCCAGCGAAGGCAAAACCTGCACTGCCCCCTCCAGCACCTTCACCGGCTGGTTGGATTTCGTCGCGAAGAGCTCCAATTGCACCTAGGAGGGGAGTAGTTAAGGGGGACAACAGAGCAGAAGCTTCAAAAGAAGAGGGCTCAAATGAGAACAACGATGCCGGGCAAATGAAACTGAAACCGCTGCATTGGGACAAGGTCACGGCAGATGTTGATCACTCCACGGTGTGGGACGAAATCAACGACGGCTCGCTCAGGTACACATGCCTTAATTTTTGTTTAAATTACAAAAAAAAAAAAAAAAAAAAAAAAAGAAAACAAATGGTAGAATTAAAAAATCTAATCTCTTGATTGTTTTCTATGTGCTATTCAGATTCGACGACGAACTCATGGAGAATCTATTTGGATACTCGACAACGAATCGCCAATCCTCCGAAAGAGGCAACATTTTCTCAGCTCTCACCAAATCACAATCAGGCCCACCAACTCAAGTTTTCATATTGGACCCCAGAAAGTCTCAAAACACAGCAATTGTTCTAAGATCTCTAGCCATCTCCCGCCGAGAAATCCTCGACGCCCTCATCGATGGCCAGGAACTTAGCGCCGAGACCCTCGAAAAGCTCACCAAAATCTCCCCAACTCAAGAGGAGGCAGCCAAGATCCTTCAATTCAATGGCAACCCGAGTAAGCTCGCCGACGCAGAGTCCTTCCTCTACCACATCCTCAAATCCGTTCCTTCGGCTTTTCCCCGCTTCAACGCGATGCTGTTCCGAGCAAACTATGATCCTGAAATCCTCCACTTTAAGGAGTCTCTCCAAACTCTTGAACTGGGGTGTCAGGAGCTACGAGCTCGCGGTCTTTTCCTCAAACTCCTCGAAGCGATTCTCAAGGCCGGTAATAAAATGAACGCCGGAACTTCAAGAGGCAATGCACAGGGCTTCAATCTCAATGCCCTTAAAAAGATCTCCGACATAAGAAGCAACGACGGCAAGACGACTTTGCTTCACTTTGTCGTCGAACAAGTGGCTCGGTCGGAGGGAAAATGCAGCATGATAAACCAGAATTACCATCTTCGAATTAGTAGTACTAATCAAAGAACCCAAATTAGTGTCACAAAATTCGATACTCTAACGAAAGAAGAGAAGAACAAAGAGTACTTATTATTAGGATTGCCATTGTTAGAAGGTTTAAGTAAAGAGCTCTCCAATGTAAAGAAAGCAGCTACAATAGACTCCGACAGCTTCTCCGCTACGTGCAACGTTCTGAGTTCGAAAGTATCCGACATTCGGAAGCTTTTATCGCGCTGCAACGACGACGACGACGACAGAGGTTGGTTTGCGAGGGAAATGAAAGGGTTTCTAGAGGAGTGTGAGGAGGAGATAAAGGTGGTGAGAGAAGAGCAGAACAGGGTTTTGGAGGTTGTGAAGAGGACTACAGAGTACTACCAAGCCGGAGTTTGGAAAGAAAGAGGTGTAAATCCGTTTCAGCTGTTTGTTATAGTGAAAGATTTTCTTGACATGGTTGATCAGGTGTGTGCGGAGACTGCTCGCAAGATGCAGAAGAGGAATGTAGCAAGTGCCGGTGTTGCGGGGCCTAGTTTGTCGTCGCCTCCGCTTTCGCCTTCGATGACGACTCCGAGGAGATTTTCGAACTTCAACTCGCATTTCATGTCGGACATGTCTCTGACGTCCTCGGATAGTGATTCGGAAGATGATTTCTGAAGCAGGGCTGTGTAGAGATTTGATTAGCAAGAGATAAAGGAAAATGTCATTTTTGTATTGAAAGTTGTTTAGTTCCACGACTTTTTTTAGTTGTTGCTTTCTTTCTTTTCCGACATTTTCTGAAGCAGGGCTGTGTAGAGATTTGATTTGATTTTTTTTTCCGAACACATTTTAACTTCAGCAATTTAAATGTCTCACTAAACGTACAAATCAATTTAAACCCAAAAACTATAATTCAAATCTTAACACCAAACGCATGCTTAATTATGATATGTTTGACACCGGTCTTGTCCCTTATCCCGACCCAGTATCCCAACCCTAGTTTTGACACTGACAACAAAGTATGAACCCCGACCTAACTTGTCACGCTTCAGCGACCTAAACCTCAATGCCAATCACAACATCAATCTCAATCTCAACCCGGCATCGACTTCGACTCTAATCATATAGAGACAAGATAATGGAAACTGAAATGGGTGAAAATATAGAGATAATAAGGGAAGAAAGAGAGAGAAAGTACAAAGTTACAGACGAGAAAAAAGTAAAGGCTGAAAAAGTAAAGAGAAAAATAGATAGCGAGAAATTGAAGATATATTAGGCATGTTATATATTACGTACAATTGAAATATATGATATATTTGGTATTCTAAGTTAAATCGGGCAATATAGTATAAGTCTATGTTTGGTATTCAAGTTTAACTTTAATTAAATTATATTTTTTCATCTCAATTTTTGTATATTTTTAAAAAGTTAACAAAATTTATAATTAATTTTTGAAAAGTCAACCAACTAACTTAAATTTTTTATCTCTAACTAACTTACCAACGGAGGCAAATATATTGGCTTTTTTTTTTGGTATTAAAATCATATTACATTATCTATTAATACTTTGATTTTTTTTTAAATAACGATGTATGAATATAGTCAGACATTTTATTATGTTGAATATCACAATACCACGCACTAATAATACCAAACATGCCCTAAACAATTCTAGTCATGATTTAAAATATATATATATATTTCAGTTGTTAATCAACGTGAGACCCATATGTATTTCATTGCTAAAGGCCTAAATCTCCTCTCTCTCTCTCTCTTTTCTGCTTGAAAATAACTAGATATACGTAGATCAATGTGAAAAAAGGACACAAATTTAACTGTGTGCTGCAACGTTATTAGTAAATCATAGATGATATCGTGCAACTTTTATTCCACCTCATTTTCATGATTGGGTGTCATACGAATAGTGTAATGTTTATAATTATTAAATTTGAACAAAATTATATCAAAATAATAACATTGATAATAAAAGAAAACATATAGAATATATAATTTACGATACAAATCAAACAACTAGAAAATGGAGCCACAATGAAAGTGATTTTTCATGCCCTACCATAGCAATTCCCCAAGGAAATAAAAAGTTGCCTAGCAAGTTTCTTCTTGTTTTTTTTTTTTTTTTTTTGGTTGCTTTAATAACAATTAACAAGTCCAATGGGAATTGCCACGAAAAAAGTTTAGACTACGTTTGGTAAACCAACTCAAACTTAAATTTTTCATCTCAGTTTTGTCTTTTTTTGAAAAGTCAATAAAAAATATAACTAGTTTTTAAAAAGTCAATCAACTCCAACCGTAATACTAAACGGAGGCTTAGTACTTGAACAAGTATCTAGCTAAGATTGGCTGTCGAAGGACGGTCCCTTTGAAAATTGGTTTGAAAAAATGGTTGACGTTGTCTTGAACCTTTGTTTGGGCTCTTCGTGCTTTAAAAAAAAAAAAGAAGACTTGTTTAGAGAGACTGAAACAAGTCAACAACGTATAAGTGGGGGTTCTGGAAAACGATAAAAAAAAAGGGGAAACAAATAAATAAATAGCTAAATAAAAACCCAAGAGTTAATTATAGTGTAAAATGACTCGAGGATATATATATATTTTTTTAATAAGACTCAAGGAGATTTTAGTTCTTTCTACAGTAGATAATTTTTTCATTTTTTTGGTAAATCAATAAATAATTTTTATATACTTCCTTAAGTCCAACGGATATTATTGGTTTCTTACATGACCATTATTGATTTAAATTGTAATAAATAAAAGAAATGAAAATAGTGTTCAGATTTACTATCTCATCTTCATGTCTCAAATATTGTCTCTTCAATAGGTTTTTGATAATTCATTAATTTGTACAAAAAAAATTATGTTTATTATTTTTTATGTGACTAAATTCTTAAATACAGATGATATGACATGATACTATTAAATAGGCATATAATGAGATTGGAAATCCGGAACAACATATCTCGATTCACTAAAATGACATGACACAAATAACAATATAATGGTAGCCTAACCGGGGAAAATTCTTCTTAACGTGACGAAAGATAAACATGTGACACTAACTGACACAATACAATTTAATAGTAGCATATCGTTTGTTTTTAAATTTACGAAAGAAACCATATTTTATTTTATCAGTAAGTTATTTTACCAGTTATATCAGATTCTCAATAGTATGATTTATTATTAGGAGTAGTTCTGCTGATCAAGCTTCAAAATTTTAATATGGACACTCATAAATTAGATTATTAAAAAGTTAATTAAACGAATAAAAAAAACATTACTTATAAATAGAGAATAGTACAATCTTCATCATAAGTATTTTCTTATTGTAAGAAATGAATATTAGCCGGTAGTAGTTAGAATAGTCTTTTCACGATAAGATTTATTACTTAATTTTTTAAAATCAAAATCATATTAAAATAAAAAGTACATAGAAAGCTTTTTTTTCCTTTAAGTCCGAAGGTGTTATTTTATGTCCCAACTTGGCAGTATAATAAAATTCTTTTGAAGCTGGGTTGGAAGGTGCATAGCTTTTTCCTCTCTGTAGAAAAACTACATATGCTGTAATGCTTTTGGGAAATTAATATATTTTCTACATTAATCATTTTCTTCATTGAATATATTACTTTTTGACAGATTCCAAGGACCTTTACTTTTTTGCCTTCAATTTTCTACGATTAGGTCTAAAGAAAAAGAGAACTGATAAATCTATATCAAATATTACATCATATATATAAATATATTTTGATATGATTTTGGTCATATATAGTAACATAAACCTAGTGATATGGTGACAAAAAAGTTCTAATTAGAGTATTCTCTTCTACTAATTTGAGTCTTGGCATGCATGTTTTATCTAGCCTTTAGCCAAAAGACTGTGTGCAGTTACTTTTGAAACCTGAAGATTATTAATTGTTGAAGATCTAGCACAAGAACCCTTATCATCCCATATATGATCCTAACAGACTTCAATATGACATTGGAAGGTGGCGTAAAAACATCATTGATTTCCTTTCTTCTAAAAAAAAAAGGTACATTAGAGATAGAGAGTATTTAAAGTAAAAAGTCCCCTAGATTTTTGTTTTCTTTTATTTATTTATTTAGTGTAATAAAAAAAAGGATTAATTTCACTTTTAGCACCTGTGGGGAAAATAATATTAAAATCAGCACCACTTTTTTATCCCTTCACTTTTGACACCGTCACGTCATCAAAACCCATGATATGTGGGGCCCAGCTGCATTAAATGTATGTCAAATTACAGGTTTATCCTCATCTCCCTCGCATGTCCCAGAAAACCAGCATCTATAGTATTTTAGAGAGAGAAAATGAAATCTAGAGAGAGAAATAGTTGCAATCGGCCGGAACCACTCGGAAACCGTCCGAAACCACCACGAAAGGCATCTATAAACAGCTTAGAATAGTTTAAAAAATCGGCGCCAGAGATCGAGAGAATGGTGGCCGATGAAGGGTTGAGGGGAAATCGAAGTTAAGGAATCAAATAAATCCAAAGTTAAAAAAATTGTTTTTTCATTTCAATGTTTTAAAAGTTTTCGTTTAACGCTTTGTTTGCAAAGGGGAAAAAAATTTCATTATGAAAATGAATTTGTTTAACAGTTGGTCTTCTTACAGGATCGGTCATTTTCATAATGACCGCATGGTAATTTTCGTTGTGACTCCCTGTAACTGTTAAATTTTCACATATAATTTTGGTCACAACGATATTGACCAGGCGGTCATAACCGTTATGACCTCTGTCTTAGACCAGCGGTCATAACAGTTACTGTTACTGTTATGACCGCCTAGTCATAACAGTGTGGTCATAACCGTTATGACCACACTGTTATGACCACCCGGTCATAACCGTTATGACCCACTATTATGACTACCCGGTCATAACAGTTATGACCACTTAGTCATAACCATTATGACCACACTGTTATGACCACCCAGTCATAACCGTTATGACCCACTGTTATGACTACCCGGTTACGACCACTTAGTCATAACCATTATGACCACACTGTTATGACCACCCGGTCATAACCGTTATGACCCACTGTTATGACTACCCGGTCATAACAGTTTTGACCACCTAGTCATAACCATTATGACCACACTATTATGACCGGGTGGTCATAACCGTTATAACCACCCGGTCATAACCGTTATGACCCACTGTTATGACTACCCGGTCATAACAGTTATGACCACCTAGTTATAACCATTATGACCACACTGTTATGACTACCCGGTCATAACCGTTATGACCACCCAGTCATAACCGTTATGACCCACTGTTATGACTACCCGGTCATAGCAGTTATGACCACATAGTCATAACCATTATGACCACATTGTTATGACTCACGGTCATAACCGTTATGACCACACTGTTATGATTACCCGGTCATAACAGTTATGACCTGTACTAAAAATGATAAAAAATGTTAGATTTTTTTTAAATTTTTTTTTAACATATGTCATAACTATTATGACCGGATGGTCATAACATGAATGACCTTTACTCAAAAATGACCAAAAATGTTAGATTTAAAAAAAAAAACTTCGATGGAAGTTTCTCTCTATTATATGAAGATTTGGGTTTCAAAATGGGTGGGGGGATAGGTGAAAAAGTGAAAAAAAAAAAAAAAAAGATTTTGGTGGGTGGTAATTATTTCTCTCTCTAGATTTCAGTTTTCTCTTTCTAAAACACTGTAGATGTTGGTTTGAAAAAAAATTTTGGACCATGCGAGGGAGAGGGATATTTGAGCTGGTAGGAGATGAGGGTAAACCTGTAATTTGATATACATTAAATGCTACTGGACCCCACATTAAGTGCTAATAATAAATGGAAAAAAAAAGTGATATTATTTTTAATAATAAAATTTCTACAAGTGTTATTAATGAAATTAACCCTAAAAAAAAAAAAAATTCCTATTTGTTGGTGGAACTATTCTCTTTTTTCGACAAACCGATGAGTCATTTGACTAGACTCTTTGTTACAATATAGTAACAAAAATTGTTGTTAAGATTTTACTCTGATAATTATAATCCTTTAATATCACCACCACCCCCACCATCCAAGAAAAAGGGGGCTCCTAAAATTTGTAGAGATATATATATATATATATATATATATATATATATATATATAAAGAAAAGGGATCACAAGTACAAAGAAGCATTCAAACGTTGGTTTGATAAAAGATTTAAGGAATGCGTTAAAAAAGGAGGAAAATTTAATTAACAAGTTTTGGTGATCAAAAGCACAGCCATGGCCAGCTTAATTCTCTCTGATCATATGGCTGGATTATCTATGTCGATTTTGTTTTTGTTTTTTTTTCCAAAAGTTTTTATTTTGCATTAATTCTCTCTGGTTGTTGTATAAAAACTTGGGAGAATTTTGTTGCATGATGTGAAAAAATATTTGTTGATAAGATATTAAATCGTTGATTTATTTTAAATCATTTTTTTCATGACTACTAATCTCCTAATTGGATGGGGTATCCATTTTCTGAAATAGGAAAATTTTTGCAAATTAGTTCCCAACTGTTTCTATCTTTTTTCTCATTTTGAAAAAAAAAAACTATTTCATTTTCAAATATATTTTGTACAGTATCATTTTGCAAAAAAACAAAATAATCTTTTTAAAATCTTCTAACAATGCATTATTCCCAACACCATCAAGAAGGAAAACTTTTTATACATTCAAACACCATCTTATTTTTAAAATGAAAAGACTCTTTAATATAAAACAAGAAAATTTTCATTTTAAAAAATTGACACGGCAATCCAAACAGATAACTAAATAAAATGTAGCCTTCATAAATGGCACTAAAAAAATATAGGTGTAAAATTTTTGCTTTCAAATATAAGTAGCGTACTTACTAAAAATTTGGTAAGTCTCAAATTCTTTTGTGGTAAGAAAGGAATTACAATGATTAACTGCGAATAAAAAATTTTGCTGAAAGGACCTGAACATATCACTAAGACAGTACTAAAATATTTCTTTGAAAACAATTGTTAAATGCTGTTTAAAGTTTATTCACTGTTATTATTTTGTTTGTTTTGAATCGTATTTCAAATCAATAAAATACAAACATTAAAGATTCACCGTCACTTTTTTTTTTAAATTTTTTATACACGGTTATTTTTAATCTTAATCAAAATGCACAAGTCCAATGAGATTCGTTTTTCCAACTAGGAACAACTCTTCATCTACTGATTTGGGCAAAGGCAACACCAAAACATAACACAAACTAATATATATAATAGAATGGGTTTTTTTTTTTTTTTTTTTTTTTTGGGTGTTTAGTTAAAGATGACTTAGGGGGTATTCGGTGCTCCAGTTTGGATCACAATTTATAATTTAATTTTTATATTTTTCCAAAAAGTGAACATCAGTTGTATTATTTACACAGTTTTGTAACTCAAATTTTAAAAGTTCATAACTTTGTATATACAAATTCAAATGAAATATTTTTTAAAATTATATAAAATTTCGAGACGGACGAAACAAGCTCCATATTGATATATTTTTTTTCCGAACACATTTTAAGTTTCAAATGTCTCACCAAACGTACAATTCAATTCAAACCCAAATACTACAATCTAAATCTTAGCACCAAACGCATGCTTAATTATGATCTATTTGATACCGGCCTTGTCCCTTATCCCGACCCTGGCACCAGTATCCCGACCCTAGTTCTGACACTGACTACACAGTATGAATCCTGACCTAACTTGTCACGCTTCAGCGACCTAAACCTCAATGCCAATCACAACATCAATCTCAATCTCAACCCGATATCGATTCCAACTCTAATCATATAGAGACAGATAATGGAAACTGAAATAGGTGAAAATATAGAGATAATAAGGGGAGAGAGAGAAACTACAAAGTTAATGACGAGAAAAAGTAAAGAAAAAAACAGATAGCGAGAAATTGAAGATATATTAAGTATGTTGTATATATTACGTACAGCTGAAATATATGATATATTTGGTATTCTAAGTTAAATCGCGCAATATAGTCTAAGTCTACATTTGATATTCAAGTTTAACTTCAATTAAATTATACTTTTTCATCTTAATTTTTGTCTATTTCTGAAAAGTCAACGAAATTTATAACTAATTTTTGAAAAGTCAACCAACTCTAACTTAAAAATTTCATTTTCAACTAACTTACCAAACGGAGGCCAATATATTGATTTTTTTTTTTTTTTTTGTATTAAAATCATAATACGTTATCTATTAATCTTTGATTTTGTTTTAGATAACGATGTATGAATATAGTCAGACATTTAATTATATATTGAATATCACAATACCACACTAATAATACCAAACATGCCCAAAACAATTCTAGTCACGATTTTTTTTTTTCAGTTGTTAATCAACGTGAGACCCATATATATTTCATTGCTAAATGCCTAAAATCTCCTCCTTTTTTTTCTGCTTGAAAATAACTGTGTGCTGCAACGTTATTAGTAAATTATGGATAGTTTCATGCAACTTTTATTCCACCTCAATTTTATGATTGAGTCTCATACCGATAGTGTAATGTCTATAATTATTAGATTTGATAAAAATCATATCAAAATAATAATATTGATGATAAAAGAAAAAAATAAATAATATATAATTTATGATACAAATCAAACAACTAGAAATTGGAGCCATAATGATAGTGATTTTTTCATGCACTACCGTAGAAATTCCCTAAGGAAATAAGAAGTTGCCTATCAAGTTGGTTTTTATTTTTATTTTTTATTTATTTTTAATAAAAATTAACAAGTCCAATGGGAATTGCCACGAAAAAACGTTTAGTACTTAAAACGCGTATCTAGCTAAGATTGGCTTTCGAAGGACGGACCCTTTGGAATTTTGGTTTGGAAAAATGGTAGACGTTGTCTTGAACCTTTGTTTGGGCTCTTCGTGCTTTAAAAAAAGAAAAAGAAAAAGAAAAAGAAAAGAAAAAAAAAAGACTTGTTTAGAGAGACTGAATCAAGTCAAGAACGTGCAAGTGGGGTTGTGGAAAACGATATAAAGGGAAACAAATAAATAAATAGATAAATAAAAACCCAAGAATTAATTATAGTGTAGAATGACTCGAGGAGTTGTTTTTTTTTTTTTTTTTTTTTTAACAAGACTCAAAGGTGATTTTAGTTCTTTCTACAATAAATAATTTTTTTATTTTTTTGGTAAATCAATAAATAAATTTTTATATACTTCCTTAAGTCCAACAGATATTATTGGTTTCTTACATGACAATCATTGATTTAAATTCTAATAAATAAAAGAAAGTAAAATAAGTCCAGATCTGTTGTCATATTTTTCTGTTTCAAATGATGTCCCTTCAATAGGTTTTTGGTAACTCGTCAATTTGTATAAGAATTTTTATGTTTAACATTTTTTATGTAACTAAATTCTTAAATTCAGATAATATGACATAATATTATTAAATGGACATATAATGAGATAAAAAAAATATGGGACAACAGATCTTCGATTCACTAGAATGACATGACATAAATAACAATATAATGGTAGCCTAACCAGGGAAAATTCTTCATACCGTGACGAAAGATAAACACGTGACACTAATTGACACAATACAATTTAATAGTAGCAAATATTTTGTTTTTAAATTTAGGAAAAAAAAACCGTACTTTATTTTATCTGTAAGTTGTTTTAACAGTTGTATTAAATTCTTAATAGTATGATTTATTATTGGGAGTTGTTCTGTTGATAAGCTTTAAAATTTTAATACGGACATTCATAAATTAGATCATTAAAAAATTAATTAAACGATTAAAAAAAACAATACCTATAAATAGAGAATAGTACAATCTTCATCATAAGTTTTTTCTTTTTGTAAGAAATGAATATTAGCCGGTAGTAGTTAGAATAGTCTTTTCATGATAAGATTTAATACTTAAATTTTTAAAATCAAAATCATATTAAAATAAAAAATACGTAGAAATCATTTTTTTTTTCCTTAAGTCCTAAGGTGTTATTTTATGTCCCAATTTGGCAGTAAAATAACGTTCTTTTGAAGATGGGTAGGAAGGTGCATAGCCTTTTCCTCTCTGTAGAAAAACTATATGTGCTGTAATGCTTTTGGGAAATTAATATATTTTTCAAGAAAATGATTGATGTAGCGAATTACTTTCCTTCATAGGGATTGCCAAGAAAGAGCATATTACTTTTTGACATATTCCAAGGACCTTTATCTTTTTTGCCTTCAATTTTTCTACCATAAGGTGTAAAGAAAAAGAGAACCGATAAATCTATATCAAATATTATACATCATATATATAAATATATTTTGATATGAGTTTGATCATATTCAGTAATCATTAACGTGGTAATATGATGATAAAAAGTTTTAATTAGAGTTTTCTCTTCTATCAACTCGAGTTTTGATTTGTATATTTTTTCTTAATCTCTGACTAAAAGATTATGTATAGTTACTTTTGAAGTCTGAGGGTTGTTAATTGTTAAAGATCTAGCATCAGAATCCTTATCATCTTATATATGATCCCAATAGGTTCTAACATGATACTCAAAGGTGGCGTAAAAATATTATTGATCTCCTTTCTTAAAATAAAAAAAATAAAAATAAAAAAACATACATTAAAGATAGAGAATACTAAAGTGAAAAGTTCCTCAAGTTTTTTTTTTTTTTTGTTTTTTTGCCCCTTTACTGTAACAAAAGAAAAAAAAATCCTATTGGTTGTTGGTGCTGTTCTCTTTTTCGTCAAACAAGCTACGCGTTACCATACAATTGGAGTAAAGAACTTAGGAAACAAGTATTAAATGTCACATTATTATTTGTTATCTACTTGCAAGCTGAGTCACTTAAAGCTTGTTTGATGAGTTAATTTAATTTTAATTAAATTATATTTTTTTATCTTAAATTTTTTTCTTAAATTAAGAAAATTTATAATTAATTTTTCATCTTCAATTAACTTACTAAAACTTAATGTCCAATAAAACTAAAGGCAAAGTCAACTGCCAAACAAATTGAAGTCTATGAAGATCCAATGACAAAAATGCACATATTTCACATCCCATATTACCCCTTTATGTCCACCATTATTAAAGGGCGTTGCTTGAGTCTTAACTCCTTCTAAGCAAGAACAAAGCAAAGCATCTAAACCAATAATTAAAAAAAATAAAAAAAAGCATCATCACTACCCAAAACAAGATTTGATTTCATTTGGGAATGGCGGTGAAAGAAGAGATAGTTAGCAAGGCATTTTCGGAGGCCATGGGAGCTCATAGGTCCCGAAATGAGTTTGTGGAGAAGATAACTTCATCAGAAGCTATTTTCAGCTTCCCAGGATCTTGGTCTTTTGAGGATTGGTGTAGTGAAGAAGCAAAGATCGATTCGGCTTTGTTTCCGTCTCTCCGGAGCCTTGGCAACAAGCACTGTGCAGTCGTCAATAAAGCTTTTCAAGACAGATTTAAATTAGTTGAAGAGAATTCTCAGCTACGGAAAAGAGTATGTTATGTTCATAAACAATTTTATTTATTTATTTTCTTTCCCTGAAGCTTTGTTTCTATTTTTAATTGGTGTTTAGAAGTTCAATCATGTCGTTCGTCGTTAAAATTTACAGTATTATCCGTCAGATCTTCATCAACTTCCATTAAAATATGATCTGATGGTTCATAATTGTGTCTTGCTAGTAGGTTTTCAGAATTCTCGTTATTGGTAATGAGGTTTATCAAGAAAGCGATCGTTGTTTAGTGAAATTCATCTCGAAACTTTTCTATTTAGCTGAAATTTTTTGTGGTAGTTTTTGTAATGTAATCCAAGTAGTATTGACGTTGACTTGGCTTGTTCTCAGGTTGAAGAGGCTGTGCAAAAGAACAAGCAGATAGTATTCACAGGGCACTCCTCCGGTGGACCAATCGCTGTGCTCGCCGCAATTTGGTTTTTGGAAGACTCTGCGAAACGAGACCCTCCAAGGCGAATCGGACCTCTTTGTCTGACATTTGGATCTCCGCTCGTAGGAAACCATATCTTTTCTCACGCTCTCCGGCGGGAGAACTGGTCTCGTTACTTCATCCATTTCGCCACCAGATATGACACAGTCCCTCGTATCTTTCTCGCGCCTCTTTCCTCCAAACCACAATTTCAGCAAATCCTGGATTCCTTCAAATCACAATCCGTTTTAACGAACCTCGGATCCTATGAACCACCCTCTATCGCTTATGAATTCTTCAAGGATGTGATGAGCAATGCATTGACTGTCACAAGTCATGCTGCTTGTAAGTTGATGGAGAGTTCGAATTTGTTGTTCGAAACCATGACCAGCTTTATTAAGCCAAGTTCCTATAGACCCTTTGGAACTTACATTTTCAGCAATGGGAATGGAAAGCTCGTTACCTTGAACAACGCGGATGCCGTTTTGCAGCTCTTGTTCTACTCTTGTCAGCCAAGCAGTGAAGAAGACGGTAAAGAGATTGCGAAAAAAAGTTTAACAGAGCATTTTGCATACAACAATGAGCTGCTGCAGAGTCTGAAAGAGCCGATTGTCTTGGATGGAAAAGAATCAGCCGACGCGTGCAATGACATGATTAACAAGGCTGCAGAAGACATGGGACTGGTAAGCTTTGCACGATTTGGTCTTTATTTATTTATTTATTTTTTGACTATCCAATTCCGAGCTTTCGAAATGGTCACAAAGCTCGGAATGATCATAAGTTAAGTTTAATGAGATTGAATTGTCTGTCTTGTGAATTGCAGAGTGCAAGAGGAAGGTTGTGCCTTCTTGCCGCCGGAGAGTTGGATTCACAAAAGAGAAAAAACAAAGAGAAGATGGATTCTAAGAAAGGACAGATCGAAAGAGCATTAAAAGATGTCGAGAACTACAAAAATAAGTGTGCGGCTCACAAAGTTGGGTACTATGACTCATTCAAGCGTCAAAAGAATGAGGACGACGTCAAAGCCAACGTGAAGAGGCTCGAGCTAGCAGGGATCTTAGACGAGATGATTGAAATGTTGAAAGGGTACAAACTCCCTGACCAATTCGAGGGACTGAAGGAGTGGATTGATATCGGAACCAGGTACCGCCGCCTCATCGAGCCCCTAGACATTGCCAACTATTACAGACATTCGAAGGACGAAGACACCGGGCCATACATGGTGGGTGCCAGGCCTAAACGATACCGATACCCACAAGCGTGGCGCGAGCATGCAGAAAAGATGCCGGAAGGTTCCAGTGGGGAATCCTGTTTTTGGGCGGAGGTGGAAGACCTTCGCACTCTGATGAAGAAAAGCCCAGAGGAGCAGACCAAATTTAAATTTGAGTCGAGGACTTCGGACATACAAAACAACATAGTTCGTTGGGGAAAAGAGCGTGTAATACAAGATGCATTCTTTGGTGATTCCACTTTTGTCAAATGGTGGGAATCGCTTCCGAACAAGTTACCAGAGATCGAACAACTCGTCATCAGGTAAAAGCAGACTTCGAATCATCAACATGAAACTGGAGTTCAACCGGTTATGGGAAAGGGATTTTTAAGGTTTGAGAAATTTTCCTGTTTTCAAAGTGTTGTACCTGTAAAACAACAAATAAATTTGGCCTGTACTGTTCGAAACCCAAACGTTTGGTTCATTTCCAGATTGGCATCTGACGAAATGAAACTGTTTCAAGGGTTGTTGTTTTCACGTCAATAAAAAGTTCAATTTAGCTTTTTCGATTCCAAATTTATAACAGAATCACAGGCACCATTCGATGAATAACTGTACAATCAACCTGAATATAATAATATCAGTCTAATTATATTCCGAGGTTGGTTTATACATGAACAGAAACATCATCTCAGAACCAACAACGAACATATTCTCCACCAAGGTACTGTCATCAATGCGATCGCTATTCCGACGTTTCAAAAGTTTGTCACCACAAATACAAATTCTCCGTTTAGCTGGATGGCAGCTTCCTAGAATTTTATCGGCGCATTAAGCTCTTCCCGGATAGCCCTCCTTAAATGCGATGTATATTCAGATATAAAATTGGTTCTTACTTTCTGTTGTGACTTCTATGCTTGAGGAAAAGAGATCAGCCAAGGTTGTTAGGAGAACAAGACATTGTAACAAACACGCAGAATCTGGCAAGTTTCAATTCAATAAACAACATATATACACAATATATATACATATACACGACTACCTTTTATTACCAACTGATTCCTCATATTATATAATGTTTTTAAGTTATAAAGTCTCTTCTCATCGTCGTGAGGTTTAAGGTATCAGATGCCCTCCAACTTTTAAAGCCTAAACAACACTTTATCCTTGACAAAAATGTTGGGCTTCCTGATTTTCACTAAAATGACCGTTTCGAGAAGAATGTGAAACTCACCTACACTAACTAGTATCACTAAAATCTGAAAGGACTGTTAAGATGTGCTTGAGATCTGCTATTACTGTTTAGCTTCATATGAACTACATAGTCCACAATTAACTGTTTTGAAATCAATAATCTAATACCGCTCTACATCAACCTCGTGTTTGTCACCTGATTCTTCGGGTTATGTTTCACTCCTACTCTGGTTCTTTTTATGCTGATTAGAGAATGTAACTGATCAAAATATTTAAGCAACAACCTCCGGTTCACATACAGTGACTCATAACATACGAGATGGTATACCTAAAACCTAACTATGGGACGAGAATGACCACTCAAAATCCACAATGACAACTAGTTAAGCAGAACCTCTTAGGCGAACCAAGTCACGATCCTTATCAGACTTAGAAGCAATGCGTTCACAATTCTTATCGATTCTTGCATCAACATATAAAGTCCGAAAAAACCTGATAGAGTTATCCAAGTCTTGCCAGGTGACCAGTTATGTGAAAATGCCAAAAACGATAACCAAGCATGCAATCGTGTGGCAAACAATTCTATAAAAGATGACATGCTACTTAACGGTCAGTAACATGATAATGTAATCTAGATTAAAAGAGAAAAAAATGAATATTTGAACTAACCTTTACGTGTTTAAAAACAATCCATTCCAAGTTTCAAACCTTAAGAGCCTAGAGAGACTCAGACAGATTCCTTTCACTTCTTGCCTAACTCAGTACAACATGCTAATGCCATCAGCTAAAGCGTTAGAAAGCAGTCAACGATAATGTCTCTGAGATACACCTCTAAGCTAAGAGGTATAAGTTGAAACAATATTCACAAAAAAAAAACAGTATCTAAATGAAATTGCAAGCGATCAAGTAAATAAAACTGAAATTAGATCATAAGTGTAGAAAACATATGAAAACAAGGAACATAAAGAAGAATACCATAACGTAGTGTATTATTATTTCATGTATTGAATTCCTATACCACCATATGTATTCACATACGAACATCGAGTTCTCTACATTAGCACATGCACCATACAGATAAGAACCAAACTCATAAGAGAAGAAGCTCAATTCTCGGGTGCTCAAGACCCTATGCTCACATCTAACTAGCAAAATCAAAGTCTAAGACTATTGCAACGCGCAACACAAGACACGCACAAAATTAAAATAGAATAGCATAAACGAAGCGAAACCCAACATACATTTTAACTCATGAAAACAGAGACCCTAAGACCTTGTAATCATGCTGCAAGAACGAGCCAACCGGAATGTAAGGCTACCTCCACGCACACTCGCCTCCGCCTCGACTGCATTTCGCTCATAGGGCTTGCGGCAGCCAGGGCAGCGACCATCCTCATCAAGGATCCTCTTATGGCAGAAGAGACAGAGCCGAAACCCGCACAAACACGGCAAGAAGCTAGTGTCTGTCAAGTCCAAGTCTTCATAGCATATCGGGCATGAAGACGGCGGGGCCATAATGTTGTTGCAGGCCCACGAGACTCCTCCACAGCCATAATGTTGCCTGTCCGAGTTGGGCAAGCTAAGCTGCTTAGATAAATTGGGCAAGCTCTGAGGACGAAAAGCATCGTCAGGCCTCCAAGCTCGGGTATTCCCTGAACTCCTCGGCACTGGTCTTGCTAACTCTGGTTTCGAATTTCCAACACCTATGCCTGAACCCCCATTGGCTGCTTGAAAAGAGGAAACAGTTTGGGGAATCTGTTCGTGCTCCGGGGGAGATTCTGAACACTGATTCTCCTGCTTGTCATTGGCGGCCAAGGCATCGGCCACAGCCTCCCAATCATCCAAGCAGCCATCGTCCTCTTCTTCCTCCTCTGTGATACTCCCTGAGCAACAACCACCACTACTGGTGCTGCTGCTGCTGGAACCAGTAAAATTCGTCCCCGAATCATTACCACCCAAGACACTACTGTTCAGGCTAGTCGGACTGTTCGACAGCGACTCTGAATCGCTGTCGTTCTGGTGGTGGATCAATCCGTCGTTCTCTCCCCCTATCGATCTCGTCTCCAAATTCCCTAACGAACGATTATTCTCCTTGTTTCCAGCTCGTACGCCGTTCGTTTCCTCCTTGCAACACTTGTTCTTGACGGCGCCTATTGGCATCAAATCCCAAACCAAACCAATCCAATTAAACACAGAACGAAAACAAACCCACCCCCCCTCCCCCAAAAAAAAAAAAATCACAAAAATAATCATGCTGATAATCCAATTTAAGAATCTTCACATGTGCATATATCTCTACAAACACACACAACATACAATATATAAATATACACACATATAAGACAAAGAACAAAGAGATCATAGGCGAACCTTGAGAAAGCCATTGCTCGCGACGAACATCAAGCTTGCACTGCTTCAATTTGGCGGTCCTCGCCTGAAATATCGAACCAGGGAAAAAAAATAGGAAATCAAGAAAATTGAACCACAATAAACACAGAATAAAAAAATCTTCAAAAAATCATGAGAAAAAAAAATGAAAAACAGAAAACCTAAAGAAGAATTGAAATCTCACCCTCTTTTTCTTCCCCAAATCCTTAGAGTTGTAGGCGGCCGAAGGAATCGAGGCGTTGGCGACCGAATCGGAAACCATGGCTACAGCTGCTCCAATAGTCGGATTCAGATTCTCTGCCGGAAAGACGAAGGATTGAGCCCGAAAATCCCCGAGAAAATTCGCAAAAAGGAGAGATGATTTTTAGAGAAAGAAAATCTTTGTTGTTAGAGAGATAAAATTGAATGGATAACGGAAACTCCTCTGCTCCGCTCGTCCCTTTTCCAGACTAGGCAAAACTGGTGGCCGTATTTAGATATATATAGCCACGGAGTTATCACAATACCCCTGGTTTTTTCTTAATTTGCGATATTTACCAACGTGGCGCGAAAGGATTTCGGGTAAGATCGGTGGGAGATATTTTCGTTTGGAGGGCTATCTTGGTAAAGTCGCAGTGGCTAAATAATCCGACGACGTTTATACAATTGGGAGGATAAACGACGTCGTTGCAAAGATTTGGCCTGGTTTGTTAGCGAAACAGAAATTACACAGCTGTTTTCTTGGGTAAATTGTCTTTTTAGTTCCTACGTATATGACAAAATTATGATTTGACCCCTTCTTTTTTTTTTTTTTTTTTTTTTTATGTAACTAAAAACTTAAGGGGTGTTTGGTGAATTAGTTTAGTTTAAGATTTTTAAGTTTCAATAGTAATTTTTCAGAAAAGACAAAAAACTTTTTCAGAAAAGACAAAAAAAATTTTCAGAAAAAGACAAAAAACATGATGAAAAAAGTACAGTTTAGTTTAAACAGAACTAACAACCAAACACCCCCTTAACTTTTTAAAAGGTGTTAAATAGTGCTTTTATTTAATAGACATTGAAAGTTAGTAAAAATTACCTCGCAAATCACACATGAATTAACTATTTATAGATAATTAAGAAAAAAATTTACATGTTCAATTTTTGTGTCATATACTTCCATCTAATTTTTAACTTTTATTGGCAAAAAAAAGGAATATTTTGTACTCATTTAAAGAGTTTATGGGACTTTTTAGTCGCGAAAAAGAAAATTAGCGATCAAATCACAATATCATGAGATGATTGGGGACCAAACATGTAACTTACTCTCTTTTTTTTGGTTTTTTTTTTCCCCCAACAAGTCATTAACCTCTAATAAAGTATGGAAAAATTCTGACTTGGGATAACTTCGGGGGTAGATGCATTAATTACGCTATTGAATTTCCATGAATTAATTACGGCAACAAATGCATTTTTTTTTTTTAAACTATTGTTTGATTATGTGCAATACAACTTGATATTCGTAATCTCTCTCTTGTTTACATTTTCCAATCCCCATCCTTTGATGAACTATTCTATATATATTATTTACCAAAAAAAAAAACTAGTCTAAAAATAAAAAAACCTAATCTTATTTGTGGGGAAAAAAAAGAGGATAATTTGGCAGTTTAATCTCCAAACTAGAAACATTTTGTCCTTTTGGTTTTTGAAATTTTAATTTTGATAAATCAATAAATGAACTTTTGTTTTTTAACAGTTTCGATCCTCAATACTAAAATTGATGAACAATTTCTGAAATATATCAGAAATAATTGCATCCTTAGTTATGATATTAAAAAAAATGATAGATAATGAGCAGTTTTTTAGCATCATATTTTTATTAGGTTCTCTCAAATTTGTAAATACATTGAAAGTCTATAGCAATGCAATATCGTTTACTCTGTCTTGGAATTTTTAATTATAAAAATTTTTAGGTTAGATTAGAAATTGTTGCCAATTTTTTTCTATCATCTTCTTTCTTTTTTGAAAGAGGCACTTTGACACAATTCATCCTCTTGTATAATTTTTGCCTTTTATGGCAAAATTCTTTGTCATGACAATCTTGATCTTTATTTTTATGATTCATATTGGAAACCAAATAAGAGATACCTTCAAGCATCAAATTTTTTTTAAGGAACCTTTAAGCACCATCATTTTGTGCACTAATTTGAAATGAAATTTTTAGGTTGTAATTGGTGTACTTTTTAAAAACTTGTTAAAATTTTTATTGACTTTTTAGAAAAAAATAAAAAAATAAAAAAACAAAACAAAAACTGAGTTGGAATTTTTGAGTCTAAACCTAATGTATAAACACAAGAAATTGCATTTATTCAAAAAAAAAAAAAAAAACAATAAATTGGATTTTTTTTTTTTTTTTTTTTTTTTTTTTGGTCTTTCATGTTGTGCGTAATTGACTAGTACAAGTGATTCATTTTAATGAGGTCACAGAATTGGCTCAACAAGATAACATTATTTACTTTGAATAATTAAATTTTCTTCTTTCTTTCTTTATTATTTATTTATTTTGTAGTCAAAACATATCTTTGAATTAGTTTCATCACAATGTTGAGACTGCAAGTGAACGAGAAACATAAGATCTAATTATTATTAATATAATATATTAAAAGGATGTAAAGTTTTACTGTTTTTTCTATAGTGTTATGACTTGTTTGTCCTTTATTATTATTATTTTTTCTTTGCTACAGTATTATGCAGGTTTTACCCTTTCTTTTTTGGTCAATTGACCATTTTTGCCCTTGGACTTTAGTTACTTTTACAGCTTGATACAGTGTTGGGACAACTTTGTCCTTTTAAAATTAATTATGGATGATTTTGTCATTCCTTTATAGTTGCTTTTTCTGATAGCTACAGTAATTGGACATTGTTACCCTTTTATTGTGCATTTTCGATTTTGTCATTTGAAGATGTGTTAAAGTGTAATGTTTGTGTGTATATAATCTAACTGAAATTTATTTTGTTTATTTCTTTTTTTAAACAGTAAATAAAAAAATAATAGAATATGTTTTTGATTTTGTTGTTTTTCTTTAATTTTTTTTCCCCTTTTGAGTTTTTTTTTTTCCTTTAGTTTTTTTTTTTTTTTTTTTTTCTGTTTTTGTTTTTGTTTTTGTTTTTTTCTGCCTTCTGAGATTTAAACTTTAAAGTTCAGTTTTTTATTTATCTTTTCTTCATATTTTTGTTATTTTATAATTTTTTCAATGATTTTAGTTTCCACATTTCCGATTTCAAATTTTTTTAATTCTTTTTTCTCAATTTGTGCTTGGTTTTTTTGGCTTTTTCATTTGTTGGGTTTTGTTTTTTTAGATGTTATAGTTAATTTTTGTGTTTTGCATATATATATAATTTAACTAAAATTTATTTCTTTTTTTTTTTTTGTGTATATAAAAAATAGTAAATAAAAAATAATAATAGAATCTGTTTTTGGTTTTGTTGTTTTTCTTTAATCTTTTTTCCCCTTTTGAGTTTTTTTTTTTTTTCCTTTTGTTTGTTTGTTTTTTTTGTTTTTAATTATCGTGATCATTTTATTTCTCTATCTCTATCTCTGCATCACCGAAGAAAAGTTTTTTTTATATTATTACTATTATTAGTTTATATTTTTTTGATTGAGGGAGATCCTGGAAAAAAAATGAAAGACAAAAAAGATGGAGCAAAATATAGGATTGTTCTGCTTTCTTTTGTTTTGTTTTAATTTTTATAAGTTATTTCTAGCTATTTTTTTCTTCAGATTTATATATTTTGTTTTTCGCTTTTTGATTTATGTTAATTTGTTTTTCTAGCTTACGGTGATGATGGTTTAGAATGAGAGTACAAAGAGAATTATTAAAGACTTTTTTTATTTTTATTTTTTTTGTTTATATTTTAAAAACTTATTATAATTATATTATTTATCGTAACCGACTGTGATTATTAAATATTATTTAATTTTTACATTTATTTATCTATTTATTTTTTTTTTCAATGTGTAACACGGGCATTAAATTAGTATTATACTAAAGTATGGCGACAATTTTCCAACCAAGACACCATCCTATTGTGAAGCATTTGTAGACAGGGCATGGCACACGTCGACTGTTTTATTTTTATTATTATTATTTTTTTGAGGTAAATACATGGCACACGTAGGTTTTTTTGTAGAGTTAATTCTCTTTCTCACGTGAAAAAAAGGCCCCCTGCCCCTCTGTTTTCTTTTGTTTTCACATAGAACTCTAAGGGGGAAAAAACACACACACAAGCACACCGCAACAACATCATACGGAATGCTTATATAAATATAAATATATATATATATATATAGTGTTGGTCTCCTATTCGATATTGGATGGTATCCGATAATGTGAACTTAAATTATATTAATGTGAACTTCATTTATTAGAAATATAAATTAATACAGAAGGAAATGTAAAATGAGGGAAATTCATATTCACTTTATCTATATTTCTTTTTGCATGAATTCATATTCCTAGTAACTGAAGTTCACATTCACAGTAACTAAGTTCATATTGCTGGATAGCATACGGTACCGAATACAACACTTTATGTGTGTATATATATGAATGTTTTTATTTTTATTTTTATTTTTATTTTATTTTATTAAGGTTATAAGTTCAGTAAATTGAATAAAAATTTGATATTTTATCTAAAAAAGAATGGGACCAAAATGTTACAAATAATTTAAGAAGTTCAATGACGTTTTAACTACTAAAAAAGAAAAGAGAACCAAAATGTAACAAACACAATAATTTAGAAACCAACCGAATTTTGTTGATTCTTTGTGAAATGAAATTATCATTTCTTTTCTTGATACAAGTAGTTTAGTAGTGTCTACGGTATTTGTCTGCTTTTTTTTTCTTTTCTTTTTTTTCCGAGGGCACTTGTCTAATTTAGGTTTAATGCTTTGATTTTTATCTTTAAAAGAATATTTAAGGAATTAGTAAGAGAAGATATGTCAACATTACTCTATAAAATTTAAAGTAGAGATAGTTCATGGAAATATAAACTTACGTAGACTAGAGATATGCTACTCATATAGATATACATATATTTATATATTGTATAGATACTATAGTAGATGCACAAGGCAAAGAAAAATTAAAGACAAAAATAAATAGGTATAGGGTGTGACAGGTAATGGATCCATAAATTTTTCTCAATGGGGAGCACATAAGATGATACAATTTTTATATTTAAAAACATGACTTATATGTTTTCCTTAATTATTTTTTATGTTTAAAAAATAATGACTTTATATGAATAAAGAGTTTAATAGTTTTTATTTAATTTTGATCAATATATTATAATTTTTAGGTACAACTCTTATTTTTTGAAGCATTCCAAAATTGGTTCTTGAACTTTATCTCAAATGTCAAAATTATGATGAAAAATGAGAGTTTTTAACCTAGAATTTGTTATAATTTATTTTCATGTTTTTACTAAAATTAAGTTTCACTTTAATTTTCTCATACCAATATTTTTTTACTTTTAAGATGAATACTCTTTATAATAAATAAAAAATTGTATGCATCAATATTCTAGATGCTGATAATTATGAAGGCAATACCTTAAAAAATTAACAAATTAAAAAAAAAAGCAAAAAAAAAAAAAAAAAACAAAAAGAATGTAGATAAAGAAATTGGGAGAATTAACAAGAATCCAATGTAGTTATAATACTAGAACGTAAAAAATAGTTTAAGTTTAGTTATGGTATTAAAACATAAAATATAATTCAAATATCAAATCTGGGTATATTTTTTAAAAAACTTTGGAGTGGGGGTACATTAAAACTAATAAAAAGTATGGGGGCCTTTTTGAAATTTAAAAAACTTGAGGAGGGGCACGTGCCCCCTCCCCTTTAAATCCGTGCCTGGGTGTGACAGTAATGTGAGGTGTGAGAACATTGATAAGTCAAGTGGATTTTATGTAACCATGAATAGATTTAAATTAAGTAAAAAAGAATTAATAGTATGAAACCATTAAATTGAAAGGTTAAAGCGCAGAAGTACAAATTTAATTACTAATTTTATATAAAGATTTGATAGTCTATCAATCAGAGTTTTTTTTTTTTTTTTTTCCTGTATTTGTTTAGAGACTTATAATAAAATGTGAATATACTTGACGAACAAGTGTAATTCTTTGTATGCACCTCTTATTATCATTATGATGTAATTATAGCACGTCAAGATAAATAATTGTTCAACAATGAGTCAAAGCCAACAATCTGATAATCGCTTAACAAATTGAATTTTAACTAATTGCTCCAAACAAATATTAAAACTCTAATTTTGTTGGTAATATTTTCCTAAAACATGGAATTGGGTCATGTAACCTTCCATTTAGTTGGGCATATACAAGAGGTTTTTTCACATTGATGGAATGGATTTAAGAAGACCCAACAATCTTTATTGTTTCATTATTTTAGGTTCTTACCAAATTTCAAGTTATGACCGCAACGCAACCAATATTATAAGTGCAAACGCCTTAACAGTAAAGAGATAACCTTCTTGATTAACATTTTTACATCAACATCTGTGAACATTTGTGAGTATTGAAAAACATTATAGAGGAATCTCGTTCGTTAGTAAAATTTGACACCATTAAATTTCTCAAAAATAGTATCTCGGCATCAAAAATTAATCCGGACTATGCTAGGGGCCTAAAATGACGCTGATTTTTTTTTTTTTTTGGTCCTCATTTAGCAAAGATAAATGACGCTGATTGATATTTGCACATTTGCAATTGTAACGTGCACTCTAATGGTTTAACAAAGAAAGAATGCTAATATTTTAGGTTAAGATTAAGGCAACAAGTTGATTGATGGCTTAAATTTGTTTGGATATTTTTGGTCATCTTGCATCCAAAGTTAAAAAGGTTAAGGTGAATAAGTTATAACGTGGGTGTTTTGGTCATCTTGCATCTAATGAGTTTGAATGTATTTCTTTCTAAATTTTATAATCTAACATCAACCCATCCTAAACTTACCATATTTATCAAGAATATCAAGAAAACAAGTGATTTTTTTTATTATAATTAAATTCAGTTGATCCCTAAATTTTTAATGTTCATTTTCAAATAATAGTACTAATAATAATAGTGTTTGATGACAAAGGCAAAACTATAAAACAAGAGTGCTAAAATCATTTCCCACCTTCAAGTTAAAATATATATATATATATATATATTAAAACTACAAAACAAACATTTTGTCACATACTGATAGATGAATTAACAAATAAGTTCTTAATTATTTTCTAAAGGTCGGATTAGAGTACGACTAACACAAATTTACATTTTAATGGTGGAAGTATTCGCAATGCTGTAAATTGGTGTTACAATCTTTCGGATCAAAGCCTATTGAAAAAATATCTAACAGTTTAAAACAAAGTCTTTTTCACAATGTTTTTTTTTTTTTTAATTATTATTATATAGAAGAAAACTTACAGGTAAAGGTCAAAGGATCATAGGTGGAATTGCATAGGACAAAACGTTTATCTTCAAAACTTGTTTCCTACGTCAATTTCTGATGTTAGACAATCTATTGGTTAAATTTAGATGCTACTGGAGACGTTGGTATAAATTTCATAACTTCAACAGTTATAGTTAATACAAATAAATAAGTAAATAAAGATCTAAAAACTCTTTACGCATTGAAATCTCAATGCACAATTTTCTGAGGGCAAATGGTATTGTGACAACAAAAGGTGAGAGAAAAAGGAAAAATAAAAGGAAGAAGTATATGATAATTTTGACAATAGACATCCTTACAGGTCTAACATATATAACTTTATTTGAAGTTGTATATAATTTATTTCAATTTGAAATATAACTTTATGTGCAATTAAATAAATATATAATTAATTTGGAGTGATTTTTCAAATTCCGTGTATCATAAAAAAAAATTACATTTTAGTAATGTTAGTGTTACACGCTATTGGTCTTAATATAAGTTGGATTAGTGCTGTTCGTCATGACTTAAGGCTTTAGTACCTATATTATCGCAATAATCTATCTTATTGTACTAATATTTGTTTTATACACGTTAAGTAACAAAAGGTATAGGAAAAGACAGAATAATACTTTTAAGAAATCCA
The DNA here is from genome assembly GCA_009761775.1 of Ficus carica. Taxonomy (NCBI): domain Eukaryota; kingdom Viridiplantae; phylum Streptophyta; class Magnoliopsida; order Rosales; family Moraceae; genus Ficus; species Ficus carica. The sequence continues at coordinate 5,965,454 of CM019744.1, read as the reverse complement.
AATAGAAAGTAACAAAATGTAGTGTCAAAAAGCGCAAAAAATTGACAATAATATAATAAAATAAAATAAAATAAAGGGAAAAGGAGAGAGAGAGAGAGGAGAATGTCTAATGACGTCTATAGCCCAAAAAGTAGCAAATTGGAGAATGACTTTTGGTGGTGACGTCCTACAGCTACATCTGCAGCCAATTTTGGGTCTTTGAAGTTTGAACATTTGTATTTTATTTGGTAATAAGATATTGACATGCTCCACTTCCACTCGATTTGTGAACATGGTACATAGTTAGGAAAAAAATAGGATAATTTTGTAGTTCCATATGAAAAAATTATAATGATAATTCATCGAATTTTGAACCCAAGATCATGTTAGAATGATAAAAGATTAAAAAAAATGATAATTTAAAAGAATTCAATAAGAATATGATACTTAAAATTCTGCTTTACATGTAGTAGTAATGCAGAAATCTTGGATATCCAGGTATTATATAGTATGTAATTGGATTAAAGTTTATAATCATGACATATATATATTTAAGTATTAAAGTAGTGGAATTTACATCTTACGATAGATTTAACTCATATGTGAAATTATCGTTAGATTTTACATAGAACCACGATCATTATGACCATTGATTGTTGATGATGTTTACATGTGGTCATCGAGTCATAACCTGTTCCCAAACCCCTCCAAGTTCGTTAGGTAGCATTCTTCAATCTTCATGGATCGTTAGTGAAGTCCAATTTTCATAGGCCAAGAGCCCACAACATTACAAACTCCCTTTCCATAACGTTATGCCACTCCCTAAACTTAAGGTGTTTACCAAGTGGAATGATGTTATCGATCTCCATAAATAAAAAAATATAGCATAGATCGAACTATCAAATCAAAAAAATAATTTTATTATATAATTTGTATCATCGGTTTCTTGTTCTTATTCTCTGTCAAGGTAGACTGAATGGTTTCTCATGACAATATTAACAGAGCCAAATTCGAATCATCATATTTCCTAAAGTGGTTAGAGAAAAAAACATTTTTGAGAATAATGAGGTACATATGGTTGCAATTGAATTGTATTAAAGAATTACAAACTCTCAAATCACTCTCAACACTCATTTATGTTAAGATTTTATGTTGGTTATTTACCTCGAATCCCGATTTATTATTTGTTGTTGTAACTATAAATAGACTTTACATATATTAGATATGATTCTTGGTCATGATTTGTTTAATGCAGGTCTTAGCCTAAGGTTTCATAACGGGTCAAACCTAGATATATATAAAGAGTGTTATTAGATCAAAGTCACTTTTATCACTAAAAACTATCACTAGTTGGTAACTTAAAGTTTTACAATTTTTTTTCTTTAAATCTTATTGCCCCTGAGATTCTTTAATTATGAAGTTTGTATAATATATTTTTAAAAAATTTACAGTAATAACATAAATTTTTATTTTAAAGTTTCATAATTTTGACGAAAATCTCAAATAAATAAGAAAAAAAATTTATATTACTAAATAAATTAACAATTTCGCGGACTCTAAACTTTAAAAGTTGAGCCAAACTCAATTATAAACTTAGTTTATTTTGAAAAGTAAAAAAAAAAAAAAAAAATCCAAAGTTACACATTTCATGCTCAATTATAAACTTTAAAAGTTGAACTAAACTCAGTTATACACTTTAATTCATTCCACGCTCCCACTAAAAGTAATTCCTGACTCCGCCATTGTATGCACATATGCTGGCATTGAATCGGAACGTGTTTATTTATTTCCTTTTAAGTTTCTCATACTATCACCATCATGACACGTAATCAAGATAATCGCAACTTCACACTTTTAAAATTAGTCTTAAACTAACTTGAAAAAAATGACATTTGATTATGAAAATCAGTAGGTTTATTACAATCTAATCAGAAAATTACCTAAAGTATTCCACTTGAGAAACTGAAATGAAAGAGTTCTCAAGAATAGTATCATTGTAATTTGTTCATCACTCAATTCCAAAGCTAACTGCAAGTAATTTGTGTACCTCAAAGACAATGAGTGGCCCAAACTCCCCCATTACACTCCAATTAAAAAAGCTCTCTTATTGAGAGAGTGGTTTTTTTTTTTTTTTTTTTTTTTTTGGGGTTTTGTTCAAGGCATAAATTTGCATATATGAAGGTTGAACTATCATGTAATAACAAGCTTTGTGGTCCTGATTCCTAACCGTGTGAGGTCGTTTTTCCATCACCAGTCCAAGATTTCAGTCAAATTATTGCTTTTGGCTCAAAATTATTTAGTTTTTTTTTTAAATTCAAATTATAGATATATATGAGGCCTATATAAATATATATAGGTCTATATATATATGTACATCTATATTGTTTCCCAAAAAAAAAAAAAAAAAAAAAAACCATAAATTGCTTAAAATGGAGACATAATAATGTAACATATGATTACCAATATCATACTTTTTTTATAAGTAAGCTCCTTCCACAATATTAACAATATCATTGTTTAAATGTCTTCTACATATAATTATGGGTTATGATAAGTCTCCGAAAAATTTCAAATATCGTGATATGTTTCCTCTAAAATTCTACGATAACGGTACTACATGAAAAATATTTGTTTAAATTATAGGTGGAACTTCAATCAGTTGATTTGTTTTTAAAAATTGTCAAATTTAAATATCTTTTATATAATTTAAATCAGATTTAACGTCCGCCCTAAAAACTTCATGTTTCAAATCTGTTGGCCGTTGATCTGAACACAGTTCAAAAGTACCACTACTCGTAGCCTATAAAGTTTGGTCTGACATTGACCACCTTATAAGACATTTTTTTTATTTATGAACCAGAATCTTGGGCTGGTCCAGCAAGTAGATTTTTTTGGCCCCAGCCCATTTCCCATGTTATAAGGAGCAATCAAGGCAAAGACTAGTACTTGTTGTTTGTAACTTGTAAAATGACAAAAAAAAAAAAAAAAAAAAAAAAAAAGGAAGAAGGAGGAGAAGAAAATATGGGAACTTGCTAGTTCCATTTAAATCGTTCGTGCTTCACATTTGTTAATCACTTCATTCCCTGTTTTCATTTAAACAGTTTGTATTTCACACCCGTGAATCACTTCACCATTTATTTCAGAAAGCACATTCTCCCGAACCCCCTACTTCCACTCTGCTACTATTTCTCGATTCCTTCTTTTTCTTACCGGTCCTGTCCAACACCTGTTAGTTTCTTTATTTCAGGGGTACATTTCTTAAATCATAACATCTTCACTAAAATTCATCAAATTTGTATGCTATTTTTAATGAATAACTTATGTAACATTTGACTTGAATATTTTATGGGATTAAATGAGCACTCATTTTATTTAAATATTTAAAGAAAACCTCTCAAATTTCGAGTTAAAGCTTTGTGAACTTTTAGTGCAAGAAAACAATTTCTACACAAAGAGAAATGAAATTCAGATTAAATAAATAATGAAAAATGAGTTAATTTTTGTTGCGTGGTTTGTGGCATTTTTAGTTGTTTTCTTTATCAGCTAAGTGATATGTTTTCAGGAGCTGTTGTTGACTTTGTCTCTACTCCAACGAACATGAAAGAAAAAGAAAAATTTTCTGAGCAACCACCTGGGAGTGGTTTGCTTTAGCCATTAGATCTCAAGATGATTATTAGTTTTTTAATTGACTGAAATAATGTAAAAGTTACGGATAGAGAAATCATCACTTTTTGTTTCTTTATAGGTTTAGGTTACCTATCAATAATTAAAAAATAGTTATAAGAGAATAACTGTATACATTTATATATATATATATTGATAGTACATATTTTTAAATGTTAAATCACATCAAAATAAAAAAATATATATATTATAAAACTAACAACATTTTAAAAAATTAATAGTTATAAATAGTATTTGATAGATGATTTTTTTTTTCATACTTTATCTTATAGTTTATATGCATAAGAATGTTTTATATCTGGTGGATTGAATCTTCTATTTAGAAAATTTTAAAATTAATTAATTTATATATAATTTTTTATTTAATATCTTATAATTTAATATTATTTATATATTAATATAAAAAAAGTATCATTAAAAAAATAATATTAGAATTACCTGATTATTATACTGTTTTAAAAAAATTATAAGCATCAATGATGGATAACAGTCTCTAATGCTCCTACTTCAAAAAGATGAAGCCAAAGACCAACACATGATTACCTTGTGGCAGCATTGCTTGGCATGTGGAATTATGATCATAATTCCAAATGGCAGTATTGCACCAACATCATGCACAAGATGGGAGAGTGATGATATGACAAATACAATAATATGTATCCACCAAATAAAAATACAATAATGCCCCTCTGAATTGTGGGGTCTACAATCAATTAAATGGGGAGTTTTTTTTTTTTTTTTTTTTTTTTTTTGCCACTTTCTTTTCTTTAGTTCCAAGACACATTCTAGTAAGTGAAGAGTGAGAAGAACTTCAGCCCAAAAAAAAAAAAAAAGGGAGAGAGAAGAAGTTAAAAGGAATTTATAAGGCTTTTACTAAAAGGAATTTCTTTTCAATGAAGCATGAGAAAGCTACGGAAAACTCAAGAAATATTTTTGGTTGGTCATAAGCTAATAAGGATCTTAGGTGGCAGAAAAATATCTAGAAACAAGTAACTCGGTTATATTTTATTATAGTTTAGGCTCTGTTCTGTTTAGGTTCTGTTTCGTTTAGGAGAAATAATTAAATAAAAACATTTAGGATGGAATATTATCAATGTGTCTCTCTTTAGAAAGCGAGCCACATGAAAACGTTTAAATGAAACCATTTTGTATGGAAACATTTAGTATTTTAAAAAAACGTCTAAATGATCAAAATATTATCCCCTTCTCAACATTTAGAATTTTGTCTAAAAATTACACACGATGATATTTCATAACATTTTATAACATTTCAAATGTTGTTTTCCAAACGTCGCTTTAGAATATTAGAAAATAAAAATATTCAAAATGTTGAGAAAAGATTCTCTCAAATAAAGGATCATATTCAGTCCTATATTATAATGTTTAAATAGAAGTGTAAATCATAATATTTCACTTTATATAGCTAATACTAAAAAACTACAACATTATCTGCAATAAGTAAAATCTATATTATTGCCATACCTTCCAAAGTCGTAATTACGTAATACTACGTTACGTTCTCACTTTTGCATATTGTTATTAGTATATAACACATAGAAACGATTGTCCCTCGAATTTATATAGTATTTTTGTTGTTGTTATTATTATTATCCTCGCTAGTTTCGTAATAATTGTAGAGAGAGTTAGATAAAACCTTTTCCCTTTTCATGGTATTATCTGAAGGCATTAAGTTTCAATAACTTCGATTTGACATTATCAATAAGGATGGATGAAAATAAACACAAGCTAATAGATTCAACATTTTCTAAACTTAGGGGAGTTTGGCTCTCCATTTCAACTCAAGTTAAACTGTATTTTTTTTTCTGAAAAAGTTTTTTGTCTTTTCTGAAAAAGTCAACAAAAATTACTATTTAAACTTAAAAATCTCAACTCAAACCACTACACCAAACACCCTATAACTCATAATTTTTAAGAACTCTGTATAGTAGAGGTTGTTTTATTTTATTTTATTTTTTGAGTAACTATAGTAGAGGTTCTTTTTTAATTTTTTTTTATCCATAATAGATAATTCTGAATGTTGTATAATCAAAATCATAATTAAAAAGGAAAAAATCGTATATAATTAATAGAATCTAATATAAATCTAACAATACCAATAATAAGAAAAAAAAAACCCATTAGTAAAGGTATTTTTCCATACCTAAGGTCGAATTCTTCACATTTGCATGAAAAGAGACAACTTAAGATTATTATTCTCTTGGGCAGTTTGATGTGAGTTTAAATCAGTTGTTTTTTTTTTTTTTAAATTTTATTGATTGTTTTTCCAATTAAATTTATATGTCGTTTAATTATTTAAGTACTTTTTAGTATTTAGTTCTTTTTATACGGTTAGATCATTAGATTTAGATAATATGACAAGTTGATATTAAAAAAGTATTAACGAGACAGAAAATTGTTCATATAATGTATATGATGAAAAATGTATAGGACAAAATGATTTTTATAGGGAGTTTGGTTTTATCACTTGGATGAAATATCATTGCACAAACAACGATCACTGACCCAGAGAATGTCTCTGCAATAGGATATATATATATATATATATATATATATAGACATGCCTTATCCTCTGGCACACACATATCTACATATAATATATATATATATATATGTAAGAGTCCATATTTCTCCTCTTTTTTCTTTTTTTCTTTTTTCCCCCCAAAAGACTAGACGAAATTATATTTTCTAACTTCATGTTATGTGTCATGTGTCGCATAGCCGTAAAGAAATTGCACATGGGTTGATACGGTCTAGACTTGTATAGTTGAGAAGGGGTACAAAATATTTTTTTTTTTTTTTTTAAGCGTGTTATAAGGGGATGGATTTTGGGATAAGGTTGAATTTATGAATAGGGCAAAGTTTTCCCAATTGTCCTTTGCTTTTTCTATGCAACATGTGAAATTTTATCCCTTTTTTTATTTTTTATTTTTTATTTTTTTTTAGGGGTACTCTTCTATAATTTGGACCGGCTTTGATCTGGCATGGCAATTTCCATGTCTCTTCTCCCCCCCTTTTTATTTTTTTATTTTTTTTAAATGTTAGATAATGACCTTGGGTAGGCTACATTACATTGTTACGCAACTTAAAGTTACATAATTGCAAAAAGGAAAGGAAGCACACTTGGGTTAGCTTGTTTTATGGTTTAGCTATTACAAAGTTGTCTTATTGACAAGTAAATCCCTTGGGACATGTATGTCCAATTAACGTAATTCCGATATGATCAATCGTTTTTTTTTTTTATTGTGCCATTTAAATAAATTTTCAAATATTAAACGGTGGATAAATTGATCTGAATCATTTAAATTTGAACTGTTTTTCTTTTAATGGGATCTTATGATTAAAAAATTTGACATGCAAATATAGTATTATCAATATCATAATCGACCTTTTCTTTCTCTTTCTCTCTCTAACGTGTGAGGGTTATGGTTTCTCAATCGTTTTTCTCTTTTGGGGCTGGATTCCGGAGGTGGCCTTTGGTTTGTCTCTGGTTTCCCGACTCTAGAGATGAAGGTGAGAATCATATGGTGAAAGTCTTGAGAGAGGTGAGTCCATGGTAGGAGGATGGGCATTGTGGGAAGGAGCAAGGCAAGAATGAAATAGTTGGTGGGGGTGTATGGTTGTCATGCGCCGGGGAGGTCCTACAGCAGCTCGGCTTTGGTAACCCAGTTTCTCCAGACGATGTGGTTCGTTTTATCGGCAATGATTCTTTCCATGTTATTGGTTTTTTTGGTTTTTGGTGTCTAAGTTTATATGTAATAATGGTGATGTTTTCATCGTCTTTTTTTTAGGTGTTTTATTTATTTTTATTATTTATAATAATTGAGGTGATTTCTCCATCTTTCGAGTTGGTTGTTTATCTGTCAGACTTGAGTTTTGACGGTGTTTTGATTCTGCTAGAGTTACTTCTATGCGGAGTTAGTAGTGACCTTAGTGCTACTAAGTCTTGGCCCTCAATTAATCGGGAAAATTCATTAATTGTCGGGGTTTCGTCAAAAAGAGCCTTGCATATGCTTGATTTCAGTGTGCCGCGATATATTCCCGTTATCGGACTCCAAGCATACGTCTTTCTTTTTGAGTGTTATCAGATTTTACTGGTGAATTCGTTTTTGTTGAAGGGTTTTGTCTCATGTAAGACGGGGCTTCCTATGTTTGATATTTTTGTATTTCCTTAGTGATTTCAATGCAATTTTCCTTTTCAAAAAAAAAAAAAAAGTATATATATATCATTATCCAATATTTAAAATGCATTGCATGGTATAACTAAAAATAACTTGTCGTACTGAAATTTAACTCACGTTCTATGGACATGAACCAAGGAACTAACATAGACCAAAGTGTTTACAGATAATTAAAAAGGTGGCAAAATTATGCACGAACCAAAAAAGAAGAAGAAATTAAAAAGGAGGCAAAATTATACACAAAGCAATTTATTGCATAGTTATGGTCATTTAGCATGATACTCTGACAATTTTCTTTTACACACCACTAAATTATTATATATTTATATACATATATATTTTTTTTATTGGTTGAAGTTTATGCTTATAGAAACTGAATTATTTTTTCCTGTGTGCTCTTACTCATAACAACAATCCGGATATAAAGATTCTTAAAGTGGCCAAAACTGATAGATGAGACATCAAATAATGTAGTACATGGTTTCGGTCCCAAAGAAATAAGTTTCACATGTTTTGTTCGACGAAGAATTATGTGGCAAGAGTATAAAAAAGAAATTCAATCGATGGAATATAGTTTTTAACTGTTAGATAATATCTTAGTTATATTATATTAAAAAGTTCGATAATTTAATAAAATTTAATAAAAATTTAACGGTAGTGTGTTATACTGATAACTATTTTATACCCTATCAAAGAAAATTCATTATTCATACACATTTGAGTGAATAAATCATGCTAGCATTACTTGACTAACAACTTACCATAATTTAATGGAGCTTTTTCAAAGGCCTCGAACAATAATTTGTATAACATAGTTTTCTCTTGTCATATTCTCTTGTCATATTTTTATCAAGTTCCGTTAAAATATTTTTCTTTTCTTATTCTTTACATGATTTTAATGTGATCTTAGTTATAACTGATGATCAAAACTTGTCTCTTACCAATAGGAAATTGTTTTCCTTTCATATCCTATCGCATAATTTTTTTTGTTTTAATTTAAACTTTTTGGATTTTGTGAACCCTAATTATTTGTTAAATTATCAATGAGGTGGAGAAAGTTTATACATGATATCAAGGACAAAGAAAGCTCCGCAGCTTATTGATGGGCAGAAATGAAAAAGTGGGATTGTTCATTGAACTTCTAACTGGCTCTCTTTTCTTTCTTTCTTTCTTCTTTATTTTATTTATTATTTTTTTAAATAACGTGAGAATTGACTTGGTAACCAAGAACTGAGGCAGTAAATGTTGCACTGATTGGAAACTTAAATTAGCCATTAAAGTATAGTTTTGAGCTTGATTCTCTATGAAGCTTCTATATATCATTATTGTTTTAAAACCCCAATGCCTTAAGCTAGGAAAAAGAGGAAAGAAAAAGAAAGAAAATCCCATCAAGTATGGTTTGGTTTTCTTCTTTTTCAATGTTACCAATTTTAGTCCAATTTTCACTTTTACTTCAATGCCAACCGACATGGATGACCCAGCAACCAAACCGCAAAAGGGCCAAGAAAGTTCTAAAGAGAGCTTGTTAATATCTCTTTTGTAGTTTGCAGCGAAAAACTTATGGACAGATCAATCACAAGAGCTTTTAAAAGAAAGTGACACGATAGTTTAAAAGTAGACCTTATTAAGTAATTCCATCCAGACAATAATTAATCGGAAAGAGACTTGTGGGATATTTATGTACTACAAGTGCTCCTCACTCTCTGTTGATGATTTGAGACTTGCGTCAATGGCTACCAATTTTTCTTTTTTCATTTTGATTCTTAGTCAGCTGATTAAGTGAATAAACTGTTCCACTAAAAATGGGTCACCTTTTCCATTCCCAAAAAACGCCATCTAGATTTAAATTGTCATGACTAGCGGTTAAAAGTTGTGTCCTCCCCGTAGCATATGTATACTTTCACAGAATTCTCTTTTAGATTTTATTATAGGAGAATTTTATGATAAGATAAGAAAATAATACCTAATCGATATGACATGAATATTGAATTGTTTAATCATATTATAATCATAATTAGACAAAAAAAATGATAATTTAATAAACATCTTATTATCAATAAGATATTTTTTATTTTTTTATTTTTTTTCGTTTTCAAATTTTAAAGAGGTAGGTAAAGAGGTTGGAAGTTAGACCCACATTTTGTGGGGTTGCACCTAAAAGGTGGTGAACCATCACAACAATCTCATTAGTAAATGGCAAATAATCCTCATTTGATGCTGCTGCTGAGTATTAAAGTTTGGAGCTTGACAAATGGCAGTGTTTAACACTCTCAAACCTTAAGTTTCCTTGTGAAATTAGTCCTTGGTGGTACACTTGTTACTTTCAATATAGAATTAAGCAAACAAACAAACACGAAATCATAGTACACAAATGTAACTAAAATAAAATCCACAAGAAGTGGCAGTAAGGATTTTTTTTTTGGGTTTAATATCTTAAACCTTCACTTAGTTTATGAATTTTAGTGAATTTCAAACTATCACGCAGCCATAAATGTGTAAAGTATATTCTCGCATAAGGTTAGTATGGCGATCACATGAATATTAGGATTTTGTCTTTCACCACGTTAATTTATATATTAAAAAAAAAAACCTACATGTAAAACATAGTTTTTAATTTTTATATGATTTTTATCAAATGTAACATAATGAAATATATAACATTATATGAGGTCTTAATGTAAAAAATTATATACAATATTATTACAAGAAGTGAGAAACGAGCAAACATGATAACAATTTTTACCAAGGATTGAACCCTATTCTACATACTCCTTATGAGAGCAACATCTTGTTAGTATATGACCTTAATATCTTACTCATATAATTGTTTAAAAACATTTACATCTAACAAATCATAATTCCCTCACATATCTGCTATAAGAATTTCCATGATATGCTAATTGTGTAATATTTATAATTGACTGTAAACCAACATAAAAATCGAACAACTACCTCAACAAGTTGTGAAGCAAAAATAGTCGTGATTAGTAATGCATCTTATATTAGCCATAAAACATGTGCTACAAGATAATGTTATTTATCATTATTAGTAAATGTATTATTAAATACACCTAATTAATAGAATAAATTGATCATAGTACAAATAATATAATTATTGGTTATATAGTACCACGTGACAACTCCGTTAAATTGTCATGTGTTGTACTATTACACACTAAATAACAATTTTCTGAATAGAAAAGAGAATTTTGATCATGCTGCCAAAATTGAAACCGTCTCTACTCAACAAGGAAAATATATGTATATATATGTATATAAATATACATGCTTCCACTTAATAATACAAAATTCTCACAATATCTTTTTTTTATTTTTTTATAACTACTTTCTACTATACATCACACATTTTTTTTTTAAATGATACATTTTTAAACTTTTGATTTAGGGTTTGTTTAGTGTTTTAATTGGAAACAAATTTTTCATCTCAATTTTAAATTTTTTTTTTTTGAAAATTCAACAAAAATTATAACTAATTTTTAAAAGTCAATTAATTCAAATTTAAAAATTTCATCTTTAACTGACTTATCAAACAAAAACTTGATAAAAATTATCTCAAATTATAAAAAATATATATAAATAATAAAAAATGATATAAATCTAATGGCTAAAAATAAAATTTGAGCGCTCACCCACCTCAACTCCCACGTCAAAAGCCAACACAAAACTTTTGATGATGAAGTTAAGTAATTATTAGGGCGGTTTATTTAGCAGCAGCTCCTAATGCTGATCACGGTAACGCCGTTAACGGATCATAATCCCCCGCCCCCCCCCAACAACAACCGGCTACCTCCATCACGTGACTTCTTGAAGTTAATAGTATAGATTTACTGATTTACCCCTGCATTTAACTCAGTACTACTCTCCAGTCTCCATATCTGATCATTCCTCACGTGCACTCAATTGCACTCCACTCTCCAGTCCCAGTCCCAGTCCCCCATTTCTGTGTCTCCCCATTTCAGGACCACCGTAAAGCTATGGTGGTCCTCTTCGCGCTTGATCCTTCCCCACAATCATTTATTTATTCAATTTTTTTCCAAACAACTAGATAATATTGTGTGAAATTCAAGATTATCCGTTTTTTTTCGAAAATATTGGTAGATACCAATCACTATTGAACATCATGAATATTAATAAAAGGCGAGTACTGCTTATAAATCTTACAGTGATACTCATGTTTTTGACGCCATCCATATATCTTTTAGGTTTTTTTTTAAGTCCGTTTGAGATTTTATCTTCAGACGGTATTTTGTCAACTTAATTTTAAAATTTTTAAATCTACAGCTCATTATTTCTCTTTTATTTTTAAATAACTCAAACTTAAAAAATTCGTAATTTTATTATGTCAAATAGAAATATGATGATTCTTATATCAAAACACTCACAACGACTAGATGAATTAAACAATATCCATTTTGTATTTTTTTTTCCAAACATATTTTGAATGTTTATATTATTTTCTATATCAAAATTCATTTTTAATTCACACTCAAATCAAACATAATTTCAAATCAATATCTAAAATTTCGTATCCAAAAGTCTCTTTAAAGGGGCATTCGTATCGAACATTCAGTGAAACCAGAGTGGCTCTTGACATGGCAGGTATTCATTGGACACTGTTGGTGTGAGCAATAAAATATTACTGAAAAAGAGAAAGTGTAAAACGTGGCAGGTACTCCGGAAAGTAGGTTCATGAAAAAATAGCAAGCAAAATAGGAATGATCAGATGCATCCGAGCTTAGTGAGCAAGACAACAAATAGAACGTCGATCTCATACCAAGCACAGAGGATCCAATTAAAGCTTAGGATCACATAGGCTCGTCTGCACCTGATCACCGACTCGTAATTATTATATTTAATCCGAGAAATTGAATTCTAATTACGGAACTGTCAGACCGAAAAACATTAGATTAACTGAAATAAACCAACTTTGAGTGAAAGTTAAACTTGAGCCGAAACGACGCCGTTAGAGAGGCGTAAAAACCACGTACTGCCACGTGGACAACTTCCCATTTTGCTTTACCCCACTATTTCACGTTTTAAAAGCAAAGCAAAGATGCAAGGCTGTTTCTCCACAGGCACTGTCGGAGCTTTCGCTGAGCTCCACCGAGAAAAAGGCTAATCATTTGCTCAAACCGCCATAACCTCCGGCGATGTCGCTGGAGATCCTGTCGGCACCGCCATTACCTGAGCCGTGAGAATTTCATATTGAAGTAATTTCTCCGAGTGAAAATGCCTCTCGCCTCCTCCGTCCCGCCGCCGCAGAACCTCAAGCACCGCGTCTTCACGTGCCTGAACAAGCTCTCCGACCGCGACACCTATGGCCTCGCCTCCGCCGAGCTCGACTCCATCGCTCGCGACCTCGAGCCGAGCTCCCTCGGCGCATTCATCTCCTGCATCCACTCCACCGACGCCTCCGACAAGTCGCCGGTACGGAGGCAATGTGTCCGCCTCCTCGCCGTCCTCTCGGAGAGCCACGGCGATTCTCTCTCCCCTCACATCACGAAGATCCTCTCAGGCGTCGTCCGCCGCCTCCGCGACCCGGACTCGGCGGTCCGATCCGCCTGCGTCGACGCCGTCGGCGCTCTCCGATGCCACGTCAGCAAGCCGCTGCTGTCGTCGTTCTTGAAGCCGTTGTTGGACGCGCTCTTCACGGAGCAGGACCAGAATTCGCAGATCGGCGCGGCGCTGTGCCTCGCGTCGGCCGTCGACGCCGCCGCGGATCCGGAGCCGACGAGGCTGGCGAAGCTGATGCCGAGGCTCGAGAAGTTGCTGAAATGCGAGAGCTTCAAGGCGAAGCCGGCGCTCCTGACGCTGATCGGAAGCGTAATCGACGCCGGAGGAGCTTCTGGCGAGGGGACGCTGAGGAGTTTGGTGCCTTGCGTGGTGCAGTTCCTGAATAGCGAGGACTGGGCGGCGAGGAAGGCAGCGGCGGAGGCGCTGGTGAAGTTGGCGGTGGTGGAGAGGGACGCGTTATCGGAGTTCAAGGCCGGGTGCTTGAGAATCTTTGAGAGCCGGAGATTCGATAAGGTAAGATCTGCTCGTGAGATCTTTTGAGAAGGACCTCCTTTATTGTCATGTACGTGTGGTTTTTTTTCAGTTTAGAACTTGGAATTTTCTCTTTTCAAATTGGCATTATTATAATTTATAGGTGAAGGGTGTAAGGGAGGTAATGAATCAGATGTTGGAGGCTTGGAAGCAGATTCCCGATGTCTCCGGCGACTTTTCGCCGCCGCCTCAATCGCAGGCTTCTTCCAGAGGTATGATCAGTGATTATAGTAAGATCTCCAAAATGCTTGATGTTTAAATACAGATCAAACACAATATTTTGATAGCTTTTGAGTAAGTTTTTAATTTGAAGTTTTAGGAGAACTATTCAAAAATCAGTTAAAAGTTCGGTTATTTCTTTTAGAACTTTTTTGCATATCATTTGTTTTGTTGCTACTACTTTATCGCCATTTGGGGCCATTTGAATTGTTTAATCTCGTTCTTATTTGCATTGTCTTTATTTATTGTTTATGAGTTATGTCATTTACTTTTTCCACCTGGATTCGTTGTCTCGAATGCAGAGAATGCGAGTGATGGACGCTATCCGCCAGGGGCAAGAAACTCCGGTGGCGGTGGTTCTGAGGCTCCACAATTGAGGAGGAAGTCCATCGTAGCGAGCAAGTCAACTCCACCCGATAGCTCTTACGCCACCACTGCTAGGAAGAGAACTCCTTTGAAAGGTAGCGACAAGAAAGCAAGTACATCAATGTTTCAAAAGAAGAAGCCTTTGAACTGGAAAGTTGAGATTGCTGTTCAGAATGATAAAGTCGAAAGAGATGAAAATGTTCCAGAGGGAAAGCTCAATGAAAAGTCTAAGCTCTCTAAACCGGAAACAAAACGGGCGCTGTTCCTCAAGAATTCTGAGGACAAGGGGCACAAGTTTGGCGGGTTTAGGTCTGGATCCCGTGTGGCTCCATGTCAAGAGGAGGGCAAAGATTCTACGGTTGTGGTCAGTAATGTTCCTGAGGATACCCATAAGAACCACATTGAATGTGAGGAGTTATCTTCGATCCGCAATCAGCTTGTTCAGATCGAAAAGCAGCAATCCAGTCTAATGGATCTTCTACAGGTTTTCTTTCTACTGCTAGAAATTTTGCTCTCATTTTTTTCTTTATAATCGTAAAATGGAATTTCAGCAAAAAATAAAAATAAAATAAAAGCAAAACAAAACAAAAACAAAAACAAATGAAACTTTTGGCATTTCCTGCATATGTTATCTTAGTGGCAAGCAATATGAAAAAGGAACTGTTCTGGTTTACATGCTTTTATTGCATTTGGAGTAAGACCTTCCTTTTCACTGTCTTATGCTTGTGACTTTTAGAGGTTCATTGGGAGCTCGCAGAACGGAATGCGTTCTTTGGAGACCCGGGTGCATGGACTGGAGCTAGCACTGGATGAGATCTCATACGATCTGGCTATGACAAGCGGAAGAATGTCGAAAACGGACTCCTCCAGAACAACATGTTGTATGCTTCCTGGTGCAGATTTCTTAAGCTCCAAGATTTGGAAAAGAACAGAAGTCAGGTTGTCAGCACCAAGGATTTCTACCTCAAGTGGCACCCTCTCGGCTGCAGCCATGTGCTACAGCAATGATGCAAATGGCAGTGCCGAAAGGTTTAAGCTGAACCGCAGGTTTCGGCTGCAAGGTGGTGGGTTAATTGTGAACCCACTAGCGGAGATTCACAGCGACTCAAGGGGTAATACAGAGGTGATACGTCATTAGCAAATTAAATGAGACCTGAGAGGTATTTTACAAATTTCTCGTACTCTTATTTTCTTATTTTTCTCAATCATTTTTGTCTTAAAATGATTGCCTACTTTACAAGTAATCGCAACTTTTGACAGTCTTCAATTATTAGGTGGG
Source organism: Ficus carica (assembly GCA_009761775.1). NCBI lineage: Eukaryota > Viridiplantae > Streptophyta > Magnoliopsida > Rosales > Moraceae > Ficus > Ficus carica. The sequence continues at coordinate 5,949,662 of CM019744.1, read as the reverse complement.
TTAGTTATAGAATATGATAGACCTCCTATGATGGTATAAAATTGTGATTCCTCATTCATGACACGATAAACATTTTCCATCTACTTTCATGTTTTTGGTGAGGATTATGCTTTCTTAAACAGGATTCAACGGGATAGTCGAGTTATTGTTGTGTGCATTTGTGTCTACCTTGGCTACTAGAAAAGTATGCTATTGTTTTCTATCTATATACTCATACACGCCGAGAGAGAATGGACTTTAAATTTTTAGGTTTGAGACGGGCTTCCCAAACTTCACAATCTGATATGCGGTTTTTCTTGCCCCGTCTGCAGTTGCTATAAGCTTATCCACGGTACCATTTGGTGTGATGTTTGAATCTGAAGACAACCTTAAATGAAGCTAATAAACCATCGAATGTTGATCCGAGTTCGACGGTGTGTGTCTGCAATATATGCTAGGCTTCTCAGAGAGAATTGCCTCTAGAAAAAAATAACTGAACGAAGCATTGTTTTTCAGTATTAATTACAGAGGATAAGTTTGGAGTGGAGAAAGTGGGAAGGAATATCGATTTAGTTTCTTCACATAAGTGCAGCTTTCCTGGCTCCTATTATATGATTGTTTCTAGCAAAGATTCAAAACTTTGAGGTATAAAAAAAAAAAAATTCACTTCACCATATGATGCCACGATCTCATACGGAGGGTGAAATGTATAGAGGATTAGGGATTTTTCTTTTCTTTTCTTTCTTTAATTGGAGTCATTTTGTATCTTTTTATTGGCTTATTAGAGTCATGAAAATCGATGAATATGATGATGATGATGAATGATTATACAATTTCCAGCAGTTGTCACTTTTTGGTACTAGGGTTTCACAATTTTGAACCATGACAAATTTAGATCATATGAAGGAGAATTATCAATAGAGGTTTTAAGGTTTCAAACCGTCTCACTATTAACTAATCAAAAGATTAAAATAGTGATAATCATCACATGAATTATGATGCAACAATAGCCAAGACATTTATGCAAGAGAAGTTAGGAATGACGGTCTTTTTTTTTTTTTTTTTTACTTAAAAATGACCGTATATATATTATTTGTATATACATATTTAAAAAAATTTACAGTCATTAAAATGTTAAGGGCCCGTTTGGGTGGTGAGTTTAAACTCACCACCATCAACTAAATTTTTGTCTTTTTTCTCAAAAGTTTTTTGTCTTTTCTGAAAAAATCAATCAAAATCACTATTTAAACTTATAAATCTTAACTCAAACTCAAATACCAAACACCCCATTGATCAAATCTGTATTAGTGATTGATTACGATTGACCAATAAACACATTAATATAGATCGATTAGTAATTGATCATCTATCAAGTAATCAATCAATGATTGATATTTTTAAGAGAACGGTCATTTTTTATAATTTAATAAAATTTGGGACAAATAAAAAAATAAAAGTGCTTAAACAAACGAGTTTCTCCCACGTATCCCTCTATGTAATCACACTCGGTGGAACTGTGACATGTTAGTGTCCATGCTTCACGCACGTAGACTCTGATAATATCAAATTTTGACGTTATTCCATGTCCCTCAGCATAACCAACAGCGTTCTATTTCCAAGAGAAAAATAATAGTAAAAGTAAATCCAAATCCAAATCCAAAAACATGTCTAAATAGAGAGAGAAACCAAAACATCATGTAGGGATGAAAATGGAGCTGAAAAACTATACTTGAGACTTGAGAGTGCTATATCCAAATTCCAAGCAAAAACATCTCAGGGAGACCTGAAAACAATGAGCCAAGTGGGACCAATGCCTATAAAAACTAAAAATCTAATTCATGCTGTTACAGATTAGAATGACTGTGTTGAAAGATGAAATACATTAGGATCCCAAACAGCAGTTTAATACTCAAAAGTCATGGTGCTTCCTCATTAGAACCCGGCTCCTTGGTTTTCTGCAGAGGGGGAAAAAAAAAAAAAAAAAAAAAAAACCATTAGAGAGCTAACATAGACATTTCTTTTCCTTCTTGAAAGGGTCAACACAAACAATTTAACAGAATCAGATAGAGATAATCTGTTGGGCTGCTACGAAATCATTCGTTTTTAAACTTACAAGATGAAAATTATGTGCTTGAGCAACAACATATTAATCAAGCAAGGCGAGCAAAGCAATTTTCGTAAAGACCAAGAAGCTTGGGAAAACCAATTCACCTATTTTCAATATTGTTTAACACCAAAAAAAAAAAAAAAAAAAAAAAGGAAGCTTTAACCGCACTGGATGCCATGTAATCCCAAAGGTTCTAAAACTAGCAAAAGAATTATTTCTAAGACAATAAAATTCACTTGTTCAAATCTCAACAACTAATCTTCCTTCCCTAATAAGTTTGTCGTTTACCAATCATATTGGATCTTTCCTGTAGTGCTGGCTATATGCAGTCAAGATTATACTAACATACTAACAAAGCAAGCAGCTCTTGGATCAAAGAAAACATAACACTGTGTTTGGTAGGAAGGGGAGAAAAAAGGAAGGCGGGAGTGACAGATCACCTAGGTGAGGAAAATAGGAAAGGAGGGAGAGGTCTGTTGAATTTTGAAATCATTGTTGGCCCACATTCTAATAGCTTATGCTTTTGGGATATATTACTAAGCTAACATGAGATTAGAGCCAATCTTAGAGACATTCAATTTTTTCATTCACCATCAAATAGCAAAACTCCAAATTGCAAATTGTAAATAGCAAATCACCATCATTAAAACCTTTGAACACAACAAGCTCAACGGCTCGATCCATCTTATATAAGATTAGTGACTCCAAAGAAAGCACCATTTTGTCGGGGTGTGCTAAGGGTAAAAATAAATCTGAGTCCAACATCATTAAAATACAACAATTATAATAAACTTATAAGGGTAATAGGTCACTCCACTTAACAGGTTGACCTTTTAAGATGAAAGCCAAATTTCTTTTAGTCTCAAATTTCTATTCTTCTCACTAATCTTCACATGGTATCAGTGCCCAACAACAGTTTTATATTTCAACCTTTTTATATGACGCTCGTTATGTAATCCCTCCAACAAACTCTCCAATCCAGGAGAGATCAAAATTGAGACATTTTGAAGTATTTCGAGTCCATCCCCTAATCTTCTCCTTCCTCATTTCTCACCTACCAAACAACCATGAATGTTATAATCCTTTCACTAATCCCTCCACCCTTCTCCTTTCTTCCATTTTTCTCTCCTGCCAAACACTAAAATGAGAATTCTATTGTCTAATGACTAATAATTGAGAGAGCCCCACAAATTAATTTCATACACATTACTTGATAATCTTCTCCAAATCTTCTCTATCTTCTAGGTTCTAGAATTTCATGTTCAACAATCAACTGACCATGTCTTGTCTAAAATAGAATCTTAGACCCGTTTGGGGCAATGTTTTCAGACAGTAAAATGACATATGGATCCAAAACTCTCTAACTCTACATCAAACTTCCTCTATCTTCCATTTCAAAAAACTCAAACTTTAAAAGTTTATAACTTTATCATTTCAAATCGAAATGAGATGATTATTGTGTCAAAATGCTCATAACAACGAGATGAACAAGACAATATCCATTTTGTATTTTTCTCTAAACACATTTCAAATTTTACACTATTTTCTATATCATGTAACTTTCCAAAAGTCTCCCTCAAACACATATTTCCAACTCAACATCTAAAACACCGTCTCTAGACGTCCTCAGATGGCCTAACTCTTCGCAATGAAGTGCAATACTAATGCCCCTATTTGCTGCTAAATCCATTAAATTGGGTTATATACAACACAAGTGTGCTTAAAAATTAACACTCCTTTTAGCTAAACACCTATATTAAACCAAAAGATCAAAAGAAGAAATCTTTCAGAAAAATTTCGAAGAAAGAAGTACAGATATAGGAGTATAAGCATATGAGTTGATTATTGAACTAGTACGACAGAATCATCAGCGAATGAAAATGACAAATCTTATAGCTCAAAAAAAAAAAAAAAAAAAAAAACTAATTTACTCTTTCCAAAAGAAGATGAGAAATCGCAATTAGCTGCTAATCAAGAGAGAGAGAGAGAGAGAGAGGAAGAGAGAGAGACTACAGATTGAGAGTTGTGCCAGGAGAGGCCTCGGTAGACATTGACAGAGAAGGTGGCAGTGAGGTAGATGGTTAGCGACGCCGAGCCCCGCCGTGAAGGCCTTGAATGCCCAATCCCCTGCTTTGCTCGCTATTCCCATCTCTCTCTCTCTCTCTCCAAACCTTCTTCCTTCTTTCAAACACTCGAGGTTTTATATATTTTTCTTTTCTCTTCTTTTATGAAAAGGGTTGCCGCTGATTTTCTACTCCTTTTTTCCCTTTTCATGGAGGAAGAGAAAGTGAATGTAAAAGAAACGACATGTCGTTTTTAAAACTTTACAGTCAAATACTTTTCTGTCTTATAGTGTAAAGCATGTGTCGTTATTCCTTTAACGATTTTTATTTTTAGTTCGTGAAATAAGTGTCATTGTCGTTCCAAACCATGCTGTCGTCAAGAAGAAACCATGTCGTCCGTATTATAGAGATTCCTGTCGTTTCATTCAGTATGATGCCGTTTATACTTCTAAATCTGATTGTCGCTTGAATTAGAAAGTGGCATATCGTCTAAAGATTGTCGTTATTTGAGAACAGCAAATACATAAATATACTGTCTCAAAACGTCATGTTTTTGCATTTAGAAAAATTTTTCCGTTGTTAGCTTTGGTGTCGTTTTTTAAGTCGTACAAATGACCACGTCGTTTAATCCCAAGGTTCTCTCTTTTATCATCACAAGTCGCAGTTTGCATTTAATTTTCTTTGTCATATAGTGAGAACGAAAGACCACTATTTCTGCTTCATTGTCTTATAAAAGAAAAAAACGACTTGTCGTTTCTAATTGAAAGTCTGTCGTTTGTGTTTAAAACAAATTTCCATTTGTTGTTTCACGGTTTCCACCATTTCTAACTTTGAAGACCTCTCCCATCTCTTCTACATCTCATAATTCCCAAGCTTCTTGATTCCCACCCCCCCCCCCCCTCTTTTTTTAAACTCTTCATAAAGTGAGTTCTGAACTCTAATTGAGAGCTGAAACTCGGTAATTTCTTCTCTGTTTTGGGAAGATTTTGCCAAGCCAGCAAGTTCACTGATTAAGAAAATCGAACTTGTTCCATGCGTTTGGCTGCTAAGATTGGGGGCGAATTTTGTGCCACTTTAAGTTGTAAGGGGATAAAATAAGACAACCCATATTTCGTGCCACTTTAAGTTGTAAGGGAGAAAAGTAAGAAAACCCGTATTCCGAATAGGGATCTAATTTAAGACCAACCCGGAAACAAAAAGTACAGAAACTGCTGGTTGCGATAATCAAAGGCTACCTTAGTAAACAATCATATACTATAAGTGAACAAATAATCATATATTTTGTAAATTGCAATATCCAAGAATGAAAAATGCCACATTAAACTTCAACCTTTTTACTCATGTTTTGAGAAAGAGATAAATTAGGAAATACAATAATTTTAGCTAACAAATAGCATACTAAATAAGTTACTATAGGAATCTTTAAACTAATCTTCAATTATGCAGTTCATCAAAGTTTCCTTTCCTGGCCAAAATGTCTGGTTTTCTTTTTCTCCTATAAAAACTTCCTCATCGTCTGTATTCGCGAAGTATGAGATAGATCTTCATTCTTTACTACCTCCACTTCTTCTCCGACAACGAAATAAGCTGTGCAACACATAAAACATCAAGAAGGGGCGTCAGTAGTTGAACAGAAAATAGCTCTGAGTCTACCACATTACAGTTAATCATCCCACACAAAACCATCGATAACCGATTCAGACCTAATTGAACACAAGCAGATTATGGTCACTAGAAACGTAACGAATTATTACTAACAATTCGAGCTCTATCACAAACAATTTCCCAGTTCATGGGTCTGGATTCATGCGTCGTTTAACGAGGTTCGCTCCTACAGCAATATCATCTTCATAGAAATTTTTATTCAGCATAACAAACATCTACTGTCGCACACTATGATAACAACAAAAGTTTTAAATCAAATATGATGACATGTAAGAACATGCGAGTTTATTTAAGCATGAACATGTATATGAATTTGAAACTAAGAATCGACTCGGTATAGAGTTTGTAACCAGTTAAGCACAACTAAAATCTCAAAAAAGCCTTTTGCAAGTTTGTCGATAGCAACTACTGAATACACCAAAGCAAGTGGCTTGCTTCTTTCTCTTTTAGCATAACTGGAAATTATTCAAAACTAGTCTTTTCTTTTGAATTATCAATCTCAAGATGGAAACATGCTTCTCATCTTACCGAGGTTTCTTATATGTTTTGTTCCATATATTACATTTTCTAAGACTAATGTGTTCGTTAGCCCTTTTGACCCCCCACATTCAATTTCATCAGTATCACTGAAAATTATTGTAGATATGAGGTCCAAAAATTTCTCCAAATTGATCAAAACATATCTTTAAAGCATCCACAAGTTCAATATTATAAAACCAACAACTCAAAAGTTAAGGAGAAACACGGTAATCAAATACTCGGAACATAAAAAGGCTGAAATGATCTACATGAATAGGACAATACCATTTTATGATTGTAACTTTTAGAGCAAAGATTTCCTGTTAAATATACAATGATCAACCACTAACTTAAACGTCCTACTTCTAACTGTAACGAATACATTAAGAACATGAGAAGATTTACCAACCTGACGAGCAACTTGTGCTAGCCGTCGACTGTCCCGTGATGATTCAGTTAACAAGCTAGAGTTTTGTGGCTCCAAAGAAGAGTTCTGTTTCTCCGCCATCTTTCTTTTCAAAATGCTATTGTCCTCGGGGCTGCTCAAAGGCTCTCTCTTGCGCTTTCGGCAAAACGTGTACTTAAGAAACCTATTACTCGCAGGTGGGCTAGCAACCCCATTATCTGTGTCAGATACTTTTGCATCAAACCTGCTTTCTGATTCGTTATCTTTTTTGACATCTGTTTTGCAAGCCGGAATCTCCACCTCTGTCAATAAACTTTCTTGTTTTGTCAAATCCGATTTGTCAGGTGACACCTTATCATCGTTAGTTGCCTTCTGAAGACTACAAGGTTTTAAAATCTCCGCATGACTTTCCGTAGCATTTGCAGATCCTGACTGTGTACTCATTTCAATTCTAGCCAAGGGTAATTTTGGGGATGGAGGTGAAACTGGGTCTTTAAAAACTTCGTCTGTGGTTTTCTTGGAACAATTTTCCAACTGATTTTCTTTATCAATTGTATGAGGAGACATGCTAGAGTAAGAAAGACTAGGCACTTCTGGTAAAAGTTTTATGGCCGGACGATCAGGAAGATTCATGTCATAGGAAGTTCTATTCTATTATGCCTAACCACTCTTGTCCTCTTCCTCCGAAAGGACTTAAAGGCAACATCTAGGACATGGCTAGATCTGTCTGGCTCACTTTTTCCTGTAAGGCGTCATTCAGAGTTTTGAGGTATTTTTCCATGTGTCCTTTCACTTCCATCTTCTCTTCCGATGAATGTTCCATTCTTTGCATCATCAACTTGTTCGGAGATAGACAAATTCCATCTAACGAGTTTCTTTCAAATGCACGAATTCTCTGAGTGCATCCATTCCTGTACAGCTCAGGCTCTTTCCTATTCATTTTCATTAAGGAGGCAAAAGCAGAGGTCAAATTGGAGCAGTGATCCATGTGAGTACCATTAGCACCGTAACATCTGCTACCTCAAATTTTCCATTCAAAATTGAGTTCCTAGTCCTATCCAAATTTGTTGATGGCTCTAGTTGTGACTACGCTCAGACAAATGTCGATTGGGACTGTCAAGTCCGTTTTCATGTGCAGAAACTTCACCCCCGAAATTTTGCTCATGCAAAGCCTGTGTTTGGTCATTTTTTTGCAGAAGGTTCATTTTCACGTGCGGGTAATATCACCTACATTTTGCTCATTCAAAGCCTGTGCTTTGTTATTTCTTGCCTTCTCCAACTGAGCTTGCACTTCACTCAAATCTCCCCTGAGATCTCTCACTATGTCCTCCGCCTCCTGGAGCTGAGCCTCAAGTTCCTCAATCTTTCTCTGCTGACTCAAAGATGCGGTCTCCACTTCATTAACCTGTGATATGTTGTTTATTAGTAAGTACTTACAAAATTCAACTCTTGCAGTGCTTACATGTTAGGGAGAAAGGAAAAAAAAAAAGATGAAACACGACAAGAATGAACTCCGTCGTCTAATGTATATTGCTCGGTATTATACATTACTTCCTCTCCTCTTTAAAATTCATTTTCAGAGATACAACAAGAGAATATATCTAAACATTGACAAAGGAATGTCCGATCAGAGCTCATTAATCCTCAAACATAAAAAGCCATTTTGAGAGCTGAAATCCAGTTTGAACTGAAAAAAAGTAAAATTTAAAGTGAAACATCATCATCATCATCATCATCATCAACAAAACATGGCCTTCCCAATAAGACGTGTTTTGTTTAGTCTCTTAAACATTTTAAACAGCACAAATCAACAATTCACAGAAACCCCACATCAGAAAAAACACAAACAATCCACAACATGACACGAATATTTAACACATTAGAAAATATTAATAATAATAAAAGCATTAAAAATAAAAGTTTCCGATTTTGAGGGAAAAAATTCTTTATATTTTAATTATACCTTAGAATCCAACATCTGTTTGAGCCTGAGAAGCATTTGAAGCGCCTCTTCTCTGGTGGAAAAGAGCTCTCTCTTGAATCGGAGAGCCTTTCTCTCCGACGCCAAAATACGCGCCGCCGCTCTTTCGCAGTGTTCAGGATTATATCGGCATACGCCCTCTTCAAAGCCGTCAATTTCTGCAACAAAAAAAAAAAAACAACAAAAAAAAAAACGACAAAAAATCAAAATCAAACAAACCCACATCGAGAACAACCAGAGAAATCAAAAAACAAGATCAAAATCATTTCTTTCACACAACCCACTTCACCATTCCAATTTTCAAAACAAAAAAAAAAAATCAAAAATAGTTAGTTGGTTAACGGTGAATGAAGTTGTGGTAGGTTTAGATTCTATACCAATAAAAAAGGAAAAAAATATATATAAAAAAAGAAAAAGAAAAGAAAGTTCTAAATTCTAACCTCTGAGTCTTCCATGTTCAGTAATGCATAAAAATCTTTTCTTTTTTACAAAGAAGAAGGATAAGAAGAAGAAGAAGAAGAAGAAAGGAGAGGTTTTTCTGTTGTGGTTGTTCCAAGCAGCGAGCAGCTGGAGTCAGTTAGGAACTGAAAAAGGGAGTTCCTATTTTGATATACCGAATTTGCCCTCCCTCCCTTCGTCTTATCACGATACTGCCACTTCGTGCAGTAGTTTTTTTTTTTTTTTTTTTTTTTCGTTTTCCTTTCTTTTCCTGGGAACGAAACGAAACGAACTACGAAGACTTCAGAGAGAAAAGTCCGAGGTGGTGGCCCACGCATCAAAACGGCCCGCGCCGTTACGTGTGGGTCCCACGCACTCCGGTGGGGACAGAGGGACCACATTTAGGACACGTGGCGGAGTGCATGTAACGAGGTGCTTTGGGAAACGTGGGAGAAACTGACAGATGGGCGGGTGATAATTGTTTGTTGCTCTTGTGGGCCCACCTTTTGGTCCTGGTGGGTATTTAGTAAGAGGGTTGCTATTAGGGGTGACAATACGGGTCGCGACACGACGACACGACTCGAAAACGACACGAATTTCACGGGTTTGGGTTAGGAAAATATGGGGCGGGTCGTGTTCGTGTTACCGGTTTCGTGTCGTGTTCGTGTCGCGGGTCGTGTTCGGGTTGGACACGTTTTTTTCGTGTCAATTTCGTGTCACTTTTCGTGTCAATTTCGTGTCACTTTTCGTGTCAATTTCGTGTCGCGTGTCAATTTCGGGTTGCGGGTCAATTTCGTGTCAATTTCGGGTCAATTTCGTGTCAATTTCGGGTTCAATTTCGTGTCGCGGGTCAATTTCGTGTCGCGGGTTAATTTCGTGTCACGGGTCAGTTTCGTGTCGCGGGTCAATTTCGGTACGTGTCGTGTCAACCCATGACGGGCTTCGTGTCGTGTTTCGTGTCACGGTTTCGTGTCGTGTTCGTGTCGCGGGTCGGAGAAGAAAAAAATCGACACGGTTCTAACACGACACGAACACGACACGTGACACGAATTGCTACCCCTAGTTGATATACAAGTCTATTTACGTTTTTATATCTTGTATTTTACTTTTATCTAAAAAACATATCTTATATTTTAAATTTTATATTACATATCATCACATTATAATTTAATATATAAATTTATATCCTTTTCAATCAAAACTTATTTTATATTCTTTATCGGTAACTCATACATATACGTAAGTGGGTGTATATATACATACGTATCTGAGAGATTTTTTTAGTTTGTTTTTTAGATATTATAGTAACTAGCTAATTTTATTATAATTTATTCTGTGATATTTATCGTTTTACATCAATAATTTAAATGTATAGCGAACGGAAGCCGGATATATCAGTCATAAACTGGGATACAACCCCAGAGAGAGAGAGGGACTTCTCAATCGTCGGCTGTCGCCATTGCAGTCGTTCGACCCCACTGCCACCGCCCTTAGAGCTCTCCCCACCTCCTATCTCCTCCACAAGAGACGTGGAAGAATAAGCAGACCCTCAGAACTCTCCCCACCTCCCGTCCTCCTCCATAAGAGATGTAGAAGAAGCATACGGCGGCGGCGGCAAAGAAGAAGCTCCGTCACAGCAATAACCGCGGAGGCCACGCCGGACGCGGGCAGAAGGCAAGGACGGGACGGCTGCAATCGGCTCCAATTCGTCATGGACAATCACGCAATCTGCTGCAATCGGATTCCATGGAGTCCTCGCCGAAACACCACGCAATCTGCTCGCGATATTGATCGCCATGCTTCGGAGAGGCCGAGAGTTGGTTCCGGAGAAATAAGGTCTTGTTTGGCTCAAAGTTTATTTTAAACTAAATTATACTTTTTTCATCATGATTTTTATCTTTTTTCTGAAAAAAAAAAATCGTAAAAATTTTGTTTTTTCTGAAAATCAACAAAAATTACTATTAAAACTTAAAAATCTTAAACTAAACTCATTTACCAAACACCCCCTAACTCTCCTCTCTTTCCCTTTCAATCGGTGCCGTCTATTTTGCATCCAACGGACACAGATGAATTGCCGCACATACGCCACTGCCGTATGTGAGAGTCGGCGTAAAATTATACATAATTTTATATTAAATCAGAAGTAAATTAATTAATTAGACGGAAAACCGTTCTTATATATGTATTTATCTACTACACTTACAATAAAAGAGCGAATGACTCTTTTAGGCAGTCACATGATACTCCTGTCTTTCATCACATGACGGGATTTTTGTTTTTTTTTTTTTTACATTTTTTTTATTTTTCCCACATGCGCCGCTCATAAAATACGTACTCGTCAACTAAACGAGGAAATGCATCATGAATAGTGCATTTTCATCCTCTCTTTCATAATTTTATATAGTTTTTTTTATCGATTACGTAGCGATTTAATTATTATCACGTGATTTTTTTTTTGTTTAATATTTATTTTGTTTGTCAATTTGTCCGTGAGGTGCGTGTTATATTTAGAATGTTTTCATTTGTGAATGCGGTGAAAAGGAGGGGTTTTCTTTTTGTTTTGGTAGAGATAGAGGAGGGTGTTTTTTCTAAAATCTAATGATGAATACACCATGACTTTGAGACGTCCTTTTTTTTTTTTTTTTGCTAGAACTTTGAGACGTCCAATTGTTTCACACCAAAAGTCGTCTACGTCCAATTGCTGCTGCTGTTTTTTTTTTTTTTTTATCCCCCCCTCCTTTTTTAGATTAATTTTAAATTTGCTCTCTAGGAACAAGGACAATGATGCTTAGATATCTCAATGTTAAATTGATAAGTTAGTAGTAAATTTATAATTTAAATATAAATTTTTTGATATTATGTTATCTTTAATGTTAAAATTATGATAGATTTTTATGATAAATTTATCGTCCAGTATAACTACTGATACTTTTTAATTTAATTTGCATTGGTTGATATCTTGATTTTCATTAGTCATTAAAACATTTCACTTTTAAATTACTTGGATACTAAAATTTTGTTTCTATGAGTCCCAAACTTAATAATGATGACAAAAATATATATATATATATATAGCATTAGAACTGGCTAAAGAATTAACAAAACAAAAAAAGCTAGTACATTAAGTTTAACAAAACAATTAAATTATTTAATTTAGTGGGGCGCATTCGAGGAAAAGTTTTTTGATGGGATATGTTTGAAGCATTAAATTACAATCGAGATTAAACTAGAAATTAAGAAAAACCTGAATAAGTGCACGTGCTTTCACTAGTCCTAATATAGTTCCATGCGTGTTAGAATTTGTTTACATGTTTTATATATTAAATAATTAAATATATAATATATATAAGACACGATGTGGGGTCATATCAGATCGATCATGTCAAATGTTATGAACATGGGTCCCACCAATCCACCACATGCGAGCGGACCACGAGTCAAGATGGTAGGCCTAACCCTACGACCTATATTAATCTATTACCGGGTTTGCTATAGGATGGTTTGGTTAGTTAAAAAAAAAAAAATTAAGATTAAAAAAATGAAGTTTGAGTTACAAGGTATAGTATATTTACTTTAAATGAATTGAATTGAAATAAAATAAAAATGATCATAATATTCTTGTGAACTATTATGTGAAAAAAATCATTTAAAATATAAAGAGCAAAATAACATATGGCATTTAGAATTACAAATATACAAAGTTGATTGCTAAAAAAAATTAGGCAACTGAACTATAAAGTTCAAAAAATTCACATAGTGAACGTAGAAAAAAAAAAAAAAAACAAAGCATAACAACATTTTAAACAACAAATACCCAAACAGAATATTTTGGACACAAAATACAAAACATTGTAGTTAGTAGAGGATACGACAATTTCAAAAATTAGGGAGAGAGAAAACGACATGGATCATCCGTGATGTTACTCCTGTTGTTTTTCTCTATTCAACGGAAAAACGACACATCTCTTTTCCGGGATATTTCCACCGTTTCACAATTTTAAAATTCGTTTCCCGCCAAGTATATTCGGTAGAAAAAAAGAAGGTGGTTGATTCCGGGTTAGGGTCGAACGAAAACCCGACCCGCCAAAACTTCGTCTTCCTAAGAAGAAGAGTCCCTGCAGAGAGTTATCCAAAACCACCCCCCACGTGTCTTTCCTCAAGCTACTCTGAAAACCTCACTCTGTAATTTTCTCGAGAAAATCGGATAGAAAATTTTAAGCTCAGAACAACAACTCCAAGCTACGAAATTTCTTCTGTATTTATCTGTCCTTTTGTTGCTAGCTCTCAATCTCGAGTTCCTTCGTAGAAATAGAAGACGCAAAGAAATGCCCAAACTCTCGTAATAGTTTCTCTGCGAATTTTCCGTCAAAATTTCATGCGAGCGAGAAAACAGTGGAAAAATGACTCTCGCGGCGCCTTCAATCTCCCTCCCCAGCGCTTCGCCTCTTCCGGCAGCCACGGTTGCGAAGTCGAGCCCTAGCGCTAACCCAGCCAGCTTTCGTTCCTCTCTCCGGCGCAGAAGAGGTTCCTCTCCGGTCGCCGGAGGGAAAAGCTTCTGACTTCTTATATCTCCGGCGACCGGAGGTCCTTCTCGGCGAGAGCGAAGCCGAAGGAAGTCGTCCTCGGGAACCCGGCGGTGACGGTCGAGAAGGGAAGTACAGCTACGACGTCGAAACCCTAATCAACAAGCTCAGTAGCCTCCCTCCCCGAGGAAGCATCGCTCGGTGCCTCGACATCTTCAAGAACAAGCTCTCGCTCAACGACTTCGCTCTGGTTTTCAAGGAGTTCGCCTCAGCGCGGCGATTGCAGAGATCGCTCAGGCTCTTCAAGTATATGCAGAGACAGATTTGGTGCAAACCAAACGAGCATATCTACACGATCATGATCAGTTTGCTCGCCGCGAAGGTTTGCTCGACAAGTCCGCCGAGATATTCGACGAAATGCCGAGCCAAGGAGTGGTACGTAGTGTTTTCTCTTACACTGCTTTGATCAATGCCTATGGCCGTAATGGACAATACGAAACCTCGCTTCAACTTCTTGATAGGATGAAGAAAGACAAGGTCTCTCCAAATATATTGACTTATATACTGTGATTAAATGCCTGTGCTAGGGGTGGTTTAATTGGGAAGGGTTGTTGGGGTTGTTTGCGAAATGCGACACGAAGGAATACAACCCGACCTTGTAACTTACAACACTTTGCTAGGGGCTTGTGCCAATAGAGGTTTAGGCGATGAGGCGGAAATGGTGTTCAGGACCATGAATGAGGGTGGGATAGTTCCCGATGTAACCACTTATAGTTGTCTTGTTGACTTTTGGGCGGTTGGGTAAGCTCGAGAAAGTTCCGAGCTGCTTAAGGAGATGGAATCCGGAGGGAATTTGCCCGATATAACGTCATATAATGTGTTGTTGGAAGCATATGCGGAACTGGGTCGATAAGAGAGGCGCTCGGTGTGTTTAGGCAGATGCAAGCTGCAGGGTGTTTGCCGAATGCGAATACGTATAGTATTTTATTGAATTTGTATGGGAAGCAGGGGAGGTATGAGGATGTTCGCGAACTTTTTCTTGAGATGAAAGTGAGCAATACGGAGCCGGATGCGGCTACTTATAACATTCTCATTCAGGTGTTTGGTGAAGTGGGTACTTTAAGGAGGTGGTGACTTTGTTTCATGATATGGTGGAAGAGAATGTAGAGCCGAATATGGAGACGTATGAGGGTTAATTATTGCTTGTGGGAAGGGGGGCTCCACGAGGATGCCAGGTCATTTAAATCACATGAATGAGAAAGGAATAGTGCCGAGTTCGAAAAGTTTATACAGGGGTTCATTGAAGCCTATGGGCAAGCCGCACTGTATGAAGAAGCCATAGTTGCCTTCAACACAATGAACGAAGTGGGAAGCAGGCCGTCCGTTGAAAGCTACAACTCTCTCCTTCATGCATTTTCACGAGGTGGACTTTACAAGGAGTCCGAAGCAATTCTGCAGAGAATGGGTGACTCTGGTGTTGCAAGGAATGTCAACTCCTTCAATGGTCTTATTGAAGCTTTTAGGCAGGGGGGGTCGGTTCGAAGAAGCTGTAAAGGCATATGTTGAAATGGGAAAGACAAGATGCGATCCAGATGAACGGACACTTGAGGCACTCTTGAGTGTTTACTCTGCTTTGCAGGTCTTGTTGATGAGTGTGAGGAGCACTTCAAAGAGATAAAAGCTTCAGGAATATTGCCCAGTGTGATGTGTTATTGCATGATGCTTGCTGTGTATGCAAGATGTGACAGGTAGTATTTAAAACTATTATTCTTTTGTTTTGTCTAAAATAACTTCAAATGTACATCTCGTCTATCTTCGGGGAAAGGGAATACACATCCTGCATATGGAGTTTCAGATGATTAGGCAGGAAGTAAAGTGATCAAGAGAGAAATGTAGTGGAACTTTTCCTGCAAGTTTTGAGATAGTTTATCTTTTATCCTTGAAGTCGCGTATCATAAGATCGTATGGCGAAGATGATCGGCAGGGAGACGTGCAGATAACCCCTGGAACCTTTATAGTTGATCGAGTTAACATTCTTTTTCAGTTTCCTTTTCGTCTAGCAATGGATGTTTTTCTGGGATTTTATTATAACTCTTAAAAGGTTCTTAACCATGGCTATTAAAAGTTTATCAAATTTTGGATTCTGCAGCGTTATGCTTGCACAACGTAGTTTTTTTTGTCTGTTTTCCTTGTTCGATGCTCATTTCTCCATTAAAGTTTAACAAATGGTGCGGTCATCTTAGCTCTCAAGCCTCTTGTTTCCAGTGGGGATGACGCCTTGAAGTTACTGGATGAGATTGCTTAAGAATAAGGAGTCGATATTCATCAAGTGATTGGACAGATGATTAAGGGAGACTATGATGATGGTTCTAACTGGCAGATGGTGAGTATGTCTTCGACAAACTAATTCTGAAGGATGTGGGCTGGGAATAAGGTTCTACAATACACTTCTAGAAGCACTTTGGTGGATGGGTCAGAAAGAACGAGCTGCACGAGTGCTAAATGAAGCAACAAAGCGGGGACTTTTCCAGAACTTTTCCGCAGAAATAAAACTTGTTTGGTCTGTTGATGTGCACAGGTATCAAGAGAACTTTTCTCCTCCAAGTAGTCTTCTTTTCACTCAACATCATGAAATGTTTGATTTTTAACCGCGTTGCAGGATGTGGGAAGGTGGTGCCTCTACTCAATTTCGGTTTGGCTAAATGATTGTTTTGAGATGTTCGTGAATGGGGAGGATCTTCCTCACGTTGCAACCGTGTCGTATGTGTAAGCTGTTTTCCTCTGTTTTCATTCTTAATTGCTCCTCCTTTTGTTTTGCCAAGTCTTATTTAGTTCAAATTTGTTCCTGTTCAAACGGGCAAATTGGCCAAGTTTCTTGGTTAAAATGGTTCCAGAAAACTACTTTATTCTAACTCAAACAAAGCCTATAGCTCAATTCCTTGGGTCCGGGACATTAATACTCCTTCGGTTTGGTTTTTTTTGTTTTTTTTATTTTTTCCCTCCTCTACACTGATGGACAAATTTTATGCTGCGACTTTTTTACTGCCTCGATCCATTTGTTTTGTCATGTTGCATTCTCGCACCTTCTAAGATCAATACAATTATTGGCTTTTACTTCTTTGTGGAGAATCTTTATTTTGAGTAGACAAAATTATTAATTGGGATTTTGGGCCTAGGAGAATCTGGGCAGGGCCAGTCTTGAACTTGCATAGGCTTGTAGACGGTACCTGTTGCTCCTTAGTCCCGTTGTTAAAGTATGATCTTTTTTCAACAATCGCTATTGTCTGGCGATTTGGCTGGGCTTATGTTCAAAGTTCATTATGATATTAAGTTATGGCTAGAGATGAACATTACATTAGGATTCAAATCTAGATTATAATTTTTGTACATAATTCGAACATCAAATGTCTGAATGGTATTCATACTTCTCAAGTCGTATCTCTCATTTGTTTTCTGTTGATCAGACGCGGAAAAATGGAGAGAAGCTCAAGTGCACAGGACACACCCATTTCAAAGGCTTCGTATTCATTTCTGCTGGAAAACATGTTCTCATCCTTTGGTTTCGCAACGTGGAACAGGGGTAGAATTGTCTGCCAGCGTTCTCAGCTTAAACAGATTCTCGCAGGCATAGAATCATCATCGGACGGGTCCAAAAAGGATAAAATAATTCCTTTAAGTAACTCCCCTTTCCCTGGAACCAGAATGTTTACCGATGATATGCAGTATAACAGTACCAACACTGATGCTGTAAGTGGGACAAGAGCAGAACTCATGACAAGCACAGTTTAACTGGCATGGAGGGACCAAAATGTTCACTTCTTCCCATTTGTAACTCGAATGCAATGCCTGAGGACCATTCAACATTCAACTATCCAATGTTTCCACTTGGCCAAGAACGAAAGCCAGGGTCTTCACCTGGCTAGCTATCAGTTTGCTTATATTTCCGAATCGATCAAACAGGCGAGATATTTCATTCTGATGGCACCTGATGAAAGTCCAGTTGGCCCCAGACCAGCGGATTCCACAATTAAACTATTCTTGCCCCGGAATAGAAGTGGGGTGAGTCCTCTGAAGAAGCGGACCGTAATTTTGTAGCTTTAGATCATTCTTTTTTTTTCAAAATGTATATTTACGTTATGCTTTTGCATTGATCTCTTTGGGATTAGCAGCTAATACTGGAACTGGTCCAAAAATTTGCAATTTTTTTTACATGCTTTAATACCTTTAATTGAGATATGAAAAATCCATGAGGTTGTTGACAAAAACAAGATTTTCCTGTCGTCTCATCGGTCATTAGGTATAATAATTTTTCCTATTAATCCATTAATTTGCGGGATATGTCTGAATCTGTCACGGGAAAAATTTACCTTGTCCCCGTCAATTTAAACAGCTTACGAGATGGGCATGAGGAGTGATTTTATTCGCAGGGCAGATTAGCGAGAAGACTATCATGTCCCGAATCCCTTTCATTGTTATCCCTATTCGCCGTAAATTCTAGTCATTGATGAAGAAAAAGACATTTCGGAAAGATAGGAGAGAAAAAGAAGTAATTATTGAACGAGAGATCTTAAATCTTTTCTATAAACTCTCAATTTTAATCCCTGCATGACGCATGGATTAGAAGAGGAATCCTACAGATTGCTGATTATGTTCTGAACAGGTTGGGAGTTTTGTCAATAGTTGACAGTGCTAATTCCTTTATTCAGGTGATGTATTGAAGTAGGAAGATATGCCTAAAATCAATCAAATCAAATCAAAACTATTCTTCCAAATTCCTCTTTTTTTTTAATATATATATAATTTTTTTGGGTGTGTGTGGAGCTGCTGGGTGTCACCACTTCTTTTGCCAATCAGCTAGTGGTTGCCATGCTTTGCTCCATAAAAGCCCTTGTCGGGTCCTTTGTAATCTAGTTATCATCTCACAACTTTACAAAAAGTTTTAAAAAATAAATAAATAAACGATTTTTTAGTTTAGTATCTAACCTTTCTATAGAGTTTTAATTTCCTCGTAAAATATTTTGTGTGTGTATAAAAACTTCATGACTCTTTAAATGAATATAAAACGGTTACTTTATTATAAATGTTAACAATTACATGAACAGCTCACATGTATGCCACATATAATTGAATCTGTCACTATTATTCTTGTTCTCTTTAAATAGTAATCATATGTGCTTCCGATGCTCTGTTTTAATTAACTTTTTTCTTTTGCTATAACAATTGGTTGTCCTTTTTAAAAAGTTCAGAGCGCTAGTCATAAACGAAAAAAAAAACTTGGGGGATTATAACATAAAAAGGACTAACAAACAATTTATCTAAAAAAAATTTAAAATTTAGGATTTAAAAAAGAAAAAGTTGAAAACATGGCCACTAAATGCAGTCAGATGCAGAAGCTTTTTTTTTTTTTTTTTTTTTTTTAGTCAACTTGTTAAGAATAGGGAAAAGCCTTCAGAGCCATTTATAAACGTAAAACTAATCATGCAGCAATAATGACCCCACAAAAATTGAAACGTAAAAAGGCTTGTGAAAGAAGTTAAAGTAAAAACTGAGAGACAGAGAGAGAGAGAATCTTCAGATGTAAAATGTAAAATGGAGCATGGAGTGTTTCACCTACTTTTACAGGCTTTCGGTGTTTTCTTTTTGGTTATTTTAACTTGACATCCAACTTGCAGAACTCTGCACAAGTTGAGATAGAAAAAGAAGGGGGAAAAAAAATGCATTGTTTTCCATGGGCAAAAGTAACTTGGGAAAAGTTCAGAGCAAAAGGGAATATGGTCGGATCAGTTGTGAATGGTTGTATCTTACAATGATACTGCTTGTACAATATAATTATTGTACGATATAATTGTGAATCGTTGTATCTTATCATTATGATATTTTTTTTAGAATTTCATATAATTTTGATGTGATGTAACAGTTAAAAATTATATTCTATTAACAGAGTATAATTTTCATATCTTATCAGAATTATTTAATATTTATTTAGACATAAGAACCGTAAGTTTAGGAATTTTTGAGGAATGCTTCCGAAAGAGCACATTTTAGAAATATTATCATATCTATAATGGTTTCAGAATTTTTATCTTCTTATAATGTTAAAATAAAAGTGATCAACAAAGTAAAAATCCGAATCAATAATTAAGTGTAACAAAAATCCTAAAGATATGTACTAAAAAGGTTATTCCAACAATTTTCTCTTTTCGTTATCTAAAATATATGGTTTTACCTTCTCAATTTTCTACGCAGGGTAAATGGCCTTTTCATTTTATTAGAATGGTGATGAAAGTTATTTACTTTACTAACACAAGGTCATCAAAAGGCCCCATGGACGTGGACAGTTTTTGCATTTTAGAAGTTTTTTAGTCTCTCTCTTATTTACTTATTTATTTATTTAGTTGAAAAGAGTGAGCCATTAGAGATCAGCAAGTTGATCTGGGATATAATTTTAACGTATTATGATAGCTAATAATTGTGTTATACATATACTATATATATTTTTAATATCTTAAGATAAAGTTTTTCAAATACAATAATTAAAGATATATGGGATAGTAATATTTTAAATTATTTTTTTGTAAATGTCCCAAATTTTATCAGATAAGCGAATGATTGTTTTTTTAAAAGTGATTAAATATCGTTAACTAGTGATTTTCCTATTAAAAAAAAAGGCCATTTTTTAATTAAGTGTTCAAAAACTTACATCTAACCTAATTTGTCTAATATTTATTCGTAATATATGATTTTACCTTCTCAATTTTCTAGGCAGGGTAAATGGCTCTTTCATTTTATTAGAAAAATGATGATGAAAGTTAATAGACTTTAGTCATTTTAGAGTTTTTTATTTTATTATTTTTAAGTCTCCCTCTTCTTTTTTGTATTTATTTTAAGTAATTGACCTAAATAGTCCCTGAACTCTTGAAAAGTGATGGTTTTTTTTTTTTTTTTTTTTTTGGCTGAAATAACCCCAAAACTCTTATTTTGTGACTGTTATGATCATTTCCATCAAAATCCATTAAACTTTCACCTCCATAACCAAAACCTGCAGTAACCAAAATTTCTACGGACAATCGGACATAATCAAAATAGGGAAAAAGAAAGGAAACAGATACCGCAACATTATTATTGAAAGAAAAACCCAATCTTTCTTTTGTTTTCCCACACTTTCTCGCGAACCAAACAAAAGAAAACAAAGACAAAAAGAAATGTTATCATCAATTAATATAGGAGAAGAAGAAGAAGAATAATAATTGGTCACCGAAATGTAGCTGTCGTCAATCTCGCTGGCCAGCGAAGCGATGTTGCCGTGAGACATTGAATCAGAATCGGAAGGCGGAGCTAGCTGGTGGTGTGTGAATGCGAGTAACCAGTAAATATCGTTAACTAGTGATTTTCCTTTTAAAAAAAATAGGTAACTTTTTAATTAAGGGTTCGTTTGGTATTTGGGTTGAGTTTGAGATGAGATAAAAATTTTAAGTTTAAGTTGGTTGACTTTTTAAAAATTAGTTATAAATTTTGTTGACTTTTCAGAAAAAGACAAAAATTGAGATAAAAAAGTACAGTTTAGTTGGAGTTAAACTTTGTTACCAAACGTAGGCTTAAGTGTTCAAAAACTTACATCTAACCTAATTTGTCTAATATTTATTCGTAATATATGATTTTACCTTCTCAATTTTCTAGGCAGGGTAAATGAATCTTTCATTTTATTAGAAAAATGATGATGAAAGTTAATTGACTTTAGTCCTTTTAGAGGTTTTTTTTTTTTTTTTTAATAATTTTTTTAAGTCTCTTCTTTTTTGTATTATTTATTTTTTGCTCGTAGGTTTTTAGTCAATAATTAGCTTTTTAAGATATACTCCATATGAAGTTAAGGGGGACCATGAGGAACACAGATACAAGAAAACAAGAGGAAAACAAAGTGGTTACCCACATAAATGAATTAAAAATAATATAATAATAATAAATGCAAATTATAATATATATATATATATAAGTAACAAATGTAATAGAAATGTCATCAAAGCACAGCTACAGGTAGTTCCACGATCCTCAGTGAATTACAACCGCTAAATCTCCTTGACAAAGTATTCGAGTTGCTGATCTCTAATGCCCCACTCGTTTCAGCTAAATTTAATTTTCCTTAAAATATTAGCACCACAGAGTATGCATGAATCTTGTCTGTTCTTTTTATATATAATATATACATGTGTGTGTGTGTGTATGCATGTATACTATATACAGAATAAAATAAAACATCACATTTCTTATTGTTTGCATTTTGCATTCGTTCAATGATGTTACATGGTTCTCTATTCTTTTCCCTTTGTGATATAATATCGTCATATATATATCTATAAGAACTTATATGATTCTTCATATAGCAATGGGTCGAGGGGTTTTTTATTTTTTATTTTTTAATGAAGAATTTTATGGTAAGGTAAATAAAAATTTCATGATAAGATATAATTTTAAACTGTTTGATAAATTAACAGAGTTTGATATAAATCTGACTGTTCATAATCGTCTTATCAATAGGTTTTTTGATTTTTTTTCTTCTTACCCTATTGAACAATTGTCCTTATTTTACATCTTGTTAACCTTTCTCTCCTACACTAAATTCTATGAAATTATATTTAAAAAAATTTCTTATTAATTTTAAACCAATCAATATTTATTAATTTTTAATATATTGATATGTAAATATGATATGATTTTAACATAATAAGATGATTCAAAATTATGTCATATTGATCGGTCTTTTCATACCTACTACAAAATCCTCCTACTTTTAATTGCTGCATGTTATTTCGACAATATAGTTTCATTGCATGTGACTCATCAATTATTTAGTACGGTAGTATTTCTAGTTTATCCTACTATATTAAACGTGATATATGAGAAATCTATTTCATCAATTCGTGAAGAATTCATATATCATTGAATGTGTGGGACTAATTATCACTATGATGTAGAGTTATTGCACATGGATAGACTTTTGTGATAACTGATAACGTTAACGTAGAGATTAGAATAAGGAGCTATTTTTTAGAATTAAGGATTAGAGGTAAAAACATTGAGGTCGGGAGACATGAGCTAGAAAATACTTGTAGCTCTCACTTTAAAGGTAAGCCATCAGATGTTATTAGGAATTAGGGTTTTCGATTTCTAACACATGAAAGAATTATCACAAATTATGGCCGGTCCCTATCTTTTCCAATTATCTTCATGAAAAAAAAAAAAAAAAAGGTGTTCATTATTGCAAGAGTAAGATGGCTTTACATTATTTTTCCCTTTGGGATATGCCCCTCCCGTTTTTTTTGAGACTAAGGAAAACACATCGATCGAATGGAACAAAGATATACAAGATTCATTATTAGATAAAAAGGAAAAGGAACTATATATATATATATATATATATAAATATGTGTGTGTGTGTGTGTTCGTGGATCACATGCTCAAAAAACGAAAAATATACGACGCAAAAAGCAAGAAGGAGAAGAAGAAAAGAAAGAAAAAAGAAATCAATTAGGGGGGGGGGGGGGGGGGGGGGGGTGTTTCGAACAGTAAAAAGGAAAAGTGAAAGAAACAACGCATGTTGTCTAACACACCAAATTAAAGTCAAATTTGATGGCCAAGTTTGAGACATTCTATTCCATTGGAAGTGCATTCTTTGATGGGATCTCACACTTATTACATCATGAAGTACTCCTTTTCGTTTTCAAAAAAAAAAAAAAAAAAGTATAAAATTGCCATGCAAACGATTAATGGAATCATAATTGAACATGGAATTAATCGAAAATTCATCCTGAAATACACACTTTTAAATATACTAATTGATATTCATGGGTGTGAAATAGACAAGATAAATAAAAAGTCATGTGACGATTTAGGACCTATTACATTGTGCTGACGTGACTTGTCAGGTAGTGCCCAAAAACCAAAGAACGAAATGAATTATTCGTGCTTTTATAAATAGTTTTTTTTTTCTCTCTAAATAAACATAGCTTATGGTTGTTTATATATATATATATGTATATATACAATGATTTAGCGTCTAAAAAGCAGAGTTGGAATTTGTAAATTATTCTTCCAAAGTTCTCGGTGTATATTAACAATACTAATAATAATACTAAGAAAAGAGGTAGAATTTGAAAATATATTTGCGTTTATAGCATAGATTTTGATTGTTTTTAAGTCTCTGTCGTATTTGGATTATTCAATTTTTTTTTAAGGTATTATTCAATTAGTCATAGTTATTGCCACAGTATTAGTTTGCACATTATGATAACTGTTGGTAATTACTATAATTGAAAAATAAATCAATAAATTAGTCATTTTTTTTCTTTAAATAATATAAAAAAATTAACCCAATTGAAATCAAAAAATTTCTGGAATATTTGAAAATGTAAAACAAAAAATTAAAATTAAAAAAAACAAAGGAAAAAATTAAAAGGAGACAAACTGGGGTGGAGACAAATTTCATATGATCTGATTCTCTCAAGCTGCAAGTGTTGGTACGCATTGTCTTCTCAGTGAATCATCCAAAGATTGCATGACTCTGAAAAACCTCTCTTCATCAAATTATCTCCATCTTTTTTTTTTTTTTTTTTTTTTTTCTTGAAAGCAATAAGAATCTTTTGATATGATGTTCTTAGATTATCTACGCAGATTTCAACCAGAAAAATAAAATGGATTGTGAATTAAGAAAGGGAAAATTTTGTCACAATGTATGAAAATAATTCTACCAATTAAATACAGCTTTTAATAGTTAGACCACTCTAATCTTATCATATTTTTAAAAAAAATCATTTTAAAAAAAGTGATATGTGGATAATATATTTTAAGCATTTTTTTTAATAAATATGTAAAATTTTGTTAAACTAATTTTTTTTTAAATGATCCATTAATATCATTATGAGTTGGTCGATCTATATTTTAATAATCACTAATCTTTTTTATTTTAAAAAAAAAAGGTTCAACCTTTTTAAAAAAAAAAAAAACTGTTTATCTACCTAATTTTATCATTTAAAAAAATTTGATAAAAAAACCAATCGAAAAATTCCCCGAATGAAAGAGTGATTTTTTAATAAGTGTGAGCTATAATGTGGGACCAAAATTTATGTGTGTGGTTGATTTAAAAAAAAAAGGGTTAAAAAAGGACTGAAGGATAGAGAAGTTCAGAGGCAAATGGTGGAGACCCACAAAACCTTATCTTGGTGTTATCCTTGCACAAGCCAACAACATCCCCCACCATTCAAGGGGCTGTATAATGCAAAGTAGTACG
Organism: Ficus carica; assembly: GCA_009761775.1. Taxonomy (NCBI): domain Eukaryota; kingdom Viridiplantae; phylum Streptophyta; class Magnoliopsida; order Rosales; family Moraceae; genus Ficus; species Ficus carica. The sequence goes on along the minus strand of CM019744.1, from coordinate 5,924,700 downwards.
GACAGATTGGGCTCAAGATAACATTAAAAAAATATATCTCCTACTTTTCTTTAGTGGCACCAAGCGAATATGCTTTTAACCTTACCCGATGGTCCATATATATACCTATATATTTATATGTGTGTGCATATATATATATATATATATATATATAAGAATTCTCATGTACGACGTTTATACAAAATGGCAGTAGTAATTTTTTTGTTTGTGTTATTACAACGACTAGTTTATTTTTATAATATTTTACACTGATATTTATCCCTTTTTACTATAATTTCATATTACTAATGTAATAAGATTTTAAATAAAAAATTATATGTAAATCAATTAGTTACAACCCTCAGATACCGGGTAAGAGAACATTCTTTATATAGGGACATAACACCCTCTCTTTTTTTTCCCTTTTATCATAAAAATTAGAATCGATAGATCTAAGTTAAAATCACATCAAAATATATAACAAAACATAATGTATGTGACGGTTTATAATAGATTTCTGATTTGGGGAGCTTTTTTTTTTTTTTTCGTGAGTGATTAAAGGAAAACGGGAAATGGTTAGATCTGTTCAGTACTTATTTTTCTAATTAACCAATTACAACTTCTTTTTTATCCTTAATTATCTACTTGCTAATTTGTTGAGACAAGTTGTTTTTGACTAGATTCATCTTAGTGGATAAACAAAAGCTGAAGATGGGATATTGTGTATTTGTTAATTGCTTATTTGCTTTCCTGTGCATGTGCTATGCTCTCTTTTTTATTTATTTATTTATTTTATTTTTTTAGGACAGCAAGAACTGGTGGTTGAGTGGGGGCTCATTAGAACTGTCTCTCTACTTTTTTTTGCCCCCTTTTATTCTTCATACACACACACACACACACACACACACACACACACACACACATATATATATATATATGTAAACATTTTTCGTTTATTCTTCATTTCTCTCATATCTACGTACAAGTTCATGAGCATCATTAAGGCATATTCTATATCTTTCCATACCATGAAACGGAAATATCTTGGTACTCCTTGTTTTATCGAATTAGTCGATGGATATATATATATATATATATTATATAGTTTTTTTTTAAATACCAAATTGGTATTCTCTTATCTCAAAAAAAAAAAAAAAAAAAAACTTACGATTATTATTCCCTTTTTTTATACTTAAAATGTCTATTATGTCATTCTAAATGCAATTCTGTAAAACTATTTTAATACATTATTTTAAAATAACAAATTATATATAATATGTATATATATATTCATATATTCCTCTTTAACATGTTTTTGGAATAAAAAGACAAAAATGTCATTTTCTGTCTAAAAGAAATGCCCTCAAAATCGAGTATTTTTAGGAGTGTGAAATACCTATTTATTTCTGTCTAATGATATAAATATCAATCTGTTATTCCGATAAACGTAGGGAGGTTAAGATGTAAACTTCCCTATATGAAATAAAATATCAAGCTCTTGTGTTATTCCTACGTATTGTATTGTAAGCTTTCATATATATATATATATATATATATTATATGAAGTCAAATATAACATTATTACTAGACTATATAGAATAATATGATCATGATTGCCCTTTTTTAATCATAAACAAATGTGACAAAAATGCCTGTTAGATAAAATACTAATATAAAATTCCATAATCACGATGGCATATATTATAAGTGATTACTCCGATTTAATGCGTAACCATTAAGCAGTATATATAGGACTACTTAGGGGCCATGTTGTCATAAAGTAAATTCTTGGTCTCTTAATCAATAAGCTATTGATTTATTTCAACAAAAAAAAAAAATTTAAATTCATTACTCACTAGTAGTAGACCATTCTCTCAAGATTAATTAATGTTTACCCATGAATCATGACATTGGTTTGTTGCCTATGGCCTAATTCTAAACTCAAAGAATGCTTAAAGGTGTAAATTATTGGTTCCACCATCTCTCTCCTCTCATTTATTAAAAAAAAATAATAATAATAAATATAAGAAGGAATAAACAACTCCTCCTTAAATTGCAACCAAAGATGGCAAATAAGTTGTCAAATTACCTAGTCAAACTTCTTTATGATATTTTTGCCACTATTGAGGAATAAACTTAACCCAAATTTGGTATAAAATTGGAATATGAATTGTCCTCACATTAGCTAGATATAGACCTTCTTAATTTTGTAGCTTAGCCAACTCCATAATTTCATATTTCATGTGCAACTTTATTCCTTTGTTTTTAAAAAGAACCTATATTATCCATTAAAAACGAAAAAAAAAAAAAAAAAAAAAAAAAAGGTCTAAGCCTATGGCTTTGACAAGTAGACCAAGTCAATAATACATCTCATAGGTTCCATTTCCAACAATTCCATTTATCTTCCTCTTTTTCTGCCAATTCTAATAAATTACAAGGGAAATAACATACAACTAATTTTAGAATTCAACTTCCTCCGAAATTCAATTGGATTTTCATTAGTTTTCCTTTTATCAAATCCTAAATCTTAAAGAGATGTAGAGATAAATGGTATTTTTAAGAATATTATTATTTATAAATGGTTGAAGTTTTTTTAAAAATTAGTTTTTTTAAAATGAAATACTCGATTAATTTTCTTAAATGATTAATGCTAATTGATCACATAATATGATTAATTTGATAAATCAATAATTGACCGTAGTCAATTTTTGACTGATCATAACGTAAATCACTCATTTTCAAGTCAATCACAGGTTGTTTATGACAAAATTTGAAGAAGAAAAAATAGCACATGACTATTTTGTTAAACAAAACAAGTTCAACCATTTTATTAGATTGGATACACCGTCCAACCTTTTTTCATTCTTAAATCTTTTTCAATGGAAATTCTTAAATTTTACTAACAAAGCAAAATCGAGAAGATCTCAATAACTTGGAAAGTAAAATAAAAACGTCAACTAGTTTTTAAAGAAAATAAAATCAGAAAATATATATATAAATTTAGTCAAATAAACAAAAAATTGATAGATAAGAATTTAATTAAACTTTATCATGTTGGGGTGTTTGGTGAATGAGTTTAGTTTAAGATTTTTAAGTTTCAATAGTAATTTTTGTTGACTTTTTAGAAAAGATAATTTTTTTAGAAAAGATATAAAAAAATTTCAGAAAAAGACAAAATCATGATGAAAAAATAAAGTTTAATTTAAAATGAGATGTAATATCAAACATCCCCATAAAATTAGCTTGCGTTTGATTTGTCAATTGGATATAAAATTTTTAAATTAGGTTCAGTTAATTTTTAAAAAATTAGTTATAATTTTTACTGATTTTTTTTTAAAAAGAAAAACTAAAATAAAAAAATTTAATTTAATTAATATTGAGTTGAAATATTGATTATATTTGTTATTTTTGAAAAATATACGCCAGATTTTTTTTTTTTTGTGATGAAAAATCGATCTCTATTTTTTATTTATTATTATTTTTTGTTCTCGCCTCTTCTTGAAAAGCGACATCAACAAAATCCAACAAAAAATCCAATTAAATAGTCGTAGAGATCAGAAAAAAGATTTTGATAAACGGACAGCGCGAAATACAAAAGGTCACCAGATAAGCCAATCAAAACCCGCCACGAACGCTCCGGAGACAAACGACTTTCTCTCAGACTTTTCCCTGACCTCCACCACATATAAATTCGCGTGCCAGCCGTCTCTCTCTCTCTCTCTCTGTCACGCACTCGCGAGTTTCTCTCTCTTCCTCTTCCTCCTCCTCTCTGACCTCCTTTCGGTTTCTCTCTCCGACCGTACGGCATCGGAGATTGTCGCCGCCTATCGCCGCCGACATTCCGACGAAGATCGCCCTCGTGCTCCGTGAACAACAATCATCCGGCCACTGCCGCCATCGCCGCCGCCGGAGAAGATTCCGGCGTCGGAGATCATGCTGTTTGGTGTCCGAGTGGTGGTGGATTCCATGAGGAAGAGCGTGAGTCTGAACAATCTCTCGCAGTACGAACAGCCTCAGGAGGCCGCCAACAACAGCACTAACACGAACGGCTACGGAAACGGCAAAGACGACGGTGCTCCGGGATATACCTCCGAGAACGAAGTCGTTCACACTCTGGCGGAAACCGCGGAGCGCGAGCGCGAGCGGAAGCGAGGTTCTAGGCTCAGATCTTTCTATTTCGATTCAATTGGTGATTAAATGATTAGAAATCGTTAATCTGAACTCAGAGAAATGCGTTTTTCTGATTTCTAAGGTTTCTGCATGTTGAGAGAGAAGGAATTCGTAGGTTTTATTTCTATTTTTTATTTGTTCTCCCCAAATATTTTCTCGATTTTCTGTGAGGTCTGAAGAGTTTGTGGATTGACTATTAGGGAATTCCATGGACGGAAGAAGAAGAAGAACACAAGCTTTTTCTGCTGGGACTTCAGAAGGTTGGGAAAGGCGATGGGAGGAATCTCGAGGAACTTCGTCAAGACTCGGACACCGACGCAGGTCGCTAGCCACGCGCAGAAGTACTTTCTCCGCCGGAACAACCACAATCGCCGACGCCGCAGATCTAGCCTCTTCGATATCACCACAGATACGGTAACAATCGCATCTCATTATTCTGCACTTTCATTAGTTAGTTTGGTTCCTGAGAAATGGAGGATAATGGAAGAATCAAAAAAATTTTTTTTTTTTTTTCCTTTCTCGTTTTCCTTTTGCCGGAGTTGCATAAGTTTATCCCCATCACACTTGTCGATTTGAGGTCAACTTGGTGGTGATTTAGGGTTTTTGTTTATTTATTTATTTTGGGGTGAGGTAAGGATTAGTTTTATAAGGTCTAATATTCAATTGAAACTTTTTTTTTTTTTTTTTTTGGAAACTTGTTATTTAACTCTTCTGAATTAAAACAGCTAACAAGATAATAGGTTGATTATTGCCTGTTAAGAAAATCTAGAAAAAAAAAAACGAAATCTCATGAGGTTGAGCATTCTAGTTCTTTGGGTCTTTCTCTGTCTAATCCAATATCAATTTCTTTTCATTCCTGCATTTTCTCAACAACCCCAAACAGAAAAATAACAAGAATAGCAACAAAGCCAACTCATTCTGACAGCCAAAATAACCTTGTTTTCTTCTCATTAGGTCTCGGCAACTCCAATGGAAGAAGACCAAGTGGTGCATCATCGGATAACTCCTCTCAGTCGCATCCATTGCCCGAACCTTGCAATCCCGTGGTGCTTCTCTCTGGTGCCTACTTGCCCAGTGAGTACTGTTGGCTCCTCAGTATTACCGACACCAGCCGAGAATCCAATGGAGAATCTGACATTAGGACCGAAAAATCTCGAGACTAATTCATCGCCTAAGCTCGTCCGTCCAATTGCTCTACACTCAATCCCACATGGTACTACAATATCAGCAGATCTTAGCCTGAACTTGAAATCAGCAATCGACCCATCCTCTCTATCGCTCAAGCTCTCGTTGCAATCCGATCCAGGGGAATCATCATCGGCAGCAAGGCACTCAGCTTTCCAATCGATGTCAAGCTTCAACAACGGGGATAGCATCATCACTGTTGCTTAATCGTAAGTTAATCGGAGAGAAGCGAGCTTGCAATCTCTCATTAAAAAAACGTTTTTCCCCGAAAATGACAATGGATTAGAAGAAGAAATCAAAAGGAAAATTAAATAGGATGAATTGAATTCGATCCCCGTCGTTCGTTCGTTGTACAGACTCGTTAAGATAATGTTTTTTATGTACTGTTGTTGTTGTTGTTGTTGTTGTTTTGTGGTATTTTGGTGTTAGATCTCTGTTCTGTGGGTTTTGGCTGTTTATGTGAAGTAGGCTGATAGAAGAACTGAAAATAACTGGGGGACCCCTGTTCATTTAATGGTGTGGTGGGTTCACTCTAAAAACCTTACTAGTGGCTTCTGTAGCTTTATGAAAAAGAAAATATCTCAAGTCTGGGATTTCTAAATTACTCTATGATTGTTCTAACAACATATTTTATATTTCCTGTTTAATATAAGACAAAAAAAAAAACTTTAAAATAAAATAAAATCTCTTTGGAGCTCGTTAATGGAAAATGGGTTGGGCTCCTGTTCCATCTCAAGTAAAAGGTGAAGCTGAATAGTCGCAAGTGAATATTGTAAGTTATTTTTGTTTGTTTTGAGAATTAAAGAACTGATTTTAGGTCGGGAAGGTCATTACACTAAATAAGTAGTAAAATGCCAAGGAACGGAAAAGGATTTTCTTTCATGTAGTTTCATGTAGTTGGTAGAAGAGAAAGACGAGAGAAGAAAGTATCTAATTTAATGCATTTTATAATTATATCTTTATCTTTATAGAAATAAGAAGATGAAGTGATTCAGATCAATTTGAGCAAAAAAAAAAAAGTGACTGAGATCAAAGACTCAAAATAGTTATTTTTATACATTGTTTCTTGTCAAAATTTTCCTTCATTTTTTCTTTTTAAAGTTTGAAGGATTAAAAAAATAATAAGTCTTATGAATTTACAACTTCATTCTTACTCAATTTCGTTTCTACTGCGCGACATAAGATTTCATTTTTTCTCTTCAAATCCCTTCTTTGATCTCTTTTCTCTCCCCTTTCCACTCTACTAAAACATAGGCTAAATAAAGCTCCGACGGTTTGAGTTGAAAATTTTAAATTTGAGTTGGTTGACTTTTTAAAAACTAGTTATAATTTTTGTTGAATTTCAGAAAAAAGACAAAAACTAAGATGAAAAAATACAGTTTAGTTTGAGTTAAACTAACTCACCATACAAGCCCTTAGTATATTCAAAACCAAGCAAGCCACTATATGGTGCACGAGTGTTAAACAACCTTTTTTTTTTTTAATTTTTATTTTTATTGTAAATGGAGATATTTGTTCCATCAAGCTCGTGATATGCATTTTTTGGTTATTAGGCTTTAACTTGGCTATTGTGATTTTTTTTTTTTTTTTAACTAATTATTTCACTATCACTCATCATCACCATTCATCATCCATCTCTCTCTCCGCGTAATTTCAACTCCGACGTTAAGGTTGGGCCATTCAACCACCAAAAAAGAAAAATAAATAAATAAATAAATAAATGTTGGGTGGTAATTTCTGAATTTTTTCGCACTTTAATTGTTCAAGATTTGTTATGTATGAATTCACCATTTTGGCTGAATTTTTGGTCATGAGAGGTATTATAATATATATATTATATATATTATATGTATCTAAACGTGTGTGTACTTGTATGAAAATTTAAGCTTCCTCTGAAGTCAACAGGAAAGAACCCAGCTTAGACCTCAATGGGAACACCAAGTCAAATTTCTTCTTCTTTTTGCCCTTTTTCTTTAATATTCTCTTTTACCTCTTTCTTCGATCCAAGTAAGATTGTAATTGAGACGACTTCCTGCCCTGTTCAAAGTTCATCTTGGTCAAAGTTCAATTACTCGTTTACTGTTTGATCCAAAAAAAAAAAAGCCAAAATAAAGAGTAGAGGGGGGGGCCATGAGAGTTGAAAGAGAGGCCGATTTCAAACGAGCAGAGTTTGGAGTTTCCGCAAGCTCGGCCGCCTAGAGTGGCAGGGCCCTACATATGAACTCTGTCAGATCAGATTTTAATTACAAATCTCTTGCAAAATATACTCGATTCATTGCCTTACCAACTAACATATAATGCAAAAGTTATCACTAGGGGTTATTAGTTGAGTTGATAACAACCTTCTTCCAAAAATAAAAAATAAAATAAAAATAAAATTGACGATAACCTAGCCTAAACCACTGGATTACAACCGATTGCTTTCTCATGCAAAACAAATAGACAATAATAGAGTAGGTTATACTATGTATCATCTCATACAAAGAGAGAACTATAAAGAAAAGGAAATGTTAAGTAACCCAATTCTTATTTAGTTAAAGTCTTATTTATAAATTTCAGTTTTCTTTTTAAACGTTAATATACAAATATATACATATATGTATATATTAACCTAAAAAGTTTGATTTATCTGCAAACTGCTCGGAATACATAGAGATACTATAAAGAAAATGGGTTATGATGGAAGGAAAATCAATGAAAACATGATAATGGAGTCTATGAAATGGACACTTTGAATATTATTGCATAAAATTATTTTTCAATAACACAAAAACCCTTGAAATACAAGACAATTATTTTGTTGTGTTGATGCTTTTTCTCTTTGAAAAAGTAGAGATTATAGAATATTAACATGTCAAGTGGGAGAGACACCCCTTGCTTTACAAGCAATATATACATATATAGTATAGATGAACTAAAGCAAAAGAGAGGACTAACTTTATATATATATATATATATATTGCCTATAAAACCGTCCACCATCATTACTTGCAATATATATATATATATATTATATTTTTTTTTTTTTTTTTTCATTTCACAATCTAATAAGACTAGAGAAGCATGTTTTTCTTCAAGAAAATATATCCACTAGTTGAACTAACACAAGGAAATAATGGCAAATTATTGAGATCCAATTAGGGTGTTATTTTTACATGGGCATTAGCAGGGTGGAGGTGGACCACTATAATTCGCCGACCACAGAAAAAAAATAAAATAAAAACATAGTAAAATGTTGGTTGAAAGAAATTAATGATGTTCCTTTTTTTAGTACATATTTTCTCTTTTAAACATATAAAATATAACAATCACGTCAAAAAACGTCTCCAACCAAGTCTATTATTAGCAAACTAACTTTAACAAGAATTATTTGCAAATGAACTTTTAGAAAAATTTATTTACAAGATAAATGTTTTGAAAGACGTTTAGTATAAAAATGAAAGGTTATTTTACTAATTTTTTTAGGTTCTTCATTATGATAAATTCCTCTCTTGAGATTCATTTTGAATTCTTCAAACAGAATTTTTGAAGAGATGGGTCATATATAGTATCTGTAATGTGTGGTATGTTGCTGGCAAATGAGCTGATGTAGGTCAAAATCGGCTCTCAAAATTCTTGGTAAATAGATGACATGATTGGCTGCTTTTAAGTCAGCTACATGAATACTGTAATTTCTCTTGACGACGATGTAACATATTTGCCAAAAGTTCATAAAAAATAATTCCTTCCAAATTTAACCTCCGTTATCGATTCAGAGTAATTTTCCAGATTAAAAATTACAACTTACCCATTCAATAAAAAAATTTAGAGGGCAAAAACTACAAAAAAAACCCTTATTTAGTAGGTAAGAAAACAATTGGCATTTGTTGTGAAGTATGCTTCTAAACTGACTCCTATAAAGACAAAGAACAAAAAAAAAAAATAAATAAATAATAAAAAAAGAACAATCCCAAATAAAATCTTTTGGAATCTGAAACTTTGAGTGCATTAGGTAACCTTATCCCCAACCAAGAGCCATATCTCTCTTCAATAATTAGTGTTTTGATAAATGGATGAACCTAGACTCAACAACATGACACATAACTTACCCAAAAAAAAAAAAAAAAAAAAAAAAAAAACATGATACATAGAAAAGGAAACCAAGGCCTAGGGACTTGATTTTGCAGCCCAAAAAAGAAAACGTCCAATAAGCTCTATGTAACACTCCTTCCCTATGTTAGGGATTAATAATTCACACTACATAGAAACACTAGTTATTCCCTATATTATAACAACAAACCATTATTTGAAATCTAGTATCATATTCGTTCTTTGATACTACACAGAAGCAAAGAAACACGCAACATTTACGATAGATCAACCACAAGATCCTTTGGAGATGTAACAACTTGTATGCTTATTGGGTGGGAGAAAAAAAAAAAAAAAAAGATTCACATTGTATTTGCCACCAGAGAAAAGGGATAATGTCAAATGAGCTCGAGTACACCAGACCCTGATCACTCCTTCTCTATTTTAGGAATTAAGAATTCACACTATAGAAACACTAGTTATTTCCTATATGATAACCAAAAAACATGATTAGACATGTAATATATGGACTAACATCATATACATTCTTTGATAATACACAGAAGCAAAGAACACACAAAACCCGCGAACAGATTGACCATATGTCCTTCAAGAGGAGGTAACATTGTGCTCCATCACTGAGCAATTTGTTCGTGGGTTATGTGTATTCTTTGCTTGCTTGTGTTTATCGAAAAAAAAAAAAAAAATACCAGATTCATTCTGGTAGGCATAGTAGTGGACCAAACAGGAAAAACAAGAACAAAAAACACACAGAAAATTAGATGAAGAGAAAGAACTGCTACTTCACAACGTGCTTCGGGCTAATTTGTACGATGAAGCTTCCGAGATTACAAACAAATCTTTCTGGTTCTTCTCCCTCACCTTCCTGATATAATCGGAAGCTCTGCCATCAACATTCATATCTTCCAAAACAACATATGAAGACCCTTTGACTCCATCTGGTTCAACCAAGTAAGTTTGGTTTGAGCTGGTCTGAGGCTTCTGTGCCCTCAACAAAGGTTGGCTTCTGCAATCATGTTGAGAGTTTCGGTTGCGGGTTGGAAGTTTCTAGAAGAAACCCACTGGATCTCCACTACCTGTACTTCCAAGGCTTCTCTTAGCTATGGAGAAAGCTGATAGCCTAATCACATTGCCACCACTTTCATTGACTTCTCACATAGAGACTCCTCAATCTCTCACTACCTCTCATTGCTAATCCAATATATGTATATATATAATATATATGTATATTTAGTAGAGAGTTGTATGCAAAAATGGAGTAGTGTAAATGAGTGTGAATTATATACTAGGCTTTGGAAGCTTTTTGATAAGACCATAATTTTGTTTGTTTTTGGGTGATTGGTTAATGGGAAAATTCATACTAAAAGGCAAAAGAAATATCAGCTTTAGTTGGATAGGATCACTTTGTAAGAGAGCAATGCCATGGAAAAAAGAAATAGGATTCTTCTTTTCTACTTTACAAAGGATCAATAGAAGAGCAAGAAATAGAATCTAATCCCTCTTCCTATCATGCCTTGCACGAATACACTTTGTAGGAGAATATGACATTTGCTTTGACGGTTCACGTTATTCGTATAGACTAGCATTTTTTTTGGGGTCGGATTTGCGAATATAATCATGTTTTTTTTTTTCTCTCAACAATTTCGAACTAGAAAAACAAATGTGACTATCTTGTGTTGAATGGATTGACGAGGGTTGATATTCAGATGTGATGGTATTAGTTGGATATTTTTTCATATTCTATCGAATAATTTTCTCTAGAATAGACAGATTTTTCAATGACTGCTCTCTATGTAAAGATACCACACTGTATTGGCTTCTACTATTCTAGAATGGACAGATTTTTAAACGACTGCTCTCTATGTAAAGATACCACACTGTATTGGCTTCTACTAAGAGCGGTATGATCTGTTACGTCATTAGGAATCATTTGTTTTCTTTCAACCTCGGCCAGCCCTCTTGCATTAGATATATATATATATGTTCAATGGTTACTCTTTGTTTATAACTATCCATGATTACAGAAAAATTATAAAAAGAGGTGCAAATCTTAATCACAAAGTTTTAATTACAAGGTATAATTGTAGCTTACTTTTAATATGAAGTCACGGTTTGAATCTTTGAGACTAATTTTCGACTCTTGTTGCTTTTAGTTTTTGTTGCCTTTTTTGGCTATTTTTCTTTCTACGGATTTGAACTTTTTTTTTTTTTTTTCCTTTATTTAATAATATCGAGTTAGGATCTAGTATAGAACAAGTATAGAACAAATATTGCAAGCAGGTGCTAACCTAATTGAGATATGTTTGAATTCTCTGATATCAATTATCCCCCTCTCAGTTTATCAAAATAATAATAATAATTGTTATTATTATTATTACTTTTAATGACGCATAAAGATATATAAGAAGAAGGATCAAAGTGATTACTAAGTTTAACTTATGAAAAACAATATCACGATTCAGTATTGAAAATCTTCATTTTTGTATTAAGAAAAAAAAGACAAACGCTTTAGCAACAAAAACAAAAACAAAAAGAGACAAACGAATCGGCTCATTCGAGGTCGAGTGAAGTTAGATAGCAGATCCTTTAAAAAAACGAAAAAAAAAAAAAAAAAAAATCTCTTCACATTATTTGAGAATTCTGGTTCCACAAATAAGTTAACAAAAACCTCAACTTTTTTCTGAGAGCAAAGCAAAGGAAGAATAAATTCTATTAGACACACTTCTAACAAGAATAGTTGATACAAACATATACAATTTAAGCCCAAAAGAGGCTTGAGAAGCAATTTTTGTTTACAGTTCAGAATAAAATGTACACGAGATGATGTTTAAATACTCTTACATCATAGTTTACAAGGGATAAACTTCACAGTTTCAGGTAGATAATGAGTTAAATTCACCGTTTTTTTCAATGTTTTTTGCTATTTTCTTGGCACTTAGAAGCATCAAGTTTGTGAAGATGAAAGCCAGGGGTTGGGAGCCACATACGTATAACCCTGAAAATGTTCACCTGCAGTCGGTGTGGGTGCCGGTGAATCATCTGCAGGCATCACAGTCCAGCATTTGTCGAAATTCGCTATGCAATCTTTGCCACTCACATCTGGCTTGAACTTTGGTGCGATTTCTCTCGCCTCCAGTTTCTTCCAGTTAATCGTTCGAAACCATTTATGGGCTTTAATCTCTTCCCCTCCATTTGGTCCGCTGCCTAACCTTCTTGGTGGTTCCTTTTGCAATAACTGAAATGGAAGCGAAACAGGAATATTCCATTACTCGGGCTTGAAGTCCTTCGCCAAGTGAATAGGTTTTGGAAAATTTGGGAAAGAAGATAGAGAAACTCTTAAGGGATAATAAACTTACTCCTTTGAGCAACGAATGAGCTTCAGCCGTAAGATATGGTGGGAGTTTTATCTTCTCTTTAATGATTTTCTCTTGAAGTTTCTTTCTATTCGCATGGGTAAATGGTGCTGCAGAAAGAAGGAAAAACAGTTTTATCATTGATAATTAACAATACTGTGGGTCCCAAAAGGAAATCATTTATGGAGGGGAAAAAAAGAACTAAAAAAAAAAAAAGAACGTCACAATTTCAAAAATTTATCAGGATATGTTCCTTAAATACCAACAAAAGCACAGACATAGGATTGAGAAAGAGGAAGATTTTTAGTTCGAAAAATATATTGAGGCGTATTGATATAAGAAGCGTAAATCCCAAGTGCTAAACCAACCAAGAAATCTTAAACCAGTTTCACAAAGTTCAATCCACCACTAGGTATACTCACAACTGTTGAACAGTTCACCAGAATCACTCCTTACAAAGCGAACGAACTAAAGCTAAAAAGAGGGCACCGGGAATGAATGGAGTTCACAGCCCTCTTCAAAGCTACTGATCATCAAATATGCCATTAATTGGACTTGTACCGAAATGAATAAAAAAATAAAATATGGTTTGCCAAAGTTTTAATTTGACAATTATGTAACTAAGAAAGCCAAAACCAGTTAAAAAGTTCACAATATCTAAGAAAATAGTGCTTCCATGGTATTACCTGCCCGGTTAGCATCTCAAACAAGAGAATCCCAAACACTCCACCAATCCGCGCCTTTGTTGTGGCCTTTAGACAGCAAGATTTCCGGAGCCATGTATTCTGTGGTTCCACACATTGAATTCGACCTGCTTGATTCATCAATTTCCTTTGCCAATCCAAAATCAGTCAGCAGAACCTGTACCACAAGCAAACAAGTTAGAGAACAAAATGACTCATGATATCCTTTATATGTTTTCTGCAATAGAAATTAAGCAAACAGTCATTGGCCATTACATGTCCATCAGCGTCCATGAGAATGTTTTCTGGCTTAAGATCTCGATGCATGATCCCGCATTTATGAAGATGTGAAACCGCAATCACTATCTCGGCAGTATAAAACCTTGCCTGATCCTCACTACTCAAACACATCACATACCCAAAAGCCAGAATCAAAACAAGAGTATATAGTAAAACAACATTGAAAATAACATCAAAAACTTCAAAAAGCGAAAAACAGTACCTGAAGATACCCTGCCTATACAAATGAAAGAAGAGATGCCCTCCATTTACAAAATCCATAATCAAATAAAGCTTAGACTTGGTCTGTAGAAAGTCAGGCAAATTTAAACAGTAACTAAAATAGCAATTTCCAACAAAAACAACAATGTAAAATTTCAATGCAAATGCTTGTAAATCACAATTTAGTAACTTAACAATCACTTTTTGGCTTTGCCATACAATTCCATGCATAAAAAAAAATGATAATTTAAAATCAAATCAAAGTTAATCAACAATGAATAAAAGTCAAAAGGTAGCCAGTAAAGGAGTGCACACCTATATATAAGTAAATATATATTTACAAACGTACATACATATATGTAATTATAAATCTATATGTATATAAGCAAAGTCAAAACAAAAGATTGGTTTTTGACCTGGAAGGAGTATTGAAGCGGAACGATAAAGGGATGAACAACTTTGGTGAGAATATCTCTCTCAGCCTTCATGTAATCGACATGATTCTTCTTAATAATGGTGTCTTTCCTCATCACTTTCATGGCGTAAATCCCATCTCCGCCGTCGTCTTCACTACTCTTCTTCTTGCTCACCTGGAAAACCTTCCCAAACGCGCCCCTACCCACCATTCTCAGGATCTCAAAATCCCAAGGCCCAATCTTCCTCTCGCTCTCGCTCTCGCTCTCGCTTTCGTTCTCTCTCTCCACCGCCGCCGCGGCGGAGGAAACGCGGTCGCTTTGGCTCGTCCCGTCATCGGAGTCGGAGTCGGAGTCGGATTGGACGGCGGTCAAGGGAGAAGGGGCGGTGGTGGTGGTGGTGGTGGTGAAGCGAGGGGAGGGGCCCACGAAGGAGTGGGACCGGTTGTGGATGACGAGGGGTTGGGGGTGTAGTGGGTCCCCCGGGAAGGCAGCGGATGTGGGTATCGATGACGTGGCGGCGGGGGTTGCGGGGCCAAAGACATCGGAGAAGTCGAAGTCTTGGGCGGCGGCGGCGGAGGGAGGTGGGATGGTGAGGTGGCTGAGCTTGGCGGCGAGGAGGGAGTGGTAGCTTTTGGTTGGGTTCTGAGACGACGATGACGATGGCGACGGTGACGGCGACGGCGACGACGACGACACCATGATTGTCGTTTTTTGGGTGGTGTCTGAGAAGGTGGTTCAGAGGATTGTGTCGTAGGGGCTACATCGTAGAAAACACAGAAAGAGAGAGGAGAGAGAGAGAGAGATGGTGGAGCTGGGTTTGGGGAGGTGGCAATTATTGGGTTGCAGGAAGTGGAGAAGGTTCAATGAATGATTGAATCAGTTGAAGTGAAAAGGACAAAAATGAAAGGGAAAACATTTATTTATGGGAGACAGAGGTAAATGGCCGACTATTATCAGGCCCATTTTAAGTGGATGGCCGAACTTTAGTTAAAAAAGCAAGCCCATTCTTACTTAAACCCTAAAAGTGTTCTAAAAAACTCGACACCGAATCTTTTTTTTTTTTTTTTTTCTCATTCGCTCTCCCTCAGAGGCCAAATCTACCCACTGTCGTTCTTGTTCCACCATTGCAGCCACCACCGCCACCACCTTCACTCGTTGATGTTAAAAGATAAATCAGTTTTTGTTTGGAAATTGATTAATTGAGGAATTTTGAGAAAGGATTTAGAATCAATTGAGTGATTTTTGTTTTTTTTATTATTATTATTTTTAATAATAGGAAAAACCTTAATTTTTTGAAGTCTTACTGATTAATTGTTTTTTCTTGTGTTTTTTTTGTGGTGTATGAGATAATAAAGTTGTGACTAAGGTTAATCAATCTATTTGTTCTCGTTTTTTTTTAGTTTTAAATGATAAAGCCTACACTTAATAAGTATTAAACTTAAGTTAATCATTGATAGATTACCAGTAAATCATTGATAGATTACCAGTAAATCATTGATTGACTAAGGTTGATAAATAATTAACTTTTTATCGTTGCTTTTAGGGATTGATTGACTCTAGTTTAATCGGTGACTAGATGAGTATACAAGGATGTTAATTTTGGAGGAGTCTGGGATGATAGTTAATTATTGATTAACTAATGGTCAATCATTGATTGACTCTAGTTTAATCAGTGACTAAAACGAATGTAAAATGATGTTAACTTTGTATGAGTCTGAGATGAGAGTTAATCACTGATTAACAAATGGTCGATTATTGATTGACACTAGCATAATCAGTGACTAAACAAGTGTATAAGGATGTTAATTTGGAGGAATATAAGATGAGAGTTGACAGTTAATCACTGATTAATTGATGGTCAATCAGTGATTGGCCCTACATTAATTAGTGACTAAACGAGTTTAAAAAGGATGTCAATTTTAGAGGAGTCTGAGATGAAATTTAATCACTGATTAACTAACAGCCAATCATTGATTGACTCTAGTTTAATCAGTGACTAAACGAGTGTATAAAGATGTCAATTTTGGAGCAGTCTGAGATGAGAGTTAATCACTAATTAACTAATGGTCAATCATTGATTGACTCTAGTTTAATCAGTGACTAAAAACGAGTGTAAAAGGATGTCAACTTTGGAGGAGTCTGAAATGAGAGTCAATCACTAATTAACTAACTGTCAATCATTGATTAACACTAGCATAATTAGTGACTAAACGAGTGTATAAGGATGTCAATTTTGGAAGAATCTGATATGAGAGTTGAGAGTTAATCACTGATTAACTTATGATCAATCAGTGATTGACCCTACATTAATTAGTGACTAAACGAGTTTAAAAAGAATGTCAATTTTAGATGAGTCTGAGATGAAAGTTAATCACTAATTAACTATTGGTCAATCATAGATTGACTATTTTAATCAGTGACTAAACGAGTGTAAAAAAGGATGGATGTCAATTTTGGAGGAGTGTGAGATGAGAGTTAATCACTGATTAACTGATGGTCAATCATTGATTGACTCTAGTTTAATCAGTGACTAAAACGAGTGTAGAAGGATGTCAACTTTAGAAGAGTCTGAGATGAAAGTTAATCACTAATTAACTAACCGTCAATCATTGATTGTTAACTCTAGTCAATCATTGATTGTTAACTCTAGTCAATCACTGATTAACTAATGGTCAATCGTTGATTGATACTAGCATAATCAGTGACTAAACAAGTGTTAAGCATGTCAATTTTGGAAAAGTTTGAGATGAGAGTTAATCACTGATTAACTAATGGTCAGTCATTGATTGACTCTTGCATAATTAGTGATTAAAATAGTGTAAAAGGATGTCAATTTTGGAGTAGTCTGAGATGAGAGTTAATCAGTGATTAACTAATGGTCAATCATTGATTGACTCTAGTTAATCATAATTTTCAAATCAGCGATTAACTGTTGTTTTACTACTCTATTTCAGGAAAAATGAATGGCAGGTGAAACAGGGAACCAAAAAACCTAACAAATTATCAAAACAACAGCAAACAAAAAAAGAAAGCAAACGCAAGCAAAAGATAGCACAGTAGAAGCATCATCTTGTAACCACAAGAAAAAAGCACGAAATGAAATCAACATAATAAGCGTTGTCATTGTTGTTAAGATGAAAAAATCAATTGAATAAGACTTGTTCATGTTTATGTGCATTTGCAAACTAAATCATTACTCTCTTCATTACTCTCTTTGATTTGTTGGTAGAAGAATAATATATATATTGTTCCCCGTGAAATATGGGATGAACATTAAAAAAAAAAAAAAAAAAAAATTTGTACAGCAAGAAAGAAAGCATAGACAACGTGAAGAAAAATTTGACAGCTTTACAATTGGAGAAGTTCAAAAAAGGATGCTTCGGGCACCTTTTGGATATGAATGTCATCTTTCAACCAAAAATGGTGCATCACCTTGTCCGAAGACAATGCCTAGGTAAATGTGGAGATGAACTTAATTCTAAATTGGAGGGAGGACACATACTTTTGGAAAAAAAGTACTTTGCATTGATGATTAGGCTAAACTGTGGTACATTTTCGAACATTGAGGAGACTGAAAGTCCTATCATAGAGAAATTCTTCAGTGAAATAAAAAAAGTGAAGAGATCAAAGTTGGAACTAATTTTAACAAGCAATTGCATCCAGAAGGACGACGACGACCGTGTAAAGTTGGCAAAACTTTACTTCCCTTGCTTCTTCTAATTTGCCAACTTTACACGGTCGTCGTCGTCCTCCTGGATGCAATTGCGTGTAAAAATTAGTTCCAACTCCAATTTCTTTGCTTTTTTTATTTCGTTAAAGAACTTCTGTTGGATGGGACTTTCCGTCTCCTCAATGTTCGGCAATGTATCACAGTTTAGCCCAATCATCAATGCGAAGTCCTTCTTTCTGAAAGTGTGTGTCCTCCCTCCGATGTAGAAATGAAGTTCTTCTTCACTTTCACCTAGGCATTGTCTTCAGACAAGGTGATGCACCATTTTTGGTTGAAAGATGACATTCATATCCAAAAGGTGCCCAAAGCATCCTTTTTTGAACTTCTCCAATTGCAAAGTCATCAAAATTTTCTTCATGTTGTCGACACTTTTTTCTTACTGTAAATTTTTTTTTTTTTTTTTTTTTTTTTTTTAAAGTTCGTCTTATATTTCGCGGGGAACAATGTACATATCATTCTTCTGCCAACAAGTCAAAGAGAGTAATGATTTAGTTTGCAAATGTACATAAACATGAACAATTCTTATTCATTTGATTTTTTTCATCTTAACTACAATGACAATGCTTACCATGTTGATTTCATTTCGCACTTTTTTCTTGGGGTTAGAAGACGATGCTTCTACTGTGCTCTCTTTTGCTTGCATTTGCTTTCTTTTTCTGTTTGCTGTTGTTTGGATCCTTCATTTGGTTTTTGGGTTCCCTGTTTCACCTGCCATTTTTTTTTTTTTTCTGAAATAGAGTAGTAAAACAACAGTTAATCACTGATTTGACAATAATGATGAACTAGAGTTAATCATTGATTGACTCTAGTTCATTGATTGACTCTGGTTAATCACAAATCAGTGATTAACTAGGGTTAATTAATGATTGATTATTAGTTAATTAGTGATTAACTTTCATATCAGACTCCTCCAAAATTGACATCCTTTTACACTATTTTAGTCACTAATTATGCAAGAGTCAATCAATGACTGACCATTAGTTAATCAGTGATTAACTAGAGTCAATCAACGACTGTCCATTAGTTAATCAGTGATTAACTCTCATCTTAGACTCCTCCAAAATTGACATCCTTATATACGTTTAGTCACCGATTATGCTAGTGTCAATCAATCCCAAAAGGCAATAGTAAAAAGTTAATCATTTATCAACCTTAATCAATCAATGATATATCGGTAATCTATCAATGATCAACTCAAGTTTAATACTTATTAATTGTAGGCTTTATCATTAAAAACTCACAACAAAAAAAAAAAAACAACAACAACAAACCTTAGTCACAACTTTATTATATCAAAAAAAAAAAAAAGGAACATTTCAAAAAATTAAGATTTTTTCTATTCTTAAAAAATGCGAAAATCACTCAATTGATTCTAAATCCTTTCTCAAAATTCCTCAATTAATAAATTTCTAAACAAAAACTTATTTACCTTTTCACATCAACGAACGACTGTGGTGGCGGTGGCGTTCAAATGACAGTGGGTGGCGTTTAAACTTATTTCCAAACAAGAATGACAGTGGGTGGCGTTCAAATGAGAGGAGAATGAGTAGGTATCGTCTTTTTTTTTTTTTTTTTTTTTTTTTTTTTTTCAGAAAGCTTAGTCAAAGGACATTTGTATCATTTAAGTTTCATTAACAAGAGAAAAGAGCTTTTCAACTAAATTTAAAAGTTTGAGCCATCCACTTAATATGGGTTCTAGTAGTCGACCACTTACCTCTTTCTCCCTCTTTTTTTTTTTTTTTTTGTTTGCTTTTAACTAAAATTTTAGTAAAGGAATTAAGTGGGGATAGCTCAAAGTTAAAGAGGATTAAATGAGCTTTGAAGATTTAGAGGGTAAAGTGAAAATAATCCTAAAATTCAATGAAATATAAAAATAATCTTAATCAATTTGATAAGTGAAAAAGAAAAAGAAAAAAAAAAGTATCAAAATCTACAAATATAGAGTAAATTGCTAGTTTGATACTTCTCTTTTTATGAAATAACAATTTGGTCTCATTTTTATTTTTATTTTTTATTAAATGCTCTCTAGACTATTTTTGTTACATTTAAAAAAAAAATACCATGGGAGCTTGCAAATTGCAATGATATTTAAGAACAACGCAGCTCTGAAAACATTGATCGAGTGATCCAACAGTAAATTCAAACAATTGAACCCTCGGTCGTCAAAATAAAAATTTTAATGAGGGATTTTTTTTTTTATTTCTTCTTGGGATAATCATAAATGTAACTTCTTGTGGCGGAAAAAAAAATTAAAAAGATTTCAATATTTGTAAACAATTAACTAAACAAACATACATCCACACTACACAGAGAAAAAGACAAAACCGCTACTAAGCATCTTAAAAAAAAAAAAATTACATCAACCAAATCAGGTGAAAGCATAAAAATCAAATACAAACGTTTTTAACAATAACAAAATGACCAAAACAAATAAACTCAAAATTTCCGTAATTTGTACAGCAACTAGCAAAGGGCAAATTTTTTTTTATAAAAAAAAAAAAAATGCAAAACTAAGATAGATGAAACACTCCTATGGAAGCCTAAAAATATAAATTCATAACCTTAAATCTACAGCTCTCTATACCCATGTGATTTTTTTATCCCCCCAAAAAATGACACAGCCAAAAGAGAAAGGAAAACCAACTCAAAAGTTCCCAAACCACCTTATCAACACATAGATACAGCAATTTGATCCACTCTCTCACCCAATTACCCAATACCAAGAAGACTGCCAATGATTCTCTTCAAAAATTGGAGAATCACAACAAATACAAAGACAAATTAAAATAAGAAAAAAAAAAAAAAAAAAAAAAAGGGGCGGCGGTTGATGCACAATTGCACAACTCATTTTTACCGACAGGCGAGGCCTGGCAAAATGGCCTCGTGTAGTAAAACTCCGAATCATGCCTATCATACAGGTGTTATACTCAACTCGTGTGGCCTCAAGGCTCCTTGTACAATCTCCTGGACCGTTCGGTTACGGCGACAAACATCTGACAACTCGTCGATTGGAACCGTCAAGGCATTAATATTAGCCCCAGATGCGGCGTCTGACAATGCTTTCAAAAATCTAGAGCGCTCGATCCCTGTTACGGCCGTCGATGGAATTAGCGAGACGCTTTCTTGGGCCCACTCCACTGCTTGCACCCGATAAGCTCGAGTTAGCGCCAATAGCGTGTAGGTTACCTGAGAGAAGGCACTGTGAAATTCCAGGCACATTTGAAGAAACACAGGATAACATCGTCATTGTTGTACCAATAAAGGGTGAAAATATAGTCACAGATTGTGTACCGATTCTAATCTAGAGCTTGGAAGCGCTCCAGTTAATGAAGCAACCAAAATCCTCGTAATAACGGCTCCTCGAGGAATTAGAACAGCATCCCTGATAGGCAAGTACTGTTCGGCTTTGCCAGAGTTTGCAAGATCAAAGATATCAGATAAGAAGGTCAAAATTGAATTTGAGGCCTCTCTGCAAACCAAGAAAACAACACAATGTCAGTCCCCAGTATAAAAGTGGAGAATGTCTATGCACATGCACGTAGTACCACATCAATGACCACTGAATAAATAGTCAATAACATTCGCCGATTGAATACTGACAAATTCACTTGCTAAGTTAAACAAACTAAGATAAACTTTTGACATGTAGTCTCACTCGATTTTGTAAAATCTTTAACTCATGCTAGCTTTTTCAAACCAAAACTACTAAAATTAAAAGGCATTCAGACCTAAATTAGTATAAAATTTTGTTTCTTACATACACAAATATATGTATCTATAGAGAGCTAACGAAACATACCGGTGCTGTACTGTGATTCCAATCATCGAACAATCTACTATTGATGGAAATACTGGAGATGGAATAAACAATTGAGGACAATAACGAATGCATCTTGATGCCAACAAAAAACAATCATCTGCAATATCGGGTCTGGCGGTAAATTCCTGAAAACGATATGTGCGTATGATCAATTAACAGCAGAGCACTGGTAGATCAGAAGGGAAAGGGAAATTGTGCCATTGAAACTTCACCTGAATATTCGTGAGAAGACGCGTTGTATGTATAAAGAGTGCCTCGATCAAACTTTTTAGATAATTAGCACAACTTGGGTCAGAGCCAAATATCTGCATCACAAGAATAAATGCATAAATTCAAAAATTAAATGTTTGTGAATATCAGTAGCTCACTCCTTAAAGAGAGAAAATATCATTATATACCTTTATAACCTCACTTGAGAGATAAAGAAAGCATGGTTGGTGATGCTGTTGATAAAGACCTTGGATCTCTTCTAGCATAGCGCCGATCGTGATTCCCATGAACCTCCCAGAAGTTCTCACCTAAGGTTATAATAAATATCTAGAATCATGAGAAATGAAAGAAAAAGGGGACAAATACAGAAGTTCGTGTATAATTAGGCATTAGAACGCACTAAAACTTGGGTAATGACATGAGATGAAATGAGAATGACAAGAAAAAACGTACTGCATGACAAAAACAACTGACAAGAGCTCTTTTGTTTTTTCTTAAAAAAAAAAATCCTATAACTTGCACAAATTGACCTTTATACACACACACACACACACACATAGCAAGTTTTTTAATAATTCACTTAGATATCAAGGGTCAAACCAATTAAGCAAACTCACAGCATATTTGCAAGCACGGCAAAGAGACTCCATTGTCCGCATGTCCCAAGCACGGCTGCACCAAATACATTCAGAACATAAATTAAAAGAACATAGCAACGAAACAGATATCACCCAGCCATACTATATTAGCCAGAAAGCACCTAACAAATACTCACAGATCAAAGATGGTTTTGAAAATTGGCCATAGCCTTTGAATCGCATCTGCCACAGCTTCGGGATGATATACATATCTGTGAATTATTTCCTTTCCACGTTAGAATGTGGTAAATCAAATAAAACAAGGACATTGAAATAGGATACAGATCATACCTAAAATGTAGGCAAATCGGTCAATATGGACTGTTAATTCGCGAGCAGGTTTCTTATTTAATACTTCTGGGCCTTGGTTGAGAATTTCCTGGTTTTCCATGCACTAAATCAGTAGTCTCATCCACAACAAAGGTCTGACTGAAATATTCCATGTCTGAAATAAAAATCACCTGAAGAGGAGAAACAACTGGCATGCATAATGCCTCTAGACCCGTCTTAGCATGGTCTGGGGGAAGTTCTGTAATAACCGTGCTGGAATGGGGGGGCAAAAATTCAAGAAAAGTGTTTACAGCAAAACCCTGGTTCAGTGAGCAACACGCTTATCCCAAAAGTCATCAATGACACTTTACCTTAATGCTTCAACAAGATGCAGCGAGTCCTCAGGAGAGACTTTAAAACTACCTTCACCATTCACCGCCTTGTGGTATATGTGGAAGAGGCCCTCCAGACATCCACAAAGCTTTTTCCGGCAATCTATATTGAGATAAATCGTTATTCAAATCAAAATTGCAACAACAGTCTTTGCAATAAGATGTATTATTAATCAAATAAGAACTACATCACGTCTCTTGTTTTTTGGCAGTTTCAAGCAATAGATGTCATCAGGTGAGACAGGAGAGAGACGAGAGGGTGTGGAGATAAAGAAAACTGATATTGTTGGCATACAAAGGGAATCATTTTAAATCAACTCCACTAATACTAATGATAATAGGCCCTCAGCTAGCTTTGGTTAGTATGATGTATCAAACGCTTTTTTTTTTTTTTTTTTTTTAACTTTCTTGCTCCTTAAGAAGATAAAAGAAATCGGAAAATATTTAGAGGGGGAGAGAAAGAGACTCTACCATCACAGATGTGTCTAAATGCAAGGGCTGCAGCTGCCGCACAATCTTCCGATGTGCCCATACCACTCATGAGGATTTCTAAAACTGAAGGCAGTATAGATTGTCCACTAGATGCAGAATCTAGCCATTTCGAGTATGCTCCGATTGTTAAGCAAACTGGAATGTTATACGCATCATCAATGCAGAAGAGAAGCGAAAAATGGAAGTTCCATATTAGATCTTTATAAGTAGCAATTCCTTGCCAAAGAATTTCACCATGTCCTCTGCTTATTTAGACAATCTTGACCATGACCACCATCGGCTCGGGCCAGGGAGAGGATAGGCGGAAAATGAATGGAAATTAAAGTGAGAAGCTTTTGTACTTTAACTGTAGTACCTGTCTGGAGTAGCTGGGGATGTTGAGTGAGTTTCGCAAGTAAATTCATGACCTGAACAGATCAAACAAAAAACGTAAAACTGGATGGTCTTATATGCTAATAGATTATACCAAAAAAAAAAAAAAAGGGTTAAACTAATGAAATTTCAATCAAATCATTAGAGTGCACAAACCAAATAGAAAGACTGATCAATTATAGCCACTTACAGGCAAAGCATTAATCACATTGTAAATTATGTCACAAGACATCAAAAAGCATTACTGAGAATGGGCTTTTTTCATGAATCCACAAAGACCAATAATAGACTCATAAGCCACAAAGGTTATGGGTGCTTGCAGTGGCAATATGATCAGATATTTTCATGCCATGAACAAATCCTAAGAAACATACTACGCAAGTAAATTAGTCAACAAGAAAAAGGCATGCACGAAGGTTTCTTGGACACCATACCTGCGGCATTACTTCAGATTCAACAACCGATACATAACTTGATATAGCACGAATGCAAAATAAAGCAGCCTCTGCTGGACGCCATTCGCTGTGTTCATCATATCTGCCTACAGCCTTGGATAATTAAATTATAACATTAGACCATCACATGATAGGAAACCAGAAAATATAATAAATTACTCAGAAAAAAAAAAAAAATCTAATACATCATTTGGTAAAAATTAATGTGCACTAAATCATATGCTGTGACCACCGACCTCAACAGGGAGATTCCGATTCAAGAAAACAGAAAAATAGTAATATCCAGAACATGGAGAAAAGGATTATGTCAATGAAAACAACGAGATGATACCCCATTCAATAAAAGAATAAAGATACGAACATATAATAATAGCTGAATGACCAAAAAATATGATCGGCTTCTATCGAACTCTATTGCATCAGTAAGTATTCTATGGCCTCGAACAAATTTATACACACCTCAAAAAGCTTTGTGTAAAGAATCTTAAGCGTAGGATCACCACCAAGAACTGATGCTGCATCAATTAAGACATCCGCCACGGCTGGCAACATCATAGATTAAATCCGAATTAGATTGACACACCAAAACTTTCACCTTATTCCCTATGTGCTTCTCTAAGAAAATTAAACTCATGTAGAACTGAGAGATAAGCAAGATAGAATTGAGATATAGAACTAGAACCACTAGAAATCAGAGGGACCAACGGATAGCAAAGGGATAGAACTAAGATAAAGAAATAAAACCACTAGAGATTAGGATTTTAGAGAGAGAACAAGAACTCAAGAAGAGAAAAACCAGCAATCTCAATACGCCTTCCAACCATGTCTCTAAATTGAATTTAGAAGCCACCATATTCATGGAAAACTAAATAACAAACTACGAAATTAACCAAAATAAAATAAGGAAAATACAAATATAAAATCATAACAGGGAACTAACCTTAATCCCAAATTAACATAAATCCTTAATAAAAACTAAAGATAATATTCTAATGCCCATCATTAAAATATAAATATAAATAAATTATGCAATATATATTAACGAACCAAAAATCGAGCTATTACCATATCTAGTCTGTTTAAATTCCTTGAGGTCTTCGTATGAAAGGTCCTGATCATCTTGAGGATATTGAACTCGGAAGCTTACCTGTGCAGAGAAATCATTGGTGCTGAAAACTTATAGAAAAAGAAAATTAGCATTTATCGTCTAGTCTACTACTTTTTGCCGCATGAACTTGTCAATAATTATTCTTTCCATCGTAAATGAGAACCCAGATCCTCAATTTGTCTTCCGTTCATAAACATTAGAAGTTTACTTCAGAAATAGATCCATGGTTTAAGAAATTATTCTGTGCAAAATACCAAGAAACAGTTTGATTACAAAGAAATATTGAAATGCATGTGCTTGTATCCTGATGAATGCATGTGCTTGTATCCTGATGAAACTGAGCATTCTAAACAATAAGACAGTGAATTTCTGAATCAATAAGACAATAATCAAAGCCCAGTTAATCCTAAAAGCTTTTGGAAAAAGGGGAGAACAATGAAAGTTGTATAATGACCTAGAGACTCACATTGCAGCTAGATAGTCTGAAGAAGATAAGCCTAAGATGTTAGAGACTCACCAGGGATACAAGTGATTCATATGCTGGACGAAAAACCTGCAGCCTTCTATTTCTCTCGGCTTCAATGGTGGATTCATCACCAAATGAAACATAGGATTCCCTACAAGATGAGAATAGCTACATTCATTATTCTGTTCTGGGTGCATGTTTATAGAATGTGCAGTTCTAAAGATCTCACCTTTTGGTCAAGTTCACCTGAAGACTATGCCAAAAATTGAACGTCATTGAAGCAATATCATACTCCGGGTGTGAAGCAACTTCCAGCAATGCATGCACTATTAACATCGATTCATCTGAACCTGAAGTCAGAGTACATGACATTCAATTGTTACAGGAGGAATTTGACATGCCTGGCTTTCAGATAATGAGTGTGGTAAAAGATCAAAGATTATTAGAAGAGTAGTTAGGGGATGCTATTTAATAATACCAGTTGCAATCAGTTCGACATATGAATCACCCATGTCAGCAAATAATCGGGCAATGGCCTTCACATCTTCCTCTTCCTGAAAACACAAATAAGAATTAGAAAAACAGTCACTATCATTAAGAATATCAATTATTCAACTTTTTTCCAAGACACAAGCTTTGTATACAAGGGCCTGGGAATGAACATCCAAGAAAAGTAGACAAGCATCAATGTGATTGTGAGCCAATAATATGATTAGTGCCATCTATGCATTAAGCACCTACCCTAATGTGACATCGGAGCAAGCATAATATTAACAAATGACCAATCCATAGAAAGATATTGTTATGTACACTCTCAACAACTCCTAAACTCTACAGATACGGTACCTTTGAAGGATCTCTAAGCTGTGCCTTAAGATTCATTACTTGTGGAACAATCACTTGAATTAAGTGCATATGAGCAGGAACACTGCTGAAGCTTCCAGCTGCTGTATAATGTATCAACTCAGAAATAACTGCAAAGAAGAGGAGAAAAGGGGACGGAAGGAAAAAAAAAAGTGTCAGAGTCTAAGTAGCTACACTAACTAAAATCAATCATCGAGCTAAAACACAGAGGACAAAGATAGACTGCTATTCTTGATTATATAGGAAAGATTAGTTAGATATAAAATTATATTCTAAGTAAAGTGGGCAATGGAGGCACCCAAATAAATGAGCAAACCAAAAGAAATTATAAACACTTTTATAGATTCCATGCCCATTTTTTCTGATTAGTAAATCGTTACTACCTAAAGTTTCACAACAATTATGCAGGATGCTCATATGCCTATATCTCCACAGTTAAAAAAACTTTTCTAGACCAATAAGAACACAAACTTCATCATCTTTTTTGATATCTTCAGAGATTTAGAAACATATCCACAACAAATCTTCTACAATAATTGATTTGAAGTTTGTCCTAGGATCTGTTAGCGTAGATAATATTTTAACATTTCTAAAACGTATGCGTAGAGCTTAAAAACATTTACCATCACTAAAGTGAAACGACCACAAATTCACAGTACATGAGAGAATAAATTTCTTCGGAAAATTAGCTTCTTTGAAGTGTGATACCATTAACAGATGCCTCTGAAAGTATTTCAGAATTCAAGCTTGAGAGAGCTGTGAGAACCAATGGGTGAGATGCCAGCACACTTCCTGGGATCCTGAAACCAGCAAGTTCACTATGCTCCATAACTATCAATTCACGCATTTAGCTTGTTTCCTCCATAGAAGACAAAACTATGCCTTGCACTTAAAATATGTGTTTATGAAGGAGTAATAAACCATACACTATGCTTATGATCCACCGAGCAGCTTCTACATATAAGGAATCCAACTTGAAACAGAAAAATTTTTCTAAAGCAGGAAGCAAAAAATAAATATGAAATTTATGATAAGCACGGGGAAAAGCAAGAGAGAGAAAAAGATATACCCATGCTTTAATCGAAGCCAAGAAGCAAACGCCTCAAGTGCCTGAAATAACAACTAAGTTGAGTTTATCAAAAGGACGCTGCAACATCCAAAAAATATATAATAAAGCATGCTATAACAGTAGAAAAAGCTATGACCTGCTCCTTAAGCTCATTAATACTCAGACAAGCTGTTAAGATATTAAGAGCAATCTCGATTTGTGACGTCAGCTCCTTTTCAAATTGGCGTCGTCTTTCCGGTCGAGCTGCTATCTTGTAGTTATATACTTCCTGATCAAGAGAATAGAACAAGAGAAACACGTGAAGTCAAAATCAGACACTTGATAAAAATATATACAAAAGCTCCACAAATATCCATCTTACAAACTATACGACATTTATTCAAAAGATATGTTCTCTACCTCAGGTAAAACTGTAAGTAGCTCCAAGAATGCTGGTATATATTCTGGATGCAAATTCATCTCATTTCGCAGCCAATTTACAATACCCCCATCCCCCCACTCTTCTGCAGGAACATATACGGCCAAGGCAGCAACTGCAATGCTAATCTAAAAATCCAGATAATTGAGCATAATATCATCTAAAGATCATAAGGTATAGGATGAACATGCATGGCAGAGATCTTCAAACCAATACCTGCGTCCTAACTTTAGGAGGGCCCTTGTGGAACTTTATCAGTAAATTCTGCATCCAAATTATTCATTTATTGCAAGAGATGCTTTAAATAATCTATGCAACGTTACAAGTCTATGCATAGAACAACGTAAGCATTCTTCATAAAATAAATAAATAAAATAATTTCATAAAGAAGCGGAGATTAATGCATACTACAGGAGGACAGCAACCTACACTAGCTCATCCAAATTCAAAACCATCCAAAATTTACCAAATTTTTTTATTTCTTTAATCAATAGACAGTCAAACGAATTACATATATATTAGCGATAGCAATTTTGCAGGAGAAAAACAACATGCCTAACATGAGAGAGCATACATAAAAGATAGATTTCAAGGACTTCATGCACCAAAAACAGCAATTTACTTCCTTTATATTTGTAATGAATGATAAAGTTCAAAAGTTCATCTAATAAAACATAAACCACAATCACCTTGACTAAGAAATTCAGCAAATGTACACAAAAGCCAAACTTCTTCGACGTAGGTTTTTTTTTTTTTTTTTTTTTTAATTAATAAACTTTAAAGTTAACCTTCTTCTACTGGTTAAATTGAGAGCGAATACTCACTTACATTTAAAGAATCCCTCAATTGCCGAAAAGCTTCAGAAGGTAGTTCTTCAAAATCGCGCTGTACCTAAAACAAAACTCAAAGCACGAGCAACTGTCACACCCCTAAACTAGGTTTTCACAGTTTGAACATTTGAATCAATTCACTTATTAAATGTAGGGAAAAAAAAATCAGAAACTTACCTTGCTCCTAAGAGTCTGACTACAAAAGATTAACGTTTCCAGATTGCTTGACGGATGGTGAAGCAAATCATCAGCCACCTTTATTTAAATTTTAAAAGAGAGAGAGACAAAAAAGAAAAAAGAAAACAAATAAAGGGAATTAGAAACTAAAGGTAACAAATGAAATTGGATTTGCGAGCAAAATCCTTTGCTCATTAAAATGGGATTCAATTCTTGAATCCCCTTTCTCTCCTAAAAATTTTCTCGGCCAAAAGAATGGAGCATTATTTGAAATAAAACATTTACAAAAAGATATCCCCTTTAAAAATACCCTAAATCTCCAAAACAAAACCCAATCAAATTGCTTTCCCACTCCAACATTTTCTCGACAAGCAAGCAGACCAAAAACAAGCGCCGCCTTATAATCCCTTACTGAACCAATAACCCTAAAAATCAAGATTTCCGCATTGGCAACAACTCAACTCCTGCTTATAAATAGAACTTGAAAACACATAAAGGAAAAAAAAAAAAAATCCAATCTCATCGAAACTCAATAACGCCAAAAGCAACGACAAAATCGCCGAATCGAATTCCAATCAAGAAAATGAATCGATCAAAACTTCGCCGGAAAATCGACGGAATCGCGGAAAATAGAGGGAAATCTTTCGGAGATACCTGCCAGGCGTCGAGAGTTCGCTGGAAACTCTGGAGCCAGCGATCGGCCTGAAGACGGACGCCATCGTCGGGGTGGTGGTAGAGAGCGTTTAGTGCTTCCTTCACTGTGTTCTGTCGCTCCATGGCTACGGCTGCTGCTTGTTCCTTCATCATCAAAAGTTCGAACAAATTTGATTTCAAAAAACTCTCTTTTTCCCTGGATTTGTTTCTCTCTCTCTCTCTCTCTCTCTCTCTCCCCTCTTTCTCTGTCTAACCCTCCCTTTCTCTCACCCTTTTTCTCGCTCTAACTCCCTCTTTCTCTTTCTCTCTCTATAAATTTTTTTTTTTAAGGAAGTTTGGCGCCCGCAGTGAGGGAAGGGTCAGGGTTGATCAGCGACCGGGGAAAATGAAATCTCGTCCGTCCGATCTGTGAGTGGGTTTGACTCTTTCGGTCAATGCGAGCTAAAATTGTTGCTCTGTTTTCAATTTTTTCAAGGAAGAAAAAAATTAATTTTTCCTTAAAAAAATTTTGCATGTATTTTTGTTTTGGAATTTAAGAGGGTGTTTGGTATTGAGTTTGAGTTAAAGATTTTAAGTTTTAATAGTAATTTTTGTTGATTTTTTCACAAAATATAATAAAAAAAATTCAGAAAAAGATAAAAATTAAATTAAAAAATTTAAGTTTTAAATTGATGAACTAAATTTACCCTAACTTTAACTCTAAGGGCCCATTGATGTATGAGTTTAAGTTAAAATTTGTAAGTTTAAAAAGTGATTTTGATTGACTTCTTCAGAAAAGACAAAAAAAATTTTGAAGGAAAAGATTAAAAAAATAAGTTGATAGTGATGAATTTAAACACATCAATCAAACTACAGCCTAATAAAAATTATAATTAATTTTTAAAAAATTAAATAATTTAATTTAAAAACTATCCCTAATTAACTGCTTATTTTTGAGCAAAGTGCATTGGGCTAAGAACCACGTGGCATATGATTAGGGGAGTTGGGAATCGATGTGGGACCCACTGACAGATTGTTTATGTCGAAATCTCCACTGTAGGATGGACGGAAACATTTGAACTACACTAAGGGCCTGTTTGGCCGACCAGTTCGAGCTGGGTTTTTTGAGTTCAGCTTGAACTCAATCCGTTTGGGGCATCAGTCCAAACAGGGGCCCCATTGAAACCGTTGCACAGTAAACCCAACTTGGTTTACTGTGCACCCAATTCCCTTTCATAACTCAGAAAAAGAGAGAGGGAGAGAGCTGAACTCACAACCCCCTCTCTCTCCCACCCACATGATCTGACGCCCGCCTTCATTGTCACCGAGTTTCGCCCCCCCCAGCATGTTCGCCGTCGCCGAGCTCAGCCCCAGTGCCAAACACCGATCTAGCTGCCCCCCTTGCGTCTTCGCCATCGACCCAAACCCTTTTTCCCCAAACGACGAGTCCCCCGACACCACCCAAGAGCTAGATCACGACAGGAAACGCGATTGACGCCTCAAGGGAATCGCGACGGTGGCCGGGAGGGAATCACAACGGAGGCTGCTGGGGATCGCAACGGAGGCTGCTGGGGATCGCAACGGAGGCAGGGGTGGCAACTATCCCCATGGGCAACGAATTTTTGCCAGCTCTGGACAATCGGCGGCCCCACCTCGTTAGATTTGTGAGACCCACGGTGGACGGCTCTAGCTTCTTCGTGAGGCGGAGGTGGCTTGCGATGTCGGCGATGGTAGAGAAGGTCGCGATTCCGGCAGTGGCTGGGTTCAGAAGAGATAGAGACAGAGAAAGATAAAGGAAACAAAAGAAAAGAAAATTGAGAGAGAGAGAGAGAGGCAAAAAGAAAGAGAAGAAAAAAACAGTAATTGATAAGAGAGGCTAGTGGGCGGGTGGTTCGAGGGGGGGGGGGGGGAGGGGTTGTGTTTGGGGGAGGAATAGTTATCCCTATAACCACTTCCAAATTAAAGTTTAAAAGAGGTTTATTATATCAAAATAATTTAAAATTCTATAATTCACCATTAAAAAAGTTAAAATGATGTTTATAATATGTTGTTGATTTATGCTTTTAATTAATTTATTTTAATTTATTTTATTTTTTTATCAGAAAACTTATACTGGAATGTTAAATTTGATTTAAAATTTTAACTCAAATTTTAATATCCAAACAGAGCCCTAACACTTTTTAAACTTTTCAACTTAAACTTTTTTCACCAAACATCAACTCAACTTAAACTTTTCAACTCAAACTTTTTACCAAACACTTCATCATTTAAACTAGACTTAACTCAACTCAAACTGAACTTAAAATCTCAACTCAAACTGGTGAACCAAACGGGGCCCTAAGCGGAGATAATATATAATAAAATATTTTTGCATTTTGCTGTTATATCTCCCTTGTTCGGGGGTCCATTTGAGGGAGAGTGTTATTTTGAAAATTTGGTTAAAAATATATGTTTTTAGAGAAAATTTTTAGAAAAATTCTGTAATATAAAAAATAATAAAAATTTTAAAATGTGTTTGAAAAAATATATAAATGGACTTTTCTTATTTGTCTCGTCGTTATGAGCAATTTAACATAAAAATCATCTTATTTTGATTTGAAATGAGAAAATTATAGATTTTTAAGTTTGAATTTTTTGAAAATGAAATAGAGAATTTGACGTAGAGTTAAGAATTTAAAAGCTAAATAATCAAATGCCGTTTGGAGATGTTACCTTCATACGGCCAGTGAATTTTTACCTGCATTGTAAAATAATACATTTTTTGATTGACATATCAAAGAATATGGATTTTGGAACACTTGGAGTACTCGAATATCAAAGTCCATAACACTTAATATACGTGACACTAAAAAAGTTTGTATCATTAAGATCTTTATCATTAAAGTCCATACTATTGACATATGTATCATTAATATTGTATCATTAATTTCAGTTATCACCAGGTCAAAATACTATTTGATCATAACACTAATAGTCGAAGCACTATTTGGTCGAACCTATCAGTCGGACACTAAGCTTATGTTTGGTGAATGAGTTTAATTCAAACTTAACTCAAGTTTTTTATCTCAATTTTTATCGTTTTCTGAAAAGTCAATAAAATTTATAACTACTTTTTAAAAAGTCAACTTAACTCAAATTTAAAAAATTTATCTCATCTCAAACTCAAATTTAACACCAAACGAACCTTAAATCCTTATTTGACATCAAGGTTTTAAAAATACTATTTTTAAACAGAAAGTCAATTGTAAATAGAATTCTTCATTTTTTTTAATCCGTATTATATTTATTTTTTCCTTTTTCATTTTTTTAATCCGTATTACATTCATTTTTTTCCTCAACAGCCAATACGATGTCAGTGATGCAGACTTTTATGGTAAGGATCTTAGGGCCTGTTTGGTGCACAAGTTCAGTTTGAGTTGAGTTGAGATTTTTAAGTTTAATAGTAATTTTTATTGACTTTTTCAGAAAAAATAAAAAACATGATTAAAAAAAAATACAGTTTAATTTAAAATGAGTGTAAATGCCAAATACCCCTAATGATACCAACATTTTGGTGTCACGGATTTTTGTTGCTAGGGACTTTTGATTTTATTTGTTTTTACAAATTTGTTATTGGCATGAATTATATATTGGTTTAGGCCCTTTTTTTTTTTTTTTTTTTTTTTTTTTGAAAAAGATATTAACAACTTCGAGTTGGAGTTTTAAAAATGTTTATTGAAAAAGCTAATTGAAATTGAGCCTACATTTGGTATTTCATTTCATTCTTTAAACTAAATTATACTTTACGATTGATTTTTTTGTGTTTTTCTGAAAAAGTCAATAAAAATTATAACTAATTTTTAAAAAGTCAAACAATTTTAACTTAAAAATTATATTTAATTTCAAACTCAACTCAAATATCAAACGCATTCTGAATTAAGATATTAAATAATATAAAAATTTGAAATCTGCTTTAGAAAAATAAGTAATATAAATCTTATTTTATTTATCTCGTCTTTTTGAGAGTTTAGTGACTAAGAGTCAATTCATTTCTACTTATTTATTAGTTTAGTGACAAGAGTCAATTCATTTCTACTTAAAATAAATAAGTTACAATTTGAACTTTTGATTTTTATAGAAATGGAAAAGACATAAAGAGAGATGTGGAATTTGTACTATAATTAAATTAGAGTTTGAGTTTTTAAAAACCAATGTAGAAACTTGTCCTTGTTCCAACAGGCCCTCAAAAACTCAGGAGGGAACAAAACCATGAGTACCAATGCATCTTGTGTGCTGTGTGCATACATATGTTATGATCGTAATGATCTGAGAAGTCTGCCTCCAACCTCTGTTTTTTATGCTAGTTTCCAAAAGTTCTCACTCTAAGCATATACCATACAAATCTACATGTACATTTTTCTCTAGGTAAATTGCTCATTTAGTTTTTCAACTTTTAACTTTATGTAACTTTGGTTCTTAAACTTTTTTTGATAACTGGAACGCCCCTAAACTTTTAAAATGTTGCTACAATAATCCATTTCGTTAATTTTTAGACAAAATATATTAGTAATTTGGTTAAAAAGTGATGCTAACTACGGATTTCGTTCCAAAAATTAACAGAAAAGAATAACTGTAGCAACGTTTTTAAGGGCCTGTTTGCCTCAACCACTCAAAACCATTTAACTCAAACTTTTTTTGTCTTTTTCCTAAAAAGTTTATCTTTTCCCAAAAAGTTTTTTGTCTTTTCTGAAAATTCAAAAAAATTTACTATTGAAACTTAAAAATCTCAACTCAAACTACTCCACCACATAGGCCCAGTTATAATCATTTCAGCTCCGAAAAAAGAACATAAAATGCCCATAAATTATTAAAATATTGCTACAATAGTCGTTTCTATTAATTTTTAAATGAAATATGTTAGTAATTTGGTTAAAAAGTGATGCTCACTAACAAATTATGGTCAGAAATTAACGTAAAAGACTCTTGTATCAACTTTTTATAGTTTACAAATATTCCGGCTACAAAAAAAAGTTCCAAAGAATAAAGTTACACGAAATTAAAGTTCAGAAACCAATCTAACAATTTATCTTTTTTCTCTTCGATTTCCATGAACCTCAAATTTCAAAGTCATAATTTTCTTGGTTTTAAATTTAAATTATATATATATATATATTTTTTTTTTTCTTGCTAAAACGCTCATGCAACAAAGAGAATAAAGCAAAATTCATCTGTGCCCATCAGAATAACCACAATCTTCATCTTGACCATCAAAATCCAAACATGTTTAGGGGTTGAACACTACTCAAATATAATAATTAGTTTTTAATTTATGTCTTTAACCAAACACATTTTTAACATTAATTCCTTCTCAATTAAAAAAAAATCAAACTCTAACTCTAATCTATTATTTAAACGGGACAATAAAATTGTATAGTCAAAATTTAGGCATATTTTTTATTGCACAAGCAATACTACGAGGATATTATATTAAAATAAAATTAAAAAAAAAACTACGGGGATCATGAATCTATAAATAACTCTCGTGTAGGTTCTTTTGAGTTCCAAAGAAAAAAGTGTTCAAAAATGCATATTTTAATCCTTATGCTACTACGAACATGGAGGCATATATAGCAGCTAAACCACGATATTAAAGGAAGATGTAGATTAGATACCACCTCATGACCACACTTGGGACATCGTTAGTAAAGAAAAAAGATCAACGTAAATCACGATAATTAATCTTAGTCCTTCAACATTTTTTGCCTAGGATAAAAAGTACTTTTGATTTCTTAATACGAGAAGTTCTAAAGTTAGAGATCCATAAACCAACGAACTTTCCCTAAACACCCTACTAATTAGGCGCTAATCATAAATACAATCTTAGTTTTTCAACTCACCATGCATGAAAATCAACGCGAACGTTTGTTTCATTTTAAAGCAATTCAGGACCACACACGATGAGTTATAAAACCAAAATCGTGTTTCTGAATCGGGCGCATATATTGTAGCTCCGTAATGTTTTTGTGCATGAATCATACGTTGTCTCCATGCATTAAGCATCTCACACTTAATGTAACAGCTCATTAGGTGTAGAGACAACATGTGAAAAAAAAAAAAAAAAAAAAAAAAAAAAAAAACTTGGTATGAAAATGTTGTCACTAGTGAGAAAAAGAGAGCCAAACTGCTTCAAGATTTGTCCCTCCGCCGCCATCAGATTCGCCCATTACATCAATTACGTCCCCATCTCTCATGTGAAGCTACAAATTAAAGGCAAGAAAATTATCAGATTGACCATACTAAAAAAAAAAAATTTAAAACGGAAATAGTAATAATAATATTAACACTTGACATAATGTCCCTCAAAAAAAGATAATAATAATGTGGCATTATAACCATTAAAAAAATTCCAAAGATACAAAAAAGAAAAAAAAAATGATGAAATGGCCAAAGAACCCTTTCATTCCAAAGTTTCAAATACTACAATCCTCTCGTTTTACACTCCATGACAATCTTTAGGGTTAATTGGTAATTTTCATAACCAAGAGAAAAAATAATATTTTTTAGGATGTTTGACCCTTGAATTATAGGTCTTGTCTTCTTATTTTAAATCATGAACTTTAAAAAGTCTGAAAACTAACATTCAGATTATAAATGGAAAAAGTAACCCCAACTAAAACACATTTTTGATTTCCGAAACGATATTTGTAATCCATTCACTAACAATGTATTTGATCGAAGGATAAAGTTCAAGACTAGGGGCTAGTTTGGGGGGCAAGCAACGTTTGCAAATTTTTTTTTTTTTTTTTCTTTACCTTCGACTCAAAATTATTTTTAATTATTCATATCTTCATATATCCACATTAAAATCAAACTTTAAAAATCTATAACTTTATTATATTATTTCAAGTCTAAATAAGATAATTTTTTTAAATTGTAAAATATTTAAAAGTAACAAAATAAGATATTTACATTTTTTTAATACTTTAAACAATTTTTTTCTTAACCAAACATACATTTACAAAGCTTCAATTCAAATATTTTCAAATATTTCAAAAACTATAGGCCCGTTTGGTTTATCAATTTGGTTTAAATTAAACTGTACTTTTTTCATCATGTTTTATCTTTTTCCCAAAATTTTTTTGTCTTTTCTAAAAAATTCAACAAAAATTATTATTCAAATTTAAAAATTTCAACTCAACTCAAACTGAACTTGTGCACCAAACAGGCCCTATATCTCCAAAACCTCCAAAATATAACTATATCTCCAAAATCTCCAAATATAACTCCAAAGCCTCTCGTTTAAACGGACCCTAGTTCTAAGACGATTTAAAATAGGAGTACTAAAATGAGATCAAACCTAGATCAAAATGAAATTAACCAAATTTTTTTTAATTAAAGAAAATACAATCAATTAGACAAAAAAAAGGGGACAGAGAGAGAGAGAGAGAAAGAAACCGAGTTAGGGGTGTGGGTGGGAAGAACACGGCGACCATCGTAGACAAAGCGCATGGTCTTATAGTCGATGTTACTACGCTCACAGTACACCGTCAACAGCTTAAAACAACCGCTTGTTCCTTTTTATTTTGTAATGAAGCGCCTCCTTTCCCTATTTATTCACCAGATCATTACACAATACTATCACTACTAAAATACAACCCCCAAAATTTTTATTAAAAAAAAAAAAAAAAAAACTTTCCAAGAAACGACACAAATTACTCCAACTTAAAAAATAAATAAATAAAAAACAAGAGAGTAAAAGAACCTACCTGGTGTTGCACTTTGAGCCTGATGGTTGGCTCTTCCTTTTCTCCATCCATGCCTTCTTTTTTCTTTTCTTTTTTTTCCTTCTCAGATCTCTCGGTTGCTCAAGGGGGGTTTTCTCGGAAAGTGAGAGAGAAAATGAATGGCCCTCTCTAGTGAAGGCATGTGAAAGGGAGATGGGAAAAGAGCACTACTGTGTTTCCGAAAAGGGTCTAAACAGTACATAGAGCAGGGTTGTGTGGGAAGTGACAGCTATGAGTTTTGTTTTTTTTTTTTTTTTCCCAAAAACTGGCTAAAACTCACTG
Organism: Ficus carica; assembly: GCA_009761775.1. NCBI lineage: Eukaryota > Viridiplantae > Streptophyta > Magnoliopsida > Rosales > Moraceae > Ficus > Ficus carica. The sequence continues at coordinate 5,886,335 of CM019744.1, read as the reverse complement.
TTCCGACTAGTCAAAGGAACCTGCAAGTTTCAGGTTTATAAGTACGTGACTTCACTGAACTCATGTCTAAACAGTACATAGATTTTCCTTGCAAGGGAAAAGTTTGGTTGAAATTGTTTTTTTTTAGAGCTCGTTTGAAAAGGTAATTCAAATTACCAACTCAAATTAAAATTTTTGTCTTTTTTTTTTAAATGTTTTTTTATCTTTTTTGAAAAAAATTTTTGTCAATAAAATTTTTATATCTTATCTAAAAAGTCAACAAAAATTATTATTACAATTAAAATATTTCAACTTAAACTAACATACCAAATAAACCCTTAGCAGAAAGTGGTACTTACGTAAGAATTCGACATTTGAATTTTTATTTTTTATTTTTTTAGGGGGTGTTTGGTGTATGAGTTTGAGTTAAGATTTTTAAGTTTCAATAGTAATTTTTGTTGACTTTTTCAGAAAAAGACAAAAATTAAGTTTAAATATATGAGTTTGAGTTATAGATCCAAACTAACCCTTAACTTGTGATTTGATTTAAATTCTACATTTTTAAGTAGAGTATGTGTAATATTATCTTTAAACTAGTCTATAACTATAGTTGTACATTTGATTTCACCACAATAGCTTTTGTTTGACATCAAATTTTAAGTATACTTTTAACATTTTTTTCTATAGCATTTCTCTAAAAAAAATTTGAATTTATTATATGTATTGTGAATTCAAACGTGTAATTGAATAATATGCCGTTTTGATTGGTCTGTTTGAGTTATTGAATCTACTGGTGTGTTTGGAACTCAGGTTTCAACTCAAAATTTTCATATCAATTTTTATCTTTTTATAAAATATCAATAAAAATTATAACTAGTTTTTGAAAAGTCAGTCAACTCCAAATGGAGGCTACATCTATGCCTTTTGGTTATGGAGTCACGTGATCGCCATGTCATTAACATATGAATTATTTTTATTTTGCTTTTACATTACTTTTACTTTTGCTCTGTTTGTCTATTTCACACGCGCAAATACATAGGGATGGCAATTCGTGTCATGTGTCAGGTTCGTTTCGTGTTAGAGCCGTGTTGATTTTTGTCTTTCCTAACCTGTACACGACATGTGACATGAAAATTTCTTCAAACCGCAACACGAACACGACATGAACCTGTAACGGGTTGACATGACACAAACTGAAATTGACACGCAACTCGAAATTGACCCGCGACATGAATTTAACCCAAATTTAACCCGCAAATCGAATTGGACCTAAATTGAACCCGTAAATTGAATTTGACACAAAAATCAATTCAATTCAAGTAAAATTATATCCCAAATTCATAAAATGCCCAGGAGAATAATAATTTACTTTCAACAATAACATACCATTGACAACACAACAAGTTTTAAGGTTCGTTTTTAAATCCACAATCATAAAATTAAAACTTCCAACTCAAGTGCAAAAAGCATATCAAACACTAATTTTGGGTCGGACCCATGTCGTGTTTGGGTCGGACCTGAAATTAACACAAAATTGACCCGCATAAAAAATACGGATCGTGTTCGGGTTAGACGGGCCCAACTCGAAATTGACCCGTTTTTTTCCTGCGTCCAATTTAGGTCACCCGAATTTGATCCGACCTTTATTTTTCCCAACTTGAACCCACCAAATTCATATAGTTTTCGAATCGTATTGTCGTTTCGCGACCCGTATTGTTAGCCCTACGAATACTAGTTGGTTTAAAAAAAAAAGTGTATTCATGTATAGTTAACTATAATTCTACATCAAATTTACTTCCAAAAATGAAAAGATTCTACATCTAATTTCACCACAAAACCTATCTTCCACTTGAGCGGTTTGATATCTCATTCTAAATACATTTTTTTTTTTTTTTACAATGCTATCTAATTTACTGTTGGATTGTGAATTTGAACCTATAATTCAATCTAATTTGTATAGTTTGAATCTCTCACATCTAACTTAAAGAAATAATAATAAATAAATAAAGAGAGGGAGAAAATATCGTTGTGTTACTTGTGTTTTAGGTTTTTCTTAATTTCTATCATTTGAAAATCCTAATGATACAGAGTTGTATTAAAAGGGCAAAATCATCATTTTTATGTTCCAAAGTTGAACACATGGTACATGTATCCTATTTAAATACTAGTTTTTAAGTACGTGTTTCACACGTATAAATTCAATGTGTTGATTTTTTTTAATATATAAATGTTAATTTTTTTATAAAATATTTAGCAGATACTGAATTCTTGAAGAAATCAATATCTTTTCTTAGTCTTCTAAAGATTTTAACAGAATCAAATAATCAATGATTAAAAGGGAACAAAACAATTTTGAAAAATTGTCAGAGAAATTTTTTTAATATACAAATGTTATTTTTTTTATATAAAATATTTAATAGATACTAAATTTTTGAAGAAATCAATATCTTTTCTTAGTCTTTTAAAGACTTTAACAGAATCAAATAATTAATGATTAAAAGGAAACAAAACAATATTTGAAAAATTGTTAGAGAAAAATTTGTTGAGACATACTTGAAAACAACTATTTTACACAGGGATAAATTGAAAAAATGAAAGTATTTTAAATGAGTCAACTATAAATATGTAAAATTTTGAGGAGAATGAAGTAAAAACAAAAAATAAAACAAAGAATGAGGTAAACAACTCAACAAAAAAAGGAAAAGAAAAAAGAAAAAAAAAATCCACAAAAAGACAAAATATATGGACCAAATTTTTGAATAGTGTAAAAAAAGTAACTTTCCTTTTTTAATGTAGTTATAGATATAGACAAAAACATCTTTTTTATATATACACAAGAGAACTATATGTAGATGTTATAAGAATTACGAGTTTAGTGAAATCTTGTAACCATTGATTAAGAAATGAACTCTCTTTTAGATATTGAAAAAATAGAATAAACCAAAATAATGCGTTTTGATGACACGCAAATTTTAAATATAAAATTTAAGGAGGAAAAGCAAAGAACAGGAAAAAAAAAAAAACAAAATAATGTGTTTTGATGATATATAACTGCAGCTCTATCAAAATATATATCTATAACTATAGAAAGCACAATGTGCTTTATTGTGTCAAGCATTTTCGTCCAAAATGACTTGTTCATTTGTTTTCAACGTAAATATTTGTATTTACTTTTTAGTCTTTCGTTTTATATTTTTTTTTTATTTTGACCCAATTTTTTATATATTTTTTTACAATTTAGTCCCTTTTTAGTCCTTTGATTTTCTTTTTTTTATTTTGGCCTTTTTTTTTTACAATTTAGTTTTTTTTTTGTATTAAACGAAAATATTTTGTATTTACTTTTTAGTCCTTCAATTTTCTTTTTTTATTTTGGTCCAATTTTTTTTACAATTTAATCATTTTTTTATTGATCAATTTTTTCCATTTTAGTCCTTTTATATATTTTTTTGTATTTTTTCAAGTTTCTCCTTTTTTTTAATGTCTTTTTTGTGTGGGTCTATTTTTTAAATTTATAATAAATTTTCTATACATATAGATAAAATTTTTAAATGTATCCAACATACTTTAGACTAGTACGAGTCTAATACCCGTGCGTTGCACGGGAAAGAAAGAAAAAAATAGATAAAAAAAATTAAATATTATATAATAAAAATAAATTGTTAAGTTAAATATTATAATTATAATTAGTATAATTCTTCTTAAAATATTTCTTAATAGTGAATATGTAAAATCAAAATGACAATAATACTAATAAAAAAATTTAATAACTTAAATAAAAATAGTTAAAAAATATATAAAAAAATAATTAAATTTATAAATAATGCAAAAAAATATTTGATATTTAATAAATTTAATTTTAAAGAATAATATTAATATACAACATTTACAATAGTCTACTTAATAAATAAATATAAAAATATATTACATATTTAATAAATCTAATTTAAAAAAAAATATTTATATACAACATCTATAATAATTTAGTTACGATTATTATAAATATATTTTTTCTAAAATAAAATCTTATCACAGGGAGGAAAAAAAGAAAAAAAAAGATGGAAAAAAATTTATATTTACCAATCTTTTTCTAATTTTATATTTACAAATTTTCATTAGATATTTTTTAATTTAAATTTTTAATTTTTTGATATAATAATTTAATTATGTTAATTTAATTTTTAAATAAGTTAATTCAGTTCTTTTTTATTTCTATGTAAATTTTTTTAAAATTTAACATTTTATAATTTCTAAATATTATTTTATTTATGCAATTTTATTTTACGTAAAATTAATTGATTAAAATATTACTCTTTAATTTATAGTTTAATTTACTTAGTTTTTTTTTTCGTTGGTATATATGATATTGTTTTATTAAAAAATTTTATTTACTTGTTAAATTAATTTTTTTATTATGTTAACTCTTTTTTTTTTTGGTGCAGTAAATTTTTTTGAGTTGAGTACTTTGTAATTCCTATATGTTTTTTTTTTTTACCTCTAAATTTTTTTCAATTGAGTATTTTGTAATTTCTATATATTGTCTTACTCATGTAGCGTTATTTTACGTATTTAAAATTAATTGAAGTAAATTATTTTAACTTTTTTAATATATATTTATTTGTAACTACAAACTTTTTATCATTTGTTTTAACTATATCATTCCGTACGAAGGGCAAAAAAATTTTGGCTCAAAATTTTTATTCCTAGTATATAACAATTTATCAGAACGTTATTTTTTAACTTTTTTCTTTTTTTATGAGAACTTAGATTTATTTAATTAAATAATCAATAAATTATGTTTAGTTATGTTCTTAAATAAAATACAAATTTATACTCAATAAAAAATTCAATATACATTAATAAAAAAACCTAATTCACTAAATTGTTAAGTACTGCTACCTTTTTGTTTTTTGTTTTTTTTTTTTGGGACACCTCCATTTTTTTGACAGATTCATTCTCTTTAATAAAAACTTGCATTAACTAAATCAAATAATAAATATATTAAGTTATGCTAATTAATCATTAAATATTAGACATGGAAAAAGTATCTATCATTACAAATAAAAACTATGGAATTACATAATAAAAAAAGTTAAACCAGACAATTAAAATTACAATAATTTCTAATCATAAAACTATTTAAATACATAAATTCTTATAATAAATTTAAATATTACAACAATATATTTAAAAAATAAAAATAAAAAAAATTCCCCGGGTAATAAGAAAAAAACAAAAGAAGGAAAAAATCAAAGCACAGAACAACAAAAAAATAAATGTACTGAACAGAACCAAAAAAAAAAAAAAAAAAAAACCCAAAAGATTCGGTTTAGGGAAGGGGGATTGGTTCCGTCGGGGCTGAGAACTGGATTTTGAGGTCGGTGCGTGGGGGCCTTTTGTTTCAAAATTCGAATGTAACTTAAAGATGAATGCTGGGTAAGTAAGAATGGGTGGTGTGCAGGAACACCAAAAAAAGTCCAGTCCTTTAGCCGAGTCGTGTGTGTTAATGTGGAAATCAATCGTTAGAAAATATTATTTGATAAAAACGAATCTCTCTCTAATTTAAAACAAAAAAACAAAAACAAAAAGAAATCCAGAATATTCAAACATATATTTCTCAATGCTGATCTATTATGCCTTATCTTATATGGTAATTAATATTCTTCCTCTAGAACCATTTCCCTGAAACTTGGTGTCCACATGTTAGAATAATAGCTTTTCTAATTTTACCTTTAATTGTACTCTTCTGAGAACACCATATCCCAAATATTTTAATTAAAAAAAAACCCCAAAATCATGGGATTTTGTTCATCAACAGAGACACAGCTAAAAAAAAGAATGAAAAGAATAAAAGAAAAGAAAAAAAGAGTTCCTTTTCTCAATCAAGCAACCAACCACTTCAACCGAAATTAGATTGCCTTATAGATTTCTAAAACCCCAAAAATTCAATGACATTAGATTGCCTTATAGATTTCTAAAACCCCAAAAATTCAACGACAACGAAAATGAAGACCACATTAGAACATCCGATTTCTCCCAAATTCGGATCCAAAACATACAAATCCAAACAATTCCCAAATCAATCGGAGCTCGGCGGTGGCTGCCAGATCGAGACGCGGGGGGGGGGGGGGTGGTTGGGAGGTCGAAAGATCGCCGGAGGGAAGACCCAGATCAAGAAGCGACCGCGGGGTTGGGGGGGGGGGGGTGGGGATCCAAATCGAGACTCCATGGCTGGAGAGGGGGGGCCGAAGCTCGCCGGCATCGAGAAGCCCGTGGGGACCCATATCAAGATGCCGCAGGGAGGCCGGCGAGAGCTTGTCGGTGCCGGAAGAGACGCGAGGGGGACCCAGATCGAGACGCTGCGGCCGGGGAGGAGAGGCTCGGCGGCGGGGCTCTGTCTCTCTCCCCTCCCCGTCCGGCAACTCCCTTTCACTCCCCTCTCCCTCCCTCTCTCTTTGCTTATGTGGTTTTGGTGGTATTTTTAATCGGCAGTGAAAGGAAGAAGAGAAAGGTGAAAATAGGATTTGGAACTCAAAAATTCAAAGAAGAAGAAGAGAGAGATGCAGAGCAGTAGAGAGAGAGAGAGAGAGGAAGAACCAAAAAATTACAGAGAGAAAGTGGAAGACATGCGGGCGGTGGAAGGAAGGAGCGAAGGAGAAAATAGGGTTTTGAGGGCAATTTCGTCCATTCACTATGGGATAACCAACCTTCAGGCAAAAGCAGGAGGTCAAGAGCGTAATTGCACTGTTCGGTACTGTGCATTACTGTAGATCCAACGCCAGAAACAAAAAAAAAAGGGAGAAATCACTGTTCAACACTGTAGAAAGAACAGTGATTTCCCCCTTCACTTTAGTATATGTAATAATATGATAATAATTTTTAAAAAAACTATTGTGGCTGCTTGGTTATGAGCCTAGGTCTCCACGGCCCAACGAAGAGAAAGCCCACAGCTTAAAAAAAAAAAAAAAAAAAAAAAAGTTAAACACAAAACGACAAAATAGATTGTAGAAGATTTTGAACTGTATTTCAAAAGGTTAAACAGTTATGAGCCTAGGTCTCCACGGTCCCCGTTTGACACTTTCGTTTCATTCAAGTAAAACTGTATTTTTTTTTGTCTTTTCTGAAAAAGTTTTTATCTTTTCTGAAAAGTCAACAAAAATTATTATTAAAACTAAAATATTTTAACTCAAATTTACATACCAAACATTCCCATAATATAAATAGAGAAAATTATAGATATAGATCAAGATACCATAAAGAGTGGTCGTTTAAATTTGTGTTTGGATACTGTTTTTAGCACTATTTTAAAAATTCTCTATAATATTTTCCGTACCAAAAATTTAAATTTGTTATTAAACATGAAACAAACAGACCATGAGATTTTCCGAACATCAGGTTCCAACTTGAATAATGGTTAAAACATGAAAAATAAAATAAAATAAAAATAAAAAGAAACCACTAGACCGTTGGATGAAATACTCAATGGTTTAATGTTGATCTAACGGCTACAGGAACAAGTTGGGCAATAAACCTTGTAAATGATATTTTTTAAAATGTTGATCTGACCGTTGGGGCATATTTAACATACGGTTTTCAGATTTTTTTTTTTATCTTTTTTATTTTTTTCAAATTCAAAATAACTTTTTATATTCACATATCTAAATATTTATAATAAACTCAAACTATAAAGCCTATAACTTTAGAGAAATCATACCATATAACATATTTGTTAACTATTATTTAATAAATAGCGATTTTTGTAAAACATAATAAAATTATAGCATATTTTTATTTTTCAATTAAAACATATTTATTTGTTTACAATTTTACATTTTTCCCTCTCCTCACTCATTCTCTCTTCCCTTCAGTCTTTCTCTCTCTCTGCTCTTTCTCTAGTTGATTTACCACCGTAGGTGCTCACCAGGGATTGACAGCGACGACAAAGAACGGCAGTGAAGGATCGCGATGACTACGAGGTTGCTCCAGATAACTTCTCGGATCTCCCCGGCGCAACAATGAGGTTCCCAAGCAATTGATCTCCGGGCTTTGCAAGCTTCGATCGCTCCACGGCTCTGAGGTTTGCGACCGATGAGGACCCAAGGACCTGAGCTTCGATCTCTGCAACGACCGACGAGGACTTGAGGTTCAGAGATCAATTGCGGACTCCTCGACGACATCACAAGTGTGATTACGATGTTCAGACTAGTCGCGCGTCTTTCTCTGGCGATATGGCAACTACGACGGATCTTTTCCGCAACCTCGCTTCGTCGTTTGTCACCGTCGCTCTTATTTTCTGGCGACGGGACTAGTGGCTACGGTTGTTTCAATTTCCTATGGTTTTCAATTTGGGAAATTTTCCATTTGGTTTTTTTTATTTTTTTATTTTTTTTTTATTTTTAACCAATGGTAGAAATTATAATTAATAAAATTCTCTTTTTCACCCTTATTTACAAGAAAATAATACACAAAAATTAATAAATCCAATTATTTATCTTTTTTTTTTCAATTTATGATTGTTTGGTAAATTCAATTTAAAAAAAAAAACTATAAATCTAATTATTTACTAGTAAATCCTTAGAAAACTGTAAATCCAATTATTTGTTAGGAAATCCTTTATATACTCAAATTTTGAAAAAAAAAAAACTGTAAATCCAATTATTTACTAGTAAATCCTTTTATATACTTTAAATCTTATTATTTACAAGTAAATCCTTTATATATTCTGATTTTAAAAAAAATTGAAAATCTAATTATTTACCAATAATTCCTTAAAAAACTGTAAATTCAAATATTTACTAGGAAATCCTTTATATATTCACATTTTGAAAAAACATATAGACTGTATTCCATTTATTTACTAGTAAATCCTTTTACTCTGATTTTGAAAAAAAAATGTAAATATTGAATTTATGATACACTAATTTTTTAAAATGTTGTAAATATTTGGATTTATATAGTAAATATCAGATTGACATGATAAATATTAGGATTTAGAGAAATACTAAAAATCTACAAAACACTCTAAAAAAGAATTTGTAAATTTGGATTTCCGTGAAGATAGCAAAAATTATAAACTAATAATGGATTTATCGAGTAAATATCAAATTTACTATTGCATTTTCTAGTAAATACCATAATGTAAATATGTGGATTTACTATAAATTACCTATATTTACAAACATTATAGTTCAATCCCAAAAATAAGATAATGGTAAATACATGTATTTACCATAAATTACTATATTTACAAACATTATTGTTCAATCCCAAATATAAGAGAATGATAAATACATGTATTTATCAAGCTTTATATGTTTTTACCACATATATTTACAAAAATTTCAATTCAACCTCAAAAATAAGAAAACCTAACCCCAAATTACAAAACCCTAGCCCTAAATTGAAAAATCCTAAATCAATTTCAACTTCGCCAGAGATAGCACCAACACCATTGTTGTCGTACCTAATATCGCCGTCGCTTGGGAGATCGCGACACCTTCGGCCGTCGAAGTTGCGATCTTCTCTCCCCGCGATGGCTGTCGCCGCCAGAAGCCAATGCAGGAGACGACGTGGACGGAGATTGAGACGAAGATGAAGACGGATATATCGCGCGATCACCATCGCCATCGCCTAGAGCTTTTTCGGAAGGTTAGTTCAAGATCCAACCTTGCAACAAACGACGACGACATCTCCGACAGGGGAGAGAGAAGGTGAGCAATCGACGATGTGATTCTCGAGTCTGCGACTTTCCGGTGTGGGGAGTGAGACGATCTAATTCTCGGGGTCCTTCGCGATGGCAGCAGCGACTGGAACGGCGAGCTTGCTTGCGATGGTGATGACGATCGGTCCGGCGAGCATGCTCGTGATATGGACAGTGGCCGGAACTAGAATATTTGATCTGAGAGAGAGAGTCAGGGGCATATTTGGTGTTTTGTTTAGTTATTTGTTTTAATTATGCTATTTTGTAGCAATAGTTTTAAATTCTGCTATTATTTTAAAACAATATCCTGTATTATGCTATTTTAACTACTCACTTATAACTTTATTAAGTCTAATAAAGTTGATTTTTTTTTTAAATTACATAAAATTTTTTAAAAAATAAAATAAAATATATTTTTATTTTTTTTCTAAATATATTTAAGTCTTTATATTTTTTTTGTATTTCGTAAAGTTATTTTTAACCAAACTTATATTTTCAAAACTCAAATTTAAATATCTTTAAAATTACGTCTCCAAACTTTTGCTAAAGGAGCTCTTAGGATTTTGATAGCATTTTCTCTCAATTAATTTTTTTTTCTTCTTATCCAAACGGGTCTTAAATGGGGGAAAATTCAGGACTTAAACGTGACTCTTTGTTCTCGTACCAAAAGTCCCACAAGTTAGGTATCTATTCTTCTGTTCCCCAACCAAACCAAGCCGCTCTGCGGCAGTTCACACACACATATATACACCCACACACACACAAACATACATACATATATATATATATATATATATATATATATAACAGCTCAAAGTATCCAAGTCCGAAACCAAGACTAGTGGGAAAGTGAGAAAGGCCAGCTATGGCTTTAATACAAGAGCAAGAGAAGCCATCGCCGGACATTTACATACCACAAGAGTGGTCGGACGCCGCCGACTCCATCGCCTACGACTCCACAACCTCGCCTCCGCCCATTGCTTTCATCTGCGGCGCCAAAAACAGCGGCAAAACCACCTTTTCCCGCCACCTCCTTAACATTCTTCTCCACAGGTTCCCAAAAAAAAAAAAAAAAAAACCTACTCTTTTGCTCATTTTTGTTCTTCGTTCAATGCTCATATATATATATATATATATATATTATAAATACACATATCTTGGTGAATTTATTGGGATTGGATTGAAAACTCTGTAGAGTCTGCTGTAAAATTTGAGGTTTTTCTCTCAAAAATGGGTTGCTGTTGATCTGATTAGATATTTAGTTGCTACATTTTGGTTCTTGCTTTCTCTGTCGATGAAGTTGGGTGAATGGTATAAGTTATTAGTGCCATTATTTTTCTTGTGTTGAAGTGTTTTTTTTTTTGGTTAAAGCTTCGTGATCATGTATGTTATGAGCTTAGTTTGGGATTGAAGTTATAAGTAGAAACTGAAGGCAAAAGTTAAATGTTTAAGCGCATTGGTGTTTGTGTCGTGTATTTTTGGCCAATTTTGTCTAGCACACCACTTGTTTGATGTTATGTACAAAAGACTTTGGGGCCTTCAGAATTAAAACCTGAGCTCAAAGTTTGATAATTTTTGTTTAAGTGGCTTTAATGAACTCATTTCCAAATATGAGTTGGTTGAAATTTTAGCCCCAAACATGATTTTCTGCATGTTATTTTCATATAATTGTTACTTTAGATATTTTAAGACTGTTTTTATGTTATTTGCAGGTACAAAAGAGTGGCTTATTTGGACACGGATGTTGGTCAGCCTGAGTTTACTCCTCCTGGTTTTCTTTCTCTCACTGTAGTTGACAAACTAACTCCGGGTAAGTGTTCTGATTTATAAACAATATTCTCGAAACGGTTAAATATTTGATGGGACATGGGAGTGTTAATCTGTATTTGTCTGGAGTGGTAGTGATTTTGTTCTATTATAGGAGATGACTTGCGTTTTTCTTTCTTAAAACAGATTTGACAATTCCCTGTCTTAAAACACCAGAGAGGTACATAACACCCAATCATATTACCCATAATAGTTTTACTTGGGAAACAACTAGGCAGATTCGGTGCTTGTGAGAATTTCCTGAAAAATATATCTTGATTCTGATTACAAGATTATACTCTTTGTTAGATCGTTTTTCTTCGGTGATGTCTCCTCAAAAAGGGATCCGACTGCGTACTTGACTTACATATCTACCCTGTACGATCACTATAAAAAGGAGTACCGCACATCCGACAACACTGAAAGCTCCAATAAGACTGAATTGCCTCTGGTTGTGAACACACCGGGATGGGTGAAAGGTATCATACATACAACGTTACGAGTTTTTCTCAATCCTGCACTTCTTTAGCGTTTAGTCAAAGATCAAGTGGGTATCTTCTCTTTCTTCATTATGAGTCAATATTGCATTTTGTGTCTCTCTTCTATGCAGGTGTTGGTTATGACCTACTGGTGAATATGTTGAAGTACATTGCTCCAACCCATGTTGTCAAAATAAACATATCTGCTCAGAGTAAGAATCTACCAGATGGCGCGTTCTGGTTAGATGGCAACAATGAAGTGATGGTTAATCTAATTGAGATTAGTTCAGCTCGCGAGGATTCTTTTAAGAGATCGTAAGTTTACAAGATCTTCACGCTTTCAGATTTTTAAAAATGAAGCAGCTTACCGTATACATCACTGCTTCAGTTGGAGTTTTGTATATTTTTATTTAGTAGTTTTTATTTGTAAAACATTGGTCATATAGTACTTATTTACTTCTTTGAAGCGCTAATTCAACCAACGTGAAGACCTGTTTGACAATTTTGAAGTTGCAATAGACACTGCAGTCTCAGCATTAGTGCCGAGTTTGGCTGACCATATTTTAAGACGAAAGCTTGTATACAGGCGATTCTTGTACAAAAATACTAAAGAATGATAAAAATTTTCCTTGAAGAAAACCTTTTGGTCTTTAATGTTGATTAAATTTATACTCGTCCAAAAAAAAAATTAATAAAAATAAAAAATAAAACAAAGTCAGTTTTTTTGAATATGGATTTTATGTTTGCTAATACACGTGTGCTTTTTCTGTTTTGAAATTTCTAGCTTCTTTTTTTTTTTTTTTTTGCCTATTAATATGTTATCTCTCTGTATCCTAGGGTTCTGGTTCAGAAAGATGCACACCTTTTGCGGGATTTACGGATAATGGCTTATTTCAGACAGTGCTTTCCAAGTAATCTGAACATCACTACTATCAAAGAGCTTGCTCATGCACTGGCATCTCAGCCTCCGTATGAAGTTCCAATATCAAGCATCAAGATTAGACATCTCTATTGCCAGGTTGGTTTACTTTGTTGATTGTGTTGGTGAGATGTTTTGCTAATAATATAAATTAGGCACATCTTTGTACGGCTAATGATATAAATTTTCTCTCTCTTTAGTGTGACTTCTTTACTTTTTAATCCATATTTTCAAGAGTGATAATTTGAATATCCGGTTTACTTTTATAGTAGCAACCAGGAGACAGCATTTAAAAAGTTGCTAATGTTGTTTTTGTAGATCCCAAGTACCGAGATCTACTACAGTTTGAACGCAACTATAGTTGGCTTGGCTGTTAGCTCTGAAGGCTCTGGAAATTCACCTTGGTGTGTTGGCCTTGGTAGGTTCTTCTGCCAATTTACAACTGGTTATTATTTATCCATACTATATCCCGGTTTATATTTTCATCTCACAATCTTATCGGGCTTCTGGTATGCACATTTTCCAAATGTTCAACAAAAAGAAGCACTCTTCTGCTATCACATGTGCTCATAGCATGAAATCACGTTCTATAAATTTGTTAGTAGCAAGTGAAATTGAACATTTTAGGAATCTTTTGTAGCAATATGAAACCGTTAACGATATTTCTCATATGCTCTTGTGAACGTTTGTGGGGAAACCTATCCATGTTAGCATAGGAGAATGACATCGACCATGCTAATATAGCAGAAGGCCTTGTCAGCTTATCTCCTTGTGTCCTAATTCTTCTCTCGACGTTTTTTGCACAAATGTTGAACTTTCATCCAGAACTTGAATTAGCAATGTTCTCTCTTTTCCTTTTTACTTAAAAAATCAATTTCTTGCAGGTAAATTTGAGCATACCTTCTAGAAATTCCCTGCAAATTTTTTGACACAACTTCATCCCTAAACCTACTAGGAAAATTGTTGCAAGATCGTTGATATTCATATTGGAACTGGTTGTACTTGGAAAATTAAAAAAAAAATTCTTCCTTTGAATCAGGACTAATTTTTTTAGTAACGTCCGTTGATAATTAGCATGTTTATGTTTATGTCTTTATGATGGTACTCATCTGTTTGCTTCTGGTGTGGAAGCGTTTTCGAGCTAAAGATCTTATCTAATCCTTCTACTCTGTGCCTTTATAAACTAGGGATTGTGAGAGGTGTCGACACGTTCAAAGGTTTGCTTTATGTCATTACACCAGTCCCACCAAGCACTCTGGAAAAGGTTGATCTATTTCTGCAGGGTTTTATCCAAATTCCTACTGGCTTGTTGCAGGTAACTCGTACCTACATACAGAGTATATCTTCCTGATCAGTTATGCTTTACTTTACTTGTGAATCCCTTTCATTCTTATGTGTCATAAGATTTTGGCTTTTGGTAGTTTATTTTCGATACAGTTTAACTACGCGATGCGTTTTCTCGATACCGTAGGCTTTTTAAGCTATGAGCCAGTGTAGCACTTCTACTTGTCCTTGGAGGATTTTAACCCCATCCAGATGTGTCAACATTCCATAGGCAGGCTAAAACACTTTTTGAACTTTATTAAGGGAAAACTAGGGCCGACAAATAAGTTTCAACTTAAGGATGAGTAGGTTTTGAGTAAGAATGTGGTTATATAGCATTTCCCGGGGCATTAATATAAGGAAAGAGCAGACCGTTGAAGAGGTACAGCATGGTTAAATCTTTGTCAGTTTAGTTGGTTGATTTGCGTCAAACCTATGGCCCTTGACGTTCTTTCTAACTCTACAGGAAAGCATTTCTCCACATGGAGGATTCTCCTACGACAGTAGATGCATTAAGATCTGGATTCTTTCGCCTGATTTAGCCCATAAGAACAATGTATTACAGAATAACCAATATGACAGACACCTCAATATCCGAATATATATACACTGCTCTATCTGAATTAACGTGCCTTTTCTGTTCATTTAGTTTATGAGAAACAGTTTTAGAAGTTCATGTACTGATATAAATCAACTCCTTTTTCTTTTTTCTGTTTTTTTAGGTTCAGGGCTGTGTATCACCATACATGTCGACAAATGTTTTGTCTACAAGCTGAGTTATACGCAGTTGTTTGTTACAAAAGAAACTTTCTACCTGACTCGTTTTATTACAGTTATCCTACTGAAGTTGTTAAGAAGCTGTGCAAGAAGGGATGCACCGTATGTAGACGGGTAAACTACCTGTTGTATGTGGTTCCCGTACTGCTTAATCTTTCTACCGGACTTGATACTAATGTTTAATGACAACTAAACTATATAGTGCAAACTACGGTTGTTCAAATACTTCACTTTAATGAAGAATCCGATACTTACTACATAATTTCAGTTCGAGTTCAATACGTTGAATCTGAACATAGTTTCAGCATCATCAGGTTTTGTGGAAAGATTCTGCTTGTTTATGTGCAACTTCACCCGTCTTTTTAGCCCATCCTATTGCTGCTGTTATCCTTGAAGCAAAATTGATCCCAAGTTTAGGGAAAAGCTGCAGGTGGATTTTCAAAGTACTAGTGAATAAGATGAAATGCCGAGGCTCCCGCTCTTGTCTAGTTGTGACTTGAGATGCAACACACACACACATGTATGCATACACACACACACACACACACACATATAATCTTTCAACGTCACCTGCATTATTCTACTACAGAAACCACTCAATTTATGAACATGAGAGTATCATAGATCTCATATATTTTGCAATTGTATAGCTTTCATTCCTTGTGAAAAATATCAATACAATATTAAGCTACAAATGAAAACCTCTCTTGGACACATTTTCATCTAACTTCGCATTGCCAACACAAAAATATTGCATCTGTTCATAGAGATGCAAATGGTCAATACATATATATATATATATATATATTTTGTTTGGAACAAGAGACCACAAAAAGAAAGGGAGAGTAGGCTGAGGAGCTAGAGTAAAAACTGAAGGCATTGGATTTGGCTGCAGGCAAACTTGAGATAAAAAATAAATAAAACTTCTTCGTTTAGTGTTCCAACTTGTGGCTATTTTTGTTGTCGTCTGTTTTAGAAATGCTTTTAGCTTTGTAAAGTTTGTGAATTTGTGTCCTTGTATCTCTTTGGTACGGAGGTTTGTTATGTTGCATTTTGTAATTTGTTTCTCCATTTTTTCTATCAATTAAAACATGTCCTAATTCAAGGCTGAAAGCAGGAAATGATTTATAATAATAATAATTATTATTATTAAAACACCAGATCTCCCTCCACATATGACCTCTTTTAATCATTTTATCCTTACTAAAATTAATAGAAATCTTGAAAAGGGGCTAATTATGAAATGTCATCCTAGTTCAATGTTATTTTATCTATATTCTCTTACCTATATATATATATATATATATATTATATTTAAAAGAGCCAGTGACTCTTTTTGTCATGCCTTCAATGCTTGCCATGTAGCAGTCACGTGGTCGTCATGTGATGACCACATCATCGTCATGTTGATAATTTTTTTCCTCTTTTGCCTATTATGCATACGTGAAGCTCGTGCCATACAACTAGTAACCTTTAAAAGCACGAATAGGCACTTCTATAGTGCCCTTTCGTCAATCATCCCAATCTTCCTGTCACATGGCAACTTTTATTTTCTATTTATACTTTTTTTTGTTTGTCTATTCCGTGCACAGAATACGTGTTCACCAATTAATATATAAAAGTGAAAATATAGTGTCGAAATTAACTCTAAATAAATTATTAATTTGTCTTCCAAAAAAGATGGCTTTTTCTCTTTTATATAGCTGGTTGTAGAGTTTGCATGGTAGACCGTTATTTCAGGTACATGCACACTACGTAGCCTCCATTCCCAGATCATCAACCTCAATTTTCAGCCAAATCAAATTTACCAAAAATAGCAACACCAATCACACCACCCAAAATTCTCCCCCCAAAAACCTTGACATTTTGACCCCCAATCCAAACTCTCTCACTCGCGTCTCTCTCGTCATCATCGTCTTCTTCCTCTGCCTTCCTTTCAGAAACACCGCACCATAGAGAAAAAAGGTCATGATCTAGGTCGTCCAACACCACCACCACGACGGTCATGATCTTCTTGCTCAACGACCCTTTTGCCCAACCAGCATAACAACCGAAAAATCCCAAGAAAACAGGAAAAACGATGGCAAAGCGTTCATTCAGTCATTTCGTCGAACAGGAGGTGGGCAGGTTCCCGCACTTCGTGCTCTACGCCGTCCTGGAATGGATCCTGATCGCCCTCCTCTTCGTCGACGGTTTCCTCGCCTTCGCGGCCAACGAGTTCGCGAAGCTCTTCGGGCTGCAAATGCCGTGCCTGTTCTGCACCCGCATCGACCACGTCCTCGTCCACCGCGACCGCAACTTCTACTTCAACGAGTCCGTCTGCGAGTCCCACAAGAAGGAGGTCTCCTCCCTCGCCTTCTGCCACAACCACAAGAAGATCTCCGACATCCGCCGCATGTGCGAGTCCTGCCTCCTCTCCTTCGCGACGGAGAAGGAGTCCGACTGCGACACCTACAAGTCCCTCGTCGGAATTCTCCAGAAGGACCTCGAGTGCTTCGTCGACCACGACCATGACCATGGCGGCTTTCCGGTGGCGAAGGCCGTACAGGAGGACAGAAGTGAGGGTGTATGGTGCTCGTGCTGCGGGGAGGCGCTGAAGAAGACGACGGCGGCGACGAAGAAGGCGCTGGGTGGGAAAAATCCCAAGGGGGGGAGGCATAATTTGTTGTTCTCGCAGGCGCCGAGGGCGCCGTTTTCGAGGCACCGGAGTAACGGCGAGCTCAAGCTTATGGCGGAGAATGAGTCCGAGGTTGCCGAGTTTGAGAGTGGCTCGTCTCAGGAGAAATGTGAGTTATACTTCAGTTATACTTCAACATTCATGTTTTATGTTTGTTACTTGGAGCTTAAGTTACTAGTTTTGCTTTGATTTTTTTGTTTATGTTCTTCTGTGATAGAATATTTTGTGCATTTTTCTTTACATTAAAAAGGTTAACATAAAAAAATAAATGAAGTAAAATAAATTAAAACTAATAAAATCTGACAATATAAAACAATGTTATGGCGCAAGATAATTTTTATACCTTATCAAAGAATTTTATAGTCTAGATATTAAATTTTTTTAAGAACAATATTAAAGGATATCAATGATGTTGAACACCGTTCATTAATAGAATGTAGATTTAGAGATGGGTCTACATTTTACTATTAACGAACATTATTTTGGACCGAGATTGAAATACATATGTATATATATACTTTAGTACGTTGCAAAATCCTTAACTTCATATTTCTATCATTAATTTTTGAACTTAAAATTTGTCCGCATAAATAGACTAGATTAATATGATAAAAATCTAAAACATAATAAAATCGTGACATGAAAAAAAGATATTTAAATGCCATCTAATTTTCTCAACTATTAATTCTAGTCTCGTGTTTGGTACACACTTGACCGAATAAGTTGTCCACTGACCAGATATTCCAGTCCAATCATGCACCAAAACACTGAAATGCTTTTTTAGTCATCTAATCCAATAGTTTACCAAGCATAAGATAGTAGTTAACATTTTTTTTTTTTTTTGGCCAAAAGGATAGTAATTTATATAGTCCCTCGTAATTCTAGCTTGATTATTTGTGTTTTCTTTTCTTTTCTTCTAACATGATTTGCATGAATTATTCGTGACATTTTACTGTAACAATTAACACTAACGTAGTGCATGGATTTTGCAATAGTGAGGGAAGATGTCAAAGCTGCAATGGCGCCATTACTAGCAGAAGCTGATGACTTGAATGATGAATTAGCCAACAAGACCCCGAGTTTCGTTAAAGGAAACCGGTTTTTCGGAATCCCACTCACGGATTCAGCTTCAAACAGTCCGAGGCTCGGCATGAGGATCTCAAGGAAATCGCCGCTAGAGAGGACAGAATTGGCCTCAGAGTCCATGGAGGGGAATGCTAATCCAACAACAAACGACTCAGACGTAGACTCCATTTTGCATGGCTTGAAGAAGCAAGTTCGCTTGGACAGGAAGTCACTGATGGCCTTGTACATGGAGCTGGACGAGGAGAGGAGCGCCTCGGCGGTGGCTGCAAACAACGCAATGGCAATGATAACGCGGTTGCAGGCAGAGAAAGCAGCTGTGCAGATGGAGGCCTTGCAGTACCAGAGGATGATGGAAGAGCAGTTCGAGTACGACCAAGAGGCCCTGCAAGACACAAACGAATTGCTCATCAAGAGAGAGGAGGAAATCAAGGCTTTAGAGACCGAGCTCGAGGCTTATAGAGAGAAATACGGGTGCTTCAAGGGAGAGGATGGTGCTGATAATGATGACCAGCCTAAAACACATTCATACTACTCCGACAGCGGAAGAACCGAAATAGGCAGCTCCCCTGTGAGCTTCGACGACAGAGAGGCTAATGGGGAATTCGGGCACGATTTCGACGAATCTGTCTCATCACCAGTGGGGAATGGATGTGAAAATGGCATAGACAATGAGACAGGTAAAATAAAAAACGTGGATACACATTTGCAGAAGAAATTACTAAAATAGAAAAGCCATAAAAAAAAAAAAAAAAATCCGAATTCCGAATACTAACATATTTGTTGTTAATTTTGAATGACAGAAACGAGCTTCCCATAAAGTTGGAAAGAGCGGAAGATGGGCGTCTGATTCAGAGTAAATATGATACCAAAATCATAGAGAGCTACACTGTACAGCTATTTTTCTTGGTAACGGATAAGAAGTGATAGAGGTTGGTTTCATGGTGTTTCTTTTTGTAAGGGTTGGGATGGTCCCCTTTTAACAGCTACGGTCTGTGACACTTTTTGCTTTCTTTTTTGTGTGGAATTATAATTAAGAATATATATACCAAAAAGGAAGGAAGATTAATATTTAATAACGCATGTTTCTGAACATTAAATCACATCAAAATAAAGAGAGAATATACAAAAAGAATAATTTCTGTACAAAATCTAATCGATATGGTATTTTAATTTTTCGTACCTTGTAATAGAATTCTCTTTGTTACTATATCATATGTAAAGATTTGAAAATTTGTGACTACCAAGTTTCGAAACCTTGTAAAGTGTTCTCTTACCCTAGAAAATACCAAATTTTTTCAAGCGTGTAAGGGATTTAGATGGGTGTAATGATTATTGCCAATTGTGCCTATGTTTAACAACCAATAACTTTGACTAGGGAATCGAGTATATAACCTTGTTTTTAGTAAATAACAACTCAACATCGGACAAAGTGGCTTAAATAAACCCTTTCGAAAAGCACCTTCCCAAAATCGCATTATATTTCACATTATTTTATATATATATATATATATATATTACAAAACTTCCAATAAAAATTCTATTTTTACCCTATCAATACATATTGATGTTTTAGGTATTGATTGACTTTTCAACGATCTATGACTGAAAGCATTTTTAGGTCAAACACTGCAAATTTCTAATGAGAACACTCAGAAATTAGACTATCAAAAAATTAATTTAACGACTAAAATAACAAATTTTTAATGTGCACACTAACAATTAGATTATTAAAAAGTTAATACAACAACTGAAACAACAATAATACCTACTGATATGACAAAAGTACAATCTTATCATAAATTTTTTCCATGTAGATAGCTTCTATACATTGATCTTTGTAAACTTAAAACGAGAAGGGCAAACCTATAACCACGTCACTAATTGGGGGAGAATAATACATATAACAAAACGCTTTGAGCTTTATTAGATAAAACTTAATTGAACTTTTCAGATAATCCATAATTCATTTAATTTCTCAAATAGCATTAAAACATATATGTCTTCTAAATAGCAACCATTGTGTTTTTTTTTTTTTTTTTTTTTAAAATAAAGAATGCAACTAATTGTGAAAGATAAAATTGTTATTCTTGTCTTCATGAGCCTTTCTAATACAAGACAAAGAGGCATCTCTGAAACTATAACGGCAAAATTCTATAAACTCATCTGAACTTGACAAGGGAACAATATTAACCAACATAACAATGATACCAACGTTTTTTCTGTTTCTTCCTCCTCAATTAAACACCAAAACTCCTTTTCTTTTTTTTCTGCAAAGATAAATCTACAAAAACACGACACAACACAACAAAAATTGCCAATGCTTGGAAAGTTAATGGGATGGGAATTACAAAAAATAGTCGGGTGTTCTGCGACTAGTATCAGGCTCAACCTGACGTGGTGCTGGGTCGAACTGAAGGAAATTCTGCTCCATATTCTCTCCAATCTCAAGAATTGCGGCCATGTTTCCACATCGGTAGCAGTAGTTTGGAGCGCTAAACACTGTGACAACATTCTTCTCCTACAAATATAGTTCAACAAATCTCAACACAAACGTACTCCAGAATCACAAAAACAAAGAAAGTATTTTGCATAAAACTCACTAACCTGACACCAATTATAGCCTTCCATGACAAGCTGGTGAGCTCTCGAAATAAGAGTGAGCCCATTAGTGTGGTTAAACTGGGCAGCAATATCCTGTCCAAATGTGTATCCTGCACCCCGAGGAGAGATTCCCCAACCACAACGATCATCCGGGTCCGACCACAAAAGATCACACATTGGACCCTCATGAGGAACCTACTCCATGCAACGAATGAACAAGAAAAGAAGATATTAAAATTACAAGGCAACATACATACAGTAATGAAAAGAATACTTAATGAACTAAGATTGGTAAACTTTCCTTATTTACTACTAGAAAACTGTTTGTTTACCTCCTGTATCCTGTCCAGAGCACGAATGTTGTCTAAAGTATCTAAAGAGGGAGAGAGCCCACCATGCAAGCAGAAGATCTACACGTGAAAACCCAAATGCTTGTGAAATGAGATAAAAGGAAGACAATGTCAAAATGAAAAACTACAGAGAACAAACCTGACTCTCAATCAAGGCTGTAAGGGGCAGGTAATCAAAAAGGTCAGTGAAGTACTTCCACACATTAGCATTTCCATATTTCCTTAAACACTCGTCATAAAAACCATACCTGAAAGCAAGATTAAAAAAAAAAAAAAAAAAGGAATTGTCTTGATTACTTTCACGCATCAGGTCAACACTCGTTTTATTTGGAAAAACAAACAGAACTCTCAAAATAGTAGCTTCATACATGATCAATCGCCACTTAATAGGAAAATAAGTTATATGTGTTACCATAATGAGCCAAAAAGGAGTGGGTTTATTCTTTAAGGATACTTAAATAACAGAGTGAACTTGGAAAGAATAGAATCTTACACTTGAGTTATTTGCCGGCTTTCATGATTTCCTCTCAGAATTGTGATTCTATCTCTATAACGTACTTTCAGAGCTACGAGAAGCGTGACAGTCTCCACTGAATAGTATCCTCGATCTGTATAAGTTGAAAATACATATCGAAATCGTTGAAAACTTATTTAGACCTTCAAAACATTTTACAAGTTCAGAGTACGCATTCATAAATTAAACCTTTCACATGGATAAAGGTATTCTCTGAGTTGCAACAGAACTATAAGAAAAACATTTCACTCTTGACCAGCCACGAGTAGTTGAGAGATGAGTTCTGAATCTGGATTTTTGGCTGATATTCACATCTTCTATTGAACCTTCCAACCTCTACCCAGTTCCTGCTATTAGAATACCCTATACATTTCCCTTAAATGGAAACATAAAAAGGAGTCCCCTTGACGAAAATTACTTATCTAGTTGACTTGTCACTATAGAGGAAAATCATAAAATTTTAACACAAGAAAATGCATAAGAAAAATTCATCTTCAAATCAAGAAAAATAAAGACACATTACCAGGCTTCTAATGTTCTAGTTGCGACCAAACCTCAATGAGAGCTAGTTTCTTACAGCTTCTTCGGCAATAATATGTAAATTCGTGCTTGTAAAAGCTTCATTTCTATAGTTCAACTATTCCTCGTTATCATTTCAAGATGAATCCCCAAAATAGGACTTCTAGAATCACTGAATTCGTTAATTTCTCAAATCCAGAAGCTAAATCAAGCTTCGGCAAATTGCATTTCTGCACAAATCTCCATATCTTCCAAGAAATCGTATAAAATCCGAGCAAAAAGAAAGAAAAAGAGTGTCGAATCCGGAGAAAAGCGAATCGATCGAGAGACTGACCT
The DNA here is from genome assembly GCA_009761775.1 of Ficus carica. NCBI lineage: Eukaryota > Viridiplantae > Streptophyta > Magnoliopsida > Rosales > Moraceae > Ficus > Ficus carica. Next base: position 5,863,272 of record CM019744.1, on the reverse strand, counting down.
ACGTAGTCGCCCATGAAGAGGTAATTGGTATCGGGAGCGCTTCCGCCGATCCGGAAGAGCTCGATGAGATCGTGGAACTGGCCGTGGATGTCGCCGCAGACGGTGACGGGGCACTTCACCGGCTGCACATTCCACTCCTCGACCAGGATCGCCCTCGCCTGCTCGCACAGAGTCTTCACCTCCGCCTCCGCCAGCGGCTTGCACTGCATCAGGTGCTCGATCTGGCGGTCCAGATCGGAATGCGACGGCGGCATCGCTCTCTCACTTTATCTCTCTCTTTCTCTCTCTCCTCGGTGGTTTCTCTCGATCCGTACAGCTGAAGCTCAGGTCATAGTCGCTGGAGAGTGGCCGGAGACGAGAAGAGGAAGAGGATTAGGGTTAGGCTTCGATGATTTTGAGGAGAGAGAGAGGGAAGAGAGAGAGGAGGGAGGAGCGAGAGTGGGCTTGGTTTTTGGGGGTCTCTGAAGGAGCTCTCAATTTTTTGTTGCAGGTAAGAGAGAGAGAGATAGGAGAGAAAAATGGAGATCTTACAAGAATTGGTCCCTTATGTTTTGTGTATTTACGTTGTTGTCTTTTTCTTTTTGGAATTTTATATTTCTATTCCAATGAAAGAATTCAAACACATACACTACAACTATGAAATGACCAAACGTGCTATTTTATTTTATTTTTCTCTAGAAAAAAGAAGAAGAAGATATATGGATAGAGGATAGCGTATCCAAATAATCTTAGAGAAAGGAGAGCCCCTAACGTGATATATAGATCTCTGTCAAAGTGAATTATTCATATACTTCAATCACCATAGCGGTGATAACTTGAACTCAATTAGAATAAGTAACTTACCACCCCACCTATAACTCCGAGCTACATGTTGTGTTATGGTACTATCCCAAAGAAAAGTCTCATAGATGTATACGACTATTTTTATTATTTTATTATTATTATTTTTTTAAATCATGTAGAACTAAAAAAGAACACAATTGTATATTTAATTTATTGATAATTATATATTTAACACTACAATATGTAAAGTTTAAATTCTCCATCTTTAAATTCATAAATAAGAAAAGAACTCGCCCTTAACGCACGAACAAATTAACCACGAGTCTTTTTGAAGGAGGGTATTTGCGCCTTTTTTTCTTTCTTTCTTTACCTTAAATTATGGTCTTTGTTAAATATGCTGCTGTTTTAACAAGTAACATATTACTATTTGTTGTTCACACCTCATCCACAAAGAAAACGACTCTTAAGAAAACGACATTTTTTCTCTATACGTGTTGCTTTTATACTAGTCTATATCATAGAGTGCACTTGGTAGTTTATTGAAATTAATATATACATTCAAATGTAGAATTTAAATTATGTATTAAAGTGAAATAAATGTTTGGTTAGCTTTTATTAAAGTAACATTTAAATAGTATAAAGATAGAAAAATTAATATAGTATAGATTTTTGAAAAGTGAAAGTTTAAATTTAAATTTAAGTAGAGTTACATGTCAACTATTAAACAATTTATTAGAAACACAAGACAACCAATCAAAAAATGTCACGAAATCCCCCAATCCTCCGCTCTTCGAGGATGTCCTTAGTGACGAGGAACATGTACTAGGGTGTATGTACGACTTGTTCAGATTATGGACTAGGCCAAAACAATTGATCAAGTATAAATGATCGGTACCAATGAATAGGGTAGAATGAAGACCACCATTTATTATACGATACAAAAAATTAAATATAGATAAAAATTTTAAAAAGATCTATCATACCTTCTATTGTATAGTAAAACATTAATATATATATATATATATATGTGTGTGTGTGTGTGTGTGTGTAGTTTGTCGTTAAGAGTTTAATGTCGTCAAAGTTAACAACCACATGTCGCTTATGTTGTTCCTAGTTGATAGTTCGATGCCTCCAAGTAAAGAAAAACGACACATGGTTTGTTTTTCAAATTTGTCGTTGGCAGTTTGATGTCATCCAAAGTAAACAAACGCCGTGTCTCCTAAATGTTTTGTGTAGATTTTGATGTCGTCTAATCTAAACAAACTGCATGTCGCTTGTTGTTTAGATTCGTCTCTGAATGACAGTTCCCTTATTTTATTTTATTTTTGTGATGCCGTTTGTTAACTTAGAAGATGACAAAGCTTAAACGAAAATCTTTAGTTTTAGAAGCAAAATTATATAATAGTAAATGATTTTTTTTCTAAAGATTAGCTTCTAACATTTCTTCTGAATTATAGTTTTAATAACACTTATTACTCAAATTCAAAACGTAACATTTATTTTCCTTAATTTTGAATCAGTAACAATTTTGCTTTACCGTTAGTTTTTTGAATGGAAAAACTCAAATGGTTCTGTGTGTGTGTGTTTTTTTTAGTCAATTAAATTAGTTGACAATCTTTCTTAATCATATAATAATTAAAGAAAAATAATAAAAAATAATAAAGTTAAATAATTAATTAATTATTTTTCATAGAGAGTGCAAAATATGAGGAGGCATGTGAGAGAGTTGGTGGTGGCTCTGATGACCAAACCTCTTCTCTGCGCTTCACCATCACCGCCACCAATATCACTCTCCTCCTCCAACTCTCTTTCCTTTCTCCGACGACCACCTTCTTCCTCCTTCGCAACCATGATAAACGACAACAACAACATAAAAAACGACAACAGCCAAGAACTGGAGACCATTTTCAAGCAGAAGAAGCTCGTCAGATCCAGAGTCCGCAAGGCCCTCAAGGCCATGGAACCCTCTCTCCGATCCCACGAAGGCAACCCCATTATTAGTTCCTATTAGCTTTCTATGCTTCTGTTTCGGTTCAATTTTCAGATATCTGAAATGGGTTTTTTGTATGTATATATATATTTCAGATAATGCGGTTCAGAATTTAGTTTGGGAGCTCCGTGGTTTAAGTCTTCTCAAAGATTGTGTGCTTATATCAGTTGCAGTGCTTTGCGTGAAGTTGATACCTCCAAATTGTTGTCCCAGATTCTTGAAAATCCAGCCCAAGGTTTTGTTTTTGTCTTTTTTTTTTTTTTTTTTTTTTTGTCAGGTAAAAAGTTGATTCAGAATTCGATTTTGGGTTGCTTTGAATTGTTGCCAAATTCTTATTCTTTTCATTGTATGAAACTATGACAACAAGGAATTTATCTTACTTTGACCATTGTTACGCCATTTAAAACTATGAAATCGGGACAGTCGTTAAAGGCAAACCTGATGTTGTTATTTTTGGCACAGTGTTTACTTTTATTTATTTATTTATTTATAAATATGTTGAAGATGGTAATGTGGAAATGAGGAAGAAGAAGCTGTATGTTCCAAGAGTGGAGGACAAGAACAGTCACATGAGAATGCTACATATCTCGCGCATCGATGATCTTGTCGCGAATTCGATGGACATTTTGGAACCAGTTCCAGTGGATGGTGATGGAAATGAACGTGAAGATGGTATACTTTTCCTTGCTTTTAAGTTTACTAGTGGCAAATGTTGTGTTTAGTTTCTAATTCGACTATTAGAAGTATTTCAAAAACTAGACTTGTATGCTTGGTTGGATTGGATAGCTTTTAAAATCTTGTGCACCTGTTTGGTAATGATATTTGGATGTGCTTGAGCATAGACTATAGTATATGAAAACTCAAATTGCGAAAAACCCATTTTGGGTGTGAAAGAACAAATGCAGAGATTTGAAAACATCTTAATGTTATATGCAAATTTTACAAAGAGGCTTTAGAGTCATACTTGAATCCAGAATTTGAACACTTATCTTTTTCTCTGAGGTCCCTTGTTTTCAAAAAGATTCAAATATAGTAAGTTTTAGTCCAAATCACAAACTAAGTGATCTTCTATGCACGTTCCTTTAGCAATTTCCTTGCTTTAACAATTAAACCAACGGTAAAACTTACTGGCGTCAATAAAGTATTTAGAAGTCTATATATTTGATCGTGTAGAGATAATGGGTGGACAACTTTTAGAATGTGCAGAAAACCACGTAGGAAGCTATTTTAGACTAATAAGTTTTTGTAACTTGGATTTGAAAACTACGAACTCATGATATTAGCATATCACTACTCTGTGATTTGTCAGGGAGTCTAAGAGAAGACTCTGAAAAACAAAAATGATTAATTGTAAGATTGGCTTATTGCCTATGCGCTACGGAGTTGTGATAAGATTGATGCTCGTACTTATAAAATCTCTTTCAATGCAGTAATGCAGGCAAATGAACCGGTTGATTTGTTCCTTTTACCTGGTATAACCTCTTTTCTTGTTTTCTTAATTATTCAAATACTTGCAGAAATAACTGTAATTGTTAATTGCATTTGCTTGTATTTTTACTTCCAGGGCTAGCATTTGACAGAATGGGAAGACGCTTAGGTCGTGGTGGAGGGTATGATTACGGATACTTTTCCACATAATATTTTTTTACAGTTTCTCAAATAGTTTAGTCTAAGTTGACTATAAATGTAATTCGATCATTGTAGAATTTTCTGCAATGCTTTATTTTCTCTCTCACATACACATGTAAAACTCAGAAGCTGAAGCTTTTCTTTCTTTGGGGATATGACTAGCTGTGTTCTGTGAAGTAAAATTTAGCTTCTTGTTCCATTAATAACACAATATATGAAATTTCGTGGCACTAACACTAGTGCTTGTTAAAAATGTTGCAGTTATTACGACACCTTCATCAAGAACTACCAAGAGCTTGCAAAGGCAAGAAATTGGGAGCAGCCCCTCCTTGGTACGTGCAATTACGCTCTTTCATTTTAGTACATACTTTCTGTATGAAAGTGATTTCACATGATAATTTTGGTACTTTACTGGAAAACCTTGTGTTATGTCGTTGCAGTTGCGCTCTCGTATTCCACACAGATAATGGATGAGGGAGTTATACCGGTCACTCAGAATGATGTTCCGGTGGATGCTCTTGTGTCCTCAACTGGTGTGATTCCCATAAGTTCAGCTGCCTTAGACAGGTATCTCCCAAGCAAATACTCTTTTTATTATTGTTGTTCTGATGGTTTTGGCTTTTCTTATTTTATTTTTCTCTTCTTTGGTGTAATTCGCTGAACAATTTCAGAATGAAGGTCTGAAATTGGACCTCACAAATCAACCTGAGTACTTCCCTTTGATGGGATCCTTACAAAGTTGGAGCTTTGGCCATCCATCACATCGGTACGCGAATAAGAGATGATCCGATTATGCAAGAGATGATCCGATTATGCTTGAGATGCAGGGATTTATGACCGATTTGCTTTATATAGTTGAAACTTGAAATGCCAAGATAAACTTCAACAAGTTTGTAATTGACATGACTAAGAAGCTATACAAACTCAGATTCGAAATACAACGTTTCTGGTTTATGAAAATGCCACTCAAAACTTTACAATTTCAATAAATGTGATTTCCTTTGTAACATCAATTCTATATGCGAAGTTGCTCTAACTAGACTTTTTCATGTTGTTTCCTTTAAAGCAATGATCCTTTGTGTGAAGTTGATTTTTGTCTTTTGTTTTTCATCTTTTAGAGCTTGTTTGGTAGGAGGGAAAAGTGGAAGGAGATATAGGAACAATATGGGGATTAGCGGAAGGATTTTTTAACATATGGTTATTTGTTTGTGTTAGAGTTTGGTGACCTAAATTCTCTTTGGCTCGGCCCGAAAAGCTCGCGGTGCTACATTTGTGGTGGAATTTTAATTATGAGATTTTTTTGGGGCTCCATGGTGGTAGTGGAGGGTACGGACCAACCCAGTTTTTACTGGATCCGGTTTTAAGGTTTTTGAGTATATATATGATGTAATTTTACGGTTTCGTTATCAAGCTCTTTTGCGGTTGCCACTCTTTTTGTATCAATATTTGATTTAGTGGATTTCTTCTCATCTACTCGTGGTTTTTTCCCGTCTAGAGTTTTTCATGTAAATCTGTGTGTTCTTGTTTTTTGTTTTCTTTGTTGCCTATTTTCGTTGCTTATTACGTAACAAGTGGTATCAGAACCAGGTTCGTTGGTTCGTTCGATCGTATCAATGGCAACCATGAAATACGACATTCCGCTTTGGATCGCAACACCAGGTTTTTGCTATGGCAGGTCAAGATGCGGGCTGTGCTCGCGCAGATGGATTTGCACGATGCTCTGTTGGGGTTTGATAAGATGCCCTCGTTTTGGACTGCGGAGGAAAAACAACGTAGGAATCGAAAGGCTCTATCTTCATCCGTCAAATCAAATTTTGTAGGACGTTCTGAAGGAGAAAACCTTCATTGCGTTGTGGTTGAAGCTCAAGCAATTATGCAGGACGAAGAGTCTTACAAGCAAGTTGCATCTGAAGCAGCGACTGAATTCTTACCGTATGGCTGAAGGTACGTCTTTAGAAGATCACTTGACCGTTTTTAAGGAAGTTATTTCTGATCCGGAGACCATGGAGGTTAAGTACGATGAAGAAGATTTAGGGTTGATTTTATTATGTTCGTTTCCCTCTTCATATGCGACTTTCAAAGATACTATTTTGTATAGTCGTGACACTCTTACTCTTGATGAAGTATATGATGCTCTATTCTCTAAGGAGAAGATGAAGCAGCTTGTGGTTGGTACTGAGGCTTAGTCTGAGGGCCTTGTTGTTTGAGGGAGGACGCAGGAGAGGAATTATGGTGGTGATTTGAAGGGCCAATCGAAATCCAAAAATAGGGACGGAATCTACAGATACTGCAAAAAGAAGGGCACATCAAATTTGAATGCTACAAGTTGCAGAATAAGAATAAGAAAGCTGCTGCTAATCAGAAGGGAAAACAACCAGAAAATTTCGGTGAAGTCGGTGTTGCAGAAGATGATTACAGTGATGGTGAACTCCTAGTTGCTTCTGAAGACAACTCCAAACCTTGCGAGGATTGGATTCTTGATTCTGGTTGCACGTTTTATATGTGTCCCAATCGGGATTGTTTTTCAACATATGAAATAGTGTCTAAAGGTACCGTGTTGATGGGAAATAATGCATTTTGCAAGGTAGCTGGTATCATTACAGTCAGAATTAAGATGTTTGATGGGTTGTCAGGACACTTGGTGATGTGAGGCACGTTCCGGATCTAAAGAGAAATCTTATCTTTTTGAGTGCTCTTGATTCGAAAGGGTACAAGAACACTGGTGAAGGTGGAGTTCTGAAGGTTAGCAAAGGTGCCCTTGTTATGATGAAAGGGCAGAGAAAGTTTGCCAACTTATGTCTTGCAGGGTTCTACGGTTACAGGTGATGTTACTGTCTCTACTCCTTCCTTGTCACAAGGTGATGTTAATAGGCTTTAGCATATGTGTCTTGGGCATATGAGTGAGAATGAGATGGCTGAACTTAGCAGAAGAGGACTTCTTGATGGCCAAAGTATTAGTAGGTTGAAGTTTTGTAAGCATTGCATTTTCAGGAAGCAGAAGAGAGTTAGATTCACTAAAGGCGTTCACAACACAAAGGGAACACTTGATTATATTCATTCTAATCTCTGGGGACCATCCAAAGTGCCTTCTAGGGGAGGTGCTAATTATATGTTGTTTATCATTGATGATTTATCCAGGAAAGTTTAGGTGTTCTTTTTGAAGCATAAAAGTGATGTGTTGCCTACATTCAAGGAGTGGAAGACTATGATTGAGTAGCAGACAAAAAAGCAGATAAAACGCCTTTGCACTGATATTGGCTTGGAGTTTTGTTTTAATGAGTTTAATGATCTGTGCAAGTCAGAAGGAATTGTCAGACATCTGACAGTTCGTCGTACTCCGCGGCAGAATGGCATGGCAGAGAGAATGTATAGGACTTTGATGGAAAAAGTTCGTTGTATGCGCTCCAATGCAGGATTACCTAAGTCTTTCTTGGCCAAAGCTGCTGCTACAGCTTTCTATCTAGTTAGTTGCTCTCCCTCAGCTGCTATTGAGAAGAAGACTCCACAAGAGAGGTCAAGCGCACATGTGGAGTTTGAGATTGGTTCAGGATCTACATCGGAGTCTACATCTCAGTCTAGCTTGGAGATTCAGGGTAGAGCTGCTTCCTCACCGCCACCAGTACCACCACAGTATTCTATTACAAAAGGCAGGCCTAGAAGAGATGTTAGTCCTCCACAGAGGTATGGTGAGGCTGATTTGGTTACTTATGCTTTAAGTGTGGCCGAAGGTATTGATTTCGGTGAAGAACTTTCTACTTATACAAAGGCAGTTTATTGTGATGACTCAGGCAGATGGATTATTGCCATGTGGGAGGTGATGGAATCTAAGGGTAAGAAAGCTGTTCGCTGCAAATGGATATTCAAAAGGAATGAAGGAATTCCATGAGTTGAAGAAGCTAGGTATAAGGCAAGACTAGTTGCAAAGGGCTACAGTCAGGTTCCAGGAGTTGACTTCACAAATGTGTTCTTTCTAGTTGTAAAGCAAAGTTCGATTCGAGCTTTGCTTGGTATTGTGGCCATGAATGATCTTGAGTTTGAGCAGTTGGATGTGAAGACAGTGTTTTTACATGGAGAACTTGAATAAGACATCTACATGCATCAGTCATAGGGTTTTGTAGTTTCAGGAAAGGAGAATTATGTGTGCTTGCTGAATATGTCTCTTTTTGGCCTAAAACAGTACCCAGACAATGGTACAAGAGGTTTGACTCATTTATGACCACTCATAATTTTAGAAGAAGTAGCTATGACAGTTGTGTCTACTGTAAGAAGAGTGATGATGGGTCGTTTGTGTATTTACTCCTATATGTTGATGATATGTTGATAGCAGCCAATGATAAAGGAGACATAAGAAAGGTCAAAGCCCAGCCAAGTAGAGAGTTTGAGATGAAAGACCTGGGAGCAGCAAAAAAGATACTTGGAATGGAGATTTTAAGAGATAGAAAGGTAGGTAACTGTACCTAAGTCAGAAAGGGTACATTGAGAAAGTTCTTTGTAGGTTTAACATGCAGAATGCCAAGCCTGTTAGTACTCCATTAACAGCTCATTTCAGACTTTCATCTGCTTTATCTCTACAATTAGATGAAGATGTTGATTATATGTCTTGAGTTCCATATTCTAGTGCAATGGGATCACTCATGAATGATATGGTTTGTTCATGTCCAGATTTATCCTATGCAGTTAGTGCAGTTAGCAGATACATGGTGAATCCTGGTAAAGAACATTGGAAAGCAGTTCAGTGGATTTTTAGATACTTGTGAGGCTCTACTGATACTTGCTTGCATTTTGGGAGAATTAAAGATGGAGTCATTGGATATGTGGATTTTGATTATGCTGGAGACCTTGATAAAATAAGATCTCTTACAGGGTATGCTTTTATCATTGGTGGTTGTGCTATTAGTTGGAAAGCCACTTTGCAAAATACAGTTGCATTGTCTACTACTGAGGTTGAGTATATGGCAGTTACAAAAGCTTGTAAGGAAGCTATTTGGTTGAAGAGACTAATTGGTGAACTTAGTGAAGACTTGTAGATTACCACAGTTTTTGTGATAGTCAAAGTGCTATTTTCCTCACAAAAGATCAGATGTTTCATGAGAGGACAAAGCACATCGATGTTCGGTACCATTTTGTGCGTGAAATCGTTGCTCGTGGTGATATTGTTGTGAGCAAAGTTAGTGCTCATGATAATCCTGCTGATATGACGACCAAGCCAATCCCTGTAACCAAGTTTGAGCATTGCTTGGACTTGGTTAGTTTTCATTGCTGAGTTTAGCCCTTAGGGGCTTTTGTGGAAGAGGTGGAGTTTTGTCGAAGATTGTTTTTTTCCCATTCCTTGAAATGGTATTCACATCAAGGTGGAGATTGTTATATTTTGGTGACCCGAATTCTCTTCAGCCCGGCTCGAAAAACTCACGGTGTGACATTTGTGGTGGAACTTTAATTATGATATTTTTTTGGGGCTCTATGGTGGTAGTGGAGGGTACAGACCAATCCGGTTTTTTACCCGAACCCGGTTTTAGGGTTTTTAGGTAAATATATGATGTAATTTTAGGGTTTTATTATTATGCTCTTTTGCGGTTGTAGCTCCTCTTATACTAATATTTGATTTAGTGGATTTCTTCTCCTCTGCCCGTGGTTTTTTCCCGTTTAGTGTTTTCCACGTAAATCTCTGTGTTCTTGTTTTTCGTTTTCTTTGTTGCCTATTTTCGTTGCTTATTACGTAATAGTTTGGAATGATTGGAGCATGGAATGGTTTTACGTGATAGATTCAAAATCCTATAAAAAAACCTCAATTTTGATTCATCTTTAATTTGGAGGGATTCTTAGATGGATGAAACTTATCCGCTTTATCGTAGTATGGTGTCAAATTTCTTTATTACTTCCTATTATCGAATGAAAATGTTGTTGTACAAAGACAATCTTTTATTTTCCCTCTGTCGCATCTTTATACCAAACAATAAATGGATTTTTGTTTTCTTTCCGTCACCTAAGAAAAAGATACTATCTCTCTCTCTCTCTTCATTCCCTTCACCTCGCCTCGGTTATCCAACTCTTCCTCATTATTTTCTCTCCCTCGTACCAAACAACACCTAAGGTTCCCCTACTCTCGTTTCGTTTTATGTTTCATTTACCTTTTTGACCCAAATGAGTGTTCCTATCTATCCTTACCTCTATTTCATGCCTACTCTTATTCAAACCTTGCTTTCGACCGTTGCCAAATCCGAAGGGCAAGCCAAACAATAAAAAAAAAAAAAACAAAAAAAAAATGGGGATTCACCAGTCACAGAAGGAAATATAAAAATGCGACGAGTTAGTTCTAGTATTTGCATTAACGGATAGGTATCTCTATTTATTTTTCCACATGACATGGGAGTAACCAGTGGATTTTCCCCAGAAAGTGCCTGTTAATTGTTAGTTTCCAAGCCGCCAAACAACTTGGTCGTTGAGAAAGTTTCCACCTTACGAGGTAATCACTTAAGGAATGTAACTTTTGAGATTTCAAACTTCCTAAATTACCTCTTCAAAGTTACAAGGAGTCTAATCTCCCGGTCACCAACCTCCAAACCGTAGAATACTCAGAGCCGGAATGAATTTAAGCCGAAGCTAAAGAGCCGAACATCCCCACCGTCGCACCAGTTAGCACAACGGTGTTAAGTGGTGGTTGTAGAAGAGAAAACATGTCATTGTCATTGAACATGTCATTTGAATGAAACATTAGACAACTGTGGAATGAAAATATGTTCCCATGGGTGTTTTTTTCTCTATGCTTTGGAGTTTGGGCCATTTCAATTAGAAAAGATGTCATTTTTGTGCAAGATGTTGTCAAAGACCCCAGTAAACCGCAATCAATTTTCTACACACAAACGACTTTTTTTACGACCACAAAAAATATTGAACTCTTTATCGTTTTGACACTATTTTTTATCAAACAAATAAAATAATATCTCTCTCACTGTCGTTGTTTTGTTTGTTTCTTAGGAAACCCTCAAAACCCAGAAAAGTATTCATAGTAATGGTGAAAAGAACTAACTATAAATTATACCAACTTCTTTAACTTGCTAAACCAAACAAACACCAATTAGTTTCTGAAGGCAAAGAAAACTCTTTACATACAGCCATGGTTAGCTCATCAAGCTCGGGCTACGGCAAAGAAAACTCTTTACATACAGTCATGGAGATTTTTTAAATTGCATAAAATTTCAATATAAACGAAACTAGATCCATAAGTTTGTACACTTTTTTACTCCAACAATTCATTTTTACCAAACACATATTTCCAAAACTCAATCTATTTCTAACTTCCAAAACACTATATAAAAAGTGACCCTGGCTCTTAACTTTAATCCCCTACTTATAGGGGTTTTTTTTTTGTTTGAAAAGACAATTAAATTAGTGAAAATCTTCCTAATCATATAAAAATAATAAAAATAATAAAGTTTATTTATTTATTTTTTTTCATAGGGAGTGCAAAATATGAGGAGGCATGTGAGAGAGTTGGTGGTGGCTCTGAAGACCAAACCTCTTCTCTGCGCTTCACCACCACCAATATCACTCTCCTCCTCCAACTCTCTTTCCTTTCTCCGACGACCACCTTCCTCCTGCGCAACCATGATAAACGAAAACAACAACATCAAAAACGACAACAGCCAAGAACTGCAGACCATTTTCAAGCAGAAGAAGCTCGTCAGATCCAGAGTCCGCAAGCCATGGAACCCTCTCTCAGATTCCACGAAGGCAACCCCATTATTAGTCCCTATTAGCTTTCTATGCTTTGTTTCGGTTCAATTTTCAGATATCTGAAATGGGTTTTTTGTATGTATATATATATTTCAGATAATGCGGTTCAGGATTTAGTTTTGGGAGCTTCAGGGGTTTAAGTCTTGTTAGACATTGTGTGATGTTGCGGAACCGTATGTTAAAAAAAGTAAAGTATTAAAATAAATAGAATATATTAATTAACATGTTGATTCATATAAAATATCAGGAAAATCTTTTAAAATTTTGTTATTTCACACGGAATATTAGAAATTGACATCAAAATTTATTAATTCAAAAGAAACAGAAAATTGGAAAAAGAATAATAAAACTCAAAATTGCATTCAAAAATGGATTATATCTCTCATTACATATAAATAGACTAACATATTTATAAGTTAAATTGTCCAAAATGAAAACGGAAAATTACAAATAAAATTAGGAAAACAATTCCGAAAATAAAAAAATAAAATGAGAAACTAACTTGTTTTTCCACCTAATAATTATGTCAAAATTAAACCTAACTTTCCTAATTGTGAAATTGCTAATTGACTTGTATTCTCTAATAATTGTCTTTAAGCCAAAAATATACTCTCTAATTTCGACACGATTTGTTTCCCAACATGACTTCATCATTCTCCATAGGTTGGAGAGAATTTGTCCTCGAATTCAGAGTAGCTTCAATTGATTTGTGAGGAGAACAATCATGATGAATTCGTAGTGACCCATTTTTGGACTAAATGGTTTGTCAAATTCACGAAAATCAATCTACGGAGAATTTTCTTCAATATTGGATCCACTAGAATCTAACTCAATATTCAATGGAAAATTTTCTTCAATGAACATCATGATAAATTCGAATACTAGATCTTTTTCTTCATTGCCTTCATCAAATATTGGACATTCACCTTCTCGTTCAATTTCCTCAAAAATTGGATTAAAAGAAAATGGGAAAAGTACCTGAATGACACAATTTTGAAGATCATTATATCAACATAACCCAAAAAAGCAATATTAGATCAATATAATACAAAATTAAACTAAAGTAAACTAAAGTTTGTGTCATGTTGGTAAAGATGAGAGAATTGTGTTATGTGATCAATAGATTAAAAAAAAGATGGTTAATTGGGTTTTCTCAAAGAAAATTGGTCTTCTTCTTCTTTTCCATCACTTTCGTCAAAGGTTGGAGAAAAATTGACAATTTGATCTTCCTCTTCTCCAACATATTGTCATACATTGGATCAAATATTGAATCAAAATAAATCTTTTTACCTTCTCCCTCATCATCGCTTTTGTCAAATATTGGATTGAGTATTCCCTCAAAGTTATCATTAGACTCGTAATCGGAAACAGAATGGGATGTGGCGGCCAATGTAGCAAACTGCTGTTTTAGGGCAGCAAGTTCTTGCCATAGGCTTGCAACCTTTTTGGCGAGTTTGGCTGGTAGAGTGGTGGAAGCGGCGATGCGTTGCCGGCGAGGCAGCATCGCAAACAACAAATTGGTCCAGGAACCTGGCACTGATACTAAATGATGTAGCAGAAGCGTATGTTAGAAAAGTAAAACAGTAAAAATAAAGATAATAGATTAGCTAACCTGTTGATTCACACAGAATACCTTCAAAATTTTGTTGATTCATACGGAATATCGGAAATTGGCATCAAAATTCATTGATTCAAAAGAATACCGAAAATTGGAGAGAGACCAGTAAAACTCAAAATTTCATTCAAAAAATAATTGTATCTCTCATTACATATAAATAGACGAACATATTTATAGACTAAATTATCCCAAATGAAAATGGAAAACTACAAATAAAATTAGGAAAACAATTCCGAAAATAAAAAAACAAAATGCGAAACTAACTTGTTTTTTCACCTAATGATTAACTGTAGGATTGGCTTATTGTATATGTGCTACAAAGTAGGGTTACGATTGCTGCTAGTACTTATAGAATCTCTTTCAATGCAGTGATGCAGGCAAATGAACCAGTTGATTTGTTCCTCTTACCTGGTATAATCTCTTTTCTTGTTTTCATAATTATTCATTTACTTGCAGAAAAAAAATGGTAGTAGTTAACTGCATTTGCTTGTATTTTTTCTTCCAGGGCTAGCATTTGACAGAACAGGAAGACGATTAGACCGTGGGGGAGGGTATGATTATGGATCTTTCTACTCATTATATTTCTCATAGTAGCTCAGTAGTTTAGTCCAAGTTTTTTTTTTTTTTGTTTTTAAATATATTATTATGAATATAATTCGATCATTTTGAACTTTCTGCAATGCTTTATTCTCTCTCACACGTCCACCTGTAAAACTCGGAAGCCGAGGCTTTTCTTTCTCTAGAAATATTACTAGTTGTGTTCTGTGACGGAAAATTTAACTTTCTGTTACATAATATAGGAAATTATTTGTGTCACTAACATCAATGCTTGTTAAAATATATATATATAAGTTGCAGTTATTATGACACCTTCATCTAGAACTACCAAGAGCTTGCAAAGTTACGTGCAAATGGGAGTTCCTATCTATCCTTATCTCTATTTCATGCCTACTCTTATTCAAACCTTGCTTTCGCCAGTTGCCAAATCCGAAATGGCAAGCCGAACAATAAATAAAATTATGGGGATTCACAAGTCACAGAAGGAAATGAATAAAAATGCGATGTGTTCTAATATTTGCATTAATGTATAGATTTCTCTGTTTATTTTTCCACATGACATAGGGGTAATAGTGGATTTTCCTCAGAAAGTGCCTGCTAATTGTTAGTTTCCAAGCCACCAAACAACTTGGTCGTTGAGAAAGTTCCACCTTAGGAGGTAATCACTTATGCAATGTAACTTTTGAGATTTCAAACTTCCTAAATTACCTCTTCAAAGTTGCAAGGAATCTAATCTCCTGGTCACCAACCTCCAAACCGGAGGATACTCAGAGCCGGAGTGAATTTAAACCGAAGCTAAAGAGCCGAACATCCCCACCGTTGCACCAGTTAGCACGATGGTGTTAAGTTGTTGTTGTGGAATTTAAAGCATGTCATTGTCATTGAATGTGTCTTTTGTTTGAAAACATAAGATAACTGTCCAATGTAAATATGTTCCCATGGGTGTTTTTTTTTTTTTCTATGCTTTGGACCATGTCAATTGGAAAATATCTTTTTGGTGCAAGATTTTGTCATAGACCCAACTAAACCACAATCCATTTTCCACGCAAACGACTTTTTCTGCCACCACCAATAATATTAAACTCTTATCTATGTTGATTTTTTATTCACCGAAAAAAAAAATCTATGGTCAATCAAACAAAAAAAAAAAAAAACAAAAAATTATGTTTCTTACTGTCGTTGTTTTGCTTGTTTCCTAGGAAACCCTCAAAGCCCAGAAAAGTATTCATAGTAATGGTGAAAAGAACAACTATAAATACCAACTTCTTCAACTTGCTAAACCAAACAAACACCAATTAGTTTCTGAAGGCAAAGAAAACTCTTTACATACAGCCATGGTTAGCTCATCAAGCTCGGGCTACGGCCTTCTATTTTGCTTGCTAATCTTACTGCTCGTTCCTTTCCGTTCTCACTCAGCCGACCCTGATCCGTTACAGGACTTCTGTTTGGCGAATCTAAACGCTACTTCTTCGGTTAATGGCTTTCCATGCAAGCCTGTCTCAGCTGTCACTTCAGAAGACTTCTTCTTCAATGGACTGAGCGTAGAAGGGAACACGAGTAATGTCTTTGACGCCGCCGTGACCTCTGCGAATGTCTTTTCCTTCCCCGGTCTCAACACTCAAGGGATGTCGATGAACCGAGTTGACTTTGCCACTGGCGGTCTGAATGCTCCCCACTCCCATCCTCGCTCGAGCGAGATTGGGGTGGTGATTAAAGGGAAGCTCCTCGTGGGGTTCGTGACAACAGACAACGTTTTCCACTCCAAGGTTCTGACTGTGGGACAGATGTTTGTGATTCCTAGGGGACTCGTTCACTTCCAACGAAACGTCGGAAAAGGAAAGGCTCTTGCCTTCACCGCCTTCAACAGTCACTTTCCTGGGGCCGTTGTGCTGCCCACAGCCCTCTTCGCTTCAACACCACCGCTACCTAATGAAGTGTTGACCAAGGCCTTCCAAGTAGAGGATCAAGTTGTCAACAGCATAAGATCCAAGTTTGGTGCTTGATTTTACTCGTCTGAACTTGAAAGATTTCCTTTGTTTCGGAAAATTTGTTGTGTTATTCTCTGAATAGTTTCTCTCTTAGTCTTTGGTATTTCTTATGCTTTTGTTGTATGCCTCTTCTTTTCTTTTGTAAGTCATCCCACTATGCTGGTCATTATGGATTATTGATTATTAATTATTAAGTACTATTTCATTATTTACTTGAGCCTCTCTGCTTTTGAAAGGTATTATATACATATGTATTTATGTGTATATATTAACTTCTTTTTTTTGGAGCTAAATTTTAATGGATTATAATGATAGAGGTTGAAATTCCCAAAAAAACCCCGAGGAAGTAAATACCACCCCCCCACGTGATAAATATATTCCTTACGAAGTGGATTGCTCATATACCTCGGCCAATGCAGTGGTGACGACTCAAACCCAAGCATTCAGCGAGGAGAACGAACGCCTTCTCAACCCACCTAAGGAACGTTGGCATATATATAAAGTAACTTTGAGGGAAGGGGATTCGAACTCTAAATCTTGTGATGGAATCAGATGTGCAATTAGTGCTATTTTAAGCCCGCAACTACCTCTTAAGTATTAAATAATAACTTCAGTTAACCATAATCAATGATGTACTTTGTGATAGCAAAAAAAAAAAAAAAAAAACCCTCTTGTTAGCATAGTTTTGTAAGTTTGAACAACTGAATCCACTACTACCGAATTTTTTATATAGGTACAAATACAACAATGAGTACAAAGTATCTAGTCAGATGATACATGCATAGAGATTTGATGGAACTCTACTTTCTTTTGTATTACAATCATAAGAATGGTGATACATTGAGGATTTAAAAAAAAAAAAAAAAAAAAAAAAAAACACATTTCAGAATCAGATATAGAAAATCATTAAACAACAAGTTCCTAAATATTTAGGGAAGAACTTACGAATTTTGCCCCGAGCTTACGTCGGTCTTTCAAAACTACCACCAACCTGCATGTGCAGCCATTCGGGGGGGTGCGAGCCTTGAGCGTACTCCCTTGGTGGTGCTTGCAGGCCAAATAACAATCCTGCAGCATCAAATGCCTGCACACCAAGCTGAGACAGTTTTTCAACCGGTAAAAAATCGCGTTGCAGAACAAAAATCGCCTTAATAAACTACTCCAAAGACATCCAAGATAAGAAAAAATTATTAAAACGCTTGTTCGTCTAGAAATTTCATATAAAAAGAAATAAAAAAAATTTCACAAGGATATTAATTTCCATCTAGGAGCATGGAAAAACATGTCCACATCCCATAGCAGTTCATTGGTTCTCATCAGTCAATAAAAGTAGAGCAGTTAAAGCTGCGAAGAAAATTTTGTACCATGGAAGAGGCAATTCAACGATTTACTTTGGAAAAGAAATAAATAAATAAAAATAAGATAAAATAGATGGTATCCATTTTCGAATACTGTTTTTGGATATTTTCCTATGATTCAAATTGTCAATACTCGGGCCCCAAGGAAAAAAAATGTTTTCTTCATATTCTTCCCCAGGATCAAATTCAAAGACCACTAAAGACATAACTTATTATCCTACTCATCCTAGGGCTTTAGACTTGTATGTCTTGGGACCTATTTTCTCGTGCATTCCTTGAATTCTCAATGTCTACGAACAATGAATAAGAACTGTATTCATCATAAGCCCTTCGACCGAATGAGAAGTGAGTTTAAAAACCATCATGTCTCCCTTCCGAGAAAAGCAAGAAATGGATAATTCAGTGTGTATATATTGGAAATAACTTCACGTGCACGGAGATTTCCTTACATCTTTTGACGGAAAGCCTTCAATGGTAGGGCTCAAATTCATCCTTGAATTTACTGTTTCAAGCTTCATCGACAAGAACTATTAAAAGGAAAATAAATTCCCAGTTAATCAGGCAACAAACGTGTATGATGATAGAACAAAAGAAATTAAGTGGTACGAGTGCTCTGCCGATACCTCAACTTGGCGCTGCAGTGATTGGATGTAATTAATTATCTCATCAAGGACAAGTGCTTTGCCAATAACCTAACCATAAAAAAGCATAAAACTACAAGTAAATTTACTGTGCAAGATACTAAAGTGAAGCTGAAACTTGAAGCCTTAAGAAATATAAAAATTTAAAATTAAGCTGCAAGTTGAAGCCCCTTTTAATCACATGGATTTAAAATAGATCCAAAACGTTAAAAAGTTAAATCCGAAACTTTATCTAGAAAGACACTAGACCTATTATTGGTTTCCTGTGCTAAATTATATGGCATATACAAGCATTTGTTAAAGTAATAAAACAAAAGCAAACTAGATAATTCTTATTAAAAAAAAAAAAAAAAAAAGCAAACTAGATAATTAGACAACAAAAACTACCTTGTTACACCCAGGAACCAAATCTTGTAGAATTTTCATCCTCTCGCTAATTTTCCTCTCTCCTTGCCTGCCAAAACAAGCATATCAGCACGCATGTTGGAAGAACGACTATATTGTTATGTGTTCACATTCATGCTTGTTATGTAAAAGAGTTCAAAAACTTTTTTTTTTTTTTTGCAATCTGTAACTTCATTATCAGAAACTACAAGCTAGAGATGGCTTTTGGAGCATTACTCTCTCAGCCAGACTGTGACTATCAGTAGCTTGGCCCCTTCTTGCTCTGACGTGAATATAATCTTGTTTAGGCGGCTCGGAAGGTTTCGTTGCTTGTTCAGCTGGCTTGTCACCAGCCACTGAACTAGCTTCCGCTTCAGCTTTCGGACCACCAATTTCATATTTTGATCCCACTAATTTCGTCCTTTTACCATTTGTGTTATTCTGTTCCAAAACAAGAGAAAATCAATAGAAACATCAACGAAAATATTAACGCACAAACAGGACCAACAAAATCCAATCCTTGTCTGCTCTCATACATCTTAATTCTCTACAAGATAAGACAGACGCGACATTGTTTCGGACAAGACATATTCATTCGTACCAAATTTCAACTCAAATGAAAAACAATAAAAGATTCTATAAATAGATTAAAATGCCTTAATCACGAACAAAGAAACAACATATACCGATCAAAATCGACACAAAACCATCACACATGATCCAAAATCTGAATCTTAAAGTGGCCAATGAAACTTTATTCAGCTAAGCATCTCATCTCTCACTTGCCAATCGAAAAACCAAGTAAAGATTTTCCCTCTGACTAAAACCCACAAATAAATTCCAAATATTTCTACACTTTAGTCATTTATTATGAGAAACAGAAATGTGGGAAAAATTCCACTTTTATACAAGCAGACAACAGTTACTCGGGAAAAAAAAAAACAGAATTGAGCCAGAAAATCATTATTCCTTTTGCCATTGTAAACAAAAATTTAAAAGAAAGATTAAATTTTCCTCATAATTTACACCCACATACAATAATATCTTAAATTTATCATAATTTAGATTCCAAACTAAACAAAATAATAATAAAAAAAAAAAAAGCAATTTTCAGCCCCAGAGAACACAATTGAGCTGAAGAAATCAAGCAAAAAAGAAATTCAGCCCCCAAAATAATAAAAAAAAATCCAAGAAAACGAACCAATTCATTGGCACTACTAGTGGAGACCATCTTGGAAGACTCGTCCTCGGGGCTCACATCTCTTCTCTTCCTTCCACCGCCGCCGGCGCTCTGCTCGGTGACAGTCGATTCCTCCATCGACCCATCACGATTCGCGGAGGTCTCGGCGAACCCAGCCGGGTTGGGGCCCATATTGGCCACCCGGAGCCCCGACCCGGGCAGCTGTTCGGGTCCGAAGGGCCAAATCTCGGCGAGGCTGTAGGCGGCTGGGTTGGCGGCGGAGAATGAGGACTCGCTGATCAGTGGAGGATCCATTTTTGGTGCTCAGCAGTTGAAGGTCATAATCACGAAGTTCGAATCCGGAATTTGAGCTCTGTGTGACGTGCGGGGGAGTGGCTCTGGGTGGGTTGAGCAGGTGCTGGGTATTTAAGGAGTGAATTGGAAGAGACAAAAGGAAAGATGGGTCTTTTCAGGAGAAAGAGATGTAGAGAGAGAACGAAGGAGGGAGAGAGAGGGAGAGCATTAATGGACGCTGATGAAGAGAGAGAGAGAGGAGAGAGAAAGAGGAAGAAGAAGAAGAAGAAGAAGAAGCAGGGGAAGCAGAGAGTGATCCTTTTGGCTAGATTATGGGGGAGGAGAAGGGGTGCGCATTGCGCCCCCCGCACTTTTTACCTCTATACCGGTTAAAGTAACAGGGCAAGAGAGTAGTTTTTTTTTTTTTCCCTCCTCCTCCTCCCTTCCTCTTAATTTAATTACTAAACGTTGTGCAATTTTGATTTTTGATTTTTTTTTTTTGGTTAGTAAGTTAGTTATAAAGTGATACTAACTAACTTATAAAGTGATACTAATTAACTAATTTTGTTCAAAAATTAAAGTATTACTACAGTATCATGTTTGTTAATTTTTGGGCGAATTTCATGAATGACTATTGTAACAACGATTTTAATAGTTTAGTGTCACTCTAGTTAAAAAAAAATAGAGACCAAAATTACATAAATTTAAAAATTTAATGACCAACTTAACAATTCAACAGTTTTTATGTTTTTTTTTTGTTATTCCCGTGTGTGTCCTTGAACTTCAAATTTATTTTCACTTTGTTCTTCAATTTTAATAACTCTCAATTTGTCTATTGAATTTTGAATTAGTCTTAATTAAATCCTTTGGTTAGAATTTAATTAAAAATAAATGGAAAAGGAGAGCTTAACTATAGTTATGTGGTATTTTTTCCGTTTGGTTTTTTTTTTTAAATCGTAACAAATGGATTTAGTAGATTAATTCACCTATTTGTCATCAACTCTAATAAAAAATTTAATATAAATAGATTAAGTGAGATAACTAAAGTTCAAAAGACAAAGTGAGTTTTTAAAATCTAAGTGGTAAAGTTTGAATAAGTACAAAATTTAGAGACATAAATGAGATGATTTTTTCCTGAATGAAAATAAAATAAGAATCACATGAAAATGAAATGTCGTAAGAAAATAGTTTTCTAATGGAAAAAAAAAAAAAAAAATTGTAGGGAAGCATGACCAATGTAAGACAAGGAATCAATAGAACAAGCAATGCTTGTACTGGACTGTCATAATTTTTTCAATAGACGAAGTGTGTATTAATAAAAAATTGATAGTTTGAATATAATCTCAAGCGTTTATTAAGAAATTCAACTTGAACTTTCATTTACCAAACTATTTGGGAGCAAGTTCAATGTGCTTAAATTAAACTTCCACGGGGTGGCGGGAAGAAATAGTGCTGTCAAGCCGTCAAGGGGGGGGGTATTTAAGTAAGAAACATATTTGGTAATATGGTATTATATTTTGTAAGACAAAGTTTTAGGACTAGCTCTAAATGCATTCCACAAGTAGTAAAGGGTACCCTATTAAAAAGAAAAAAAAAGTGATAAAGGGGACCGGGCACATCAAAAGGGAAATGATTTTACTCGACTAACATTTAACAAGAAAAAAAAAAAAAAAAAATTTAACAGGACAATAATTCAGTGTAGAGTTGAACAACCAACAACGTGACGTGACTTGCAAATAACCACATTTTCTTTTGAGCTTTGACCATAGCTATCTTATTGAATGTACAAGAAGAATTGTTTTTCAATTATTTAAGTAAATTTTAATATTAAAATCAAGTAAATCACGTAATATAGTTAATCCGTATATAGACCTGTTTATCAGGTATCAGATCTTAAAAAATTATTTAAAAAAAAAAAAGGGCATTATACAAAATAAATACCATAAGAAAAACTTTCTTGTACTTTAATCGCTCTAAATATAAAGATTTTTTTTGTAAAAATATAATAAAGTCAATTTAAATTACTAGATCAAAAAAAAAAATCTCCTACCAGCTTTCTAAATGTATACTTAAGGGAGTGTTTGACATTTACACTCATCTCTCTAAATCAAAACCATACGAGCAGCTATAGTGTGCATACGGTGCAGTTTAGACAGAGTTACAGTAAATTGCAGTATTTTTTTTTTTTTTCTTTTTCCTTTTTTTTTTTTAAATCTTTTGGGAGACAGTAAAGAAGTGATGTGGTGAGGCTTTATCGGAGGATCTAAAGATGATTGGACACAGACACACCTCGCGGAATCATTAATTAACTTTGTACTCGCCAGCGAAAACCGCCACGTGTTGGAGTATTAATTTCCGTTGACCGTCAACGAAATGGCAAAAAATGAGTGGGCGACCACTGACAGTGCCACAGAAAACGGTGCGTGTTGAACCGTTCACGCATGAGTCGTAAGAAGGAGTGCAGTGCGTCGAGACATGGGATCACACGCCTGACTGAGTGCATTGGACAAAGAGATCCAGGGGAGTGTGGGGTCAAAGCTTGTCTTTGCTATTATCCTACGCTTCTTCTCATTTTTTTTTTTTCTTTTTTTCTTTTATTTTTCCTCTATGAGATTATTAAGGGCCGTTTTTGTTGACTGATTTGGAACGTAAGTTTTTAATTTCGTTTTCATTTATTTTTTTTAGGTCAATAAAATTATAATTAATTTTTAAAAAATTAATCAATTTTAATTTAAAATTTTCATCTCAAATTTGTCTTCAAAATACATGTTAAAAACAAAAACAAAATTTTGAGATTAAAAAAAAAAAAAAAGAAGAAGACAACAATATTAGGGAGATCGAGGTCATACATTAGTCATTTATAAGTGGTTCTAATATCATCTTGGATATTATGTTTGACAAGAATGGAAAAAAAAAAAAAATAGAAAGGAAGTGTAAGTAAAATGTTAAGGTGAGAAAAAGAAAATATATATATATATATATTTTTTCATTTTGTTATTTGATAGAAAAGAGAGTACGAGAGAAAATAAAATATAAATAAAAAGTGATTAAGATTAAAATAATTAAGTATTTGTCAGGTTTTCTATATTATTTTATTTTCAAAGTTGGATGAAATTTTTTTTTTTTTGTTACTAAATAATTTGGATGGATTAAGAAAAGGTAGACCTCAAGGATTTATAACTTCCTTTCTTACTAATTGCACCTCTCTTAAACAACCAAAATTTCTTTTCTTCTTCAAAATCCATTTTTTACCTCCAATTTCTTTCCTCTTCGTTTTCCACTCTACTACACATAAGCTTACACATTTAAATTTCTACATGGTTGTAGTATTTAACGCTAATACTCTTACTCCTAAACATTTTCTTAAAAAAGAAAAAAAGGGAAAACAAAAAAACAAAAAAACAAAAGTTCGTCTACAAAAGTACTATATCAAGGTCGAAGACCCTTTTTGGTGAAACAACAATTGGGTGAAGCTTTGAAGTAAAAAATGTTGAAGAATTGCATAGATGAAAAATGGTCTCCCCTACACTTTCTACTCATTTATAATTGATTACGTAGGTCTTTTTAACTGTATTTTTACAAACATGACCTTAAATGAAAATGAGTACGATATTGACATGACATAACTAGTCTTATAAATGAAAATTGATCTAAAAAATACCTTATGCTAAACCAATGCCTTTCAATAGAAAGAGAAACATAAGTTTTCTAATGAATTTAGATACAAAACGCAACAAAAGCATTAATCAAAAAGTCCAAAAATGACAAATTTTTTTTATGCAAATAATTTCCTTGGAGAAGCTAAATCCTTTTAACCTAGGCATTCCAACAACAATGAAAGAGTTGATGATAAAATACAAGGGACAAAAACGCTTCCCAATTTGCTTGGGAACCATTCCCCATCCACACATTTAAAGTTGTTATTACTATTGATGTAAAATATGGTTTCCCATCTCATTCTTGATAGAGAAAGACATGAAGCAAGCCATGTGTGGATAAAGGGATGGAGCTTGTGATAAAATAGTAAATGCACAAATTCTTTCCTAACTACCATAGGTGGAAAAAAAAAAAATTCTATACTTGAATCTATCAATATTTGCTTTAGTTGCATTATACTCTATGACACGTCTTTATAGTATGTGAGATCTATGTTGTCATGAAAGAAACTTATGAATTGTTAATGAAATGAATGAAAAGAAAATGAAGTACAGCAATAGTTGTCAATATTACAATTCGGTTCGGGTTATCGAATTGAGACTGTTTTTTGACATTGTTTAAAAAGTTTTCTACAATGTTTATTCTCATAAAATGTTGTATTTATTTTTCAAACCTACGATCCAAATAAGAGCTTAATGTCTATTTTTTTTAAGATGAACCATGTAATTCAATGTCAGTCAGTTTGAATCACCATTTTGATATTGTTTTTTGACACTATTTAGAAACATTTCTACAAATGTTTTCTCTCATAAAAAAATTTAATCTACAATTCAAATTTACTTTCTAAACCTATGATATAAACGACAGCTTAGTGTCTGTTTTCTGAATGTATTGTGTAATTCAATCTCAATTATTGGATGAAGAAAATAAACAATTTGAGACGTTGATATTTTGTAGACATTGTCCTATTTAGCGTGCCCAACTTGTTTAGCTGAAAAATGATGCTCAAGTAAGCAAAGTATATATTGAAGCCAAAAAGGTAACATTGCTCACTCCCTAGGATAGTTTTCAACTCTCGAGTGGCTCCCATTCTTTCCAATCTAAGCTGTCTAGTGATTTCACTTATGGGTGTGTGAGAGGGACTAGCCTCCTTTTTTTTTTTCTTTTTTTTTTAATATATTTGTAAACGAGCCTGAAAAGACTTTTTGGGGGATCAGAATGTTTTCAGAAGTGGTCTTGTTATGGGGCTTTTCTTTAATAAACATGATTGAAAATATATAGAAATTGGAATCTGGTTTTTGAGATATAGATAGAATTACCATAGGTCACTTTCTTGGTCACATCATTTAATTTGGAAATTCCAGACAATAAGGGTAATATGCCTCATGCTAGTTCTCATAATTTTACATCAAATGTTGTGTCAAATTACATGTGACAGATAAAAATCCACGACAACACTAAAAAATAATGAGAGAGAGAGAGAGAGGTATTTACTTGAGATTGGGAAGTGTAGGTGGAATGACAAGTGAAGATGTAAACATAACATTTGATTAATCAACTTGTTAGATATAACTAAGCTCTAAATTAATTTATTAGGTATAGATAGTATGCATATATATATATATATATATAAATCTGTTCGGCTGTCGGACTGAAACGACAGTTGTAACAATTTATTTTGCATCTTGTAAGTATTAGTTGATTTTCATGTAATTTTCTATTTAAAATCTTATAATATGAACTTTTTAATACTATCAGTGCAAACGACAAACACCATAAAAAATATCATATTAAAATCAGTTAGTTATTATAATAATTAAAAATAATAATTATCATTATGTACAGATGTCATATAGGAGAGCTCTCGTGTATAAATATTATACTATCTATAAAAGAGGTATAGATGTATTATAATGTATAGAATATGTTCTAGTCACGTGAAGGGAAGATGGTGGCTTTTAGAAGGTAAAGCAAGTCCATCATCTTGAAGAGTGATGCAAGTGATTAAATTAATTTATGTGGCTAAATAAATGTTTGCATCGGTTTGTGAATAATAATAAATTAAAAAAAAAAAAAAAACACCTTAATTGGTTGGTGTCCCTAATATCACTTTTGTATGCTTATAGCAGAGAACAATTAATAAGCCACTTTCAGAGAAGGGCAAAAAAAAAAAAAAAAAAAAAAAAAAAAAAAAACCAGAGATAGAGAACAAAAGAAAATTCCACATCTCTATTTGAGGGAGTTCATCACAAGAACAAAGGCAAATTGGGTCACTCTATCGAGAAAGCACCTGAACAATATAAATTTAAATATCATTATACTTATATGACATAATAAATTAATACTAAATTAATATGAAGATTTTGCAATTTCTAGGTGGCATATTTTGATTCGACTGGTATCTCCCCTTATTTCTATCATTTTTTTTATGTCT
This sequence comes from Ficus carica, assembly GCA_009761775.1. Lineage (NCBI taxonomy): Eukaryota > Viridiplantae > Streptophyta > Magnoliopsida > Rosales > Moraceae > Ficus > Ficus carica. The sequence continues at coordinate 5,837,024 of CM019744.1, read as the reverse complement.
ATTCACTAATATTTTGATACGTGTTCAATTAATATATATTATTTTGAGATCTTAATTAATATATATTTTATCTAACTTGATATGATATTATAATTAAAAAAATATTTTTAATTAATGAATCATGATGTTATTAAAAGGATATAAATAAGATAGGAATAAGGGAAGATAGAAATCGAATCTAACATGTTTATAAAAGTATATTTGAAATGCAATTGTTTCTTTTAAAATTTTTTAGGAATAGCTTAATTACATAGTATCAATAATACCATTCACGTAAATTTTACGAAGTTACGCAATTACAAAAATGATGCGAATTTTTATTATATTTTAAAATATTCCGCCTTTTTTTTTTTTTTTTTCTGTATTTCAATATTATTGATAACATTATGCTGTATGTCTAACTCACTTTTCTTGTTTCTTGTTTCCTATTCCACTCCCCCTTTTATTTTATTTTTTCTTTTTCTCTCTTTTTGCTGAGCACTAAAATCTTTCCTCGTGACGATGTAAGGAAGCATTTAAATTCACGATCAAGAAAGTTTGGGACTCTTGTAGGTTATAAGGTTGTGACTCAGAACATAGCTCTAATTTCAACTCTCTTGTCCCAAAAGAAAATAAGGTTATGACATTAAAAGTTCTCAAGAGCTTTAACAAAGTTTTAGAAGGACTTTGGCAATTTAGTACGATATCGAAGAAAGTGGTCCAATGTTTGGGAGCATTTAGTAATTCAATTATGGTGCACATCCACCAGTCATACTAATAAATGGCTATGTCATATAAGGTTGGTCCAAAATTTCTTCATGTCGGTCACAACTAAGAGGGAACCAATCCACGCTCTCGTCAACTATTCTAAGAGATCCATACACGTCAATCACACGATCTAATTATTAAAAACAAAAAGTACGGATATACATATAATCGAATTTCTGATAGATAAGAAAGATAGCTGCTTTGCCATTATCACCTATTGATATATACCGAATGGTAGTGGCATAGCAGACAAAGACATGAAGATTATCAAATTTGCAATTCTTAATGACATGGTACCCAAATTCATCAACATGGTTTTCCTAGTTGTGCTTGCTATTAGAAGATGATGCTGCGAGCTGGATGACTCAGAGTTTTTGGTCCCATTTTGCTAATTTCTTAATTGGAAACACCAGGGCCCTATTTGTGTCCTACCAAGTTAAAATAATTTTGGGGACCCCAATATGCTGTCAAAAGTGTTACATCGTCCGGTTATCATATAAAATCAATTAGTGATTTATCAATTTATATGTATAAATTTCACATATAAATCGACTAATGAAATAAAGGTTCTTGGGAAAAGAAAAAACCAAGGTTTTGTGACCTTTTAAGATGGTATAATGCTGCAATGTTGGTATAAAATTCAGACAAACTTGCCATACTTCTGTAACATAAAATGCAGGCTGTCCTGCCTTTTCTAAGCATTGGAGAATCCTATGTGTTGGAGCGGTAGTCCTAATACCAATTTGTATCTCGTCACCTCTATTGTTCATTGCCTTATTCCGCCTTGTGGTATGTCGGTTGTCTACCTGCAGTATGCGGAGGATCTCTGATGCTCAATTCGGCGGGTGAATGCAAAGTATGGTAGTGAAGTACAACATGCCTTGAACCTTTGAAAATGGTGTGAGGTTCTATTTTTACAGAGGGCCCAGTCAGGGCACGATTCGTTGATGATAGACTCGTTGCAAGGATTCACAGGGGTTGTACCTCGAACGCGTCATCTCATCCTTTTTCGCACAAAGTGATGGCTTCCCGACAGCTGCTCGAAATCGAGTAGGACTATAGTGACATCCTTGTCCCCCCGTGCTCATTCGTACCTCAACCTTGAGGCCTAAGAGCTAAGGTGGCAGGAGGAAGCACATCGAGCATAAGACCTTGAGCCTGGTGTGTCATCATTTCGACCGCAGAACAGGCTCGAGCCTGAAGGGTCATCAACTCGAACTCAACAAGGCTGCGGTGCATCTTCGAGTGAAAGGTAAAGCCATCTCGAGGCAAGGCATGCCGTCTCAAGGTCCGATGACGCCTATGCCTTTCTCAAGTGTGCGGTGACACATGGCGTGTCGTCATTGATCAAGGGAAATTAGCCCAATACTATTATTTAGTGTCACTGGCCAGAGGGTATGGTGAGAACAAAAATTTGAAAGTTTGTGACATAAATGGCAAATATGAGAAGACAATGAAGTGCATATTTTCAATCTCAATCATTGATACCGACGAATTTACTTGTGCTACATAGTTTCTGCGTGACATGATGACAGCTAGGAAAGTTACATGAGAAATCAAGTGTTTTGGAACTGGTGTTTCGAAATATTAGCTTAAAAAAATATTCGTCTGAAAATATATTTCTTAAATTTTCAAAATCTTAATTGCTGGGATGTTTGTAATTAAACTTGAGTGCAGAGAAAACAATGTTGTAACTTTTTTTTTTTTTTTTTGGTTTTTTTTTTTTTAATTTCAAAACATTGTTTTTATTGATTCCGAAACAGCTCTGATTTCCGGAACCGTAAACTTTCGGAACGTGTAGAAAAGCCATAGAGCGTCTTCTTGAATCAACCAAGGGGCAGTGACTTTTTGGTAGGGTTGATTTCCTGCTGCTTCTCAAGGCAGAATGATATAAGAGTTTCAATATATTTTAGTACCTTTTCTTCTTTGTTTTTGCTAAGAAATTTTTAAAGTACTTTTGACCCCTTAATTTTCATAATATCGATATCGACATAAATCGGTAGTCCAATATTACGAAAATATCAGAAATATTATCGATATCGGTAGAAATATTAAAAAAAATTATGAAAATTACTACAATATACTTTACAATATATTATTAAAAAGATACATAAATACACAAGTTTTATACAAGAAACATTTTATATCTTACATACCTTAATACTAAAAGTTAGTCCTATGATATTCATACATAGTTGGGATGTCATCATGATTCAAGCAAAATTAATCTCATGACATATTATTATAATAGAATTAAATATAGTTATAAACATGTTATATTTAGGATTGTTGATCTCTTCCCAATCTATTTTCATAAATAAAAAATTATGCAAAGGTTGTAAAAAGCCAAAATAGAAGATTATTATAGTATGCTCAAAAAGATAATAAATGGTAAAAATTTTAGAAAATTTTTAAACTGCAATTTCAACCCAAAATTTTCGATATTTCTACTGAAATTTCCGATATTTTCTCAATATTTCCCAATATTTTATAAAAATTGAACTACGTTTTACCGATATCGATATTTCCCCGATATTTTGGTAGAAAAGATATTACACCTAAAAGATATTTCGGTACCCATCAAACACGACAATTTAAGTGACATGATCACGTAGAGGTGTAAATAGGGGCCGCTTGAAGGAAAAAGCGAGCCGGACAATACCCGCAAGAATAAACAAAGGTCAGTCTAACCAGACCCTATACCCCACCAGATCTAGGGCAACCCAAGGGATGGCCTTGTATTTTATATGTAAAGGAACTAAAACATGTAGCTCATTTTGGTTCCAAGGTTCAAACTTTACTTAAAAATCAACAAAAATTATAACTAGTGTTTGAAAAGTCAGCCAACTCCAACCTAAAAATTTCATTCCAAATCGGTATACCAAATGCACCTACACCATACAAGCCGGCTCGGTCAATCAGCTATAGATCTAAACCGAACCTACACGTCACGTAAAACCGGGCTAGGACAAGGAGACGGGCCATGGCCGGTCCATTTGAGCCGTCCCATATTTACGACTCTGTTGACTTGACATGATAAGTAGAGCAAAGGAAACCTGCCCTCAACATGAGATGTCCCACAAGAGTCGTGTCAAAACAAGACTACCACACCACAACTTTGAATTAATGCAGATAGGGCCAACGGCCACAATCGTTACTATCTCAAAATGAATGCTTTTGCAGTGAGGAAATGAAATTGCCTTGTACACAATGCTCAGGGTAAAAAGAAAAACCATACAAAACAATTCCATATCACATCTACGTCAATTAATGTATCACCCACCATACAATTTTGATTATATGATTGATTCAATATGTTCCTTCATAGTTTCCTAATTCTAATAAATCGGTGCACCAAACACACCTACATTATACAAGCCGGCTCGGTCAATCAGCTATAGATCTAAACCCAACCCGCACGTCACGTAAAGCCGGGCTAGGACAAGGAGACGGGCCATGGACGGTCAATTTGAGCCATCCCATATATGCAGCACTGTTGACTTGACATGATAAGTAGAGCAAAGGAAACCTACCCTCAACATGAGATGTCCCACAAGAGTCGTGCCAAAACAGGACTAACACACCCCAACCTTGATTTAATGCAGATAGGGCCTAAGGCCACAATCATTACTATCTGAAAATGAATGCTTTTGAAGTGAGGAAATGAAATTGCCTTGTACACAATGCTCAGGGTAAAAAGAAAAACCATACCAAACAATTCCATATCACATCGACATCAAATAATGTATCCCCACCATACAATATTTGATTATATGATTGATTCATTATGTTCCTTCATAGTTTCCTAATTCTATTAAAACTTCCCAAAAACAAAAAGAAAAAAAGAAATGTTCATACCCTGTGAGGAAATTTCTGAGTGACATGTGAATATGTGATGATCTAGTGATGCAAAAAGATATATCCTATATATTTTTTTCAACTTTTTTAAAATAAAAATATATAGTGGTGATTGGTGAAGGAGAAAAGCAGGCCCGTCCCATGGGCCATGGCACAGCTCAACTATCGAACTATTCTTTTATTGTACAAAAGTCAAAGCTCATCTTTGCAAGTCTAAAATTTTAAGGGAAAAAAAAAAAAAAAGAGTTTGTCATGTGTCTCTGTGACCTTCAATGCATACCACCCAACCTAGACTTGAATAGACGAGAAAATATAATTAATATAAACAGATTAGATAAGAAAAATGTCTAGTGAAAAGCAATGGACACGTCTCATCATTTTTTTTTTTTGGATGTATCATTTAACTGTTGGATGATGAAAAAAATACGATACGAGTTGTTGGAAACTTTGAAGGCAAAAGCTACTAACTTTTATTTTTAACTGTTGAGATGTTTCTTTCTTCTATCATCTGGTGGTTGGAAATTGGAGTGCATACATTAAGAATGTACTATTCTTTTCACCAAATGCTAAAATACTTACATTTAGGGTGTACTATAGTTTTTCACCAAATGTTAAAATACATATATGGTGTGTGTGTGTCTATATATATATATATATATATATATGTGCAAAGGCTACCATTCCTCCAGTGTAACTTTTTTCTAAACAATTTATATCAATTAGTTGATTTACTTATAACTTTATGTACAATTATGTGTAAGATGATACTATTTCCCACTACCTCGGATTGTTGTACAACCATTCAGATTGTTTTAAATGGTGTCAATTGAATGAAGGGTGAGTTAGTGGGAAATAGTATCATGTTACACATAATTGTACATAAAGTTACAAATAAGTCAACTTGTTTAAAAGAAAGTTACAACGCAGGACCGTCCCAGTGGAGGACCGTAGAAACGCCCTATACAAATTTATATTTGGAAGGAGATATTAAAATACTGATGTACGTGGGATAGCAAAAGCGGTTTCTCCACTACTAACCCAAACATAATGGGTAATATCAGACTACTTAAAACAGGTGCCATGTTCAAAAAAAGCAGGGGAGACAAAAATCATCTCTTCATACTTTTCATTCAGGATAACTAATGTACAAATCTAAAATGAGGAGAGATAAAAGTATGGTTTTAGCTATCATGAAATCCCTATTATACTCTTTTTTTTTTTTTTTTTCTTGGAACTTTCCATCTGTTTGTGACAACTTCAATCTGCTCTTTGTACAGTGGTTTTAAACAAGAGGATATACAACTTTTGATCCATTGAGAAGTATAGAAACCCACCTACAGAATGCGTCACAAAGGACCCAAAACTCGTCCCTACAATACAATGCCATGCTGGTCCATATACCCCATCAAACTCCTGCAGAAACAGAAAAAAAAAAAAAAAAAAAAAAAACAAAAAACAAAACAAAACCCCATTCATTTAACCAATCAACTCCAGATTCCAAGTATTCACAGGAAAAAAGAGAAAAGAGAAAAAAAAAAAAAAAAATAATCACCAAGAATCTCAATCAATGATGAGACTTTTAATCTCTAGTTGGAGCTTTAACTATCCCAAAAACTGAATAACATGTCATTAAACTTTCGAAAAGACTTTTTTGACAAAAAAAGGTGGACCCTTTTGTTCCAAGCTTTCAAAAAGTCATATTATTAGTCCCTAAAACACAACTTTTGGATCATTAGAGTTTAACATAACATTGGTAACAACGACATTAAAAAGGTTGTAACAACAAGAAATCTACTTATCAAATGCTAATATCACACCATCATCAAGATCATGAACTAAAAATATCGTCATACAATACTGAATACACACACACACACACACAATCTATAACAACACTAGTAATGATTATTACCTTCTTGAGAGTTAAGGCAAGTGTTTTGGAGGTGAACTTTTCCATGCTATCATGAGTCTTTCTTGCACACTCCACGGCATGGACCTGCATTAAAGGTGGCATATCAACCAAGAACACTTTCACCCCATTACTCGCAAACACATCCGCAAGCTCAACGTGGGACCCACAAAACGAACTCCTCCTACTTCTCCCACCTCCTGCCAACGGCAACAACGACGACGGAGAAGAAACCACCAAATTTCTCTCCCAGCCAAACTTCTCCTTCTTCTTTTCCTCTCCTTCTTCTACTTCTTTAGAACCATTCAAAGAAACCAACTTTTCACCTTCTTTTTCCTGTAAAACTTGGAAAAACTTCTTCTTTTCCCCTTTGGGCTTGCTGTTATGGAGGATTTGGGAGGTGGGTTTTTGATATGAGCCGATTCTGTGATCTAAGTTGAGAGATTTCGAGAGGTTTTTGGTGGTGGACATGGAAAACAACGAAATGGAAGAGGGTTTAATGGTATCTGGGTTTGGAATGGTTTGGCGCTGAGAAGCTGTGGGCTTTGGTTGTTGTCGTTTGAGGAGAAGGAGGTTGGTGGGATCCATGGACGACGCCTTGGAATCTGGGTCGGTTGCTAACGTGCGCCGCTGGGAGGTGCGTTGAGACATGGCGGTGGTGAATGGAGAGAGAGAGAGGAGAGAGAAAGGGGTTGGGAAATTTGGGTTGAGTGTTTATAAGGGGAATTTTCTGATATGTTGTGTGTGGGGTCCACTGAATGGGGAATTTTGTTTTGTGTAGGATGATCATGGGGTGGTGATCTGGTCTAATCAGATCAGATCAGATCTAACGTGCGCCGGGAGCTGAGGACAAGGGGGAGTTACATTGTTGTGTGTTAGCTTTTTTGACCGTTGACTTCATCCACGTTTTTTGGTCTGGTTAGACTATGTACGTTCCTCTAGGGCAACAACATTAATGTATGTGATCTTCTTGTGGAACATGGAAATCCCCCGGCTTTTAATTATTTGTATACTGCAGTTTTAGTTATTAGATAAACCGTATTATTAATGATGGAGCTCGAATAGAATATATGATTCTTTTTTTTTTAGATAAATTTGGAATTTACGATTTCAGATTAGATCAATTCAGAATCAGATTTAAATTGATAACTTCTATCACATCAAAAATTTTATATATCCTGTAATGTAGACACTTATAAATTATATCGTTAAAAAATGAATCTAACAGCGAGAATAGTAATACTTATAGGATAAAGTTAGTGACTTGTAGCATAAATTTTGCCTTTTGGAGCTCATTAACGTCAAATGATAAGAGCATTCAAAAGAATGGATAGTCATTTATTGGTGGATAGAATGGCAGTCCCCATTTATTCCTACAGCATGGGTAAGATAGAAAGTCCCAAAATTTTTCATGTTACACCCCACAACAAATGTCCCTGAAAGTTGCTCAATTCCTTTACGCAAATAACAAATGAGAAATAATGAAACATGTCAAAGAAAGAAATCACAGCGTGGAATCTCGTGCATAAACCGACATTGTAGAATACAAATAAAGATCTAGAAATATTTGAAAAAGCCAAATCTATCTTTATTTCTTTCTTTTTTTCCTTGTGATTACGGCAGTGGACTTTAGATGCAAAAATTAAAGGCACAGCCGACAAGGCTTGCTCTATCTGCAACTTGATCAAAATCCACGGCGGCTACATTATAGCCAGAACTATTTTCTTTCAGGAATGACTCGCTCATATGTTGTAGAGTTACTCTAGTTTTATAGGACTACACGGACTCAAACTGTGGACCTTCTCTGTAAAACAGACTAAACTTACTATTATCAAACTAACTTGAACTGTTTCAAACCGGCCAACCAAAGCAACAACTATCACCGAGTAACCAGAAGGAGTGATAAGACTCATGCTCTCTCGACTAAAGATTTTGGATTCAAGTCATCACCGCCATAGTGATCTGGGGGCTCTACTCTTTTGGAATTATCTGGATACATCATCCTCTACTTCTATAAAGCTTATTTTTAAACCGAAAAAAGAAAGAGCAACAATTTCTATGTTAACACAAAGGGTACATCGTCATGTTGTAAGGTAACCATTGAAAGAATGGAATACAGACGCAAAATGGGGGCACAGAGAGAGATTATTTTTACAGACTAACATTAAACATTTCCTAATTACAACATCATATCAAGTGAGATGTAAACCTCCGATCTCTAGTGTTATATCTCCTACAGATATACAATGAGAATGGCTAAGTTATAAATAACAAATAGGATCTAAAGCCACCAGACTACAGTTTAGTACATTCAAACTCAAAGTTTACCCCGACTGGTGCTCCGAAATTAGCTTTGAAATTAACCTCATGTCACGTTCAAGAGTGGAACTACCATAATTCTTCTTAGTTCCACGGACTTGGCAACCGAGAATCTCTAAAAGTAGAAGTGCCCCCAGAGGCTGCAGGAGATGGAGATGATGCAATGTAATTTGTTCCCGAGACGGATAACGTCGGTAGATTTGCAGGATGCCCCTGGTGAGCCACGGGAGTAAACCGCAATGGACTACCAGTTGCCCCTAAGCTTGTTCGGGAGGTTGGGTGAGAAGCCTGCAAGCAGATGCAAAATGGATCGAATCAGCGCAGCAAACTGAAGAAAAGGCTCCAGATTAACCTTCAAATTTAACCATAATATGCTTTGTAGAGAAATCATATGTCTGGATCCTAATTAGTTCGATTTGAGTTATGCAACCATGGCATGGGAAGACGATCAAATTTATCCAGTCAAGAAATACCCAACAAAAAAAAAAATGCACTTTCTGACGTAAAATGAGCGAAGCTCATCCAAGAATCAGCAAAGTGTAGCCTACCCGAATTTCACAAATAGAATATTCTCAATGTATTATTTGTCACAAAATGGCAAAAGCTAACACAGGAATCATCATGAACAAATCAAAGAACATCTTGTTAAATATGCTTAGACACTTGATGAAAATAGCAATACCACATTGTGTTGAATGAACGGAGGCCTTCTAATCGGAGACTCCGAAGATGGTGATGTGCTGTTCATCCGGAATATTTGCCGAGAATGAAAATTCTGATTTGAAAGAGCATCGGTTTCTGCTCCTTCTACATCCCCACTAAGATTTGGCTCCGAGCCCATTCTAAGAGCAACATGCCGTGTCATAGAAACAGAATCATTGGTGGCATCCACTTGAAGCGGAGCTGATGGGCGAACAGCAATTCCATGCATATTAATCCGCCTCTTTAATTCCTCCTCTGCATGTAAAATCTGTAAACAACCAGCAACCAATTCAAAGATTAGCCCATACACCATTGCAAAGCTACAACACGGAGTCTTAAAAGCTAGAAAAATGTTCCGAATACGAGTAATATACCTGCTTTAACAATAGTACTAGATTGTGTTTCTTGTTATTCAAAACTTGCAACTTCTCCTCAACTTCGGTTTTCCTTTTCTGTTTCTCATTCGGCAGGTCCTCTTTTATTTCCCTCTACAAAGATACAAGAACAAATATGAAACATAGCATCAAATGAAAATGTAAAACCACATAACTTGACATCAAGGCTTTAGGGGAGTGAAAACCGACATCGACAACATATTGATTATCATATCAATTAGAAGAACAGGCCGGAGACGTTTAGAAAACGCCTAAGATTTATTTCTTTTGGATATCATTTTTGTTATATCAATCTGGGTATTTCCACATCTATCATTGTAAATTAGTTTCCAACCATGGGCGGAGCCCCCATGGCTGAGTGGAGGTTTCCACCCAGGTAAACTTTTCTTTTGTTTTGTTTTGTTTTTTTTTTTTTTTTTTTTAAATTACAATTTTACCTTAACACTTTTCTCATTTCACCCCACGGAAATCTTATTGCCCCATACAAACCATCTAAAAAATTTATTCTTTAATATAAGTCCTAATTGAAACAATAAACTGGCTTCGCGGCCGCTGTTTCCAATGGAATGAAATTGCCATCTTCATGTGATTACAGGATAACTTAACGATAATTTCACACATAACTTCATAAAAAAGATAAAGTGTTCGAATCCCCACTGCTAATTTCCAAAAAAAAAAAAATGCCATCCTTATTGAAAATATACACACATATACACACACACACACAAAAGATATACAACATACAAGATTTGATCCTTATTCACAAACACAAATTAATTTATATAAACATTAAAATCAATACCGACATTAAAAAAAAAAAATTCGAACTGCTACATTTTCAATTCACTATTCGCTTGAAAGAGTAAAACATCATTAACAAAATGGCATTCTTCTGATAATATATTCACATTAAAAAGAAAAACGTAGCCAAATCTCCCATACCTCGGAATTAGGGTTAGCAAACTCCTCAACTTTCTGAACCTCCACGACTTGGGGCTTTGCACCGTCGTCCACCGGATCACCGCCTCCCTCCGGCGCGTTAGGTTTAGGCTCAGGCAACGAATCAGAGTTCTCGACCGGCTTCTTCTCCGCAGAGCCATTAAAGTTCGAATCTTTCCCGTCCTTGCTCTCGCCGGACGGCCCTTCGCCCCAATCGGCGGCGACCTTCTCCGTTTTCGGTCGAGTCTCGGGACGGGACGCACCGGGATCCTCCTTCGGAGGTTCTTGTTGGTGGTCGGAAACTGAGGTTGGGTTAGGGTTAGAGGAGGTGTCGGCGGAGGAACGGAGGCGAGAGAGGGCTCGGGAGCGGCGGGACAAAAGGGCTCGGAAGTCTTTGAGGGAGATTTGAGGGGTCGGCATAAGCCATCGCCGAGGGACCTCGGAGACTCTGTGGAGGTTTCCTCTGTACAGCGATATCGCCACCATTTTTGGGAGGAACTCGTTCTTTCCTTTCCTTCTCTCTCTTCTTCTTCTTTTTCTTCTTCTTCTTTTTTTTCTTTGGTAAATATGTGGTACATTCCCTTTAATATTATTTATTCACGATAATTATAATACACCCTACCTTATTGTATTATATTTTAAGAAATAATTAAAAAAAATTAAAAAAACATACCAACCTTCATCGGTGAAAGGTTGAGGGCTCCTCGCCAGGGGCTCGATGTCAACCGGGGGGGTCAGGCGGGGTTCGTCGAGGTCGGGAGGGGCAGTTGAGGGGAGGGGGCGCAAGGGAATCTTGGGGGGATCGAGATCGTCGCCGTGGGGAAGGAAGAAAGAAAAAAACCTTCAACGTGTTTGGCTCCTCGCTCGTAATCCACCGGGTTGGAGGCGACATCGCCGCGAGGGGGGGGGGGGCGAGTCGAGATCGGGGCAAGGGGGATCGTCGGAGATCATAGGGTGAGCCAAGCCAAGATTGGGGTCAAGATCCAATGTGGGCCGGGGGGGGTGGTTTGTGGGGAGATCGTCACCAGGCTGGAGGGAGCGGATCTAACAGGGGGTTCGTCGTTGGGGGGTCAGGGGGGCCAGATTTGGCTCGTCGTCCGGGGAGAGAGGGCTTGGGTCGTGGGCCCGAGGGGGGGGGCGCCAGGGTCATCGAGAAGGCTCGTCGTCCAGCGGGGGGCGCCTGGGTCGTGCATCATAAGTCTCAAATACAAGCAACAACTTAACTGTTGAAATTCATCCAACGGTCATAAAGTGAACTCTACCAATATGATATATAAATGAGACTCTACTGCAAACTTTCTCTTTTTTTTCTCTGATTTGTATTATTTTCACTTTTCAGCTTTTTACGTTACTTTTTTTTTTTTTCCTTTTTTGGCTTGGAATTTTCAGTTACTAATTTGCCATTTCTTTTGCCCTTTTTTTTTTTTTGGCATTTTTTTATTATATTATTATTATTATTATTATTTTGGAACTGTGATTGTCGAGCTTGTAAATACATTGTTATTGGTCGAATTTTACGAATTTTCCCTCATGTCATCTTTAAATTTATTTTTCTAAATTTTGAAACACCTTTTTTTAAAAAAAAATTTATAAAACAGCACATCAGACATACATAAAATAAGCAAACTCATTAATTAATTTCTTTATTTATTATTAATTAAAATAAGCAAACTCTAAAGTCGCATATTTTTCAAGGAAAAAACCATATTGGACTTACATGTCCATTCTCCCTAAAAGGGCAGAATAACCTTCCTTCTTATCACTAAACATCGCGTCCTGCTGCCCGACGGACTCTCTTGCTGCTGCCGTTGCCTCAACTTGCACTGCAAATATCGGCGGCTGACAATCCTCCTGATCTTGTGTCAGCCCGAGATTGAGCTTCTCCATCCTCTGGTCAATATCCTTCAGGTGTTGATCGATCACCCAGCTGAGATCAATCAAATCTGGGAGACTCACACTCTGCAGGTTATTTGGCTCCATCTGGGCTTGGAACATGAGCAGCGTGATCTCCTTCTCCCTATTCTCCTTCCTTTGCTTCTGCAGTTCCTCGTTTGCCTTGGCGATGCACTGCCGGAGAAAGCACTCCTCCTCCTCCATCTCCTTCATCTGCCGTAACTTGGTCAGCGAAGGGTAAACCTCCGGTTGAGCGTGGTCGGGGCTGTAGATTATCGCAGAAGCATCTACATCACAGAGAGTTCTCATTTCACTCATCTTCTTGATCAGTCCCTCCTTTTTCTTCTTGTACATGGCTTTTCTCGCTGCGTTGCTGGTGATGTAGACCAGTTTCACCTTCTTTCTCATCACGGCTAGGCAAAAAAGAAAAAAGAAAAAAAACATACACGAGTAGAAAAGAAGATAAAAGAGAAAAAGAAGATATAAAATGATTGTATGGGTTGGGGGTATTTATAGTAAAATTCTAAACAATTAGACTCAGTGAGTCAAGATGTAAGAGTGGTCCCGAGTTGGATTGTTTAGGAATGCTCGTACGTTTATGGCTATAAGAGATATTGCAATGAAGACAGATTTAGCATTACTTTCATTGTTGATTTATTTCTAATTTTTTATAACCGTAACGTCCCAATTTTTTCGAACATTAATAAACTTACTTAATCTTAAATTAAGACAGTTTTAATAATTATTTATATTTGATTCCAAAATTACAAAACTTTTTTCTTTTTAATTTTTGAAAAACAAAGCATACTTGTGTTCAGAGAGTTGAATAAACTAAAAATTAACTAAGGAAATAGAAAAATATAAACAATAAACATCACATTAAAATTCATACTTAAATAGTATTTAAAAGCTAGAAAATCATGTGAGTTAAAATGAAAAACCTAAAGTCATTTTCTCATGAAGTACTCTTACTAGTTTAGTAGTACCAAAACATTTAAACAAACTTATAAAAGATAATTGGTGCAAAATAATATAAGAAGTTTAAATGCAAAATTAAATTTATAATGGTATTACACTCCCTTCCTTCATCGCTTCCGCACCGCTTCGTCAATCCAAAAGACATCTAAGTGACGGACTCCTTACCAATATTACCTACAATGCGAACACACACAGATAAGCTTTCGCTCAGTAAGTACAAATTATATCTCATAAAATATTTTTATATAATATATCATCACACGACATATAATACACAACATGAATTTTAAAAAAAGCATGTGGTATATATGTGTTCAATTATACTTTATTAGATATCTTGTCTACTTAAGGACCCTTGTGTACGTACCTACATACGCACAACTAATGGGGAGTTACGAGAGCAACCCTCTAATAACTTTCAAGGTCATAACTTATAACTTTCGTTCTTCTCACATCCTTATATTATTTAAAGGTTAGTACAACATTCAATCCTATCTTTCATCAGTCCCATTCTTATCAGATGTGATAACATGCAGATTTACATATCACTATACATATACTTTTATGGCATAATTACCTATGAGGCATGTAGATAGATAATATTATGCCCATCAAATGCTTAATCAAAGCAATACATATCACTCATATATCAAGGCAATTTATAACAAACATAGAACTTCAACAAAGAAAACATTTTATTTCATACTGTATGTGAGGTTTGTACTTGTCTTCTGTGCTTAAACTTCCAGAGTAGTAGCTCTTACCTTATAAGTTTGAGGAATTGTCCAGACTTGATAATATTTCGTTGTTAGAAACAATCATGGTTTTATATAAAATAAGGTGAGCTTAATTTACTTGCTTTGTAACTTGCCTTAATAATTAATTCCTACTAATTATTGTGTCTAAAAAAAAATTTATACTAATTATCATTTAAGTAATTTAATTTAATTGATTAATTAAATGATTAAATATATAAATAATCAATCAATCAATTAATTAGTTAGTTAATTAGGTAGTCTTAGTTATTACTTTATTTGATTAAGTAATTTTAAATTAATTACATAATTTTTATTGACTAATTAATAATTATATCTTTCATAATTAATATGTTTATTAAATGTTCTTTCTCATATATTAATAATTAATAATTCACTATTATTAAATTAATAATTAATAATTCATTATTATATAAATAATTAAAGATATTTAATTAATCATCCATTTCAGTTATTTAGTTATTTAAAATAATATATTTGCTTACACAATTAAAATCATTTATTAGCTCTTATAATTAATTAATTACTTATTAATTATTATTATAATAATAATTAATTATCTTTAATTAATCATTCATTTCAGTTATTTAGTTACTTAAAACAATATTATTACTGACCCAACTAATAATCACTTATTAGCTCTTATAATTAATTAATTACTTATTGATTAATTATTATTAGTTAACTTTCTTAATATATACATTTTTTTTATGTTTATTAGTTTGTTAGTTTATTTCATAATTAATTAATCAATTTACATCATCTTTTATAGGAAATTGTAGCAAATAACATATTTTATAAACACTTTAAATTTATAACCGATTTTTTAAAAGATGATAAATTATATCATATTTTCTCGTAAATCCACGGATTTCCTTATATTTTTTAGAAAATAACGGATTTACAATTAATTTTTAATAATAATAAATTGATGTGCATAGTTTCATATTAGAGAGAGAAAGAGAGAAGAGAAGTCAAAGAGAAAGAGACAAGGGAAGTCAAGGAAAGGAGGAAAGAGGAGGGTTCTTTTAACATAATATGATCATAAATTTAATTATACTATTTATTATTATGTCTAAAATTTAATACTATAATTTACTATCACTCTATTCAAAAATATTTTTTGCTCTTTATTCCCTTCTTTACTATACCCTCACAACATTTGGGCCTCAATAATTGGGTCCCACACTTTGGCCCTAAAAGCTAGCCCTAGCCCATTTTCCCATTTACCATTCTCCACAATATTAATTCCCTTCATTTACAAGTTAATCTAGTCATAACGTATTCTCCTCCCCACTCTCTATAATCTCCCATTAAGAGGAGGTTCTCACCAAGAGAAGAAAAAGGCTCCCACAATCTAGAGAGGAGACCGACCTAAAGGGATCATTCCCAACGCATTCCATACGTCTACTGATATCTACTCCAACGATCTTTCCATTAGAATCTTGCCCGCACAAAGCATCAATGCATCTCCATTATGCTTTTTATTATTTTTGCCAAATTACCGTCACTTTTTTCTAAGACCCATGTCTGACTCAAGCATCGAAGTCCACTTGAGAACTTCATAGCTTTCTTTATTTTCATGAAGCAGGTCCATGTGGAGCAAAGGTTCCGGCCAACAAGGTGACCACAATGGAAAATACAAATCTTGCATCAATAACCTTGGTGACAAAGAGTCGTCTAAGTATATACCCTAAAAGGGTTGTCTTCCATTTAGTATTGGGCTTGTAAGGTCCAATTTCATTAGTTATGATAATTACATTGGACTAAAGTAATCTCTTGAGATTTATGTAGTATTCCTCTAGTTTACTTTGTTTTAGTCTATCTAAAGCCTTGTGATTCAACTTTATAGAATTATGATTATTCACTCTTTTGATCATACACTAAAGACCAACTCATTTCATTAATTTTTATGTCTCTATATTATGACTTACACTTATGTTATATTTTAAATATTTTAATCGTTTTGTCAGTGCGAGATTTTAACTTGTAAAATTTATTTAAATTTGTGCATAGTTCCATTTTGAACACTTGATGACTCGTTAGAAAGCTTAAAGCATCTAGTTTCTGTCCTTATAATTTGTTTTCTAAAATGTCAAGGGTTTCAAATCTTAATATGCATGTTTTCCTTTGTATCTCATAGTAACATCTCAGTTTAGCAAATTGTAATATAATCTTGAGTGATTTCTTAAAAATTATGTACATAACTATTTTAAACGTATGATAGCTCATTTTAGGTCTGTTTGTTGGTTAGTCACTGATCAAATTTGTCAATTCGGTGACTGACTGATACAATGATTTAAGGAGAAAGGTGTCGATTATGTTTGATCTAATTTCATTTGGTGCTACTCGGTCTGATCTCGATTATTTTACACTTCCCTAGATAAACAACAAAGAGAACCTGACAAACAGAGTTACAAAGCCATTAACCATTGTCAAAAATGATTTTTACCTTCATTCGAACAAACAGCAAATTAATTTGTGGTCATCAACGTAAAATGCTTTGCATAAATTACATGTCGTTTTTAGCTAAAATTTGTCGTCATGCTTCGTTATAATAGTATAGTTGCATGTTGTCGTATCTTAAGAAGGACATGCGGTTCAAGGATTTAGAATGTGATTTTTTAAACAATCTCAAACGAAATGCAGTCCTCTTTTCAGCATAAAAAAAGACATGTCCAGCATCATTACAATTTTTTTTTTTTAATAAAAAGAGGACACAACTGAAAATTTTTAAAAAAAAATTAGAGATAAGTACTAATACTTTCAACATATAATTAGAAAACATAATTCTTATATAAAAAAAAAAAAATCATAAGTTGCTACTTAAATTCCACAAATTTCATGCAGGTGCATAATACATAGCCCATATTATGAACCTTTCCTTTATTCCATAAAAAGCTTATATGAATTTTTCCATAAAATTCAGTTATTATTAGTAAAAAGGCTCTTCAAGAAGTTGAGGAAACTCCAGCAACATCTCATTCTCTCTAGCAAGCAAGGCTTCCACATACGAATTCTCACATGAAGATGTCAGATTCCCTTGATCAACATACTCTTTAGGTCCCTCAAATACTACTTTCCGAGGCGAAAACTCGGCTGCTTTTTCGCCTTGATCTTGAGCTTCACTTGGCCGAAGAAATGCATCTTCAAGAAGAAAGTCATTCCAATTGAAGGCCAGAGGAGGTGACATGGTCTCTTGGGCAGCAGAGGAGCTTGTCGAAGATGAGGCCGAGGAAGGCGAGGATGAAAAAGAAAATGCTGTCGGGTTTGAGGCCCGATCCGAGGCCAACTTTATGGCTTGTAGCTGAGCAAGAAGGTCTAGTGATGACCGGTTTGGCTCGGTTTTTGGTGGTGGTGGTGGTGGTGGTGGTGAAAAAAGGGCTTCTGTTTTCATGAGGATTGCATTCTTCAAGTCTTTGTTGAGGGAACCAATTCGCATCGGGGTGTTCGGGAAGCCACCGCCGATGTTGCCGTAGTCGGCGAGGATTTGAGAGAAAGGCTTGTGAGTCACCGGATCGATTCCCATGTCGGAGAGCTTCTTCCTCAGCTTGGTGTTCCAGTAGATCTTCACCTCATTGTCTGTCCTCCCTGGAAGTTGTTGGGCTATCAGAGGCCACCTGCAGTGACAGAGCCAGCCTTATAATTTAGTGAGGGTGTATAACTGACTTTTCTTTTAAGGATTATTTGTCATTATTAATATAATTAATGAGCTTTCAGGGTAAAGATGAAATTACTGATTTTGATTGTGGGTAAAATGAAAAAATCACCGAAATTTAAACCTGTTTTTAAAAGAAAAAGAAAATGTCAATCTCTGCATCCGTCACTCACACATACCTCGGCCGTTGGCCACCTGGACCACATTAACCATGAGACAGAGAGAGAGAGAGAGTCGTTGTTCTTGCATTTGGTAACAGAAAAGAAGGCTGTTAAATCAGTTGGGAATCACATTATGTACATCATTGGCAGTTAGCCTTTGGCCTGATTTTGAATTTTATGCACAATGAGTTTGAAATTGGTATGATTTTCATCTATTTTCTTATTTCATATTTTCAACATTTTTGTGTTATTTTGATTCCTGGAACTACGAAACGTTATGCGGATAATTACATCTTGCTGATTGATAGTTAATTTAAGAGATGAATAGAAAAATTATCCCCTTATATTTTATAGAAACACGATGTGTCACCCTGTGTTTTTAGAAAATATAAAGATCAATTTCGATAAAGCACACAAACAAAACTAATTCAAGAACTAGTTCAAGAAGTGAGATTAAAATTTCTCCTTTGCTTCAAAGAGATTATGATTTCAAATCTTTTGTCATACAAATTCCAGCGTGAGAATATTATTTGGCAACAAAAAAGAAAAGAAAAGAAATAGTAGAATTTCACCTGCTACCAATGGTGGCATGAAGCTTGATAATTAGCTCTTCTTCTTTAGGTGTGAAGCTCTCCGGCTTGAGATCAGGCCTCGGGTGATTACTCCATCTAACCCGACAACTTTTCCCGCATCTTCGGAGACCTTAAAAAAAAAAAAAAAACACATTCTAAGTAAGTACTTAAAAATTAAGGTTTGCTCTCTTATCCGGCACCTTAATTTTTTCAAACAAGAACGGCCGCTCCTCTTTAGGGCTGTTGGATGTGAAAATGAACGGTGCTGATGAAATATAAGGTTTAGTATTGTACAATTTCTCCTGTTGTATCACAATATTTGCTCTCTTTGCGTCCGTCACTATCAGATAACATACTCTTCCTAAAAATTTATTGTAAACATGCAATAAATGGCGGAACCTCAAAATTCAACCTGGTCTTCTAGGGACAGAGTTCCAGTTGTCTTTTCCATGCTTTGATATTGCATTTTCAAGTGCATTTGCATCTTCCTCTATAGACCATGGACTCTTTTTCACATTTGGCTTGTCACAACAAGGAGGTCTCACCATTTTAATCTGTTGATATACATAAATCAAACAAGAGAGAAAAAACAAGAAAAAGGGAAAGAAATGTTTAAGATTAAAAGGGAAATTAAAAGTTTGATTCAATTTAAAGGTATAACAAGTGTGGAGGCAGGAAAAGCATGGGCTTTGTTTGGGTTCAAATTTAACTTTTAATTTGTATGACAAATGAAATCTCAAACTAACCGTTTTGGGATGAAGGAAGGGAAAAAAAAAATTAGTAGAAATAAAATATCATTCTTTCTCTAATTTTAGTCAGGTTCAAATCGGGTGGGTTATTTGGTTCAACTAAATTAAATCTAGAGTTAAAAATGAATTAAATAATTAGATTTGGTTAGATTGTTTTAGCTTCTTCTTTCAAAGGAAATGACTCCTGTTTTTGGTTTTCAGAAATCACAAGTTTGATGAGAGTCACTATTTTAAACAAAAATTTTATTCAACTAAATTGAAGAAAAACGACATGCAATATTCATTTTCAGCCTTCTTGCAAAATGCAACAACCTTATCTGTCTCATATATTAATTTATTTTTTCTCTAAAAAAATATATATATTATTGAGAAAGAAGGTGGATGTGTACTTCGATAACTCGAGGAGGTAGTACATTTCAGTTTAGCATATAAATCACTCATGGAGTATATTGTCCGTACACCCCATCCATCACAATGAGATTACCTCAATTCTAAATAAGACCTTATCGAAAATAACAAACAGCCTTATCATCCCACTAAATGACTGGTGATAGTAACTCATTCACATTATAATAAAGAAAATTGATCTTAAATTTAGAAAAATGGTTACAGAATCCAAACATTCTTAGAGACAAATGCAAGGTTGAATTGGAGATAAGCGACACATAATTTTGTATTTCTACCGACATATAATTGAAAAAGTTGTTTTCTTAAATTTGTATTGTGCTTGGGATCTTATTAACTTGTAGAGACAGTGACTAGAACCTTGAATGTCAACCCTTTGCTTTTATTTATCAATTTTTACTCTAGTAGCTTGTTGTTACGTGAAATCTCGCAAGTGTATGAGTTGCACAAATAATAAAGTGAGAAGTAAGATTGTCAATCCCACGAAAATTACGTTTAATTTTAAGTTAATTATCAAAATTCATTAACGCTACGATTATTTGAATGACCTATTGAAAAATAACAAAAATGTAAATTAAAATAAATAAAGTAAACAAGATGACCAAATAAAACCGCAATAATAAAAAGACACAAGTAAGATTCTAGGGAATTGATTTCACTCTACTATTCCTATGCTTATCTGATTTAGCAATTGTTAATAAACTTCATCCAATTCATTAATCAATGGATCTAACCTAACCTCATTACTACTCTCGAATGTCAAATGATATAATTTGTATGAACACCTAAAATTGACATTCCTATTAACTAAAATGTACGAATATTTATTAAGATCAAGCCACAAATGCGGTTACCCAAGTATTACCGGCCTCCCGAACTCAATACTACTTAGGGTTAGTTTGGGATGTAAGTTTAAGTTAAGATTTTTAAGTTTCAATAGTAATTTTTGTTGACTTTTTCAGAAAAAACAAAAAAAATTTCAGAAAAAGACAAAAACTGAGTTGATGGGTGTAAGTTTAAGCTTACAACCCAAACAGGCTCTTAGATTGCGTATCTCAAATCACACATATGAAATTCCTTTTCCCAAGTGCCAAATTCCACATATCAAAATCAACTAATTTATTTGAAAAAAAATAAACCAGATACATTAAGCATAGAGAACACAAATGAATTAAAATGAAGTTGGATTCACAACAAACTAAATTATCAAAACATAATTTAAGTAAAGCTACATCAAACTTTAAAACCAATAAACTACACAATACTAATAAATGAAAATAAACACAAAATTAAGCAAATCTACAAGCATCGTCTAACTACAAAAATAAAAGAAAATAAGGAAAAGAAATGAAACCACAATGATTGTTTTCACAAATCTTCAAGTTTTTCCCATAATTTTCAATCTCCTCATTTTATTTTTCAAATGACATCTCCCTTAAAATTTCTTGAAAATAAAGTCTAAAATTAAAAATAAAAACTAAAACCTACACTACTATTTTTTGGCTTTTTTCTATTTTTCTATTTTTTTCCTTTTTCTCCTTCATTTTCTTCCCTTGGCTGCTGGGTTTTGCCTCTGTTCCACGGCCTCTTTTTCTCCTTCATTTTTGGCCCTTTTGCCCCAGCACTGCCGTGGATCTGTTGAGGCGTAGTTTCAGTGCGCCTGACACATGGCGACGTGTGGTTAGTGGATGGAATGGCAGGCGCAACAGGTGGGCCCCAAGGACGCGTGGCTAGAGACGGATGGGTCAAGCTGGCTAGCGCACACGAAAAGCAATGGGCCCGAGCACCCGGGAATCGGCAAGCTGCTGCTTCTGCTGACACGATGACTTTCCTGGACGCCCCCTGTTTTACCGTGCAGCACAAGCGCGCGCCTGGACCCTGTGATGGCTGATCGGACGGCTTCGAGCACGCCTGGATTAGCGTTTGGTGGGCTGCTCGTGGGCTTGAGTGGCTGCGGTGTTGATTTCAATTAAAATGCGTTTTTTTTGCTTTTAATTAGCCATTTTCCCCTCAATTTCACCTAATTAAATTAACGAGAACATTAATTATTTAAAGGTTTAACTCATATTAATATATAAAATTTAATACTAACCTAAACAAAATTAAATTAAATTAAAATTAATTAAATTGCTTAAGAATATAGTCAATTTACATGCGTAAAAATAATGAAATAGCTATATTTTATAAAGTTATCACTTATTTGATACGAGAGAAAAGTAGAAGGAGAAAGATGGACAGGGAGTATTGAAAGGAGTTTGCCATCCATCTGATTGTTAAGTAAAAGAGAAAAGAAAAGAAAATTAATTTGGCATGAGATTTCAAATCTTTCGAAGAACTACAATTTTAAGTTAGAGTAGAGAATCCATTCTAAATACTATAAGAGAAAAATCATCTCCTTTTTATTTGCTTTCCTTATTATTTGTTTGTTGTGCCCATATAATCCAAAAGAGACAACGAATTACCACGTGATATAATGATCACTCATATTATGATAAGACTGACTTGAACTTAAAATCTTATCAATGAGAATAACCAGTCTTATCACCCCACAAACAAACACCTTTCTTCTCTTCTTATCTTCTTTTTCCCTCTCACCATATGTAGTCTAAATTATACAGATAGCCACACTACAAAAAAGTCAGGCAAATAGTGCAACATAATGTCAAAATAACGGACCATAAAACAAAATTGATTTCCTACGAAGATAATGCCTTTGTGCACTTGTCATTTCCATTGAGATAATACATGTATTGAATAATTTGATGTCTAAATCATGCATTATTTAGTTTAATCAAGTAAATTTCACACATTTTCAGTATAATGAAAATCATTTAATGATTTTTTTATACCAAAAAATTTTGGTCAAAATTTGTATGCCTAATATTACACGCTTACATGTGCAAGGCAAAGGAGGGAGTCACTTAATGGGCTCCTTCCTAAACTGTAAAAGTGGTGTACTAGGTCAAAAGTCCAACATATGTTGATCACACGTGCACTAAGCATTTTATTTATTTTATATTATATTTTGTTGAATTTTTTCAATGAAATAGATGAATTAACCGAGTTTGATTATCTTGTTGGAAATAGAAATTTTTTTTTTTTTTTCACTGTCCCTCTTTTTGTTGATTATTTCCTTTTGCAAAAAGAAAAAAGAAAAAAGAAAATAAAAGAAAACGAAAGTGTTGGCCTTTGACCCTTAACAAGCTGGCCCGTTTGTCCATGGTTGGATGACACACGGCACAAGTATGTTTTCTCGACCACCCAATGTGTAGTCCCCAAATACCCAATTAAATTTTTAAAGAGATTTAAAAAAAAAAAAGAGAGAGAGAGAGATAGAAAAAGGACACATCTATTGATACATGACAATTTGTTAAGGAAACATAAATATAAATATATCAAGAAGAACGGATATTATGTTTTAAAATTCGGAGGTAAAATATTACAAGATCTTTAGTTCATAGGAAAATTTGTAGTTAATCCTAATAATCATTATTCGCTATATTTTTAATAAATTTCATTACTTACCTTATTTTTCTTAAGTTGAGAATTATGCTATCAAGCATTTTTTTTTATAACCTACAACAAATCCAAGGAAAAAAATATTTGTTTTAATAATGAAGAAAAAAAAAAAAAACAGATTGGCTGCTGAAAAATTTTCATTCTTTAGGTGCTCTTTTTATTTTATTTTCTTTTCGTTTTTTTTTTTTCCTTTAACCTAAGATCGGGGAATTCGAACTTTAGCTTGCGTTTGGTTCGTAGGTCGGAGATGAAATTTTTAAATTGGAGTTTGTTTACTTTTCAAAAACTAGTTATAAATTTTGTTAATTTTTCAGAAAAAAAAACTAAGATGAAAAAGTACAGTTTATTTAGAGTTAAACTTAAATGCCAAATAAAACCTTAGATTTTAAAATTAGAGTCGCGCATGTGGATTTACTGTTAGACTACGACTGTAAGATGCTATTATTTTTGGGTGTTTTCGGTGGAGTGTTAAAAATGGAAGACTTGAAAGGAAAAAAGATAGGCAAATTAATCTGCTGAAAGATACCATATTAAAAGTAAACAATAAATTAAAATAAAAATATAAAAAAAACTCCAGCCCATTCTAACTGGTCATATACTTTAGACAGGTCAAGAATGGGAAGCTTATTCTGGATTGCAACCAAACTAAGAGATTAATATTTTGTAGTTTAGAGTAAGAACTTTTACTTATTGTTATTAAAACAAGAATAAATTAAGTTTTAATAAGCAAAAATAATGTGAATTTTGTCCATATTAAATTCCTGTTTTTTGTACCTTTTCTCATAAAAGAAAAGATGCTTATGGCACAGCTAATGCAGAAGCCCAAAAAAGCCTCAACAACTTTGAATTAAAAATTTCTACCGAAAAAAAAACTTTAATTTTAAAAATTTAGTTAGCTTTCCAGAGTAAGCAAAAACATGTATATATATATATATATAGGTATATATCCAAACAAACAAGCCGCAACTCCATTTTGGTTTGATGCAATGATACTTCCAGTGATGAAAACAACGCAATATTCTTTAAAATAAAAATATTAGAGTAAAATGATTAGAACCTAGTTAGATGATCGTCATGCTCATTTAATAATCAAAGTACCTACATCCATATATATATATATATATATATATTTACTCTTTGCAATTTGTGTTAGAAACCAATTCTAATCTAATCTCAATTTTTGAGTACCCTTTACGTGATGATAAATTATCATCTTTTTATTAGTAGATATAAATTAATGATGTATCAATTCTTTTGATATCTATCAATAAAAATATGATAATTCATATGCTTGAAATCGAGTAGTTTTTCATGTATATGTACAATATCAAAGATAACTAATCTTGTGAGTGAGAGTTTTCCTCATATGGATTCAATTTGAGTAAAAAGTATCTAGGCCATCTTTAATAACAGATCACGTGTAAATCACATAAATAATTGTGAAAATTTAAACCCACTTTTGATTAAGGTAAAATATAATAGATTTCAAAGTTTTTCAGGGTTAATTTATCAAACGCGATAAGTTCATAATAACTACTTGAAAAGGGATGTGTTGTGACAATTCTATTCTAGCATAAGCAAAAAGACTCGTTATCTTTATATTATTTTTCAAAAATAAATCAGACAAATAAATAAATTTAAAAAAAAAAGGTTGGAGACAAAGTGCACTATACCCATTATGAAGTGAGACGAATGTGCACAAATGGCAAAGCCCTCACTAAGGTTGATGAGATGAGCAGTCGGCGACAAAAGCAACGGCAAATGCAAAAACCCATTATTATAATATAAAGCCGTTGCGCTCCTACGTAAGTTCAAATTGGCTTAGCGCTGTCACCACTCACTCCCCATTATTCCTCTTTTGCAGCACTCAAATACGAATCACAAAATATAATGTTCGAATGAAAACTTTTTCACTAGTGGAACTTTGTGCAAAGTATGAGTTACCATTCCTTGATCACTTATATTACCCCACATACCTGATTGTATTTTTCAATTGAAATGCAATAATACGATTGAAATTGAATTACACATCCAAAATAGTCTTAAGAAGACATGGTCCCAGACCATATAATTATAGGGCATTTCTATCATCCTTCTGGTGAGAGTTCCCCCCAATGTAACTTTTTTTTTTTTTTTTTTTTGTGTGTGTATAATACATTCGAACTAAAAATATTTATGTAGATCCAAGCAAAACATAATAAAAATCTGAGTGTTTAACTTTTTTTTGGGTACATATTCAAAAAATTCTACAGAAGAAATATTAAAAATGCATCTTAAAAGGCTCTTTATTCTCTTAAATAAAAAGTTATATTATGTGAACTTTTTACTTTAAAAGCTTGAGCTTTGAGATTAATGTTTTTATGTGCACACATGTCCCTGTTCCAACGGAAAAGAATTCAACTTTCCATTGCTTAAAGGAATGAATAAAATAAAATAAATTATAATTTTCTAGCAAAAATTCTACTCTGCTTTCCTTGTACGATAATATTGGCTTTATTTTGTTTGCTTGAACGACATTATGCAAAATTTTATAGTAAAATAAGCGTTATTCTTCACTACTATTGGTGAGGATTTGTTTTTGGCCGAATCCAAGTTTGTCATTTAGTAGCTCGATCCTTTTAGACCAAATATATATGTATACATGTATTTCTTGAAATTTTAATTTCAACCTTACGATACAAACTTTTTTTATTTTTTATTTTTATTTTAGAGAAAGAGCAAAATAGTATTTGTAAACGGTGTAATAGTAAATTATAACATAATAATAATTAGTATAATCAAATGTATGATAACATAATATAAAAAAAAATCCCTCCTCCTTTTTTTTTTTTTTCCTCTGTAACATGAAACTATATACATAAATTTGTTGTTAAATTAAAATTAACCATAAATTTAAATTTTTTTAGAAAATCCAAAGAAATCTAAGGATTGACCAAAAATTTATAATTTATCATTTAAAAAAAACATGTTACAAACTTCAAAGGTACTTATAAAATATGATATTTGCTATAATTTTCCTCCTTTTAATTACAATAAAAAAAAATAGTTAGTTTGATTTATGAATAAAAACACTTTTGTATCGTGCATTGTAAATTTCTAATGTTAACGTCATATGTAAAATTGATTTGCATATGGTTAAAAAAAATATTATTGCCATAAAATTTCATTTTTTAGAGAAAATCTTTTTAGTTAGAGAAACCTTTCTATCAACATTGGCACTAAGTTGAACCTCATAGAAAACTAAATATAAGTACAACTGAAACACCATTTAAAAAGGGGAAAAAAAAAAAAAAAGGCTTTGGATAGTCAACTAATCACACTTTGTTGCTTGGTTAATAAGAATTTACTTATTGCATCATTTTTTTTCGGTTGTTTGTTTGTGGAGTAGCGGGTCCATAAGCTTAACGAACATCCAGAATAATTAGGGACTAATTACAGGATCATAATATTCTTAAGTATGCTACAAGGAAATAAATGTGTT
The DNA here is from genome assembly GCA_009761775.1 of Ficus carica. NCBI lineage: Eukaryota > Viridiplantae > Streptophyta > Magnoliopsida > Rosales > Moraceae > Ficus > Ficus carica. The sequence goes on along the minus strand of CM019744.1, from coordinate 5,809,963 downwards.
TGTTTTCAGTGTAATTTAGTTGATGGAGTAAATGTCTTTAACAGTTCTTTAATAGTTAGGATCAAGCTTGTAGCCTCTGATAATTTTATTTTTATAATTTTTACTTTCTGGAGTTAAATTCAAGTTTCACTCTTGAACTTTTTTCTTTAAAGCATAAACTTACAGAGAACTCTTTAATAAAATATGAAAAAATCTAACAATAGAAGAAAAGTTTTTACCATCATATTTTATCAAACTTTATTAAATAATTATATATTTTTTAATTTAATATGATTTAAGTTCCAGTAAATTTGTTCTCCTTTTTTCTTAATATAATATGATTATAATGAAATCTAACTGCCAGTAGTTTTTTTTTTTTTTTTTTTTAACTTGTCATAAAATTCTCCTCATCTTAAACAAATGCATAGATTCAAAACGATATTTAAGGTTTAAAATCCCTTTTGACTTTCTCTTAGATATATTATTATGAACATAACAGTATCACGAACCTCTAATCCCACAAAAATATGGGTGGACTCGCTCTCTATTGTCAATACAAGCCAATGTAAAAATAAATAAATAAATAAATAAAATTAAAAACCTATAAATGACATGCTTAATTTAATAGGGAATTCAGAAATATATATATATATATATATATATTCTTTTACAATCTTAAAAACCCAAGTTTTGGGGGTGGGACAATGACATCTAGCAACCGAATTGATTAGTTTGCAACAAATTCTGATGTCCCAAATCCTTCCTGTCCCTCTCAAACAAAATCTGTCACAACATTTGTAAATAATTTCCACTTGCTTGTTCCTTTTCACAATTGTTGTGGCAATTTTTCACGAAAAGGAATTGGGAAAATTAAGGAAAAAAAAAAATCCTCCCAAGTTATCTTCTTCCTTGGCATACTTTTCTTTTATAGTACAAAGAACTATTATTATTTTACTTTTTCATAAGCCCGTGGGTTAAGTTTCTCTGGAGTGGTCAAGATTGCAAAGAAAAAAGTAATTTATTCCTTTTAGTTAATTATCATTAGTGTAACTTAATCATAATCAAGAACCCAATTATTGCAGAATGACTTATTAAAAACAAAAAATACTGCAGAATGACTTCTCGTGAAATCAAAGTGTCGTTATTACAAAAGCTAAAAAATGAATCAAAACCATTTTGCTTTGAATATTATATATGTTTGCTTTGCAATTGGTCTACCTTTCTATTATTCTTTTTCTTTTCCCCTCTTTTTTCACCGTGTGTGAAGCTTCATAACTCGTCAGTGACTAATTTATGGGGAGTTTCATCAATGCCTTTTTTTTTTTTTTTTAAATTTTAATTCAAGAAATGAAAAGGAGTTTTTTTTTTAATTGGTAAAGTAAATTTTTATTGACTGTGAAAGTTTTCTGACTTTAGATAAGATTAAAATTATATCAAATAAAAAAATATATGTTGAACTGACAAAATCTAATACCAATTCAAATTGAAAATGTGTTTTTATTTTTTATTTTTTTTTATTTGAAGAAATGTGGTTAATATATGCGTACTACATGTATGTAGTGTTGAGAGGAGGTAATTAAAGCAAACTGATAGGCACTCACCTTGTGGAGATTACTAATATTGTGACAGGAAAATATAGTACCAACCCAAAAGCTTTTAGAAAAACTTAGGGTGAGAACTGTATTTTTATTTTATTATTAGGTATTATTAGTTAAACCGTTTGACTAATTTTTCAGTAAAATTTATGAGTATATATGTTAAAATTTTACAACGTGACAAACATTATTGTTTTTTTTGATAAATTAACTTGTTCAAAAGTTAATCCAACATTAAAAATAATTAAAAAAAATACTTTGGCAGTGAGACCTCTGTCGGGCATCTAACAGATTATTAAAAACTATTAATTGCTATGTATCATTAATTAATTAACTACCTATTAAATTTTTAAAATTAATTAAAATTAACTAATAAATGATTTGAGACTTTCATTTATTTATTAATTAATTTTACAGGGAAAAAAAAAAGAAATATTCCCATCTCGTTTAATTACAGCACAAAAAGAATCTTTAGTCAAAAAATAATAATAATAAAAGATAAAAATGGCATTTTGCAATGCCCACTCGCTCTCTAGCCGCGTTTAAAGTACTCATTCGCAGTAATGACCTTTTGTTTTTTCCAATAAATATTTTAAATTTTGAAACACCATTAATGACCGTTTGGACAGTGCAAATTATGAGGTTTTTTAATTTTTATTTATTTTGGATGAGAGAGTGCAGTGGTGGGGTTATAAAATTCCTACTAAGTTATACTTGTAATCATAAAAGCTTTTATTTTTTTTAACAATGTTTAGAGACCTTATTTATTTATGATTCTTAAAAAAAAAAAAAAACTAAGTATCTATATATTTTTTTAATGCCGATTCACGTGATAAATAAACTGATAGTTTTTCTATTAATAGATGTTTGCAACAAAAAAAAAAAAACTAATACAAAAAGTTGTATTTTATATATCAATAGAAAGATAATGACTCACTTATCGTATGAATTGATGTCTAAAAATTAATAAAAGAATTGGTCCACCTAACGTCACTCTTATCCACGCAGTTCACAAAACCACACTTTTCTTGTATCTTGGGCTAGTAGTGGTATATACATAATTCGCTATGGAATTTAGGCGATGTTTTTTATTTTAATCAATTTTAGCATCCTTGTCCAATACATACTAAAAAATGAAAACTAAAAGTGCCTCTTTGGATCACCAACTCCATTGCGTAATAATATTTGTCTTTAACTGAAAATATCGCAATATGTAGTTTATATCATGTTATAATTATTTATATTTTTTTCCCCAGAAAATAAGATCTATTATTAATTAAAATATTGAGTCCAAAAAAATAGTATACTCTATTTAAGATGGAACTTTATCCAATCGAAAAGTTCATTATTCAACCGAATCGAGAATTTATTAGTCACAATTGAAAAACGAAATATAACAAAACAAAAACAAAAAAAATTATGATACTGGTGTACTATGATATTGTTTATTATTTATTTTATTTCTTGTTACAAAATGTATGTGAAAAGTTAATTTATATTTGCGTTGCAAAAATTAGCTTTTAAACAATAGACACACATACATCGATGTCGGGCATAGATCTATTGTCTAATTTTAATATCTCATATGATGTCTAATCAATCACAGTATGACTCCGTTTAGAAAAAAAACATTTAGGATGAAAATGTTTGAATGAAAACCGAAACATTTTGAATAGAAAACATTTAATACTATAGAAAAACAAACAAATGATCAAAATGTTACTCCTAACCTTTAGAATTTTGCATCAAGTGTTTACTAAATTAGTAAAGAAAAATAAGTTGTTTGGTAAATTTATTCATAAAATAATTTGTTTTATTAATTTTCAACCAGAAATGTTATAAATACTATACTTAAATGTTAACCAAAAAATTTGATAATAAGCTATCGTCTTATGGCTAAGTATACTTTATCCTAACTATAGCTCCCTTCTATTTATTAGAGTATTTGGTATTTTCGCTTAATGGATGATTTAGTAAGAAATTGCCTTTTAATCGGAGCCTTTAAAAAAAAAAAGAAAAAGAAATTGTCTTTTAAAGTTTTTAATTCTAACAAATAATTCCATGAATTGATAAAATATTCTAGAAAGTCACAAATTAGTGATGATTGATAAACTTTAGACGGAAAAACCTTTATATAAATCATAATGCTCATTTGAAAATGTCGGAGCATGTCATATCACATATATCGTGCTTTGTTTCCTAAATTCAACGTCTTTTGTTGATTTGGACGTTCTCCATTATATTTCATTGAATTTAAGAGGCAACTTATTAAAACGAGTAATTTGTTGATTCACTAAAAAATAAGGGAGCTATTTGCAAAAACTTTATAACCCATAGCATTTAAAAAAAATTAACATGTAGTAAACTTAAAATAAATGTAAAACAATAAATACAATTTTTTTTTTTTTTAAAACAATCCATCTTTCTTTAATTTTATTTTTTTATCTCATATATTTTACTTTTATTTAAGAAAATATAACTTACATTGCACTGCTATGTTTTTATACCATCGGATTTTTTTTGAGGTGAAAGTCAAAGGTTAATCAACAAAAATATGAATTTATGGATAAATATAATTTGATAGTGGAATAAAGCAGTACTTTGGTGTTAAGATTTGGATCTAAAAATTATAATTAAATTTTTATCTTTTTTTAAAAAATCAACTTTAGTTTTACTATTTACAGTTATTATTATAATTTTATAAATCAAACTTTAAAAATTCATATTTTACATATATAAGTTAAAATGAGATAATAGTTTTTTTTTAAAAATTACATAAAATTTTAAAACTAACGAAACGAACTTCATATCGATTTTTTTTTCTAAACACATTTCAAGCTTTTTATACTTTTTAACTCCATTAATTCAAATACCTCACTAAATATACAACTCAATTCAAATCTAAATTCTACCATCTAAACTTATGCACTAAACACATGTATAACATAGACTTTTTTTTTTTTTTTTTTTTGAGTAAAAGCAAAAGATAGGGTGTAAAAAGAAATGAAATAAAAAAAAGTATTCTTTATTTGTTCTCTTTCACTCAGTGTTTGGCGAGTGCAATCTCTGTCATCTCAAGCGAGTATGACACATGAATTAAGAAATCAAGTAAAAAAAAAAAGAAAAAAAAAATTTCCATTTATATATCCCAACACAAAACGAATTTTCAATTACGGCGACGAAAAAACGAATTTTCAAATTACAATTCGATTCCACATTTACGGGTTTATATGTATATACGCATATATTTTTATATATATATATATATATATACACACACGAATATAACGTCATCATCTTCCTCAAATCGGGAAAAAATATCGATGGTCTTCCAAGAAAATTCTAACCTTCACCGACCCCAATTTCTGCCACCACAATCTCTCTCTCTTCTCACTCTATATATATATATACATAAATTTGTATATGTATATAAGCGTCGGTGTTTCAAAGTTGCTGGCCTAACTCTCTCTCTCTCTCTCTCTCTATCTCTGCAACTTCGGCTTCATACGCATTGAATCAGAGAGAGTCAGAGAATTCCCAGAAGAAAAGGAAAAGGCCCCGAAAACCTCGTGGGGTTTTTTGGTAATGGCGACGAGGAGAGCCAAATTGGAGAAACCGGACGCGTTCGTGTCTCTGACGAGGCAGAGATCGTTTCAGATACTGATCGGCGCTGGGCTTCTGTATATGCTCCTGGTCACCATGGAAATCCCCTTCGTCTTCAGAACCGGCTTCAGCGACATCTTCCAGGAGACCTCCTTGCACCGCCCTCAACGGCTCAACAGTGAGTTGGAGAAGAGAGAAGCTCCGACTCGGCCTCTCGAGCGCGTGACTCGGAACTCGCACCAGCCGGTTCCGAGTCAGGTCCCGAGTCGTCACAATCACCGGATTCTCTCGAGTCTGGTCTTCGATCGGAAGACGTTTGATTCGGGAAGCAAGGACGGGGAAGCTTCGGAGCTCTACAAATCGGCGAAGATCGCCTGGGAGGTCGGGAGGCAGGTCTGGCGAGACCTCGAATCGGGGAAGCTCCAAGTCGACTCGGCGGCGGAGAATCGGACCGAGTCATGCCCGCACTCGGTGTCGTTGACCGGGTCAGAGTTAGAGGCGCGGGGGCGGGTCGTGGTGATCCCGTGCGGGCTGACCCTCGGCTCGCACGTGACGCTGGTCGGGAAGCCGAGGGCGGCGCACGAGGAGGAGGACTCGAAGATCTCGGTGGTGAAGGACGGCGACGCCGGGGTGATGGTGTCGGAGTTCAAGCTGGAGTTGCAGGGGCTGAAGACGGTGGAGGGAGAGGAGCCGCCGAGGGTTTTGCATTTCAATCCGAGGCTCAAAGGGGACTGGAGCGGCAGACCCGTTGTTGAGCTCAACACTTGTTATCGGATGCAGTGGGGCTCTGCTCTCCGCTGCGAGGGCTGGAAATCTAAGGCCGATGAGGAAACTGGTTAGCTTTCTTCTTGTTTGTTTAATCAGAAAATTTATGTTTGTTTAATCAGAAAATTTTGAATGATTTTTTTTTTTGTTTTGTTGTGTCTGTTTGTTTGTTGGCGTGTGCGGTTGTTGGGGAAAATGAATTGCTTTTCTTTGCAGTGTCCTTCACATTGGCCTAGAATGAGAAAAAAAGAAAAAAAGAAAAGAAAAGAAAAGAAAATTTGAAAGCGTTAGAACCATTTTAATGTGGTTATTGAATAATCTTATTTTAGAATCTACTTTTAGGATGTCAACTTAATGTTTATTGTCTTGATTACTAGTTGAGTTTGGCTATCTTTATTGGAGAGTCCAAATTGTGTGATTCTTTAGACGGTTTGTAGTTGACGGTCAGGTGAAGTGCGAGAAGTGGATTCGTGACGATGACGATCATTTGGAGGAGTCAAAGACATCGTGGTGGATGAACAGGTTGGTAGGCCGAACGAAGAAGGTGACTATTGACTGGCCGTATCCCTTTGCAGAGGAGAAGCTCTTTGTTTTAACTCTTAGTGCTGGATTGGAGGGTTACCATATTAATGTCGACGGGAGGCATGTTACCTCTTTTCCTTACCGCACAGTGAGTAATATTCTACAGCCTTATGTTCTAGTTATGAATTCGGATGTTTTTCTAAAAGGTCCATATATTATTGACAGGGATTTACTCTTGAGGATGCCACCGGGCTGTCTGTGAGTGGGGACATCGATGTCCACTCTGTATTTGCTGCTTCTTTGCCCTTGTCGCATCCTAGTTTTGCTCCACAGCGGCATCTTGAGATGGCTAGCAAATGGCATGCGCCACCTCTTCCCGAGGGAGAGGTTGAAATGTTCATAGGTATCCTTTCTGCAGGCAACCATTTTGCTGAGCGCATGGCTGTAAGAAAGTCCTGGATGCAGCACAGGCTTATCAAATCGTCAAATGTGGTAGCTCGTTTCTTTGTAGCACTGGTAAGTGATGGTCACGGAAACTTATCTGTGGTTTGATTGATGAACAAGCATTGAGGTTCTTAAGCTATCGTTTTGTACTCTGCAGAATGCTAGAAAGGAAGTGAATGCCGAGCTAAAGAAAGAAGCGGAGTTCTTTGGTGATATTGTTATAGTGCCTTACATGGATAATTATGACCTTGTCGTGTTGAAAACTGTTGCCATTTGTGAACATGGGGTAAATTTTGGAACATAAAAAACTGGACACGTTGTACTATTTCTTTTATTTTAGAGGTTAATCATATATCATGATGTTGTTTCTTTTCCAGGTTCGATCCCTGTCTGCTAAGTACATCATGAAGTGCGACGATGATACATTTGTAAGAGTGGATGCTGTTCTCCAAGAAGCAAAGAAAGTACCGCAGGGAAAGAGTATGTATGTTGGAAACATAAACTACTATCACAAGCCCCTGCGATCGGGTAAATGGGCTGTGACATATGAGGTATGAAAGAACTTAATGGTGGTGTGATCTATTTATCTAAAATTTTTTTGCTCGATCTTCTATTCGTTCGATCAACGTATTCTAATAATGTCACATAAGTATAAAGTCACCATACTTTATTCAAAAAGTATGAATAGTAAAGAGGTGACCAATTGATAAAGTTTCGTAGTAATAGTCAAATCACCATACACAGTAGTCCAATAAGCTGAGCGGAGTAACTAGTGGGAATTAGCAGTCTAAGTTCAAGATGATAGGATTAGACAAACATTTAGGACCGCATTATCCTCCGGGGAAATCTTGATTTTATAATTATTGGATACTTCATTTACTTGCCTACATAGGCCGTTACAGATAATATGTTGATTGGGAATGCCTTTTTGGTTACACCTGAAATCAGGTTCTGACAACTAGTTTTTGTAATTCACTGGTTTCCTTTCAAATTTAGTCAAAGTCTAGAAGCTTGGTGTCTTCAATTTGCTTAAATTAAAACATTACAAATAAATGATTGGTTGTCGGATTTCATGGATTTGTACTCGTGTTAAAGTTTGGCACTAGGCTCAAATTATTTCGTATTTGATTCATTACAATTTACATCACTTTCGACTTTTAATTTTGCATTTGTTCTCTTCTTTTGGCGAACAAGTCCTGTTTCTGCATCCTAATATTGCTTCTCTATCCCTATCTCTTCGTGTTTTCAGGAGTGGCCAGAAGAAGATTACCCACCTTATGCGAACGGGCCCGGTTACATCATGTCATCGGACATCGCACACTTCATCGTGTCCGAGTTTGGAAGACATAAACTAAGGGTAAATATCACTATTTTCTTCCTTCATTCTCTATCGCTAAACGAGTAACCACTAAAATGATGTGCAACTTCTTGCAGTTGTTCAAGATGGAGGATGTAAGCATGGGAATGTGGGTAGAAAGATTCAACAGCACGAAACCGGTCGAGTACGTGCACAGCTTCAAGTTCTGCCAGTTCGGATGCATAGAAGATTATCATACTGCACACTACCAGTCGCCGAGGCAGATGATGTGCATGTGGGACAAATTGCAGATACAGGCAAGGCCTCAGTGCTGCAACATGAGATGATAAAAAATGGTGTTGGTGAGCATCTTGAGAGCCTCCGGGACATAACACATAAGAGGAACAAGTTTTGCAGTCATAGCGTATTTTTGTTGTATATTCTCTAGAGGTTGGACGATCATAACTTTGCCTTTTTTGGGCTTGTACAAAATATTCCTATCTATCAAATTCATTCATTATTTATTTTCAGAATTAGTTTTTTTTTTTTTTTTTTTTTTTTTTTTTTTTTTGTCTGTGTTTATTGTTTTGTCTCTTACTTTTGCCCCTTTCTATTTTTTTTCGAAAAATTGTTTTAGTACAAACTCAGAGTAATGTAATTTAACATTACAACTACAACAGTAAGAGGAGGAGAAAATGAGAATCACTTACATTCGGAGCAATGTGTTATTATTATTATTTTTTAATCCGGCTCTTGTGAGTATACTCACAAGCAACTACGTTGTGATTACGTTATTGCCACACAATCTTTTTTAATTTTTTAATTTTTTTTACTTTGCTTTACATGCCTATTCAGTACGCGTGACATACAACTAGTTAATCTCAATGGGTTGGTGCCAAGACGAGTTCGATAGTAGTTAGGTTTGTGATGGTGGGCTTCTTGAATTTTTGTATAGGAACGGATGACACTAATGATATTTATCTTAAAAAAAAAAAAAAAAAAAAAAATCTCATGATTCCTTGAAAATCTCACTTTGCCTCCATTTATCTTCGGTTGAGTTCATCATTTCAAGCCAAATTATTTCTGATTCAGTTTTTTTTTTTTTTTTTCTTCTGTTCTATATCTGAAAAATCAACATGTTTCACTGTTCATCCATTCGAATTATAACTTATAACTCAAACTTTAAAAGTCCGTGACTTTGTAAATACATATCTAAATAAGATGATTTTTTTTTTTTAAATTACAAAGAATTTCGAGACGAACGAGAGAATATCAATATCAATATATATATATATATATATATTTTTTTTTTCTAAACATATTTTAAGTTTTTACAATTTTTCATTATGAACAATTACAACTCAAAACAAATTTAACTCAAATCAAAATTTTCCGTTTGAAGTTGGTGAGCCAAATGGAGGCTTAAAAAAGGACAATATTAACGTTTTTTTTTTTTTTTTTTTTTGGGAGTGTAAAGAGGACAATATGAACGTTGGAAAGTCTATTAGCTAAAAGTCTAAAACTCGAATTTAAATGGGGCAAATAAGTAGACCAATACAAAAGCCATAAAGCTGAATTGTCTCTCCAAATTTCAGAAGCAACATTACCTTCACTATTCGATATCCATGCACTTGCCTTCACTATGCACTCTCCAACTTTTTTTTTTTGGATTCCTCCATTGATATTTAAAAAAAAAGAAAAAAAGAAAAGAAAAACGTTACTATTAATACAATGTTTTAAATCATCGAATTTTTAGTAAATTCAAACATTTAAAATTATATGATGTATTACGAGAGTTTACATATACGATAGTGGTGTACGTGTGGTAACTCATCCGTGATCTTTTGATGCAAAGTAGCGGGCACCGATGAGCGGGAGAGAAATTGCTATGGTGGCTGGAATACAACCGAAGAGAGAGTGTTGCCGGAGAGGCCTGCATGTTCTCGCCAGATACAACCCAATAAAATTAACAAATCGGATGTGTTCTACCGAACTCATTTTTCATACTCTACCACAAAACAACGGTACTACAAACGTCCAAGAAAACAAAGCAAAAAAAGCCAAGGAGGTGACATGACAGGTGACAAGAACCCATGTTTTGTGATCCTTTTTTCATATATTTGAACAAAGCAACAAAAATTACTCCTATTTGCTCCACGTGGGTTGGGCTTTCAATTATAGATCACTTTACTGAAGTACAGCATTTCATATAATTACACACCTGCCAAACATCAACAGCTTACAAACAGACAATAGCTCGTAATCAAAATTAACACGCTTTAGAACATTCATAGAAAAAGGTTATCGATAGTCAATGATCCAATTCTTGATCCGTGCTAGTTCTACGTTTTATCCAAACTCATTTAATATGTTATCAGAGTCAAGTCTTTGCTGGTGGTGATAGGTTTGAATTCCGGCTCATTTGCCTGACACATTATGCATGACGACTCTGGCAAATGTGGTAGAAGTTAAATTTGTCTCATATAATTAACTAGTCTATTTTGGTGTTTATGTATAGATAAAGTTGAATTTGTCTCCCATAAGTTACTGGTCTATTTTGGTGTTTATTTATAGATTAGACACTCTTTTTTTAAACTAATTTTTGAGGATGATTTTACCAAAATCCATTTAGCTAGCTATATTCCGTTTGATTCAACCATTTCCCAACATTTCAAATGTTTCAATTTTCCCACATTTCAAATGGACATTTCGGAAGCAAAATTAGAAATGGTATGAAATGTTGCTATTTGCAACTTTTTGACAAAATTTGTTAGGAGAATAACATTTTAATTATTTAGATATTTTTTTCCCAGTACTAAATGTTTGATCCAAAATATTTTCATTCAAATGTCTTCATCCTAACTATTATGTCCAAATGTTTCTCCTAAACAGAGTCAAATTAGTTATTTTAAGGCCCATTTGGGGGATGTATTGGAGATGGAATTTCGGAAACGTTTTGAATTTGAGAGCAGTTGAGTTTTAAAAATGTATATTTTGTTAAAAGAAACTGTTTGAAATGAAAAAGTATAAAATTTTAAACATGTTCGGAAATAATATTTCAATATAGATCTTATTTCATTTCTTTCAAAATTCTATGAGTTTTTTTTTAATCATCTTATTTGGACTTGAAATAACAAGGTTATGTATTTTTAAAATTTGAGTTTATTGTAGATATTTGAAGATTTAAATAGTGCAAAGTAATCATGTCGAAGTAAAACACACAAAATTTTGCAACTGTAAACCTCCCCCAAATGGGGCCTCAATCAAGTTAGAAGGGGTTTCTGTTGGTTTGCTCTCTTTGTTATGTTGTTTGGCTGGAAAGAAAAGAAGAGAAAAGAAAAGAAAAAACACGGAATGATTTCCAACGATGAAAACAACCAATAAAGAGGGTAAATGCAAAAACATAGCCAACAAATGCTCTTCCATAAAGAGGGTTTGTCATTTTGCCTGGCAAACAAGGATTGGGATTTTTCTAAAATCCCATTCGCAGAATCCTGGGTCGCACTTATTTATAACTTTATCTTTACTCAAGTGTTGTGACACGTGTCCAATAATTAACCATTTTTGCGCTTTGATTACTCATGATCCAATTCCATGTAATAGTTTCTGGACCACTTCCCTTCCACGTCGGCCCACCAATCATACTCACCCTCATGCCACACATGAGTGGCATTACACCTTTTTTTTCGGTTGAGAAGAAGGGGGATCAAGTGGTCCCTCGTCTCGGAGGCACAGGAAGAGCAATGAACCTTATGTTAATTTCTCTTAATCGTTCATTCATGTCATATGATCTGTATTCATCAACTCAAAACATCAACCACCAAAGTAGGAGCGGAGGTCTTATGGAAGAGTCAAGGTCTGATGTCCTGAATTTTTTATCTAATTGGTTGTCTCCCAATAATATTATGTCATATCATCTGAATTTAAAAATTTAGTCACATTAAATAAGCTAATTACTAAAAATATAAAATAAATTGATAAGTTGTCAAAAAACTATTGAGAGAATAGTCATTGAGACATGAAAATAGGACAGCAGATCTGGACTCCTTATGGAAGGCTACAGGATTCAAACTTGCATGAATGAAGGAGAGAGGCCTAACAAAGGCATCCTAACCACTAGATCACAATTTCCGGTGGTATAGATACCCAATATGAGAATTTTATGACAGCACATATAAAAGTACATTATGATAGGATTCTATTTTAAATTATCATATCTGATTTTATTATTTTTTTACAGTTTTGTATATTGATTTTGATCAAAATTAGTATTTGTTTAGATGAACTATTACACTCGAATTATATTTATCTTGAATGTTTAAGTTCGAATGTAGAATTTGAATTGTGTATTCACAATTCAAATTAAATGTGTGTTTAGATAGTTTTTATTTAAGGTAATATACGGATTTTTAAAAATAAAGAATTAATATTTGCATTTTAGTTAAATTGTTACGAAAGAATGAAACATTTAAATATTTGCATTTAAATAGTTGTATAATCAAACACACATTGTATTTCAGTATAATAACGAATTACTACAGTAGTTCATCCAAATGAATGTTTGATGTTTAAAACTATATATTATTGATAGAGATACTTACTAATAAAAATTCCTATATGATATTCATATAAATGGTATATGCATGTATGACAAGTATTTTGGGATGTGCATTTCCAAAATGCTGAATATTTTACGGCAACACAAAGTTATATCATTTCTATTTCTACCAAAAAAAAAAAAAAAACATTTATATCATAGTTAATTATAGGACTGCATTAATTCTCTCATAAGTTCTATTTTGAAAGTCTCTAATTAGCATAGCTTTTTCCCCAAACCACGGAATCGTAATCACTTTCAAAATTTTTTTTCCCCCCAAACAGTTAATTGAACTGTCACCTAAAAACTTATTCTTTTGGCTGAAAATAAAGGTTAATTGTGTCTTCATATCCTCATCCTACATCATTACATGAATTAATGAATTAACTGAGATTACAAGTAGAATGGTATATCTATTCTCAACTAACAAGTCAAGACATCCATCAAATAAGCTGCTATCAGACCAAATAAATCAAAAACAATTTTTACAAAACTCTGTCAAACAGATTCATAGTCTATATTAAAAATAGACTTTAAAGAGCGATACATGATTTAAACTTTTGATCTGATAAAAATGAATGTTATAGACAGGGCCTACTTACCATACCACCTACACCGGTGGTCCATGACCACAAAAAGTTGGCCAACCAGAATTAAATAAAGAAAAGGCTAGGGTTTTGAATAATATCGGTTTAATCATCATCTTCATCATTTGAGTTTTTTTTTCTTCTTTATTTCTTCATTTTTAGAAAATTATATATACACTTATAAGTGTAATCACTGGTAGTAAAAGGGTAGGTTATTGCGGCATTTTAAGTGTTCTTACTTCTTAGACAAGAGGATGTACATAATAAAACATGCATCTTATTTGTGAAAGAGAATTTATTTTGTTTTGCTCAACAAAAACGTAACTTGAACTTTGTTTACTAAGAAATCATAATAATATTAGGTCTAATTTCTTTATTATATTACCCTTGTTTTATTTTTAAATGTAGAATAAATTTCTTTTCTATTTATATCAGAATTTGATCTTTATCTAATTTCAAAAATCTGAGGTGTCAAACACTAAAACATAAACCAACGACCTTTTCTTGAAAACTCTTTACCCCAAAAATAATAAAAATAAAAGTCATCAGGCAACTTGGATATATTTTTGTTCAACCATTTTGCCGAAAAGCATTTATCAACCAGTCCTATGTACTTTATATATATCATCTTCTCCTCCTTTCTTCTCAACTTTTTTCCCACAAAATTTACAGATTAACTTTTTATTTTTCTTTACTTTCTATTTGTCTTGTCATTTTCTTTCGTACCAACAAACCCAAAATCACAAAAAAAGGGAAAAAAAAAAAATGGTGCTTCCGGCGACAATGGTGGAGATGTGGACGATGGTGGGGTCCACCATCGCCAGCTTCATGTTCATCATGGCAATAATCCGGCAGTACTGTCCGTACGAAATCCGCCGGTTCATGGAGAAGCTCAGCCACCGGATCAACACCTTCTTCAACCCTTACATCCGAATCTCCATCCACGAATTCTCCGGCGACCGGCTGAAGCGGAGCGAGGCCTACGCGAACGTCGAGGCATATCTGAGCTCCAACACCTCGAAGTCCGCAAAACGGCTCAAGGCCGAGATGGGGAAGGACAGCTCGAACATCGTCCTCAGCATGGACGAGTTCGAGCGAGTCACCGATGAATTCCGCGGCGCCAAAGTATGGTGGCTCCTCACGAAGACCGCGACGCCGCCGAGATCGATGATGTTAATGTCGTACTACCCGGAGCAGGAGCGGCGGTTCTACAAGCTCACCTTCCACAAGAGGTACCGCGAAATAGTGACGGACTATTACCTAGGGCATGTCGTAAAGGAAGGGAAGGAGATTAGGGTTAAGAACCGGCAGAGGAAGCTGTTCACGAACTCGCCGGGCTACAAATGGCCGAGCTACAAGCAAACCATGTGGAGCCACATTGTGTTTGAGCATCCGGCGACGTTCGAGACCATGGCATTGGAGGGACACAAGAAGAAGGAGATTATTGAGGATTTGTTGACGTTTAGTAAGAGCAAAGAGTTTTATGAGAGAATTGGCAAGGCTTGGAAAAGAGGCTATTTGTTGCATGGCCCACCTGGGACCGGCAAGTCCACCATGATCGCCGCCATGGCCAATCTTCTGAGCTACGACGTGTATGATCTCGAGTTGACCGCCGTGAAGGATAACACCGAGTTGAGGAAATTGTTGATTGAGACCACTAGTAAGTCCATTATTGTCATTGAGGATATTGATTGCTCTCTTGATCTCACCGGCCAAAGGAAGAAAATGGGTGAGAAATCTTCTAAGGAGGACCAAAAAAATGATGGGTTTTGTAGTAAAGAGAGAAAAGAAGAGGGAAATATTAGTAATAATGGCAATGATCAGATTAGTAAAGTGACTCTTTCAGGGCTTTTGAATTTTATTGATGGGCTTTGGTCAGCTTGTGGGGGAGAGAGGTTGATTGTGTTCACAACAAATTATGTGGAGAAATTGGACGCTGCCTTGATTAGGAGGGGCAGAATGGACAAACACATTGAGCTTTCATATTGTAGCTTTGAAGGGTTCAAAGTGCTTGCCAAGAACTACTTGGGGATTGAGTCTCATCAAATGTTTGATAAAGTTGAGAACTTGATGGGGGATGTTAAGATCACTCCCGCGGACGTCGCGGAGAGCCTCATGCCAAAATCGCCGGTTGATGGCCCGGAGAGGTGTCTCTCTCGCTTGATTCTAGCTCTCGAGGAGGCCAAGGAAGAGGCGGCGGTCGCAGTGGCGGAAGAGGCTAAGGGGAAAGATGAAGAAGCAAAAGAGATTGATGAACAAATTCATGTGCAAGGTGATAAAGATCAGGTTTGAGAAATCAGAGTGAGACTTGGAAATTGAATGTTGCCTTGTTTGTGTTAGAGTAGTAGAAATTAGTATTAAATATCAACCATTTCATTTAGAGCTAGCTTGTGGTGGCTGTGGTTGTAAACGGATCTATTTTTATCTTGAATGTCCGAATTAGAAATGTTATTGAGCAATGTCTTGGAGCTTATAATTATTTTCATGCTCTTTCAATATTATCCAATGTCTTAGAAGTTAGAAAATTTTCAAGATAGAATTTTTGAATGTCTGTTGGTGTATATACATACATATATATATATATATATTCAGTTTTCCCCAATATTGACCCTCAAACTAAAATTCCTTTACAAGTTAATCCCTAATGATATTATATTATATATACTACTGTGATTAGGTTCCACACGGCGCACACCATATTCGAATTATATGGGGTTATCCTCAAGGGCGTAATGGTAAAATAAAATTAATAATTAGCATCAACGATCTCAACTTTCCTCAATTTTGCTTCTAATCAACTTTTAAAGTCCTATTTTAGGAAAGGTAACCCCATTAACCTTTTTTAGGGTGGACAATTGTCGTTTTTTTGGAGCGACTAAATTGCACAAATATTTAATTTAAGGAGTAAATTGCAAAAATCATAATGATTCAAAAGAATTCATTGTTGTTAATTTATTTTCTTAGAAATTTAAAAAGAAAAAAAGAAGCTATTACCCTTCTTATAAAAAGGAATTTTTTTTTAATCCAGCGATACTTTTACGTTAATTTTGTTTTAAGGTATAAGGTGTATGACTCAAACTTGTCGTACTAAAATTATCAACTTTAATATTAAAGTGGAAAGAATTATAAAAAGGTATTTAAAATATGACTAAAAAAAATAATACTAAACTTGCTTTTTAAGGACAATTACATCACTAGCCTTGTCTAAAAGGCTTCACTTTGAATTTCTATGAGATTACTTTTTCATGACTTAGGAAGACAATATACAGCTTGAATGGATAAGAATGAGTCATGGTCAATATTCATCAAATAGGAGTTTCATAACCATTAGAAGATGGATGGAGAGACATGTACACATATTAAAATTACGTCTTAAAGTCAGAATCCACTACGATATTAAAGGTCGTCAAAATCGATGGAAATTAAAAATTAAAAAAAAAAAGGGCTCTAAAGCTTCCAAAAGAAAATGAGTTGTTTTTGTCTTCTGAATGTACTTAGCATCAACAAGAAACAAATGTGGGGTAGGAGTAGGACATAGTCGCACGTGACATACTTTGATTTAGTGCTGGGTTGATTAATTTTATTGTCTATACACACACACACACACACACACAAGCACACATATATCTTGTTTGATTAGGGAGAAAGTGATCATCTCATCCTTATAAACATATATAAAAGCAATTTGTGCTGACCGACCACCACCAAAATTTTTATAGCTCATTATCTATGTGCTCAACATTAGTAGTACTATAAAAATTTTCAGATTATGATCACATCCATCCTCTAATTTTTGGACCTTCACTTTTTTTTTACATACTTTAAAAACTCCCAATTTACAACTTGAATTTTGATATCGTCATGCGTTAGAATTATCATTAAAAATTGATAGGAAAAGAGGGAGATAAGTGCAATCATGGTAATCATTTTCAATTTAATTTTAACAGAAATTCTAACTGAATTGATTGCATAAGACTATTTTTTTTTTTTTTTAAAAATTCTTATAAAAGGGGTTTAGCTTGTTTTTCCATCTCAAAAATATCATTGTTCAACAAATCTTAGAACGCCATAAATACATGCTTGTTGGCTACGACACTATTGTAGTTGCTTAAAAGGGCACAAGCATGTTAAGTGGTGTCCTAAATGCCACAAAATACTCTAGTGACGATATGAGTCGTTGCTAAAAGATAGCATTTAGAGGTATACATCTTCGCCAAGCAATTATTTGTTGCAAAAAGGTACAATTATCTCACACCCATCTATTAGGCCAGAATTTTCACTAAACCTTTTTAGGTGATGAATTTTCAAAAAGCCCCCTTGACAGCGCAAATAAAAACAAAGTTCCACTAGAGTCAAGAAGTTAATTTTTTTAAGGATTTATAAGTGTTGACTACTAGTCTAAAGCCAAAGTAGAAGCAAGTAGCTTCAAGTCTAACTCATCATGTTAAAGAGTGTGATATGTAATCATGAACCGATCATACTGTCAGTTATCTTAATTGGAAGACTCATATTGCATATAGTTGACATCTTCTACTTCATGGTCTTGATATTAGTTAGAGTGATTGGCCTAAATGGTCTCTGAATCTTAAAAATGTGATACTTTGGTCACTGTTCTTTTTTTTTTTTTTTTTGCCGTGCTGACCCTAAACTCTCCAAAAAAGATGACGATTTGATCATTTCCATTAAAAAACTCATGGAATGGTCACATGAGAAGCACATTTTGTGCTTTTTGAAGGAAAATACCCTTATTCATATCAATTATAAAAAAAAAAGATAGAGAACCTCTCTCTCTCTCTTTCCCCTCCCCGCCCCTCCCCTCCTTCCATCTCTCCCACAAGTCCGACGCTGGTGCCAGACGTCGGCTGTCTCTCCCTCCTTCCCCATCCCAAATCCGACGCTGAAGACTGAGAAACCGTTTCTGTCTCTCGCCCTTCCCTCCCCTCCTTTCCCCTAAACAGATTCGACGCCAAACCCCCTAATCCCTTGCTCCCCCGCCCCTAAGATCCGACGTCGGATGCCGAAGACCACCCTCGTCTTCTCTATCGCTAGGCCCCTGCCTTCACCGACGAACACGAATGCCCCCCCTCCCACACAAGCTAGATCCGGCTGAGAACTCAAACCAACCCCTTCCCCCCCAACCGAACTCAAACCCATTCACCAAACTCAAACCTAGCGCTGTTTGGGGTGATTGAGGGTGATGAGACGCCGTTGGGGTGGACGCTTCCTTTCACGAAATTGTCGCTATGGGCAAACACTGATCTGGATTTGCCCCTTGGTCTTCGTCGTCGCCGAGCTCCCACCCCTCCCGGAATCTGAACAATTTCCCTTGAAATCTGAACTCAAAACCCACTGCCCCCTCTCCCCACAAATCCATACCCTCCACCCCAGAATCTGAACTGTCGATTCTGGGTTTGTCCACCCCCCCCCCCAGAGTAGAAAGAGTTGCCCCCCCCCCCCCCCAAAAAAAAAAAGTTTCGATCTGGGTTTTCATTGTGCCCCAAGAGTTTCGATATGGGTTGGCTCCCCACGACGCTGCCGCTGCCAAACTCACACCCCCCTTCTTCTCCGTCGCCGATCGCCCCTCCTCCCCCGCTGGTGTCATCGATCTGAGAGAGAGAGAGAGAAATACTTTTAATTTTATTATTATTATTTATTTATTTATAGCAATTATTATTAAATTATTGAAATACCCTTTAAAATTAGATCACATGTAATGCACATGACTCATTCTGTTAGAAATTTAACGGAATTAGACGGAAAAGAGCAAATCGTCACCTTTTTAGAGAGTTAAGGATCAACACGGTAAAAAAATGATCAGGGATTAAAGTGTCATTTGTTAAAGAGTTCAGGGACCATTTAGGTTAATTACACTATTAGTTATTCTCTCTCCCTATTCTAAAAAAAAAAAAAAAAAGAGAGAGAGAGGACATCTTCAGAATTTTGCTACATTTCCTTTTTTTTTTTTTTTTTCAAAAAATAAAATTTGTTGTGCAATAATTTCCAAGATAGAATCTAACCAACTCAACTTGGCTTTAGTATTAGGGCTTGTTTAGGATTACATATAATTATTAACAATATTATTATTATTGTTGTTGTTGTTGTTTACATGTGGAATAAGAAAGTAAAAGTCTAACTTTGAAATTATGAGTTTTTCTCTTGATCTCGTTTATGAATACAAAGGTAACAGGAAAATATAGAGATAAATAGTCTGTCTTCTAAGAGAAGCATGTAGGTTTTGACTTCAGTAATAATTGCTTAGTGTTAGTGCATATGGGGTGGAAAAACATCATAATAAACATACCATAAAAAAATTTAAAAAGAAAAATTCCTAGATTGTGACACTGCCAAACAAAACCAAATAACAAATAAAAAATTAGTAGTTTCATTTTGGCCTTGATCATCTTGAAAACCAGTGTTATTAGCCTGTTTAGTAGGGGACATCAAGAGAATCAAATCTGAAATATAGCTAGCTGTCGTCAAAAAGCCAGTCCACGTGCAATATAAAACGTGGTTTAACAATATATATCTATATATATATATATATATATCATTCTTCACCAAACACTTATATTCAGACAATTTTGAAGAAAATTCCTTTGCTGTTGTCCTTGCTGGCTTGAGTCTGAAAATTCTTGGACTACAACCTTTGGTCTGCATGGAAAGCCATTATATACATACATATATATACATATGTATATGTGATGTATTTCACATCACGAGAATGACAAAGCCATGTTATATTATAAGCCAAATTAGGAAAAATACTATTACTTTAAGTAACTTCTAGCTCACCTTCCTATAGCCAAATCAAGCAATTAATAATAACTATAATAATACAAGGAGGAAAAAAAAAAAAAAAAAAAAAAAAAAACAACAATAGACTACCACATAAGAACTATTTATGAATAAAATACAAAAAATGGAATGCTGTGATGTGTATCATTAAGTACCTACTTTCTAATGGCTTAAGTCATTTGCTCATGAATTCTAATTTTTTTCCCACTTTTAATTTCTGTTCGAATTTCTAGTCCTAATTCTCTTTTCTCTTCATTTTAAATAAGTTTCTCTCATTTTAATCTTTTTCTGGCTTTCATAAGTCGTTACAAACCATGCAAAGGGCAAAACCAACAAGGGCTCAAGAGCCACGGGAAAGAGCCTGCAAGTGGTGCCTGCAGCGCCAATGGCCAAGACATGTGCGCTAAGCTCCGCAGCGAGCGTCATGTTCGCCTGGGCAATCGTTTGCCAGTACGGTCCTTACAACGTTCGCTGCTTGATCGACAAGTTCAAGCAAAGATTGAAGGACTTAAAACCCTGCATCAGAATCACCATCCGCGAGTTCTCTGAGGAGCGTCCGAGGTGTAGTGAAGCGTATGCACTTGTCGAGGCTTATCTGAGCTCCACTCGTCGAAGAACGCCAATAGACTAGAGCGGAAATGGAGAACGATGGCAGGAATTTGGTGTTCAGTATGGATGATTATCAGCAAGTGACGGATGAAAATGAAGGTGTGAAAGTTTGGTGGAGTTCGAGACGAGTAAAGGTATCAACAAAGTACATGTACGAAAGGCAAGGAAAGAGGTCTTACAAGCTCACATTTCCGAAGAATAATAGAGAAATTATCACCAAGTCTTATTTGGACCATGTCATAAAGAAAGGCAAAAAATTTAGGACAAATAACAGGCAAAGAAAGCTCTACACTAATGTAACTGGTTCTAGTAAGTCGTCGAGTACCGGTATGTGGAGCCACATCGTGTTCGAGCACCCTGTGAGCTTGAAACGATGGCGTTGGATCCCGAGAAGAAAGAGAAGATTGTTGAGGACTTGTTGGCCTTTAGCAGGAACAAGGATTTTTATGAGAGAGCTGGGAGGGCATGGAAAAGAGGCTACTTGCTTTATGGACCGCCGGGGATGGGGAAATCCACCATGGTGGCTGCAATGGCCAATCTGCTGAGCTACGACGTGTATGATCTCGAGTTGACCGCCGTGAAGGATAACACCGAGTTGAGAAGTTGTTGATTGAGACCACTAGTAAGTCCATTGTTGTCATTAAGGATATTGATTGCTCTCTTGATCTCACTGGTCAGAGGAAGAAAAAGGGTGAGAAATTTTCTAGGGAGGAAAAAAAAATTATGGGTTTTGTAGTAAGGAAAGAAAAGAAGAAAAAGAAGAGGCAAATTGTGATAATAATGGGAATAATGAGATTAGTAAGGTTACACTTTCAAGGCTTTTGAATTTCATTGATGGGATTTGGTCAGCTTGTGGGGGGTGAGAGGTTGATTATTTTTGCAACAAATTATGTGGAGAAGTTGGGCTCTGCCTTGATTAGGAGCAAACACATTGAGCTTTCTTATTGTAGCTTTGAAGGGTTCAAAGTGCTTGCCAAGAACTACTTGTGTATTGAATCTCATCAAATGTTTGATAAAATCGAGAGCTTGATGGGGGAGGTTAAGATCACTCCAGCGGACGTCGCGGAGAGCCTCATGCCGAAATCGCAGGTTGATGATCCGGAGAGGTGTCTCTCTGGCTTGATTCAAACTCTTGAGGAGGCCAAGGAAGAAGTGAAAGAGGTTGAACCAAGCAAGGAAGAGGAAGTAGTACTTCAAAAACCAGAGTGAAATTAACTAGGTGTTTAATGTTGTTAATTGTATTGTATTAGCATATGTAGCATTTCTCTGTCCACTAATTTGAAGTAGTCGAGCAAATTTATTCTTATGATTCTTAAGTTAGAAAATAATTTCATGAGCTTTGTATTTTTGGAATCTTATAATTGGTATTACATATACATTGAGCATGTTTTTGGGTGTGGAGGCAAAGAATGATGTATGGTAAACTTGGTTCTGTGTTTCTATTATTTAGTTCCAAATATTTACTCTTCTTCAGAAGCTTATGATCTGTATGAGTGTGTTCTTCTAGAAGATGTATTTTACCATGCACTAGCAGTCTCCTCTTGTATTTAATTTGGTAATGTGATTTCCGATACAAATACCAATAACATCAAACTATATATAATTAATATATCTGATAATTATGACATATTTATTATGTTATTATCCGTACTCTAATATGCAATGTTATTTTAAATACTATATATTTATCTTTTGTTATAATCTTTAAGTTTTGAAATTTTAGTTTAAAAATAATTTAAAAATAATAATATTATCAAATGAAAAGATTAATAAATCAATCATTTGCTATATATACTTGGTGAATTTTTGCTATCAAATATAAATATTTGCCAAATTTAGCACAAGAAGATGACATTGTATTGGAAAGTGATCTTTCTAACAAGCACGAAACCTCTACGAGAAAATAATAATAATAAATTATGTCAAGCAAAAATCAAAATTTTGTTGGCAAGTTGTCGTAAAAACGTCGTCAGAAAAGTTTTTCTCCCGAAACCGAAACAACTGTTTCCTTGAGAAAATTCACAAATTTCGTGAAATATTTCATTGGGTAAGAACTAGTTGTTGTCGATTACCCTTGTTATAAATAAAAGAAACATAGGACCAAAAAAGAAACCCATTGTAATTAACAAAGTGTTGTTGATTACCCTTTTTAGAAATAAAAAAACATAACTATACCGTTCTTATAAAAAGAAAAAGAAACCCTTTAATGGCACAAACCAAACTTGAATTTAAGCCAAACAATTACATCACTAGCGTGATTAACTTGAAAGCTTTTTTTTTTTTTTTTAATCTACCAGATTATTCTTTCACGAGTCATAACATAGAAAGACATTTGATATATATATATATATATATATATATATATTTTTTTTTTACTAACCTAGACATTTAATATAATTTAAACGGATAAGAATATGGTCCTCAAATGTAATAGACTAACTCTTAAAAAGAGAATCCATTAAGATATAAAAGGTGGTCAAAATCAAAGCAATTAAAAAGCACATTTACTCTAAAGAAATACCCACAGAATATTAGTTGTTTTCGTCCTTTGAATATATTTTTCAACAAAATGAAACAAAATGGGGTAGAACATGGCCTCACGTTGGAGTTGCTTTTGTTTAGTTTAGTTTAATTTTAGTGGTGGATGACTGTCGACGTTTGTCTTTTATTTTATTTTATTTTAATTAGGGAGAAAGTGACCAACTCATTCTTAGCACCCATTTACTAAAAGAAGGGCTCTATTCATTATCAGTGTGCTAAGCACTATATATACATATATATATATATATGTGTGTGTGTGTGTGTGTGTGTGTGTGTATTTTAATACAATTAGCATTACTCATACTTGTGTAGCCACATATTTTGTCCAAATAACAAAGACACCTCATTGGTTAATGTCAACACTCCATCACTTTAATTCTGTTAATTTTTAATGTTGAAGGAGACAAGAATATCCAAAATAATCTTAGCCATCCATTTAACTGTGCTTTAATTTAACCCTTGAATTTAAAACAATGTTCAAAACCCTATCATTAGCAGAAAACCTTTCCCTCAAAAAAAAAAAAGAAAAAAAATCAGTAGCAAAACTTTGGGACCTCCCATATCACATCTGCCCTCATCAGCTCCTTGCCCATTTGCGCGCTCGCTGTTTTCAGCCCCTCACCGCCCGACGAGGGCACCAACGGTCCTTCCCTTGTCATCCCCGCTCAAAACCCAGGCAGGTCCCCCCATCTTCCCCATGGGAAACTCAATTGCAGTTAAGAAACCACGACCCAACCCCTTCGTGAAACCTAGATGTCTGCGAACCCAAGAAGGATAAAAAGAGTTAGATAGGGGAACGTGAAGGATAGAGAGGATTATAGTAATCTTTCATCTTGTCTCTTAATTAGGAAAAACAATTAAAACCACTGATGATTGTTATTTGTGTGACAAATATATTACTTATTGTTGAATTCAGAGATTATTTCCTGATTTGTAATATAAATTAGGCTTATTTAGTTTCCTAGAATAGAGGATTTCGGGTAGTATCTTTCCCGATCTTTAGGTGATTTAGTTTTTTCCTATTTTCAGAATTAAGGAAATTTAGTTTCTTGATTTTATGGAGTGAGATTCTCTCCTCCTACTTGTATATATTATGTACGTTTCAATGAAATAAAAGGACAGAGGGAATTATTCACAGAATTCCTCATGGTATCAGAGCACTCTCTGAAACCTCAATAAAAAAAAAAAATAAATAAAAATAAAAAAATCCGATGACCAAGTACGGCATGGCCACAGAAAAGTCCTCCTCTTCTGACGTTACCTCCAGCCCTCAAGTTCCAGTCACGGGCAACAATGGAGCATCAGACAGCAGCCTTCTTCCCATTACAGGCCACAAACTGAATGAGAACAATTATCTTCAATGGTCGCAATCAGTCATGATGTTCATATGCGGAAAGGGAAAGGACGATTACCTCACTGGTGTTGCTGCCTCACCAGAAAGGGAAGATCCGAAGTACAGGTCCTGGAAGTCCGAAAATAACATGGTAATGTCCTGGCTCGTCAACTCAATGGTGAATGAAATTGGGGAAAATTTTCTTCTCTACAGCACTGCCAAAGAGATATGGGATGCAGCCAAAGAAATCTACTCCAGTAACGACAATACCTCAGAGTTATTTGAGGTTGAAACTATCCTCCACGATCTTCACCAAGGAGATCTTTCAGTCACTCAATATTTCAATACACTTACTCGCCATTGGCAGCAGTTGGATGCTTTCGAAGAACACAGCTGGGAATGCCCAGGTGATGGAAGAAAATACAGGCAAATTATAGAGAAGAAAAGAGTTTTCAAATTTTTAATGGGACTAAACAAAAGCCTCGATGAAGTTCGAGGAAGGATATTAGGGACGAAACCTCTACCTAATATCCGAGAGGCTTTTTCCGAAGTTCGCCGTGAAGAGAGCAGGAAAAAGGTCATGCTCGGGCCCTTACCCACAGATCCTGCATCAGAAAACTCAGCCTTAATAGTCAGAGGAACCCAGCAGCAAGGCAGCGGCAACCGATCCAGGAAAGGAAGACCTTGGTGTGATCATTGCAAGAAGAATGGTCATACCCGAGACACGTGCTGGAAAATACATGGAAAACCAGTAGATTGGAAACCCACCAGATCTTCCTTTGACAAAGAGAGCAGGGGAAATCATACCGCCGCTGGAGAAGGCACTGCAACAACGGAAGCAAGTCCGTTCACTAAAGAGCAACTCGAAGCGTTACAAAAAATGTTGACACAATTGGGACAGAGTACAGCCACCAATCCAATTGGGACCGGGTCCTTAGCTCATAAAGGTAATTTTTTAAGTGCTCTTGCTGTAAATAGGAAAAACTCCAATCCTTGGATTGTTGATTCAGGGGCGTCCGACCATATGACGGGAGACGGTACTCTTTTCCACACTTACACTCCGTCCCAAGAGTCTCTTACAGTAAGAATTGCAGATGGATCTTTATCCAAGGTGGCAGGGACAGGTTCTATTGTTATTTCAAAGGACCTAACACTGGATTTTGTTCTTCATGTCCCAAATTTGAATTGCAATCTCTTGTCAATTAGCAAACTTACTCATGATCTGAATTGTGTTACTAAATTTTCTCAAAAACATGTGAATTTCAGGACTTGGATTCGGGGAGGATGATTGGCAGTGCTGAGGTGTACTCGGGGCTCTACCTCCTTAAGGTTAATGATTCTCCAAAAAGACAACTCACAAAGCAGAGTGTGTAGAACATAAGAGTCAGTCTTGTTCCATGTCTAGTGGTTCCAATAAAATAGTGCAATCATGCTATGGCACTATCGTCTAGGTCACCCGAATTTTGTGTACCTTAAAAAAATGTTTCCTTCTTTATTCAATAATAAAAATCCCAACGATTTCCAGTGTGAGGTTTGTCAATTTTCTAAGCATGTTCGCAGCTCTTATCCCAGTCATACTTACAAAATGTCTCATCCTTTTTCATTAATCCATAGTGATGTGTGGGGACCATCCAGAGTCAAAAATATTATTGGGTCTAGATGGTTCATCTCTTTTATAGATGATCACACAAGGATTACATGGTTGTTCCTCATGAGAGAAAAGTAAGATGTCGGTCAAATTTTCAAAAATTTCAATACCATGATTCAAACCCAATTTCAAACAAAGATACAAGTATTGAAAACCGACAATGCAAAGGAATACTTTAAAACCATCCTTGGTGATTATCTTGTGGAACAGGGAATCATTCATCTGAGCTCCTGTGTTGATACACCTCAGCAAAATGGAATAGCTGAAAGGAAAAATAGACATCTTTTGGAAGTTGCTCGCTCTCTTATGTTTACCACACATGTTCCTAAACACTTCTGGGGAGAAGCCGTTTTAACCGCTGCCTACCTAATCAACAGAATGCCATCCCGTGTACTAAGCTTCCAAACACCTTGTCAAACCCTTCTCCATCCTATCCAAACACTCGGAACATAACCACCATCCCAGTCAAGTGTTCGGTTGTTCCGCCTTTGTCCATATACACCCTCACAACCGAAGTAAACTGGATCCCAAGGCCATCAAATGTATCTTTGTTGGGTACTCACCTAACCAAAAGGGTATAAGTGTTACTCTCCAACCACAAAAAGGTTCTACACCTCTATGGATGTCTCTTTTTTCGAGCAGCGTCCATTCTACCCCAAATCTGACATTCAGGGGGAGAGCTTTACACAAGAATATCAGCTTCGGGATATTGACCTCGCAGAAACATCACATGATTCTCAAATGAGTCCTGTTGTACATTCCTATCCCGAGTCAGAAGTTGTTGTCCAACCAGAACCTTTAAATCTCGAGTCTAATCCATGTCCGAACGATTCAACTCCTCAATGTCCTATCTCTACTACACCTGCAGAAAAAAAATGAGTTACGTGTCTATCATAGGAGGAATAGGACTCAAGGAGGAGAGCAACGAATAACACCAGAGCCTGACCACGAGTCCAATCCAACTCCAAGTTCATCTGAGACTTCACTAGGTAACACTAGTTTCTGAATCCACTTGTGTTGAATTGCCCAATATTGACTTACCTATTGCCTTGAGAAAGGGTGTAAGATCTTGTACAAGTCATCCCATCTATAATTTTTATCATACCGTGGATTGTCTTCTGCCCATCGTGTTTTTGTTACTAGCCTTGACAAGATACAAGTCCCTAAGTCTATTCACGAAGCACTAAGGGTTCCAGAATGGAGGGTAGCGGTACAGGAAGAGATTCAAGCACTAGAGAAAAGTGGAACTTGGGAGTTGACTAGTTTGCCTTTAGGAAAACGACCCGTGGGATGCAAGTGGATCTTCACTGTTAAACACAATGCAGATGGAAGTGTCAATCGGTTTAAGGCTCGACTGGTAGCAAAGGGCTTCACTCAATCCTATGGGATAGATTATCAGGAAACCTTTGCCCCTATAGCGAAGCTCAACACCATTCGGGTTTTGTTGTCACTTGCTTCTAATCTAGATTGGCCACTGTACCAACTGGACGTGAAAAATGCTTTCCTAAATGGAGATTTGAAAGAAGAGGTCTATATGGAGATTCCACCTGGTTTTGCTGCACAGAATAATGCCAACAAAGTCTGTAAGCTCAGAAAGTCCTTGTATGGACTCAAACAATCCCCAAGGGCATGGTTCGACAGATTCACAAAGGCAGTAACGAGAGTAGGATACACCCAGTGTCAGGCAGATCACACAATGTTTGTCAAACATTCATCTACTAGTAAGATGGCTATTCTGATTGTCTACGTGGATGATATTATTATGACAGGTGATCATAAGGAAGAACTCTACCAGCTTAAGAAGTTTTTGGCCAAAGAGTTTGAAATTAAAGACCTGGGTAATCTCAAATACTTTCTTGGGATGGAAGTGGCTCGGTCAAAGAGAGGAATTTCAGTTTCACAACGAAAGTATGTCCTTGATCTACTCAACGAAACAGGAATGCTCGGGTGCAAACCAGCAGACACTCCTATGGACACCTCAACCAAGGTTGGAAGTAAAAGTGATAGCAGTCCAGTTGATAAAGGGAGATATCAGAGACTGGTAGGAAAATTGATCTATCTCTCACACACTAGACCGGATATCAGCTTTCCTGTGAGTGTTGTGAGCCAGTTTATGAACAATCCTACCGAAGAGCACATGGATGCAGTGTTCAGAATCCTAAGGTACCTGAAGATGACACCAGGAAAAGGACTAATGTTTGAGAAGACTACCAAAAGAGAGGTTGAAATCTTCACTGATGCAGACTGGGCAGGTTCAGTTACTGACCGCAGATCAACGTCAGGGTATTGCACTTATGTCTGGGGGAACTTGGTGACATGGCGAAGTAAGAAACAATCTGTGGTGGCTCGAAGTAGTGCAGAGGCAGAGTTTCGTGCTATGGCTCAAGGCATTTGCGAGGGAATCTGGTTAGTAAGGGTACTCAGAGAACTACAAATCCAAATTGAAGGAACAATAAAGATGCACTGTGACAATCAATCAGCCATTAGCATTGCAAAAAATCCCGTCCATCATGACAGAACCAAACACGTGGAAATTGATCGACATTTCATTAAAGAGAAAGTTGAATCAGGGGAGATTTCCATGCTGTACACACCAACAAGGCAACAGGTCGCAGACATCTTCACCAAGCTCTTCCGAGGAACATCTTTGAAGAACTCAACTCCAAGCTAGGCTTAATCAATATATACAGCCCAGCTTGAGGGGGAGTGTTGAATTCAGAGATTATTTCCTGATTTGTAATATAAATTAGGCTTATTTAGTTTCCTAGAATAGAGGATTTCGGGTAGTGTCTTTCCCGATCTTTAGGTGATTTAGTGTTTTCCTATTTTCAGAATTAAGGAAATTTAGTTTCCTGATTTTATGGAGTGAGATTCTCTCCTCCTACTTGTATATATTATGTACGTTTCAATGAAATAAAAGGACAGAGGGAATTATTCACAGAATTGCTCACTTATTTTACTATTTGTTAATAATTTTATTTTTGTTGGAACTATAATGTGATCAATTTATTGAATTTTTTAATTTGTAAAATGATTCAATTTGATAGGTTTAGACGGAGACTTTCTCCTTCCACTTTTTCACTCTCCCCTCTCTTCTTTCCAATCAAACATCGGATCGTTGACGCTAAGTTCCCTTCTCTCCTCTCATTCCCTCTTTGTCTCTCTAATCAAACACACTATTTGTTCCAGATGCCTCCCAAACTTCAAAGTGTGTAAATTAATTCTCTTAGTTTGAATTTTGGTCCAAAAAAAAAAAAGAGAAAAAGAAAAAGAAAAATAAACATTCCATCCAATTATGTCAAAATTCGGACCGAACAAATATTGAAAATCTGGTTAGGATATAATGAAACATACATTACAACCGCACCTGAAATGCAACGAAAAAGGCCAATAATATCATACTTGCATTCTCAATGTATAAAATATTAACATACTTGCTTTTGATGTTGTTCCTTTACTAAAAGCACCATATTGTAGTGCGAGCTCCTTTAAAGTCATGTTTTTAGTGGTGAAATTGAGGTGGGTT
Source organism: Ficus carica (assembly GCA_009761775.1). NCBI lineage: Eukaryota > Viridiplantae > Streptophyta > Magnoliopsida > Rosales > Moraceae > Ficus > Ficus carica. Next base: position 5,780,122 of record CM019744.1, on the reverse strand, counting down.
AATGAGTAGATCAAGAAACAAAAGCATTTTTTATAATACTAGTTGGAGAGCATACGCTTTACATGTGCAGATTAGACAAATCAAGTAAAATAGAGCCAAAATAATAAAACAAAAACAAACAAAACCAAACCAAAAACAAAAACAAAACACCACGTGATGAGTGCTGGAAGCACCACGTGATGCCTTGTAAGAGTATATATTATCTCATTGATTCTAATACCAATTTAGTAGATACACTACCTCAAAAAAAAAAAAAAAAAAAAAAAAAAAAAAAAAAAAGTAGATATGTACTCTAGCATTTCAGAAGAATACCGTTGAATGGAATTAACTTCTTTATAAGCCTCTAAATTAGGCAACATCTTTTTTATGTATGTTGGTTAGAGGAAGAAATTTGGTAGTATTGTTTTACACCTCCTGCAGTTTAAGACCACCAAGCCATTCAGGAAAAGGACAGGCATTTCAAATGGAGAATGACAGCAATCTCTTTGAAGACAAAAGAATAGGGGAAAAGAGAGAGAGAGAGAGAGATTTTGTTGTTTCATACCCTACTTGTAGAATTCAATTATTCACGTAATTTGATTGATAAAATTTGTGTTACAAACGTAGAGTATCTAATTTTTCATAACCTGCTAAAGAAATATCATTAACAATTTATCCAAAGGTGTTAATATTTAAGACCGCAAAAATAAAATTTGTCCCAAAAAAATTAAAAAAAAAAAAAGATAAGAAAAGAAAACCTCAATTCTGGTCATGTGTCAAAAAAAAAAAGAGAATTCAACTTTATGTTTTTACTTCAATGAATTTTCAAATCAATTACACTTTCAGTCCATTTTCTTTGAACGATGATTGGACATATAAAGATATAAAAGGCTAACAGAACCTTGAAATATACATGCTAAACAAGTTGAACCATTAAATGAAGGAAAAACTTATAGTAGGAATTGTATTTTATCCTATTAGTAGATTTTTTTTTTTTTTGGGGTAAAATAGTAGATGTTGTGGTTTTAATATTTAAAAATCTTCACATTAAAAATTTGTAACTCATGACGAAGAACTGCTATCAATAATGAATCTGACTTTAAAAAAATTAATTCATCCAATAATTAAAACAACAGTATCTAAATATATAATAAAAGTACAATTCCTAATCGTTGATCAAAAAGTACAATTCCTATTATACCCATGAAATAACTGTTGAAAAGAATCCAAATTCCACGCACATGAATTGGTATTATAGTAAGTCAGTCAGTCTTCACCAAACCCCAACATTGAACAAACACAAAGTATGTCACTTTCCACCAATGTCAGATGACTCTGTACACTTTTTTGTTTTTAATTTAAAATAAAAACTAAGGACCTAAAAAAAAATAAAACTTGAAATAGGGGGAAAAAAATCAGAAGGGCTAGACAAGAAAAATAAGGACAAACTAACAATTTCTTAGAAGAGTCTGAGCGAGCTATTTCCTCCCTGCATTCACACACACACAAAATTACAAGAATTCCCTCTTAAACCTTATTATGAGGATCAATTTGTCCCCGGATTTTTAAGTGTGGCAATAACTTTTCTTGAATTAAGAAAAAAATAAAATCGCTAGCCTATTTGAAAAATAACATTAGATTTCTCCCCAAAAAAAAATAATAAATAAATAAATACAACATCAAACACATGACTACACATAATATTTTCCATCCATTCAATTTTTTTCTTATTCGGAGAGTGTCATTGGCATATTTAGTCAAGTACAGGTTAAAATCAGTAATAAAATCATGTTTGGCTTTTATAGCGTCCTTTTATAATAATGGTTTGATCGATAAATATCTATCTTAAAATTTTACATTGCACAGTATATAATTGCTCTGGTCATAAATTAGATTGTTAAAAAACTAATTCAACAAAAAAAAAAAATTTTGGAAAAGGATTAATTCAACAATTAAAACAATAGTTTTTATTAATAATATGAAATAAAAAGTTTTATGGCAGAAATTTCCTTTTATAATATGTCCAAAAAAAGTAAACAAAGTAAAAAAGAAAGAAAGAAATAAAGAAAGACTTAAAGCATGTCACAACTCGCACGAATAAGTCAATTAAAACGACAAATGAATTGGCCCACCTTCCTTTGCAGGTCAAGCATAGGCATGTCAACTACGGGAAAGAAAAAGTTAAAAACAAAAACAAAAAAAACTTGTATCACAAGTGTCTATAGATTTATAAGGTTTATGAGATGGATTTAGTACTCATTTGCTCATAAATTTGATTTGATTTTATTTATTTCACCTTCCAATTCTCTACTCAATATAGAAATCACTTCTCTTAAACTTGTTTTAATCTGTGATTCTATTTCTCAGATGCATTTCTCTTTGATCTCCACTTTCCTTGCTTTAATAAACCCGTACAGCCATGGAAAGGCCCAAACCAGAAGCCTCTCAGCAGCCCCAAAACGCGGGAACAGCATGCAAATGGTGTCTGCAACAATGGCCGAAAGATGGGCAACTCTGAGCTCAACCATAGCCAGCTTAATGTTTGCTTGGGCCATCATCTGCCAGTACTCTCCGTACGAGGTTCGCAACATAATTGAGAAGCTTAAGCAACGGCTCAGGGACTACTTCAACCCCTACATCCAGCTGTGCATCCACGAGTACACCGGGGAACGCCTCAAGCGCAGCGAGGGCTACGTCTTGGTCGAATCGTATCTGAGCTCGATCACGTCCAAAGACGCCAACCGCCTCCGAGCGGACTTGGAGAACGATGGTGGGAACTTGGTTCTGAGTATGGATGAGTTTCAGAAAGTGACGGATGAGTTTGAAGGTGCACAAGTCTGGTGGGGTTTGAGAAGAATTTCGGCGTCGTCGCGGACGTATTATCCCGAGCAGGGTAAGAGGTTTTACAAGCTCGTTTTTAACAAGAAGCATAGAGAGCTAATCACCAAGTCTTATTTGGACCATGTCATGAAGAAAGGAAAAGATATCAGGGCCAGAAACAGGCAGAGGAAGCTTTTTACTAATATTCCTGGCTCTTATAATAAGATGTCGAGCGGTATGTGGAGTCACATAGTGTTTGAGCACCCTGCGAGCTTCGAAACGATGGCGTTGGATCCCGAGAAGAAAGAGGAGATTGTTGAGGACTTGTTGGCCTTCAGCAGGAACAAAGAGTTCTATCAGAGAGCTGGCAAGGCATGGAAACGAGGCTACTTGCTCTATGGACCGCCGGGGACGGGGAAGTCAACCATGGTGGCTGCAATGGCTAATTTGCTGAATTATGATGTGTATGATCTTGAGCTGACGGCCGTGAGGGACAACACCGAGCTTCGGAGGCTTTTGATCGAGACGACTAGTAAGTCGGTAATTGTGATAGAGGATATTGACTGCTCTCTTGATCTTACAGGCCAGAGGAAGAAGAATAAAGATGAGAAATCTTCTGAGGAAGACAGAGATATGACTGATGAGCCGAAGAAGGAAAGGAAAGAAGAGCCGAAGAAGGAAAGAAAAGAAGTTCCAAAGGAAGACGGAAGCAGCAGAGTCACGCTTTCGGGGCTACTGAACTTCATTGATGGGATCTGGTCTTGTTGTGGGAGTGAGAGGGTGATTGTGTTCACTACCAATTATGTGGAAAAGTTGGACCATGCACTCATAAGAAGCGGTCGGATGGACAAGCATATCGAGCTTTCTTATTGCAGCTTCAAAGGGTTCAAAGTGTTTGCCAAGAACTACTTGAACCTTGAGACACATCAAACGTTTGATAAAATCGAGAGTTTGATGGGGGTGACCAATATCACTCCTGCTGATGTTGCGGAGAACCTCGTGCCTAAATCGCCACGAGATGATCCTGAGAAATGTCTTTCGAACTTGATTCGCACTCTCGAAGAAGCCAAGGAAGCAGCAGATAAGAAGAAGAAAGCAAAGGAAGCACAAGAGATGATAGGGGCAGTTCAGCCACAGGATGAGAAAGAGACTGAAAAACCAGAGTGAACTAGCATCCCAACAGTACTATATGTGTGTGCGTTTATATATATATATATATATATATAGTTTTCTCTTAGAATTTTCTGATATCTAGTGCGTATTTTCTGTTGTCAAGTTAGTACAATGAATTTGTTTGCAATTATGTCCTTTGTTTCCAATGTTGGAAGACTGCAGCTTAGCAGTTTGGATTTATGCAGACCTAAATTGAATGTTCAATACTACTAAAACTTATCAAGAATATCCTCCTTTCTATTTTTCCTTAACGTTTTGGATGTAAATTCGGTCACATTTTGAGCCAAATTGTAATTCACCAATCGCTTTATTCTCTCTCCTACTACAAAATAACTTGCGGAACAACTAATATTTGATTCACATAGTGAAGATGTTCAGAAGAATCTCTTCTTCATAAAAGGAGGGCTGAGACTTCAACATGTTTCTAAGCCAGAAAATAACATCACTCATGTGGTGAAAAAGGCTTTTCTCTAAGATTATATGAGGGCAATTTATCATTGTTCATGATAAGATTAATTTTTTCACTACTTATATGAATATATGGATGAATCTACCATACGGAAGCCTTGTGAGTCTGATAGATTTATTTATTTATTATTTTTTTTTTTGTGTGGTTTTTTTGGGTTCATATAACTATTAGGTTATTTTTTATTTTTTTATTTTTAAGAGTAATATATATTTATATGTAACTGCTACATTTCAAAACTTTTACTATAAGTGACTAACATCAATAGAAAATGTTACATATTAATGATATTACATGTGCTAGACCGTACGACTGTCGGACAAGAGACTTTGCCAATATAAACATATCTTATAAGCATGGGAATTTCTATATGATTGGAACTGTTTTAAAATAATTTTTTTTTAATTGTTAGATTAATATTTTAACGGTCTGATTTAATTTAATTACTAAAAGTTGCTACTAATAATGCAAAATAAAAAGTTCTATTATAAAAATTCCCTTTTATAATTTGTTCCAAAAAAAAAAAAAAAAAAGAAGAAGAAGAAGACTAGGAGATTGTCACAACCAGCACAGCATAAGTCAATGGAAAAGACAAATGAATTAGGTAATTTCTTGCCCCCATTCATTCGCAGATCAAGCATAGACATGGTCAACTACCAAAAGAAAAGGGCAAAAACAAAAAAACAAAAAACAAAAACTTGTATTATAAGTGCCTATAGATTTATAAGGTTTATGAGATGGTTGTGTTACTTATTTGCTCATAAATTTCATTTCACCTCACTTTCCAATTCTCTACTTATTGTCTACTAAAATCACTTCTTTTAAACTTGTTTTAATCTGTTATTCTGTTTCTAGATGCATTTCTCTTTGATCTCCACTTTCCTAGCTTTCATAAACCGTTACAGCCATGGAAAGGCCCAAACCAGAAGCCTCTCAGCAGCCCCAAAACCCGGGAACAGCCTGCAAATGGTGTCCGCAACAATGGCCGAGAGATGGGCAACTTTGAGCTCAACCATAGCCAGCTTAATGTTTGCTTGGGCCATCATCTGCAAGTACTCTCCGTACGAGGTTCGCCATGTAATTAAGAAGCTAAAGCGACGGCTCAAGGACCACTTCAACCCTTACATCCAGCTCTGCATCCACGAGTACACCGGGGAACGCCTCAAGCGCAGCGAAGGCTACGTCATGGTCGAATCGTATCTAATCTCGATCACGTCCAAAGACGCCAACTGCTTCCGAGCGGACTTGGAGAAAGATGGTGGGAACTTGGTTCTGAGTATGGATGAGTCTCAGAAAGTGACAGATGAGTTTGAAGGTGCACAAGTCTGGTGGGGTTTGAGAAGAATTTCGGCGTCATCGCGGACGAATTATCCCGAGCGGGGTGAGCGGTTTTACAAGCTCGTTTTTAACAAGAAGCATAGAGAGCTAGTCACCAAGTCTTATTTGGACCATGTCATGAAGAAAGGAAAAGAAATCAGGGCCAGAAACAGGAATAGGAAGCTTTATACTAATATTCCTGGCTCTTCTAGTATGATGTCGAGCGGTATGTGGAGTCACATAGTGTTTGAGCACCCTGCGAGCTTCGAAACGATGGCGTTGGATCCCGAGAAGAAAGAGGAGATTGTTGAGGACTTGTTGGCCTTTAGCAAGAACAAAGAGTTCTATCAGCGAGCTGGCAAGGCATGGAAAAGAGGCTACTTGCTCTATGGACCGCCGGGGACGGGGAAGTCAACCATGGTGGCTGCAATGGCTAATTTGCTGAATTATGATGTGTACGATCTAGATCTGACGGCCGTGAGGGACAACACCGAGCTTCGGAGGCTTTTGATCAAGACGACTGGTAAGTCGGTAATTGTGATAGAGGATATTGACTGCTCTCTTAATCTTACAGGCCAGAGGAAGAAGATTAAAGATAAGAAATCTTCTGAGGAAGACAAAAATATGACCGATGAGCCGAAGAAGGAAAGGAAAGAAGTGCCGAAGGAAGACGGAAGCAGCAGAGTCACGCTTTCGGGGCTATTGAACTTCATTGATGGGATTTGGTCTTGTTGTGGGAGTGAGAGGGTGATTGTGTTCACCACCAATTATGTGGAAAAGTTGGACCGTGCACTCATAAGAAGCGGTCGGATGGACAAGCATATCGAGCTTTCTTATTGCAGCTTCAAAGGGTTCAAAGTGCTTGCCAAGAACTACTTGAACCTTGAGACACATCAAACGTTTGATAAAATCGAGAGTTTGATGGGGGAGACCAATATCACTCCTGCTAATGTTGCAGAGAACCTCGTGCCGAAATCGCCACGAGATGATCCTGAGAAATGTCTTTCGAACTTGATTCGCGCTCTCGAAGAAGCAAAGGAAGCAGCCGAGAAGAAGAAGAAAGCAAAGGAAGCACAAGATAAGGTAGAGGCAGTTCAGCCACAGGATGAGGAGGAGACTGAAAAACCAGTGTGAACTAGTATCCCAACAGTATTATATGTATTTATATATAGGCTATATATAGCTTTCTCTTAGAATTTTCTGATATCTAGTGCTTATTTTCTGTTGACAAGTTAGTATAATGAATTTCTTTTCAATTATGTCCTTTGTTTCCAATGGGGGAAGACTGAAGCTGAGTAGTTTGGATTTATGCAGACCTAAAATGAATCTTCAATGCTACTAAAACTTGTCAAGAATTTCCTCCATTTTATTGTTTCCTTAATGTTTTCTATGAGAATTTGGTCACATCTTAAGCCAAATTGTGATTCACCAATGGCTTTATTCTCAATCCTACAACAAAATAACTTGCGGAACAAGAAACATCTGATATTTGATTCACGTAGTGCAGCTTTTCAGAAGAATCTCTTCTTCATAAAATGAGGGGTTGAGACTAAACAATAAACATGTTTCTAAGCCAGATAAAAAGGCTTTTCTCTAATATTATACAAGGGCAGTTTATCATTTTTCATAGTGATGATTCTTTCACAACTTTGATAGATAAATATATTTATATATGGATCAGTTTACTGTCCGACATTCGTACAAGTCTATTACATATAATGTTATGTAACGTTATTAAACCATGCTACATTTTAGAATTTTTACTAGAAGTGACCAGAATCAAATAGAAATGTTACACATTAACGAGTTAGTATTACAAGATATTAGTCTTGATGTTATATGTGCCAGATGGTGACTATTGAATAGGAGACTTTGCCTATAAAAGATATATCTCATACGCATGGGAATTTCTATGGTAGAAATTATCTGTTTTCATTTTCGATTGATATTGTTGTTTTATTCTCTAGATTAATATTTCAATAGTCTGATTTAAAACTATCTAAAAACAATTTTGGATCGTGCAGCATAGATACTTATACAGCGGTACAAAATATGATCCCATTTCAGAACCTCAAAAAAAAAAAAAAAAAAAAAAAGATTCCATAACAACTTATAGATGGTCATAGTAGATGAATTTAAAAAAGAAAGATAGTCGTCCTGGGAATCTACTCTTCAAGAAAAGATAAATGGTTTCACGTAGGCCCACGTGATCAACTTCGACTTGTTTAATTGGGGAGAAAGTGACCAACTAATTGATGAAGAACAAGAAATAGGATTTTAGGAATTTGAATTGTTTATTTATCTGTTAAGTTATTATTATTTTTCGTTTTTAATTTTGAATTTAGAAGATTATATTTATCTTGTTTATTAGTACTAATTTAGTTAAATTTATCTTGTTATTTTTGTCCCCGATTCCATCTTTAGATTCCTATTTTTCTTTCTAGATTTAGTCCCGTTTGACACTCTGTCTTGAAATGAAAAATTTCAGTTGGAATGAGAATGAAAAATTAATAGGTGTTTAGGAGAGAGAAAAATGAGTATAACATAAATTTAAAAAAAAAAAATTAACAATGGATTTGGATTTGGATTTTTAAGCAATCACATATTAATATATAATTATATTTCTAAAAAACAAAGAGTATTTCTTGGCTTTCAATCTTGCTCCATAAAAACAAATAAATAAATAAAATAAAAAAAAAGCCAAAGATTGATATAAGAAAGTGCAAAGCAATTGCATGATGGGAGCTGATCACAAACATCCAAAAAGGAACATCATTAGATGCCCACGATTTCTTGTCACCTTCCAAACCAAAATGAAAAGAAACAGAACAAAAGGTCAGCCCTAGTTCTGGCTTTAGTCCTCTTGGAAAGCCACCATGGTATAGGCCTACCAAGTGGGGACAATAAATATATAGTTATAAAAATGTCAGTTTTCCATGGTTAAAAAGCCACTACCATGCTACATATGCATAGTCATATATATATATATATATATATAATATACACATAAACATGGTCATTTTCGGCAAATTCCCTTTGCTACCGTATATGTATGTGTGTGTGTGTATCCATGGCTCTTAATCCTTTAACCATTTTTTTTTTTCACTTAATTGACAAAGCTTACATTTTGTATTTGTGCATCAAACAAAAAAACATCTTTAAATATAATATATATATATATATATATATATTTATGTCTTTGTGTGTGTGGACTTTTTGTACGTTTGGCTTCTTGACGTGGTTTCTATGATTTGCTTATTAAAAATAGCCTCCATTTCTCCTCCCACTTCACAAAGTATCCAACTCTTTTCTCTTTGTTCTAAGATGAATTTCCTTTTCTTCTCTCTTCTTACTTTCATAAGGAAATAAAATCACACAACATTTACTTATTTGTGCTCTCTTTGTTTGAGTGTGAAAATTGGAATGACTCAGGCGTTCCATCTCATTTCACAGAATCTAAAAATGATGCCGGCAACAATGACCGAGGTGTGGGCTTCATTGGGGTCGAGCATAGCGAGCTTCTTCTTCATGTGGGCGATCATTTCCCAGTACTCGCCTTGTGAAATTCGCCACATAATTGAAAAGTTCAAGAAGAAACTGCAAGACTGTTTCAATCCCTACAATCAAATCTCTATCCACGAGTTCGTCGGCGAGTACCAGAGCGTAGCCAAGCTTATGATGCAGTAAAGCATACTTGAGCTTCAACAGCATCAAGAGCGCCAAGAGGCTCAGAGCCGAGATGGGAAATCAAGATGGCACCTTGGTTTTGAGTCTTAACAACAACGAGGTCGTTACAGATGAATTTCTCGGTGTAAAGGTTTTGTGGTCATTGACCAAAATTGTGTCATCTGCAAGGTCCGGGAGTTCTGACAAGCATGAGAGGATTTATGACCTCACGTTTCACAAGAGATACAGAGAGATGATGACTGAGAAGTACATAAACCATGTGCTGAAGGAAGGCATGGAAATCATAATGACAAACAGGCAAAGGAAACTTTACAGCAACTGTGGCCGTTGGTTAGGTTCGTGGAGCCACATAGTTTTCGAGAATCCAGCAAACTTTGAAACAATGGCATTGGATCCAAAGAAGAAGAAGGAAATTATGGATGATTTGTTGGCATTTAGTAGGAACAAAGATTTCTACACAAACGCGGGGAAGGCATGGAAAAGAGGGTATTTGCTTTATGGGCCACCAGGGACGGGGAAGTTGACGATGGTTGCTGCCATGGCTAATTTGCTCGGTTATGACATGTATGATCTTGAGCTGACAGCGGCAAGGGACAACACTGAGCTTCGGAGGCTTTTGATCGAGACAACATGTAAGTTGATAATTGTAATCGAGGACATCGACTATTCTCTCGATCTTACAGGTCAGAGGAAGAAGAAAGCCGAGAAATCTTCCAAGGAAGATGAAGGATGAGTCCAATAAGGGAAAGAAAGAAGTGAAAGAAGAAGGAAACGGCGGCGGCAGCAGCAAAGTCACTCTTTCAGGGCTTTTGAACTTTATAGACGGGCTTTGGTCGTCTTGTGGGAGTGAAAGGCTGATAGTTTTCACTACAGATCATGCCGAGAAGTTGGACCCTGCACTGATAAGAAGAGGTCGTATGGACAAGTATATCGAGCTTTCTTATTGCAGCTTTTAAAAGTTCAAAGTGTTCACCAAGAACTATATGAACCTCGAAACGCATCAAATGTTCAATAGAATTGAAAGTTTGATCGGGGAAACGAATGTGACTCCTGCTGATGTTGCAGAGAATCTCATGCCAAAGTCACCACTGGATGAACCAGAGAGACGTCTCTTTCACCTGATTCAAGCTCTTGAAGAAGCCAAGGAAGTTGCAGCTAAGAAGAAAGCCGAGGAGTCTGACAGCGATTCTGCCAACCACGGAAGAGGCAGTTCAGCCCCAAGTTAGTTTAGAAAATGGAAAACTAGACTAAACTACAAACCCGAACACCTTTAATTTTATGAAACTAGCGGTGGGTTTCTAGTTTTTCTTCTTTTCGGTTCATGAATAACGTGTACATAAGCTATGGTTTGAACTACGACAAAGTATCAACTATCAAGTTGAATTAAAAATAAGAATGACAAGCATTTTTCTATCCTATTCATAACTTGGGCTTTATAGACATGGCTAAGTCTCGCCTAACAGTACAATGAACAAAATGTGGTAGGGCCCAGTACCTGAAAGATCGGTTCAGATGTCGGTATCGTAAATCACATCCCTCTAGTGTAAAAAATTCAGTACAAGGAAGCTGTTCAATCAACTAAAAAGCAAACTCACATCACATACTAGTGTATGCTCAGCGAAATACGATATTTATGCAAGAGTAAAAAATAAGAGATCAACAATATCCCAAATAGTGTCAGTACTCTGATCCATAAGCAAACACATAATAAGAACGTAAATACAAATAAATTCGAACTTAATTACCTGGTAAAATGGACAGAACAAATTGAGCAGACAAAAAAATTAGTTACCTTCTGTGGGAGGATGGTCGCGTTACAGTAAAATAAGACAAGTTTTCTGACCTGATGAATTTATCAACAGACCAAACCAACCCGATTGCGCAGAAGCGGATAATTCATGAAGAGATGAAAGGGATACTAGGGAGGCTCATTCATCTAAACCCAAATTCTTCAGTTACAATATTAGTTGAAGGTTATTGTACATTGATCTGATGAACTAAAGAACTCCCAACAAATTCTCATTCATCTTTTGCAGGGTTTTTTTTTTTTTTTTTTTTTTTTTTTGAATCTCGACATACTAAAAAATGACTACCTAATCTAAATAACTCTCCGCATCATGGCGCTCCCTGGCTGCAGATCATGCACCAAGGTAGTTGCGTAAATTATGCCATGGAAGAACTCTGACCATAACTGCTTCCATGGGCTTATCACAAAATTTAAAAATTTTTAATATCATACACTTTTTTGGCTTCCTGGTGAAAACAAACCATTGCTTTCGAGGCAGAGTGGAAAGATTCAGAAGTCATCTGTATCATCATCTTTAATTATTGTATTCGGACCATCATCGAAGCTTGAACCAGCAGCAACCTCATTAAGGTCGCTGGGGGCAATCTCATTTAGGTCACCGGTGGCGATCTCATTTAGATCAAGAAAGCGTCTTTTCTGTATTCCTTCAATTTCTTCTTGGCCCAGGCTATTTGATTTTTCAGGAGGGGGGTTTTGCTCTTCTTTCGCTACTGTCTCGGGGTAACCTTCAACAGGCTGACCAGCTTTCATTTCTTGGTCATCATCATTGCCATCAGAATCTTGGCTCGCCATCGAAAACTCCCCATTCTCACTTGCATCTTCTGAGCGTTCATCCGACACATTTGGTTGTTCATCTGAAGCATTTGGTTGCTCATCAGATTCATTTGCCTTTTCACGTTTTGTAGGCTCCCCTTCAGATTCCGACAGCTCATACTGCCGGTAATTGATTCTGTTTCTGGTGGACCTCTTACTCCGTCTTAGACCTGATTGAAGCTCATCAACAGACCTCAACTTAGTTTCCCTCCTAGTACGGCCTGGCAATTTCTGGAACTTCTGGGGCTCATCGCTATCGTCGCTCATACTCAAGTCCTCTTCTTCTTCCTCCTCTTCTTCCTCCTCTTCAGCATTTTCATCATCCCAATGATACTCCTCGTCTCCTTCAGAGCTACTGGAAAATTTCCTCCTCTGTTTACGCTTCCTCAAATATTCCTCATCATATATAGCCTCTCCCATTATGTCATCATCACTATCGAAGTCTGCTTCATTATCCGAAACTGCTTCTACAAACTCTCTTTCGGAATAGCGTTGAGGCCTCTGCCTTCGCCGATTGCTACATGTCAATATGGAGTGATTAATATGCTAGAGCTTTTGGACATCAAGGGATTAGAGACTATGAAAAAGTAGGAAGAAGAAGAAGGGGAGGGGGGGGGGGGGGGGGGGGAGGGGTGGGGGTGGGTTGGGGGTGGGTGGTAGAGCACACCTTCTATCCAATGGATCAGATCTATTATCTTCATCAGCATCGTCAAAATCAGGTGATTTCGGAGATAGAGCACTGAAACCGACATGCTGATCATATGAAGGACCACTCCATCTACCATTAGTGAACCCATCAGGTTTTGAACCTCCTTCTCTTCTCTGTAAAGGCTCTGGAGATGGCTGTTTCCGTCTGAATAGAAGAATAAGAATTGTCAACAATAGTTAGTACATAGTCCAGAGAAAATCCTGCCAGAATGAGAGAGAGGGAGGGCTAGTAAGGATGTATAAACAGTTGCGGATTTCATACTTGGTAATCTTGATTGCCTCATTGATGGATCGATCATAATCATCTGCAATGTCATTTGAGAACGATCAAAACATACATACATTTAAGAAATGAGACATCAGGAAGTATAAACATTCACCACAACACCGTCCTGCCACATGATCATCAAAAAGTTATTTATTTGCTAAAAATGAATTTTACTTCACCACGTATCTGAAGCAAATTTATTGGGGAAAAATCGTCCAATTTAATTCCCCTACTCATCTTAGAAACCTCTAAGGGAGTCAATTAGATCCCATTAGTCGGGTGTGGAGAAATCATAAAGGGCTTTTATTATTTATCAATTAGGAACCACCAACACTAGAAGAATTCCAGTAATACACACTTCTCAGATCATCAAACAATCTTGACAGACCAATAATCCGTGGAGAAACATCAACATATTGCGAAGGCTTATGGATGAAGAAAATAAATAGATTAATCTCAAAAAGAACGATGAAGCTTTTTATAAGAAAATTGAAAAAGACATGTACACAGTTTCTACCCAAATAAATGCCATATGATCACATATGGAGAGAAAAAAAGCTGCAAGGTCAAGAAATCTCACAATTGAAAAGAACTTGAACGTATGAATTCTATAGGTGCCTCACATTCACAATTGGAGTCGAATGAAATTTAAAGAAAATGAGCTCAAGTTAGACGCATTCACTTCCCATCACATGAATTGCATATTCTACCCAATTCTATAAATAAATAAACAACATAACATAACCAGATTGACAATTCACCTTAAGAAGTGAACATTGATATTACCCAAGAACCAAATGAATAGGTTAACCTTTGTAGCTCTTACCAAAAGTGTAAGTAACAGGTTTTCTATCTCGAAGGGAGCGCCCTGGAGCAAGCCCATCCACGTTGTAAAAATTATCTAGAAGAAGAGCCTGTCTGTGTTGCTTCTTCAACAACCTCTCTTTCCTCTGTTCAAATGAAATGGAAGGTCCGTTTATCACCCCAATCACAGCAAAAATAACATGAACTTCTTTTCAGCAGAAAAATAAAACACTGTGCAGAATCCGCTAGAGAATATAGATTGGGGGGAAAAACAATAACAATAATAATACCAACAAGAATAAGAGTTCCCATCAGAAAACACTTTTACGTACCTTATGTTCCTTCTCAATATCAGGAAGCATGTCAATCTTCAACTTTTTCCCTAGAGAACACTCCGTTCTATTTTTACTCGCAAAAAGTTTCTCCTGTGAGAGCAAACAACGTGGTTACAAGAAAATCGGCAGGACAGGGGAAAAGTTCTGGCACGTGGCATTAAGTCTGAACTATTTCCCACGTGGCATTAAGTCTGAACTATTTCTAATCTTCTTACTACAAAATTGTTCTACAATCATTACATGGATAATAAAAGCAATTTAGAAGGGAAACAAAGAATTATCCTAGCCCGTAATTTCCAAAATCTAATATCTTTCAAGCCAAATCTTAACAGAAACCATAAATATGTAACACGCATTGATAATATGCCTTGATATAGAATTACTTCAAAATGTTCAACAGTCATATCAGAACTTGCAATTGCTCGTAAAGGTCAATAAACATGTCTTATGATCAATCATTTCCATTTTTCTGCAACTGATACAAGAAAAAAGGAGGAATACAGAAAGAAAGAAACAATGCACATTACACACATACACGCACGCACAAAAGAAAAACTAAAGGCTTTTCTAAATCGCTTCTAACCAAAGGAAAACTAGACTATCCAAGTCTAAAATCAGTTTACATTATCAATTAGGTTACAAGATATAAAAATAAAAAAGTTAAACAATATAACTGATATAGATTTTTTTTTTTTTTTTTTTTTTTGGGCTGAATATATAACAGATATATATAATTAATCTTTCTAAAGACTAAATCTAACATGTGAAGATCACTATTAGCAACTTACAGAAACATCTTGAAATTCGTCAAAATTGGTAGCAACTGCTTCCCACTCATATGTGGCATTAAGAGGAACATGAGAACCCTTTGATTTAGCTCTCTTGATCTCAAATTTCCTTGTCTCCCGGTAAAGCCGGTGACCAACAATGGCGTCATCTTCATACCTGCAGCAACCACAGGCAACTTGTGGATAAGACATGTTCCCACCAACATCGAACTCTAAAATGAAATCCTTCACAACCAATTGGTAACTTTCCAGTAAATACCATGAAATTGTACATTGTCTAACGACAGTGGAACAAATAAAAACAAAAACTACACTCATTTGACAGTTTGTTGAAATGACAGTTTGTTGAGAGAGGTTATATTACCAGTACGAAATACCATGTGAGTCACCCCCAACACGTTCTTTACGAAATGTTGAAAGTTGAACACCATGTTTAAGTGAGTTGTCAATATAGTTCCTGATGTCCTCTTGCTGCAAAATTTCATCCACAGTCAATCTTTCTGGTTATATATAGCAAAGGAAATGCAGCAAAAAACTAATTTAGTTAGTAGTGTTAGTGTAAAATCAACCCAGTTCCTAAAATAGTAACTTTTACGTCGATCATAAGCCAAAAAATAACAATAAAGTACTACCTATTACCTAGTAGGACTAAAAGCAAAATCGATAAAATGCAGGTGACTTTAGAGAGAAAGAGAGAGGAAAGAAATAATTTTACAAGGGATAGAGCTTGAGAAATATTAAGATTGTGTCAAAATATATTCAAGTATGAATAGAAAAAACAATGGTTATATTAGTAAAATAACTTTTCAAAACTTTTAATAAGCAAAATGATTCAGAACAATCCCGAACAACCCATTTTTACACTGCACGACCATGTGGTTGCTAAGTATAAAAATGAAAGGTCAGTTTGCTAACTTCATTTTGTGAGATTGTCATTTTAGCAAACTCCTCCATACTTTGTGCAAGTGAAATACAAATGCTTCTATTTTAGATTTTGGTAAGTATCACACGAGCATATCAAAATTCAAGATCTATAACACATTAAATCTCTATAAGTACATGAAAGTACCTCCACACGAATGTCACAAAGTGCTTTCAAGATGATCACACGAACACCGGGTTCAAGTGTCTTATATGTTTCAATCTCCGCCCTATCAAATTACCATGAGTGCACACATGAGAAATTTAGAATACCAAGAATTTAAATTGTAAAACAATCTAAAAAATTATGATAACTCACCCATGGGAAGCAACAATTGGTAGATCACCATCTGCCACCTGCATATAGATACCCAAAATCCAATTAAGGTTTTCACAGCTATAAAGGTGATACAATCAAACCACACAAACCACAGTAGTTTCAAAACATCGATATGTGAGTAAAATTACCCAATGCCACCAGTCTCTCAACTTTCTGCACAAAACAGTAATCCAAGTATCGCGTGTAAGTGCCATTCGTGTAATGGGAGGAATAGCCTGAAGAAAAATGAATCAAAATTATGGGCAAAGACAACCTTAGCAGCATATGATGATAACATTAGAGAAACTATCAAAATTTTAAAAACGTAAGCATGAACAGGTTCACATTACATGGTTGCCACGAGATTCTATCAACTACTTTGGCGTAATTTTCTGGTGTAAAATCGAAACTGAAGAACCGGACAAGAAAAAAACCTAAAAGCTCGATGTTCCATAGAGATTAGAGCTTATGAGGCATATAATACGAACAAACATAAATCAGACTAAAGAAAAATCCTTTTGTAGACAAGTCATAGGCAAAAACGAATAACTTTTCGTTCGAAATGAAGATGAAGTAACTATAACACAATTAAACACCATTTCAACTTTTTAATTTTCGAAAAAAGAACGCAACACAGAGAACAAAAAACTTGCTTTTACACTTGAGTCATTACAAAAACCTAAACTTGCACCATTGGAACTGCAAAGTAACAAACTTTTGCATTTGTACTAACTTAAGATTAAGAAAAAGATGTAAATTAAGCTCCAAAGCAACGACTGAGAGGTCCACATTCATTGAAAGAAATCAACTTTGCAGAAAAAGCTTCAATGGAGTTCAACCAAAACAAAGAACACAAGAAAAAGCACCGACCTTCAACAGAGGGATGTGAATGTCACTGAGAGTATCATTGGGCGTAAGCAAGGCCGTCTCGAACTCCTCCGCCGAGAACTCCGCCGTGATATTCAGTAGCGGCCTGAAAACCTGCAAAGTGCAAGAAAACCGAGAAAGGAAAAACGCCGTTAAGCCCTAGAAACCATGGACATCAAAATCTAGAAGAGATCGAAGCTCGGAGTTCGCTCACATGCAAGAAATTGAGCACGGAAGCCAGCTCCCACATCGACCGGAGGCTCCATCGCGGCAATTGCGCCGGCGGCGGAGGAGAAACCAACGGCGTCACGATCTTACTGCTGCCGCCGCATTGCAGCGGCGACTCATCGCCGTCCCCGCCGCCGCCGCCGTCGTCATCGCCGTCGTCCCTCCGGCGATTCCGCTGGTCCTTCTTCCTCGGCGCCGCCTTGGTCTTGCGGTGCTCAATCGCCGGCTGGGAGGCCGCGTAGATCCTCGCGGCGGCGCGGATGGTGCACGCGCGCGACGGGCGGTTGCTCCGGGAGAGGGGAGGCCCCGGCGGCGGCGGGGCGTCGTTGGGAGGTGCGGCGGCAGTGCCGTTGGGGGGGTTGGGGCCTGGGTCGCCGGGGATCGGAGGCGGCGAGGCTTCACGGGACATGGTGAGAGAGAGATCGAGAGGGTTTTACGTGAGTTAAGGTGGGATTACTCGCAGAGGATCACCGCAGGGTTGCATTGGAAGACCGTCGGAGAAGAGAAGGGATTGAGAGAGAGAAACAAGAGAGAGAGAGAGAGAGAGAGAGAGAGAGAGGGAAAAGAGGGTCCTCGGCCTTGTGTGTTAAATGTCGATTTTTATTTTTCTATTTATTTTTTCTCTTCTCCCTCTCTAATTTTATTTTCCATTTTTTCCTTTTTTTTAAGTTGAGCTAGCGAAGAAAAAAGGGTGTATATTGTATAGCCCTAAATTCAAAAACTTAAAAAAATAAATTTTGTATAACCCTAATTTTTTTTTTCAAAGGCCTAGAAATATATATGTATTATATATATATATATTATATATATTTTTGTCTTGATGAAACTGGCATTATGAAAAGGGAAAGTGCAGAAGAAAGAGAGAGATGAAAAACAGAGATGGGGAGATGGAAAGGAAGAGAAGAGACCTTAAATTCTTTTTTTTTTTTTTTTTTAGGTTTTTGCTACTAAAATTCACTTATTGGGTTTTAATGAAAAAAAAAAATTTTAAATCAAGATGAGATTATTGCTTTTTTTTTTTTTTTATCCAAAAAACCAATAAGAACCTCTTTTATGAACCTAAGTTATATATATTGCACATATTTTCCAGCAAAATGAAAATAGAAAAAAGAAAGATTAAACTGCATATGTAGACATAATTAATTGTTCTCTTGCTGATTGGTTGATCTATAAATTTTTCAAACTTGCAGCAGAGAAGAGGCAAAAGACACAGAAATGTCATGAAAACATGGTTAAATTTGTTGAGAACCAAACCAAATTATTCTTCATGAGATTGATTTTCAAGGATCAGGTGATTGTGAGTGAAGCTTAAGTGGCTACATATTACCATAGAACTTATGTCATGTTTGAATAAAATAAACAAGTGTGATTATGTTCATGGTTAGAAATCTTTTTATTAATCTCTTTCACGATCGGATTTTAACTAAGTTGAGTTTTGAAATTATATCAAATATTGAATTGTTATTCTAATCGACTAGTCTGATAACTTAACAAATACGTAACAGTATTCAGTATAATTTTATCAAGTTTTGTTGATTCTAATTTTGAGTTTTTACATTTTGGCACTTTCTTGTCTAGCGCGTTAATTAAGGACTTACATTTATGAATTAATCTCTTTCAAAATTAGCTTTTAACTAAATCGAGTTTGAAGATATACCAAATATTTGAATTGCTATTCAGATCGAATAGTATGATAATTTATTAAATACGTAACAACACTTAACATTTATTTTATCTAGTTTGTTGATTCTAATTAAGAGTTTTTGCCTTTAGTACTATCTTGTCAGGCGTGTCAAATAAGGACTTGTATTTATGAATTAAATCTTTTTTCAAAATTGGATTTAAACTGGCTAGTTTGATGATATACCAAATATTGAATTGCTATTATGATCGGCTAATCCAATAACTTATCAAATACGTAATGGTATTCAGCATAATTTGTATCTAGTTTGTCGAATCTAATTAAGAGTTTTTGTATTTGATACTATCTTGTCAGGCGTATTAAATAAAGACTTGCGTTTATGAAACTCTTTCAAAATTAGATTTTAGCTAAGTCTAGTTTGAAGATATTCCAAACATTTGAACTGCTATTATGGTCGACTAATCCGATAATTTACCAAATACGTAATAATATTCAGCAAAATTTTTTATAATTCTGTGGGTTCATAATGGGAGTTTTTACCTTTCGATACTATATTGTCTGGCATGTTAAGTTAGGACTTATATTTATGAATATAATATCTTTCAAAAATGAATTTTAACTAAGTTGAGTTTGAAGATATGCCACATATAAGATTTCTATTTCAGTTGATTGATCTGATAATTTAACAAACACGTAATAAGCGTAATTTTACCTAGTTTTGTCTCTTCTAATTATAGCTTTTTTGAACTATCTTGGCCTTAGACATGGACTTACGTTTATGAATCTGTACATAATGAAAGAGTAAATCTCAATACTCAAATATATATTCATAAATATGGTAATGAATATACTTAACGTCATATTAGTATATTAACAAAAATTTAACAAGTATTTAACGAACTAAGATCTATTAACAAGATCAATAGCGGGGAAAAAATGATTGAGAATATACTTAACGTCCTATTAATGGTTTAACAAAAAATTTATAAGTATTAAACGTACAAAGATCTATTATAAGGATCATTAGCGGAATAAAGATATGACGGAGATATGAATAATAAAGATGTAATTTTTTTCTTTTTTTATAAGGTAGAGATTTTGAACTTTACGAGTTAGATATAAGTGCATTTTAACTAAATCACATAAAAATATATATATAATTTTCATTCATTTCAAATATACCCAATTAAGATATTGTTTTGAGTTAATACATATGTCACCGCCCACTTAATGAAAACTTTGTTCATCCTAGTATGTTACAATCAGTGCAACAAAGTTAATTATTAATTTGTATTATCGTAGTTTTTTTTTAATGGATTAATTACATAACATGCCTCATAGTTTTAATTATTTCTTAATTTATCGTCATGTCTTTAAAAACTACAAAGGTTTTTTTTAATTTTTTATAGTTTGAATAAAAACTATTTTAATTTCATTAACTGCACACTTTATGGACAAAAACGATACGAAATTATCTCTTTATTTTAATTAAATAATGCATTAAGTGAACTCAAGTCAATTTCATATTATCCTGAAATTATGAGTTAGCTTGAGGTGTATATAATGGTAGCGTAACCTAATTCCTCAAAATGTTGTTTTTGAAACAGGTAATATATATATATATATATACTTGCCCGCATATATATAGTAAATGTCTCAATTTCATATTTTGAAGGTACTATTTAAAACTATAAATATAAATAACAAATATTAATGAAAATATTATATTTAAAATCAAGTAATTATTATAATAATATATAAAAAAAATTACAAGTTTCGTTTAAAAAAAAAAAAAAAGCCACAAATAAGACAATATATGTAGCTTTT
The DNA here is from genome assembly GCA_009761775.1 of Ficus carica. Taxonomy (NCBI): domain Eukaryota; kingdom Viridiplantae; phylum Streptophyta; class Magnoliopsida; order Rosales; family Moraceae; genus Ficus; species Ficus carica. The sequence goes on along the minus strand of CM019744.1, from coordinate 5,759,353 downwards.
ATTTTGGGTAATTTTAAAGTACATATATATTAAAATGAAATGAAAAAGGTTGGAGAAACATAACTATGGACATAATAAAACATCCTAGGAGTTCCCGAGTAATAGTCTCCCTCTCTCACATGCAACTTTTTCATGTCTGGAACTGAACCGTGTCGTAGTTTCATCCACACAACTTGTTTAGCCTTTGTTGTTGAGATAAATTCTATCAAGTGAACAAACGAAAGTACATATGTTCTGTCCCAAAATACAAACTATTGATTTTTTTTTTTTTTTTTTATCGTTCTCACCAAAATAAATATATAAATAATTATTTTAATTATTGTTTTTGGGTTAGTTTTTCAAGTCCCAAAATAAGGGAAGAACAAATTGAACTGTGCATTTATAATGCTTTCTATATAAAATATATTTACGTTCATCTTATTAATTTGAAATAAAATCTCCTTAAGTCTAGGTTTCCAGCCTAAAACCTAATATGTTGAATTTTTTTTTTCCACTTGATAATGCATTTATCATGCTTATATATCCTCATGATACGTACAATACAATAGTCTTCAAGAAATTATTTTACACTATAAAAAATTCAGTAAATTATTGCTCCTTCATCATTCTCTGAACTTTAGAAGAAAAAGTTTGTTTGTAGAAATTAAATTTTCATAATAGTGTCACGCATTATGTTGCTTGTCAAGATCATGTTATAACCATAATACGATCTTCTATGGCAATCATTGAAAAAATATATTTTTATTTTAGAGCAAATATTTAAAGAGTTTTGTGACAGAGAATTATTTACAAATAACAGTTAATGAGCGCATCTATATATCATATAGAAAGGAGAAAGTGCTTTGCTGTGCACTTTCTACTTTCATCCAAAACGATTCATTTTGGAAGAAAAACTCTTTAATTTGTTTTTTGGTCCCTTGATTTTCTTTTTTTCTTTTACCCTTTTTTTTATTTTTTCATTTTAAATCTTTTTTTTTTTGTATTGGTCAATTTTTTACAATTTAGTTCTTTTATATTTATGATTATTTTTATTCATGTCTCTCTTTTTTTATCTTTAAGTACTTTATCGTTTTTTTTAGTCTATTCTTTTTATTCATCATTTTAATTTTATCATATTCAGATAAATTTTCTTAAATATGTTCAACATATATGTAACACGTGATTTAAACTAACACAATACATAGAAGTGTCAAAAAGTTGTACCATTCCACCTAATTTGAACCAAAACTCACTGCGTTGGTTGAAACCTTTATTATTATTATTATTTTCATTTGTTTTATTTTCTTTAAAATTACACCTTTTTTTGACCCTCAACTTTCCCTCCCTAAGATTTAATTTAATTTCTTATTTTATTTTCTCCGGTCTCCACTTTTTAGCTAATAGAAGTGTCTTCTTTTATTTAATTTAATTTTTTTTTTTTTTTTTTTTTTTGCTTTCCTCCCCAAATTTTTTTTAAACTTTTCCTCCCTAAGATTTAATTTAATTTCTTATTTTATGTTCTCCAGTCTCCACTTTTTAGCTAATAGAAGTGTCTTCTTTTATTTAATTAATTAATTAATTTTTTTTTTGCTTTCCTCCCCATTTTTTTCCTTTCATTTTTGCCCTCTTCTTAACTTTTCCCTTAAAGTTTTTTGTCTTTTTAGAATATACCTCATTAAAATATTTTTCCTCCTTATTTGTCTTATAAAAATTAAAAAAATTTCAAATAAATCCCTATTTAAATTTTACATTCACGTGTGTATATATATATAAATATAATATGTAAGTGCAATGCACACACTTCAAAACTAGTATATATTAATAGTGCATGATCTCAACAAAAGAAGATTACATGATCTAATAACACTATTTTTTTCTTTAATAACTCTGTTTTTTTTTTTTTTTAATTCTTTCCTATGACACCACTTTTAAATTGCTGAATAGAGCCATATGATCAAGTAGAACAAGAGCTGTCAGTCTTGTCTGGACTCTCTGGAAAATTTGACTTTTCTTTTTGCCTTTCTAACAGCGACATGTCGTTTGCTTCTTAACTTCACTCTTTTTTGACTTTTCAAGTCCCCCTTGTTCAAATCAAATTGATCCGACTTTAAAAAAAAAAAAAAAAAAAGTTCAAAGTGATCCGATCATGTTCCAATAGGCGATGACTTTATGTACTTTGCTAAACTCGGCCGGTAAATATGACAATTTTTGAAAGTAAATGTGACAAAATTTTATGCGGCCTTAAATTCTAAATTAAAGGATAAGATATTAAATATTTTTTTCTTCTTAATTTTCTTAATGGATTTTTAAATTTTACATCTTATAGTACATAATTATGTATAAAATAATAGTTAAATTTGTCTTGTAATGAGATAAAACTTTTTTTAGGAATTATAAAATCTTTTTAAGTACGTTTTATACTCTCAAGATTAATATAATTTTTTTTCTTAACATTTTCCATTCGAGAGGATAGTGTTGTGTCCTTTTCATAAATCCACTGTCGTTTGGGAGAAGTTTTGTCGTTTGTAAGATATATTGTCGCTTATCCCTTAATGTATTTAAAAAAAAAAAATGGTCATTTTTCTATGGAAGTGCCCATCTGCTCCTGACCTTACCCGTCTCCCTAAAGTGCCACATCACCCAACATCGGAGTCTGTCATCTCTCGGCGAAAGCCCGGTTTGGTCGATGAAGACAATGTCGTTGAACGAAGTGTCATCCCACGTTATGATATCTCTCTACCCTCGTAGTAGAAAAGGTCAATTCTTTAGTTTTTACAACTTTTCTAGTTGTCATAGTTTTGTTTTTTGTTTTTTGTTTTTTGTTTTTGTTTTTTTTGTAAACACCTTATGTGCACCCCACCTCTATTAACTAATATATTACTAATTTTTTTACGCTGATCAAGAATCGAATCTTGAACTTATGACTCCTAAGCCTCAAACCCCCCATTCCCTCACCATTGAGCTAGCCCCAATGGCTTTCTAATTGTCATAGTTGAATATCATTTGCTGATCCTCAGCTTTGAAATTTTATCGGTCTTTGTTCTTAGATATCATACGGTCATTTACACAAGATTTCCTGTTTTTAATTTTATAGGTACTGTCTTTTTTTTTTCTTTTTTTTTTTTATATTATTTTGCATGTTGTTGTTTACAGGTTCTCCTCATTTCTGAATCTTTGTCGTTTTCAAGTGACATGTCTATCGTTTTTTTTAAGTAGTTATTATTATTATTATTATTTTGTGTTTTTGTTGTTTCTGGTTTATCGTCTTATTAAATGGTGCTATAGTTTTGAACTTTACCATCGCCTCTTTCACGTTCTCTAGAGGTTTACGTGAGGTAATTTTTTCTTGTATGTTGTTTTTTAATGAATCTATCGTTTTTCCTTTTTTTTTTTTTTTTTTGGGGTGAAATCTCCTGTTTTTCCTGTAGAGTGTTGTCGTTCACATCTCATTTTTCACTTTAGAAGCTTTTATTGTTTTTAAGAGAAATTGTCCTTCTGTCAGTGTTAAAATGACTTTATCGCTTACAAAGTCATTGTTGATTCTTTTATATTTTCTCGTTGTTATTGTGCAATGTCGATTTTTGAAACTGTTTTCAGTTTTAAAGATTTGTTGTCTCAAGAGGCATTGTCGTTTTCCTATTTACAGTTGTTTCTTTGATAGTCTATCGTCGTTATCATTTTTAACTCCGATTATGCCATTATTATATATGTAGCTTCGTTGTTTGTTGATTTTGGGTTCTGTGGTTTTAAAAATGACATTGTCATTTCGAAAGTTATATTTGTTTCTTGATATTTTGTTGTTCTTGGTGCGAACTATCGTTTCTTAAAGTTAACGGTCGTTTGTTCACCCGATCTCTCTCATTTGGCTCGGCTTCTAACTAGCCTATCTTTCTTTTTGTCATTTTTAAAAGTTTTGATTCATTTGCATTATCTAGGTTATGAAAAACAATGACCATTACAACAAAAAAAAAAAAAAATATGAATATAATGTTATAGTTTAACGGTAATTTCATACATAACTCATATTAAAATGTTATGTTCATGTATTTAAAATATACATCACTGAATGAGAATCTGACTCTTTAAAATGTACCATTAAAGTTGAAAAAATACAATAAATGTAACAACCTGACTTTTCAAATCGTTAACTAACTTACTTATTCTTAATTCATTTAGTCTTAACACTTATTTATGTTATGTTCTAAAAATACAGTTTTTTATTTTTATTTTTTTTTACATACAGATTATACTTGTACTTAAATAGTTTAATTAACTAAAATTTTATCTAAGGAAATTGAAATTTTTAAATAATAAATATCCTATTCAAATTCGTACTTAGATTATATTTAAAAAGCTATAACGTCATATAAATTAAAAAGAAAATACTCTAAAGTCTTTTTCTCGTAAAGTACTCATACTAGTTTAATAGTACCAAAGTATTTAAAAACATAGTTATAATTATAGTTGATACAAAATACTTTAAGAAGTCTAAATGCGTAAATTAAGTTAATGGTGTTATCCAACTCCCTTCCTTCATCGCCTCCGCACAGCTTCGTCAATCCAGCAAACATCTAAATGGTGGGCTGTCTACCAACGTTACCTACAACATGAATACACATGTATGAGCTTTCGCTAACAAACAATACCTTACAAAATATTTTCATAAAATCATATCATCACGCGTAACAACATGAATGTTTAAAAATATATGTGATCTATGTGTGTTCAATTATGCTTCATTATATACATGTCTTGTCACGTAAGGACCCCTATGTCGTACCTATATGTGCGCAACCAATGGGGAGTTGAGGGAGCAACTCTCAACACCTCCAATGTCATAACTTATAACTTTCGTTCTTATCATATTCTCTCACTAATTGGAGGTTAGTACAACACTTATTCCTATATTTCGTTAGCCTCATTCTCACTAATTGGAGGTTAGTACAACACTTATTCCTATATTTCGTTAGCCTCATTCTCATTAATTGTGACAATGTGAAGGTTTACATGTCACTATGCATCTATCATTATGACATAAATATCTGTGAGGCATATCGATCATATTAGTGCAAGAGAAATTATGTACGTCAAATTCTTAATCAAAGCAATACATATAACTCATACACCCATCACATCATTAAGGTAAATCATAGCAAACGTAAAGTATCAATAAACAAAAATATTTTGTTCCATGCTATGTGTGAGATTTGTACTTACTTATCTTATGTGCTTAAACTTCCGGAGTGGTACCTCCTACGATGCAAGTTTGAGAAATTGTCCTGATTTAACAATATCTCATTATTAGATAGAATCATAGTAATATTACTTTATTACTTTATTTATTTATTTTATAAGTTAAAGTGAGCTTAATTTACTTATATTTTTAATTAATCTTAACAATAAATTCAAATTAATAATTAAGTTTTAAATAAATTTCTTCTAATTATTATTTAATTAATTAGGTATTAGTTAATTATTACTTTATTTAATTGAGTAATTATAATTAAATTATATAATTTTAATGGACTAATTAATAATTATATCATTAATAATTTAATTATGTTACTTAAATATTCTTTCACATATAATACTTATCAATTATTAATTCTCATATTAATAATTAATAATTAGATTATTCTAATAATTCATGTTTGATTAATCTCTAATTAATCATCCATAGTTATTTTAACAATTATATCAATTATTAATGATTAATTATTCTTTAATTAATCATGTATTATAATTATGTAGTTACTTAACATAATAATCTTACTTATACAGTTAATTATCACTTACTAACTCTTATAAATAATTAATTAATTATTAATTAATTATTTTATTAATTATTAATTAACTTTCTTAGCATAATTACATTTTGTTATATATTTATTAGTTTATTTATTTATTAATTAATTAATCAATCAATGTGATAAGGAGTATCCTAAGTGTATACATTCCATTTAGTATTGGGCCTGTAAGGCCCAATCACATTAGTTATGATCATTTAGTTGGGTTAAGGTAGTCTCTTGGTATATGTCCAGTAATCATCTAGTGTACTTTATCTTAGTATATTTAAAACTTGTGATTCAACTTTATAAAGTTAGGGTATTTTAACATTATTTGATCATACACTTAATACCAACTCATTTCAAAAATAAATATATCCATATGTTATGACTTACCCTTATGTCACATTTTAATGTTTAATCGTTTTGTCGGTATGAGATTTTAACTTGTAGGATTTATTTAAATTTGAGAATAATCCTGTTTTGGACACTTGATAACTCGTTGGAAAGCTTGAAGTATTTAGTTTCTGTTTTTATAATTTGTTTTCCAAGATTTCAAGCATTTCAAACATTAATGTGGATGTTTTCCTAAGTGTCTTATGGTAAAATCTCAGTTTACCATATTACAACACAATATTATGTGATTTATTAAAATTTATGTACATATCCGTTTTAAACGCATGATAACTCATTTTAAAGCTTGAGATGTCTACTTTATAGCATGAAGTTATTTCCTTTAGTGTTTGAGTGTTTCATACCATATATTTAGGTTTTGTTATTGTTGGTCCCACGTATGTACCATATGTCCAGATTTATAGGTAAATTTAGAAAAATCATAACAATTCACTTACAAGTCCAAATAAGACAAAAGATATGTCATTGGAAAGCTTATGGTGTCTTGTTCATACACTAAGCACAGTTTTGTAAAACATTATGGTTTACTAACCCAAAATATACAATATCCGTGGCTAGTACAGGGTTCCAGCAAAAACTCTCAGTTCGTGGTCCAAACTTGTAAAATTCACCAAAAACTGTACATTTATCCGTTTAAGGCGCATGATACCTTAAAGCTTAAATAATCTCATTTTCAGATATATAGCTTAGATTTGCAAAATTTTGAGACTAAAGCATTCGGAGTACATAAAACCCGTGGCTAGACTGTACCTAGAGGTTCCTTTTCTCTCTAGTTTTGTGTCACAAATTTAAATGCTCATAACTTTAGACATACAAAAGCAAACCAAGTGACTCCAAAGCTTAAAATGAAGTTTATACTCTGCAGAATCTTATCATATAATTTATTTTTCATACCAAAGTTTCTAATGCATGCCATATTACCACAATAACTACAAATGCTCCGTAGATCCTTTAAGATCTCGAACCTCCAAAGTTCTTCTTAAAACCTTTTCTTAGGTAAGAAGATTCTAACATTACGATTCTAACTAAACATCATGATTAAGTTCTCCAAAAATGACTAAAACACAAAGAATACCACTAGGTTACCTCTAGTAACACATCCTCTAACTCCGCTTCACACTTCTTCGAACTTGGTAACGGGGTAAATTGGAGCTTGAAAATGGAGGGAGGAGGGTGCTAGAGGGGTGTTGGAGATGGAGAATAGTGTTGGTGGTTTTTTTTTTTTTTTTTTTTGGAGCTTGGTGGTGGCTAGAAAAGCTAGGGTTTTTGGGCTTAACTTGTGTGAGAATAAAATGAAATGTTGGTGGTTTGTTTTCAGTCAACATTTGCTTTAAATGAGCTATATTTTGAGGGGTAAAAATGAAAAAATTTTAGCTGATTCTCCTCTTGCATTGCCGCCACTTAAGGGAGGGAGTTGGTATATGAAAATTTTGTTCAATAAAGTGGAGACAATGGGTCACTTTCACTTGCCTCTTCTTTGTGTCAAATTGCCAAAACAAGCCATGCCATCTCTTACATGAGGTTGTATGCATGCACCACTTTCTTTCTTTTTTTTCCTCATTTGTTCAAATTTCTTCTTGCTTTTGACTACAAAATCCGGATCTCCCTTTTGTTTTCTCATTTTTATTTTATTTTTCTTTCTTCCAATTTTTCCACCATTGATCAAAGGTTGTCATCCTTATTTTCATCCATTGGATCTTCCATCATACCAATCATTACCTTAAGCTCTCATTGATCAATTATCATCCAAAGCTTGGCCATTGATTTGCCTAGGATCCTTTAATATAAAATCTACACCATTGATAAGCACAATTATAGATCATTCTTCCACCTTTGGATTTTCTAAGAGTAAATCATAATTATTCATCTTCTATCTATGTGACACAATAATTTTCCTAATCATAGATTTGGCCATTGATTTGCCTATCATCCAAATCATCCAAAGCTTGGTCATTGATTTGCCTAGGATCCTTTAATATAAAATCTACACCATTGATAAGCACAATTATAGATCATTCTTCCACCTTTAGATTTTCTAAGAGTAAATCATAATTATTCATTTTCTATCTATGTGACACATTAATTTTCCTAATCATAATATCAAAACTTAAATATTGATATGACCAGAATAAATACTAAGGTCATCAAATTGACCTACTAATAAAAATCAGGGTTTTTTCCCAAAAATTAACATTTATCTCTCTAATACGACATAATAAATTTTTCGTATAAATTTATATGTCATTAACAATGAGTTGACACATAGTAGAAGTAAGAGCATTATTGACTCTTTAATATATGTTAAAATTAAGATTAAGATAAGATACATACATATGTGCGTGTGTGTGAAGAAATTCAGAATGGAATGGCAAATATGGGGGCGAGTAGATAAAAAGCGATTAGCATAGATAGTAGGGACTAGAGGTCGTGATAAAGTTTTTGAAGTGCCTGTGCATTATCACTGAATGACATTTAAAACAATCAAAACAACACTCCAAAGTCCTAAATGACAACACTATAAAGCTTCTACATACACGAGACATTTACAACATATTTCTAAATTCAATGATCTCTTATTTTACATTATCAATAAATATTAATTACTTTTTAATTATTGTATTAATATTTTTAATGATCTGATTTACAAATGTTTATGTTAAAAATTTACAATACGCGACACAGAGTTGTTCCAGTTATAAAACAAACTGTTGGCTAAACCAGTTGAATTAACCTTATCAATAATGCAAAATTGGAGTTCCTAATGTAAAAACTTTCTATATTTCATTTTGACAATAATTTTTTTTTTAAGTACGGTATGTGCCCTCGTCAATTGTTCTATTGTTGCTATCATCATCATCTCAATATAGCAATGGCAATACTGAAATAAGAAAGGGGTAAAAAAGAAAGAAAGAAAGAAAGAAATAAATTAAAGAAGCTACTACAATTAGGAATTGTTTTGTCTGAAAATTACCTTCAGATATGTTTTTGACAGAAGAGTACCCTTGAATCATTGCAGATGAATATGCTACTCCATTTGTTATCATTCCATGAAAATGACCTCTAGAGGGAAGGCGTAAAAGGAGTAATCAAGTAGCACAGAAAATATTAATAGAATAATAATTTACACAGTTGACAAGCAAAAACACTCAACCAGTCAAATTTATTAACCATATATAAGTTAGCTTCTAGAAAGGAAAAAAAAAGAAAGAAAGAAAGAAAGAAAGAAAAGTTCTGTTTGTTTGTCTAATTTATATTGAACACCAAAATAGTTTAGTAACTTAGTAGTAGGGGGAAAATTCACAATGTGACACCATTTTTCACACCTTGTACATTATGCTAATTAGCTAATGTTTAAACTCACTATTGCATGCAAAATCTGAACACTCTGATATCATATTAAATGCGCTTTAGAGAAACCCCTCTCTAGAAACTAGATTAAGGAGAAAAAGTGTCCAATTTATTAATAAACGTTACAATATTCAATAATATAACGATATAGGATAAATTCACAATCTATCAGTCGAAATTGTGAAATACAATTATTTGAATCTTTGTATGTTGGAGAATGTGACATGGATTTCATGTATGCAAGTTGAGCATAGCTTTTTTTTTATTTACAAAAGGTCAAAAATGGCATCAAGTACTGGAACACTGCATGAAAAAGTTAAAAAAAAAAAAAAAGGAAGAGCAAAATTCCTGGTGAGGGGAAATAACTAAAAAGATGATTGGACTGACAATATATAGGAGAGATAACTTATGATTTGCTTATAGATACATCAGCGGATCAGAGGCCTAGAAAAGATTCGCAAGTAATATTTTTCATACGTTCTAGAAATGTCAACTTTGCAATTTCAAAACAATAATTAAAAAAAGAATGTCAACTTTCGACGAATGTGCTGATTGAGTGCTTGTGGAATAAGGTCATTTTTTTCTCTCATGAATCATATCAAACCTAGCTATTTACATATATTGCTCAGACATTTCCTCCAAAAAAAAAAAAAAAAAAAGTTACAAAATCATCAACCTTAAAACCTTTGTGAAAAAAATACAGCCATGTTTGAGGACGTTGCGTCAATTATATATATATATATATATGTGTGTGTGTGTGTGTGTGTATGTAGCCAGATCTTTACCCTAGCGCCCTATAAAGGCTGAAAAATTAAATTATAGTAAAAAATTGAGCATTTCTATTCGTTTCGAGAGGGATGTGTTAAAGTTTTCATGAAAATTGTAGTAATTAATAGTATTATTATGAAACAGGGACATATAAATAGCATGATATTTTAGAGTAAATAACAATAAGTAACAAATTTATTAGGTAAATAATCAATTACCAGAAGTAAATAAATTATTTTCGTAGTAAATTTGTTATTTATTTGATTTTTTTTTGGTAAAAATACTATTTACTTTTTTCTCCTATATTTTTATAAACTAAAACATTTTTTTTTCTCTTTTAAAAAAAAATAAAAACAAGCGTCACATACGAAAATAAAACTTAAGAGAAATAGGTTTTGGTTATGACTTATGAATGAGTTTAAATAACATTTTTCGCAAGGAGCACTTCTGTAGAAAATATGATAAAATTTTGCTTTGTTAATTTACTTTCTCGATAGTTATCAAATAATGGAGGAATTCTTCGGTGAGAGCCTATTGTAGTGATTTTTTATTATTATTTTTAATTGAAGAAAGATAAAAATTAGTATTAAGATTTTTCAGGATATTCCGAATCGCTCCCCACTCAATTAATTGAATAACAAGAAAAAGAAATTAAACAAAAGAATCTGAAGTACAACTCAAATGAAAGCAACAAAATAAAGGAAAAGAAACACCTGCCTACATTGCGGGAAAGGGAAAATAAATAAATAAATAAATAACAAGGAAAAAAAAAAAAAAAAGAGCAAGAGCAAGACCACTAGAGCAGCAGCTGAAGGACCATTAGGGTCCGTTTGGGGCAACGTTTCCAAACAACAAAATGTCCTATGGATCCAAAACTCCCAATTTTACATCAAACTTTCTCTCTCTTTCATTTTCAAATACTAAAACTTTAAAAGTCCATATATTTCTCATTTCAAATTGGAATGAGATGATTCTTGTGTCAATATGTTCATAACGACAAGACGAACAAGATAAAATCAATTATATATATATATATATATTTTCGAACATATTTTAAATTTTTACACTATTTTTTATATCACATAATTTTTTCAAAAATCTTTCCTCTAAATACTCATTTCCAATCCAACCTCAAACACCATCTTTAGACGTCCCTTAAACGGGCCTTAAATCTGAATCTTACATTATAAACGAGGCGAAACTTATTTAGTATATATTTTTAGTTAGAGAAAACCATTGCTTTTTATTCTCTGGAAATATATAATTAACTTCACCACTGAAAAAATGAGGATACAGGTATACTACAGTTATAAGTTGTAATTTATACAGGACTAAAAAATTCTCATACTTCGTGTACTTACAGAAGAAAAGAAAAAAAATAGTTGAAGAAATTTAATTAGTCTTACACTAATTATACATGTACTTCTTTTTGGTTGACAAACCATTTGAATGGTGGACCTAATTACATCAGTGGACGCCCCTTTTTTAATTTATTTAATTGTCCTTCTGTGAAATAATTAAGCTTTGCACAAATGAAGAGTTTTAGAACCATTTTTTTATTTTTTATTTTTATTTGGGGAAGAGTTAGTGCTTTTGAGTTTCTATATAAATGACCCTAAAACCTTACCAACAATGTGGAACCATAGATATAAATATCTCTCGTGTGTACATATATAAATACATATCACTCTTTCACACACATACATATGTATAGAGTTGTTTAGAGAGTTCGCTGGAGAAGAAAATATGAACGAAGGCATGCATGGTGGAGCTCTGTCGCAAGGGAGATGGCACCTGGTTTCCTGTTTTTTATATATGTGTGTGTGTGTGTATATATATACACTTCTTGTATATATATGTGTGTATATAGCAAGTACTAGTTGCCATCTCCATTGGGCAGACCTCCCCCCATTTGCCATTTATATATCCCGTATAATCTATACACATATGACCATTGATCACGATTGTGTACATATAATGTTTATATACGTGTGTATGTGTCTGCACGTGTGTGTATAAATACAATTGATCATGAGTCATGACATGCATAATAATCATCAAAACACATGTACAACCTATATATAGTAGTTCATATTTTCGTTTTTTTTTTAATTTTGGAGGTCGAACTCTATATACGTCACGATAAAATCATGTGAAATTATTGCTTAATTATGTATGAAATCTTGGATGTCATGATTTCATAGCTGGTTTTGTCATGTTTTTAACATGCTATGTGTATTTGAAAGGAAAAACTTAATAATATGCATATTTTGCTCTTATTCAATTAATTAGCTACAATGGGAGTAGAAACTTGTTATATGCGTGCCAATTATTCCTATGTTTCTCTCTCTGTCATTTTTTTTTCTTTTTGGTTTTAATTTTGTAGATAACATTTGGTTATAAATTTTATATTCTTTGCTGATTTTTTTTTTTAATACTTCCTCATTTGAATCCTCATTTTAAAACTTTTTTTTAATAATGTTTTTTCTTATAAAATTTTAAATTTTTGTTTTGTTTGAAAAGTAAGTTTAAATCGGAGATGTAAACGGAACTTTAATGATGAGTGGAGCAAGAATAACAAGAGTTGAAAGCATTACGTTAGTTTCGATCTTGCTCAGTGGATCTTGTTGTTGTTGGAATAAGAGCATTGCTCTTCTGGTACATTGACATGGTGAAAATGTCAAGTACAAAAGATGGAAAGATTATGTATGAATTTAATGAGATAAGTCTATGTGTTTGTAGGAATAAAATATTAGTTTAAACATATGATATATGCAATATATAAAATAATATATATTGGTGCTATATATCTCATCATAGCTAAGCTATAATTAACTCCACAATCCATATATATACATAATGATGATTACTTATTACTCAATTGGACCAATGACAGGCCAGTTGTGTTTCTCTCTCTCTCTCTCTCTCTCTCTCTATCTTCCTGTTGATCGGCAAAAGAGGGTTCAAATCATCCTAAGTTCAAGATCAAACTCATGAGGAAATCATAAGAGAGCTCCTATCTGCCCTTTCAATTCTGAGTAATATTGATGCAGTAAGTGTGACGATATATGGTCGGCTTGTATATATATATGTGTGTGTGTATATATATATGTTGATATACATACATATTTCCATGAAATATTTGTTTTATATATACATACACTCGTCCCTTGGTTTTTGTCTGTAATGCTTCTTTGACAGGACAAATGTGCTGAATTTTAGTTAGTTCCAAATCTCTTGGGAGCTGCTAACTATGAAGGAAAAACATGATAAAATAGTCAAAAGAAATACACCAACTTAATCTGAACAAAAAAATAAAAAATAAAAATAAAAAGAGATGTAGTAATGAGAAAGTTCTTTTGGTAACTTTGGTTGTATTTTATTTATTTATTTATTTAGTTGTTGTTGTTATTATTATTTAAAAAAGCATTCAAACTTTGGTTGTGTTTGATAGGAATGTCAACCTGCCAAAATATGTAAATTTGTCGGATATACTAATAAAAAAATGTAACTATTTTTGTTGATTTCTTTTAGAGATCTTTAGGTCACCAAGGGAATTTACTGTTATTTTTTATTTTTATTTTTTTATAAATTTTGCTAATTGTTTTTTCGTCAAGATTTTGAGTAAGAATCACAAAAATCAATTCACAACTTCTTTTCTTCCATGGAAACCATTTTATATAAAAAAGAATTATGCTTTTCAAAATTTACGGAAAAGGAAACTAAAAAAATTATTCAGTAGATTGATTGCATCACGCCATTGTACTTATATATACACTCATTTAATAAATATTTAGTGATCAATGAATGAAGTATATATAAAAATTTGTAACTAAACAATTAAAATTAAATTTATTATGAAAGAGAACGATGATTAGAATAGAAATGACATTGATAAATCACCTAAATGTTTACGAATAATTTCTCAAGAAAAACGAGCAACTGCCAAAACACAATTTATTTTATTTTTTCTGCAATCAATTTCAAAAGTACAAACTTTGCCAAAATCTATAACTCTAAAACTAAATTACATGAAAAGAGAAGTTTCTTAAGTAAAACAATCTTATGCCATTGAACCAAAACAAACTCCACTCTTTCTCTATGACATTCAGAAATTGGAAATTTTACTAGAAAGCACTCAGCAAGAGCAACAAAAGAGAAGAGAATAGCAGCACAAGAATGCGACATGGGCGTCTCAACCGGCTTGCAAAGGAAGAGCCAGGAGGAGAAGCGGGACTTAGGCGAGGAGAAGCGGTCACGCTTTCCTTCGAGCAAGTGTAGTTACACCAACTCGGAGAACCACTCTACAGACGCCATTGCTGGCCAGGATGAACACATCCTTCTTGTTGTCCTCCTCAAATGAGTAGACATAGCCCAAGTTTGGGAGTTTACTTCTGGGACAGTCCCCGCAATCTGTAGGAGAGTCAGCTGCACAAATGAAAGGGATGAGGCTGCCACCGAAGTTCCCACTGTTTTCCGGGTTTTCGACAGCTGCCCATATGTGGCCTGCATACAAATCTGCATTCGAGTACCTGAAAAATAAATTCCAGTCATTGCCAATTTCAGAAACATTGCAAACAAGGATGCCAAGGGGGGAAAAAAAAATCGAACTCTTCAAGCATTGTGCCTTCACATTTTCTTTTCTTTGCTTGAGAAGTTTTGGTTTGAAATTTTCCACTAGTCAGTAACAAAAAGTAGATTCTACAAGTGAATGTTGATTTGAAGTATACTCTTAACTAAATCTCACATTTTCTTTTTTTTACTTGACAAGTAATATTTTGAATTGAATTTTTTTAAAAATGCTTGGGAGGCATCAGTGGTGTTATACATCACAATTAATATACAGTGGTTCCCACAGGTAGGCCAATGCTAGAGGACCTTCTCTATGTTCATGTATTACAGTGAACATCATTGATGGCAGCCAACACTGTTCGAATTTTTCACTAGCCAATCACATAAAGTAGATATTACGAGTGCTCTGGAAGTGAAAGTTGACTTCAAAATAGGGTCAATTGCATGTAGTTTTAAGGCCAAACAGAAGAGAGAGAAGTGAATTACCTTCCATACATGCAGGGATCAGTCTTGGAACGATAGACATAACCCCCGTTTATCGATGCCGAGCCTTACTTTTTGTTTACTTCAGAATGGTTGTAACCCGGCACGGGGAAAATCAAACTTGTGGATTCTAGAGCTCCATTTGCACCTTTAAGATTGAAAGGGTAAGGACCCTACCACCAATTGTAGTAACCAGAACAAGGCCTCGGCCCTAGATGCTATGGAACACCTTTCCTTCCGTGCCAAGGGCAGCTGCTCGACCAAGCAACCAATTAGCACCCTAAAACGTAGCCACTCACCTGGGAAAAATTCCTGTTCAGATCTCAATCCTAGACTTTTTGCCTTCTACGCCGTACTTAGGCATGCTCGGTTGTCAAGGGAAAGGATTCAGGATTACAAGCCATGATCTAAAAAGTGATTGCCCCCCAACCCTTTTACAGTTCCAGAAGCAGAGGGAGCAGCTTCAGTAGTTCCATCTTTCTCACCCGCAGGAGTTCCGGTGGAGGGTGAGGACCCGGATAGAGAGGAACCTATGGCAGTAGTTTAAGTCGGCCCAGTGGTGGAGCTAGCAGCGGCAAAGCCTTTTTTTTTTTTTTTTACTAGACTTGCTCCCTGCTCAAAAAAGTAGATCTTATTCCGCAACTTGGGTCGATATGTTTGGGAGCCATGAAAAAAGTAGCTACTCCTACTGCAATTGGGGGCTTCTTTTATTTTAAGCCAGCCCAAAAAAAATTCCACCTCAACTCCCCTCTACCAGAGAATCCATGAATTCCGGGCACCTGCAGTAGCAGAAAGGATGGGAAAGACAAATAGCCAGCCAACTATATATGCAGCCTGCCTTCCTCTCATCTTCCTTATAGAATGGACTCCTCCTTAGAATTAATGAGATCTAGAGTCTTGGATGAATCCTCTTGTTTCCACCCTTCGTGATTAGATCCACCTCTTCGTATACATCCTGTGGATATTAACAAGAATCGGAAGGGTCAGAATGTTTTCCTCTAGAGCATCTCTAATGCAATATCAAATTTCTACGCAGATACCAAAGTTTGGCATTTAGATACGAAAACCATCTGTAGCTATCAGAAAAAAGTATACTTCTAAGTTCTAACCTGCCCAACATTGGCACATATGAAGTAGGAAGGCCTTTCTGAATTGAAACTACAGTGCCAGGGGTTTCTCATTCATAGAGTCCATATTTCTGGCTGCAGTTCTAGATCTTCCTTGTATGGATTGTCCTTAGGGATAGAGTAATTTCCCCACAGACCAAGTTTATCAATTTCCGCCTCACCTGGAAACAAATCACAAGCATGATAAAATAGTAATGAACAACTTGACTTGTGCAAGGGGAAAAAGTACCGCACTGGTAGGGTACTATTTTGAACTGTCACATCTGTATCTAGTTCTATTAGTTTTGCATATTGTTTCATTTTGATGTGATTTTGACCCTTCTCTACCGTTAAAAGCTCCCTTTCTTATTCTTTTAACAAAAGTTAAGGTTAAAAGTACTATGGGCCACTACTTATATAACTTGGTATGTTATTGACGTCAAGCCTCATAATTTTCCCGAGCAACGATTTCTTGTTTTGTGAAAAATTGTAAGGACCACCGCCTACACCGCCGCCATCTCCTATCATGAGGTATAAATGCCCGTCTTTTGGTCCGAAGAGTATTTGACCTCCGTGATGAGAGGTAAATGGAAGGCCCATGGTAAATATCCTTCTCACTTCAACTGGTTTGGCACTTGTTGCCTGGAAAAAAAAAATGATGCAAATTTGTTCATGTAGTCGGAATTATTAAGAAATAGCAAAGCGACAGAATTTATTGGCATCTAGAGTTTTACCAAGGAAGGCTGGGACGCAGTGCCATTTGCAGTATACTCGGCTATGACGGTCTGATACTGGCACGGGGGAGCGCCGTTATCAGGACCTAGCTTTGAAGGATCACAGTTGACATCTGAATTACATGAGCATCTTCCTGTACATCCCGGCCACTTGGCCTTATCACAGTTGAATGAGGCAAAGAACCGGGCATTTTGCGCAAAGTTTGGATGAAATGCCATACCTATCATTCCAAATTCAGTGTCGAAATGGACTTCATCGGTTCGATCTACAAAGGGACTAGACTCATCAAATCCCAATGTTCTTCAGGGACTAGACTCGAGGCACAAACTATAAGATGTTATTGAACTGAGGGAAATATTTGAATATATAGCCACAAAACCAAAGTACAGATTACATTATATATATATAGGCTTAAGAAGCCGTTTTGGAGTCCTATATACATGGAAGCTATTTAACAATGATTTGGAAACTGAAGTAATTGTTACAATGGCCTTGAGGAAGATCTGCTGCTTGTTGGGGAAGCCGAATATGTTGGAGAGTTTGGCGAGATTGTGCTAACACAAGCCACTTGGGGGGCTATAGGAGTGCCAGAGTTATTTAGAGTGACAGGTTCACCATCAAAAGGCGTTGCAGACATTGGATTTAACCGGTATGCCTGATTGAACCAAGGGAGGGGCAAAAGGTGAGTTCGATATCGGCAGGGTTTGGCATGTGCCCCACAAATCAGAGCAAATATTATCAACTGCTTGGCTAGACTGGGAAGAATTTGCTGAAACTGTGGAGTTGTAAAGCACAGGAACCGGCCGGGTTTCAGAATTAACTTCGTACAGCTCAGCTGAAAATGGATCACACTTCTACAAAAAACCAAGTAAACACACGGTAAAACTTTAATCAAATTGAATCCAGGACTATTACAGAAAGTAAAAGAAAAAGAAAAAAATGTTTAATGTGACAAAAATGTTTCTCGGAATAGTTGTGTTTCATCTATAGCAAGAGCAAACATGAAAAAGATCCCTTGTGAAAGCCATACTCTTAAATATGTATGTAATTTTGTATCTTAAACATTCGACAAATAGACGAAAAATGATGGTTATCCATGAATCTCTTCCGGAAGAGATACACGGAAGAGAGACAAGTATAAAGGACTCTTCAGACAAGATGTATCTCATTAGTCAAGCCATTATGGTTCACTGCAAAAGCCAATAAAGAAAAAAAAAAAAAAAGGACTTTGAGAAGAAATTCTATTTTATTTTTTGGCAGAAGAAAAAGGAGGATCATCGGTGTCATCCTGTCCCCATCCCCTTCATTTATACAAGAAATCCCGAAGCCCACCAATGAAACGTAAAAGACCAACCCAATTACTCGAAAAGGGAAGGCAAAGTTTCTTTCCCACAACCACAAGTCCGTGCCGCGCAGTCCATTGACTATGCAAGGACCTCGATTCCTGGCTATGGAGTATCAAACCTCGAATCGAACTTCTCCGTCGAAAAAAAAAAAAAAAAAAAAAAAACTAACTAACTAATAACAAAAGCTCTTGAGCCACTAAATTCAGTATTTGACAAACAACTTAATAGTAGAAGAAATTTTGGTTTTTTTTTTTTTTTTTGGGTCAAAGCAGAAATACTCACACCTTTTGGTATGCTAAAACACAACTATTAGCCAATAAGCTGATATATGAGAACATGGAAAACATGTATCAGATAAGATCCTCCGCGGAGTCGCAGCACGCCGTCCCATTGTAAAGACAGAACTTGAGTGGCGTTTTCAGGGTTGAAAGATATAGTTCATTAGAAGCTTTGTCATTTTTAAGAGAAATTGTAGTTCTATCGTGTTAAAGTGACTTTGCTGTCTAGAAAGTTAAAGTTGATTCTTTAATATTTTTTCTCGTTTTTCTTTTTTCTCTCAATATTTTCGCATTGTTATCGTGCAATGTCAATTTTTGAAAGTGATTGTTGTTTTCAAACTGTTTTTGGTTTTAAAAGCTTTGTTGTTTTGAGAGACATTGTCCTTTTTCTATTTGCAGTCGTTTCTTTGATAATCTGTCGTCATTATTCTTTTCTTTAGCTCCGTTCATTTTTCCTATTGTCGTTTGCAGGTCTTTATCATTTTTTTTTTGGGTAGCTTTGTCGTTTGTTGATTTTGTGTTTCTGTCGTTTTAAAGTAACGTTGTCGTTTTGAAAGTTTTATTTGTTTCATTGTCGTTTTTAAATTTTGTTGTTGCACTATTTTGACGCTGGAGATGGTCTCGATTCTTAAAGTTATGGTAGTTTAGCCACCCGATCTCTCTCATCAAGTTCCGCCGTTATGTATACATAATTTAACTGTAATTTCATATCTAATCCATTTTATGAATTTAAATTCTCCGTCCTAAGTTCAAAAAATGAAATGAAAGCATAAACATACAAAACAATAATAAAATGTTGGACGGTTTTTTTTATTTAGTAAATTGCAATTGTTATTCATTTTAGCTATTAATATTGTTAAAAATTGTGTATGTTTAAATTATTCTTGTTTATATATTTATTACACATTATGCAGTAATGCAATGAAAAATTCACAACATTTTTAATAGAAAATACTTTTTCCAATTATATATATAAACATATACATATGTAGATTAACATATTATCCTTCTTTCATATTTGCAAAAAGTACATATAAAAAGAGGTTACTAAGGAGTCTTTATATGAACTTAATTAGGGTGGCACTTACACTAGATCATCTCCTACATGAACAATATAATTTAGGGGAGAATTTATAGTATGATCTTTTATTTCACACTATCAATAAAACACATGGTTTAAATGTTAGATTAAATTTTTAATGATGTTGTTTGTGAGTATCTTTGTTAAAAACTTACAATGCGCGATACAAAATTACTTAGTCACAAATAAGACCGTTAACTAAAACAATAGTTTTTATTGATAATGCAAAATAAGAGATCCTTCTTAGAAACTCCTTATATTTGATTTTGAAAATAATTTTTAAAGTGAGGGTATGTGCCTTAATCGATTGCTCTGTTATCATCATCATTATCTCAATATATATAACATTAATTGGCGCCATTGTGAAATATGAAGGGAAAAAAAGAAAGAAAGAAAGAAAGAAACTACAACTAATAGGAATTGTTTTGTCTGAAAATTTACTTCATATTTGTTTTTTAACAGAAGAGTGGTACCCGTGAATCATTGCACATGAATATGCTACTCCATTTGTTATCATTCCATGAAAATGACCTCTAGAGGGCAGGCGTAAAAAGAAAAAATTAAGTGGTACAGAAAATAATAATAGAATAATCAGATACACGGTTGACAAGCAAAAATGTACTCAACCACTACTCAAAGTTATCTTGTAAAAAATATATAAGTTACCTAATTGAAAAAACAAAAACACAAAGAAGAAATACTAGAAAAGAAAAAAATATATCAACACTTGAAAAATTACAGGAATTCAATTTCTTTGTTAGCAAAAGAGGGGGGGGGGGGGGGGGGGAGGAATGTTTGTTTGTTTGCTTTTTTTGGTAGTTAGAGACAAAATTAATGTTTTTGATGTTAAATAGATTTGAATAGAACATATTCTAAAAAACTAGATCAATGAGAAAGGACTCTCAATTTATATAAAAATTGAAAATTGTACTAAATGATATTTTGATGAAACTAAAAGAGGTAAACATCATGATTTTAAAAATATTTTAAATAAATACAACAAATTTATTAGATAAATAATCTATTTATTAGAAATAAATAAAATCAATTAATGTAGTAAATTTTTTATTTACTATTATTTACTCTAAATATTTTTGAACCCTATTATTTACTTCAGTTATTATTGAAAAGATGTTATTACTTAATTCTCTCATAATTTATACCACATCAGCCTAGTAACTTAGCGACGTAAGACAAATCCATAATCTAACACCATTTCTTATGTCTAACGTGCATGCAAAAGGGTCAGAGTCCAATCTCATTATCGTGTGCTAAATCTGACTTTGATATCATGTTAAATGAGCTTGAGTATAACTTATTATCAAAAGTTAGCTTAAAAAAAGATGATCCGTATATATAAATATCATAACAATATAAAAGTTAATAATTTTGGACAAATTCACAATCTAACACAGTTGAAATTGTAAAATTCGCAATATTGTTAGAATCTTTGTAACATGTGATTTTAATGTTGGAGCATAAACTTCTTTTACAAAGGTCAAATGGCCGCATCATGTGGAACACACCGCATCTAAGGTCAAAAAAAGGAAGGGTAAAATTCCTCGTAATGGATAATAAAAAACATACTTTGACCGACTAATACTGGCTATTAGGAGAGATAACTTATGATTTGCTTATAGATAATACTCAACGGATCAGAGGCCAAGAAAAAATTTGCAAGTAGTAATTATTTGTTTATTTATTTTTTCATATAATTATGTTATAGAATGTCAACTTTGCACTTTCAAAAAACAATTTCAACTTTGGACGAATGTGCCGGTCGAGTGCTCGTGGAATGTGGACAATTTTTTTCTCATATGAATCATGAACCTTGTTCAGACGAAATCATCAAACTTAAAACCTTCTTGGAAAATTAGTATCAAAACCATAATATATATGTGCGCGTAATTAAGTTGATATTTTGTAATCTAAATCCCCCCCTTCCCCTAGGGCCCTAGCGGCTTAAAAAAATAATTGTATAGTTAAAGATAAAGCGCTTTTATTTATCTTGATAGGATATATAATTTATATACATATGTATGTATAAATTTAAGAGGAGTAGGTTTTGATTAAAAAATTAGGTTATATAACAAATGATAGGATGCAATTTATTTTGATAATGTAGTTACTCTATAGTTATCAAAATGAAGGAATTCTTCAATGGGAGCATTGTATGGTTGGGATCTTATTTATTTATTTATAATAAATAGAGAGAAAGAATAGATAAATAATATTAACAATTTTAAGACATCTTAATTAGATTGATATTTTCTAAAAATCTCATCGTCTTAAAGTCACTCAACTCAAATTTATGAATAATAAGGGGAAAAAAAAAACAAGAGAATCCGAAATACAACTCGAAATGAAACATTTGCCCACATTGCAGGAAAAACTAATTAAGAGCAAGACCCGCCAAAGGAATAGCTGAAGGACTATGAATTTTAACCTTATAATTTGAATCGGGTGAAACTTAGCCCCTGTTTGGTAAATCATTTCAAACCAACCTATTTCAACTTATTTTTGCTCTAAAAAATTAACAAGTTTTTAAACTAATTTAATTCTGAAAAGGCAAACAACTTTAATCTAGATCTTACAACTCAAATTTACCAATCAAACGCACGCTTATTTTCAAGTAGAGAAAGCCATTGCTTTTAATTCTCTGAAAAATATATAACTTATCCGTTGGAAACGGGAATACAAGTATATGTACTAATTAATTATAATTTAACAAGCCTGAATATTTGGCATATATTGATC
The DNA here is from genome assembly GCA_009761775.1 of Ficus carica. Lineage (NCBI taxonomy): Eukaryota > Viridiplantae > Streptophyta > Magnoliopsida > Rosales > Moraceae > Ficus > Ficus carica. Next base: position 5,736,700 of record CM019744.1, on the reverse strand, counting down.
ATTTTATGTACAAAAAGAAAAAAAATGTTAAAGTGTAACAACACATGTCTTTTTTTGATATTATCCGCTTTGAGTCTCATGCCCGCATGGTTTTGCTCTTTAACTCACCCTAAAAGGTTTCATACCATTAGGAGGTGGCGGTCTCTTTATTTATGAACTATCACATATATCTATTTTCAAGTAATGTAGGACAATACAACTTATAATTTTTCTTATTGGGACTGATGACTATCAGAATTACCCATCTTTTTAAGATTCAACGTCCTCATCGGCCATACTTCCGGTTAGGTATAGACTTTGATACCATTTGTAATAACACATGCATCCCTTTGGTATTATCCGTTTTGGGTCCCATGTCTGCACGGTTTTACTCTTGAGCTCACCTTAAAAGGTCTTATATATACCATTAGGAGGTGGTCTTTTTATTTATAAACTTTTTTATATATCTATTTTTTAAATAATATGAAAATACACAGCATGCTTTTCCTTTAATTAGGGACTGATGGCCGCATGAAGAAAATCACTTAGTCTTACACGCTAATTATATACTCGTTTTCGTTGACTAACCAATGGAATGGTAGACCTAATTAATTACATCAATCATCAGTGGACGACCAATTCAATTATTTGACCTTTTGTATATTACGCTTTGCAAGTCGTTTGACTAAAATGAAGAGTTTTTTAGTACTTTTGAGTTTCTATATATAACGTCCCCAAAACCTTTACAACAGTGTGGAACCATGTAAATTATCTCTCATATATATGTATCACTCTTTCATCTATCTATATGTATAGGGAGAGTTGTTTAGAGAGTTCGTTGGAGAAGAAAACTGAGATGATATGAACGAAGGCACGCATGGTGGAGCTCTGTCGCAAGGGAGATGGCACCTGGTTTCCTGTCTTTATATATGTATGTGTATATATATAACGTGTATATATATATATATATATATATTTATAGCAAGCAGCACTAGTTGCCATCTTCATTGGGCAGACCTTCCCCCATTTGCCATTTATATAGGTTTTTTCTAATCTTGAAAGCAGAAATCTATACGCATATATGCGTGCATGTGTGTGTGTGTGTCTATATATATATATTTATATCCTATACGTGTGTTTGTGTGTCTGCATGTATATTATACTTGCTCATCACATGTATAACCAGCAAAGACATACACATATATGACCTCTATAGCAGTTGCTTCTAAACCTCTTATCAAATATTTTGTTTGATGCATGTATTTATTATGGGTGGAAATATTTTGAACTACCCGTTTTCAAGTTGTCCTTTAAGCAAGAAAATTAGGGAGCCAATTTTTTTTTTTTTGTTTAGAGATGGGGTTTAGAATTTTATATGTTATGATAAAGACATGTAAAATTATTTTTAAGTTCTCATTTAAGCAAGGAAATTAGGATTTTTTTTTTTTTTTTTTTTTTAAGTTGGAAGTGGGTTTGGTTTTGAACTCTAATTTTGTAATAGTCATACGAAATTACTGTTAGATAAATGTTGGGGTTAGACTTCGTCTTCCCAATAATGACGTTAGCTTTAACAGTTTATCTAACGAACGATGAACTTTCTATTCTAACGCCTCCACATTTGGGCCGGACCCAACACACTGTAAAGTCAATAACGAACGACCATCGCTCGTATATTTGGGCCGGACCCAATGACGCGATTCGTTCCAAATTAAGCATTGAACATCGAGCTATCCGGATCAACACTGATTCTTCACTTATTGACTTTATTGACTGCGAACGATAGATCATAAAGACAAAGTCTTATTTTCTATTCATCGTTCGTCGTTCATATTCAACAAGGCTTACATGGTTATACTCTCTATAACAGTCGAACCCAGCGTCGACGATGATGTGTCATGCCATCATGATAACTGATCAGTTCATAACTGGCAATAACCGCTAAGTCATAACCTGTGGAACATTACAATAACTGCTGAGTTCATATCATGACACGTGTCCCCAGTGGACAATGATGGGAAACCGCTCAACATCAGTTATTCATCATTCCTCTATAAAAAGAGGACGACCCCCCTTCAGAAAGGGATCCGACACTCAGAACTCTTACTGTTACTCTGCAAAAAGGTTTTCAGAAATCATTTTTTGTACTTCAGAACATCCATACAGTGAATACACATTACTCACAGAGGACGTAGCCCGGTTTGGCGAACCTCTCTACATCTTGGTGTTGATGATTCTCTATCTCTGTCTTTTACTTTTATTTCTGGTTATTTTCACATTAATTTGCTTTATGAGTTTCAACAACGATTGCCAAGGGCCCATTCAACCGTTTGTTTATTCATTATTATTAACTCTCTGTTAAATTTTGACTGTAGAAAAAACTAGCATCTACAATAAATACATACAGTGATGGAACATCTAGATTTTATCACAGCTTGCTTGTCATGATTTTTTACATGTTATGTTTATTTGGTAGAAGAAATGTATAATATGCATATTGCACTCTTCTTCACCTATCAAAAAAATGTTACACTCTTCTTCATTAATTGATTGATTAATTACTTGTTATATGAGTAAACCATCTTCATTAATCCTATGTGCCTAATTTGTTTCTTTTAACTTTTTGTTTCTCTCTGTCATTTTTTCTTTTGTTATTAGTGTTGTAGATAACACATGGTTAGATTTCTTGTTATGTGCGCAATTGATTTTTCTTTTTTGGGTTAATTTTTAATTTTAATCCTTGATGAATATATATTGTTTTACTTTGCCATTAGAATTTAAAATGTTGTGGTTGGAGACATAGCCTAATGGTAATTTTACACATGATTTCATATAAAATATAGAGTTCGAATTCCCTCATCTCCAAATTAAAAAAAAAAAAAAAAGAATTTAAACTTTGTATTATTGGTACCTAAGCTTATCAAGTGTTTCAGTTTTTTTTTTAGTCCATCTAGCACATGTGGAGGATAATTTAATTAAATGAATGTTAAGCAGTTTTTATTGGGCGGGTGAATTGAACCCGATCCATATTACCTAAATTGATCCATCATATGAAAACCATAATTTTGAATCAATTAAGGCCCCGTTTGGTTCTCCAACTTAGTTTAAACTAAACTGTACTTTTTTCATTATATTTTTTGTCTTTTCTGAAAAAGTTTTTTGTCTTTTCTGAAAAAGTCAACAAAAATTACTATTCAAACTTAAAAATCTCAACTCAACTCAAACTGAACTTGTGCACCAAACAGGTCCTAAATAACATAAATTCAATTTATCCTCTCAATCAATCATCTAACATTCATTTTATCGTATTTTTGTTCACGTAGGCCTCACGTGCTTTATTTTTAAATTATTTTTTAGCATTTATGTCATAATGGATCAATAGTGAAACCTTTTATAAGCTTGGGATCTTAATAGTGTGACGTTTTAAATTTTAAGGGGTAAAATAAGACAACATATATTTTATGGAGTCAGAAAATTGAAATTAGTGATGAGTGGAACAAGATTAACCAGAGGAGAAGTTTGTTCTATCTTGTTCAATGGAAAATCTTTGTTGTCGTTGGAATGAGATCATCATCCATCAAGTACATTCACATGGTGAAGATGTTGCAAGTACTATTGATGGAATGATTATGCATGGCGTAAAGACATTTCAATTTGTACGGATGATATGATAGTTTAAACATGTGATATAATTTTATATTTTTGGTCAAAAAGCGTATGATATAATATAATATATATATATATATATATATATTGGTGCTATATATCTCATCATAGCTAAGCTATTAAGCTATATAATTAACTCCACATATGTCATGATGATTACTTATTACTCAATGTTAGACCAATGACAGGCCAGTTGCGGTCTCTCTCTCTCTCTCGCTCTCTCCTTCTCTCGCTCTCTCTCTCTCTCCCTCTCTCCCTCTCCCTGTTGACCGGCGAAAGAGGGTTCAAATCATCCCAAGTACAAGATCAAACTCATGAGAAAATCAGAAGCTCCTATCTGATGCAACCCTATTTTCAATTTTGGGTACTATTGATGCAGTAAGTGTGACGATATGGTATGCTTATATATATAAACACACATATACATAGTTCCATAAAACATATGTTATATATATACATCAACTCGTCCCTTAGTTTCTGTCTTTATCTCTGGCAGTACAAATGTGTTGAATTTTATATTTATTAGATATTTGGGTGATGAGTTTAAACTCATTACCATCAACTCAATTTTTATCTTTTTTCTCAAATTTTTTTTGTCTTTTCTGAAAAAATCAACCAAAATCACTATTTAAACTTATAAATTTCAATTCAAACTCATTCACCAAACACCCTTAGTTCCGAACCTCTTGGGAGCTGATAACTAGGAAGGGAAAACATGATATTTAACATATGTTGAGTTTTTAGATTTTACATGTGAATTTAAGTTTTTCATTTAAGTTTTTTTTTTTTAAGTCAATAAAAATTATATATATATATTTTTAAAAATTAACTAATTTCAACTAAATTTTTTTTTATCTCAAATCTTTATTTTAAACGTATAATTAATCATGAGAAATACATTAACTTATTATAAGAGAGCGGGAAGATATTTATAATCATGAGAAAGTTCTTTTGGTAATTTTGGTTGTATTGATAGGAATGTCAATTTGCCCAATTATGTAAATTTGTCGGATATTAGAAAAGAAAAAATGAAATTAGTTTTGTTGATATCTTTTTAGAGATCTTTAGTTCACCAAGGGAATTTTTCGTACTGTTTTTTTTTTTTTTACCAATTATTTTTTGGTCAAGATTTTGAGTAAGAATCACCAAAAATCAATACACAACTTCTTTTAGGAATAATAATATATTTTTTTTTTTACTCCTGATCTGAACGGTTTGCTTGCATGGAAACTATTTTTTTATCAAAAAGAATTATGCTTTTCAAAATTTATAAAAGAAAACTGAAAAATTGTTTAGTAGACTGAATGCATATCATGTCATTATACTTATGCAATGCATTTGTTTAATGAACAATTGATATTTAGAGATATATAAATGGAGTATTTATGAAAACTATAACCAAACAAAAAGTAAAATTTATTAGGGAAAAAAATGGTGATAATAATAGAAATGACATTGATAAATCACCTAAATTTTAACGAATAATTTCTCAAGAAAAAGGAGCAACCGCCAAAACACGATTTCTTTTATTTTCTGCAATCAATTTCAAAGTGCAAATTCTGCCCAAATATACAACTCTAAAACTAAAATACATGAAAAGAAGTTTCTTTGATACAACAATCTCATTGCATTGAACCAACACAAACTCCACTCTTTCTCTATGGCATTCAGAAGTAGGAAATTTTTCTAGAAAGCACTCAGCAAGAGCAACAGAAGAGAAGAGAATAGCAGCACAAGAATGCGACATGGGCGTCTCAACCGGCTTGCAAAGGAAGAGCCAGGAGGAGAAGTGGGACTTGGGCGAGGAGAAGCAGCCACGCTTTCCTTCGAGCAAGTGTAATTACACCGACTCGGAGGAACCACTCTATAGACGCCGTTGCTGGCTAGGATGAACACATCCTTCTTGTTGTCCTCCCCAAATGAGTAGACATAGCCCAAGTTTGGGAGTGTACTTCCCGGGACAGTCCCGCAATCTGTAGGAGAGTCTGCTGCACAACTGAAAGGGATAAGGCTGCCGCTGAAGTTCCCACTGTTTTCCGGGTTTTCAACGGCTGCCCATATGTGGCCTGCATACAAATCTGCATACAAGTACCTGAAAAATAGATTCCAGTCATTGCCAATTTCGGAAACATTGCAAACAAGGATGTCAAGGAAAAAAAAAAAAAAATCGAACTCTTCAAGTCCATTTGTGCCTTCACATTTTCTTTTCTTTGCTTGAGAAGTTTTGGTTTGAAATTTTCCACCAGTCAGTAACAAAAAGTAGATACTACTAAGTAAATGTTGATTTGAAGTATATTCTTTACTAAATCTCACAATTTCTTTTCTTTACTTGGGAAGTAATAATTTGGTTTGAATTCTTCGAAAAATGCTTGGGAGGCATCAGTGGCATTATACAACACAACTAATAAACAGTAAGTACCACTGGTGGGCCTATGCTGGGGGACTCCCTCTATGTTCGTGTATAGTACTGAATACCACTGATGGCCTTGAACACTGTTCACTAGCCAATCACATAAAGTAGATACTACAAGTGCTTAAGAAGTGAAAGTTGACTTCAATCTCAAACTTGTCATTTGCATATCGTCAATCACATCTATTTTAAGGCCAAACAGAGGATATAGAAGTGAATTACCTTCCATACATGCAGGGATCTGTCTTGGAACGATAGACATAACCCCCGGTTATCGATGCGGAGCCTTCCTTTTTGTTTACTTCAGAATGGTTGTAACCCAACACGGGGAAAATCAGACTTGTGGATTCTAGAGTTCCATTTGAACCTTTAAGATTGAAAGGGTAAGGACCCTCGTAAAGACGCCAGCCATAATTTCCACCCTTCGTGATTAGATCCACCTCTTCGTATACATCCTGTGGATATTAACAAGAATCGGAAGGGTCAGAATGTTTTCCTCTTAGAGCATCTCTAATGCAATGCCAAATTTCGACACAGATGCCAAAGTTTAGTATTTAGATACGAAAACCATCTTCAGCTATCAGAAGAAAGTATACTTCTAAGTTCTAACCTGCCCAACATCGGCACATATGAAGTAGGAAGGCCTTTCTGAATCGAAACTACAGCGCCACGGGTTTCTCATTCCTAGAGACCATATTTCTGGCTGCAATTCTGGATCTTCCTTATAGGGATTGTCCTTGGGGATAGAGTAATTTCCCCACAGACCAAGTTTATCAATTTCCGCCTCACCTGGAAACAAATCACAAGCATGAGAAAGTAGTAATGAACAACTTGATTTGTGCAAGGGGAAAAAGTACCGCACTGGTAGGACACTGTTTTGAACCGTCACATCTGTATCTGGTTCTATCAATTTTGCATATTGTTTCATTTTGATGTGATTTTGACCTTTCTCTACCGTTAAAAGCTCCCTTTCTTATTCTTTTAACAAAAAGTTAAGGTTAAAAGTACTATGTGCCGCAACCTACTTGGTATGTTATTGACATCAAGCCTCGTAATTTTCCCGAGCAACGATTTCTTGTTCTGTGAAAAATTGTAAGGATCACCGCCTACACCACCACCATCTCCCATCATGAGGTATAAATGCCCATCTTCTGGTCCGAAGAGTATTTGACCTCCGTGATGAGAGGTAAATGGAAGGCCCATGGTAAATATCCTTCTCACTTCAACTGGTTTGGCACTTGTTGCCTGGAAAAAAAAATGATGCAAATTTGTTCATATAGTCGGAATTATTAAGAAATAGCGAAGCGACAGAATTTATTGGCATCTAGAATTTTACCAAGGAAGGCTGGGACGCAGTGCCATTTGCAGTATACTCGGCTATGACAGTCTGATACTGGCACGGCTGAGCGCCGTTATCAGGACCTAGCTTTGAAGGATCACAGTTGACATCTGAATTACATGAGCATCTTCCTGTACATCCCGGCCACTTGGCCTTATCACAGTTGAATGAGGCAAAGAACCGTCCATTTTGCGTGAAGTTTGGATGAAATGCCATACCCATCATTCCAAATTCAGTGTCGAAATGAACTTCATCGGTTAGATCTACAAAGGGACTAGACTGATCAAATCCCAATGTTCCTCCTGACCCTTCTTCAGGAATGGTTGCCAACCAAATCTTCCCTTCTTGGCTAGAGAAGAACGCACGGTTGGACCCGTCAGGGTGAGCAACCATGTTGAGATAAGATCCATTCCCGATTTTCTCAAGGCACAAGCCACTTGCGGGGCCAGGAGTGCCAGAGTTATTTAGAGTGACAGGTCCACCATCAAAACACACTGATTCTTCGGACGAAGCTCCACCAAAGGCGTTGCAGAAATCAGCTTTCGATTGCCAGACATCAGTCAATTTGCTGACATTGGATTTGACCGATATGCCTGATTGAACCAAGGGAGGGGCAAAAGGTGAGTTCGATATTGGCACGGTTTGGCATGTGTCCCACAAATCAGAGCAAAAATTATCAGCTGCTTGGTTAGACTGGGAAGAATTTGCTGTAACTGTGGAGTTGCAGAGCACAGGAACCGACCGGGTGTCAGAATTAACTATGTACAGCTCAGCTGAAAAAGGATCACACTTCTACAAAAAAACGAAATAAACACAGGGTAAAACTTCAATCAAATTGAATCTAAAACTATTACAGAAAGCAAAAGAAAAAGAAAAAGACATTTAGCGGGACCAAAAATGTTTCTCGGGATAGTTGTGTTTCATCTATAGCAAGAGCTAGCACGAAAATGATTCCTGTGAAAGCCATACTTCTTAGACAATTATGTATAGTGTATCTTAAACATACAACATATAGACGAAAAGAGATGGTTTTCCATGAATCTCATCTGGGAGAAAAACACAGAAGAGAGACGAGTATAAAGGAATCTTCAGACAAGATCTATCTCATTAGTCAAGCTACTAGGGAAAAACAAAGTGGACTTAGTTTAAGGTAACAAGGTTCTTAGCTTACACTGCAAAAGCCAACAAAGAAAAAAGAAAAGAACTTTGAGAATTCTATTTTCTTTTTTGGCTGAAGAAAAAAACGTATCATCGGTGTCATCCCGTCCCCATCCCCTTCATTTATAGAAGAAATCCCGAATCCCATCAATGGAATGGAAAGGACCATCCCAATTACTCAAAGGAAAGGCAAAGTTTCATTCCCAAAGCCACAAGTCCGTGCCGCGCAGTTCATTGACTATGCAAGGACCTCAAATCGGGGCTATGGAGTATCAAACCTCGAACTTATCCGGAGAGGAAAAAAAGAAGGGAAAGACATCCTTACTCGAATTCGTTAGAGAAAAGGTCCAGGCACTCAGCATAGGGACCAAACTAACAACAAAAGCTCTTCAGCCACTAAATTCATTACTTGACAAACAACTTAATAGTAAAGATTTTTTTTTTTTTTTTGGGGTCAAAGCAGAAATACTCGCACCTTTTGGTATGCTAAAACAACTATCAGCCAATAAGCTGTTATATGAGAACATGGAAAACATGTATCAGATAAGAGTCTCACCGAACAAAGAACGGCTTTTACGAGAGAAGCGCAGCCAAGATCAGAGATGTTCATTGCTTGGAATTGCTTCTGCAATTGCAGATCCTCCGCGGAGTCGCAGCACGCCGTCCCATTGTAAGGACAGAACTTGAGTGGCGTTTTCAGGGTTGAGGGTGCCCCTACACCAATTAGACCCCATTAGTCTTGACCATAATATGGAAACGCATATGAAAAAGTCCCAACAAAAAAAAAAAAAGCAATAAAATTCATAGCAAATCACGACGAATCCGAGCAAAAGAAGAGAAACCCACTTGAATTTGTGCAGAGTGGTAGTGAGAAGGATTTATCAGACAGCAGTAGCAGCAAATGACAAAGCAGGAGAGAAGTGGCAAGAAGGCTTCCCATCACAGCAAGAACTCTGAATTTCGGCTAGAACATCACTCTTCTTAATCTGAATTGAGGAAACAGAAATAATATATATAAATTTATATACATACATATAAATACAAAAGGCAAAATTCCTGTCGTTTGAACGTTCATATCTGTCTGTTTTTCCAACCAACTATTGGCCCATCTGCACGTTCTCTCTCTCAAACACTATTTTCTTTTTTTTTTTTATTTTTTTTTGGTTTTTGGTCTTTTTCTATTTTTTTCAATTTCCAGAAGGGGAATCATATCCAAATCTCCTTCGCCTTCATCACGCTCTATTTAATGCCCACTTGACAACTTCAATAATAGTTTTCGCCATTTGACTTTTCAATCTCAAAAAACGAAAAAAGATGTTTGCTTTCAACTGTTTTCCTCTCCCTCTCACTCTCAAAATCATTTTTCATGGATAATAATAAGTTGAAGTTCAAATGGGGAGTTGACTTTTTTGCCGAATTATTTGTCATAAAACAATTGGGGTGGTTGGTTGAGAAGAAACTCACCTGCTTTGGCTTGAAAATTAAATCCAAATTTTGGTGTAGACCTTGGTTGGTTTCTCTTTCAATAATGTGTCCTGTGCTTTCATTTATTGCCTGTGTGAGTTGGGTTTCTTTTTGTTTGTGTGTTCAAACCGGCGCCAAAGTCCAATAGGCAAAGCAAGTCAAGACAAAACCCATAAAAAAAAAAAAATTCAATTCAAACCTATTAAAGGCAATACAAAAGTTAGAACAACGCCTTACAATGGCAACTGATATCCATTATAGAGATGTGTAAAAACACATTTTTCCTCTTTTTGGTTGAGGAAAAGACAAAAAATAAAATAAAATAAAATAAAGGAAAAAAGCATCTTTTGTTAAACAAAAAAAAAAAAAAAAAACCATGCCGTCTTAATATGGAAATCTTGTGGATAAATATAAAAAGGGTCATGTTCACATGCTTGTCATCAATTCATGATAATTTTTTTTAAATTTTTTTTTGGGAATTACAACAATAACATATAAATATTAACTGGGTCAAGGTCTACTTACATTATTTTAGTCAGAAAAAAAAAAGTAGCTCCGGTTTTGGTGACAATGTAAGTGTTAGGACAGAAAAATGAACAGAAACTGTGTTGTTTTTCTGTAAACCGGGAAATGTGAAAGATGTGTTATTGTGTTTGTGTGGGTTTTTTGTTTTTGTTTTTGTTTTTGTGATAATTACTGTGTTATATATGAGTAGAAATATGAAGCTGAACACTAGCACGAAGAAAGGGAAATTGCCTGGAGAAAGTGGGTCCCAACAGAGGCCTTAAACTGGGTCTCCCTTGTTTTTTTTGTTGACCTGCGTGTTCGAAGTCTATTTGTACATTTTCAAATAAAAAAGGCATTTTTGTCCGGAGATCCACTTAAACTTCTCAAATTTTGCAATCAACACCTAAATGTATAATTTTTGACATCATCGGTCTTTTTACTCATGTTTGCTAAAATTTGGACGGAATTTAAAATTTAGGTTCAATTTTTAGTTTTAAATTAATTAAGTTTAAGAGTTTTTTTTTGATATTTTAATTTAACTCCAATTAAATTATATTTTTTCATCTCAGTTTTTTTTTTTTTTTTTTTTGTGAAATGTCAACAAAAATTATAACTAGTTTTTAAAAGTTAACAAACTCCAACTTAAAAATTTCATCTCCAACCAGGGAACCAAACGCAAGCTAAGAGTGTGTTTCGTATTCGAGGTGAGTTTGAAATGGAATGAAATTTTTAGGTTGAAATTGATTAAATTTTCAAAAACTAGTTATAATTTTTGTTGACTTTTTCATAAAAATAAAGTCAAAAAATCAGTCGTAAAGTACAATTGAGTTCAAAATGAACTCGAACACTAAAAACAAGCTAATTTTTTTAAGTGAATTTGTATAAAAATAAAATTAAAATATCAGCAATGCCTTTTTTGAGCTTTTACATGCCAAAAACTATCCTAAATTTAACTACAAAATAACCGATTGTGTCAAAAATTATAGATTCATTGATAAAAAAAAATTATAAATTAAATTGTTAAATTTAAAAAGTTCTTAAAAAAAAAATAATAATAAATTCTAAGACCCCATCTAATGTGAATAGATTTAGGTTGGAGAAAACACTAAATGCATTTGCACTATTATATGGACCATGACACCCGTTTCAGAGCCCACAGATCCTGCATTTGCAAGAGCAATAAGTATTTCTTATTTTTGCAAAAGTCTTTTACTCTTAATAACTAAATATTGATGGATTGAAAAGTCAACAAAAATTATAATTAAATTTTAAAAAAATTAAACTATTTTAATTTACATTTTTCTATAAGATCTTACATAACGATAGTGTTGGTACGACCTGGTAATTAACTGCTTCCATTAATTGGCGAGAAAAATAGTTGGGTAGGTTCAAGAAAAAGTCAAAGACCAATTGGAATTTTGGGGTTTGTCTGGTAAGCAAAAAGTTAAGAATTCAGACTAGGTGAAGAAAAGACACTATCTCAATAGGGCTTCTCTTATTGGTGAGTTTGAGGTTAGACTTCTAATTCCAAAAAAAAAAAAAAAAAAGGGAATAATTTTTTTTAACAAATGGACCCCAACCTATACATATAAACTCACCAATAAGGGAAGCCAACTGTAAGAGTGTTTTCTTCACTTGTTGTCACATTGCAATAATTCCAATTCACTTATATTTTCCACCTTTTCAATACTTTTTTTTATTTTTTATTTTTTATTTACATTGAATCTTTTCATATAAAAGATTGGAGTAGTGAACTTCTTTTCCTGGAGAAGAAGTAATGACGGTATCTGGAGAATAAATATCGACTAATTCTATGTCAGCAGCAACGGAAATATAGAGGATGTAAGTATTATCCAGAAAAAATGGACATTATAAGGATATGAGTTTATTTAGATTATTCTGTTGATAATGAAATGACTAAAGTACCCCCAACAACTGTTGTGAAGACAAGATCAACTTCTCTTAACTGTCATTGACCAACTCTTTTGAGTTTTGAGGTATTCATGTGGCTGAAACAATTTATGTGACTGGTTTGCCACTAACCATGATTCCTTAACAGTTGGACAAGATCTTGTTTCTTGTCAAGTACGTCAACATTTTAAAACCTGTGAGATTTTTCAGGTTGACTAAAATACTGTTTTTCTCTTTACCACCCCATAAGGATGCTAAAAAACCCCAAATGAAGTTAGTGGGTGGAGTGAAATAGCATATAAACATGTCTTTTGCATGTTGAAGTCCTGACATGGTCAAGTTAAGGATAAAGTGCAACCTAAGATATCAATAATTGGTCAGTTTGTATACTATTTCGTTTTGATATGATCCTGATTAATCTAATGTTTAGAAACACGCACTATTGATGGGGTATCCAGGCATAGAATTCTCTTTCTTTTATATCATATAAGTTCACAAGACGAAACCCAGCGTAGAAAATAAGTAAACATAAAAATAAATAAAATAAAATAAAATCATCTTTGCCTATTATTGGACAAAATCAACATCTATGGTAGGGTTTTATTTTTAATCATGTTTAGACAACTTGCATACGTTTTAGTCGATTTGCATACTTTTTCATTTTGATGCGACTCTGGCTAGATCTAATGTTTAGAAAATATGCATTATTGATGGGGTATCTTGGCATACAATTCTCCTTCGTATCATATTAGTTCACAAGATGAAATCTAGTGTAGAAAACAAGTGAACACAAAAAAAATAATAATAATAATAATAATAATAAATAAATAAAATAATAAAAATCTTTGCCTTTTATCAGACGAAATCAACATCTATGGTCGGGTTTTTTAGTTTTTTAGTTTTTGTTTTAATCATGTTTAGACAGTTTGCATACGTCCAATCAATTTGCAGACTTTTTCATTTTCATGCGACTCTGACTAGATTTAACATACGGAAACGCGCACTACTGATGGGGTATCCTGGTGTAGAATTCTCCTTTTTTTTTTTTTTAATCATGTTTAGACAGTTTGCATACGTTCAGTTAGTTTGCAGACACTTTCATTTTGATGCGACTCTGACTAGATTTAACGTTTAGAAATGCGCACTACTGATGGAGTATCCTGGTGTAGAATTATCCTTCGTATCATATCAGTCCCCAAGATGAATTCCAAAGTACAAAACAACTAAACATAAAACACAATCAACATATTTGCCTCTTGTAGACAATTTTCTAGAGACAAAGGAAATAGAATGATGACCATGTTTCTCACAAGAGACTCCATTTTCCTTGGCACATGTGAAATTGCAGCGGCTTGGTCGTGCAACTCTATAAACACCAGTGCTTGCTAGGAGATAAACATCTTTGTTGTTATCTTCTGTCCAAGAATAGACATATCCCAGATCAGGAATAGAATTTGCAGCCTCAGTGTCACATCGAATTGGTGAATCACGAGCACATCGAAAAGGAGATTTGGCGGTGGAGAAATTCCCGCTGTTTTTAGGATCTTCTGTGCCAATCCAGATAGCTCCGGCATACAAATCAGTAAACAAGTACCTTGAAATGTCATGGACAAGCATGGTTGGTCACGTTACAGAATGAAACAAACAATTTACTATATGGAATTTGAGAATTTGGCATCGGTTTTTAGTCCTAATATGTAGTGACTAGGACCAGTCTCGTTATAAACATGTGAGTCAAAAACTTGTTACATTGTTTGGTGGAAAAAATTGGCGTCTCTAGCATTACTCTTTAGGTTGACTAGGAGAAATCAAACCTTCCGGAAATGCATGGATCAGTCATCGATCTATAGAAATAGCCTCCTGTGATAGAGGCGGATCCAACACTTTATTTCATCTCGGAGTGGGTGTAGCCCATCACAGGGAATATCGGGTTTATGGAATTGGTAGAAGTGTTTCCTCCCGGGGACTTTGCTGGGTGGAACAAAAAAGGACCTTCATAAATTCTCCAGCCATAGTTCCCTCCCTTTTTGACTATGTCAACCTCCTCATATTGATCCTATAAAAAGGAAAATCGACATTAGAACGGATAAATAAGTACTTTTGCCCAAAAAAAAGTGAACAAAAATTTTTCCTGTCTCTATAGTGGTATGTTCTAAAAATTCTAACTAATTACGATGATGTGTCAAAATGCATTCGTGATAATTTGCTGCTAACAAGGCCTGCCTACTCTCCTAATGCAACCCGGCTTTCTTTTTTAAGGGCATGGTGTTCGATCCGATCTCAACATACGCTCCTCGAAGGCCTAAGGGCCATTCTCATCAAGCGTAGGGGGTAGAGTTCAGTGATCACTCATCCGGTAGCCAGGGGAAGATGAACAATGAAGCTATTACTGCACACCTTTTTGCTATCTACCCTCCTTCATTGGCAAAATTTCTTGTTAGTTTCCTGCTTGCTCGTGGTCGCTCAATGTGTTTCTAACCGCTGTGTAGTAGGGCCTCGAATCCTTAATCCAATCGAAACATGATTTCTGGTTCACCATTCTTATAACAAGTTTTGTCTCTTTCATGTGATAAGAAAGACAACTAGTGCGGATTTTCAAACTGTTTTAGCCGCAGTGTGAAAGGGACAATAAGATACACCTCAAAGAAAGCCGTCGAAATTATTGGCATTGGGTTCGGTGTTTCCTCATTGAACACTAACACAATCGAGTTTCTTGAAATAGTCGGAATAGTTTTTAATCGTTAGATGATCGACATTCGAAAGTCACACAAAAGACAAACAAGTTATTCTTTGTATACCAACTAGAGCATTACAGTGTATGTTAGGACTAGAAAGAAGTAAAAACCTGGCCACAGTCTCCACAAAGAAAGTAAGAAGGCCTTTCGGAATCAAAACTACACCGCCAAGGATTTCTAAACCCCAACGCCCAGATCTCCGGCTCCAGGTCCTTGTCATCGACGTACGGATTATCTCTTGGTATGAAGTAATTGTTATAAAATATAGAGCATAAACAACAAACAAGTGAATTCAAATATAATGCAAAGAAAAATTGTTACAACTTTAACTCAACCTTAACTCGAAGAAAACAATACACAAGAAAGTCGTCGAGGCACGTGAGACACACTTTCCTTAAAACAGATTCATCCCCTCCGGTAAGTGCACGAGGCTTCAACGGATGTCTGTCTCCCAGGATACAACGACAAACAACGATAGTCTAGCACGATAAAAAACCGCTTCCGGTGAACTTGAAACCAAAGCCTTCCCTCTATCACCAAAACTCAAAAACCCGACCACTACAAGAAAGGAAAAAACCGAGAGCAGAAAAGGAAGAGCTTGTGCTGTGTGTTTTGTGTGTTCAAGTGTGTTTTTTAAGCTTGTGGAGGCCTCCTTTTATAGGCTCTAAAATGAGGTGTTACAAAACCAAAAATCATTAGTTTTAATCCGGATTAATGTAATGTCATTAGTGCTGGCTATTTACACCATTAGAACATGAACAGTCATCTGGAATATGAACAGATGACTGCTTATATTCTGAAAAAAAATAAAATAAAATCCGAAATTTATGTTGGAAAAGAAAAAAAATTCCAAAACAAAACCCGTGCGAAGGTAAGCTCAACAAACATTAAGCCTCTAACCCACCGGGACTGTGATTTGCATCCCCCTTGTGTGTGAGAGAGCATCTTGGGTTCACAATCTTACCCAAGTCCAAAAGTGCAAATCCTTGTAAAGTCCATCAAGCTTTCATGCCTAAGCAATGTGGGACTCCACCTATATAAGCAACTTTCCAACAAAATCCTATTCCATTGGGCACAAATTGAGCATCAATTTCTCATTCACCCGAATACCATTTTAAGCGTATGAATATATGATTTTGATCTCCTCGTGACGGAAAACGCAAATCCACCAAGACCCGTTAATTCTATTAAGTAGGTCCCACTCAAATTTGAACCTCAAAATGGTTCCTCAAAATGGTTTAAAAACCATTTTTTCCAACAGTAATTTCCCCACAGACCCTTTTTGATTATTGTCTTTTCACCTGGCAATTATAAAACAAAAACACTAAGTAATGGAAAACTAAACATTATGCCGATTCACACTCTATCAAGCTAATAAGAACCTGCATGAGAACATGTAAAGACAATATAGTAGCACTATTTTACAATCAGAACATATAAATCTGTCACAGACACTAAGTAAAGTTTAATTGGGGATAATAGCAAACATATCCAGTTCATTTTATCGAAACAATGCGTTTCTCTGTACGTAATGTTGCATCTATCCCTTGTGTTTTTTGGGAGGTTTTCAAACATGATTTGTTGACCCCGAGAGGGAAGGTTTTTAACACGATTTGCAAAACGTAAGAGATGGGTGTAGCATTCTTGAAAATGTAGTGTGAAACGCAATCTCTACATTCTCTAGTGCATCGAATAGAAAAAGTAGAGCTATAAGCAGTAGTAACTATATGTAAAATAATGGAGTGAGAATCGAGTTTTCTTACAAATTAGTCCCGGGACTTACTGGGAATATTGTCTATGTCAAGCCTCAGGATTTTTCCAAGCAAAGACCTCTTGTTCTGCGCAAATTTATAAGGATCTTCTCGAGGCGAACCATCAGCCGTCATGACATAAAGATACCCATCTTCAGGTCCAAACAGAACCTGACCGGCATGACCTCCTTTATAAGGAAGGCCTAATGTAAAAAACCTTTTCACTTCTTTCGAACCATTTGCCTGAATAAATAGAGAAAAATAATTTAAAAAAAGATCACCAAAAGAAATTCCACAAGTCATTAGAATCCAAAAAACGAAAGAAATTTGGAATTGAGTACCGAAAGAGGATCAAACTCCGTATGATTCACGGTGAACTCGGCGATTACACTATGATACTGACATGGCTGAACACCTTCTGAACCGAGCTCTGCAGGATCACGGTTCACATCTGTATTGCATGAACATCTTCCTAAGCACCCGTGATTCTTCATCTTATCGCATTTATATGAGAGAAAGAAACGGCCGTTTTGCACGAAATTAGGATGAAATGCCATGCCCATTAGGCCATACTGAATGTCCAAAAGTATTTGATCAGAGATATCAATAAAAGGGTTGGATTCAATGATATCCAAAATCCCATCACAGCCCCCATAAGAAATAGTTGCCAACCATATCTTCCCTTGTAGGTTTGAAAAGAAGGCTCTATCGGAGCCATCAGGATGTGGAACCATATTGAGATATCCTCCATTTCCGAGCTTCTCGAGGCACAGACCTTCGAAAGGTAGAGCGGCTTCTACTTTGCCGTATGAACGAGAATAAAGAAGAAATGATATGGAAAACAGGAAAGGAATACGAAGAACACCAATCATTTCTTGTACACTTTCGAGTGAAAGAAACTGATAGTAATAAGAGAAACGCCTAGCTCAATTTCTTGCAGTTAATTTCCTTGCCTCTTTTTCCACACAGATTAACGTGTAGTTCAGTTTTTCTATTTAAAAATGTGCTGATCTTAGTTTGTGGAAGTTCTCAAAACATCATTTGCACATGCAACCATACAAGTAGATTTAACTTCGACCTTGGTGATGGAGTTTTTAAGATTTTCGTGGCAAAGGTTGTTTTTTCAAAACGAAAAACGCTAGAAATTGACATGTAAAATCGTATGGGACCTTATATCATAATCAACAGGCGATTGTTTAAAAAATGTATAATGATGATAACGAACGATGATATACAACCCAACTCTTTTGTAAGAGACTGATTTTTCGATGTATTTAAGCAAATGATCAGAGCATAATGAGGCTTTCATATTGAGCATTTATAAGCTGGATAAACGTCTAAACGGTACTGAAATTTAAAAGTCATCTTCTTTGACTATTCCCACAATATTTCGTGTGATACGTCGAGTTTTCGTTTTTAATCCTGTGATTCCTGTCTATGTATGGCAAAATCAGAATAAAGGGTAGACATATTAATCAACATTTATGACACTGAAGAAACAAGAGAAAGAAAAGGTGAATATAAGAAATCTCTTCAAATGTACTACAATCTCCGAATTTGGCTAACATGTCTATGGGAGCTCAAGGGCAATAGCCTAAGTTACACTCATCTCATATTGAGATGACAACCCCAAATATCTTTGGTCAATCCCAAGTTAAAAATTTTGGCATAAGAGAGGTTTCCAAATAACACAGTCAAAGAAACCAAGATATCGACACCTTAAATATTTTGGTCAGACCCCTGCTCCACTTCAAAGAATGAACATCTTTGTATCCTATGAAGTGCAGAACACCGCTTTCCTAGGGGCTCCAACAAAGCTTTTGACGTTTTAACTTTCGAGTGCACCAAGCACCTTCATGTCCTCCAGGAAAGCCATATATGAGTCGTCGATGCTCTGTGGCTTTGATGCTGATGCGGGGTTAGTTGCCTCTGTCTTCACAACAGGAGCTGCTGGCTTTGCGGCTGCCAAAGTGGTTGGGAGTGATGGTTTAGGCTTTGCTTTTGGAGCTGTCATCTCTCTTCTTACACGGACAGATGCAGGCACCTGAATCCAGAGCCAGAGAAGAAGACTTAAGGCACAGGACATAAGCATCATTGGAGTTAAGTAAAACGTGTTCAAAGTTAAATAAAACGTTTTTGTATTTCATGTTGTGGTGGGACATATAAGCGGACACACTTTTAAGGCCTTTTACAGAATAATGAAACGGAAAGTACCGAGCCTACTGACAAAAGTCCAAGAATGGCATAAGTAACCAGCAGCAGAAGAATCAACTTACCATGGATGTAAGTTCGGGTGTGTGCTGAGCTAGGGGCCTTTTAACAACAGTAGGAGCTGCAGATTTGACATATGACGGCTTCTGTGGTGCAGGAAACCTGTTTACAGTATAATCATCATCCTGTAAGACAGGAGGAGGACCAGGTGGAAGTGGCGGCCTCATCATTGGAGGAGGTCCAGGGGGAGGACCATACGGCGGCCTGGGGAGTATAGGAACCATCATTCCAGGGGGAGCAGGTCGGTTTGTGAGTCCAGGAGCAGTCAACAGTGGTCGCATATCCGGTGGAGGTGGGGGTGGAGGAAAATGTGATATCCCAGGGGGTAATACATCAGGTTGCAAAGTTGGGATTAGGTTTGGTCCAGGCACCGGAGCCTGTTGCCTAGGTGGAGGTGGTGGAGGAATTTGGGGAAGATCCTTGGTCAGTGATGGGTTATTGCCTTCAGCATCAGATGCAGGACCTTCGGACAGATTACTTGCTGGCTTGGGAGGCATTCCGGGTGGGGGAGGAGGAAGTGCATTAGACAGCTACAGTAGAGACAGAGAGGAGTGTCATTTCAATTATCCAACAAATCTTTTAGCATACAGAACATCATATTAAGGTGAATGAGATAATGCTTACCTGTAGAGCCTCGTTTGAGGTTTGGTCATCGGACAACACAGTTTGATTTCTATCTCTTTCACTCCCGGAAGTACCAGGCAGAGGAGGTAGTGTGGACTGTTGAAGGGGTGGGGGGGGAGGAAGTGGAGGGTGACCTGCAATTTGTTCTTTCGGTGGGGGTCCAGGAGGTGGAGGTGGAGGTGGCAAAGGTGGTGGAGGCAACGACATAACAGAGTTTGGTTCTGCAGGCTTTGGTGGCAATGGAGGTGGAGGAGGTAATGGCAAAGATGCAGGTAGATCAGAGCCATCACTTGCAGTATCTGGCAGAGGAGGTGGAGGTGGAGGAGGAGGAGGTGCAGGAAAAGCGCCATCTTCTAATTCTGTATACAATGATGATGTGTCGCCACTTGTTGAAGCAGCAGATAAAGGAATTCTAGGCCCTGTATGTCACATTAAATCAGAATATGAAAGAGAGAGAGAGAGAGAGAGAGAGAGCAAGGAACCAACAAAATCGAGTTATATTTAAGACAACCTATCTTAAAAAATAAATAAACAAACCTATTGACGATTTATACATCGGAGGTTTTCCAGGAGGAGGGGCCCCAGTAGGATTCAGGGTCGGATGATAGTAAACAGAATCCTGCAGCAAAAGTAAGAAAATGGGGACTTGTAAGAAAAAGAAAAAAGTAAAAGAATTAAAATAACCACTCAAAACAAAAGGAATTTTAAGAAAATGTGGGCTTGTAAGAAAAAGAAAAAATTACAGGAATTAAAATAACCACTCAAAACAAAAGGAATCTTACTTACTTCAGGCTTAGGATGCTTAACTCTCTCTTCCTCTTCTGCAGTTGTTCGTCTTCGAGGTGGTCCTAAATGACTGAACAGCAAACAAGCATTAGTTTGAAACTAGAGACAAAGTAAATTCTACTAAAGCTGTCTTAATCCAGCACAAAATAGATCAGGAAGACAAAATTTTCACCTGAACATAACCGGGGTTTCGCCCTTCTCCTTCATTTTGTCTTCGTATTCCTGTCCAAAAGATTAGATAAGATTGAATTAATTACACAAAAATAGCAAACCTACATGCATAATGTACATTCAACATCCATAAACACCTATGTATATACAAGATAAAAGAGACGGTCACTATAAACTGCTAAAAGGTTAAAAATGAATTTAAAAATAAAAAAATGAAGAAAAGAATCTAAGAACTAAAGATTCATCAACCACAAGCCACCCCAATGAAACACCTAAACCAAAAACTAGAGAACACTCCTCCAATTCATCAAAGTGATAGTAAATTACCTTCCTTTTCTTTAGAACAAGGTTCAGTGTGTCCTCTAGCTGTCTTTTCTTGTGTTTCCTTGCTTTGTCCAGAGCACCGTCAGCCTCTGCACCAGGCACATAAGGTCTACATATATTAATAGGGATAGCAACACATCCATGTGCACTGAAAGCAACACATATTAATGATGCATACACATATAATAAACATATTTCAACTTGGTTAAAAAACTCGTGGATGATTTCAACATGTAACTGTCAGATACAAATTGTACATAGAAAGATTATACGATAAAAATAGTAGGTCTATAAGCCCTTGGGTCCCCTCCCCGTGCAAGCCGGTTTTGTGAGGGTGAGATCTACCTAATGGGTTCCTAACAGTAACATGACAAGTAGAATACATAGCAAAAAAATGTTCAAAAGATACCGTCATTACGCACTGATAATACTTGATAGTTGAGTGTCTCAGGTTAGAGATTACTAATCCACAACACATCCATCTGTTAAGAAACTGCTCAAGATTCATAGGACACAAAATTTCAGGAGATACAGAATTTCCCACATAAAACAAGCAATGCAAGTCTTACTCAGCTCACCTTTCAAACAAGACATCTTGATCCAATCAAAGTACCATAACTTTAATCTCTAATAGATTGTTAAAAGAAGAACAATAAGAGTAACATATTAGCAGACACCCTCCAAAGATACTATGACAGGATATAAGCTAAAAGAACAAATTGATTTTCTCTAGTACTGAAACTCATTATGTATGTCTATATACGCCTCTCAACATTTAATGGACCAATTTTCATTCAGTGACTAGAAAGCAAAATATAGAACTAATAGATGTATTTCAACATTATGTTCTGGTTATGCTCTTGTATCTATAGAAAATAAAACCTAGGCTTGGAGAAGGGTATAAATGAACATAACAATTATGTTTAAGAATCTCCAAGAAGATGGTTACTTACTCATCATATTCAATTTCTCAATCTGATCCTTCAGTGTCTCCGGATCCTTCTTCAAGATCCCCACCTCCCTCACCTTCTTTCTTTCTTTCTTATTCTGTTAGTCAGAGATTAACACAAAATCAGAAGAGTCACCAAATGGCTCAAAAGTTTAAACCAAAAAAAAAAAAAAAATCCCATTAAGGATGCCGATAAAGATCTATAGGAGAAACAAATACACGAAAAAAAAAATTTGTTCGCAGAACGATGTAAGCAGTAACTTAACATATATCCTGCAACATCTAATAACAAGCAAGTAGCTCAACCAAAAGCCAAGGCAAACTGTACCAATTTCAAGAGCAACAAAATGTAAGTTATCTAACTAAAATTTACAACACCGTTGAATCATAAATAAGAAATTTAGAATTTGATTATTTAGAACTCCATACAGCAACTTAAAAGCCGCTACTTCCCGACTTCCTTTAACATGATCACCCGAATTACTCTTACATCTTTACTCCATAAACAAAATGAAGAAATCCGATCACTAATACAAGACAACAACAATAACAACAACAACAACAACAAAAAGAAAGAAAAGAAAAGCAAAGCAAAGAAATTAGATACAGGACTATTTCCAACTATTTCTTTTCAAACCCTAAAGAAAGAGTTTTTAACAACATCCGTTTACCTATTTTCCTCTTCTCTTGCTTTCAACATATTCCAAACAGCAGCATATAGATACAATCAATAAGTAACATCGCAACGAAAGTGGAAAAGTTTTCGAATTTGGCATTCTCAAGCTAGAAAATTTAGGGGAAAAAATAATAAAAAATAAACTAAGAATTGTTTCGAACCTAACTGAGCTACAGTTTCTAATCCAGGGAAAACTGAACCAAAATCTACAACAAAACAATTAAGGATTTTCCTGGACTTTTTCTCGGCATACAAACACTAGGGGACCAAAACCAAATTCGATTAAGGGGAACAAAGAAAGCGAGAGAAATTACGAATTGATAAAAGGAATAACAATTTTTTTTAAAACAGAAAATAAAAGATAAATAAATTACCCGCTTCAATTCCTTCTTTCGAAGCTCCTTTCGATAAGCATCAGTGGGATTCATCGCCTTCCCTCCCTTGGTCGTCTTCATTTTCGCTCTTTCTCTCTCCTCTTCTCTCTCTCTCTATCTCTCTCCTCAAGCTCGCTGGTGTTCTTCTTCTTCTCTTTGTTGGCTTCCTCTAATCCAAGAGAAACTCGGTGGCTCTTGGCCGAATCGCGGATGAAGAAGATGAATAAAAAACTTTTTTTATCTTTTTTTTTTTTCCATCTTTTGGCTAAAAACTCAACACTTGAAAGTACAGAAAAACCCCTTTATTGTCTATGAAGGTGAAATTACTTATTTCTCCCTGCATTTTGATTCTGGGCTTGGTTTAAGCCCCAAACTAGTGTTTTGGCCCATTTCTAGATTGCAAAAGGAAGCCCAGTATCAAATGGAGATGATTTTTTTTTTTTTTTTTCTTTTGAAACAATGGGAGATGATTATTAGTCAGCCAAAATTTTCAATAGATAAATAATTAATTAAAGTAAATAGTAAGTTTAAAAATATTTAGAGTATATAAAAAAAATTTGTTAGATAATAATAATAAAAGAATTTATTAGATAAAGAAGTTATTTATTTAGATAAATACACTATTTAAATTTGCTATTTGCTAATGCTTACTTAAATATCACAAACATTTTTCTAAGGAAATTATATGACGTTTTTAAAATAAATTTAACTTTATTCGAAATTTTTTTGAGGAATAATTCTTTTAAAAAAATTGTTAATTATAATTTTATCTTTTAAAACTCATGAATTAGAACTTATACAATTTCTTTTAAATTTTTAAGAATTATCGATTGGAGTATTATTTACATTACAATAGGAAAATTCAGATAATTTAAGATGTAAAATAAAAAATCAAAACAAATATGAGGCTGGTCGTATGAGAATGAATAATGTTAACGTTTTCAATTTTAATCTTAATTTTTTAAATATTAATTTAAATATTATATTTTTATTAATAGATAAAATTAATTAATATAATAAAAATTAAATACTTTATAATTCATATATCATGTAGTTAGTATTTAAAATTTGAAATTAGAGTAATAACTGAATTTACTATATTTTATTTCAAAATGAGACATATAAAAGGGAGTTTTCCGTCCGTCCGAACCAGACACCAACTAAAGCAAAGCGACAATGTTTCTCCGCTCCCTCCGTACATCAATCGCGACCGCTCGCCGTTTCTCCGCCGCAACGGCTTCGTCAGCGGCGGCGGAGAAAGCCTTGACGAGAGGCGCTGGGACGAAAAACGACGGCGTAGCGGGAGGTTCTTCGGGGAGAGACACGCTGGGGAGGAGGCTTCTGAGCCTGGTGTACTCGAAACGCAGCGCCGTAATCGCTATCAGCAAATGGAGAGAGGAAGGCCGTACGGTCCGCAAGTTTGAGCTCAGCCGCGTCGTCAAGGAGCTCCGCAAGCTCCGTCGCTACAAACACGCCCTCGAGGTAGTCCTCTTCTTTGGCATTTCCATGGTTTCTATGTCAAGATTGCAGAGCAGTTTCTCGTGTGTCAGCTAGCTATTTACAGAGATTTTTACTAAATTATAGTACAACCTTTGTTCAGCACAGTAGAAATGTGTAAGATTTTAGATACTTTTATTCAGTAGTTGCTTTTGGAATTGATTCAGTAGTTTTACCTGCTAATGGGATTTCAAATTCGAAGAGGTTTATTTATTTATTGTTTTTTTTTATTTTTTATTTTTTTTGGGAAAAGAAAGTCTCATCATTTTTGTTCCAACCAAAAGATGGATGAAATTGTGTACTTTTGGATTCTTATTTGTAGATATAGAGGGTTTTTCCACAATAACATAGAGTGTCTCTAAGTAACACCAAATGAGTAAACCGCAACACTCATGTAAGAAATCGTAAAATACATAACATAGCACATGATGAACCTGAAAGTTCTTGTTAGTGTAAACCATCTTTATATGCATTAACACGCAAAACAGATCTTTCGGGTTCATCATGTGCAAAGTTATGGGTTTTTTTTTTTTTTCTTTTAAATTAATGTTGCGTGTTACTCGTTTAATTGTTACATTGGACTTTGGAGGCATCTCGCCGGAAGGACCGTAGATAAACCCTCTATAAATATGCATAAAGAGGGAGAAAACATAACATGATCACTGTATTCGAATCGATAGGGAACTCAAATTCATTTTTCCTTTGACTTGTATCTCCTTTTAGCTGTAGCTTTGGGGGGAAATTGCACGGAAATTCATTTTTAGTTGTTAAATTAGGCCTAAAATTGCTGAGGAAGTGAATTTAGGGTGTTGAAAATCAATATCAAACTGGGCCTGTGATATGGTAGATGTTTTCGGATATGTTTACATGTTTCATGACTTTGAAACTATGTCAGGATATTGTGAACTCTGCTGCTCGTATGGTGTCTCATATTTTACTCTCTTGGTTTGATTCTGAAAGCAGATATGTGAATGGATGACAAAACAGAAAGATATTAAGTTGCAAGCAGGTGACTATGCCGTTCACTTGGACTTGGTTGCCAAAGTTCGCGGCATAAATAGCGCGGAGAAGTTCTTTGAGGATATGCCCGGTTCAATGGCAGACCACTCCACATATTCAGCCCTTCTTAATAGCTATGTCCAGAACAACTTGTCCGACAAAGCTGAGGCTCTCATGGAAAAAATGTTGAAATGCAGTTTTGTGAGGAACCCCCTTCCTTATAACCACATGATATCTCTGTACCTCTCAAATGGGCAACTAGAGAAGATTCATGAAGTGATTCGGGAACTAATGAAGCATACTACACCGGATGTTCTTACTTACAATCTGTGGATCGCTGCCTGTGCGAAACAACATGATGTCAAAACTGCAGAAAAGGTTTTCCGTATGCTAAAGGAGGCAAAGTTAGATCCTGACTGGGTAACATATAGCAGCTTAACCAACTTGTATATGAAAAGTGGGTTGACTGAAAAGGCTGCATCTACTTTGAAAGAGATGGAGAAAATGGTGTCCCGAAAAAACCGGGTTGCATATTCATCTCTCCTCAGTCTGCATACAAACACGGGAGATAAGGATGCTGTTCGTCGAATTTGGAAGAAAATGAAGTCAACGTTTCGCAAAATGAATGATGCTGAGTATCATTGCATGATTTCTTCTCTTCTGAAACTTGAGGAGTTGAAGGAAGCCGAGGATCTCTACAGCGAGTGGGAGTCGGTTTCTGGGACTAATGACTCTAGAATCCCAAATCTGCTTCTTGCAGCTTACATCAACCGAGACCAAATGGGCATGGCAGAAACATTCTACAAGCGGATATTTCAGAAAGATATGGCCGCGTCTTACACTACTTATGAGCTTCTTACATGGGGTTATTTGAAGCAGAAGAAGGTGGAGACAGTGCTAGTGAATTTCAAGAATGCCGTGAATAGCGTGGCGAAATGGGATCCTGATGAAAAGTTTGTTAGGAAAGTATTCGAATTGATTGAAGAGCTAGGGAGTGTTGAAGGGGCAGAGCAATTGTTGGCTACTCTTAGGAAAGTTGGTTATGTAACTACAGGGATATACAATTCACTCCTACGAACTTATGCGAAAGCCGAAAAAATGCCACTCTTGATTGAGGAGAGGATGGGGAAGGACAAAGTCCAGTTGGATGAAGATACTCACGAGCTACTAAAGCTTACCAGCAAAATGTGTGTGAGTGAAGTTTCGAGCTCTTTTCTCAAACCTTAGATAAAAAGTGCAAAATGAGATTTTCCCTGTGAGTTTCATTTCAAGCCAAAAGAAAAAAGGTGCAAAATGAGATTTCTTTGAGAAAAATTGTGTTGTTCCTTTTCTGGCTTGATTGCAGTAGTCTAGTGATCGAGTTTTCATTTTTAGCGATCGAGTTTTCGATCTTTGAGATGAATGATAACGGTTCACTCAGTACTTTAATTAATATAAAAATTCTTACATGACTATCTCTAATACAAATATCAATATCAATGTTATATTCGACATAAAAAATGTGAATTCTTTTTTGTGCTCTCTATTTCAAATGCTAAATCGACCTTTTGTCATAATTATTAAATCGAGCCTTTAGTTTTCTTTAATAATTTAAGAATTGTAATCCTGTAATATCAAATGAAAAAGTGAATACAATAATTGTCACTATATTGAAGAGTGGTTTTCCTATCCTAATTCCAAAGCCATTGGTATATAAAGTAAATTGAATTCAAATTTAATTTCATTTCTCTGTTAACATTTTCTGATTCATCTTTGGAATGCATAAAGTGAAATGTTTGCACAAACCTAAGGGGGTGTTTGGTGTATAAGTTGAGTTTGAGTTGAGTTGAGATTTTTAAGTTTGAATAGTAATTTTTGTTGATTTTTTCAGAAAAGACAAAAAACTTTTTCAGAAAAGATAAAAAACATGATGAAAAAAGTACAATTTAATTTGAGTTGAGTGTGAGAACCAAACGGGCCCTAAATGTTTATGCTTGACCAACGATAATTTGATTTGATGCTTGCTTAACATTTGCAATTTTGGACTGAAATACGTGTCATATAGTTTTGGTTTAGTACTAATTGCGAACTTTAAAAGATTTCCTTTATCTGCTAGGGTGTCAATCACATGTGTACAGACGGTCAAAAGTTTCAGCAACCATTCCTATCAACGTGGGGAGTCTCTTTGACTATGCCCAATAATAGGGTATGCTGACACTAACCGCCCATTCCTGAACTTTCATTTAGTTAAAAATAAATAAATAAAGAAATATAAAGAGTTAACATTAGAGTAAAACCTCAAATCTGCAAGGGACAAGCACATGAACAAAAACCACCGTTTGGCGCACACAATTTGGAACATTTCGGCACTTTCAAATTGTGTGACCCATCTGAATTGGATTTTGGCTACACAGAATGCAAGCGTACTTGAACCCGACACAAAACCTTGATCCGAATAGAATCGATTTTATCTCAGGTACAACATTTTTTTTCCGCAAACCAAACCTTAAAAGGAAGCAATGGGAGGGATAATATGATGTTTAAGAAGGAAGCTCTAGTGTTGCATACAAATTTGACTCCTCATAAGCAAAGGGTATTTGATAAAATCTTCAACTTACAATCATTTTTGGTGGAAACTCTCTCTCTCTCTCTCTCTCTCTCTCTCTATATATATATATATATATACACACACACACACACACAAATGTATATATACAAACTTTTAAACATGTAAAAGCATATATACACTAGATAAGAAAAATCATCTACATTACTCTCTCACAGAATGGAGCACTAGATAAGAAAAATCATCTACATTACTCTATCACAGAATGGAGCAATCTTCTAACAATAACCAGATTATAAAAACTTCTTGTCCTGAAGAACAAACCCAATGCAGCAAGAGACCCCAAAAGGGTCGCAAATGCCATGATGAGAAAAGACAACATAAAACAGTGCTTCCCAACACATGTATTTCCTTCATCTGATGCTTCCTTGTCGTATAAATACCCAATGACTCTCACAGAGAAGATGTAAGAGCCAACAGGGCTTGCTATGGTGATTGTGTTGAATATGGTGCCCATATGTACCACCCCGAATATCTCAGAAGTTATTGTCGGCATCAATGACCATTGAGAGCCGTAACACACGCCGACCAGTATTGATCCGATGTACAGAGTGCCGGGAAAACCAGAAGCTATCACTAAATGACCTATACTCATGGCGGCTAATGTGATGACCATGAACAATGGCCTCGCCCATCCTTTTGTGTGGAGTGCGTAATCTGATGCATATCCAGCTCCGAAACGGCCAAGGAAATTCCAAATGCTCCATAACGAAACCAACGAGCTTGTCTCGAAGCTTGTGTAACCAAGTGATCCTCCTATCTGGCTGATGTTATTTACAGTGGCAAGTCCTGAGCCCAAGCCACACGCCATGGCAAGGAACAAAATCCAGAAGTCTAAAACACGCATGGCTTGAATCAGGTTCAAGTTTTCTCCTAATTGCAGAGTCCTATTATCATCGGTATCCAACTCTTGCTCAGAATCCTGTCTTGCAGAAATCTTTTCGCTAACCCGTTGATTCGGGTCAAGGATTAGTGACTCCCCTTCAGCATACGAAGTATGTGAAATCCTATCGGACTCCATTTTCCAAGCTCTAATTGCAAAGCAGAGAGGGGAGCCAAGTAATAGAACAAGTGCAACAAACGCAAAGGCTCGGACAATCACCCACAAGGTAACAACATGCTCAATTATTATGATAACCATGAGATAAGCAGCAATAAGTAGAGCAATCAATGACAAACTATTGAGGTGCTCCTTCTCAGCTCCTTCACTCGTGTTATGGATCCTCACAAACCACATGAGCAACAAGGTATTGATCGTCGGCAATAACGCCAGCATCAGAAGATATGAGGCAGGCTTGTTGAATAAAAATGTTTCATATACTTGAACTAATATTGCTCCACTCAGACCAAGAAACCCCTAACCAGGAAAAGAAAAATATCACAAAATAATTTCCTAATGTAGCAGCAAGAAAGTAGCTTCAATCTGCGATTTTAGCAAACTCAAATTCGACTACATTTCAAATTAGCTTTTTTTTCTCTTTTTTTTTTTTTTTGTACAAATAAATAGCATAAGTTTTGGTATAACTAAAAAGTCAAAATGCAACTGTCCGTGATTCTACAAAAAATGAAGGTCCTGATTTACTGATTTCTAATTTATGATTTGTATGATAACATATAGAAAAAGTGACAGTCCCATGGGTAGTAACTCAGCGGAGTCCACTTATGGTCTACCTGATTTCTCTCCTGAAGGCCTTTGTGATCGATTTGTGATCAATCTGCCCCGTGGGAAGTTTTCTGTGTGTGCTTGTTGTGTTTAACAAAAAGTGACAGTCCCATTATCAAGGGCCAAAGTCCACAAACTTGGAATCAAAATGCAGAACAAAAATTTCCCAGAAAAGAAAATTCTTGAACTTTCCAAACAAAACAGAGAGCAAGAAAATTCCAAAACTCCAACAAAGCACCTTTCTTCATGATACCAACCATGAACAATCACAAACAACAAGATTTCTTTTTTTTATTTTTTATTTTTTGAAAAATTCAACCACTATTTGCAGCAGTTTTGATTATTGGTAGAAACAGAATCAGAAATTTTTAAACCTTATAAAAAGTGATTGGCACAGAATCCAATTAATGTTCACCAACAGAATCAGAAAAGAGAAATACTGAAAAATTTCCAAGGAAAAACATAAGAAAATTAACCCAAAAAAAAAAATCACCTTCATGATTCCAACAATGGTCCCACTATAAGAAGGGAAGTTCCTGACACCGGTGACGACATTGGCAGTGTTGAAGAAGGCCTGGCCGTGGGCGGCGACGAGCATGAAGAGGCAGACGGCCGGCACGGGGAGGGGCCGGGGGAAGATCAGGCCGGCGACGGCGGCCCACATGAGGAAGTAGCCGAGGAAGCACTGGGCCGCGCCGGCGAGCAGGACGACCCTGGGCCCACCGACAGAGTAGAGAACGCCGGAGAGGATGGCGCAGTTGACGCCGACGTCTTTGGAGACGGCGACGGCGTCGAGGGTGGACTGGTCGTAGCCCTGAGTGGTCTTGAGGGCGTCGGAGTAGATGGAGAAGGTGTAGAGAGAGCCGCTCGTGGACTGGATCCAGATACTCGCCGCCGTCGATGCCCATTTGCTGCGGAAGAGATTTTCCGCCATTTTTTTTTTTTTTTTATTTTAGTGGGTTTGGAGTTCTGGGTTTTGGATTTGTAGCTGCATCATTGCAGTTTTGTTTTCTGAAAAAGTTGCCAGTCAGTTGCTGACAAGTGACGAGGGACTCTAGTGAGTTGACGAGGTTGAAAGTGATCTACACGTGTCAACTTCTGGGGTTATTGGGTTTGGATACTTGAAATTAAGCTTAGGCTCCGTTTGGTTCGCAAGTTTGAGTTGATATTTTGAAGTTGAGTTTGAGTTAAGTGTAGTTGAGAATAAAAGATTTGTGTTTGGGAGAAAGTATGAGTTAAAAAGTTAAGTTTGAGTTGAATGTTTGGATGGAAAAAAGTTGGAGATAAAAGTTTAAAAAAAATAAAGGCCCTGTTTGGATGGTCAAAAAATGCGATTAACAAATTTTTCGTCCATTTTTAACTTTCTGTTATAGTTTTTAGTGATTGTTAGATTCACAAACTTACATCATAATTTCCAAACTGTTTGTAAAAGTTATTCCCAAAAATAATTTCGTTTTTTCTCAAAGGTCCAAAAAATCGCCGGCTTGAACTTAAAAATTTCAACTCAAACTCATGACACAAACACCTTAAAAAAACGCACAGAAAAGCAATTCAACATTTAATACTAAGCATACAAATTGAAATAAAATTTTGCAATTGTCATTAAGTATAAAATTAATACACACATAAACAAAACCAACAAACAGTGCGTACGTGTTCATTAACATAAAAGCTCCTACAAATCAATAATTACAATCATTATCTGTCCCAATTAGATATAAACGATTATTCGTTTTACGTTTGCTTATACCATGGTGCTACTTGATATCTTTCCCACATCTCATTTGCTATGTGGTCTCTCATCCCATTCATTGCTTCCCTACTCGGGTCATGTTGGTGTGATCCTGTACTAGGCCCAGTTCCATCGATCCCGTCGTTAAACACGTAGTCCGCGTTAACATCGACATTACCTCGTACAGGCTCAGAATCTGCTACATACTGCTCAAGAATGGGATCCCCCACCTGCACCATTCTTATGAAATTATGGACAACCGCACACGCCACGGGGATCATTTTCTGCTTGTCCATCGGATAGTTGTTTACGCCTTTCAGTATTTTAAACCGTGCCTTCCAGACACCGAATGTGCGCTCGATACAGTTCCGTAGCGATGAATATGTATAGTTAAACACTTCACGGCGGTTGCCTAGCCCGTCACAACGTCTTCGAAATTCCGGTATATGATACGTCTCGCGTCGATATGGGCTCAGAAAACAATCCTTATTTGCGTATCCTGAATCTACCAAGTAAAATTTACCTGCAAAAGTAATCTCATAATATTCATATACAATTATCATTTATTTAACGTACTTATTATATGACAACTACAAAATATTAAATTAGTTTAATAGTTGAGTTACCGGGTGGAGGTAACGGGAATCCATGGAATGCTATCGCCTCTTCCAACATTCTCGCATCATGGCAAGATCCCTCATATCCCGCTAATATGTATGTGAACAACATATCAAATGAACATGCTGCTAATACATTCTGCGAGTGATATCCCTTGCGATTTATCCAAGCGTCTGCATTCTCACGACGAGGGGCACATGGGATGTGCGTACCATCTATAGCGCCTACATAACCCTGTAGCGAAACGTTCTAAAGTATTTAATACGCGTACCATCATTAACATAAAAACTTTATTTTTTCCTTACTTAACTTTCGTATGCATTATGATAATATAACATAGAACACTTACATCAAACCATGGCCGATATTTTTCCGAATTCTCCATAATCAAATTCTGAATCGATGTGTAGTCAGCGGGTCTTATGAATTCATCATTTAGCGAGCATATAACCTGCAACACTTTATAGAACCAACGTGAAGTTGTCTCGACGGAGTGTTAAAACAAATACGAAATGTGCCTGTTAGTTTCGCCGCGTGCACAAATCGCTAAAAATATGAACAACTGCTCGTTCACATTCATGTTGCGAGTTGTCTTCAATAACCCCCGAGAAGCTAACAGGTTACTTAGCGATCTGAACGTTTCAGCCTTCATACTTATCATTCCTTGTATTATTTCTTCATGCCCATTTAACAACTCTTCAACTCGCATGCTCCCAGTTAGTGTTGAGTTATGCATTGGTTGTGACTGTCTTCGGGTGTTTAATCGGTGCCCAGCCACTGCGACCACTGCCCTAGCCAAAGCACGGTTACGGTTACGGTTATAATTCCTACGATTGTTAGCCACGTTATCATAGTACGCATCATTTTGTTCGTCGTCGGATGCGAAATTAGCGCCGTCCATTTTGAGCGTAAACCGATATCCCTCCTAAAAAATTTTCACCTGTTCCAGGTTTTAAGAGAATTGTTAGCGAATCCCAAATAACTTTTTTATTTATGCATGATGTCATCGCACCGTTCCGGTCATGAATTGAATGGTAATTACTTTTTAATAAGTTAAAATGTATATCCAATCACAAATTAATAAGTAAAAAATATCCACAAACACACTCAAAACGAAGAAAAAAAAAAAAAAAAAAAAGTTAATCCAGTCACAATTTATAAAGTTAAAAATATCCATAAACTGAAAAAAATAGGAATAAAAATTAAATGTTAATCCAGTCACAAATTAATAAGTAAAAAAACACCATAAACTACAAAAAATTGAAAAAAAAAAATTTAGGTCAAACACGAAAATCATTCGGGGGGCCCCGGGGATTGAACAACGGATGCAATAATTTCTCGCCTATCGACCTTGGGCAGCCGATGGAACGTCCGTTGGAGCCGTAGATGAGCGTCCAGGTAGTGCCACATTCGACACCGGTGATTAGGTGGAACGCCCATCTCTGTCATAATGCTCATACACATGAACATGTAATCCGGTGGGCTTGCGGTCTCGTTAGTCTGGGCCGATTGGGACTCGTTACGGAAATGAGTCGCTATTTCCTGCATTGCTAGGAAGGTCATCTCATCTGTTTCGTCTCTTTGCTTCCTCTTACCAGAATTTGCCCTAGACCGCGACGGACCTGCATCGGCTCCAACTCTAATGTTGTTACAATGTCGCGCACCCGTGGTTGGCGTGACATCGTCTTCTAATCCCGGCTGGGTTCCATATTCATCCATCGTTGGAGAATATCGCCGTACGGAGTACTATTAGCAGGCATTGTGACAGATCCATAACCCGAGGTACCGGCAGCGTGATTTTTGTCGAAGACGTTAAAATAAAGCTCCTTGTTCCGCAGGCCCTCGTAGCGTAGATGGTTGCACTCTTTATGAACCTGCAAACATGCTTTTAACTTAGTATAAGTTAAATCATCGCGTGCTATAACAAAACAACATACGTGTGTAATTGTTAGAAATTGATGTTACCGCTATAAAGTTATGCCACGCTTCGTCAGAGCATACCACCCGATCCGTCGTCGAATCGTACCAAGGCCGGTTTGGGTTTGCAACGCCTTCCAGCCGTTATATATTTTCTTCATTCTTCCTTTCTTTTGATACAATGTCATTCCGTGTGCTGGTACGCCGCCAAACTCAGCGTTAAACTGCATGGCCCAAAGTTCCAGAGTGGCTTTGGGGGGGTGTTTATCCCCACGGCATTGCATGTACTCATCAAGTTGAAGAAGGAATTTTCTTTCTTTCGCAGCGTCCCAAAAATAATGATCTCCCAATGATTTGCGCGGCATCTCCTTAGGAAAGCGATAACCAAAGAAATAAAACTAATTTAAATAAAACGATCCTTTTTTTGGAAGATTTGGCTCAGTATAACTTCAGTACGACATACAATCTGAGGCATGTCAAATAACAGACAGCGAAGCAGCTACCAAAGTATTGGTTATATACCGGTAACTGACCACGCATATTGGGTAAATGACTCACCAGTCAGACTATAATACAACATTTGAATTGTGTATTATACATCATCGCCAGTATG
Source organism: Ficus carica (assembly GCA_009761775.1). Lineage (NCBI taxonomy): Eukaryota > Viridiplantae > Streptophyta > Magnoliopsida > Rosales > Moraceae > Ficus > Ficus carica. The sequence goes on along the minus strand of CM019744.1, from coordinate 5,701,964 downwards.
GAATCAAGGTGCAGGAACACATGGGGCTATGCAGCACATGGGATATAGTCATTTATCACATCAAATGGGCATAAGCAGTAAGTGTCAAATATAATACCAACTACAAAAATTATAAGCCAAAAACCGGGGATTATCAACAGATGTAAAGTGGCAGCAAATGGGCACCGAATTACTTCAATCATCAATTAAAAGTGCCAAACAAGGCTAAACCGAGGAAAAATTGGCCAATGGCAACAAATGAATCACGGGGATAGCAACCAAGGGGAATGGCCCCGTATCGAATTTTTTGGAAAATGCTCAAGCAAAACCAAAACCCAAAACATGAATCACGGGGATAGCAACCAAGGAATGGCAGCAAATGGGACGGCCGGAGAATCAGTCAAACAAAACCAAAACCCATAACATGAATCACGGGGATAGCAACCAAGGGGAATGGCAGCCGGAGAATCAGTAAAGCAAAACCAAAACCCAAAACATAAATCACGGGGATAGCAACCAAGGGGAATCCGGTGCCCATTGGGACAGCCGGAAAATGCTCAAGCAAAACCAAAACCCATAACATGAATCACGGCCGGAAAATCAAAAAAACAAAACCAAAACCCAAGTCTCGCATGACGGCCGGAAAATGGTAAAGCAAAACCAAAACCCAAAACATGAATAACGGGCGGAAAATCAAATAAACAAAACCAAAACCGAAGTCTAACCATCACGACCGGAAAATGGTAAAGCAAAACCAAAACCCAAAACATGAATCACGGGCGGAAAATCAAAAAGGAAAACCCAGCCACTGCAATTTATCCTCGAATTTCAAACACCCACAACACATATGAGAATTGCTAAAACATTTGGGAATTAGGGGAAGATTTTATACTAGGGTTACCGAATTGGAGCCCTCGGACGAGTACCCAGTTTCGATTGGCGGGTTAGGGCAGGAATTGAAAGGTCGGCGAGCAGATTTCCGAGCCTGGAAGTACTAGGTAATCCTGCCAACGTTTCGCCTCCATGTTCCAAGCCTTCCTCGGCCCCACATCTGCTTGTCGGGAGTGGGCAAGGGCAATACCAAGGGGTTTAAACGCTGGGAGGAGAGAGGAGCACCGGCCACAAACCAGAGCGCCTGCTACTGCACAGATGCTCGATGGGATGGGGGCACAGCCAACACGTGCACTGACACGGGCAGATGGGCACCGGAGGCGAGGAAAGGGAATCGGCCACAGGACCCAGGCATGCATTCGACAGAGCAAGAGGAGAGAATCGAGGAACAGTAACCCCAGTTGGGGTTGGTTACTGTATGAAGGTTCATGGGGAAGCTCAAACTGAACGAGATTGCCAAACACATTTGGCTGAGAATGAATGGCGAAAACACCGTTGGAACCGGTGTCCCAAACACAGGCTTAGTTTGGTTAATGAGTTTAAACTCATCACCATCAACTCAGTTTTTATCTTTTTTCTCAAAAGTTTTTTGTCTTTTCTGAAAAAATCAACAAAAATCACTATTTAAATTTACAAATCTTAACTCAAACTCATACACCAAACGGACCCTAATAGACAAAAAGTTAAGATTATAATAAGTGTCCTGACAATCACTAAAAGTTTATTATATTAATTGATCATGTGTATCAATGTTGTAAATTTTTTTCACATGAGTTTGAAACTAAAAAATTAAGATTCAGTTTCTTAGCACTACTTAGGGGATGTTTGGTGTGTAAGTTTGAGTTGAAATATTTTAATTTTAATAGTAATTTTTATTGATTTTTCAGAAAAGACAAAAAACTTTTTCAGAAAAGACAAAAAAAAATTCAGAAAAAGACAAAAAAAAATACAGTTTTACTTGAGTAAAACGAATCCGCCAAACACCCCCTTAATCAATATAAAGAACTTGTTCGAGTGAAAGTGAAACAAAAGAAATGTTCAAACGACAGGAAAAGGGCATAAAAAGCTTAAACACGTGACAAAAACGACAGCATAGGAAACAATGGCGAGGGAAACGACAAGGAAATGATAAACGACAGCAGTGGAGAACAATAGAAACTTAAAAAACGTCAAGAAGTGAGAAATTATGACAATGAGAAAACATGGAAGCGAAGAAACGACAACGAATGACCAAATGACAAGAGAAAAGAAAAAGACAACAAATGAGAAAACAACAACCGGTAACCACATGGAATGAAGAAAAACGATAAGAAGTGGTTAAACAGCTCTAATGGAGCAAACGACAAAAACTTAAAACGAGAAGAAGTAAACAATCAACGACAACAAAACTTTAAACCCGAAAGTGTTAATTATAGGAAACAACGACCAAATTGAAAACAACAACTACAAATGACAAAATGACAACCAGTAACGAACGGAAATCAATCTGAAAAACGACAATAAGAAAATAAAAACGATACCAATTAAAACAACGACATTAAATAAGTACACAGACTACAGAAACTTGATAAACGACGACAAATAGGAACAACAACACATAAGGACTTGGGAGCTTTTCTACATTCCACACTTGCATCCTATCCTTTGGTAATGTCATCTGTTAAAGATACAAGACCAATTAACACATTGCACTTGGGGCCTGTGAGCGTACTAAAAGGCCCCGTTTTGTATTATTTTGAAAACGTTTTGAAAAGAAATGTTATGGATTCCAATTAAGTATTCAGAAAATGATTTTAAAATCGTGTTTGTTTTGCATAAAGTCAGAAAACAAAAACGAAAATAAAAAATCCTTTTCAATTTTTATTTTTTATCAAGAAATGAGAAAATGAAATAAAGTTATATTTTCAATTTTCATTTTCACTTTCTAAGACTTATACGCCGAATAAATCTTTTTAGAAACATAACTAAACATAATTTTACTTTTTCTTGTACCCAAACTAATTTATCTACAAACACAATCAAACACATTTTTAAAAAGTATCTTGAACTTATTCTAAAAACAATCTCATTTTTTTATTTCATATTCAAAACAAAATCATTCTCAAAATGCTTACTAACAGGACCCAAAATGTTCCACCCGAATCCCGAAACACACACTAGAGAATGGCCACACTAACAATAACTGAAGGATCATTGAATTTCACCTGCTAGATTTGCAATGCAGGACTTGAATGTGTTGACAGAAAACTTCTATACTAACGAAAATCCATGGAAGCCGATAGCATAATCAGATGATAAAATGTGAGAGAAATTTTTTTACAAAGCACTCATCTTCATCACCTACTTTCCTTGTATTGACACGTACTTCAATCTTCTCAGCACAACCGTCTGATAGAACCTCCTGGTGCGAAACAACAACCCGAGAGCAACCAGACACCCGAAAAAGGCGGCAGCGGCCATGACCAAAAAGGACAACATGAAGCAGTGAGAGCCAAAACAGGTGTTTCCAGAAGCTTCCTTATCATACATATACCCGATTACTCGAACAGAAAGTATGTAAGACCCAATAGGACTGGCAATGCCTATGGTGTTGAAAATAGTACCCATGTGTCTTACACCAAATATTTCCGAAGTGATTGTGGGAATAAGTGACCACTGTGAGCCATAACAAACGCCCACCAACATCGAGCCAAGGTAAAGATTTCCCGCGAAACCGGAGGCGATGACAACGTGGCCCGCGCTCATGGCTGCTAGAGTGGCTGCAGTCAACACCGGCCTTGCCCATCCTCTGGTATGCAGCAAGTAATCAGACAAATACCCTGCTCCGAAACGACCAAGAAAATTCCATATACTCCAAAGGGAAACAAAAGAAGTTATCTCTAGTGAAGAGTAACCGAGAGATTGACCCAATTGGCTCATGTTGTTTATGGTGGCCATACCGGATCCTAATCCGCATATCATGGCGAGAAACAACAACCAGAAGTTGACAGTCCTAATCGCCTGCAAGATATTCATGTCCTGTTCTTCTTCATCTATAGTTACAAGTAATGGATTTGCTCTCTCATGCGAAAACGTACCGAGGTTTTCTTAATCATGTTTTCGCTCTCTGCTTTGATTGCGATTACGAGAGGAAAGGTGAGTAGGAGTAGAAGGAGGACAAGAGTTGAAACATGAGCTAATGTTGACAACGTTAAGATGTTGTCCAAAATGATTAGTGTCATGAGGTAAGTAGATATGATCAAAGCGGCGGCGGAGAGGGAGTTCAGAGGCTTCTTGTCGTCGGCTGTGGCGGCGGATTCATGGATTCTGACCAATGACATGAGAGAGAGGGAGACTAATGTGGGCAGAAGGGCAAGAACAAGAAGGAAATTGCTTGGTTTGCCTTGGCATACTGCGTTGTAGACTTGAGCTAGCATTGCCCCACTAAGACCCAGAAAGCCCTGACCGAAACAATAATGTAGGAATTTTTACTAAGAAGAAATAAATGTAGGAATTAATCACATTTCATGTGGATTTACCAATTGCATTAAATTCATCAAAATGTTACAAAGTGACCATAAATCGATGAACAATGGTAAAATTCGAACGAAAATGTCCCCTTAAACGTGACAATACATGCTCTAATAGCTATATGAATTTTTTGTCTATTCCTTTAAATTTTAAACGGTCGTTTTAATTTTGAATAACTTTGAAACACATTGTTAATTTCAAGAGTAATTTATTGAAATAGAAAAAGAAATTGAGATAACTTATCAGTTATGAAAAAAATTTTAAGGAACAAATGTGTCAACTATCCTAAATAAAATGTTACTAATTACTTTTGAAGACAATCTAATGAGAGGGAAAAATACATACTTTTGTTTTTAAATTTTACGTTTTCAATAGCTCCTGCTTTCTCTACCATCCCAGCTACATAATTTAAAAACCAGACGAACAAGTCACCTCAAAAAAAAAAAATAATAAAAAATTTGTGCTCAAGAAACCACGTGTAAATTTGTCTTCTGAATTTTGCTTGAAAAATCATCTACAAATATATGTGATTATATTAACGACACATTAAAAGCATGTACTAATTTCTATCACCACTATTTATTTATTTTTTTAATTACACATAAAAAATAATAAAAAATAAAAAACAACAACAGCAATAACAACTTCCACAAACCTTAACCCATACTATTACTCTTTTTTTTTTTTTTTTTCCCTCTTGTCTTTCATTATTCATATCTTGTCCCCAAAAAAAATGAGCGGGAAAAAAAAGAAAAGAAAAAACGATTCTTATAAAAATTGGAACACTAATTCCATATGTCACAATTAGAAATTAGCATAATTCAAGTTGAGTATACAAAACTAGCAGATTTTATTAAAGAATCTATATTACCTTCAAGATTCCGACAATAGTCCCACTGTAACCGGAGAAGTTCTCGACGCCGCAGACGATATTGGCGGTGTTAAAGAACGACTGCCCGTGCGCCGCCAAGAACATGAATAAGCACATCACCGGCACCGGCGGCCGGCTAATAATTCCTGTCACCGCCGCCCACATAAAGAAATATCCGACAAAGCACTGCACCGCCCCCGCCGCTATAACCACCCAGGGGCCGCCAAGCCGGCGACGACTTCCTCTGGCAGCGACGGCGGTGTAGAGGAGGCCGGAGAGGACGCCGGCGTTGGCGCCAATGTCCTTGAAGACGGAGACGGTGTCGAGCGTGGATTGGTCGTAGCCCTGGCTGGACTTGACCGCCGGCGAGTAGAGGCCGAAAGTGTAGGAAGCTCCGACGGCGCATTGGATCCACACGCTCGCCGCCGTCGCCATCCACTTGCTGTTGCTCAGGCGACTTATAGGAATCTCCATTTTTTTTTTTTTTATGAATTAACTGAGAAACTGGTTTCAAAGTCCTGATACTGATCGCTTTATGATAATTCACTGATAATTAACACGTTTTGGATCTGTAAATTAAGCTTCCATTATTTTACGACAAAGTTGTTCTGATTCTGAATTAAAAACTAGAAAAAGGGTTTTCTATCTTTTTTTAATGAGATCTTATTGGTTGTGAAATCTTCATGCATGTTTACTTGCGAAAGAATAACAATATTAGAAAAAATAAAAAAATAATAAAGACCTTTATGCATGCGTGTATCGTGGCAAAATTAATTGATAAATTAATCAGATATTCATGAATGTTATAAGACAATATAGATAGTGTTACACATCATTTATTAATAAAGTGTGGGTCTTACGAAACAAAATTTATAGATAAAAGACGTATCTTTTATTTGTAGATTTACACGAGTAGTGTCTCAAAAAAAAAAATTCCCCTTCTAAATCAAGAGATGAAAAAGTTAGGTCCTTATCTGGAGTTGTTGAAGAAAATTTTGATGTAACAAAAGTGCTTCAAAACTCAACAAACTGATGTAATTCTGAAATTGGATAGCCTTAAGATTGATCCGAATCAGATCATGATCAGCATCACTACTAACATCAGATTAGCAACAAGAACAAAGTATTAATCTGAATTTTGATCTCAAGATCGTTCCGACGACTACAAGTCTTTGCTTGGAATAGTTAGAAAGTTCCTAACACCCAAAAAAAAAAAAAAAAAAGTTTAAAGGAACTCAAAATATATATATATATATATATGTAGTTTTACCAAAGACACATTTTAACTTTAAAAAGAAAAGAAAAGAAAAGAAAAGATAAAGTAAGAAATTAAGTAGGGATGATAGTATTCCCGCAGGGACAAGAATCCGTCTTGAACGGGATGATGATGGGAAACAAAGTTTAAGGATGAGGATTAAATCTTATCCCCGAAGATTAACAGGACAAGAACGGACAAATCATTTTTTGCCTTGCCTCCAGCCTGATATATATATATATATATATAATATATATTATAAAAACTATTTTTAAAAGTACATGCAGTCATGAAATGAATAATGAAGCTATGAGAAATAGATAAGGAATGATAATTTGATGTTTATTTTTTTACGTTTTCAAGCTTTTTTAACTAAAGTGTTTTATAATTTAGTTTTCAGAGTTTGTAATGTTTTGATAAGACCTTTGATAACTTTATGGTTAGAATTTCGTTTACATATATTTGAAATATGATCTGTTTATGAAATCTTTGATTTTGAACTAAATTCATTGTGCATTTCTACTTAATTGTTTTCGTTTACTTTACTTGTTATATTTTCAAATATATATTTACAATAAATGGAAAATAAGACGAGGATGAGAATGAGAAGGATATGATTAAAGCTCCTCTAATAGAGAATCATCATCCTCATCCTCAGCCCCGCTTCTATTTAAGTAGGGATGGGAATGATCTTGAGAACAAAGATGGATATGAAAAAGCATTTTCTTACTTCGCCCCGTTGTTATCCCTATAGATAAGAAAAGCTAAAGTCAAAAGCTAAAAAAAAATAGATAAAAAATTAGGGCCATTAATTTGGTATGAGTGCGAGCCAGTTATGGATATATTTTGTAGACCAACGTTGATCAAATGATGGAGGTTGAGAAGTTTGGTCCTTTAATCATCCAAAGTTGTACATACAAAGCGTAAAGCAAAACTTTTAATATAAATTTCACCAACTACTCTCGTATACGGCACCTCATTTTTACTTGACAAGAACAGCACTTGTAACAGTTAGTGTTTTGGATTATACCAGATAGTATCTTGGGTTGTACCAATCAGTCTCTTGGGTTGTCCCCCCTTCTCTTTCTCTATCTCCCGCCGGACGGTCGAATGCTGAATAGGAGAGTATTCATTCACTAAATTTCACACTGGCCCTCTAGCAATTTGGAGTTTCATCTGTGTCAAAGAAAAATGCCACTGCTGCCCTTCTAAACGTTTGTTCATGCCAATGCTTCCACTGAGATTGTTTGAAACCGACCACCTCGGTTTTTGAAATTTGAAATTGAAGACCGATCAGATGGGAGATTTTTTGGCTGGTTTTTCAACTGCCAACGATCGGTTCTTTTCGGTAGGTCTTGAGAGGGGTAACCTGGTAGTAACCAAGTAGGATATCCGGCAGGTAACTTGAAAGGTTTGCCTGTTTAATGTGGTTTTTTTTTTTTTTTTTTTTGGTGTATTTTTTTTTAATTGATATTGACATTGTTGATCCAAAAAAGTAAAGTCAGTTTTAATAACATTGAACACTAAACATAGTAAATTACTAAACTTCTAAACAAAATTAATTTAAAATCTAAAATTTAACATCGTTTTAATTTCCAGGTTTTTTATTTTTAATGGAATACTATATAGAATAATTAAAATAAAATATATACATAAAAAAGAATTTGGTCAATTTGGTTTTGCCAGACCTCTATTATTTTCTCGATTTTGAACAATTATTTTCTGTCAGTATTGAATCGGTTTCATTTTTTTTTTTTTTTTTTTCCTAACAGCCCTAGCGTCCACTACTGATCAAGTGATAAATTAAGTCAAATTAAGAGAAAAGTAATAACACTTACAAGCCGTTGGAGCTAACCCAAAAATGAGGGAAGGGGGGATTTGGGGCTTAGGAGCTATAAGTCCAAAGTTTGATCATTGACTGATGTAAAAAAAAAAAATACCACTTACAAAAACTATGGTGCTACAATTTTTTATGGTTGTACTAGATTTCTTTACTTGCACTTCTAAATCTAAATTGATTTTTATTTGTTTCTATTCAGGAAGTAAATAAAATTTTCAATAAGCACTCAAAACTCATTCAAGCAAAATACAAAGGAAATGTACTAGATAATAAGGCTATTGTTTTTTTGGTAGAAAATAAGGCTAGTTTAGAATAAAAAATTAGGTGAAAAGTCATATTTTAAGTGCATTTTTATAATTTTATTCACTCTAATATTAAAGTTGATAATTTTATCATTTCACAAAAATTATCAATTTTAATATTATGATGAGCATAAAATATAAAAAGGTATTAAATTTATGATATTCTTGCATATAATTCATTTGACAATTTTTTTCTAATTAAAAAAAAATCACTGGTACTAATTTTCCCCGTTCCACCACCATCTCACAAAGTCTACTAATAAATTGAAGAAGACATAATCTAATCCAATTTAAAGACGAGCTCATTTTTGTATACATACAACTAGAAAATCTTTTATATTTACAATTGTCAAGTGTCGAATCTGTAAATATATATCTAAAAAAAAATCTATAAATATTTTGTGAAATATATTCTTATCGTTGTATCATCATCTATATAACAAGGTAACAACATCTTCTTGAAACATAAAGAACGGCCTCCATCTGATTGCATCTTACAGATTTGTAAAGTGTACATAATGATTAAGGCCTTGTTTGGCAAAAAGCTCTGTTTAAACTAAACTGTACTTTTTTCATCATGTTTTTTATCTTTTTCTCCAAAAAGTTGTTTGTCTTTTCTGAAAATTCAAAAAAATTCAAAAAAATTTACTATTTAAGCTTATAAATCTTAACTCAAACTTACACACCAAACTCACCCTAAATGTTAAAATAGAATAAAAAAATTACTCATAAATTTATTCTTTTTTTCATACATCTTAATATTTTTGTCTTTTAAGTAAATAGCCTCCCTAAAATAAATTGTTGAATCCGTGTAACTGCAACTATCTTCAACATTCCGGCGATGATCCCCCAGTAGCCGGAGAAACTCGGGACGCCGCAGACGGCATTGACGGCGCTGAAGAACGTCTGCCCGGCCCCGCCAAGAACACGAAAATGCACATCACCGGCACCGGCGGCTGGCTCATAACTCCGGCCACCTCTGCCGCCCAGATGGACAGGTATCCGATGAAGCACAGCACCGCCGCCGTCGCCATAACAACCGAGATCCGGCGAAGTTTTCCGTGGGTGCAGACGGCATATTGGAGGCCGGCGACGACGCCGGTGTTGGCGCCGATGTCGTTGAAGACTGACAGCGTGGTTTTGTGGTAGCCCAGATGACCGGACTTGAGCGCCGCCGTCGAGTAGATGTCGAAGGTTCGCGACGCGCCGACGCTGCACTGGAACCAAACGCTCGCCACCGTTAAAGTCCAGTACTTGGTCGCGCTCAGATGTGGCTCGCTCTGATTCTCCATTCTCTTCTGAAACCGAGAAGAAACGTCCTGGTTTTTTTTTTTTTTTTTTTCAAAATCCTTAATTATCGTTCTGAGAACTGTTTCTGAAATTGAATTCAGTGGTCTCTCAACAATTTTAACAATTTTATTGTCAGTCAAATCTAAAATGTAGGTTTTCTGGGGAATTCATTAATAAAATAATCAGATTCATTGGCTTGTGAGTACTAAAGTCAATGATAGAAAGTTCCTTCCACGTTCCATGCCACGGGACCTCTAATTATGACTTGCGACCATCAGCACAGAAGTATTTCTCTCCATTATAAAGTCAACGACTTTTGAAACGAATCGGATGAGTTACGATCTTATGTGACTTGTAGCTTGGGTTTAAGTAGGCTCGGCATTCATTGGATGTGCATAGTTGCCAATCAATCAAACTATTAAAACAGCAGTTAACAATTACTATTAAGAATGTCAAACAAAAATTTTACCTAGAGATCTATTTTTTAAAAGAATCATAAAAACATATTTCTAGCCCTTTTACCGTGGATATTTTTAAGTTCTATTATGATATGACCTCTTATTATAAATATTGATATGAGTTACTTTTTAATCATTCGATTAGTTTTTTAAAAAATGAGCGTCTACATTAAAAATTTACAACAACATAAACAGATCAGACTATTAAAATATAATATAATAAATAATTCTTATGAAAAATGAAAAATAAGAGATCATATCATAAAATTTTCAAAGTTTTTAACCCAATAACATCTTTATGACTCCAAAAACACTTATAAGAGGTTCACGGTGGAGCGCGACCGCGATATGGTCATGTGGGGTCAAGGTGTTGGAAAAATAGATTTTTACGGAAGAATCAAAATATATTATCTTGAAATTTTAGTTTAATTATAATATTATCTCATGTAAATTTATAAGTTTAATCACATTAAAAGAATTAATAAATTGTCAAAACAATATTAAAAGACAGCTATCCAGTGAGCAAATTTGAACTTGAAATCCAGAAAATACTCGTACATTTATTCTTTTTTTCATATTTAAATATTTTTTTCTTTAAGTTAAGACTCTAAACTAAATGCCCTCCTTAAAATAAATTGTTGGATCCATGCAACCGCATGTATCTTCAACATTCCGGCGATGATCCCACCGAAACCGGAGAAATCCAGGACGCCGCAAAAGGCATTGACGGAGCTGAAGAACGCCTGTCCGCTCGCCGCCAAGAACACGAACAAGCACATCACCGGCAGCGATGGCCGGCTTATAACTCCGGCCACCGCCACCCAGATGAAGAAGTATCCAACGAAGCAGAACACCGGCCCCGCCGCCATAACCACCCAGATCCGGCGTCGTTTTCCGCGGTTGTTCTTGGCGTATTGGAGGCCCGCGACGACGCCGGTGTCGACGCCGAAGCCTTTGAAGCTTAACAGCGTGGAATGGTGGTGGTAGCCCAGCTGGCCGGACTTCGGCGCCGGCGAGAGGATGTTGTCTAAGGTCCACTACGCGCCGATAATGCACTGGAACCAAAAGATCGCCACCGTCAGCCCCCAGTAGTACTCGTTGTCGCTCGGATGAGGCCCGCTCTGATTCTCCATTTCTGTATCTGATCGTCGTGAGAACTTTATGTAAATTCAGAAGTCTCCCGCCATTTTATTACAGTAATGTTTATATTCAGATCTGATATTCTTATTATATGCTGAATTATTTAATTGATAAATGATTTGTTGGCTTATGACTTAGAGCACAAGGTCAACAGCAATGAGAGTTCCTTCCTTCCAAGTTCCATGCCAAGTGACTTCTAGGCTCCTGATTATAAATTATAAATTATATTTTGTACCAGCTGCCCACCACTGCTAACGGGAATGTCTTTCAATTATTTTCTTCCACGATGTTCTTATATTCAATACTCGACGGTCCTAATATAAAAAGTCTTATCCAGTTAATATGTTGTGCGACATTGGACTCATGATGATTCACGTGAAACTAAATCAAGCTCTTTCTATTTCATTTATGGATCCCGAGATTTTTTTTATATACTAAAACTAAAGGACGAAATGACACTAATTATCCTATTTTTTTATTGATAAAATATATAAATATATATTGCCAGCACATAGTTAAGAGTGAAAAAAAAATTCAAAATAACTGTAAATTCTCAGTGTTTGTGAAATTAATCTCCTATAATTTTGCCCAGCGCATCATTGTATAATGTTCAAAAGACTTTTAAAACCAGTAAAAGAGTAATATCAAACTGATTCTATGTGAATTTGGAAATGCTTTTATCGGCTGTTTGGCCAATTATGCTCCAAAAGCTTAGCATAATACGAAGGAAATTAAACTGAGAGACTTCGTTTCTATCATCTCCTTGGTTCAAGCCGAGCCACACGTCTACTCTTTGACAAAGAGACTGTGTGTAGCCGAAATGTCTAGCCTTTGACAAAAAAACCATGTAGCATGCCCTTGAAGTTAGTTGTCGAAAACCTAAGATTAAGATCATTGTCATCACATATGTGGTTTTGATAGACTCCTTTCAGTTAAAGGAGTGAGAGCATCACCGATCCCCTTTTTATTTAACCAAAAAAGAGAGAGAGAGAGAGCTTCATTAAAAGAACCAAGTAGGAAACAATCAAAGCCAATTAAAGCAAAAACCTACAAAGAGGCAGCCATGGGACAAAAACGAGGGAAAAGAGCCTAATCAAGTTCGAAAACTCAATCCTTAGAACCGAGAGCAACCTAGGGATTTAGGGTGCGTTTATTGCATCGGTTTGAAATAGAATTTTAAGTTGGAGTTGTTTGATTTTTCAAAAATTAGTTAAAATTTTATTGACTTTTCAGAAAAAGATAAAAACTGGAATTGAATTTTTCGGTTTGGACCACCAGGGACAAAAGTGCTCACCGAGCTAATTTATAGCTATGACATTTCCATTTCACCTAACCCAAACAAAAGAACGGAAGCAAAAATCTTGAGGGCCTAAACCAAAGCTTCTCAACCCTCCCCTTTCACGGCAGAGCAACGAAGCCCATCTGTGCGCACCACATGGCCAAAACCTCTCCCGCCGAATCAAAGAGCCACCGTAGCTAGTGCCACATGCCTCTCACCGTAGGCCGTGTCAATGTTGAACTTTACCACTTCCACGGGAGAGCAGACCAAACCAAAAGAATCACCGAGCACTCCGAAGCCCTGAGCCGAGCAACCACGACCTCTAGAACTCAACACACCTCAACTGGATACAAGGAATCGAAAATAATTTACACTGGATCTAAGTACTCAGCAGACCTTCAAGCAAAGCACAAAATGTGCCATACTCAACAACTTGAATTTCAAGAATATCCTCCATATGCTTGCATTTGAGTGATGTGGAACGATTTACATGCTCAAATATAGTTAAACTAGCCACACTTTAATCCAAAAAAAAAAATTCCTGCTTTACTGTGCATATATTATAAACAATTTCAGATTGTGGACAAACATTTCAATACCAGCCACCACCTTAATATCTCCTTTCAAAACTTAAATTTAAGAAACTCCTGCTATAATCATGTTTTCCAATGCGAGTCTCTTAAATTTCGCTTTTCTTCGGACGGAAAACTTCTCTCTTCCTTGAACCGTCTACGTATTTCCGCCTCTGCTATTACCTTTTCACTTGTACACACAACATAGAGCATCAGTATTCATTATGTTCCTTGTCTTGAAGAATACTGCAATCTTCTGAGAACAACCGACTGATAGAACCTTCTGGTTCGGAAGAACAAGGCGATGCCAACCAGACACCCGAAACAAGCAACAGAAGCCATGACGAAAAAGGATAGCATGAAGCAGTGAGTGCCGGTGCAGGTGTTTCCAGAAGCTTCTTTGTCGTACATATACCCGATTACTCTTACCGAGAATATGTAAGAACCAACAGGACTGGCTATGGCAATGGTGTTGAAAATAGTACCCATGTGTGTTACACCGAATAGTTCTGAAGTGATTGTGGGCATTAGCGACCATTGCGAGCCATAACAAATGCCCACCAAGATTGAACCCAAATACAGATTTCCTGAAAAGCCGGAGGCGATGATGATATGGCCCGCCGTCATGGTTGCTAGAGTGACCGCCATCAACGACGGCCTTGCCCATCCTCTAGTATGCAGGAAATAATCTGACAAATACCCGGCTCCAAAACGACCCAGAAAATTCCATATACTCCAAAGGGAAACAAAAGAAGTTATCTCTTGCGATGTGTAACCAAGAGACTGTCCCAACTGGCTCATGTTGTTTATCGTGGCGAGACCAGACCCCATTCCACATATCATTGCTAGAAACAACAACCAGAAGTTGACAGTACGCATTGCTTGGAAGAGGTTGATGTCGACTTCTTCAACAGGCGAAATATCGGAGCCTGAAGTGACCTTCACTTGAGTGTCGGCGGAAATTGCTTGTTCTTCATAGTCTAAAGGATTTTTATCAGAAGAAATCTTGGAGGATGTTGTTGGGTAAAAGTTGTCAAGCAAAGGATCACTCTCAGTTGACGATGTCTCTGCGGTTCTGTAAATCGAGTCTTCACTCTCTGCTTTGATTGCAATTCCAAGGGGCGAGGCGAGGAGAAGCAGAAGAAGTACAAAACTGGAAATGCTCGCCCATGTTGAAAAGGTTAAGATGATTTCCAAGATGATTATTACCATGAGATAAGCTACAATGATCAGAGCAACAGCGGAGAAAGAATTCAGGTGCTTCTTCTCGCCACCAGTGCTTGATTCATGGATTCTCACCAATGGCATTAGCAAGATGGAGATCACTGTGGGCAAAAGGGCAAGCACTAGAAGGAAAGTGCTTGGCTTGCCCTTGCATAGCGTGTCGTAGACTTGAACGAGTATCGCCCCACTAAGACCAAGAAATCCCTGACCAACAACGAATACAATTACATTTAGTATGGATTTATCAATAGCAACTTTTTTGTATCGATTAATTGAGAAACATAAAATCCATCTCTAGCCGTGGTTGGTAAGATGGAAAGAAAATAGAACAAAAAGAAAGGCACATATCCCCCATTCAAAATTCATTTCCTAATCTTTTTCCCTCCTACCAAACAACTATATAGGTCCCACAATCGTTCGACTAATCCCCTCGCTCCTATCCATCCTTTCACTTTTCTCTCCTACCAAACAAGCTCGTAAGTGAGAGCTCACTGTGGTGATATTTTACACATTTCACTCATTTCCAACAGAAGCACGGCAAAGACAACCCCACCTCCTAAACGCCTAATGGACCCAAACTTCAAGCTTATGTAAGTCTTTGAACGGAACAAGAGGAGGAAAATGACAAGCAGGTATCGCAGCCAGCTCAACATTTGGTCTTCGGATTCGCAAAACTAGCTTTTACATTCGCAAGCTAGACAGACAAATCGCCACACGAAATACAAATCTTCCTTTGTGGCTTGGAAAAATACGTAAATACATTTGTCTTCTTGCTTTGCTAGTGATATTCATAGACATTTCACTATCAAGAACAAGATGCTCACTGATATTTGTGTTATACCGTGTATACTGACCACATATCTAGTACAAAGGCAGATTGTATTTAACGTAAACCAAGACAATAAGCCAACAACCACCACCACATCTTATTAACAAGACCCTAAACCATCCATTCTGCTACTATATTTGTTCGAATAAAATGCTTATTAATTAGCTAATTCCATACATCTAACCAAAAAACCACGTCTTCAACTTCTTCTCATTTTTTGTTTTTATTTTTTTCCAGAATTCGTCTTTTGCAAACTAATTACTTATATTGTCCCCAAAATTATTATATAGATTTTTTTCCCTGATTTAGTATCAATCTTCTCCGCAAAAAGGGTGGTCACAAATTTTTTTTTTTTTTTTTCACACTTGGCTTGGTATAATTAAATGAAAATTAAGGAGTCGGTGGTTAATATTTTTACTAGAAATTTCAAGTTATCCACTAAACTTCTTTAAAAATAAATAAATAAATAAATAAAAGGAATCCACTAAACTTCACGAGCTAAGTGATATGGTAAATAAGTTATTAAGTTTTAACTATAATTTCTAGTAACATGACGATTCACTTCTCATATTATTTGTTAAATTAATTCAGATTTATATTTTCTACCATAATCCATTAATTAAGAGTAGAATGGAACTTACGCTTTTACCGTTATTTAATAGTAAGGAAAAAGGATTTGAAAAAAGAAAAAAAGAAAAAAAAAAAAAAAAAAGACAGTCTCATGTGTGGCAGTCTTTGCCGTGGATGTAACTTCTTTTCTAAGACACATATAACTATTACTTAATTTATATGTAGTTTTACATATATAAGATGTTACATTTTTCAGCTTCATTATAAGTAACAAGTATCAACTAAAAATATTATATTTTAATAAAATAGTCTTAATGTTATACATGACAGATTGTATGGCCGCAGAAGTGAGAATTATTTGCATTAATCTACTGTATGTAATAATTTTTTTACTTGTTTTCTCAGTCAATTTAGCAAAGACGACAAAATGGTAAAACTTGTTTTTTGTTCAATTTAACAAGGAATACTAAATGTTAAATTACTCAATCCAATGACTCATTCAACTTTTCATTTTCTTTTTTCATTGAAAAAAATAATAATCATTCATTTTCTTTCACCTCCATTTCCACTCCTCCCGGAAAAATGGAAAGATTCATCAAGTAATGAAAAATATTCCCACTTTTCTTAAAATTCTCCTTTTAAGTTATAATTCGACTTCAAATACCAGGGAAAAAAAAAACAATTAAATTATTATTTTAAAAAAATGAATAAAATTGATCAGATTATCATAGTTGGTACCTTCATGATTCCGACGATGGTCCCACTGTAGCCAGAGAAATTCTGGACGCCGCTGACGACGTTGGCGGTGTTGAAGAACGTCTGCGCGTGTGCCGCCAAGAACATGAACAAGCACATCGCCGCCACCGGCGGCCGCCGAATCACTCCGGTCACCGCCGCCCACATGAACAGGTATCCGACCAAACACTGCACCGCGCCCGCCGCGTGGACCACCCAGGGCCCGCCGAACCTGCCTATCGCAGACCGGCCGAGGTTGCGGCGCTCGGCGGTGACGGCGGCGTAGAGGACGCCGGAGAGGACGCCGGCGTTGGCGCCGATGTCCTTGAAGACGGAGACCGTGTCGAGCGTAGATTGGTCGTAGCCCTGGCTCGCCTTCAGCGCCGGCGAGTAGATACTGAAGGTGTACGATGCGCCCGCGACGCACTGGATCCACACGCTCGCCGTCGTCGCCGCCCACTTGCTGTTCTCCAGAAGCCTCGGAGTCTCCATTTTTTTTTTTTTTTTTTTTTTTTGCTTTCAGTTTTTCTTCGACATATTTTTTTCCTCGTGTTTATGCCCTTACAAATAGGAATCTTTATTGTGGAATTTATGCCATAAGATTTTTAATGCTTTTCTCTAAATTTTATACATTTTTTATTTTTTGAGAATTGACAAGTTATGTTATATATAGTTAATATAAGATTTAAAAAGCCACTGTTCTTTAGGTGGTTTAATAAGGTGTTTATTTTCCTCATTGAATACTTTAATTTGAGTCGTCATCACTGCGTTAATCGAAATATATGAATAATTCACTTTACGAGAAATTCATATATCATGCGAGAGATATTTATCTTCTCAGAGTTTTCTAGACATTACATATTTTAAAAAGTAGTTTTTTTATTTATTTAGGGTGACAAATTCAGGTTTAATGCTTTTTGATTGTCATGAGTGTAATTATCGAAATATTAATATTTCTAATTATTAAAAAATTAATTTCAATTTTAATCTTTTCATTAGTTGATTTTAAAGACTTACCACTTAAGTAAGTATTTTTTTTTTTTTTTTTTTTTTGGTGAAACTGGCACACTTAAGTTAGTAGTCAATAAAGATTGAAATTGATCTAATTATTTTACTACTAACGGAGGAGTGTTTTATTTCATTTCATTTTTTTTTCCTCCTCCTCCTCCTGTATGTTAACAATTGTAATACGTAATTTCCTAACATTTAAAAAAAAAAAAATCACAACGCTACATAAAATAACATCAAATCTGAAAAAAAAAAATGTACAAAATTTTATAAAAGGTTCGAGTTCTAAGTTATTCATACAACTTCCTCACAAACATGCATCTTACACACATATAGATATTCGTACAACACTTTTTATTTCATCATACTACACAATTTCCTTTCATAATTTGTTTAGTCTTTGTAATTTTTTGATAACCATTATTCTTTGTAATTATGTCTTGTATAAAAATGGTCTTTTATTAATCTGAAATAAATATTATAATTAGATATATTACAAGAAAATCATTTCCATGAACAAATCATCTAAACCATTGGCTCAACAAAGATCAAGGAGGATTCCTCAGTATGCACTTTTTTGAATTAACATGTATGTAATTTCAAGGAGACAAATTCAAAACTATGTAGAAGAATTTTTTTTTTTTTTTTTTGAGAAAATGTAGAAGATAAATTTTAACACATTTAAAACGTCATCTATTATAAGTATAGGTTCTTTAAATTAATACTTTAATTGATCTTTCGTCCCATATCTAAAATCTCTCATATTTTTATATGTATCTAATTCGTTTTTATTATGCAAAGAAACAGACATTTCATTTTCATTTATTAAAGATTTGCTTGCTGTCGAATTTTTTTTTATTTTTTGTGGGTGTTTGCCGTCGATATTATTGCTTTGCATAATTACTTTTGTGGGGGAAGTAATTAATAATCGAATTTCTTTTGTGGCTAACAAAGTTCCAGCTCATTTTGTCACTATTTTTGTGGTCCAACAGAGCTATCATCATCCTTTTTCCAAATATATATATATATATATATATATATTAAAAGGCAGTATCTTGAACGGTGGAAAATGGAGGGTTTGGTAGTGATTGAAACTCTTGGGTGTGAGATGACACGATGGACGCTTAAGATTGCACCGAATCGTATTATAGGGATATTTTCGAAACTCACATAGAAAAAATAAGTGAGTTAAGACTGTTAGACAAAAAGAGAAAAATGACTGCATATGAAGTTATGAACCAAACGCTCGTACTCACTAACGGTCAGCTCACCGAATATCAATATCAATATTATATTTTTTATAAAATTATTTATTTATGTGTGAGGTTGATTTTGTTCCCTCATCTTTGTTCCCCTTCTCGGGTTAGCGCGTGGCTGGTTTTTTGTGTGCTGTTAGGCTTGGTTGCTTTGTTTGTTTGCTCTGTTGTGGAATGAATGGCTTATTCACCAAAAAAATATTTTAAAAAATATTTATTTATAAATACTAATATCTTTTATCGATATAATTAAGCTCGGTCTGAATGAATACTACATCAGGAGCTGAGTTGACTTCACTTCCGATGATCTGCCCTTTCCCGGCTCACTCATTATGCAAGCAAGCAGCGGTTCAACGCTACACCGTTTTTGCATAAATTCCTTCCCTGTTTCGGGTCTCACTCTCACAAATTCCTATCGTCGAATGATAAAGGAGCATATAGTTCTTTGTTCAACCCTAACCCATACGCTAGGCTTTTCGCCCATTAAAGTGGTATGTGAGCTAGATTCAAAATTGGATTCAGAATGTCGTGAGACAGTTTAGTCCTAAGAAACACTTTAATCTAAGTCGAGAAAGAATACTATGAGGTAAAAAAAAAAAAAAAGAAACTTTAATCTTTGTTATTTTTTTTTTTTTTTAGTTTCAAATTACCAGAATAATTTATCATTAGCATATACCGTACCATCTTAAGGGAACAACACAAGTACTTCTATAATTAGGGATAGCAACGGGACGAGGTAGGGCTGGGGAATGCTTCCATATCCCCATTCCCATCCCTAAAATCATCCTCATCTCCACCATCATCCCTGCTTAAATAGAAGCGAAGCTGGGGATAGGGATTCTCCGTCGGAGGGACTTTTCTCATACCCGTCTCGTTCCTTATTTATTATCAATATGTATTTGAAAATACAATAAAGTAATAATAATAATAATAATAATAAATTTATGTGCACTATAAATTTAGTTCAAAATCAAAGATTTCATAAATAAACCAAATTCTAAACATATGCAAATAAAATCTTAACCACAAAGCCATTAAAGATCTCGTCAAAACATTATAATCTCTGAAAAACTAAACCTTTATAAAACACTTAAGCTAAAAAAACTTGAAACCATAAAAAAATAAATATAAAATTATCTTCATTTATCTGTTACTCATAGCTTTAATCTTCATTTTATGGATGCACATATTTTTAAAAATAATTTATATTGTATATTATATATTTATAAATATATGAAATAACACATATATATTAGAATGAGGACAAGGTGATGACGAGGAGTGCATTCCCCGTCCCCGTCCCGCTAATTTTCAGGGATAAAAAATCATCCTCATCCCCCTCCTCATTCCCTAACTTTGTCCCCTGTCCCCACAGGGTCCCGTCCCCGCAGGAAATATTGTCATCCCTATCTATTATTTTGTTTGCCCATTAACAAGTTTTTTTTTTTTTTTAATAATTAAGAAAGAAGGAAAGTAAACGTTACAAATCTCCTTTTTTTTTTTTTTTGGGAAATGTACAAATCAATTTTGGTTCATCAAAGTATGATTCTAATAATTAGAACAATAGATTCTAAAAAATAATTAGGATAATAAAACAATAGTCTCATTGTCTTAGCGTGTCATAGACAAAGAGTTTTTTTTTTTTTTTTTTTTTTTTTTTTTTGAAGCGACGTAACAGAAAGATTTAGTAGTTATATTGCAAGGAGAGAGTGGGATTTTTATTTTTATTTTTTTCAGGGAAGATTTTTGTAGTATATTAAACAAATAACTTAGTACATTTTCATTAAGAAAAAAGATACATAGAAATATCACTTTTTTTAAGCATTTCATTTAATAAATGTTTCGAGATTTATTAAATTAGAAAAAAAAATTGTTTTCTTAAAAATTATCAGTCAATTATTAATCACTTGATAGATAATTAATTATTAATTAATCAATATCAATATATAGTTTTACTCATCAATCAGTGCCAATCAACATTTTAATGACTATCACCTATCTTTCTTCAAAAAGAAAAAGATAAATTATTTTTTTAAATAAATGTCCGAAAATTATATTGGCCGCGCTATTAATAAGGCCAGCTTAATGGAAATAACAACCCCATTTCAAAAAAAAAAAAAAGTTTGTCCGAAAATCTTCTTTTTCCTAGGGCAAAAAAAAGAACTAAATATAATTTAAAGAAGAAATAACAAAATAACATTTTTGAAAAGGGTTTTTAAACTCTAACAAAAAATTTTAATATAATAATAAATAATGTAATCAAATTTATGATCTCACAATATAAAAAAACAAAAACAAAAACAAAAAAAAACCAAAAAAAAAAAATCATCCTCTTTTTTCTTTTATCTTTCTCTCTTTAACATAAAATTATGTGTAGAAATTTATTATTAAAAATTAATTGTTCCGTTATTTTCAAGGAAAGCCAATGATTTACCAAAAAATACATGCTATAAATATCAAAAGTACTTATAAAACATACTATTGATTACAATTTTCATAATTTAATTGGAATTCCACGTGCTAATGCCATCCGAGTCTCCGAGAGATAACAAACGGATAAGAGTCAAGATGCACATCCTAGTTATCACTTGCCTGTCGTTCTTATCAAAAGCACATCGACACGTTAAATGAAAACAAACACTTCTTGCTTGCTTGGACAATAAACAAGAAGATATAATAAATTAAGGGTCCGTTTGGTGTTTGGGTTTGAGTTAAGTTTTTTAAGTTTAAATAATAAATTTTGTTGACTTTTCAAAAAAGACAAAAAAAAAAAATTTAGAAAAAGATAAAAATTAAGATGAAAAAGTACAGTTTAATTTGAGTTAAACTTGATCACCAAATGTACCCTAAATTCACGTAGGTATATGGTAAACAAAACAAAAATAAAAACAAAATTCTACAAAACTAAACAAGAGAAGTAATATTGAACGTTAATAAAATTCAACACCCTAACTCATTTTCACATGACTCATTTTATGTGAGTTATGATTACGAACACTATTACATGTTACCACATTATCCCCCTGATGATGAGGTAAAAAAAAAAAAAAAAAAAACAACAACAACTAAACTTGTAACATGAGCCAAACAGGATCTCTCTGTCCATAAATGTTATTGATGCGATTTTAATGAATTAGTTATGTGATTGTAAATCTGATTATATTATTTATGATTATGTTTAAAATTTTCTACTATAATTTATTATTACTGAAATATTATTTGGCTCTTCCTTTCTCCTATCCTTTTCTCTCTAACATGGAATTATACATATTAATTTATTAATAAAAATTAAACGCAAACTAAAAAATTTCAGGATTTACTAGTAAATATATGCTATAATTTATCATCTTTTAAAAAAATTATGGTAAATTATTAGGTTAGTCCCTGAACTTTTAACTTTGTGCAACTTTGATACCTGAACTTTTTTCCATAATTGGAATGTAAACTTTAAAAATGTTACTACAATAATCCTTTACGTCAATTTTTGGACGAAATCCGTTAGTTAGCATCACTACTTTTTCACTAAATTACTAACATATTCAATTTAAAAATAAAAAAAAAGACTATTATAGTAATATTTTAATAGTTTAGGGCATTTCATATACTTTTTTTCATATCGGAAATGATCATAAACTATTAAAAACTTTATTATAGTAGTACTTTTCTTGAAATTTTTGATGGAATCCGTAGTTAGTATTATTTTTTGATCAAATTACTAATCAATTCCGTTCAAAAATTGATATAAATGACTATTATAGCAATACTTTAAAGTTTAAGATCATTTCAACTATAAAAAAAAGTTGATGGACTAAAATTGCACAAAATAAACAATTTATCAAAAAATTTATTATATACTTTAAAAGTATTTATAAATATATTATATGCTACAATTTTCGTTGAATAATTTATCTTCTTTATTTAGCTATACATAGAGCAAGGACTTTCCATAAAAAAGGAACGTGAAAGTTGAAGTGTCTAGGCCAATATAAAGCTTGGGCCACCAGGTCCCCCACTGTCTGTCATGCAAATCGGCCAGTACAAGTCGGGCCTTGGGCTGGTTCCTTCTCTCTCTCTCTCTTCAGCTGGACAATTTGTAGTTTGATATAACAATGATAAATTTTTAATATTTACGTTATGTTTGGTATGATAGAAAAGAGAAAGAAAGGGAGTAGGTGGAATGATAATTGGATTAAAAAAAATAATTATGAAGTAGTTTGGTTGGTAAGAAAGAAGAAAGGTTGGTAAAGAAAATAAAATAGATAAAAATGGTAGTAAAATTCATCATTTTTATCTCTTTAATTTTAGATGAAAAACTTAAATCCACTTACAAATAACTAAAATTTAATTTTTTTTGTCCTCATTTTTAAACTAAATTAACATAAATAAGTGAATAAAACAGTAAATTGTACATCTTTTTTTGTTTTCTTTCCTTACTTTTTACCAAACAATGTATAGGAAAGCTAAAATCCTTTACATCATTCTAGTTTTCTATCTTTTCTAAGTTTTCTTTCCATCCCATTTTCTTGCCTTCTTATCAAACGGAGGCTTAGGTGAAAAAAGTGTTCTACAATAGAATGTTATTTTTATGTCAAATTTGTCATATGCAAAATTTAGTGACAAATTTTCCACTAAATAAATCAGGTATAAAATTTGGCATTTGATTTTTATTGATTGGTATCTTAACTTTCACATCTAATCAACACAGTTTTGCCCTTTTTAAATTATTTAAATACTAAAATTTACTTTTATGGATTTCAAAGTTTAGTGAAGGTGACAAAAGGTAAATTTAGTATTGGAAATATAATGATACCTTGAAGTATAAATTTTAAATATGTTATTTTTACACTATTTTGTAATAAATATAACACTGAAATTAACATATACATTGAGGGTGGTCTTAAGTTTAGCAAGGGGGTTTTTTTTTTTTTTTTCAAGGATGTGGAAAAGTAGTCACTTCTTAAAGATTAATAATTAAAATAGTTGGATTTTCATTGTAAATAAATATACCTTAGATTAAAAAATCAAAAAATACCTCATCAGTTAATTCGATATATATATATATATATATAAGCAAGAATTCTAAAAAATGTGTAATATATAGATACCCCATAACGATTTTAAGTAAACATGTTTAGAATACTAAAAATTGCTTTAGCGTAAGAAGAAACATGAAGGGATGTTTCATGCATAATTGGATTGAGTCATATTAATATTATCACAACCCGACTCACCTGTAACGGATTATTTAAAAGTGCATATTTATTTTAAACGTACTTTATTTTTTAAAAGGCATAAAATACAATATTTATGCTCCGTTTTGTGATTCAACTCAAACTTTAAATTTTTCATCTCAGTTTTATATTTTTCTGAAAAGTCAACAAAAAATATAACTAGTTTTTAAAAAGTCAACCAACTCTAACTTAAAAATTTCAACTCCAACCGTAACACCAAATAGAGGCTTAGATCATAAAAGAATGAGAAAATTAATTTGACTCAATAAATATTTGAAAACCAAGGCGAAAAATAATTGTAATATAACTATAAACGTAAGAAAGGAATAGAAAATAAAAACAAGATGAATTTGGAGCAAAGTTACCCTAAACTAAAATGTTGAGTTGAGATTTAAAAATGAGAGTAAAAAATAGAGTCATGTAAATTGAAAAAAAAAAAATTTGCAAAAATTATTTGACTTTGTCAAATAAAAGTTGCATTGCATTGCAAAATTATACGACTTTCACAAATAAAAGTTTGTATTACATCATTGAATCCACTAATTATAAGTTAGGAATTTCATTGACATTTTTCCTTTGGCCCTAAAGTGCTCACTAACAATTCCAAACGTTGGCCGTCCAATGTTTTGGGAGCCAAATCCAATTGGTCAATTCTCATTGGCTCTTCAAATCAAATAATCAAAATTCCCCAAAAGAAGGAAGGAAAAAAAAAAAAAAAAAAGATTATATGGCCTTTGGAAGCTGAGTCAGCATGGAAGTGGGGCCCAAACTTCAAAAGCACACAAGGAGAAATCCAAGGAGGCGTGTGGAGACACGAGGTGGGCACGTGCCGTTCAAGCTCCTTGCACGTGCTAATCCCGACAATGGAAACCGGCAATATTAACATTTTTTTTTTTGCGGGTGATCCAATCCCACGAGACGACAAGAAGGGCTTGAACGGCTCAAAGACTTGCAAAATTAATGATAAAAAATTTGTTTATTAAAATTAAAATAAATTAAATAATTAGAATAATGAGAAGAGACAAGCCAAAAGAGGTTAAGTGAGACAGCATGAAGTGAGCCATCTTTAGAACATGCCCCTTTCCTTTTATATATTATGTCATAAATAATAAAAATTTACATGTTAAAATCCTAAATAAACTGATTTATTCAAACATAAGATGCTTTTAAGTTTATTAATAAAAATCTGTGGGAGGTTAAATCATTGACGCCAAAGGTTAAACAATGATTTCAAGAGGTCTTCCTTGCCCACGCTTGTTTGGATGCGTGGGTCACACATTACTAAATACTAACAATACCCATATATATATGATTCATCTTTTTGGTAAAAGAGTCATAATTGACTAAAATAGTGTCATTGTGTTATTATTTGTTAAAAAAAAATTTGTTATTGTGTGGCAAAAAAATTTCTTCTCCTTTATAACCAGAAATATTGTTGTTAGTAAAATAAAAGAAACGATCGAGTTTATTTGGCTCGAATAGGCAAATTAAGCTCTCTCATTTTTTTTCCCCTTTTATTTGACTATTACAGGAGAAAAGTGAATGTTTTCGACTTTTTCTCAATATTCCTAAAAAATTCAATAATTCTTGCACATATGTTGTAAGTTCCAAGTTTTTTTTTTTTTTTTTTTTTTCCTCTTCTTTCTCTCTCTCTCTCTCTCTCTCTCTCTCTCTTTCTAAAAGCAAAACTCGAAGTCCAAGTTAGTACCTCTTAAAAATAATTATTAATTTTTTAGAAGAAGTGTTAATCTACTTGACTAATGCCTTTCTCCTTCTCCTTTTTTTCTTTTTTTAATTATTTGCAATTTAAGTGAGTGTGAATATAATATAGACGTGTAAAAATTTTTTTTATTTTAAAAAGAGGATATTTGTAATGGTATTACCTTGTCCATTATTTTTTTTTTTTGTCACTTTAAAATTTCAAGACCTATCAATAAAAAGAAAAGTACCTGATCCAATTATACTCGATGATGCATCCAATTCTCACCCTTTACTACCATACACATAGCGGTGCATAACTTACTGATCAACATGAATTCCATAATAGGGCCATGAAATATATAGTCTTGAGCATATCTCAAGATGAAAAGAAAATTATAAAAAAAAAAACACACACACACACTCTTATCATTAAACCATCTCATTTCTGATTATTCCATACCTGCTTTTATTTTTTAGATTGATTCATTTTTATCCCTGAATTATAAGTTTAATCTAAATTTTAATTCAGGAAATTTAAAACATCCTAAAACCAATTCTTAAATTTTCAATTTGTGTCACATTAATCTTTACCACAATAAATTCACGTGATTTAACATCACACATGTTTTGAGAATTTACAACTTTCAAAATAAAAATACAGATCTAACAAAAGGTTTTAGAACTCAAAAATGATTAAATAAACTCTAAATAAACGTATTTTTAGTCTTCACATGATATTCATAGGTCATTTTTTAATAGTATGTTAAATTGATAGATTAATATGATATAAATAGTTCGAGAACCAATTCACCAAAAAAAAAAAAAAAAAGGGAGAAAATTACTTACTTGAATAACCATGTTTTGCTCATTTATTAATCAACATGACTCAAATTCATCACTCTTGATCAATATGCACAAATTTTAATTAATTTTAGTTTAATTTTATGTCATATTGATTTAGTGTTTATTTTTTGTATCATATTGGTGTAATGATATTGAAATTTGTATAGTTCAGATGTTTTCCCCTTCTAAAAGGTTTTTAAGTGCCCGTTTGGGGCAACATCTTTAGATAGTAAAAATTGTATGGATTTCAAATTCTCAACTCTACATTAAACTTTCTATCTTTTATTTTCGAAAAACTCAAACATTCAAAATCCATAATTTTCTTTTTTTAAATCGAAATGACATGATTTTTATATCAAAATGCTCGTAACGACGAGACAAACAAGATAAGATACATTTTGCTTATATTTTTTTTTTTTGAAATATTATATTTTAAATTTTTGTACTATTTTCAATATCATATAACTTTTTCAAAAGTTTTTTCCCATAAACACATATTTTTAACCCGATCTCTAAAGTATCATCTGTAGATGTCCTAAACAAGCCCTAAGTTAATGGTTTTTGCACGTGTTGTTTCATTGCACGATCCAAATAATGGCGCGTGGGCAAGATCTTCAACACCACAGTCAGTTACAAAATGACAACGCTTTCTTCCGTTGGCGGGTTCGGTACAACGTCTCTATCACCCGCCTTTTGTACCAAATTTAAAAACTAAAAAACAATAATAATAATAAAAAACACCAGAAAACTACACATAAAAATTCTTTAAAAAAAAATCTTAAAAAAAAAAAAAAAAAAAAAAACCCAGAGAGGTGGGGTAGTCTTAGCCATGGAGTCTCTTCCCGGAGCGAAGAAGAAGAAGAAGACGAATCTTCTCCAAACCCTTAAATCATCCGCCCCATCCTTCTCCAGATCTTCCCTCTTCCTCTCCCCCCAGTTCTCCACGGTTATGCCCTTAGTAACGTCGCCACGCCCAACCTTCGCTCTGGATGGGCGGCGACGCCGGCGCCGACGACCACTCTCAGACATGTCCTCCGCCGCCAGACGCCGCCGTCCCGGAGGAGGATGAATTTTCTGCCAGCGAGTCTTCCGCTTCCGCCTCCTCGTCCTCTTCTTCTTCCTCCGCCTTGCTCCGGAACCGGCTCGCCGACTCGCCGATCCTCTTGCTCGTCTACTTCCACAAGGCGTTCCGTGCCGAGGTAGCCAGCCTCCGTCGCGCAGTCTCCGGGGCGGCGGAGCATGGCCACCACTCGCGCGACTTCGTCCTCGAGCTCCTCCGTCGGTTCGAGTTCTTCAAGCTCGCTACGAAGTACCACTGCGCTGCCGAGGACGAGGTATATATACACACTCATTTATATATGTATATGTAATCAAGAATTTGCACAGTTTTGCACTTGAATTTCTGATCGGATTGAAAATCGGAAGTGACCGAATATTTTGCACAGTTTTATACTATTATTTCTGTTAAATTGGATCACAAATTCGGGTGTAAAACTGTGTAAATTATTGATTTTACATACGAATTCACATTTCTTTAATTTTTGATAGCCGTTGTCGATTTGATTGTGTGTGTTTTGCAGGTGATTTTTCTGGCACTTGATGTTCATGTGAAGAATGTGACGAGCACCTATTCGCTCGAGCACAAGAGCATCGAAACGCTATTCGATTCGATTTTCTTCCGTTTGAATGCGATTTTGGAGGAAAATGATTATCAAAACGTTTCGGAGAAGCCGTTTCAAGAGCTTCTGTTTTGCGTCGGCACAATCCAGACCTTCTTTTCCAATCATATGCTTAAAGAAGAGCAACAGGTACGCGCGTTAATTAAGAACAAGCCTTTCATTAGTTTTATGCGGTAGTTAGTTATTTGGCTGAATTAACCTTTTTGACAATCTAAAAATGTTTCTTTTTCATTTAGTTCTACATAAAATAATGACATTAATTCTTCAAGCTAATAAAGAATGATTATATTTCCTTACAAAAAAAGAAAAAATAAAAAAGAATGGATAGAATTTGTTGACTGGTGTGGGGCTTATATCTCAAAAAAAGTGCTATGATTGTAAGTACTTTTGCAGCTTTCTTGCTTTTAAGACAAGAATTTCAAGGAATAAAAAAAACAGATAAAGTTTCTTTTGATGATAGAAATTAGGGGGGGGGGGGGGGGGGGGGTTTCTTGAGCAAACTGAAAACTTTTTCTAAAAAAATTAAAAGAAAGTGGAGGAATTAGAATATTATAATTTTGATTTTTACCGGATTTCATTAAAATATGCCCTCTATTTCTCTGCAAAATGTGTTGCCTAGATGATCTGTACCTTTTAAAAGTCTTCTACTAACACAAGGTCTGATTTTGGAGAAGATAATAGGTTAATAGGACTGTATAGTCAAATACAAGAATGGATCCTCTTTTTTTCTTTTGAGGAACCAATAATTGTCCCTTTTGAGAATTAGGTGAGATGGCGTTTTTGGTCTTTTGAAAGAACAGCCGAACTTTTTTTTCCCCTTAAAAAATGGCCGATGGCCACCAAATCGTTGATGCACTCATCAATTAGATTCAATCAATTAGTGATTGAATGATAGCCTGCTAAATTATTTGTTACCATTGATTAAACACATATTGATATTTCTCAAAAAGTGTTGACCATTTGAAAGAAAACATCCGTTTTCCTAATTTAATAAAACTTGAGACATTTAATAAAATTATGGTTAGAAAAAAGCCAATTTCCCACATATCCCAATTGCTTTTCTTATTAAACACGAACAGAAACACACACACACATGTATATATATATGCGTGCAATGTAGCTGGTGTATTTTCACGGTCAACTCTATATAAAGTGCTTAGATATGTACTTCTTTGTTTGGTATCTTTATTCATCATAAATTAATGCTTTGCAGATTTTTCCTTCGCTCATTAAACATATATCCATCAAGGAACAGGCGTCCCTTGTGTGGCAGTTCCTATGCAGTGTCCCTATAGTGGTACTGGAGGATATGTTTCCATGGATGCTCTCCTTTCTTTCACCTGAGGAACAATTGGAAATTTCCAATTGTATAAACGAAATTGTACCAGAAGAAAAGTCACTACAGGAGGTATTATATATAAAATCACCATAGGAAAATTTTACCTCATATGAATCGCTCCACGTCCTGATTTAGCGTGTCTAGCTGTTTTGCTAAATGATTGTGACTAGCTTCAAAATTGTTTGTGAAGGTTATACTTTCTTGGCTTGATAAGGATAACCAACCCTCACCGGGTTCCTATACAACGAGTGGAGGAGTTGCAGACATGAAAATGTTACTGAAGTCTTATTCATGCAGGAGATTTCTTCGGGAAACTTGGAGAGCAAGTTTGCATAATGAAGTTGGACAAAATCCTGTTGATGGTCTTTATCTTTGGCACAGTGCGATTAGGAAAGATTTAATAGTCGTTCTGGAGGAGCTTTATCAAGCAAGAAGCTCAAGCGAGTTTTCAAATCTTGACAAAATAGTTGTCCGACTAAAATTCCTTGCTGACATCATTACTTTCTACAGGTAATTTAAGCAGTTTTTAAAGCTCTTTTCGTCGATACATGCAACCAATTAATTTAAGAGGAGACAAATATAGATAGATACGTAACATCCATATGCATATACGTACGTACGTACAAACATACATATATCACATATGCTAATATATATATATGCATTTATAAACACTTGTTTCTTTTGGAATATACATTTTCCTAATTAACATATTCTCACTTGTTCTTCCTCATTTACAGCAATGCGTTGGACAAATTATTCTGCCCCATGTTAAACCAACTTGACCATCGCTGTGTGTCTTCCTCCACTGAAGGATTCCGTAGTGATGGTCATATTGAAGGTTTACAGATGCTTCTCTACCAAAGTTCTCAACACGACATAAATGTGAACAAATTTGTCAATAAACTCTGCTGGGAACTCGAGTCTTGCATTGCGGAAATCAGCAAACAGTTCGCTTTTCATGAAGCAGAGGTACACACTTTTGAAGATTTTTCAAGATTTGCCTTCCTGTTATATGGAACTTTAGGGGCGTGTTTATGATCGCATATCTATTTCGTCCACCCTTTCTTTTTTTTATTTTATATTTATTTTTATGTTAATGAATATATGATAAGTGACATCTCCATGATGCTTGATACCTTGCTCAAAACCTTGTTTTCTTTAATAAACGTTATGATTGCATATCTGCACTGATAAACATCGTTCGTGATAGACGATTCTCACGAGCTGTTTTTTAAACAAGATCAGCTATACCTTTGTCATGTGACTCTTTTCCAGGATTTTTTCAGGTATTTCCCGTTATTGGCAAGAACTGTAGTCATCAGATGCAGCAGCAGCTCCTGTTCGTGAGCGTTCATATGATGCCGCTGGGGTTGCTAAAGCACGTGATTACATGGTTTTCATCTCACTTATCTGATGATCAATCCAGGTCCATCCTCAACAGGATCAAGCAAGAAGATTCTTCAATTAGTGGATCTTTCGTGTCACTCTTACAAGAGTGGTTCCGCACTGGTTGTTCCGGTAAAATCTCCGCTGAAAAATTTGAAAAGAACCTGCAACAAATCTTCAAGAGCAGGCGCTCTTTCTTATCTGAGCAACCGAAGGATGGTGCTGGATCTTCATCCTTATCGTCCAGTAAGCCACCTTGTGATGAAACCTCTGCCAAAAAGGGCAAGAGTTATTTGCCATATTCTTCATCTTTTGGCCACACTGCTAGAAAAAGCGAGACATCATACTCGAGCGTAATAAATCTTTATATCTATTTCCCAGAAGCATTAAAGGCAAATCATCGCTTTTCTGAAATTCTAGGAGGAGAAAGTCATTCTGGTTCTATTCTCAATGATCCAAAACCAATGGACCTCATCTTTTACTTCCACAAGGCCCTCAAGAAAGATTTGGAGTATCTTGTCTGTAGTTCGATTCAGTTGGCTGGAAATGCTGGCTTCCTCAAAGAGTTTTGCAGGCGCTTCAATCTCATACAGTTTTTGTATCAAATCCATAGTGAGGCAGAGGACGAGATTGCTTTTCCTGCTTTGGAGGCCATGGGAAAAGCCACAAACATTAGTCACTCGTACACCATGGACCACAAGTTCGAAGTTGAACAGTTCAGAAGTGTATCACTTTTACTGGATAGGTTGTCTGAACTGAACGTTGCAGTTTCTGAGGTTGGTTCGGAGACGGATCAGATAATGAGGAAGCACTATCAGCTATGTATGAAGCTTCATGAGACGTGCAAATCGATGAATAAACTACTGTCTGACCATATTCATCGAGAAGAGGTGGAGCTTTGGCCTTTGTTTAGAGAATGCTTCTCCATAAAGGAGCAGGAAAAGATTGCTGGAAGCATTCTTGGAAGGACAAGTGCAGAACTACTACAGGATATGCTACCTTGGTTGATGGGATCTTTGACACAAGAAGAACAGCGTACAATGATGTCACTTTGGCGCCAGGTCACAAGAAATACGATGTTTGATGAATGGTTGAGAGAATGGTGGGAGGGGTATGAAATGTCTGAGGTGGCACAGGAGTCGATAGATACGCCTTCAATGATAGCTGATCCGTTGAAAATTATCTTCGAATATCTTTGTGAAGTTAATGAGCAAGAAGGAACCTTTTGTAGCCAAAACATGATTATTGCGGACAATGACTGTGTTGGTGGTACTGTCAACCAAATGGGAGATCAAAAGGTGGATGATAAAGTAACAGATTCCGACTTTGACCCGGATGATTACAGTGATTTAAAATATAAAGGGCCTTGCACTGAGGATGAGAAAAAGAGAAACCATGAAGTACAAAATGCAACATGTCAAATTAAACCGGGTGCATTTCTGGAAGTTGCCCAGAAATCCAAGTACTATGATTTCCTATCGAAAATGAGTCAAGAAGATCTGGAGGCTGCAATCAGAAGAGTGTCACGCGATTCTTCCCTTGATTCGCAGAAGAAATCATATATAATCCAGAACCTGCTAGTAAGGTTAGTTTTAATCATCTTTGTCCCTTTAATTTTTATTTCTAACTCGTTGGCTTCATTTTTTTTCTTTACCTTTTCTTTTCCCACTAAATGAGAATGAAAAGTTTGAGCTGATTGTATAACACCTCTAAACATATCGTTTTTAATATGGGTGCTTTTGTGCAAATCTCATGGATCAAAGTTTGCGACTAAGGGAACCAAATGATGTGAATTTTCTTCTGTTTCAGCCGGTGGATTGTCAGACATCATTCTCATTTAACTCCCTCGAACAACGAGCAAGAGTTTCCTGATCAGCACCCATCATATCGGGACCCTCTCAATTTAAGCTTTGGCTGCAAACACTATAAGAGGAACTGCAAGCTTGTTGCTCCGTGTTGCAACCAGCTCCACACTTGCTTACGCTGCCATAATGAGATGACGGAGCATACCATAGATAGGTACAAACAGCCATAATTAAGTTTTTCCTTTGAACTTCATTTTCGCATTTTTTCTAATGTCTCAACACATGCAGGAAAACCGTAAAGGAAATGATGTGCATGCAATGCTTAAGAATTCAACCTATTGGTCCCACATGCTCAACGATTTCCTGCAGGAAATATCCCATGGCAAGATACTATTGCAGGATCTGCAAAATATTTGATGACGAAAGGTATATAATCATATTGATCTACTTTGATCTCAGTATTTTTCCTTATATTTGCAATGTATTAGCTCTCTAATTTGCTGATTCAGTTTGAACATACTCTGTACCATCCTTTTCCAAATAGAGAGACTAGGTTAAGTTCATCGTTATGTGGAGGTTCTGATGTAGAAGTTTTCAACAGGGAAATTTACCACTGTCCTTACTGTAATCTATGTCGTGTCGGAAAGGGATTGGGTATTGACTACTTCCATTGCATGAATTGCAATGCTTGCATGTCGCGAACTCTCTTCATGCACAAATGCAGAGAAAAGTCGTTTATGGTTAACTGCCCAATCTGTCATGAAGACGTCTTCACCTCTAGTTTGCCGGTGAAGGCTCTTCAATGTGGGCACAATATGCACTCTAAATGTTTTGAGGTACTCCATCATTCCTCTACTTCTTTTGTAGTCATTTCGCAATTATTAACGAGCTTACTGTGGCTCATTTGCTTTCAGGCCTACGCATGTAGTAGTTATACCTGCCCAATCTGCGGCAAGTCACTCGGGGACATGAAGGTATATGTTACTCTTTAGCACCTTTTTGCCCCCTAACTTTCTCGTTCGGGATTTGGTTATTTTCAAATTGTGCTCAGAGTGTTGAGCCTTAATCTTAAATTATATTACTGCCCAATCTTAAATTATATTGTTTGAAACTTTTCAGGTTCCTTCTCTAAGTTCTATTAACTTTCTTAGTTGAAGGGGTGATGTTAAATGTTTATCTGGCTCTTTGTAGCTGTCGATGATCCACTGTCTATAATCAAGTTGCGGGAGATCTTGGAACTCTTCAACTAATATTGTTGCCATTATTGCAGGTGTATTTTAAGATGCTAGATACGTTATTGGCTGAAGAGAAAATTCCAGATGAGTTCTCCGGCCAAACTCAGGTTAGGACATGTTCCCCTTTTTCACCTCTACTTGTCGTGCTATAGAGCTTCTCATGTATCGTAAACTGTTTCGGCATGAGTTCAATTCGACTGCTGGGAAAATGGCAGGTCATATTATGCAATGACTGTGAGAAGAGAGGAGAAGCTCCCTTTCATTGGCTTTACCACAAATGCTTTCTTTGCGGTTCATACAACACCAGGGTTTTGTGACCCCCTTTTTTTTCGGGATAGAAACCGGGATGTGTGAATTATTTCCTTAGCGAGTTTAAATAATTGATTCCTTGAAGCTACAGGTATAAGTCAGGTTGTATCAACAATTTACAACAGTATTCAGCAAAAGCACGCTAATTCTAATGTTTGAAAAATTCAGTTGCTTTTGGTGAGCAAAATTTCAGTAAACATTTTTATTTTCCTCTATTCAATTTGTTTATAATCAAGATTTTGATATGTTCCAGTACTCTTCGACACCGTTTTGTTCTCGTGTGATTAGTTGTGCATATTGAAGAACAAACATTCGAAACGGGAAATGGCTGCATCTATAGTTGTCATCTTAGAAATTTCATGATAGAAGATGACTTACAGATTAAGTGCTTTTACAGTTTCTGGCTCTTTCTACTGCTACTATGCATGCCATAGAGCAGTCTCACGAAGTAAATTTCTCGTTGAAATATATTGCTAGAAGCTGCAAAAGTTAAAAGAGATCAAACTTGAAAATGGCCAAAATCTAATCTACCTACAGACTTCAAACTTCGGACTTCGTCTCTTACACTGATAATGTTGTTTGTTTGTCTGACGCAGCAAGTGGGTAGAGGAAATATGATTGGTATAAATCTTAGTTTTTTACATGACTACATTTAAATAGAGACGTGTGTAACTTCTGAACTCTTATAAATGAAGTTATAGCCTATACATCAAAAATGCTTCGACTTTAAATTAAACAAGATTGTTCTTCATTTTCGCAAGATGACTAAATATATCGATAAAAATAAAAATAAAAACAAAACAAAAAACAAAAACAAAAACTCATTTCATTTTATTCTTTAGGCTAAACAATAAGTAACTATAAACTCAACAATTCATGAAGTGTTCCATGTGATTTAACAAAGAATGAAAAACTTGATAAACTCAAAACTGTGGAACTTTATTCATCAAGAGAGAGAGAGAGATAAGAAATGAATGAAGAGAATAGTGGGAGCTTCTATACGAATAAATTCCGAATTATAAATGGAATAAATAAGCAAAAGCAAAGCGTTCGAACTATTGTATTGTTTGATCTTCCGCTTCATTTATCAGTTGACACTGTCACACTGGTAAGGCTAAAGCACGCAGCAGCACTCTTCAATTCATTATCTGCAACATGATCAAGTGGCTGAGTTGTGTCCTTCAGCACCGATTCTTCCGAGCTGCATGCAAATTTTACGTCGTGAGCATGAGATTCTGAATGGAAAAAATTATAATAAAACTTTTATGTGATCAACAAAAACAGAAAAACCAACCCATATTGTACCTCGAGTCATAAGCCTCTTTAGAATCAACGAAAGATTGTCTGTCGTCCATGAAAAACGGCATCTCATCATAATCCTGCACAACCTGTTGCTGAACGTCTAGCGGCTGCGAAACTATCACTTGGGATGGAATAGCCATTGAACTGTTGTTATTGTTATCATTGTTGTTAGTAGTACCGTAAGGATATTGAACCCACAAAGGATTCGCCACGTTACCGTCATCCTTAGAATCCACAAAAACAACAGAGTTGTAAGC
The DNA here is from genome assembly GCA_009761775.1 of Ficus carica. Taxonomy (NCBI): domain Eukaryota; kingdom Viridiplantae; phylum Streptophyta; class Magnoliopsida; order Rosales; family Moraceae; genus Ficus; species Ficus carica. The sequence continues at coordinate 5,665,865 of CM019744.1, read as the reverse complement.
AGCATTGTTGTTGTTAGAATAAGCTTCGCGTTGAGTCACATCCAAACTAGGCACGACACCATAAGCCTGTGCGGCAGCATGATCATTCATAAGCGGGAGCTCATTACTAGGCGGCGCCATGCCGAGCTCTAGCTGAGAAGCCACATGTTGGTCATGATTTGGCATGTTAGATGGAATCTGATGCTGCTGCTGCTGCTGCTGTTGTTGTTGCTGGCAACACATCTCGATACGGGCATGAACGGACTGAAGCTCTTGCTCGGAATGCCAAATCTGGTATCTCAACTGACAGATCTTCCCCAAGCAACCATGGACAGGGTCTCTGTCCCTCTCATTGGCTTGGTAGATTATGGACCACATAGCGGTTGCTCTCTGCTCAGGCTCCAACTTCTTGAGGATTTTCAAGATGTTACTTACGCCGAACAGCTTGTGGGCATTCTGGAAAAGCTTTGGTTGGTCAGGTGGGAAGTAAGGGGCTAAAGGACACTCAGCCGTACACCTTCTTCTCTGGTACTTGCAAGCAGCGCAAGCCTGGCTTGTGCCACCCTTAAGGGTCATGTTATCGTCGTTTTCGCCCGAAAACGATGCGAACAGACGTGATAGAACCTGATATGAAACACCCAGAAAGGAATAGAGGTAATGAGAGTGATAATGATGAAAAAGAAAAAGAAAGTGGAGGATGTAGAAAGAGAGCATGAGATTTTTGGTGGTGAGAAATTGAGATATGAGAACCATTTTCTTTTTCTTGGTGAGCTGTGTTGCGAGGAATAAAAGGGGATGGCAATTTGGGAAGCATTTTGGATCTGAACAGGTCTCTTGTGGTGTGCGAATTTAGTGGGGAGTGGGAGAGAGACTGAGTAAAAAGCAACGACATTGGTAGAGGAAAGCGAGTTTTAGGGAAGAGGTTTCAAGTTCTTGACAGATAAGCGAGTTTTAAGAGATTATATATATATCTATATAGAGAGAGAGAGAGAGAGAGAGAGAGAGAGAGAGAGAGAGAGAGAGAGAGAGAGAGAGGAGAGAGAATGTGTGCGTGACCGTTAAGGACAAACGTTGTCAAGTGTAGGAGGGGTGTTCCTAAACTTTTGGGCCAACTCATGGCATTTGGTTAAATATTGTCGTAGAATTCTAAAAATCCCATCTTTGAATTGACGTGGAGTTTCAATTATGCACATGAGTAAAATTTTGAGGAAAAACTCTAGCCATGCATTGTTTTTTTTTTTTTTTTTTTTTTTTAATGATTAGAGATTGGTTTTTTAATAGTCTTTTTTTCTTAAATAAGTGAAAGACTTGTTAAAAAAAATTAAAAGAAAGAAAGTACAAACCTAAAACAAGGAAAAGTAAAACAAGGAAAAATACTTAAATCAAACAAAACAAAAAGAAAACAATAAGTAAAAGAAATCGTTAAGATTTCCTTATTTTAAAATCCTTTACCTTATAAGTCCTAAACTTGTAAGAAATTTTGTTCTCTTCAATTCATCTCAACGTATCTAACTCAATTAATTTTTCCCAAGAACCAAAAACGACAATTTCTATCTTCTTATGAGCAAGCATACAACTGTTGAGTTGAATATCCGCTTCATTTATTGAATCCTTTTTTTTTTTTTTTTCTCTCTCTCTTTTTTTAGTCATTAAGGCTTTTAGTAGTAACCATCCTCATCTCCTTATAAGCGTTGGATAAAGAAATTCGAGGCTCAAAAGAAAGATCAATATTTTGACTTGAGATTTTTTTAATAGTATAATTTAAAAGTATCCACGATATAAAATTGCAACATGCAAAGTGAATTGCTTATAATCATAAATCAAACGTTAAAAAGCTAATTTATTGTTAAAAGTTAAAAAAATATATAATACCTACCAGAATAGTACATGCATTTCAGTCTAATTTGTTGCTTATTCATCTTTGTTAAATCTTACATTTTTAAGCGTGCCTTATTATTTTCTTTTTAATTTGCTTTTATTGAAATTACTTTTCTTGAATGTCCCTCTACGTATAATTTTTTTTTACTCCTTAGTATTTATATTCAAATGTGGCCTTTATAAATACTCTTTTCTCCTAATTGTCCCAATTAAAAAAAATTTCTCAAATATATCTTTACTTAAAAAATTTTTTCCTTGCAATTTTCCCAAATAGTATTATTGCCTAATCCAATACTAATATCTTTTTTGTTTCTCCTAAGATGTGTTATTTATGGTCAACGTCAAAAATTCTAGTCTGTTCCGTTCCTAATTAATTAGTACTGTAAAACAGAAGACAGGATTTTTCTCTTTCATTTGCATGAATAATACTTTGGCAAGCAGGCTTGCACTGAAAAAAGTTCTCAATTAATTGAGGAGTAAAAAGTCCAAGCTTGAAAAGAAAAAGGAAATTTTTTTATCTGAGAGGGATGCTCGTAACTAATCCATCATCAAGCTAAAAATCCTTGTAGAAATTAATATAAGAATTACTTTACTTTTTATAAAATAAAAATAAAAAACTTGGATGAGATTATTCGAATTCTACATCTTCCGTTAGAATTGGATGTGAAATTACCACTACGTTATACTTGCAACCACATAACAACTTTAATAACAAATGTATTCATTCATAGATTTAAATAAAAATAAAGAAAATAAAAATAAAAGATGATTTTGTACTCTTGCACCAATCATAACTATGGAGATGACATTTTTACCCACGGCTGTGAGTATCCACGGATACACATCCCATTAGGAATGGGTATGAGGGATAATATATAGATATGGAGAGCAGGAATGAGGGTTAAGATTAACTCTCTCAACCCCACGCCGGTGTAGGGCGAGGGTGGGGGAAGCTCTTGGGCTAAACCACTGTCTTTGAAAACGTAGCCCTAATCACTTTCCATGTGGGCCAGCACCACAAAGGGTTGTCTAATTTTTCAGGCTTTGAATCCAATGTGGAGCCACATAAAGGCCGAGGAAAGTTTTTTTTTCCATTAAACTATTCTGAACGTTATAAAAGGAAAAATATTCTTGAACCTATTAGTTCCTAACTACCCATATAAATTGTTGAGGTTGTTAACCAAGTGAGAACATGGATTTGGCTCCTTAATTACATGGCAAAAGAAGAAGAAAACAAACCCAAAGGAAAAAAAAAAAAAAATGGCGTTAATATCTGAAGGGATTAATGCCAGTTTGGTTCATTACTTTGATGTCTTGGTCCAAAGTGATGTCTCATCCCAAATGCTCATTTTTGCTTTCAACAAACAAACAAAATAAAGTCATTTAACTTTTATCAGCTCACAAATTCAAACCGTGACACACCAAAAAAAATCTAGCTGATTGTATTGATTAGTTATTAAAGATTTAGGGTCAACACCCTTATCATCCTATCGATAATCTTAATTGATTTTGAGACAGAGTTAAATCGAATGCGAGAAGATGTTATAAATTTTGTTTTTTTTTTTTTTTTTTTGGTGTAGCGACAAAAACATGCAAAAGAAAGGAAGAAGTAATGATTAGTCTTTGAACCAATTAAAGAAGCATGAGGTCATGATCTGTCACTATTTTAGAGTCATTCTGTTATAATCATTTGCTTTTGAATCATGAAGATAACGCATGAGGTATCTTGTATTACTATTATCCGCTTGGGTAAACAAAAAAAAAAATATATATATTTTTATAGGAATATTGCTTTGTATTTACACTTATTTTACATCAGTTATATCTTTACTATATTAAAAGAGTGAAAGTCTTAATTTATTTATTTAATATATGGCATCTTTTTTTAGTTCTTCTTCTTATCTTTTTTCCTTTTTCTTTTATCATTCTCTTATCTTTTTTCATTTTTTTAAACTTACTTGAAACTATTTTTCTTAAATATATCCCTATCTAAATTTTTTTCCATATAATTCATTCAACTATTTAACTATCATCTTCTTATAACATCTTAAAAATAACTTCCCTTTGATTTACTCTTTTTTTATTTTATTTTTTTCACCACTGGTATAAACAAAAAAGAAGAATAAAAATGACAAAGTTTTCTGTTTATTATATGTTTTTGCTTCAAATTCAGACATGGAAAAGAAAACAAGTAGATTTGATAATTAAGGAAAAGATTATTGCTATTTTAGCATGTGTTTGGTATTAATATTTGAATTATATAATATGGGTTTAGATTGATTGTGTGTTTATTGAGATATTTGAATTATTGAAGTTAAAAAGTGTAAAAACTTAAAATGTGTTCGAAAAAAAATCAATATGGAGCTTGTTTCGTTCGTCTCGAAATTCTATGCAATTAAAAAATAATCTCATTTGGAATTGTCTATGCAAAATTATGGACTTTTAAAGTTTGAATTACAAAACTGTGTAAATAATGAAGTTGAGGGAAAAAGACAAAAATTAAATTGTAATTGTATGGTTTGAATTGTTGGTCCAAACAATATGTTCTTCTATAGTCATTAAGTGTATAAATTATATGGGTTTGAAGTGAGTTTTAATCTATCAAAGGGCTTATATTTGAGTTTTAAGCTACTTTTTTTTTTGTTTTAAATTAATATGGATTAGTTTTACAAATGACTTCTGAATTATACACCATGTCTCATACTGATTCTTAATTTTTTATTTTGCGCATTACACTCTCTTGAACTTTTCTACTATTACGTTAACAGTTCCTTGTTAATATTTTATAATAAAAAAAAGGATAGAATTGAACACGTTATAATCACATGAGCTTTATTTATATTGGTTCTTATATAGTCATTACGTGTATAAATTATATCAGTTTGAAGTGAGTTTTAAGCAATCAATAGGGCATTTATTTAAGTTTTAAGCTACTAAATTTTGTTTCAAATTAATTCTCTTGTTTCTTTTCTGCAAGTTGGAAACTCAAAGTCAGTAGCAGCATAAAAATAGGGACTAATTTTACAAATGACTCTTGAATTATACCTCATGTCTCATATTGATTCTTAATTTTTGATTTTACACATTACACTCTCTTGAATTTTTTTACTGTGACGCTAACAATTCCTCTGTTAATATTCTTTAAAAAAAAAGACTGAAATTGAACATGTTATGATCACATAAACTTTATTTATGGGTAAAGTGATATTTAATGGAAGAAAATTGCACTTCAATCACAGATACTTTAAAAACAAATTGTACTTTAGTCAAATATACAACACAAGATGTATTTTAATCAAATATATTTAGTGTCACAAAGCTATTTTGGAGGCATAGTTTTCCTATAAAAATATTAAATTATGATTTTAGTCTTAAGTAAAGCTCACATGATCCAAACGCATTTAATTTCCATTCAGTTTTGTTACGGAATAATGATATAGAGACAGTTTTTGTAACAATATAAAAGTTCGGGATAATGTAACTTGTAAAATTAAAGGTCATGGACTAACTTGAGATTAAGAATATAATTTAAGGACCATTTGTGAAAATAAACCCTAAAAAATAATATAGCTCATTGCAAAACATGTTAGGAGCTCTTCTGAATTATCTAATATTGAAATAGAGAAAATAAAAGTATATGCTTATGTTATGCTTCTTAATAAATATAGATTAGTCAAATACCATGATAATCTAACACAATGACGGATCCATAAATTTTTTCTCAGTGGGGGCACATAAAAGGATACAATTTTTATATTAAAAAAAATGCCTTATATGTTTTTATCGGTACACATAAGAGAAAACAATTCTTTATGTTTAAAAAACAATGACTTTATATGGATAAAGAATTTAATAATTTTTTTTTTTTATATTTTGAATAACATATTATAATTTTTAGATACAAGTCTTATATTTTGGAAGCATTCCAAAATTTGTTCTTGAACTTTATCTCAAATGTCAGAATTATGATGTAAAATGAGAGTTTTTATCCAAGAATGTGTTATAAATTTTTTTTTTTATACTAAAATTAAGTTTCACTTATATTTTTTTACACCAATATTTTTTTTCTTTTTAAGATGAATACTCTTTCCAATAAATAAAAATTATACGTATCAATATTCTGGATGTTGATAATTACGAAGTCAACGTCTTTGAAAAAAAGAAATAAAAAAATGTTTAAAAAAAAGAGAAAGAATGTAGCAAAGAAATCAGGAGATTTAATAAGAATCCAATGTGGTTATGGTACTAGAACATAAAAGATAATATACATTTAGTTATGGAATTGAAACATAAAATATAATTCAAATATTAAGTTTGGGTATATTTTAAAACAAAACTTTTGAGTGGGGACACATTAAAATTATTAAGAGAAATATGTGGGTCTTTTTAAAATTTTAAAAACTTAGAGGGTGGTACGTACCCCCACTGGCCCCCTTGAATCTGTGCCTGACCTTACATGTTAATAATACTCGATTTGTATAAATGACTTATTTTGTTTTGTCTTGGTATGTTGGTTCTCTAGAATTTATCTTTACGGAGTTCATTGTAATCTTTTACGGAACTGGCTATATAAAAGAGCCCGTACAATTTCTCTCTCTCTCTCTCTTTCTCTCTCTTTTTTTTTTTTTTTTTTTTTTTGTTTTACTTTTCATTTTTTATTTTTGTAACTAAATTTGTGGACTAATTCCTCTAGTTGCTTGGTGAGCAAAGCACAAAGGGAGATCAGATTGAGACTAAAAGAATGGTTTAAAATTGTTAAACAGAAAATGACAACATGGTGCTTAGTTTCTAACAGATGTTTAAGACCTAATCCACAGCCGAGTTGTCAGCAAAAAAAAAAAAATATATATATATATATTTTTTTTTCTCTTCTCTATACAGTAAGTCCTAACTTACATCCAATTCATAAGTTGTTCTTGTCAGTTAGATTATTTAATTATATATTTTTTTTTTTGCACCAATAAGGCAGATTCTTATTAATTTAATTCATTATCTGAAATATTGCAATTAGACTTACCAATATTTTTCTTCTTTTTTTGTTTTGTCTGAGTGGACTTGGTTTACTTTCACTTAATTTATTCTAACCTACATTATTTTTTTTGTAATAGGACGCACTTAGCATACGTTTGGTGCTAAAGTTTGGATTGTAGAATTTGGATTCGGATTGATTGTGTGTTTATCAAGACGTTTGAATTGCTTGAGTTAAAAAGTGTAAAAATTTGAAATGTGTTCAGAAAAAAATATCAATATGGAACATATTTTGTTCGTCTCGAAATTTTATGTAATTTAAAAAAAATAAATTATCTTATTTGTACTTGTCTATGCAAAGTTATAGACTTTGAAAGTTTGAGTTACAAAACTATATGAATAGTGAAGCTGAAGGAAAAAGACAACAATTAAATTGTGATTGTATAGTTTAGATTATAATACCAAACACCCCTTAATTTAATCCAGTGATGAGCTGCCAATGAGAATGTCAACACCAAAATAGTGAAGTCAATTATTTTACCCATCTCCACGATTCTTTGTCCCTCTAATGTCTTTCTCAACGAAATAAAAAATTTTAAAAGCTAGGTTTTTCTTGGTGCAAAATTTCATCTAATATTAAGGAATAGTCATTGATCAAGCAAATTAAATGCGTTCAGAACACTAAAATGGAAATTCGAGATTTAGTCATCCTAATTGGGAGGCATTTATATGAACAAATGAGTGTTGGAGTTTAATTTTCCGTAAATTAGAAAGTTTATTCTCTCTTTAATATAAAAACTTATTCATTTTTTGATGTTGTAACTAGATCAGTCTTTCGATTCACTTTTAACTCTTCACGATTGTTTTTTATTTTTCAACATAAGACCTTTGCAATCCCAAGTGTCCCTTACTCATTATTTTTTAATAGGAAACAATAGTTCTAGGTCCCAAGAGGCGAATAAACTAGAGAAGATTTATTTCTATGGCAGTTTCTATAGCAGAATTCTGTCACATTTATACCCTTTTCTGTTCAGGTAATAGTTTAATGTAACGTCCATAGATTTAAAAATTCCCTTGTTCATCAGAAAAGAGACAAAAGAATGAAGGATAATCTCATGGGAAAAAAAAAATTGCAGAAATTATGGTGGTAGACAAATCGAATCTCCATTTTTAAATAGAATCTTTACTTGCTTGCTCCATGCTTTCTTTGAAGTTTGATTGCTTCCTTTTTTTTCTTTTCTTTTTTAATAGTAGTTTAGTTCTTCTTGTTCTGCAATTATCTTTTGTTTTTTATTTTATAAGAATTGTGCAATATATATATATATTTATTTATTTATTTCAACGTATAACAGTTGGCATGTGCAAGCTTACAGGACATGGTTGCTAGTACTAGTGCAGCATCTCACCAAAAAAGCTTATATATATATATATATATATATATAGACCTATTCAAAATTCCATGCAGATCACTATCTCAATATGCATGCGTAAGCTGCATACGCCACCAGTTTGAATTAGTTACTTTTTTTAAAGAAATAATAATAATAAAAAGGGATCAATTGTATCATCGCCGTTTCATTCCAATGTCATTTTAAAAATCTATTGAGACCAAGATAACAAAGATCCTGACCTAACATTTTCTTTTTTTGGTGGAACTGACCTGATATTATCTTTTTTGGTGCACAGAACCGACCTAATATTTTCTAAACCTTGAGAAGAATGGTTTTTGTAACTTATGAGCTTTTTACAATAAGAATACCATGAGCATTGGATGTTTCTCAACGTTAGATTTAATTAAAATCTCATCATAATGAAAAAGTATACAAAGTTAACTGAATTTGAAATAGATTTTATAGCTAAAAACAGAATTCCACTGACAAAGTATTTTTTTTCATATAGCTATTGTAGAATTCTCCTTGTAAATTGTTATCAGCAATGAAACACAAAAAATATTTCTCAACACTGCATGTTTCTTATTATTAGATTTAATCAAAATCTCATCAAAATGAGAAAGGCAAACAAAAAATTTGATACAGATTTAACAGTGAAAAACTCCTTTGATAAGGTATATTTTTTCATACTTACTGTAGAATTTTTATTATAAATTATCACCAATAATGAATCAACGGATCCTTAGTATTATCATACGATAACCACATAATTATTGAATTATGTAATACCTAATTATACCATAAATTTTTTGTAACAACTATGGTTTGACCTAGATTTAACTGATAATTTCCATGTTGTGTTAGGGGTTTTCTCGGATAACCAATTTAGGAACGAGAAACAAAGAGATTGAGGAGCATTTTGAGAATGGATTTTTTTTTTTTTTGGTGGTAGAGAGCGGAATGTATTGGTACTCTTATTATTCTCGCAAGTAAATGTAACTCTCACATTAAGAGTAAATTATTATAAACCCCAATAATAACATAAATAAAGGCTTTTAAATCCTAATAATAACAACTCAAAATTGTTTTTAATCCCATTTTCTCTCGAGGGAGTTAAATGGTAATAGAAACTGTTCGTCCATCTAGAATGATAGAATGCTAGTTTGGTAGACTACTAGCTATATAGGAGGGTGAATGGTACATCTAAAGCAAAATAATAAAAAATGAAAAAAGAAATTAATTATTTATATTAAATTTTTAAAAATTTATTACAATAATAAAAAAGCTTGTTAATGATGAGCTCTAATTACACTTTTGTGACATGTTTTTAACTATAGTCAGCTCTATGATATGGATCAGAAACTTCTTAACCTATATTTATTCCCTTAAAGTAATGGCAATTTTTTCGTAGTCAATGGTACTTTTCTTAGAATTTCATTCACGCACTTCGTTAAAAGAAAATGTCAAACAAACCGATCGTAGTATTTTGGCTTGTTGTGTCATTTTCAAAGGATTCGAACAGGCAGTACCTACATTAATCTAAAGTATTTTATTGGTCACCAAAGAGCCAAATACATGCTAATATATATATATATATAACCCTAATTTGAGAATCTTTATGGATTATTTGTTTTATAGGTATAGATTATCTATGGAAATTATTTAATTTCCCAATTTAACATGAAGGATAAGGACCATTGTGTTACTATTAAAGTCAATACTATATTTAATTTGTTTTTTTCAATACATCTGTAAAGTTTATCATTTGAAATGGTGTTGGGTAGAAGTGTCTTTAATTTTATCTAAAAACTCTGCATTTTCTAGAAAATATTATTAATAATACTAGAAAGAATTCTACTACGAATTAGAAAAAAAATATGTTTTATAAGTAGAATTTTATTTTTTAACCGTAAATATATGTAAGGGAAGGTTTTTCATCTTGATATATTTTTTTAATCTAATATAACATCCGAAAACAAACTTATCTACAACGATAGCTAGTTGTTCTTCTAGGAAAAAATATATACTCAATTTATTCTGTCATTTTCTTAGAAAGGAAAAAGGGGAAAAGAGCAAAATCATTTCGCTTCAAACGGCTGATCGAGGAATAGGGTTAGAAGGGGAAAAAAAGAAGTTGGCCAGTTTGAGTTCTGACCGGTCAATTTGACTATTTCAATATATATATATATATATATTTAAAGAATAATTAACAATGTCCTTAAAGTATTTTTAATGGGACGGTTTGATTTTTATTTTGTAATTGAGATAATTATGATTAATGAACTCGTATTTTTGAGCAGTTCAGTCATTTCCTAATCCAAAACCGTTAAAAATTGTTTTAACAAATTAGTCATTACAATGCATGTGATCTAGAGGGTGTCTCTCCCCTTCTCTTTTTTCCATTTACTAAAACCATATCCATTGGGGAAGGGGACCAGCGACGGAGAAAAAGGGTTTTGTTTTTTTTGGGGGGGGGGGGGGGGGGGGGGGGGGGGGGGGGGGGGGGTGGGGGGGGGGGGGGGTGGGGGGAGGGGGGGGGGGGGGGGGGGGGGGGGGGGGGGGGGGGGGGGGGGGGGGGGGGGGGGGGGGGGGGGGGGGGGGGGGGGGGGGGGGGGGGGGGGGGGGGGACGGCGGACGGGAGGAATGAGGAAAGAGACTGAAGCGGTAGAGGGGGGCCGGGGGGGCCACATCGCCAGGAAGGGGGGGGGCAAAACTCAGATCGCATCGTGGGGTTTGAAACCCAGATCGCGGGGGGGGTGCAAAACCCAGATCGGGGGGAGAGAAGGAGGGAGGGAGACATCCTTTGGCGTTGGCGTCCGATCTGGGGGGTAGGGGTGGGAGGGAGGGAAGGGGAGGGGAAAGGGAGAGATTTCTTTTCTCTCTCTTTTTTTTTTTTTTAATAAATATGAATAAGGGTATTTTTCATCTTTTAAGGGGTATTTTCCTTCAAAAAGCACAAAACGTGCTTTTTACGTGATCATTTCATGAGTTTTTTAACTGAACCAGATGCACAAGACTGGAATGGTCAAAAAATAAGAGTTCAGGATTATCTCGGTAAAAATAAAAAAATAGGTACCAAACCATCACTTTCAAAAGAGTTCAGGGACTATTTAAGGCCAATTACTCTTTTTTAAGCCTTTTTATATTGGCACTCCTTGAACGGTCACAAAATTGTAGTTTGTCTCTAAAATTTTTAATTTTAACAAATTACATCATTTATTTAATAATGAATAACAAAATACTCTTAATTGATAATTAATTAAAATTTTCAAGAAAATTGACACATAACTTACACTTGAGTCAGTAATGACAGCCAACTTCATCTATTTTAATCTGAAATTAATAGGTTAAAGGTCTTCAATTAGGGAGCTTCAACGAAAGAAACTCTTATTTGCACTTTTAGTAGAAACTGCTTTTCAATCGTAAGATAATTTTTAACAATATGATTTATAAGTGTCCATGTTTAAATTTTACAACGCATGAGACAAAACTATTTCAATCATAAATCAAACCTTGAACAAATTAATCAAACTGCTAAAACCACAATACCTACCAGTAGCACAAAATAGTAAGTCCCGTCATAGAAATTTTCATCTAATTATGTTTCATAAAAATTAAAAATGTTGTAATAATTATAGTTTTAAGTATAAATTCAAGTTAACATCGATTAAGGAAAAAAAAAAAAAAGACATTTCATTTTTTAGTTGATTATTCATGTGCAAGTCACAAGTTAATTTTCATAAAAAAAACTTAATACCATTAACAATTGGGGTGTTTTGCTAAATATTTCAGTTTACGGGATCAATTATCAAAATTAAAAATTCAAAGAATTGAATTATAATTTTACGAAAAATCTATGAAGCACTATACTAAAAAATAAAAAGGAAATTGTTAAGTAATAAATTAGCACAAAAAGGAAAAAGAAAAGAAAAGAAAATCCTCATCATCTTCTAGATAGTAGAGAGTAGAAAGTAGATACCACAAAGTTCATAAAAGAAGGCTACTTAAGGCGCGTATCCGATGTCCGAATAGTCTTCTCTGACTCTCCAATCTCTCTCATTCCACCCCCCAACTCATATCATATCCACTTCTTTCTGTTTGTTTCTCTTGGTCAATCAAATTCATACTCCGTCTCTCTCTCTCTCTCTCTCTCTCTCTCTCTACTACTTTCTCTCTCTACCAATCACCAAGAATTTTCCTCCTTACCAAACACCCCCACAAAACCCAATTTCCCACATCTCTCTCTCTCTTTCTCTCTAAAATCCTCGCCATTGATCCCAACAGCTACAACAAAAAAGACAGAACCGAACAGAACAGAACAGAACACTCATGTTTCTATAACCCAGAATTCCCCATTCATTTAAGGAATCTTTTTGCTCTGTTTAAGGATTATTTATGGGTGGAAATGGGAAACACAGGTCGTGGAAGATCTCATTCCATCGTTCTTCCACTTCTTCTTCGAGCTCGAAAACGGAAGCCCATCCCCAAAAGCAACAGCAACCTCCGAAGGACTTTCTCTGCCCGATTTATGGAGCTTTAATGGCGGACCCAGTCGTCGTCTCCTCCGCCAGACCTTCGAGCGAGTCTCCGTCCACGTCTGTAGAGAATTGGGCTTCTCTCCCGAGCTCGACGACGGCTCCCACCCCGATTTCTCCGCCGTCATCCCCAACAAAGCCATCAGATCAACGATCCTCCATTGGTGCGACTCCTCCGGCGTGGCCCACCCGCAGGCACCGGACCCCGCCGCCGTCGAGAAGCTCGTGAGGGCGTTAATGGCGGAATCGGAGCCTTCTCCTCCTCCTTCCTCGCTGCAACTTAGGGTTTCGGAGAGGGAGCTCCTCCGCGGCGTGGCGGAGAATCCGCCGGTGACATTCTCCCACGCCGCGACGGAGCTCGGTCCCCGAGTCAACCATTTCTACTCGAGCTCGTCGGAGGAGTCCGTCGTCATCACGGCGGAGAATCCGGGGACTCCTCTCCCCTTCGCGACTCGGCCTCTCTGTTACTCGTCTTCGTCTTCATCCGAGATTACAGAGAGCGAAACCCTAGCCTCCTCGATCCCCAATTCGGCTCCGGCGTTGGAGGAGGAGGAGCAATTGGTCCGGAAACTGAAGAGCGTCGACGTCGCCGACCAAGAGGAGGGCGTAATTTCGTTGAGGAAGATGACGAGAACGCAGGAGGAAATTAGGGTTTCTCTCTGCACAGCTACGGTTTTGTTAGTCCTAAAGCCATTGATAAGCTCGAGGTACGCCGTCGTACAGACGAACGCCATAGCCTCGCTGGTCAACCTCTCGCTGGAGAAGCCGAACAAGGTGACAATCGTACGGTCGGGATTCGTCCCGTACCTGATCGACGTCCTGAAATCGGGATCCAGCGAGGCTCAGGAGCACGCCGTCGGAGCTCTGTTCAGTCTAGCCTTGGAGGACGAGAACAAGATGGCGATCGGAGTCCTCGGCGCGTTGCCGCCATTGATGCACGCGCTTCTCCGATCCGAGAATGAGCGGACTCGGCACGACTCAGCTCTGGCTCTCTACCACCTAACCCTAGTCCAGAGCAACCGCGTGAAGCTGGTGAAGCTCAACGCCATCCCGACGCTCCTAGCCCTGGCTCAGGCGGGGTCGTCGGCGAGCAGGGTTCTGCTGATCCTCTGCAACCTGGCGGCGTGCCGGAGGGGAGGTCGGCGATGCTGGACGGGAACGCGGTGGAGTGTCTGGTCGGGATGCTGAGGCGGGAGGAGTTGGACTCGGAGGCGATTCGGGAGAACTGCGTGGCGGCGCTGTACGCGCTGAGCCATGGGAGCATGAGGTTCAGAGGGCTGGCGAGGGATGCGAGGGCGGTGGAGGTGCTGAGGGAGATCGAGGAGAGGGGGTGCGAGAGGGCCAGAGAGAAGGCCAAGAGGATGCTGCAGATGATGAGAGGCAGAGACGACGGTGAAGACGACGAAGGCGACTGGGAATCGGCTCTCCGTCCCGCCGCCGCCGGCGCGGGCGGCGGTGGGTCCCGGTACCGGTTTGGTGTTGGGAGGAACTTGCACGGTGCAAACTCAACCACCTTTTGATCTCTTTTTTTCTTCCTTTGTTTTTTTTTTTTTTTTTTTTGGCCTTTCTATTATTTCAAAGAAGATTATTTAAGGGTTTTTCGTTTAATTTTAGGTTTATAGAATGATTGTAAATTATATAGTTTGTGTAAAAAAAAAAAAAACAAAAAAAAGGTGTAATATTTATTGGTGTACGAATTGGGGTTTTTCGAGTCTGTTTTTCTTGATGGGTTTTTTGGTTAATGCTAGGAATTTAGGATGTAAATTACAGTTTTTGTCAAGAAAAAAGAAAGGGGAAAAAAAAAATGTAATTTTTTGTTTTTTGAGGGTAAAGAAAAGGAAAGGTTTTTGACTTTTGCTCCATGGAGTTTGTTGCTGGGTATTTTTGGGGGATGGGTATTGGTGCAACTTCCTTTTGTCATATATGGTTAAATAGTTTGTCAACAATGTTATAAAGTCTTATATAGAAATAACAAATTTCTGTAATTTTAGTTTTTGCTTCTGATGATTCAGTTCTGTCCATACATATCACATACATTGTTCATAAGCTTTTTGGAGTAGTCTTCTATCCCGTACAAATAACATGTATTAACGAAAATGATGTTACGAAAATGTTACACATTAATAATCGAATCGTTGTGTTATACGTTATTAACCTTATGAACCATATGTTGCATTACTGAACCATTATGACTACTGGACATAAGACCTTATCGAAGCTTTTTACTTGGACAACTGCAAAATAAACAACAGCTTTGGAGCTGTATGTCTTGGTTATTCATTTGTTTCTTATGCCTCAATCTTCGATATTCTCTGGTTTCTGACTTTGTGGTTATGGGGCCATGGGAAGCAATGGAGAATGTTTTGGGGACTAAAGTACTAATTGGACTTTGTGAAATTAGGTCCCAACAACTCTCTGGCTTCTCTTAAAAAAGAAAAGAAAAAAAAAAAAAAAAAGAAGGATTATTGGCTAATATATGGTATCACATATGTAAAAACCGGTGGACAAGTGATGGTGAACTCTTATGGAAATGGGAAATCATGGAGGAGAACTACTTGTATGAGTGGATTTTCATGTATGATAAACTAGTAGATTGTTCTTAGTTTAGGAACTCTCTCTCTCTCTCTCTCTCTCTCTCTCTTTTTCTTTCTTTTTTTTTAGGGATTTATTGGTGGGGCATGCCATGCCCAAGTGACAAGTCTACTTTTCCCCCTTTTGTTTTTTTTTTTTTTTCTTTTTTAACCTTTTTCTTTATGTAAAAGGTTTAGGCCAATTAGTTTTAGCACGCCACTTTCTATTGATTGCTATAATTAATCTTATAAATACATGGATAAAAGTTGATAATGAAATAATGCTCTTAATTGGTTCGGAGAATCACCTGACTGATAGATTTGTTCTATTCTTTAATTTTATAATTTATTCTACTAAGGAAATAAATAAATATGAGTAGTACTAGATGTATCAACTTCAATATCAATATTTGAGTATCAATTTATGTAACAATAAATTGAATATCAACTTACATGATAGTAAATTGTCATCATTTTATTTGTAGATATAATGTTTTAAACGTTTTATAGATAAGATAATGATATTGACAACTCACATGTCATATAAATTGAGTATCATGATATTTAAGTACTAACTCACATGATGGTGGTGCTGATCATTTTTTTATTTATAAATACAATGTTTTAAACACATACTAATAAAAGAATGATAGCTCACATACAACATAAATTAGTATTAAAAATTTGGTATAAGAGTTTATGTCCCTAGTATTTTTCTTCAAAGATTGTTAAGCCTGTTAATATGAAATTTGGGATGGTTATTACGCCCAAATTGTGTATCGATAAAGCAATCGATAGCAGCAAAGCAAGGGCGATTGATCCACGAAGAGGTGACAAAAACAACAAACAAGAAATATTAATGGAAAATAAACGTTAGAGAGATAAGCAAACAAAACAAATAAAAAAAATAAATATTTTTGGGATTTTTGATAATAAAATGAAACAAATGCAATAATGAAATAGCAGATAAGTTGAGGATCTTAGAAAAAGTATTTGACCCAATTAATCTATTTTCTTAAAAGTAAACACAACTATTCTTCTACATCATCCAAAAGCGACAAAATACCCCATGACATAATACAATAAAGGATGTTCATATAAAAATAATTAAAAGAAAACTACATGTCACTAATGATTTAATGCACTGAATATAATATTTGAAACTGTTGTCACTATAGAAATAATAATTATAAACACTAAGTAGAAGATAAGAAAATGAAACAAATTTATAAAAACTGAATAGCAAATTGAATTGAAATAAAAAGAAAAAGAAAAACACAAACAAATAAAATTCACCCAAGACTTAGCCTTCTAGTTCTATTGATGGTGTGTCACTCACAAAAAGATGTGTCACTCACCTTACACCTCTAGAAAACTAAGGAAATAAGAATTGAAAACTAAAACTGAATTTCTTTCATAATTCTTGAATGAATATTACAACGAGCAGAGCCTTTTATTTATAGTGGGCATGTTTAGCAGAGTTTTTGCTTTTGTTTCTAGCAAGTAAAAGAAGATAAGCAAAAGCTGTGGCTTCTCAGTAAGTGTTTGGAATCAAAAAGCTTTTGAGGTCAAAATGATTTCTAAAGTATTCTAATAAGTACTAAAAATGTTAAATAACGTTTATAATATCTAATTTTAATTTTTACTACAAGTTTTAAATCTACTTAGAAGAGCTTTTGCCAGAAGCCACACTTTTTGGCTTTTACAGAAAGCACTTTTAAAGATTGAAAACTCTTATGATAGATCATTCAAACAATTCCAGAAGCTACTTTTGGACCTGAGAAGCCAAATGCAGCTTCTAAGAAGCTCTGCCAAACAGGGTGTTTGAGAGGTTCAGCTAAAAAGGGAAACAAATTAATAAAAATAGGAAGTTAAAAATATAAAATAAAAAGTAGGAAATTAAAAATAATTTTACAATTAATTGGAGAAATTAAAGATTTGATTGGGGAAGAATTTAGCTGATTTGATTCTTATTGAAGCATAAATGGAAACTTGATGGGCAGAAATCAAGAAAGAGAAATCATCAATTATTGGATCCGTCATATGGTGCTCACTGATTAGAAGTGGTCTGTTGGGGAGGACAAATGGCGCTCTTGACTTGGAAACTGACGTGGCTTGAAGAAATGGATTACATTACTCAATTGCATGACTTTTTTTCCCCCCTATATTTTTGCACTTCTTTTAAATATGCAAATGAATACATTAAAACTAGATATTTTCTAATTAAATCATTTTGAATTAAAATCAGGAAAATGTATAATTAAAACTTAAGTATTTTAACTATTGTTATTGTAACAAACATCAAAGGAAATGCACTTTTATGTACTGATCAGATGGCACACTCTCATAACCTATTCTTATTTTCTCCCTCGCATATGTATATTTGTTTTTTTGTTTTCGTTTTGTTTTGTTTTTTTAATTTCCATACACTATCAAATTTTTTTACCGTACCCTATTTGTTTACATGTTAAAAGATTTTTAAAAGACTTAAAACAAATTTCATTAAATTAAACATGAAAGCCCAACAATACAGTCACTAATGTTTTATAAAAATAAATTAAAAATATCAAAACTAAATTCTAATTCTAATAATAAAAATTTTGTATCAGAATTATGTCAAATTATACGAGGAAACAACAAAGTCATTTCGTCATACTTCTATAATAATTATTTTATTTTTTTTGCACTTTTCTTTTGTTAATAACTAGTGTTCTAGAATCTTGAATATGCTTTCACACCTTTCATGTCTTCGACAATTTTCATTTTTAATAAGTACTTTGAAGGGTGAATATTATACATACATTCCCTTAAAAAATGAGTATTATTTAGATGTGTTTTAAAAAAAAAAAAAATTGTTTCTCTGGTTGAAAGAAAGGTGTTATTTATATGGAGAACAAATTTAGAAGAAGATCCAAAAAGATGGTCAAAATGTTGTTAGCCACAAAAAAGGAAAAGCTATTCAAAACAATTATGTCGTTCTGGCGAACACAATAATTGTGGTCAAACACAAAATATTCTCCAAAGTCTACATGAAGCGGAAGTTTAGCGTCAATTGTTGAACCTGGGGAAACTTTCACCGTCATTTCAATAGAAACGACACGTCTTCATCCACGCATGAAAATAGCTCATTGTAATTTACAAGCTTTGACATTTTTATACACACATATATCTTGAACTTGTTGAATTTGATAATTTTTATTTTCTGAACTTTTATTTTTTAATCAACCTCTTGAATCTATAATTCTTGACATTGTCGGTCTTATTACTCGCGTTTGTTATACTTTGGACGGTTTTTGATACATGACTTATGCTCGTCTAAAAAGGACAATTGTTGGTTATTTTTACTTAATTTCAAAACAAATTCATTTTAAAGTTTAGGTTCAAGTTTGAGTTTAACCAACATGAACAAAAGGACCAATAATGTTAAAAATTATAATTTCAGGGATTGATAGTTAAGAAAAAAATGGTAAGGAACTAAATTGTGTGTGTGTGTGTGTGTATATAAAGAAGCTATAAAAAGTTTTTAGCTGTTGAAGATAAATATGACATGTCGTCTTTCATTTCCTAGCGTTCTAGACTTCTAGTGTAGTAAGAATGTATGTCGTTGGCTATTTTTAAGTTCTTGTCCTTCGCTAAAAAAAAAACATGTTGTTTTAGCGAGTCCTTAATATGTCGTTTAACAAATTCAACAACATTTTTATTTTCGTATGCAACCGACAACATGCCGTCTAAGTATAGTAGTAAACGAAATTCTTACATTTAAAATGTTTCATGTCGTACAAACAAACAACATGTCTACTACCATTACAAGACATCACCGTCTTTTCGAACGACATTGTTACATTTAAAATGTTTCATGTCGTATTCACAAACAAACAACATGTCTATAACTATTACGAGACGTCACCATCTTTTCGATAGAACGCCACGTCGTAAAGGCGGCTCACTATTTTGAACTTAGAGAAGTTCATGTCGTATCGTTTGTCATGAGACGCTAGTCGCTAAATCACTGTTGTCACTTAGCGAAACGACTTGTCATTTTTCAGCCTGTCCTTGTGTCTAAAACGTGCTGCCGTATACAGTGACACAATGTTAACGTTCACAGGAAAAAACGACATGTCGTTCTTCTTTTCCCAGTCTGCTGTTGTCCTCGGAAAAACGACATGTGAAAGTATTTTGTCGTTTTCAACATGTCGTTTGCAAAGCAAGGGAAAAAAAGATCTAAACAGTCGAACAAAGCTTGTGTGAAAAAAAAAAAAAAAAAAAACTAGAGCAGAAAAAATGCAGAAACTCCGGAAAAGAAACAGCCCGAGCTTCAACCCCAACCACAACATTCCTTCTCAGGCAAGAAATCCGCCGCCAAACGAGCCCTACCCATCTCCGGCCTGAGTGAGGTCGCCAAAGATCCGTACACAACTCATCCATGGCCGACCTCGGACCAATGCCGAGCCGTGCGAGACGACCTCTTGGCTCTTCACGGTTTTCCCAAAGAGTTCGCCAAGTACCGTCGCCAAAAACCCACCGGCGATCGCTTTTCCGGCGACGATCTTGCTCCGAAGCCAGAGCCTTTGGACGGCGAGGAAGAAGCGAAGGAAAGTGTTTTGGACGGTTTGGTGATGACTGTGCTGTCGCAGAACACGACGGAGGCTAATTCTCAGAGGGCTTTTGCTTCTCTCAAGTCTGCTTTTCCCACTTGGGAAGATGTATGTCTCCAGCTATATATATATACACACACATGTAATATATGTATTTTTTTAAGCATTGAAGTGGGTTTTGAATGATTTGAACTAAATTTTTTTTTTCTTTTTAACTTGAGGATGAACATTGTGTCAATTAATGGGTTTTTCTTGGTTATTTGTTCTTGTTGTGATTTTATAGTAACAAAGGGGGAAATATTATAACTTTCTTGGAAGTTTTCAGTTTCAAGTGATTATTTTTGAATTTTTTTAGGTGAATTTTGATGCTGCGTGACATATTATTCCCATGGTTTGGGAAGATGTATGTCTTCATCTCTATTATAATTGTTTTTATTTTTATTTTCTCTTATTTTTGACTTGAGGGTGATAAAAATGTCGTTCAATATGATCCGTTTCATGGGTTTCCCTTAGAATATTGCTCAACTATTTGCTCTCTTTGTATGTCTAATCAGTACACAAAGAAAAAAAAAAAAGAATGATTCTTCTTTAATGAGTGTTAGTATTCTTTTTGGCCAAGCGATTACTTGTGAATTTTTTGAGGTAAATTTTGATGCTGTGTGACTAATAATTCGCGTCGTGGTATGCATGCGAGCAAGGTTCTGAATGCTGATTCAAAATGTATAGAGGATGCTATAAGATGTGGAGGTTTAGCCCCAACAAAAGCTTCATGTATCAAGAACACACTGAGGAGCTTGCTTGAGAGAAAAGGCAAGTTATGCTTGGAATACTTGCGAGATTTTTCGGTTGATGAAGTGAAGGCTGAGCTCTCTCTTTTCAAAGGAATTGGCCCCAAAACGGTACTCTTTCCTGCACACACAAGCCCCTTTTTTTTTTTGGGTTGGTTTAAATGTCTCTGAAATTCTTTGATTTTTTGTTTTCCGATAAGAAAATGGTCACTGGTCACGGGATTTTGTAAACCATGGAACTGAGTGTTTGAAATGGATGATAGGTCGCTTGTGTTTTAATGTTCCATCTTCAGCAAGATGACTTCCCAGTAGACACACATGTAAGTTAACACTACTTTATTGATTGTAAAAGGCAATATTTTTTTTACTTAAAACTGAAGTTAAGCAGGTTTTCGAGATTGCAAAAGCTCTAGGTTGGTTACCAGCTGCTGCAGACCGGAATAAGGCGTACCTTCATCTCAACCGGCGTATCCCTGATGAACTCAAATTTGATCTGAACTGTCTCCTATATACACACGGTAAAATGTGCCGCAGATGCATCAAGAAGGAAGGAAGCAAGATAAGAAAGGGTTTAAGTAATGACTCCTGTCCTTTATTACGTTACCGTGAAAACTCTGAGTGGAAGCAGGGATAGGGGCGGGAGGATTAGTAGATGTAGTTTAAGACCCGTGATTGTTTGGTAGGAGAAAACGGATTAAGTGATGCATATTCTGGAGAGATTAAAACGGGGAAAGGTCACCCCGTTCCTCTCAATTTTCCTCACCCAAGTTATATACCTTCCTTTCTTTCCTATTTTCTTTCCTCTCGCCAAACATGGCTGGTTTGGAATCGCTGTAAATATTTATTTAATTTTCTTCTATTCTTTTTAGATCTGCCTGCCTTGACTCTGCTCTGCATTTTCTCCGCCGTTAAACTGTCGCAATTTTCTTTTTTCCGGTGAGGCGGGCATTTAACCATTAGTCGGACTAGGAGAAACAAATGTGGACCACTTTTTGATCATAGCATCAAATTCAAACTCCTAACATCGATTTTACATTGTTTCTGATATGTGGAAAAGCTTGAATGTATGGTCCTCGCTCAAAGTAAAATGGCTGAAAAACATATGAACATTCTACCTCATTCAATTGTGTTGATTACAACTTAGTTGAATTAATCGTTAAATAATTAGATATTGAATCTTCTTTATGACTTTTATGCTTGCTTCATGGTCTATTTCAATTTTTATAGTCTCTTATATATTATTGTTTACTCCCCAACTTCTTTTAGGTAAAATAGTGTGTGGATTATTGGTGAAAAGTGCATAGTTATCATATTAATATCACACTTCATAGCAATCCTCACAAAGACACATTGCATAGGAGAAGCAATAGAAGAAAAATCATCGAAGTGACTGTTTGGGAAAAACATTTAAATGGTAATTACATACACTTCCATGTATGATCATCAGGAACAGAAAAATACCACAAACCCAAAAACAATATTCTTCTTGTTCTTGTTCTTGTTGTTTGGTTTCATCTTCTAAGTTTGAATAGAATTGAAAGCATCGCACCTACGCCTGACCTCTCCTTTTGGTCCGGTCTTGACGTCAAGCACGCTGAGCTTCTCCATGGCGTGAGAGAAGGCATCGAAGAACGCCTTCTGGTCAGCGGCGAACCGGTCAAACCGCCGCCTTAGTCCTCGGGTCCTTGACAAGCGCCTGGTCGGTCCTCAGCAGCCCTAGCCCTCTCTGCAGGTTCTGGAAGTAGACGTTGTCGAACTTCCCGGGCGTCATGACGTCGTTGAACGCCGCCATGCTCCGGTCCGTCGTGTAGTTGGCGCACGTCTGCTGCAGCGCGGCTGCGAACTTCGGGTAGATGTCGGGGTCGGTCGGCCTGGTCTTGCTGTAGTGGAAGATGCGGTCGGCGAACTCCTTGCAGTGCGAGAAGCCGATGGTGTGGCCGCCTGTTAGGGCTACCATTTCGTCGATGGTGAAGCCCTTTTTCGCGAAGATGTTGATGATGTCGTCCATGGTGTGCGACACCAGCGGGAGGTTTCTGAACACCCGGCTAGCTTCCGAGATGAACCCGTCCTTGCGTCCAAGTCGCACCTGTTCATGTGAAGATTAACATGTAAATTATGGACATTTCCTAAGAAAAATATGTCTAAAAAATATATGCGACTTTGAATTGTGTGAATTTAAAGCATATATTCTATTAAAATTTTTTGTTTAACAAGTTCGAAATGCTTTTTAATTGATTTGGTTTTTAACATCTAAATCATTTGATTCTTTAATAGAAGATGTCTAAAGGCCGTAGCACAAGTTTTAATATTAAAACTAGTTGAAGAAAATATTAATTTTTAGCCTTTTTGTAACAATTTTACTCTCAATTTTTTAAAGCAACTAATTACCACTTTAATTTTTTTTTTTTTAAAAACAACTTTCAAACACAACCTTATAATTCATAATAATATACATTTAATTAGTCACAATGCAATTTCAGGTGTGATTAAAACTTTCATGCACGAGGTTTTTAACACAAGAAAAATTTTAGTGACACCAAAAATTTTCTGAACTAAAAATTTTGTGACTAATAAAAGTTTAAATAAAAATTATGACTAAATGCATATTATGATTCTTATTTAATCACAAATTTCCATGCAACTTTTAAGACTCACATGTCAAATTTTATTATTTTAAATATCAACCTAAAAGGGTTTTGTAAAAATCTTTTAATAAAATATATATAGGAAATATAGCGATATATATATATATATGTATATATTGAAAACCAAAAGATCTAGCAGCACCTTGTAGAAGGGACCGCCGACCATGGTGATGAGGTCCCTGGTGGTCTGAGCGAGGATGTCGGCGCAGGAGACGATGCCGGGGCAGGTGAGCTCGAGGGCGGTCTTGGCGCGAACGACGACGTCGAAGGCGTCGCCGGGGAGGCTGAGGTTGATGTCGTCGCTGCGCTCGGGGTGGCGGTTGACGTGGTTGGCGGCGATGAGGACGGAGGCATCGCAGCCCTCCACCATGCAGTCATGGAAAAAGAGCCTCAGCGTGGCGGCGGCCGTGGTCGGGTTTGATATCTGTTTCTTTCTGCGTCACTATGTCCCGGACTGTCCTCTCGAAGTCCGGGCAAGTCGTCCTGTAGTAGTCGAGGGATAGCTTCGACTCCGCCGCCAAGGGCCCGGAGACGAGGACGAGAAAGAGGAGGAGAGGGAAAGTCATTTGGCCAAAGCCTTTAGAGAGAGAGAGAGGACGGGATTTTTTTTTTTTTTTAGTTGAGATTGGTTTCTTCAATTCCTCTCTAAAGGAGAGGAGGGAAAATGTGTGGAAAAGAAAAGTGAAAGAAAGAAAATGGTGGTGGTTAGAGAGAGAGAGATGAGTTTTGTGGATGGGAGAGGTTTTAGCTAGGGGGAGTTTTTGGTTGTGTTATTACAGGTATTCCATTGTTGAGAAAGGAAGGAGATATAAATGTGTATATATTTATCTATATATACGTTTGCGTGTTTTTAGTTTACTTTTTTTTTTAAGTTTTTTTAATGGTTGTCTTGTGGAATCAATGTTTTTCCTTCCTTTTGCATTCCTATTTTTGAAAGAGAGATTATTTGTGTGTTTTTTTTAAGAAAAATACTAAGTCAACCCAATTCTAATATCAATTTTTGAATATCAATCTATATGACATATGTGTTATCATTTTTTAATTGGTAACTGTTTAAATATTATCACATGAGATGATTTTATTTATCAATAAAAACATGACACGTGAATTAATACGTATAATATTGGGATTGAAGTTGGTGTTCCTAATACTATTCTTTTTTTTAACAGCCTAAAAACGACAATCAAACTCATAAAACTAAAAGATTTTCGATTGAGACATTCTCAATTTACAACAATTACAAAGATTGGCGAAACGTGCGTTATAAGACCACTAAAATGGGAAAGAAAAAAATAACAAAAGTTGGAAAACATAAGTTGATTGAGGAAACGACAGCAATATTCGTACAACGACATTACGACAATTGTCTATATTGCATAATTTGACCAAGATAATAATTACAAATAGAAACGAAAGAAGTGTCATATAAAAACAATTTAACTCACAAAACGACAGTAATCTTAGTAAATGACGACACAATAGAATTCAATAAACGAAACAACTCAAAAACGACAGTCAATTCATAAAAACAAAATATGGTACAAAGAGACGTTGTTACCAACGACAATTACCTCACCTCTTTGATTCTAATTGCAAAAATAAAAGGTCAGGGCCTCAAGGGTGTTATAACACGATATTAACAGGGCACAAAAAAAAAAAAAAAAAATAACAAAAAAGTAAAATAACAAAAAAAATATAGTAAACATAGAAAACGACAGTATTACGATATTTGTTTGACGCGAACACCTTAAAATGAGAGTAAAATTAGAAACAAAAATTTTCTGTAAGGAGACAGTCTCGCCAACAATATATACTTAGAGAACGACATTAACTAGATAAAATGACGAAATCACAGTATTCTTCCGAAGTTCAAACCACATTTAAAAAAACCACATAAACTCAAAAACGACAACATCTCATTTAAAATGACAACAAATTTTGGAAATTGGAAATTCCAAAAACATACAAACGACAGGAACCCAACGACTTGTTTGGTATTTTAACTTAATTCCAACTAAATTATATTTTTTTAATCGCTAGATTTTTGACTTTTTCTGAAAGTCAATAAAATTTCAACCAATTCTAATTTAAAAAATTTAACTCCAATTCTCAAATGGAAGCTAAAATTTTAAAAGCTATTGAATAATAAAATTAGTTTATTTTAGAGAAAATGTAAAATACTTTAAAATAAAATTTGATTAAAGTGTATGCCTCTGAACATAACTGGCTTTATTAAAAAAAAAAAAAAAAAAAAAAGGAAAGTAAAGTCTAAAATTCGTAACTTTAGTTTTAGTGCGAGAAAAGATGATAAACCGAAGATATATAATTTGGAAATAAAACTTATTGTCGCTTTCAATTTGTTGTCGTATTTAGGTTCGTATAGCTTGTTTAAATTTAAGACTAATTTTGCACATACATACATATTAAGACATCTATATAATACTAACAATGCAAAATAAAGGAAAAAAAAAAATCATGTGACAGTGATTATATGATAATGACTGAACTATCACATAACTGGTGACGAAGCTGTCACATGACGGTAGTGGATAAACTATTCAAAATCACAAGAGCTATTAGCTTTTTATAGTAACAGGAAAAAAAAAAAAAAAAAAGGATAAAAATGGTATTTGATTAAGGAGTTCTTTCGATGATGGAAGGTGTAACCCTAAATTTTTAAGTTTATTTTTATATATTTTTTTAAGTCAATAAGACCCAATTGGGCCTGGGCCTGCCCCTGTTGGTTCATGTTTCTGTTTAGAGTTTTCACCACCACTCGACTCTCCTGCTTCACCTAGAACCCCTGCTTCTCTCTCTCTCTCTCTCTCTCTCTGCCCTCTTCTCTTCTCTTCTTTCTCTCTCCTCTGAAATTTGACTTCAAAGCAATTCATGTTGCCTCGCAAATCTGTGAAATGGGTTCTACTGTTTGTGTTGATTTTTGCGTCTGTGTTTGAATTATCCAGCTCCAAAGCTGATCCTCATTGGGCAGCTAAGAAGAGACGCATGAGAGAAAAAGTTCGCAAAATGTATGCCAATTTTAATTTCTCAATGTCCCACTTCATATTTTGTATTCCATTTCGTTAATTCTCAGTGTTTTCTGACTGGGTTTCTTTTAAGTTTGTTTCTTGTCTTTTTTGGAAATTTGGGTACCTATAATTCCCTGATCATCTGAGTTTTAGCTAGAGTTTTTGCTGTTTTTTATTACTTGTTCCTATAAAATTTTGTATCCCTTTAATCTCATTGGGGTGTGAAGTAAATTTGTGGTCTTTTTCCTTTGCCTGGTCTGTATGCTGATTTGATTGCACTTTTTTAAACATTTATATATATATATATATGTATAATTTTCTCGTTGTACGAAGGCAGGATATTTTGTTGGCAAGTTTGATGCTTTCACGTTTTGGTTAATGAAAAACTGGCTTTTGTGTGAAGGTTGAAACTTTCCAACGTTTCACACTCGGATCGTTGGGAAAAATTGTTCATTTGCAACAATTCGGTTTGGTAGAGTAGAACCGAGTGAGCTCTTTTTTCTAAGAAAGGAAACAATTGAAACTTTAAGGTCAAACTGCAATTTGAAGCCAAAAAAGTGCAACTAATACGAAACTATAATCTGATTATACGTTCTCGTGTGTTGGCATCTAATCGATATGGAAACCAATTGAACTCCATATGACATTGTCAATCATCTTTGTGAGAAAAATAATAATTTGATGAGACAATAACTGAAAATTTGTTTCTTGTCCTTTTAGGTTTTACCATGCATATGACAACTACATGAGCCACGCCTTTCCGGTTAGCAGGCCTTCCTTAATTTCTGTAATTAGTCGATGCAAATTATCGTTGTGTCATGTTATAACTTTGTTATTGGTTGCAGCATGATGAGCTAAAACCTCTCACTAAAACTTTCACCGATTCCCTTAGTGAGCTCGGAAATCTGAAGGTAAATATCTATCTAATCTTACCTTGGCTAATCACTAGATACTGTAAGGTGTGTAACTGTTCATCCTCTCAATTTCAGCTTGAACACCTGCCAAATGACTATAATGGATCCGCACTTTCACTAATTGAATCTTTGTCTAGGTACAAGATGATACTCGAAACATAAACATATTCAGTTCATGGATCAAGTTTATTATACTTGCTCCAATCTGCTGGCTGGATCACCAATCTGATGCAAAATTTTTCTTTTACAGCCTTGTAGTTATGGGCAACAATACGGAATTTGAAAGGGCAGTCCTTTGGCTGTCTGACAATCTAAAGTTCGATGTTGATGCAAGGATAAATCTTTTCGAGGTATCTAACAACAGAGCTTCTTATAGAGGCTTGGATCTGGTTGATCCCAAAGCTTCACTTAATTTTTCCTTAGATAGTTAAATCTGTGACAAGAATGGCGGCTTAGTTTATTTACGTGAATTGAACAAGCAATTTACAATTGAAGCGTTTAATTGAGCTCGTGTTTATTACTTGGATTTTTGGTTGTAGTGCAACATAAGAGTTCTTGGAGGACTTGTATCTGCTCATATGCTTGCAACTGATTCTACAAGCCGGTTGGTTAAAGGTGCTTATAAGAATCAGCTGCGTAGTTTGGCTGAAGATCTAGGGAAACGCTTCTTACCCGCTTTCAACACACCCACTGGTCTGCCATATGCATGGATTAACTTGAAGGTACCGTTGCTATTAATGATAGGCTTCGACATTTGTTATCCATCTTTCTGCCTGGGGACCTTAATGAGAAAATTCTGCACATGGTTGCAAATGTGGATCTATCAGTAAAACTCGATCGATTTTCTTAACTTACGTCACAAGCTATTTGGAGTTTAATGATTGTTGTTTTATGGATCTTAACCAATCAAATAGTGGGCATCCTCAAAGTGATGCTTTTGACATGTACATCGCACCAAAAGGCTCACTTTATGTGTTATTTGCATCATAGCTGATCTTTTCAAAGAATTCATCTCTCATTTTGCAAATGTATGAAATATTTTTTGTGGTTTTGTTTGTGAGAAGGATATATGACTCTCTCTGCATCAATGCGAAATTCTGTGGACAGTATGGAGTGATGGAGAACGAGACTACCGAAACAAGTACTTCAGGGTGTGGTGAGAGGCTTATCTTTTTCAGTATTTAGATGAGGCAATCCTAGGGTATGCTGTCCTGAGATCTTCTGCTTTTCCATCTGGATATAGGTTCTCTAATTCTTGAAATGGGAGCTTTGTCACGGTTGACTGGTGACCCCAGATATGAATCTGCTGCTTTACGTGCTCTTCGTAAGTTATGGAGTATGAGGAGTTCATTGAATTTATTTGGAACAACTCTGGATGTTGTAACTGGGGAATGGATTGAATATTCATCTGGAATTGGGGCTGGTACGTTTTATCCAGATAGTGACATTTGTTACGTAATTATATTTTAGATTTCAGGTCATGCTTCATGGGATAGCCAAATATATATCCCATTTTCACTTCAAATTAGTTAATATCTTGTCACAAAGTTGTCAACTAGGAAAGACCCATAGCAGACCAGAAAAAATGTCGTTTTGCATTAGAATTTCATTTTGTAGGTGTAATGATCTTGGCTTCCATTACTTAAGTTTTCAACCCGAAGTTTATGACGTGGTGTAATTTTGTCTCATAGGGGTTGATTCATTTTATGAGTATCTATTCAAGGCTCACATCATTTTCGGAAAAGAAGAGTTTTGGAGAATGTTTCACTCTTCGTATGTTGCTGTACAGAAATATTTTAGACATGGGTCATGGTACCATATTAATTTCTAGCTCTTCTCAATATTATTCTCATTTCCTCTGCAATCTTATAAAAGTGTTTATTGATGTAAATCTTGTGACAACAAATTAGGTACCACGAAGCAGATATGAGGACTGGAAAAGCAACTTATTGGCAGCTTACAAGCCTCCAAGCATTTTGGCCTGGTCTACAGGCAAGTTACAAAAGACATGTTCATTTAGAAAGTTACGGTTTCCTCTGATCTTACAATACCAAATGTGGTCATCAGGTTCTTGTTGGAGATATTGCAGCAGCAAATTCCTCGCATCGTGAGTTTTTCTATGTGTGGGAGAAGTATGGAGTTATACCAGAGAGGTAGCCTGCCTTGCTATTGTTTTTTGTTGTGAGCTTCACTATTTAATATACCATAGCGGCTATTGGCTTGGTTTCTCTTACTTTCCTTTGGAGTAACATTTTCCCTTGGGAAAAGAAGGAATCCTAATATGACTTGTAAAAGCGTACAGGTACTTGTTGGACCATCAAATGTTACATCCTACCGAGAAGTATTATCCACTGCGCCCTGAACTGGCCGAATCAACATTCTACTTATATCAAGCAACCAAAGGTCCTTTTTTTTTTTAAATTTAATTGTACTATTATTTTGGCTAATAATTTAGTAGTTGTGTTATGAGATATAGGCATTGAGATAGATAATGCGGTTAGAGACGAGGATAAAAATCTAGTGTATATGCTGTCCGTTTCAGCCATGTGAGACGGAAGTTCCTTGTTTTAAAGGCATTGTAGCAACCAAGTTGATAGAGAGACATTAGCTTCATAATTGTTTATAACATTTTTAAAGCCATTTCTACGTCAATGAGCATTTACATCATTGTCTGACTGATATCTCGCTCCGTTTTGCTTTTTAATCAGATCCATGGTACATAGAGGTGGGAGAAACAATAGTGAACTCTCTTAATGCATACACAAAAGTCGACGGAGGTTTTGCTAGCATTAGAGATGTCACAACCATGCAGTTGGAAGATCATCAACATAGTTTCTTCCTTGCTGAAACGTAGGCATTGTCTTTTACCCTTACAATATGCAAAAATCTTAACTCAGCCTCACGCGTTTATCGGGAATGATATATATGTATATATTTTTTTACCCTGTAGGTGCAAGTATCTATTTCTTCTTTTCGACGATTCATTTCTGGTTGATCAGAACTATATTTTCACTACTGAGGGTCACCCTCTTCCCGTGTTAAGTGCTTGGCACGATCGACTTCCAGAGGCCTATATTCCAACTAACTGGAGTTTTGTCAAGGTTCTGCCTCACAAATCGGCTCACACCGCTTTGCTAATTCATGCCTGTCTGTCTGAATTCTGACGTTAAAGTTAGAGACGTTTTTTTGACAAAATGAAAGGTTTAATTTTGCAGAAGGAAAGACAAGTACGGCAAGCGAGTTCGATGTCTTTGCAAGTATGTCCGGCAACCACATGGAACACGGGAGAACACAAAGGCCAATGGATTGAGAGCGCTTGCCATGTCCCCGATGTGCGTAGTGACCATAGATGTATAGCCAACGAAGACTGCGGAATCGACTCAACCACTTGTAGAAGAAGATCATGTAGCATAGCTGGTTTTTGTGGGCTATGGCTGTTCATATAATACCTTCAATAGATCCAGAGATTCTTTTTGAGACAAAAGGAATAAACGAGACAACATGACACGGGAGGATTGTAACTGGCACACACACACACACACACGTATATATAATCTCTCACCATTCATTAGTTGGGGTTGGGTAACTAGAAAGTGGACAAAGTGGATTGGAATATATAATAGATATGTATCAAAAGCTCATCACGGTAGTGCAGTTTGTTCTTTTTCCACATCAGGATAATGGGGATTTGTGATTGTAGCATCACCTTTTGTTTTATGTTTTTGTTGTTGCGATTTTTTTTTTTTCTTGGTTTTACTTTAGAAAATAATATTTCACTGTCACCACAAAAACGGCTTATTTGTGTAAAAACTATATGCTCGTCTGCAAGTGTTTTGGGATAATTTTGTTTAGAATGTGAAATAGAAACGTGAACGTTTTGAAAATGATATTTAGATAGATTTTGAAATTGTGATTGATAATGTTTTTTGAGAAATTGGTCTGAGTATAATAAAAAATTAAATTGTATTTGTGTATGTTTCTGAAAATATTTATTCAGTATATAAGTCTTAAAAACTGAAGAATGGAAATAGAAAAACAATTTTATATCATTTTCTTATTTCAAATTTATGTCATCTTATTTTGTGCAAAATAAATACTATTTCAAAATTATTGTCAAAACATTTTTATTAGAAACCATGGAATTTCTTTTTAAAACAATGTCAAACGGACCTATGTACTCTTCATATATTTATTTGATATGATTTTTATCCGACATGTTAACGATGAGAAACATACATCAACCATCAGGTCTTTTTCTGAAAAACATTTTTTTTTTTCTGGAATCTAATGATGACTTGGCAAATGTAATACTGATGACAGTTCTATCTCTGACAAGACCATATGTTTCTTTTAACAAGACCTGAATTTCCCAAAAAAAAAAAAAAAAAAAAAAAAAAAAAAAACTTTTATTATCAAGATTCTCAGTATGGTCAACAAGAGCTCAATTTGCGCACGCAACTTTTACCACAGTACTTTACCTCAGAACTAGGTTATTGACTCCAAATTAAAGAGGCCAAACTATGAGTCAGAGCAAGTAATGCTAGCAGACAGTGAGGCAACAGTGGTAAATATGAACTGAATCACTAGTACAACTACTGCATTGTCGTATCATTTTGTTTTTTTTGGGGGGGGGGGGGGTGGGGAAGACCGGGTGATTTTTTATTTATTTAATTTAATAAATGATCTAATTTCTTATTTTAAAAAATAATTATTTTTATTTTTTAAATTTAATTAATTAATAATTAATTATGAAATTTAATGATCGATTAAAAATTAATGATTTACGTTATAATTAATCAATGATTGATAATAAATCAATCACTAATTAATAATTTAAAATAATTGATTAATTATTTAAAAAAAAATTTAATTAATTTTTTTAAAAATTTCGATTATTCATTAAAAAATTTCTTAAAAAAAACTATTAGTTATAAATCTTGAACAATACGTCTTATTAATATTTAGGAATCGTGGAAACCCGATTCATTTTCTCTTGGTTTTAAAACGATTTGTAAAACAAAAGGAACACATACAACATTTCTGAAAACATTAGTTGGAACGCAATACTTAGTTGGAACTATCTAACGAATCGAATATCTCAGAACTTTTATGGTACCATTGTTGGATTACAGTTCATTATAATTTCTTAGCTGTCTGCAAGAAAAAAGTACAACCATTAATGGTTGGGAATCCTGGGCTAGAATTATATGATGAACCTTCTTATTTTGGACCTCTCAATTATCATTGCTGTGAATGGATGAAATACCTACTAATACTAAAAATGAGAAGAAAAAAAAAATTCCTCTGAAAACGAGATATTTGTGTTAGCTTGTGTGTCCAACACTTTCTTCGGTGTATTGTATTGAAGCTCAATGCTGGAAAAATCCACCAAATGAAATCAAATCAAGTAGTTTTGACAACTACCCAAATATTTTTTGGTAAAGATATTACATGCATTTTTTTGGTGCTTTTGCCATTTAATTATGACTCAACAAGCTTTTAATTCTTACGATTACTTCTTGAAGTAAACAAAATTTTGCATATGCTCACAGATTCATAAATGATGTATGCTCATATACACGTGACATGATATGTTCTGATCATCATCTGAAATTTTAATATCTATCATTAAAATAGTAGTTAACGTTATATGTATTATAAATGTATTTCTATCCAAATTTTAAGACCGAAAAAAGGCATTACATGATGGTTGGCATTACTCACAAGGTGGTTGTCCCCACTATAGGTTTAAAGTGTGATTACAACACAAGTAAAAAGACTGAAACACTTTCAGTGATTAGTAAATAAGCATTAATGAAAACTCCTATATAATCTTGCAGTGCCAACTTTTAATAACGTATGGTAGTCTAGTTGGCTTCTCTCACTTTGTAGTTTCCGGGGTTTGGTAAAACATGGCATTTCGTGCTTTTCTTCTGTTGGGGTTTCTCCTGCTCTTCTTAAGTGAGGCACGAAATATTTTCATTTGTTTTTCAATGGATTTTTTTGGAACTTTTTTTTAGTGTTATATATATATATATATACCCAAAAGAACATGGAGAGGAGAGAAAAGAAAAGAACATTTCCATTTTTTTGGCCCCTTTTGATTCAATATATAATGGGATCTATGCATTCAAATGCAGGTGTCATCTGATCTCAAGGTAGAAGAAGTACCTCATCTTGGCCAGGTAGCAAAGAAAATCATTTTATCCTTATCTTTTTTTCTCTTTTTTATTTTTTTTATTTTTTGAATTTTTGATTTTGAATTTTTTTTTAAATTTTTGGTATTTATTTGTTTGCATTGTTGTGAAATTTGCTCTCTCTTTGTTGTGGGGTGTTCTGCAGCTTATTGTTAAAGCTGGAAACAGAAGGCTCATGCAAGACATAGGTAGGTCTATTTTTGTCCTTTTTTATTTTTTTTAATCTAATT
This sequence comes from Ficus carica, assembly GCA_009761775.1. Classification (NCBI taxonomy): domain Eukaryota; kingdom Viridiplantae; phylum Streptophyta; class Magnoliopsida; order Rosales; family Moraceae; genus Ficus; species Ficus carica. The sequence continues at coordinate 5,632,149 of CM019744.1, read as the reverse complement.
TATTATTATTATTATTTCACATTTCTTGTGTAATGCACAAAACAAACTCTATACCTACCCAATGAGCATTTTAATTCATTTACAAATTGTATAGGTAAAGGGAGTGTTGTTTTGCTAGCTTGTACAATTTTCCATGTTGTTTTTTCCATTTTACAAAGCCATAACTTGTTTCATTCATTATTTTTATTTAAGGACAAGGAAAGAAAAAAAAGATGATTTTTCAAATTGGAAAAAAAAAAAAACATGGAAAATTGTATTGACGTGAAGGTTGAAAAGCAAGGCTAAATAAACACTAGTCAATGAGCAGTAATATAAACAAACACAATAATATGCAAACAAGTGGAGTCTAAATTATATTATAACAATTTAAAATATCAAAGACTACTAAGGTGGCATTTAGTTCATAGGTTTGAACCGAAAATATTGATTTAAATTCAAATTTTATAAGAAAAAACATTGTAGAAAAAATTTGAAATGTAGTTAAAACCCACGAAACAAACTGCACCCAAGTGTAATGTTGTGGTAGCTAGCACATTCTGTTTGTCAATACTTAAAACATTGAATTTGTGCACAAACTAAGTTGTTATTGTCTTGAATTAGATTGTGGAGGGTTGTGCAAGGAGAGGTGCAGCCTGCATTCTAGGCCGAACCTGTGCCACAGGGCGTGCGGCACGTGCTGCGCCAAGTGCAAGTGCGTGCCGCCGGGTACTTCCGGCAACAGGGAAGTGTGCGGAAGTGCTACACCGACATGACCACCCACCGCAACGAAACCAAGTGTCCTTAGCCCCAACAACAACTCAGGTCCTTGATGGGTGAGAAGAAATTTTAGAGTTGGGCTATTTTCTCTTCACTTTGTTGTTCTGTTTGAACTCTGGTCTTGACTAGTGGGGCAAACTTTACTTTTGATGTACTATTTGTGTTCCTTTTTATTTTTTTGGGCAAGAAATGTGTTTTGGGTGATATTATGTGTAACCAATATGATCTGTTTAAGTCAGTGGTTAGTTGAACTTTTGTGTTTCTACATAGTGCATATTGAAGCAAAATAAATAATATATATGAGAGACAAATAGAGAAAAGATAGAGATAAATACGTTTTAAGGGTGGTCGGTCGGTTCGGTTCAATCTAAACGAGGTTGTTCGGACCGTTCTAATGTGACACCGATCACATCAGTTTTTCACAGATGATTACTTCGGTTGAAACTTGAAAACAAACAAGGTCGGCTCTTCGGTTTTCTAGAACGGTTTAAACAAAATGTCAATGTGACAACACGTTGCATTGAATTTTAAAACGTGATTGGCTTCACTATTTCTAGTTTTCTTACAAGAAAACAAACTTCTATATTGGTATAATCACTAGTTGTACGATTGCTAACACAGAGTTATACTAGTTCGACCAGTTAAGGAATCTGACCCAAATTCATCTAATTATTCTCTATTACTCCGGATAATCTTTGGAGGGGAAGGGCACAAAATTGGGTTCCATCTTTGAGCTTATCACTTTGATGCACATTCTTTTTATAGATGGCAAAATTTACTTGGTTATCACCAAAACAATTGGATGCATTCAGGGGTGGAAGTCAGAAACATACTCCAATAGAGGTGTACACCAAAAAAAAAATTTCAAGATAAAATAAATTTTAGTGGGACTATGAAAAAAAATTTAATTTTAGTGAGTTTATGTGAGAATTTATAGTTTTAATCAGGGCAAAGTAGTAAAATTGTTAACATATAATTAATTTTAGTAGAGATAATGTGAAAATTATTTTATTTTTAGTGGGGGGAAAATATGGATTATATGAAAATTTTTTATTTTTAATGGGGGGAAAATTGTAAAAGTTAAAATATTTTTGAGGTAAATTTAGAAGAAAAAAATTTCCGGTAGGGGCTAAAGCCCCCACTAACCCCACCCTATCTCCATTGCTGGATGCATTGTCAATTTTTTATTTTTTTTCAACCAATGGATATTCGAGACGATAGTCCGACTAATCTTATAAGATCTATACACTGAATTCTCGGAAGTTTCGTTTTATATATCAAGATAAATTACTAGTGTTCTTATCAAAAGACATCTTAAAAAGAGATTGCACCCAAAAAGATTTGAACCATCCATCTGAAAGAGCAAAATTCAAATCACGAGCTCTCCAGCCACTTGAGCCACCCTATGAGATTAATGAAACCTGTCATTTTGTGTCAGTTCGTATGTCTAAATCTAATAATGCTTCTCTTTAATCATAAGTAGGAAACCACTTTCTGTATTTGCAAAACAATGAAGGGCCAATAAAATAATGTAGTGGGGTTTCTTTTAAGACATTAAGATTGTCTAAAGCTTTCAAATTGCATGATGAACGGTGACCACAAACTTGGTTAAATATGCGGTGGATATGAACTTCAGAAGTTGTGAGTTGTTCCGTGTGGACACATTACTTAAAGGCTTATGTATGGGCCAGACATGTCTTTCTTTACCAGAACTTGTTTAGACGTTCATTAAATGCCTTGTGATTAGGAATGACAATTTGGGTCACATGTCATGTTTTGATCGTTTGTATTTTAATTTGATTTAATCTGAAACCGATCCATGACACAAAAATATTTGAAAATTGTGACACAAATACGACACGATCACTTGAAAGATTGACACGTCACGGCTCGAAAATGATTCACTCTAAATTGACCCGTGAACTTGTAATTGACATGAAATAATGTATTTTTCTTGATTTTTTTTTCCACCTTTTAAATTTTTTTTTTAGAAACAAACTAAAATTTCACAACTTACTAATATCCATCAAATTTAAGCAAATAAGAGGTACTGAAAATGAGAAAAACTATCATAAGATTATAAAGTCATAACAAAAGTCACATCAAATTAACACTTTCAAAAAATTATGTGTTGTATTAGTATTTGTTGTGCCAACCCGAATTTGATTTTTTTTTTAAGTGTCAATTTATAATCGATCTAAAAATTGACTCGTATCATTTTTTCCCAATACTAATCTATGAATTTATATCATTTTCGAGTCGTATTGTCATATCGTGATCCAAATTTTGGATTCTTTGATTTATTATTTGGTGCGAAAAAATATATCACTTTTATTGGTACGATATAGTTTCAATCGTCAGATTTTATTTAAGTTTTGATAACGTCAAATTATTTTTTAGAAATTCAAATTCTACTCTTACAATTGAAAATGGAGACATCAAATAAAAAAGGGAAATACATTTATAAAATACCTCTTACGATCAAATATACAAAATTGCGCTCCTATTTATATGTGTCTATCAATCGTTGAGTGAACTTCTATTTTCATTTTTTGACTACGGTTGGTCTGAATTTTAGATTGGGAATAAGACCCTTTTCATTATATAATAAAATAATCTAATTCTTTTGCATCTGTTTTAAAAGTTTAAGTGCCTGTTTGGCACGGCAGTTAGAGCTAATGTTTTTTCATTTCATTTCGAACCAAGTGCGTTTGGTTCCCAGTCCAGTTCGAGCCTCCCTCTGCTCGGTGAACAGTGAACCCAAATGGGTTTACTGTTAATTCTGTCGTCCCTGCCATCTCTGCCCTTCACGCGTGCCTCCCTGCCTCCCTCTGCTCCGTTTTCTTCCCTTTCGGCTTCCTCCCCAGCGGCACCCATGCGGGGCTGTCAGATTCGCTGCTACGGCTGACCACCAAACCAGCTGGTGAGCTGAAACGGTTCAGGAGCCCCGTTCACCTCTCGTCCTTGCTCTGACCCAGGTAAGCTTAAATCCAAACTAACCCGCCTTAGCCCATGAAATCCGTGAATCAGATGCGTCGCCTGTGGGGAGGAAGAACCGACGCCGAACCCCTAGGACGATCACCCATTTTTTCCAAGTTAGGCGAGCTTCTCGGCAACCCATTAAATCGTGCCCTATTCCGACTTCTTCCCCTGTGTACTCGTCGTCGGGTTCGATTCACTAACCCAAGTATGCGCTAAGTACCCTCTTTCCCATCCTCGATCTTGTTTACTGCAAAAATTAGTTTGAACCTCTCCAATACCGGGTTCCGGTTGAGTTCTTTGGTTGATTTTGGCAGATTCGGTCGTTTGTTTTATGTTGATTAATTTTTTCCCAAATGAGGTTTTTGATGCCATGTTCTTTGATCATTTCGCATATTGGTTTATACTTGGGTGACTCTATTACCGTGTGTGTTGATCTCAATTTGGTATTTCAATCCTCGAATTTCTTTGCATCCTTTTTGGGTTGAAATGGTGCATCTGTTACAGGCGTTCGGTAGCAATGTTTGTGGACACATTGTGGTTTGTGCAGGTTTTGGACAAGGTTTGAGGTACCAAACCTTGCAGATTGTGAATATTTGCTACTGTGATTTGAGTATGTGGTTTGTGTGAGGTTTGGGATTCGGGTTTCAGTGGTTTTGATAAATGCGGGTGCGTTGTGGATTGTGAATATCTGCGACTGTGATTTGAAATTGTGGTTTGTGTGTGGCTTCTGGCTTCGGGTTTCAGTGGTTTTTGAGAAATGCGATGCGTTGTGGCTTGGTTGGAGGTTTTCAAAATGTGGTTTGTGTGTGGGTTTTGCCTTTCCTAATGTATTAGCTTGTGGGGCGGGGTTTCAGTGGTTTTCAGATTGGGGGGCGGGTTTTTGCTTGGTTTGGAGTCTCCAACCTTTCCTAATGTATTAGTTGTTTAGTGTGATTTCAAAATGTGGTTTGTGTGTGGGTTTTGCCTTCGGGTTGGTACGCAACGGTGCCAACCACGTTTTTAAGTTTGCAAATTCGTATTTGAGAGTATAGCTATGTGTTTTCGCTTGGTTGGAGGCTCCAAACCGTCCCCGTTGGTTTTTTTTTCCTTGTTTGATTCTTAAATGGGGTTTGCCTCGTTTCTATTTCGCTTTGTTTGAGGAACCAAACCAATGCTATGGGATATTTTTATTAATAAGTTAAAATATGTGTTTTGTAGGTGCGATTTCACTTGGTTTAATTATTACTTTCAGTTGGTGTTTTACATCGCGTTTAACGTTCATCTAAATCCCGTCTTGGCGATGATGTATACAACAAATCCAATATTCGGTATTATAATCTGACTGGTGAGTTAATGAACCGATGAATATCGTTAGATACCGGTATGCAATCACATGTTGGCTGTTATGGGGCTTAATCGTATGGTATGCTCCTTCTGTAGTTGACTAACCCCGGGCCCAGTGCTTATATGCCATGGTATCTACATATGACTCCGTTCATTGACATGCCTCAGATTATTTTTGTCGACAAATTTATACTGAGCCAACCCCTCCTCTGCCTCCTTTTATTTAGTTATGTTTTATTGTTGTTTTTTTTTTTCTCCCGCGTTCTTAAGGAAATGCCTCGGAAAGCGACGGGTGAGTCATACCAGTGGGATCATGCGAGGAAACAGTATATTCCTTGAAAAGCTTGATTACTACGTGGCATGCAATTCCGGTAGACATCCTCCACTTGCAACGCTCGATAGCTGGGCCAAGGAATTTAACTCTGCGTATGGAGGTGTTTCTGCATACGGCTTAACATTACAGCAAAAGAAGGATAGAATGAAAAAAATATATAGTGGCTGGAAGGCGTTGCAATGTCGGACCGGACTAGGCTACGATCCGGTGACTGATCGAGTCATCTGCTCAGACGATGCATGGCAGAGTTTTATTCAAGTAATATAACATCCCACTACTAACTGTTATGGGGCTAATACTTTTCCTTTAGCCGTTATTATTTGTCATTTAAATTTACAAACCTGGTTTGGTTGCAGGTTCATAAAGATTGCAACCATCTCCGGTACGAGGGGCTACGAAACAAGGAGCTCTATTATAACATATTCGAGAAGAAGCATGCGGCTGGTGCCTCGGGATACGGATCAGTTTCGATGCCAGATGATAGTCCTGCGCCCGTCGACCTGGACCGCCTCACAAGACAACTCCGGCATCGGACCGATGACTGGAGATGACCCAGCAGACGTCGGGACTCGGAGGTGCAACAACAGAAGGGCCGGGGCCGCTGCGGGCCCGTCTTGATCTAGAGGCAGCTCTGGGAAGAGGAAACAGCGCGACGAGACGGATGAGATAACTTTCATGGCTATGCAGGAGATAGTCAGTCACTACCGTGGCCGATCAGAATCTGGCCCAAGTAATTCCCAATCAAGTCGCACGGATCACTTGCTGATGTGTATGACCACAATGACAGATATGGGTATTCCACCCAATCAGCGGGCTATGATGTGGCAATACTTCTCAGCTAATCCAACGCTCCAACGTACCTTTCACCAGCTGCCTGATATCGATAAGCGAGAAATAATTGCGCGATCGTTCTTCGTTCGCAGCCACCCCCGACCGATTGAGTTTCATTTTCGAATTTTTTTTTAACCATTTGTTTGACATTATTCTTATGATTTGATTGTGTTTATTTTTTCATCTCTGGAAATATTGTAACAAAACCTTTCGCACGTCGATGTTTTTAATAATTATTGCATATTAAGTAACGTTAAATATGACAGTAAAGGGAACAAATTTTCCTGACTTGTTCTAGAACAAAAATTTTGAATACCAGGCAGAACTCAAACTGTAGAGCATATATCAAGCTGTCGGAAACATGGATGAGCATAACTCCGCGTCCGAGCAGGAAAACCAGGGCGTTTACTCAGGAGATGAGAATAGCGACGATGACAGATATGCGGCGATAGCAGTTGTAGGGGTGACTCTCATTAGGCGTCGCAGGCGTCGGGACCCGCAACCAATGCATAATTCAAGCTTGACGGGCAGCATGCGGGCTGAAGAGATTTTAAATGGTCATCACGAAATATGTCAAGACCTGATAAGTATGAAATCGGAGACATTCAGATCACTCAGTGATCTATTACGACGACGGGAATTATTGAAGCCAACGCGTAACATGGACGTGAATGAGCAGTTGTTCATTTTTTTAACCATTTGCGCACAGGGCGTTACGAACCGACACACTTCTTACTTGTCCAGCATTCTGTAGAGACAACCTGTCGTTGGTTCTATACATTGCTGCAGGTTATATGTTCGTTAAGGACGAATTCATCAGACCGCCAGACTACACGGCTGTTCACAACCTTTGATTGAAGAGCACTCGTACAAATATCGACCATGGTTTGATGTACGTTTTTTATTGTTCCCCTCAAAATATTATTGCATGAAAGAATTGTTACAACTATTGGAATTCTTTATGATGGTACAAAGTATTTAAATTCACTCGTAATGATCCAGGGATGTATTGGGCTATAGATGGCACACATATCCATGTGTGCCACTGCGGATAATGCGGACGCATGGATAATCGGAAAGGCCAGCACTCACAGAATGTATTAGCGGCATGCTCATTCGACACATGAGATCACATTTATGTTGGCCGATACGAGGGATCCTGTCATGATTCCAGAATGTTAGACGAGGCAATAGCAGTCTAAATTCTAACGGTTTCCCAATACCGCCACAAGGTAAGCATAATTATTTACTTATAGTAGTATTTTAATATAATAAAGTTTTAATATATACACACACGTGTAACTCAAATGTTTATTGGAATTTTTGTAGGAAAATTTACTTGGCAGATTCGGGCTAACGCAAATAAGGACGGTTTCTTGAGCCCATTCGACGAGAGACGTACCATTTACCGGAATACCGAACACGTCGGGGCGGCCTACGCAACCTAGGGAAGTATTTAATTTACACACATGCATCTCTGCGGAACTGTATTGAGAGAACATTTGGTGTCTGGAAGGCACGATTTAAAATTCTTAAAGGCATCAACAGCTACCCCGATGGAAAAACAGAAAATGATCCCGGTGGCGTGTGCAGTTTTTGCATAATTTTATCAGGATGGTGCAGGTTGGAGATCCTTGTCTAGAAGAGTACGCGTCAGATGGTGTGCCTGTATATGGGAACGATGATGTGAATGACGATTACGTGCTTGATGACGGGATCGATGGGGCTGGCCCAGTACAAGCACGCAACAAGATGGCTCGAGGAGGGGTGCAATGAATCAGTTGCGAGACATGATGGCTGATAATATGTGGGTCAGATATCAATTATCTCCGTGGTATAAAACCACTTGAAAGCCTGTATAGTAGTATTTTGGGCTACATTAGGACTGTAAGTATTAATTTGTATTTTTAATAATGTAACACAATTTGGTGTTATTAATTGAGCGTATTTTAATTATTAAATTTTCCGTTGCTGGCACCTATAATAGACTGTTAAATTGGGTTCGAATTCGAGCCCAGTGCTTATTTTCAAGTTAGATGTAATTTTTGAAAAAGTTTATCCATTGGTTCGTTAGTTTGAGTTGAAATATTTTAGTTGTAATAGTAAATTTTTTTTAATTTTTAGAAAACACAAAAAAATTTTTGGGAAAAAACAAACTTTTTAGGAAGATGAAAAAAAAAAGTACAGTTTTAGTTGGAATGAGTTGATGAAGCAAACAAGTCAGGTTGTTGACTTTTCAAATAAAGGAAAAAATTGAGGTGGAAAAGTGAAGTTTAGTTGGAATTAGATAAGTTACAAAAAAAAAAAAAAAAATTAGAAAAAAGTTGTTAACTCTATTTCTTCACATCCAAACAGGGCCTTGTTTTTTTTAAAATTTTCAACTCAAACTTTTTTACCAAACACTCAACTCAAACTAAACTTCTTTTTCAAATATTTTACCCAACACTCTTCTTCTCATCTCAACTCAACTTAACTCAAACTCAACTCAAATATTTTAACTCCAACTGACGAACCAAACGGACCCTAAATTCATAACAGGATAGAAAGGACTGTACTTAATAACCAATTTTGCGTGTTTATTAATCAGAAATTGGATGAATAGAAATAAGTTAAAAAAAAAAAAGAAATTAAATTCCACATAATTAAGTTATAGAATTCTATTGAAGTATTAATTAATCCGTCAAGAATTTAATTTGCAATGGAAATTAATTCATAATCTACTGTTTATTATGTTATAGAATTAGAAGGATTTAGATTTAAAAAAAAAATTTTGCGATGACAAAAATGCAATTAAGTAAAGTAAAAACTGAATTAAATTAAGCATACATATGATAAAGAGGTTAGTTGGTTCCAATTTTCAAAGGAAAGGAATTTAATTATGTAAAGAGGAGGTGGGAGATAAGCCCCTTTTAAAGTAGCTTAAGTCCTCATTGTTTAGGTAGGTTCACTTTATTTAATTCCTAAATTTGAAAGTAATATTGGAGTTTAAAACAGGAATTTAATATGCTTTCCTAAAATTGGAATTACTAATTAAAAAACGTGTATAATGGAAGTGATCTGCTATGTAAATTATTCTCCTAATTTATTAAAAAGAACAAAATTTTAATAAAGATAACCTTTTTACCCGACCAAAACAAGGACTAATTGTGAATTTGTGAGACACCAGTAAATTCAAGCATCTTAAATTCAAGTTTCGTGTAGTTGTTTATTTAAAAACATTATGAGTTGATAGTTGCCTCCTTTATCCTTTAAAAATACAGAAAAAATTAGCAAATTTACGATAAAAACTATATTTTTACCTAATCGATATTTTTTATACTATTATTTCACTAGTTATTATATTAACTTTTTAAAATTCTGATAAAAATTTACATCACAAATTATATATAAAACTGTTAAAAAAATTAGTCTAATCTTATTTAAAATGACAATTCTTATTTGTAAAATAAAAATATAATTTGTAATATAATTTCCTAATTATAAGTATGTACTCTGCAGTCTACACCACAACAACCCAACAGTATCACCAACTTCCTTGCGAGTTAGGTGCCGTAATCATTTTCCTGTAAGAACAAATTGTACATTATTGTATACTACAAAAATTTGAAACAGAACCGTGTTTGGAATATTCTTGCATAATTATTACACCGTTCCAAAAAAGTGAATAAAAATAAATCAAACGACCTCAAAATATGGGTTTGATCAGGTCAAAAATCTATGCCTGTGGGACCCACGTATTGATGGCCATCACTATGATGGACCACCATACGACACGTTGAGTTTGATATCCATCCACAACAACACTCGTGGATGCATGTCAGACTGCACGTTACAAAAATAACCATGGACCCCACTCTGCCTGCCCTATCTATGACGTGGCACCTTCATCATATATACATATTTTATTTTTGGAGTTTCTACAATGACGTCTTTTACACCCATCCATGGGTCATTTTTTTTTGACCGTTAAATCTCATTTCAACGGTAAGATGATATATGTACACAAAATTTCTTGTGCATCATATTGCATCTGATTATGTCTTTAATTACCAACAAAAAAGGAAAAAAAAAAAAAAAAAACCAGGATTTTATTGTCTTCGAACGGGGACGGGAGGGGCGCGAGCCGGGGGGTTCAACGGAGTCGCCGCCAAGCAGGGGAGGAGGAGGGAGGCCTCGACAGCAAGCGGCTCCGTTGGCTTGCAGATCGCTAGCTCGTCGCGATTTCGGCAATAAAAAAAAAACCCCCCAGATTTGATTATGGCTTCGAACGGACGGGAGGGGGGGGTGAGTGGGCGGTCGACGGCGAGCAGGGGAGGAGGAGGGGGGCTCGACAGAAGCGGCTGACTTGCAGATCGGAGGCTGCAGATCGCAAACTCGTCGCGATTTCGGCAGTGGGCTTGTCGCGATCGGTGGTTGGGCGCTCGTCTCGTCGTGGAGGGCGTTTGTCGGCGCAATTGTGGGCTTGTCGCCTTCTCTCCATCCGATTTGTAGGATTTTCCTTTTTCTTCTCCGATGAGGACGGCGGCGCTGGCTGTGGTTGTGGCTCAACGTCGCAGGTCGGAGAGGAAGGCAGGGGCGGTGGGGGGTAGTGTGGAAGGGCTGCTGATGTTCGAAGCAGGGGCGACGATGCGGCGGTCGGAGTTGGGGAAGATGAATTTGGAAGAGGGGCTGCCGGTGGATGAATTTTTTTAATTATTCTTTTGAAATGTTTTGTAAAAACACAATCAGGTGTGGTTTGGTTTTATTATTCTTTTGGTACATCTTTTGGATCTCAACCATTTAAACCAATCCAACGGTAAAAAAAATTTACAAAAAAAATGACTCATTATAAAACCCCCCCCTTTTTTTTTTGACGATTTATTATATAACGTTATGAACTCGCATCACTAATCGTGCCATGAAATACCAATAATTGATGGTTATATTAGCCGTGAGATATAAGCTAATCTCGCGTAATCAAATAATGACAATATTCATGTTCTTGGTTTAGTGTTACTACGAGTTTAATACCCGTAAGTTACACGGGAATAAAGAAAAAAAATAAATAAATAAACTGAATATTATATGATAAAAATAGTTGGTTAAGATAAATATTATAATTATAATCAATATAATTCTTCTCAAGATCTCTCCAACAATGAAGATGCAAAATCAAATGACAATAGTACTAATAATAATAAAAATGAAAACAAAAGCAAAAAGAAAAAAATCTTCTGTAGTTATACTTATTTAAAGAAAAAAAATTAAACCAAAATAAAGTAGAAAAAAAAAAAAAGAACAAAAATCTTTAAACTCAAAAGAAATCGAAAAAACTAACCTTAACAAAACATAATAATAAAATAAAATATATAACTCATTTTCTTTTTTTTTACTGTTTTAAAAAAAATAAATTTTTTTATTAGGTTATATACATGCAAAAACTAAAAAAAATGATTTTCTAAAATTTAAAACAAACAAACAAACAAGAAAAAATTGCAATGCAGAATCCTTTAAAAAAAAAAAGGGTCTTTAAAAAAAATGAAAAACAAAAAAGACACACAAAAAAAAATCAGAAATAAAAATAAAAAATTTAAAGTAAAAAATTGTTTTAAAAATCAAAAAGGTAAAGTGAGCAAAAACACAATACAACAATATATCAGAATCTAATGTCTAAAATTTAGCGTAAAAAAAAGGTAAAATATGTGAGGACAAAACCGTCATTCCACTGTAGATAAGCCAAAATCAGGTACATAGGATAGGAGTAAAATCGGCAGGTTAATGTAGAAAAAGCAGATACTGTGCATTACCGTAAAAAAAAAGAACCGTATAGCAAAGCAACAAAAATTAAAAAAAAAAACAAAAATCATTGTTTATCAAACAGTGAAATATTACATTTTTTTACTATAGAAAAGTAGCAAAAATAATAATAAAAAAAAACAACTGTAGTAAAACAACAAAAGTTAAAAAAAAAAACTATTTACTGAGTAATAAAGCAAAACAGTAAAAGTTAAAAAAAAATAATAATAACATAACAAAACACCAAAAGTAAAAAAAAAAAAAAAAAAAAATACACGACAACAACAAAGTAAAAAAAAAAGGAAAAAAAAAATAAAAAAAAAAACAACAGCAGCAAACGTTACAATAAAAAAAAGTAAAAAAAAAAAACAACAACAATAGCAAAAGTAAAAAAAGAAAAAAAAAAAAAAAAAACACAGAAGTAGAAAAAAAAAAGTTCATTAAACAATATTTTTTACTGTTCATTGAACAGTGAATGACACGGAACAGTGCAGAACAACCTAGGAGGATAAAATGGACATTTCACTGTGCGGGTCCAAAAAAAAAGAAACAGAAGGGCAAAACCGTAATTTCACTGTGCGGACTGTGTATTCCTACTGCTAAAACCTGCGAGAGGGGAAAAAAAAATACTGTTTATTACTGTTGAAATAACAGTAAAAATCATGTTTCTTATAGTATTATAGTATAATGTCAACTAGTCAGATGTATATACGTGGCAGTGTATCTATAGATCTATATAGATATAGGGAAATGTTGGAATATATGATATGATATGTTCCTGCAAATTTCACGCGATTAGAGTAGGGTTTTTTTTTTTTTTTTTCTCCGGAAGTGATTAGTGTAGTGTTAAAAGGCATTATGCATGCGTTTTGTCTGCTGATACAGCTTAACACTATGCTTACTTTTTTTTTTTTTTTTTCGGGCTAGAAACAGCACATATGTTTACGTGACGAATAAAAAGAAAATATTGCACTAAACATCAGTAGTGATAATATAGATATCGTAAATTTTATTATTATTTTTATCTCTCTCAATCTCAACATCAAAGTTTATATCATGTCTAATTTTAAAAGTGATATTTCTTACCAGGACTGTGGATTATTGGTGAATTGGATAACTATGTGGTTAGTCTAATGAAAAATGGATTGTGTTTTTAGTAATATTTCACCCAGAGATGCAGGGAGTAAGGCCCCACGATGGGATTAAGCCCTTAATTTTTTTTCTAAGGATTATATGCAAAAATATCATAAATTTGACACTTTTTAATATTTATATCCGTCATAATATTAAAAGTGATAATTTTATCATTTCATTATATTAAAATTATCAATTTTAATGTTAGAGTGTGTAAATGATAAAGAAGTACTCAAAACATGGCTTTCCACCTAATTTTCTCATTTTTTTTTTCTTATTAAATTCTTCATGTGTTTTTTTTTTTTTTTTACTCAAATTATAAAAAGCTTTCTTAAAAAAAACTTTATATTATTTTTTCAAAAATTAAAAACTTACGGTTATCAACCTCCTCATTAAAATTCCTAGTTTCATCACTTGTTTCACCTGGTTTTTAAATGTTAGGTAAGCAGATGGTGTAAAGACAATGTGTAAAAATAAATAAAAAATAAAATAAAAAATAAAAGGGAGCAATTTTGGCGGTAGTCTATGAGGCAGTGAGGTTCACTTTTTATGTTTTCGAGGAATATATCGTGAAAATTATGATACAGATTCTTGCGTGATAAAAATCATATTCTTGTAATTAAAATCTCAGCACTATGTGATATATTGAAAAGAAACAAGAATATTCTCAATCGCTAAAGAAAATTGTCAACACTGTTAAATTTTGTTTAGATGTAAAAATATAATATGCCATACCATGTCTATAATATATGTATATATATTTGCTAAATTGAAAGGCAACTTAACTGAATTAGGAAAATGGACGCCATTATCAAAGCTTTTATATAATGGTAAATAAAACAATATCCTGAAAATTATCAAGAAAGAAAAACAATAATTTCAAATTTCAATGACTCGTACGTATTTATCTTATAAACCCGCACGCGCACACACATATATATATATATATATAATCACCATGCCCTAACTCCACCAAATACATAGGTAGAATTTGAATCCCTTTTCTAAGTAAAAGAAAAAAAAAATGTTACCCTGGCTAATAATTGCTAAATAAAAGTTATCGTAGCCAAAACTAAAACATGTATATATATTATGATTAAGAGTAGATATGGAAATTAAGGTCCTCTATATTCTCTCTTTTTTCTCGCCCTTATCTAGATTTTCTTCTAACTATTTCCAAATTAATTTTTAACCGAACATAGCCTAAGCCTAAATGCTCCATTAAGTTATGGTCGTTATACTTGAATTAATGATAAAGTTCATGATTATGTGCTTGATTGTATTATTGATAGTTGAAAACGTGGTTAACAACTTACTTATAAACAAAGAAATACGTCGATGAAAACAACAAAATTTTCGACCAATTTCTAATATTACTTATTGTATGTAAAAGAATATCAGATACAACAAGTTATTATACAACTTGCCGCTTGAACATAATGTCCGGCGGATCTTCTTTTAAAGAAATATATTTGAGTGGTAGGAAATTTTAAATTTGCATTTGGTTCATCAGTTGAAACTAAATTTTTTGAACTGGAGTCATTTAATTTTTTAAAAATTAATTAAAATTTTTATTGATTTAAGAAAACATTAAAAAATTTGAAAGTATTTCATTTTAACCAGTAAACCAAATTGGCATTAAGTTTCAATAATTCATTGAAAAGTATCCTCATTTCAAAACAAAATAAATAAACAGTCCGTTTAAAAAAAAAAAAAAACAAAAACATAACTTTACTTTTAATTAGAATATCAATGTTCCATGTCTAATCGATATCTATCGAACATTTTTATTTTTTAACACGACCTTGCACCTAGTTAGGTTTGTTGTTTGTATTATATCAACGAGGAAAACAACCAAACCTGAGAAATGACTTTAAAGATCCTCTAGATTTTTATGTTTTTCCAACGTGACGATGGGTATCAATGGTAAATTACAATTATCAATTCTCCTCTAATTAAAAACTATAGTCAAAAGACAACATGGGTTTGAAAGCTACAATTAAACAAAAGAGGTGAAAAATATAATAATAATATTCTAGAGATTAATATTGTACATGTTGGTGTACTTTCAGTCAGAGTGATGTACCAAAAGGAAGATTCGTGGAAGTAGAGGGATTAATATCTTTTGATTTTCTTTCTTTTGTATCATCGATTCTTGCATAGTTATAATATTAAAGGGACAATGACAAGTATCATTTTTATAAAAAAAAAATATATTTAAAAGTGCAACGTAATGTCGCGGATAAGTATTAATGACATATTATCCTTTTTCCTCTCAAATTTTAGGCTTTATCGAATTTTAATTTATAACACTTTTTTTCTCCAATTTTTTAAAAATTCACAGATTTCCTCTCTTAATTAAATTTTGAAGAAAAAAACACACATAACACTCATTAAAAGTATGAATTTCGGATATTAATGTGAAATGCTTATTATTTAGTTAAAAATAGTAAATATTAGGGTTGATGGTCATTTTTTTCCTACCTCTCTCTTATCGATAATTTTGTAATTTCACATTTAATAAGGATAATAAGTGTTAGAAATGCTGTCAATATATATACTTAATACTCAAAACTCATGCTTCAATGATTGTTATGTTTATTTTTTTGTTAAAATTTAATTGAGGGGGGAGATTCGCCAAATTTTCCAAGGTTCAGGGGAAAAAAATATTGTAAATTGAAGTTCGGAGAGTATTTGTGATAAAGCCTAAAGTTCAGAAAAAAATATAATTTGTCATAAATATAAGTTCATTGTAATTTTATACTTGATTAAAAAAATATGAAGAATTTGAATATTTCCATTCAAGTTTTAAAAAAAAATAGAATGAGAAGAACTCGATCTTCCATTTGGTTTAAATTATAAAGTGATAGGATTATTTAAAAGCTCTATTTATAATGGTAAAAGGGATAATGTTAATTTACACATATTTAGAATTAGTTGTCGTAAAGAGAATGTTAATTAATGCAATTTTCCCTTTGGATGTCTCTTACGTAATGAGATAGTGAGGTATACTGAACAAGAGGGTGAGAAAAAGATAAGTCAAGAAATTAGTTATCGAAATTTTGAACATGCAATAAGCTGACCATAATAATATATATGTTTTATTATTATTATTATTATTATACTTGTAATTGTGTAACGTTTTGCTACAAATGAGATGCATAATATTCACTTATATGATAGTATATATATATCATATTGACAATAATTATTCTCTATCTCTATCTTTTTAATTAATTTAGAGTGGGAAACTCAAATTCTTTACCCTGTATGAAGTTAGATATGAAATTATTGTTACACTGTATCTATAATTACGATTATTCTCTTATAATCACTACAGTAACATGTTAATGTGTCAAAAAATTGGTAAGATAATCGTAAACTAAAAGTAATTAATGTTTAATGTACTCAAACTAGTTTGTCGTTTACTCTCAAAAAATTAATTATGGATCATATACTTTAATTAAAACTTTAATACAGCAAATTTATTCAAACTTTCATCATTGATAAGTTGATCAACAACTAGGTTTCCTTTCAAACAAAAAGAAAAAGAAAAAAAAGGACCAAAGTAGTAGTGGCCACTTTCCTAAAAGAATAAAAGATCAAGAAAAGGGGTGGTCTTCTTTTTTTTTTTTTTTTTTTTTTTTTTTTTACATGTGGTTCAGTTCGTTCTTCTTTTGAAGAAAGTGGCTGTTGATTTCCTTATATTGGAATCTCGTGCGTGGTGTGTGTGTTTGTCACGTCAGTTAGATTAATAACTCACCTCCTTCTAAATCTTCATCTTTTTGAAAACAAAAACAAAAAAACAAAAAAAAAAACCATCACCTTCACATTATTCCTCGTTCCAAAGTTTTTCTTTTCCCCATTTTTTTCCAATGTATTCAAAACCTTTTGCTTTAAAAAAGTTGGCCATGTGTGCCTCGTGAATAATAATATATATGCATTGTTTAGAAAAATGTAGCCAAAATTTAGGATATTACAATAATTTACGATACTGGATCAATTATGTGGTAATGATTGTTTCTATCCTATAACAAGTTGTCTTAATAATTTAGCCAAAAAAAAAAAAAAAAAAAAAGAAGAAGAAGAAGACGAAGTTGTCTTTATAAAGTTTTCTATTATAGTTGTAATACCACTAATATACCTTTTTTAAAATTAAAAAAAAGAGTTTAATTAAGGACAGAGATTGGAATGTCCAGATAATTTTAGAGAGGTAAATGCCCTCCGGTAATATATGGATATCTCACGAAGTAGATTGTCCAAATCTCTGACCAACGTAGTGGTGACTACTTGAATCTAAACATTAAATGAGGAGAATGAGCGCTCTACACCACTTAATTACACTTGAAGCAAAGAACATAGGGTTTAGCATAATAATGCAGTTTTATTTAATTTTTTAACATCGAGATGCATGATTCAAATTCAACATTTTATGATGGAATTAGTGTGGTATAAGTAGTAATATTATTTTTAATTTCCTTCAAAGGAAATGCAAATATTTTGTTTTAAACAAGCTGGTTGTGCTAAGTGCGTCGAATATAAAAATAAAAAACAAAAATAGAAAACTCTTATAAAAGGTTTGAATAATCATGGATGAAAATTTCATCTTTCACTTTAAGTAAGATTAAAATGTTGATGCGACCTTGTAAGCATCCTATGTTTTAATTATTAATCTCCGACACAAATTATTCCCAAGTACTTTTTTATCCCTTGTCGAAGATTCTGAACTTAAGTGCGACTCTATTTTTTTTTTAATAATCATTAACAAATTATTTTGGTTGTTAGGTAGTGGCTAAGTGCATAAAATGGATTATTCCTTTCAAACAAGGAAATTATAATAAGAATTGTAATCAAGAAGAAGACGGATTTCACTCTTTTTTTAGTATCAAAAGCATTATAGTAGTAAGACTCGTGTGTCAAATCCCCCCATAAACTTTTCTTAACAATAACAGGACTTCAAATTTGAGCTTAGGAAAACCTTTTGACTTGGCCCCCCAAGTCCCTCATCTTATCCTTTTTCTTAAAAAAAAAAATGAAAAAAAAAATCTCACGCAAAAGGCCTACCTATAGATATAAAAGAAAATTTGATAAAAGAAATAATAGAAGTGTTAGCACTATAACCTCAAAAAGCGATCCAATAAATTACAAGATTAGTGGTGGTAGACCATATAAATATATAAAAACATTGTTTCTTAAAATTAACAATTACTATAACTATTATCGATTATACAATCATCACGTATGTTCATAATATATTAAAATATACTTAAGATAAATAAAACATATTCTTTACGTTTCATCATGCAATAAAATTTGCATTTGACTTTCCTTCCAAAAAAAAAAAAAAGCATTTGAGACGTCACACAAAAAATACATAATTACACTAAAATATTTAAAATAACTTCATTTGCCAAACTTTAAAAAAAAGTATAGATTTATATAATGCATATAATCTAATAATATGAAATTGGTGAACTTCAAAATGTATGTATAATTCTTAATAAAACTTAATTTTTGTTTCATGTTCATAAAATTTTTTGGATATGTTTAGGTCAAAAATAGGTACTAATTGAGAAAGTGTATAAATTCATATACATTAAAAGCAATCTGATAGTATTAAAATGTAAAAATTTAAAATACAAAGTATAATTTTTGAATACATAAAAGCAAAACATGATGTATAAAAACGTAGTATAAGAATATGGTATTTTTTTTTTTTTTCAAACGGCCATTTAGTGTTTGACTATTGATTGTCTACTACTACCAGACTATATCTCTAACACAGTGTGTTAGTATATGGTTTTACCAGTTTTACTGTCACTCAGACATTTTAATGGACACATCCCATTTTTCTAAAATGGAATGACAATTATTTTCATTTATGTACTTGAACTTTAAGGTAACTTTCACTTTGATCTCTTAACTTTAAAAACTCCTAGTTTGTCATCCAAACTTTGAATTTAACTCGAATTTTCCCATTTTATCAGAATTTCAGTTTAAAAATGATAGAAAAACATGTGAATTAGTCTTAACAAATTCATTTTGTTAGAATTTTGTCAAATACAAACGGAAAAAATAACATGACTGCATTTAAACCATTTTTCCCATTTGTTTTATCTGAAATTATGAAAATGAATAAAGTAAGATTTTAATTCAAAATTTAAAAATAAACGAGACGCCATAAAATTTAGGGACATAAATGAGAACAATTTTATTGTTCGGGGGGTTTTGGAAAAGTAGTTTTCAAAAGTAATTTTTTTTAATTTTCCTCCAATTTTACCATTCATTTTATCAAATCTTTTTTATTGAAAAAAACTTAAATTTAAAAATTCATAATTTTATTATTTTAAATCAAAATGTAATTATTCTTTTTTAAAAATTATATAGAATTTGATAAGAATAAAATAAGATCCATATTATAATTTTTTTTAAATAAAATTTAAAATTTTACACTTTTTCAAAACTTAACTTCATATACGATCTCCAAAATTATTTTCAAACGTCCCTGGAATAAGTCTGGTCACATTGAATATCTAGATTATTATTATTTTTTTTTGGCTTAGCGCGTTAAAAATGAAAATCACGTCTACATTACCAGATGTCACACGCAATCCCATGCTAAAAGCACTAGTTAGTAGAATTTAAGCAAAAGAAAAACACTAGTGCAACTGTGCACTTCCACCATAAACATTAAAAAAAAAAAAACTATTACATAGAATTTAACATGTGTTTGATGTTAAGATTTAAATATAATTTGATTTTAAATTGATTATATATTTATCGGGATTTTTAAATTATTTGGGTTAAAAATTTTAAAACTTGAAATGTGTTCGGAAAAAAAATCAATATTGAACTTATTTTATTTGTCTCGAAATCTATACAATTTTAAAAAATAATCTCATTTGAATTGTTTATGCAAAGTTAAAAACTTTTAAAATTTGAGTTATAAACAGTATAAATAAAGTTGAAGGAAAAAGAAAAAAAATTGTAATTATATAGCTTGGATTGTTAGTCCAAATACAGGCTTGGGAGTGGACCCCAGTTTTAGGCGTTCATTGGAGGAGACATTGAGAGCCGGTGTTAGAAGGTTGGAAAGGAGTGTGAGTGGGAAAGCGACGGTAAAAATAAACGTGAAAAAAAGTAGAGAAAAAAAAATATAGAAAAAAAAGGAATAAACGAGTATTGTTTCCTTAAAATTTTATGTAAAAAATTAGTCGTTTAAGGGTAAATAATAAAATTATAAACTTTTAATTTGAGTTTTTTTTAAACATTTGAAAAAGTAAACAGTAATATCCAAAGGAAAATACAAAAAATCTTTTTAGGGTGCGTTTAGACCACAGGTCCAAACCCATGGATTTTAACTCAATTTTTATCTTTTTTCCAAAAGTTTTTTATCTTTTCTGAAAAAGTACACATCAATCACTATTTAAATTTATCAATTTCAACTCAAACTCATACACCAAACAAACCCTTAGATTGTTTCAAAGTGTCCCCGAATAGGTCTTACTAGTCCGTAACGCGCTTTACCTGGCCCCACATGACACACCACACGGTACACGCGCACAACACTCTCTCTCTCTCTCTCTCTAAATGTTTGACACACAAATGAATACTCTAGCTTCCCTCACAAACAATCCTGAATCCTCCAACCCCTTTTTCCGCTAGCGCCCATATTTCTCACTTTCTGGGGAAAATCTTGTTTTGTTGGCAACCAAAATTTAAGGGGGCGAAAAAAAAAAAAAAAAAAAGAAGACAGAATCTAAAAAGGCCGAAAAAGAGATGTTGGGGGAAGTTTCACTGCGAAGAAGCATCCCGCACGCAAGCCAAATTCAGATAATAGCTTCATTTGACACACGCTACTCTCCACTCTTACACTTGGGCAATTCTTCATTTTTGTTTCTTTTTTCTCTCTCCTCTATTCTCTCTCTCTATATGTTATATATGTGTGTGTATGTATGTATGTATGTGTCGTAGTATGATTAAAAAGAGTGTTGATATCGTATCGTTTTCTGTGCCCACCACCGTATGTTGGTCCACTTGGAGGGTGTTGTGTTCTTGCCCACGATCATTACTGAAAACACAACTCTTGCAAATCTAAACTCTTTCTTCTTCTTGTCGTGGGTTTTGTTATGTTTCTCTGAGTTTTGATAATGTCGCAGAAGAGACATCCGGAAGATGGGAGAGTCCCTCGATCGGAAGGGACTAGTCCTGATGATAAGCGTAGAAAGATCTGCTTTCAAGAAGTAAGTTTTTTTTTTTTTTTTTTTTTTTGTGTGTGTGTGTGTGTGTTTTTTTTTTTATTTTTTTGTTATTTTTATAGAGTAATTATGTGGTGTGGAATTTGTTTTGGGTTGGTAAATAAACCGGGTTTTGTTTATGGTTGTGGATTTCTCGGGGCAAGTGGGTTGGTGGGGTTGGAGAGATTGGTTTTTTTTTTTTAATTTTTTAATGGGATTTTGCTTTCCTTAAAAAAAAAAAAAAAAGAAAAAAAAAAGGATTTTGCTGTTGGTGTAATTTGATTCAAATTCTTAAGCTGAAATGCTGATGTGGGTTTGCCTTTTTTTTTTTTTTTTTAAATTCTTGGAAGTAGTGCAAGTTGAACTTACTTTGTGAAATTTGAGTGCATTTGGTTTGGCATAATGGAAAATTTCGATGTTGGAATTGTTTCATCTGAATACCAAGGGGGTTATGTGATAGGTATTCTAGCTGGTGTTGAAAATGAACCTTTTTTTTTTTTTTTTTTTTTTTTTTTTTTTTTTGAGTTTTATACATTTCTTATTGACTCTCGATAGACCCCACTGTCACATTTTCTTTCTAACGAGTTTCCGATAATTTGCAGAGTCGTTATGGAGGCAATGCGGGTGCATTCGCTGGAGCGATGCCTGGAGCCTTGATCCGTCGAGTGGTGAGTGTATCTCCTTTGATGATGGGTTGATAATCCGTATACTCTCAAGTCGTAAGCCGAAAACCTTATGAAAATTCTTGGTGAATTAGTGATGAATAATGCTTGCTCGATCAAAAACAACAATGCGAATTTTGGATCTTTTAGAATTCTTTAAACTTGATACATAAATCAGTAATTAAATGAGCGTTGGAATTGTAAGATACCATCATGCTTTGCAGGGGTGCAGCTTAAATGCTTGGCAGCCCACTGTGTGTTCGACATGAACTCTGACCTGACATCAGGTATCCGTTCATCCACATGAGGCTGCTCTGTCTCTTCGAGTAGCCATTTTAACCATTAACGCCGCAATAGGCCGAATGTCTTACAAGCCATAGATCGCCACTTCATTAGACTTGCAGTTCGCATGGGAAACAAACCAAGATTACTTTAAGCCTGCCTGGAAAAGCTTAGAAGAACATATGACTACAAGCATATACTAAATCTATCTCAAGATGTCAACTTGTATAACAATGCACTGAGAATTGTTGAGCCTTTGATGATAAGACTTCAAATTTGTTTTCTTGCACCGCTCTAGTCCGGAAATCTTGTCAATCTTGGTTTCAATTAACTTCAGCTTAATAGGCTTGAAACTGACATAAGTTAAAGAAATGTGACGGACATTATTTCTATGGAAATCTTGTAATGGTTTTGTTCCTCTGCAACTACCTTTTACCTTTCCAGTTTATCATGTTACCATATGCTCTCCCTTTGGCATATCTGTAGGTGTTGGTTTCCCGCCCTCTGGCTATGCAACTCAGATAGTTTTTATGCGATTTTTGCAAATGAATTTGCATTTCAAATTTTGGTTCTAATCTCGGTGGTCTGTCAAATCTTGTGTGGATAGAAAAATGCATGCATCTTTTCCTGATCTATCTTCTCTCTTCTGAATAAGTATGAAGACGGGTTTGAGGTTTATTAACTGTTGCTAAACAGGTTCTTATTATTATTATTATTATTGTTATTATTTCAGGTTAAAGAGAAGTTGAGTCTGCCTTAAAAAAGCATTTGCACTATATGAAACAGTAAGAAATGATACTTCATCGATATTTTTCCGACTCTCTCCTCCCGCTGGGGTAGAAGTTGTCAAGTTGACTGCTTTATTATGTTTTTAAATAATATTTTTTACATTTCAGGAGTTGCATGAACGAGACTCATTCTTCGGAATCAAGAAGCTTAAAGCTACGGTTTTAACTAATCTATCTCTTCCAGTATTCACCGGAGCTCGAATTGAAGGAGAAGAATGTTCCAGTATACAAATAGCTTTAGTTGATTGTGGTACTGGAGAAATTGCTACATCTGGACCTGAATCCTTAGCTAAGGTGGAAGTTGTTGTTCTCGAGGGTGACTTTGATGGTGATGAGGCTGACAATTGGACGGTTGAGGAGTTCAAGAATAACATTGTAAGGGAGAGGGAAGGGAAAAAGCCACTTCTTACCGGAGAGGCAGTTCTGAATCTTAAAGATGGTGTAGGTATTGTGGGTGAGATTTCGTTCACTGATAACTCAAGTTGGACAAGGAGCCGTAGATTTAGGCTAGGGGCAAGAGTTTTGGATAATTTTGATGGAATTAAAATAAGGGAAGCAAAGACAGAGTCCTTCATTGTCAGGGATCACCGTGGAGAATGTAAGTGCGGGTTTATTATTTAATTTTTCACCATATCCAAGGTCATTCATTCCCTTTCTTGTTGGTGATATTTAGTTCTTTCCTCCGTTAACATGATGCAACCTCTCATTCTCATATCTTCCATAATGTTTTAAAAATCTTAGACCTGTTAATGAGAACGCTTTTACGAGTGAGATAAATGATTGCTCATTATAATTTCTGATTCTCATTGCAGTGTACAAGAAGCACCATCCTCCTTCTCTATCTGATGAAGTATGGAGATTAGAAAAGATTGCAAAGATGGAGCCTTCCATAACGTCTGAGCCGGGAAAGCATCCGTACCGTGAAGGACTTCCTTACCTTACTCTTTGTGGATCCTCCGAGACTCCGAAATGTAATTTCTAACTTTTGTTGCCTTAATCCTTTTCCTTACAAAAAAATTTCTGTCTTCAGAATGGTGTCAAATCTGTAGTCTAATACAGCAGAACAAATTATTGCTGTAGTGAACCTTAAAAGTTACATAAAGTTTTGTCCATGCCTCGAACTTAAGAACTTGCTTATTGGACATATGCAGATTCTAGGCACAGGTATGTCTGCCAAGATGTGGGAAGTCACTGTGGAGCATGCTCGGACATGTGTACTCGACAAGAGAATGTACTTGTACTGTCCTCCCAATTCGCAGCAGAAAACTGGGGTCGTCTTCAATGTTGTGGGGCAAGTGATGGGACTACTTTCAGAAGGCCAACACATTCCCATTGATAATCTATCTGAAACTGATAGGGTATTGTACTCGTCGACTTTGATCTTTTTTGCTTTTTGTTTGTCAAACGATCTGGTAACTTACCATCAAGTATCTCGTTCAGGCTGACGCCCACAACATGTTAATATCTGCATTCGAGCACTGGGGGGAAGTCGTGATATTCGACGACGAATTCTCTCTTGCAGGCAGCTCACCCACTTCACAAACGTGATTTACTCCTCGAGCTCACCAAAGATGGAAAGTTCTACTGGGAGTAAGTTTTTGGCTTCTCAAAGGCTTAGTGGATTTGAATATGCACAATCAACCGCATCTTCCCCGGATATCATTCCTCAATATATTCCATCGGTGGACTAGCGGCTTAGATGACTATACCTTGCATGCCATTGACACTATGGATCTTAGGTATGACCATACCCTGAATTTCCCAGGCCAAGTCACCAATTCCCTCATCTGTGACTCTGAACCCATTGCACAAGCTTTCTGCGACGAGGACCATCTGCAGTTTTTCGACACTGATCTTCAGCCGCAGAACATCAGTATGGAATCACCGGCTGATTTACAGAGTGCCGTGAATGGCTTCATGCGGACCACAGCTGTTGGCAGTGGTGCTCAGAAAAGATGGAAAATGCTAGCCAGTGTGCTCAAGTGGTTCTTCATAATGGTGAATCAGAAAAGAACCAATGCTGGAAAATCCGAAGATTTTAGTCGTCAGGTGCAAGAAAAAGTATTTTTATGATTGCAAATAGCGTTAGGAACACTGCCCGGGATTTAGATTTTCGCGTGCAGGGTATAGAAGTGAAAAACAAGTTGGAGATTCAAATGATGTAATACTTCTGGTTAGTTTGTTAGCTTGTCTTGGCTTGATATATGATGGTGGCCTGAGCTAGAGAAACTCCGTTTCACTTCATGTTTAAGTTGTAATATCTAGATGATATCGGTTTTTTCGTAAGCTGGTTTCTTTGTATGGTTGATGCTTAAACATGGAGTAAACTGAGGTGCTGAATATGTTCAGTATCTTTCATGGCGGATAATAATTTTGTATGAATCCATGAATCATTTGTTCAATAAATTTGTCAAACATATGTATATATATATGTATATACATATGTTTTACTAGAGAAACTAAGTGGTGTTTGATGGCTTTTTGCGTGAGGCTTGCTTGATTTACACTAGCACCGACAAGAAGAGAAGCTTGCTGGATTGTTCGATATGCGAGTATGTGAGGGGCACGGGCTTTTAACGCGGTACAATTTTTTTTTCAAACGAGTAAGACCTTTTTATATCGGGATTGGTGTCGAGTATTAAACTTAGGATTATCTTATGAATAGAAAAATAAAAGACATCGTTATTGTTACACCAATAAACTGGTGATGATCGAGAATCAAATTCTATAACATACAAAAAAAGTGTGGATGATTTGGTGAGCTGCTAACTTTTACTTTTTATTATCAACTGTCATCTTATAAGATGTAATTTTTTTTTCCTTTTCTAACTAAGTTAAGTTTTTTTTTGTTCTGGTTTCTTTTCGTTAAGTTACTAAAAGTTCATTTTTGTTACTAATATTTAAAACTGAATATTTACAGTATTCGAAAAAATAATATCAAAATCAATATAGAGAAAATTATCCAAATAACCACCATTTTTTCATTTATTGAATTAACATTACATAAATTCCTCATCTTAACCAACATGATACAAATTTTTAGTATACTAAAGTTTTATTTTGGTGTCATATTGATCTATATTATATTTTTGTGTCAGGTTCAAACAGTAGTCTTTAATATTTGTGTTTTTCATGTACTTTCCCCCTCTCTTTGGTTTCCCTTTCTTGAAATCTTCAATACTAAAATTTCAACTCAAATTTCTTCTTGACGTTGGAATTCCTGTAAATATAGATTAAGGAGGGGTGTTTGATGCACAATCACCTAAAAATTACAATCTAATTTTTTCCCCTCAGCTTCACTATTCATACAGTTTTGTAATTCAAACTTTAAAAATCCATAACTTTGCATAGACAAGTCCAATGAGATGATTTTTTTTTAAATTACATAGAAGTGTGAGACAAACGAAACAAGCTCCATATTTAGGTATGTTTTCCAAACACATTGCAAGGTGGTTACACTTTTTAAGTCAATCAATTCAAACGCCTCATTACACACATAATCAATTCAAACTCAAATTTTACAATCTAAATCTTAACACTAGATGCATGCGAAAACCGTTGCAAATTCCAGCATATTAAACCTATTTTTTTTCTTTTCTTAATATTTTCATTGTTTATCAACTTTCGTTATGCTTAACTAAATTTTATCTTTTTATAAATCATTGTCATTGAAATTTCTCCTTTTATTTGTCAAAGGGAAAAAAAAAAAAAAAGAAAAGAAAAGAAAAACAATTACACTTGAAGATAATTAGATATTTTATTGATTTTTTAGCCAGAAGTTTTGCTGTCGTCTATCAATTAACGACATGTCGTTGAAGGCAGAAAAGGATACTCAAGTAAAGTGGACAAAGAGAAACTTATACCAGTCGTCAGTCGAACTGATCAATAGACTAGACGTAGTGAAATGCCACCGGCGAAGAAGGGCAAGACCAAGGCCAAGGCCAACTCGACCGAGTCGACTCAGCCCTCCAAACCCGATCAGAGCCCCAAGTTCCCGTCGTGCATCCGCGCCGTCCCTCCCTCCTCTGTCGCGATCACCGTCCACGCCAAGCCGGGCTCCAAAATCGCCGCCGTCACCGACTTCTCCGACGACGCCTTGGGCGTGCAGATCGACGCGCCGCCCAAGGACGGCGAGGCCAACGCTGCTCTTCTCGACTACCTCAGCTCGGTTCTAGGGGTCAAGAGACGGCAGGTCTCCATTGGCTCGGGATCCAAATCCAGAGACAAGGTCGTCGTCGTCGAGAACGTAACCCTAGAAACTGTTTTCGAGGCTTTGGATAGAATCTCAAAGGGCAGCTCATGAAGATCAGGTAGATCATCAATTTGATCCTTGAATTAACAATTGAATGTTAATTGTAGGGCTAAAAATTCGATCTTGGTAATGAATGTTGGATAATTTAGAATGTTTGTTAGGTAGTTGATTTACGAGTTCATGATTTTCTTGCATTTGATTAATCTAGAATATTGTCGTTCTTATTTGATTTAGCTTCTGGCTTATGTGCGTTATGTCTAGCCTTGTAACTCAACAAATATATATACACACGTAAAGTCTCGTATCGGTTGGGTATGGTATCCGGTACGTGAACTTCAATTATTATGAATGTGAACTTCAGTTACTAGTAACGTGAATTTATGTAAAAGAAAAATGTAGTTAAAGTGAATGTAAATTCTCCTTATTTTACATTTCCATCTGCATAAATTTACATTTCTAGTAACTGAAATTCACATTCACAGTAACTGAAAATTATATTTTCAGATACCATCCGATACCGGATAGGAGACTAACCCTTCTATATATATATATATCACATTCTAGGTTAAACTGATAGATCAATAATTTACTGAAAAAAACACACACTCACTATATATATCTTGTAATCTCAGTATGCAATTTGAATGGTTTCTTGTGCAATGAGAATGGGTTGACAATGGACATGGAGAATTGAACTATATCTTGTAATTTAGTGATAGGTCTAATATTCGATTCCCATTGAGTGCTACCAATTCCTTTCCCACGGGCCAATGGACCGAGATTTATCCGATCCATGTGGAGGGGGCGCTTTGTATGGATTCCCGTGGTTTAGTTGAGGCAGAATCTGGACACCACGGTTATCTCAGAAGACTATCAAGTCTCATCTCTCTTTTATTTGGTTCTGAATAAGTATGCATATGGGATTGGAGGTTTAATGATTGTTGTTAAATGAGTTTATTCTCGCTACTTAGGTATGATCAGAGTTTGAATTTGCGAGGCCAGATCACTGATTCCCTATTCCGCGTTCCAAACCCATCGGTGAAGCTTCCTCTTGACACTTTCTGGTTTGCTGCAGTAGCCATTGTCAATGTAAAGACTCATAGAACATGGAAAAAAGCTAATCAGTGTACTTAATAACGGTAAATCTGAAAGAAACCCATGTTAGAAATTACATCGGGTAAGTTCATTAACGTGTTTCGACTATGGCGGTGGCATGGCCAGAGCTATAAAACTCCTTTCACTTCAGGTTTAAAGTTGTAAATATGAAGGTGATGTTTATTTTAGTTGTTTTTAACATAGGCTGGTTCCTGGATTTGTGGTTATGCTTAAAAATGAAAGCAGACTGAGGTATGAAATCATTCGGTATCTTATTTTTATGGATTTTTTTTTTTTTTTCTATTGAGTCCATTTATTCAGTGTATTTATCTTTCCGCAGATGTCTCTCATCTTCCTTTTCTCTGTCTGGAGATTTTCATACGTTAAACTTATCATTTTTTTTAATTCACTAGGAAAAAGAAAAAGTAGGGAAAAAAAGGAAGAAAAACTTGTGGTTTTCCCTGGATATAGCTTGGCTCTAGTGAAAAAATATATTTGCATTGCATGTTTGATGTATCAATCCGTTTTTGCATTATTGATCGTTCATTCTTATATTATTATTATTATTATTTTTGGTAGACTATCTACTTTTTATGTTGACATGATTTTTTTAAAATTCATTATTTTGACATGATTTTAATTAGATTAACATTTATAACTATGCATCATCTCTACTAAAGATCATATTTCGCTTTAGTTCCAGGAAAAAATTGGGGAAGGAAAAGAGAAAGTGAAAGATATGATTTTGGTGGTGCTAGAAATTATGAAGTTATAACTTCATTTTCTTTGCAATTTAGGTGGTCTAAAAAGTGTTTCGGTATTTATTGTACTTTTGGGACATTATCGTTGAGAAGATTATTAATGGTGACAACAACTTAGGTAGTGGTCATCAAAAAAACAAGAATGGTTGTTGAGGAAAATGAAAATGTATTAAATTAAAACACACAAGGAAAATGACAATTTCTATAGCCCTGTGAAGTTTTTATGTCTCATCCTTTCAATCATTTTTGGGTCTATCTCTTATTAATTGTAGTTTTTTCTTTTCTTTTTTAAAGTACTTAATGAACGATTTTTATAATTTTATGATTAGTTTTCTAATTATGGTGGAACTTTCACTGATTGAGCAATATTTCATGTCTTTTGTATTAAACAAATGTCTTCTTTTTGTGGCGTACTTTTTGTTTTTGTTAATTGTAAGTAAGGCTACTTTTTATTTTGTCTTCACCAGTTTGCTCTCTTTGGGTTTTTTATTTTTTTACTTTTTCCATTTGGGAAGATAAGCAAGAAAATTTGCTTAGCTGCTCATAAAGTGGCAGATTTCCCCACTCTTAAGACAAGACTACGTTATACACCAAAAAAAAAAAAAGAAACAAGACCGTGGTCCATGGTGGCACTAGCTCTCAAAGCTACTGTGTGTGTATCTATAAACTATAGATTTAAAAAAATTAATAATTAAAATAATTGATATAATTAAAACTGAAGTGTCTGTGGTAGAGGCCCTCTAAGGAGTACTACAATATGTTTAATTTTAGGGCCATTAAGATCAAACATTGGCAATGGTTGTGGAGTTGCACAAAAGACCACATGTACGTGACTGTAGAAGAGCACTCCCTTGAAGTCGCCATCTCTGGCAATCCCCCCTGACGTGGCTCCCCCCCCTTCCCCCACCAAGCGAACCCCGCCCCCCCCCCCCCCCCCCCCCAAAAATAAAAAAAAAACACCGCCCCCACCCTTCCCCCAGCGAAGTCGCCATCTTAGGCGATCCCCCCATATATCGCCTTCCCCCAGCGAAGCCCCCCTCCCCTGTGGCCAGATCTCGCCATCCCACAACATCCCCCAGCAAACTGCAACAATCTCCTTTCTCCCCCCACCGACAATCTCGACCCCCCTAACGTTCTCAATCTCTTCCCCCCCCCACCCCGCGACGAAGAGACTCGCCCCCCCCGCGACAATCTCAATCTCCCTCCACCCCTTCCCGACCTCGACGAACCCCGCCCGACCCCGACAACAGAAAACCTCCTCCTACCTCCCCCCCTGGAAGACGAGCGACAAGTCCCCCCCTGGTTGATGTTGAGTCCTCGGCGAGGAGCCCCCCAACCTTCCATTGGTGGAGGTTGGTTTTTTATTTTATTTTATTCAAATTTCTTAATATGTAATACAATGAAGCAAGGTGCATTATCATCCACAAGCAGCATCTCACCATTTGATTAGATCTGAATGGTATAAACATGACCTCTAATGATAGGGTAGATCAAAAGGGCTCTTACCCACAGACTTCCTCATTAAAATAAAAATTGAAAATTAATAAATAATAAATATAAAACCGCAAGCTAACATAGAGGTATTTGCACCACATATTTATCTTGCATTGGTGAGTGGTTGAGAGTTCAAAACCTACCATTCTAGCCTTTTGTTGAAGAAAAATGGATATTTTGTCAAAGAAAATGGGATTCAACACTCCAATTACTCATAAAAGGATTCAATCCGATAGAGTTAAATCACATTAATCTTTGATAAAATGCATATATAAGTTGAGAAATTGTCATTCTAGTACTTTATAGTTTGTTTCATTGTTATATTTGCATCTTTGCGCTCTCATTTATTCCAAATTGATATTATGTAATTTTAAAAAAATATCATCTAAATACATTGAGGTCATTTTTGGGAAACATGAAATAGTTCCTTATGTCGTTTTATCCTTTCAATTATAATTCGAAATCCACCTCACTTTTAAATAATAATAATAATAACTGAGAATAACGGAATTTGAACTTTACAACTATGATAAAGTCAAATATGAATTATTATTAGCTGATACGCCGCAACCATAAAAACTCCTCCTCACATACTTGCATGATTTTTTTTTTTTTTCAGGAGTTGCCACATTATCTATCTTTATTAGAAATGGGGGCCTCTAGGTTTTTTTTTTTTTTTTTTTTTTTTTTTTTTTGGGGGGGTGGTAAATACCATGGCTTTTGGTCTTTCTTATATGTCGTTATGCCCCTCCAAACCTGACATAATTGCATGTTATGCCCTTCAACCTGAAATTGAGAATGGTTTACGATTTGATTAGTGGCTATAAATTTGTGTATAAATATAGTTCTCCTTATGGTACAAGGCAAATTGAGAGAGGGGAAAAACAATTAAACCATCAAGATCAAATAAGGGACTTGTACACCTTATTAAGAGAGGGCATTTTTTTTATTTTTATTTTTTGGAAAGATCAAAGAATTTAATTTATGTCCATCACATGATTTAGGTGGGCTCAACTGAAGCATCACTCATGCAGTTCCAAACATAGCTTTCAAAGGACATAGCATTTCCATGTGATGCATTATTGCATTTGCATGTGCCATGTTTTTTTTTTTAATCTTCTAGTGAGAATCTTTTTTCAAATATTTCGCAACAACTTGAAAAGAAAAGAAATAGATTTTATCTTGAAGTCTATGCTTTGTTCTCTTTTGATTTTCTAACTTTTGTTTACCACTTTAAGGTGGTATTACTTCTTTTTGTTCCCATGCCAACAAGCGGGTAAGATGGGGATTGTTTTTCTTCGTGAGACGGGTTATTGAGAAGATGACCTGATGCAACAAGAAGCTTTATGTTTTTTTTTTTTCTTTCTATACGAAAAAAATAAACAGAAAACGAAAAACCATTTCACTTGCCTTCTAAAAACTGCTGTCGTTTTGCATTAAAAAACGGCATGGTGCATGCTTTTGTACAAATTCTTGCTTTCGTCTGGATCAAAAACGCCATGCCCTTTATAATTGTGTGTTTGCCGACTAATTACAAAACGACACGTTTCCATTTGAAAATTTGCAATCTTTAAACTAGGGAAAAAAAAAAGAAAGAAAAATTTGTCGTATTTAGTTCTTGCTTGTGATCTATTGTGTCTCATATTATTTTCGTTTTAATTCTGACGAAGTTCTTGGATAGGATTGTAATCTCAATTTTTTTTTTTTTTTTTGTGTGTGGTTTTTCCGTGTTTATTGTCGTATGTGTTGTTAATGTCGTTTTGTAGATTTCGCTTTTTTAAAGGGTAATTTGTACAAATTCATATGTTTACCTTGTTTTGTTGGCTCCATAACTTTTATTTGCATTTAGGATTTAAATCTAATAATGTTCAACCAATTTATCCAACCGATGATTGTCATCAATTAATAGACAGAATATCCCGCGATTTTTTTCACAAATATATCCGAACGTTTTGCTATATATATATATATATATACATATACATACATACACACACACACTTGTGGACGAACATAGAAATATGTTTGGTAAGAAGAGGGATAGAGGGAGAGGGATAATTGGATGGACAATGATAGAATTGTTTGTCAGGTAAGAAGAAAAAGAGAAGGAAAAAGAAAATGAGGTGGATAAAAGGTGTAGTGAATGTCACCAATTTTATCTTTTTCAATATTAGGCACAAAAATGTAAAGCCATCTAAATAATAATCAAAGTTACTTCCTTGTTTTTAAAGTAAAAAATTATGAGCAAATTAATAGAATAATAATGAAATATATTTCTTTTTTCTTTTTATTCTCATTTACTAAATAATTTAAAGGAAAACTAAATTTTCGGTTTTAATTCCATTTTTTAAATTGAAAATTTAAATTTTTATGAGAAAATGCTATTGAAAATGTCTGAACAGTAAATTTAAAACGGAAATTCAAATAAAGACTAAAATTCTTTTTACTTTTTCAATATTCTACTTTTTAAAAGTTTTCTTTGCACCTTGTTTTTTCCCCTTACTATCAAACAAAAGTGCTAGTGAGAAAACGGGTGCAATGATTACAAATTTCCAATATTTTAATATTGGTCACAATTAGACCTTAGGGTTAAATTCTAAACAACATTAAACAGGTTGAACATGCAAGAATAATTGATAAGGAAAATGCTAGAAATATAGGACAAAAGAAGATGATAAGATCTAATCTTATGGATCTCCTTGTACCTCCAAATCTAGTAATGATTTTTTTTTTTTTTTTTTTTGAAAGGAAAATCTAGTAATGATTTCCACTGTTATTTTTCCCTTTCATCATTCACAAAAAGTAGCGGAGTTATAACTTTAAGTTAGGTTTGAATTAGACATACTAATAAAAAAAAAAATTCAACACTTTTGTCTTTTTGTCTTTCTTTTTTTTTTTTAATTAAAATAAGTCAATTTTACCATTCACATTTCTAAATCTCACTCAAAAACTGAAATTTTAAAAGTAAAATTTTGTTATTTCAAGTCGAACTGAGAATATTTTTATTTTGATAAATTGGATAGAATGACAAGAACAACAAAACAAGATTTATAGAATGATAAAAGAAACGAAACACGATTCATATTGTTATTTTTATCAAACACATTTCTAACTTTAACACCTTTTAACTATCAAAGTTCATATTCAAACAATCACAGAATATCAAACATTCACTTATTTTCAATCAAAACATTTTCAAAACTCTAACTAAGAGTTTAAACTTCAAAGGCTACCTTAATCTTCTTTGGGGTTAAGTGTTGATCAAACACTTAAAAAAAAACCGAATTAAATTAATTTTAATTATCCTTTTCTTTTATGTCACTTCCACATCAATAATATTATGATTAGAAGAGTCATAATTTGCCTGTAGGCTTCAATTTCCTTCAATGAACTTGAACAAGGACTGAAATTATCCCCACCTAGATATACTCTGATCTGTATTCTGTATACTATTTCCTTTCAGATAATTTGCAGAATATGGCAGAATTTGTTTCTGGCGTAGCAGTAAACGTCTTAGACAAGCTAAGCTCCATGTCCTACAATCAGATCTGCTTGGTTTTGGGCTTAGAAGGCGACCTAAGAAGGCTTAAAGAAACCATGGCCACCATCAAAGATGTTCTCCTCGACGCCGAAGAGAAGCAGGCACATGACAGAAGGATAACAGGCTGGCTTGCGCTGCTTAAAGGTGTTTTTTCTAGACACCGAGGACGTACTAGATGAGTTTGAATGCGAGGAACAGCGGAAGCAATCAGTGAAGAAACATGGCAGGACTGGTAGAAAGGTACGCCGTTTCTTTTCGCGCTCTAATCCACTTGTGTTCCGCCTCGGTGTTGCTCACGCTATCAAGGAGATAACGGAGAGGTTAGACAGAATTGCAGCCGATAGAACACGATTTGGTCTCGTTCAGAAAACGGAAGAAAGGCGTCCGACGAAAGAGAGGAGGGAAACACACTCATTCGTCAATCCTTCGGAAGTTATTGGCAGAGAGGATGATCAGAGGAACATAATAAGTCTTTTGACAGAGGCTGATGCACATGATGATCATGATGAAATTGAAAACCGTGACCTCGCTGTTATTCCTATCCATGGAATCGCGGGCTTGGGTAAGACCACGCTTACCAGGCTAGTTTACAACGACGAAAGAGTACGTCACTACTTTGAACTAAGAATGTGGGTGCATGTCTCCAAGGATTTTGATGTACGAAGGTTAATTAAAGAGATCCTTGATGCCGCGACGGGTGAAATAACAACAACTTAACTTTTGACCAGTTGCAAACTCGCCTGCGAGATAAATTGGAGGGTAAAAGATTTTTGCTCGTTTTGGATGATGTTTGGAATGACGACCACAGTAGATGGCTGGATTTGAAATGTCTTTTGACAGGAGGGTCCGAGGGAAGTAAAATCATCGTGACCACGCGTAGCAAAATCGTTGCCGAGTGTGTGGGCACGGTTTCGTCTTACAACTTGGAATGCCTTTCCAGTGAGGATTCTTGGGCTTTGTTTCTTAAATGTGCTTTCAAGGAAGGACATGACAAACACAATCCGAGTCTTGTCGAAATCGGTAAGCAAATCTTACTCGCCAAGTGCAAAGGGATTCCGCTAGCAGTGAGGACTTTAGGGAGCCTTTTGTACTCGAATTTGGATGCAAAATATTGGAGATACATAGGAGAAAATAAGATTTGGGAACCACAAGAGCCATATAACAACGACATTTTTGCTGCACTGCTAGTAAGCTATTGTGATTTACCGACTCACTTGAAGCG
Source organism: Ficus carica (assembly GCA_009761775.1). Taxonomy (NCBI): domain Eukaryota; kingdom Viridiplantae; phylum Streptophyta; class Magnoliopsida; order Rosales; family Moraceae; genus Ficus; species Ficus carica. The sequence goes on along the minus strand of CM019744.1, from coordinate 5,596,680 downwards.
ATGTTTTCTTTATTGTTCACTTTTCCCTAAAGGCAAGGTGATCTTCAGTTTGGAGCTGATTCAACTTTGGATGGCACACGGAGTCCTTGTACCGGAACCAAACGAATATAGAAGTTTGGAAGAGATTGGGCATCAATACTTCGAGGAGTTATGCTTTAGATCTTTCTTTCAGTATGTGAAGAAACAGGGTTGGTATTACTCATTTTCTATGCATGATCTTGTTCATGATTTTGCGCAATTTGTCTCCCGAAGCGAGTGCGGGATGATAGATATTTCTCCTGAAGAAAATCTTTGTAGAACAGTTCGACACTTGTCGATAAATCAGCTAAGTGGCAACGAAATTCCTACCTGCTTAGACAAGTTGATTAGTGTTCGAACCATTCTTTTTCCGTACCTTCTAACGGAGCCTTTGAGCAATGCCTTCTTCAGCAAGTATCTCAGGAAGTACGAGTACCTGCGAATGCTGGATTTGAGTTATTCGTCTTTCGAAACATTGCCGAGTTACATTGGCAGAATGAAGCAACTGAGGAATATCAACCTATCTCATAATCGCAAAATCACCAAACTGCCTGATTCCATCTCCAAGCTGCAAAGTTTGCAAACTCTACAACTTGAAGGATGTTCCAAACTCGAGAAACTTCCAAGGAAAGTAAGGAACTTGAGTAGCCTCGTGTTTCTGTCGATAACCACGACGGAGATGTGTTTTCCCACAAATGGCATAGGATGTTTGACTTCTCTCCGGACACTGATGATTGTGAGCTGTAACAAACTCACTTACTTGTCTGATGTGATCATGAGAAGCCTAACTGCGTTGGAGACTCTCGTGATCAGCTATTGCAAAAATCTGGCTTTGTTCGAAGACCCGGACGAGAAAGTTGGACGGTTAAGTCTCCGGAATTTGATTTTCATGGACTTACCAAGGATGGTGGCTCTCCCCAGATGGCTGCAAGGATGTCAAAACACTCTGCAATACTTGTGTCTAGGAAGTTGTCCCAACCTAACGGCATTGCCCTTCTGGCTACCGCAAACCACCTCGCTTCGCCAAATCGAAATCGGGGTGTGCCCCAAGCTTTGCTCACTACCAGAAGGAATGCATTGTTTCTCCTCCCAGCTAACTCTTATAATTGCCCAGTGTCCTAAACTGAAAGAATATTTTAAATCCCCCGGCAAGAACTGGACTCTAACCCCTCATTTTGCGGACTGTCTTGAGCAGCAGAACCCAGTGGGGTAAGAAATTCAGAATTTTTTTTGGTTGATGTCGTTGTTTCGTTAACAATGCACTATCACCTTACCGGGGCTAGCTCAGCGGGTGGGACTCGAGATTCAGGGTTAAAAAAAAAAAAAACATTTATTTGAAAGTACATTTGTTTATAGTTTCCATCATACTATTGTCATTCTTTTTTCCATTTTTTTTCTAGGAGAGACTCATCAACAAGGGGAAATTCAAGACAGAGTGAAAAATTTTGGACCAAAGAAGAGGACGCCGAGCTTCTTCAGACTCTTTCAGAGTTACAAGATGAAGGAAAATTCAATGTTGAAGATCCTTATAAGCGGAGTTATTTGGAAGCCATTAAGAAATCTTTGGTGGCTAAGTTTCCTGAATTTGACCCAACGACAGAAGACATCCAGTCTAGAATCAAGACACTCAAGTCAGATTTCCACATTGCTCATGAAGTTTTGACCGGACCAAATTCTAGTGGTTTCCTCTTGGACTCGGAAAAGAAGATTGTGACTGTAGAGAATTATGTGTGGGATGCTTGCTCACAGGTATATATATACATATATATAATCTTTATATTTGCTAAAACCAAATCAAGTGCGTATGCGAATTTCACTTTTAAGCTCCACACTAGCCCTGTATCTTAGGAATATAAGACAAATTCACAGCCTAACACCTTTTCTCATGCCTAAAGTGGACCAGGGTCTAAACGCACCATCGCTTGTAAAATATGACACTAATAGCATGTTAAATAGACTTGTCCAGGACTCATACTTAAAAGCTAGCTTAAGAGGAGGCGGAACACATTCCACATTCAAACACTATAACAGCCCGTAGGCTATAACTTATTTAGTGATGTGTGACAATTACACATTCTAACAGAAGAAATATTGTTTAAAATGTTGCATTACTTTTCGTCATGAAGTTTAAACTTCAGTAAATATGAAAATAAAACTTTATTTTCAAAATATTAGGAAATAAATATAGTGTCGACTATTTTGGTATAAATTTGACGTTGGAGATAGTACTGTATTGGAGACCACAAACGCCAAATTTTAGCATTTGATAAAATCAAATTAGTATTGTATAAGAGATGTTCTAATATAAGAAGACGTTGAATTAGTAGATTAATTATCTTGTTTAAATTAACTTATAATTTTCAATATCACCATGCAGAATTCAGAGATCACGCCAGCTAATAATGAGATGAAAGAAAATGAAGGGACAGGAGGAAAGGAAAACGACATCCAAGGAGAGAAAATAAACGACAGTGAGAGGACTACAGGGAATGAAGAAAACGACAAATATCTCGAACCCAAGGTTTCCTCTCAAGCTGTCGTCGTTCCAAACTCATCCTTAAACAGGTTGTCGTTGGAAAAGACCAGAGAGACAACAACCACAGTTGGCTTCGAAGATATTGGAGAGGCAATTAAGGAAGCAGCATATGTTATTGCTGGGGAAATCAGGGACTCGACTAGTCGCTTAACTAGAGGTATATTTCAAGAAATTCATGAAAAATATGCCAGACTCAACGACGAGTTACTGAAGATCACGACTCTTGAAGTAGTGGAAAGACATAAAGCCACCCGCCTCATTAGTCAAAATAATGCCACAGTTAATATATTTTTCAGTCTTCCTGATGAAGAGAAAGAGGAATGGGTAAGAGCTCTTCTCAGTGGCTCTATTTAGTTGCCATGTTATGTATACATATGTGTGTGTGTGTGTGTGTAAGTATGTATCCCCGTTGGAGTTAACTTAGCGTGTGGGAGGGAAGAGGTTGAGTAGGAGCTAGCTTCCATGTTTAGATTTTAGGAGTGTTTTCATTTCTCTTAAATAAGTGAGAGTCGTAGACCTCATATCGTTTTATATATATATATGTGTATGTATGTATCTAAGTTGGAGTTAACTTAGCAGGTGAGAGGGGAGAGATTGAGTAGGAGCTAGCTTCTCGGTTCAGACCTGGGATGTTTTCATTTCTCTTAAATAAGTGAAAGTTATAGACTTTATATATATCGTTATATATTTATATTTGTGAGTGCATGTAAGTATGTAATGGGTACCAACATGGCTGATGTTTTATCTTTTTTTTTTTTTTTGGGGTACTATTTTGAAGCGATTTGAACAAGTGAAGGCTTTTTGTTGATGTTTAGAGTGCAGTTGTGATGAATTGGAATGAATTACCATTAAGGGTCATATATGTTGAGGCCCCTAAACTTGTAGTAATAGCATTTTAGTGAAGGATAATATTATCTTTTTGCATTGTATGTAATCCTTCAATTAGTAAATTTATCTAGATAAATCATCAAATTCAAGACTTTAGGAGGTGAAACTGTTTGGGTGCATAAGAAATAAGACACATAATATTGAGGATATGAGACGTGAAGAAATTTTTCTCCAAGGTAATTTCAGATCAAATTACCTTCAATCATGTTTGTTTGGAGTTTATTTATAGCAAAAAAAAAAAAATGCTTTTTTATCGTTAGAAGGTATAATTGTTATAAGCGAAACTTCTGTTTCAAAAATTGTCTTTGCATATACTGTAGTCTAGCTCTATATAACATACATTTTGCGAGTAATTTTATCTACTTTGAGTGTATTTTAGCCTGGTCCTATGTGACAATCTTTATGACATGGGCTGCCTCATTCTTCAACCACATTAAATTGGTCTTTTCTTTTTCTATTCTTTCTTACTTAATTCGTTATTTAATTAGAATATGTTTAGATTTGAGTTTCAAAAAAAAGAATATGTATAGATTTGGCATTTTAATATGTTCTTTTCCACAGTAATGAGAAATCTGAGAATTGCTCTCAATTTTTATATTTTCCAATTGAGCCAATGTCACTCAGCCTAGGTCTAGTAGAGTTATTGACTCCTTTCATGTCTTCACTAAAAAAAGAATATTTTAATGTAAATTAAGATTTCATTTAACTAGAACCTCTAATATATGATTTACCCTATTAACATCTGTTATCTATACAATAGTCCAATGAAATCATCCTCATATAAGGAAACATCAAAACATTTTCTCCACAAAAACAATAATCATAATAATAATAATAAATAAATAAATAAATAAATTCGCATATACAATGTCTTAGAAATAGTTGAGAATAGTCAAATGACAATACTAACATCTTATATTTGACAATACTAAAGGAAAATGACCTTTTTTTTGTTAGTTATTTTTTAAGAAATGACTCTTAAATTTTTCTAATTTAAAAAAAAAAAGCTCATTTCTCTTTGAATGGTCCATCAGTAATAAATTAGTTGATGGTCTATCATTGATAAATTTGATAGTTTATTACTGATAGATTTGGTATTAGTCAGTGATTAACCAACATGAAACAATAATATATCGGTTTATTAATAGTATAACATTGGTACATTAATAATTGATTGATTTATTAGTGATATATTATTAGTATATCCATGATAGACCATTGTAAGATCCATTAAAAATATTTCAAAAAAGAAAAAACAATCATTTACGTCAAAAAAAAAAAAAAAAGGGACCATTTATTTAAAGGGATTATTAAAAATAAAAATAAAAATAAAAATAAAAAGTCACCCACCTAATTTTTCGTATGAAATTCTAACTCATACATAGATCTCGTTTGACGTTCGAGTTTAAACTATACTTTTTCATCTCAATTTTTTTCTTTTTCTAAAATTTTTTTTATCTTTTTTCAAAAATTAATAAAAATTTTCACTCAAACTCATTCACTTCCCCCTCATACTTTCATTCACTTTGACCCATACTTTTTGTATTCTCGTTGGACACTCGTATGTGTCAATTGTCAACACACATTTCAATGTTTATCCCCAAATTTGTATACAAATTCATTGAAGGACTTGACTTCTTTTTTTTTTTTTTTTTTTTGGGGAATAGCATTGAATGACTTGACTTTGGCCTATATATATGTGTATAATTTTATGAACATATTAACCAACCAAACACCAAAAAAGGCTAACCAAAAAACAGAAAAAAAAAAAAAAAAAAAAATGAAGAACCAAAAAGAACAAGGGCATGTAGTAGTTCTGACATACCCAGCCCAAGGGCACATAAACCCACTCCTCCAATTCGCCAAACGCTTAGCCTCCAAAGGTCTCACCACCACTCTTGCCACCACCCACTATACTCTCAGCTCCATCACCACCACCCCCACAATATCCGTACAGATCCAGCCTATATCAGACGGCTATGATGAAACCGGATTCTCACAATCCCCAAGCCTGGAGGCCTACCTGGAGACCTTCAGAGCCGTCGGATCAAGGACCCTGGCAGAGCTGATAGTGAGGTCAAACGACACAGCCCGGCCTGTGAACTGTGTCGTTTACGACTCGCTGCTCCCTTGGGCCCTCGACGTGGCCAGAGAGAATGGTGTTTGTGGGGCTGCTTTTATGACCAACTCGGCCTCTTGTTGTTCCTCGTATTGGCGTTTGGATCGAGGTGGTGGTCGGGTTTCGGGTTCGGGTTCGGGTTCTGGTTTGATGTTGGAGTTTCTGAACTTCGGATTGATGAGATGCCTAGCTTTCTCAACGGAGGTGGTCAGAGTCAGAGTCAGTCTCCTTATCTGGCTTTGATCATGGAGCAGATCAAGAGATTGGAGGAAAATGATTGGGTTTTCTGCAACACTTTTGATGAGTTGGAGAGTGAGGTAAAATTGTTTCTATTTTGCTTAGTGATTAAAAACAATTAGATAGAATTGGGTATAAAATTACTGTTAATTTATAATTACTCAAGAGTTAATAATTATTAGATTATGGTTTTTTATCTTATTATGGTGTTATGATGGACTCCAAGTCTTTTATCATAGGATGTCATGCTTGTCCTTATCTCTAGGACGCTTCTAGCACCGTTGGATTCATCCAACGGCCGAAAGCTGGCATTTTTTTTTGGGGCGTAAGTTTCTTTAGCTTCTAACAAAAAAAAAAAAAAAAAACCACCTGTTGATAACCAGGTAGGAATTAGTCCATCAAAGTCCATAGTTGAACTCCATCAAAATCTCTTTTTTTTTTTTTTTGGGTTAAGCTCTAACCATTGCAAACCCACTTTCTTCTATCCGGTTACCTTACATTAGTTCTAACCAAAGTTTGAAAATTTGACATTTTCATTGATATTTCTATTGAAATTTTGAATTTTGGTGCCACTGATATAGAAACAAGGGTGTAGCAATTTTTTTTTTTTAATAGAATATCAAGCAATTTTTGTCAAATTTTTCCTTTAACTGTTGATTTTTCATGAAAAGTGCAGTGCAAACTGACAAAAATTCACGGAAATTCCAATAAAATATCATGTAAAATTTCGGAAAAAATTATGGTTCTTAGACACGTATATTAGGAAAAAAAAATGATGTTAATTCTTGAATGTGGTCAAATACATGTATAAGCTCGGGAGCTTGGTCTTATTTCACCGTCGAGAAACAAAAGAAGACTTTCCTCCTCAAATTTAACTCAAACCTTGCTCTCATTTTTTTTGGTGATTTTTTTGATGTTGGACAGCTAGTGAAAGCCATGCAAGGACTCTGGCCCTTCCAAATGGTGGGTCCAATGGTGCCATCAGCCTACCTAGACCAACAAATAGAAGGAGACACATCTTACGGAGCCAGTCTATGGAATCCAACAAACGACAAGTACATGGCATGGTTGAACACAAAAGGACCAAACTCTGTCATATATGTGTCGTTTGGAAGTATGGCTGACCTTTCACACAAACAGGTTGAAGAAATTGCATGGGGTCTAAAGGCAACCGAGAAGCATTTCCTTTGGGTCATAAAAGAGCCCGAGAACAGACTCCCATTCGGGTTCTTGAATTCGCTAGGTGGGGCAGGAATGGTGGTGACATGGTGTGACCAGCTAGAGGTTTTGTCCCACCGAGCAGTCGGCTGCTTTGTGACGCACTGCGGATGGAACTCGACGCTGGAGGGGCTGAGCCTTGGCATACCGATGGTGGCAGTGCCGCAGTGGAGTGACCAGCCGATGAATGCCAAGTTTGTGGAGGAGGTGTGGGGGGTTGGAGTGAGAGCCCAGAGGAATGAGGAAGGGATTGTGGGGAGGGAAGAGGTTGTGACACGGGTGAGGGAAGTGATGGAAGGAGATAGAAGTGGAGAGATAGGAAGGAATGCGTTGAAATGGAGAGAGGCTGCAAAGAAGGCTGTTAGTATCGGTGGAAGCTCGGATAGGAATGTTGATAGTTTTGTAGAGTTTCTGAAAGGGAAGAAAAATGAAGTTGAGAGGGCTGAGGATTGTTAGTCTTTTGAATAGGCACAAACTAATATAATTATAGATAGGACAAATATCCTATTCTGTAATCATACAGGTCAGACAGATGCAAGTTTTTATTTTTTCATACTCGTGTAACTACTAGTTGATCTACATGTAAAGCTAATGAACCGACAAACTATTAGCTCAATTGGTATTTAGTGGGTGCATGAGTTGTTGTCAACGTACGAGTCCTGAGCTCAAGTCCCGGGTAAAGGAAAACTATACTATTTAATATTAGATTTGGTAAATGAATGTTATAAGCTTGAAAATAACATTTACATTACTGTAACCATGTGTAATACGGAACAAAGAACAAGTGAGTATAATCTTTTGGCGCAGAGCTCCAAATACTAATAAACCAAGAGAAAAATTCCATGCCTTTGTGTGGTATCGATGTGAGCTCACATCTTACAAGAATTGATGTCGTTGCATAATTCACTCTAAAATAGGAAAAAGAAAGCCGTGTGTTAGATTGAATTGTTCATTTTTTTTTTAAATCATTAAGCATGAGAACCATCATGTGCTCTTGTCATGCAATCTTGAACTTGATATGCGTACCTTGTTCTTTCTTCGCGCTTCCAATATCTCTTCTAGCGGTGGTCGGCCTAAAACCAAAACAGAGAATTTGCGTCATACAACTAAAATCCTAAGACCTCCTTGCTGTGCAAAACAAGTTTTTAAAATCTTCTTTTGCTAAATGACAAACATAACGCTTAAGAAACTCAGTAGTTTTTAAAATTAAGATCATCCCCCAATACAGCCTAGTCATTGCTTGTGTCCCAAGAAATAAAGAAGTCAGAACCAATACTTGGGATTTACCGGTGATCGGAAGACGATATTTAGCCCAAACACTATATACGACATCAGCCAATTTCCCTATCTGAGAAAACATAATTTCATGTTAACGTTAAAGCAAAGATGAACCATAGATAAACAAGCTTTAATTTGTCAAAACCATGGATTAAAATGTAATGAAGAACATCAACCAACTTACAGGTTCATATTTTGTTATGGCATAAACCCATCCAAGCCCAACTTGTTCATATAGTTTTCTAAATGCCTGCAGAAGTTTTACATTTTAATTAGCTTAATTTAGTCCTTTTTTTTTAATGCACAAGAAAAAAGTTCAAAATCTTATAGACACAAGTTATAAATTTTAAACTAAGTGACGAGATCACTTACATCAACGTCAGTGACTACAGTTCCATCATCAAGAATTGCATGAATTCTTCCCATAACCTTGCAAAAAAAAAAAAAAAAAAACACCATAATGAAACTCTTTTTCATGAGTATTGATATGAAGAACATGTATTACAACAAGATTTTCAACTTTTCTTCTTGATGATTGTCTTCCATGGATACATTCATTAATCCCAAAAGCTTAAGTTGTTAAAAAGCAAGTAAATAGTAGTTTAGTTTTCATATTCTCACACTTCCTTCACGTATAGACAGGATATTGAGCAACCATTCAGACAAATATTAATTAAAAAGCTCGAAATATATTAAAGGCCTAACATTGATAATATTAAAGTCAGGACCTCCTAATTTGATATTTTGATGACCCAATTCATTGCAAATATTTTAGCTGTTAGGAGGTGAGCTAACAATAATTTTTATATTAACTATTCCGACATCAACAATATTGCTCATTTGAGTAACTCACCGTTTGGAAGTCTAGCCCTTGATTCTCCTCAGGAGAGTAATCCTCTGAACTAATGTCCACAAACTTGATGGTTCCATAACGTTTATTCCTCTCTCTAAGCATGTTGACCTGACAACAAATAACATACAAAACCTTAACAACTACCAAAAAAAAAAAAAAGCAACAAGTGCAAAACCTCAAAAAAAAAAAAAAAAAAAAAAAAAAGTACCTCACGCATGCAAAGTGGGCAATCTCCATCATAGAGCATTTTGATCTTCCAATTCTCTGGTGATGATGATGATTCATCTTCTTTCTTGGGAGTGACAACTGCCTCACTCACTGCCCGAATTCCAAATCTGGGTCCTAAAAATATCGAATTAAATAGCACCAAAATCAGGACTTGGGTATTTTTGAAAATTGCAGAAAAACTCAAAAAAAAAAAAGAAAGAAAAGAAAAAAGAGTTGTTACCTACCAGGTTGGTGTCGGGGAATAACTGGTTTGATGATTCTTTGATTAAGGGAAATGGGTGTGAGAGAGTGAGGAAATGAAATTAGGAGAGATGGGTTTGATTGTTGTGTTGTTCTTTTGCAACAAGAAGCAGAAACAGCTGCAACTCTTCTCAATGCCATTTTACTTTTTTGCTTTTTTTTTTTTTTGTGTGTGTGTGTGTGTGTTTGTTTTGGTCTGGTGATGTTTTTTTGTTGTGTTGGGAAAGAATATTATCAAACCAGATTAGTTGCAAATCAGATTAGTTGCTGTTGTTCAGATTTTCTTTTTTTTTTTTTTGTTGAAGACAAGAGAACCCAGGTTCCTTCTCTCTGCTTGTACGTGGCAAGTCGGGTTTCACCACGCATTGGGAGATGAAACTACTGGCTCTTGTTCGCCCACCTCGTTTGGTTTTCAGACTTTCGCAATTTTTAAATATCAAAATATGTAAAATATAAATTATCGTTATTTTATTCAAAAATATTTAAAATATTATCACATCAATTTATTATATCTATTAATAAAAATATGATAAATAAATTGATATTCAAAATATTAGGATTAAAGTTAGTATTCCTAATATTACTAAAAATAAAAAAAAATAAAAATAAAAAGTCTCTCATTGTTTTTTATTTTTTTCACACTTTTTTTTTTTAATTTCCAGGCTAAATTGCACAAATATTGTTAAATTTATCTCACACATACAATTTGTATTTAAATTTTTTATTTTAACAATTTACACATAAAATTGTTAATTTGTAACAATATACCTCATTAATAATAATGATAATTCTTTTTATGAAAATTGAAAAGAGACTTGCATATAGATCATTTATTAAGAATATAAAAGGTCTTCTTTTTAAAGTATGAAAGATTTTTTTAAATTAATGTTAATCTAAATTTATATTTAAAACATATTCAAAAAATTTTATTTTGATTTAACTTACCTAAAGATCTTAACCTCAATAATTTTGATTAAAATAGATAAAAATTACAGACAATAAAATCTATGGTCAATTTATTTAGGGCCAATGACCGCCCCGACATAATTTGGTCGAAGCTTGCAAATGAATGGTAAAGTACAGTGCAAAAAATAAATAGACATAAGATTTATAAACGTTCGCCCACGTCAAGAGAGCTACATCCTCTGTGGTGTTAGAGTTTCCCTGTTTAGAAAGCAAAGAACATAGAATGTTAAAAGCATAAAGTAAAATAACACAATGCACTCTATGATGTTACATGAATAATTCGCTATCTATTTATCGAATTGGTTTCACTCTCGACGAATCAGATTGCTTGGATGATGCATGTTCATTTGAATATTGAATGTGCTTCCATATCTTTAATGCGGTTAGGCTTTTAATGTTTATCCGATCTTTCTTGATAAAAATGAAATAAATTTAAGTGAGACATTTCGTGATACTGAGAAAGTTTAAATCATTTAAAATAATTTAACGTCTTGTTCAAATAACATGTCATTCTTACACATGTCGTATACTTTCCCAATGTTGAGATCCCTCTCATCATAATTTTAGGATAGTTCCAGAATGTACTTCACTATAATTGTTTAAATCCTAACTCACTTCACCATAAAAGTAACATTTTTTTAAATATGAAAGGAACATAATACACACTACTTTCCACCAACTTCACCATGAAAGTGGTGTTTAAATCCCTGCCCCTTGTGCTACCCCAAAAAATTAAAATTAAAATTAAAAAAAAAATCCTACCCCTTCAAATAAACAACAACGAACATCTACACAATAAATTATCCGACACATAAGTGATAACGTAAATATTATTTAAATCTTAAGAGGGTATAGCTCTTGTTATATCCTCTCTTTCCATTAGAAAGACTTCCTTTGTAATCTAACTGACAGTCTTTCTAGCCAAAAAAAAAAAAAAAAAAAAAGAACCGACACTTCAACAAATATGCAAACTTTAATGCCTGCTCAAAAATTGTTTGAAATATCTTATAAAAAGCAAAATGACATGAACCATAATCATGTACGTCCAACTAGATTTCTTTTTCTTTTAGAAAAAGTTTTATTATTTTGTTTTTGTGGCTCCTCTTTGTGGTGTCCCACATCAACAAAGTTAAAAGAAAATTATCATCGCCCACGATAGAAAGACCAGGTTTTCGACCCATTAAAACCATAAACTAATTTATAGCTTGTTTTTAAATTTTTTTTAAAAGCAACAAGGTATATTTTACGATTGATACCATAGTTAATTATATATTTTAACTCTTTTTAATAGACAATTTACTGATTTAAATATGAAATTAGTCATTTTCTTTAAACCCATTTATACGTTAATATTTAAAAAAAAAAAAAAAAAAAAAAAAAAAAAACTACGTCTATGTTTGATGAATCAACTTAACTCAAATTCAACTCAAATTTTTAATCTCAATTTTTATCTTTTTCTGAAAAGTCAATAAAATTTATAACTACTTTTTAAAAAATCAACTCAACTCAAACTTAAAAATTTCATCTCATCTCAAACTCAATTCATTCGCCAAACGACTCTTAATCTCCAGTCCCCAGCTTAAATTTGAGGGACAAGTTTCATTCTGCTTGCTGCCTTTATGGGTGGGCTCTGTTAATGGGCTCTGTTGAGAATTCAATCGGATGTAGGGGGGAATTGTGTACGGGGAAAATTATTAAGTAAATTTGATATATTAGTAACGATTATCTTATAATTTTCCAATACTTATTAGAGAGTTGAAATGTAATAAATAGATAATTTTAATATTAGTAGGAGAGTAATGCTGAAGTTGAGTAGGAAAATGCTTGAACATCAAAAACTAAACTTTTGATTGGTGTTTCAATTATAATTCAAATTTTTCATCTCAATTTTTATATTTTTTTGAAAAGTCAACAAAAATCATAACTGATTTTTAAAAAGTCAATCAATACCAACTTAAAATTTTCATCTCTAACTAACGAACCAAATGGAGGCTAAATTAAGTGGATGTCATTTTGGAGTCAAACAGGTTGTTGAGAATGAAGTCAGGAAAACAACAATATATTTGTAGTCGTTTTAAACAGCAGACATCGTTTAGTCATTTAGTTGTATAAAACAGTGTGACGATGCATGAGATTGTTGGGAGAGTGTCAACCATAATTTTCACCAGATTTATTTTAATGCCTTATTTTCATATGTTTAATAGATTATATTAAAAATATTTACACATGTTTAATTGTCTGCATGTTTAGACATATTTAGACGTAAAATTCAAAACCATTAAAATAATTAAAAGTACTTTAAAAAATAAATTGAAACTGAATTGGATATCAATAACTAGTTTTGAAAAAAAAAATAAAGAAATAAAAAAGAAAAAAGAAAAGAGGAGAGAGAGAATAATATAATAGTCAAGCCTCTCATTTATATTCCCCGAGTGCCTCAATCAGGGGTGGATGGGTTGGGGTGGGATTCAACGTTAAGGATTTCATTAAGTAGGAGATCGGAGATTCGAATCTTATATCAACTCAGGTGAGTTGTCCCTACCTGTATGGAATCTCAAAAACAAGAAATGATAGAACCACTATCAGATAATTATATAGCAAAACAAAAAAACAAAAGAGTACCTCAACTAGTAACCCCTTAGTCAAATTTTCTAAAATCCTTAGACTGCCCTTCTTGCCCTCAATCTTTGTGAGCCGTCCATTGTCATACTATTATTAACTAGAGTAATTGGCCCAAATAGTCTCTGAACTCCTAATAGTCCCTGAACTCTTTAAAAGGTAATATTTTAGTCCCTTTTTTTTTTTTTTTTTTTGTGTGCTGAGAAGACTGTAAACTCTTAAAATGTTGGCCATTATAGTCCTTTATGTCCACATCTATTAAATTTCTAATGGAATGAGTCACGTGAGCCATCACATGAGCTCAATTAACCGTTAAAAGATAAAAATACCCTTATTCATTTAAATAACATTAAAAAAAAAAAAGAGAGAGAGAGAGAGTTGAACTCAAACCCAGCCCCCCTCTTTCGCCTCCCCTTCCTCCCTCTCCCACCCAATAGATCCAACGCTAGTCATCACCATCGTCATCATCGCCCCCCTGACTGTCCGTCACCAAGCCCAGCCACAACCCCCTTGTCGCTGTCACCGAGCTCGAGTCCCCCCTACCAAAAAATAAGGGTTCACCCCCCCCCCTCTCCCCCCATGGCGATCTTGGTTTCGCCCCTCCACGTCTCGATTTGGGAGCCGTCATCGCCGAGCTTGGACTTCCCCCACCCACCAACCTCAAAATCTAGCTCTCAAACCTGACCCCCGAAACCCCACCCCCCTCCCAATCCACCGATCTCAGAAATGAAGAGAGAGAAAAAAAGTGATGAATTTAGTTTTTTATTTTTTTATTTTTGTTAAATTAATTGTTGTTAGATTATTAAAATACCCTCTTAAATTAGATCACTTGCATTGCTTGTGACTCATTCCATTAAAAATTTAATGATTTTGGACGAAAATTATTATAATTGCCAATATTTTAAGAGTTCATGGTCTTCTCGGCCAAAAAAGATAAAATATGAACAAAACCATCACGTTATAAAGAGTTCGGAAACCATTTAAATCAATTACTCTATTACCTAATGTCACCTAAACTCTTTAGACGGCTGAGATTTAATGGGGGACTAGTCCCTCAAATTTTAAGTGGGGGACTGTAGAAGGTCCCTTTAAAAAATATTATATATTTTAATGATCAAGACAAACAAACAGAGCCAACTGTGAATTTCTAAAATAACAAATATCAAATTTTACAATTAAACTCAAAGAGTCTTCAAAATTACAACGTCAGAAAACCCTCCACAATTATTTCTATACTGAGATTGTTTGAGATCAGGTAAGTAAATAAAAAGGTGCTTGAAAGGGAAAGAGAGGCAGATAGCCTCTTGTAAGGCAAATACAGAATGTATAATAAGGTTAGTCAAATTAACTTGGTAACAAATACGGAATTGTAAAACAAGTTTAATTTTAAGAGTGAGTTGTGAGATATTGTTTAGATTTCAAACTATAAAATAACTACACCAACAATTTACGTATCGAGGCATATACATATTTATTGTTGATTAGATTTTATATGAATCATTAGAAACAAGAAAAATTTTTGTCACTAAAGACGAAAAATACTAAAAAAAACTTCAAAAGAACTGCTAATAAACATTTCGTGTTTTTTTTTTTTAATTTATTTTATTTTATTAATTTTTTAAAATAGTTCTATTAAATTCTTAAGAAAATACCACGTTGGTGTATGAGAAATTGAGAATAAATGGTTTGATTCTCTGATGGGGATTGGGTGTGAGTGAGGAAATGAAAAGAGTGTTGGGTTTGATTTTGTTCTCTTGCAATGCAACAAGCAGAAACATAAGCTTATCCTCTGTTCAGTGCCAATTTTGCCTTTTTGTCTTGGTGTAATATTGTTTGTTTGTGTGTGTGTGTGTGTGTGTGTGTTTTTTTTTTTTTTTTTTAACAAGCATCCCAATATCAGCAATATATATATATATATATATGTCGTTCTTTTTTGAAGCGGCAACAATGAATGAAACAAGGACATTCAACAAACGGACGTTGATAAAGCAATGTCGTTTTTCCTTGAGGTAGAACGAAAAGGACATGACATTTACCTAACGCTTGAACGACATGTCATTCATCAGGAAAAAGCTACACAAAACTACAGGCGTAAACGACATATTACGCATAAACTACATGTCGTTTTATTCCGTTTAAACGACATGTCGTTTTTACACGCGGTGTATACTTTACCCAACGTTGAGATCCGACCACCTCATCATTTTGTTCCCCTTTCACCTTCATCGGAGCTGCAGAGATTCAGCAAAACCATGGCTTTCTTCCTTAACAGAACCACCATCGGTTCCCATTTGCGTTCTCACTTCCAGGTACTCTCTCTCTCTCTCTCTCCTCTCTCCTCTCTCTTTCTCTCTCTAGCTCTCTCTCTCTCTCTAACTCTTTGCTTCCGAAAACCAGGGTACACAAAACGATGCACTTTCTCTCTCCCGTCGCCAATTCCACATCGAACCAGGGCCGCGCGAGCAAGCTGTGAGATTCTCTATATATAAATATATAAATATATATATACACACCCACATATATATCTCCTGCTCGATTTTTTCTTATTGTTTGATTTGATTCTTCTAGGTTTTTGGAAATTTTGACATGTAGTTCTCTCTTTTTAATCGTGAACTTTCCGTTTCACTATTTCCATTTCTTTTTTATCATCCGTGATTCGACTTAGATGCGAAACAGCTGAAATTTTATGTTTTCTTCTGTTTCGGGATTTTTATTCACGGTTATTGGTAAAGGATTCGGTGCTCATCTCAGTGAATCACCCCCAAAAATTGAAATTTTTAGGATTTTGGATTGCACATTTTGGCAATTTCATTGCCAAATCTCAATATTGATGTGCGTTTTAGGATTTTGAGTAGGGAAATGTGTTTGGAATTCAAAGTTACAAAAGTAGAATTTGATAGAAAAAACGCAAATCCCTAGATTTTAGGTTTACATTTACAATAGGTGGGTCTCTTTGTGTGTAAATAGGTGGTTCATGGTTGTATCATCAATGTTGAATCAGTGCGAGACGATTTTTTTCCGATTCCCTGCTGTGGCATGAGAGCATTCTTGTATTCATTAGAATTCGATATTTACTTTGTGTCCTGTTGTAGGAGATGGATTTGTATTGATATGCACCATTTTTTGTTTGATTTTCCGTTTTAATTTGCAGCTCTTGGCTGAAGACCCTTCTCTTAAGAAATACAAATCACAAAAGAAAAATGTGAGGCGACTTAAGAAAGTTGGTGACGTGCTCACTATAGTTGTTGTCGCAGGTATGGCTGATGTTTTTTAGAAATTTGATGGGATCATCGTCTTATATTCTATTTTAGATTTGTTCTGAGAACCTTTCTTTAGTACTATCATCGCTCTTTTCTCTAGTAAAATTTCATGCTTATGATATGCCTGATGTTCTGATTTACTTTTATACTAGCTTAGAGTGACGCGGTTTTGGTATTGAGGGTAGCATGAAGCTTAATAAGCAATGAAGGCGTTGGGGTGTTTTTTTTTTTTTTTTTTTAATAGAGTATGTTCTTTAATGTTAAAGACTTAACATTAGCGAGTTCCAATAGTTGAGGACTGACTTGGAGATGCATAGAATAGAGAATGAACAGTAAAAAAAACTTCGGACTTATCTGGAGAAAGGGAAAAAGGTGGTTAAGAACCTAAGGTTACCCAAATGGCGGCGGCCCAATACTTGGTATGCTGAACAATCTGAATTAGGTAGAGGGTTTCAAGTGGGAACAGTCCTTATAAAGGGAAAACTAAATTTACCATAGGTCTGGTGGAGTAACAAGAAGAATCACAGCACATTTCCCACATAACATATATGATAGCATGAACCATATCAGAAGAATTGTGAAGGCCGTTATTTGTAAAAGATGAAAGCAAAAGACAAAATAGACTTGTAACTCACTGTCAGGCAATTTAAATGTTTTGCATTAGTTATCCCTGTCATTTGCATCTCCGGAGTATGAATCTGTGGCAACCGAGCTGAGTAATTAATTTAGCTCAAAGAGGTTGTTGACTTACTTGAAAGACGATGCTTTGTTGCAATATGGTGAATCTAAAAGTACACAACTTTTCCTCCTCGTGGCATCTTTTTTTTTTTTTTACCTGTCTTGCCTATGTAAATAGAAACACGGAGATGAAGATATTTGTTAAACGAACTGTTTGCTCTGTAAAAATCTTGCATGTGTAGTACACTATCTTTGCATATGGTAAGTTTCAAAGCTCTCATGTCCTTTAATGGTGTTTGGCCAGGCTGTTGCTACGAAATATACGTGAAAGCAGTATTGCGAGAAGAGGCTCGGAAGGCTAAGGCTGCCGGCGAAGGTGCAGCATGAAGTGTCTATCTCTTTGGCATTAGTTTCTGTCAACAGTAGTAGAAATACTGCAACTCTATTAAATAAGCATTAAAACCGGGAAAAGGGTTCTTTCAGTTGCTTTGAAGTTTTGCTCTCTGATCTCTTCTTTAATAAACCCTGATAGCAAGTTTGGTCCTTAATCTTTTCAACGACTGAAATGAAATGTTTGTGTTCGTCAAAGTGAATGTTCTGCAGACATTGAACCCCGAGTGCGAGCTCGAGCCTCAAACTGAAAATGCTCGACTTGTGTAACGAACTATTTTCAATCTTTTTTCTAGCGTGGGTGTTATTTTCTCTCAAATGTCGGGATATTTTTATTCCAGCGCTGAGGATGTAGCTGGTAATGCATTTTCAAGAAGTTAGACGCAAGTACGTACTATGTAAGATGGTGAGATTTGGTGGCTATCATGGCCTAATGGTGGCAATAAGGGTCATGACATGACAATCGAACTCAAACTTTTTGCCGGGTTTGGGTCGGGGATAAAATTAGTGCGGATCAGTTTTGCGTCATCCTGTTCTCCATCCGAGGAAGGGGCCAAAAAAAAAATTTGTGGATTCAATTCACTTGAGCCTTGTTTGTGCATTTCACTCGAACATTTGGACTTTCAATTTTATAAAATGTGCCAGAAAAAAAAAAAGGGTAAACATGTGATAAAATTTTATTTATATATCCAATCGATAAAGCTTATTTTTAAACTGTCTCGATATAATCGAACAATTGAGATATTATTTGTGCATGATGACTATAATGTGTCTTAACCTATAATATAATATACTAAAAATTCAAAAAAAATAGAAATTCAAAAAAAATTAAAAAAAAAACTAAAAAAAGGGTATTGCGACCGTCCACCTTCGGCCCCCCTGATGTTGACGCCCCCTCACCCTAAATGCAGACCAGATCTGGATTCGGGGGGGGCTAGCTTGTCGGTGTTGGGGGTTGCCGGCCCGGGAGCATCGCCAGTGGTCAAAGTGGAAATGAGTAATGCTTTCTTTTAATGTATTTTTTTTTTATATTTTATATTTTATATTTTTTTAATTTATATTAATATGATATAAGGTATATTATAACTATCATGTACAAGCAATATATCAGTCATTTAATTACATCTTAACGGTTTAAAAAGAGACTCTATCAATAAAGTATATAAAAAGAATTCTACCACACACTAATAAAAAAAATTACAATAGTAAAATTAAGAAACATTTCATTTTCAAATATTTTATACTATAATACTAAAGGAAAGGGGTGTTTCCCTGTTCCTTCTACAGCATTCTGACGGATTTACCCCTCTCTCTCTCTTCTTTCTCTTCACGCTCTCTCTCTTCTTTTTCTCTCTGTCTCTGCAGCTCTCTCTCTCACTCTTCTTTTTCTTCACGCTCTCTCTCTTCTTTTTCTCTCTGTCTCTGCAGCTTTTCTTCACGCTCTCTCTCTCTCTCACAAGCTCAAAAATTATGTTGTGCCTCTCTCTCTCTCTACCCTTTTCACTCTCTGTCTCTGTAGCTCTCTCTCTCTCTTCTTTTTCTCTCTGTCTCTGCAGCTCTCTCTCTCTCTCTTCTTTTTCTTCACGCTCTCTCTCTCTCTCTCACAAGCTCAATAATTATGTTGTGCCTCTATCTTTCTCTACCCTTTCCACTCTCTGTCTCTGCAGCTCTCTCTCTCTCTCTTCTTTTTCTTCACGCTCTCTCTCTCTCTCACAAGGTCAAAAATTATGTCTCTGCAGCTCTCTCTCTTTCTCTTCTTTTTCTTTAAGTTCTTGCCTTTTTCCCCTCAAATGCCGCTCCCTCTCTCTCTCCTTTTTCTTCAAGCTCAAAAATAATGTTGTGCCTCTCTCTCTCTCTCTACCCTTTTCACTCTCTGTCTATGCCGCTCTCTCTCTCTCTTCTTTTTCTTCAAGTTCCTGCCTTATTCCCCTCAAATGCCGCTCCCTCTCCTTCTCTGTTGCTACTGCCGCCCATTGTGTGGTGTTTGTTTCTCTCTCTATTATTGATGTTCTGGCTTTCTCTTTCTCTCTACCGTTCTCTCTCTCTCTTCTTATTCTTCAAATTTTTGGCTTTTAAACCCTAATTTTTTCTACTCCTTTTTGCTTCTGCCGCCTATATTTGTGCTCCATTGTGTATGTTTATTGTTGATGTTTTACCTGTTTCTCTCTTTGTCGGTTTTTCTCTCTTTCTTCATATGTTTCTGACTTTTGCTGTTCAATCTCTAGAAATTTTTTTCTTTTTTTGATATTGTTGGATTTTCGTGCTCAATGTTGTTTATTGTTGATTTTTTTTTAACTCTCTCTCTCTCTCTTTATCGGTTTCTCTCTCTTTCTTCATATTTTTCCTGACTTTTGGTGTTCAACCTCTAGGAATTTTTTTCCCTTCATATTGTTGGATTTTTGTGTTTACTAAACCGGATTTTCATATTTTTCCTGACTTTTGGTGTTCAACCTCTAGGAATTTTTTTCCCTTCATATTGTTGGATTTTTGTGTTTACTGTCGGATTTTCAAATCCGGTTTAGTCTCAACTGTAATTTTTTTCCCCCGATCCAGTTTTTTGTTCTCATGTTGATCTCTATTGTTGATTAGTTGGCTTTTTCCTTCTGTTTTTGCCTGTTTGTTTTTCTCTCTCTCTTTCCTTAATTTTCGGTCTCTTGGTCTTCAAACCCTAGATTTTTCCCCCTTTTTTGATGTTGTTAGGTTTTTGTTTGTTGCTTCTGCCGCCCATTGTGTGGTTTTTTTTTTTCCCTCTCTCTCTCTACTATTGATGTTCTAACTCTTTCTCTCTCTCAACCGTTCTCTCTCTCTCTCTCTCTTCTTATTGTTTAAATTTTTTCCTTTCAAAACTTATTTTTCTCTGCTTCATTTTGCTTCTGGCGATCATATTTTCCTTCTATTGCGTATGTTTATTGTTGATGTTTTAACTCTCTCTCTCTGTTTGCCGGTTTCTCTCTCTTCTTCATATTTTTCCTTTTCAGTTTTCTCCGATCTTCTTTCTCCAAACTCCTCCCCCCCCCCCCCCCCCCCCCCCAAATCAATTTTTGGCGCTTTTTTGAAAACAGTAGCAAACTTAAATTAAATAAAGGTATGAATTTTCTTTCCTCTAAGCTTTTTTTGGTCCTTTTTTTTTTATTGCATTTGATTTCTATTCATTTATTTTTTCAGATTGTAGTAAGGATGGTGGCACAATGGATGAATGCACGTATTTAGTGGAGAATTAAGCCGTTTGGTTTTTTTATATTTCTTTATATCTTTGTAAGTTTCTTTTTTTTTTTCCTCCGGGTAATATATTACAGAAATTTATTTGATGGATTTCGTTGTTTTTTCTTCTCTTCTTTTTTTTTTTTTTGTTTTTTTTTTGTTTGTGGTTTGATTTTGTTATAAATAGGATTGTTTTTAATGGTTGATTTTAATTAGGTTAGTGTTTGTGTTGTTTTTAACTATCCGTTAGTGACATATATCTGTTTACTAACTGTATTATATCATTTAGTTGAGTTTGGATGGATTGTTAGACTTTTTTACTATTTAGTTTTGTTGTCGTAACATATTAGGTGATTTGACCTTTACATTTAATGTTTCTGAATTTTTCTTCTGTGTTGTAATCGTATTAGTTGGTATAAAAACGTGGTTTAGTCTCTCATGATTGTTTTGATTCAGATTTTTTTTTAAATGCAGCTTTATCATTAATAAATCTGATTTTTTAAAAGTTTCTTATCTATTATGTGTTGTGTCTGTAAAAAAATTTATTACTTCTTCTTGCACCGATTTTTTTTTTTTTTTTTGGCTTCGGCTGTTTGCCGACTTTCTTTTAAACATAAACTCCCTTCATTTATTGCTTTATCACCACCGTTTACCATTAATGCTTCTGTAATATTCTCTTACCTCTCCTGGTTTAAACCTTCATTCATTTCTCTTGAAACCTCTTCAGCCGTGCTTTTTTTCCCAGGTACTATTGTTATTTAAAGCTGTTAATTAATATTGATTGTTGTTTTTATTTTGTTCTATCTTAATGGTATTTGGTATGCTTTTATACTATTTGAACATGTTATTATTATGACAATACTATTGTAAACAGATTCAAAAGTGTTTTATTATTTTTCTCTCCATTTTTCTGTCTCTTTTTTTCCCCCATCTCTCTGTGCTGTCGTAGATGATTTTGAGAAAAATTCCTGCCTTTGAACTTTCCCATGCTATGATGATCTCTATTCAAATATGTAATAATACATATACCAGATTTTTTTGTTTAATTTGGTGTATGTTGCTGACTATCATATTATCGGTGGTATCTGTTAAATAGCTGTTATATACTATTTGACCATCTTAGATGTTGCCGTTGATGTTTGGAATGTGTTTGTTTTTTTTTTTTTTTTCTCCACAACATATTTATAGTGATTATGTTATTATTTTTATATTGGTGTAATATTTCTTACCCTGCCCCCTTCCATCGTCCCCCC
The DNA here is from genome assembly GCA_009761775.1 of Ficus carica. Classification (NCBI taxonomy): domain Eukaryota; kingdom Viridiplantae; phylum Streptophyta; class Magnoliopsida; order Rosales; family Moraceae; genus Ficus; species Ficus carica. Next base: position 5,574,698 of record CM019744.1, on the reverse strand, counting down.
CTCCCCCCCCCCCCCCCCTCCCTCTTTTGTTTTTTTATTACCCTTTTTTTCGTTTTTCACTGCTGATCTTCCCTCTCTGTTTCCCCTCCCCCCCCCCCCCCCTCCCTCTTTTTGTTTTTTTATTACCCTTTTTTTCGTTTTTCACTGCTGATCTTCCATCTCTGTTTTGCTTAAAAATACTTATATCTTTTTTTCAACATATTCATGGTAATTATGTTATTGTTTTTATATTAATATAATTTTTCTTCTCCTGCCCCCTTCCACCGTCCGCCCCCTCCCCCTTTCCCCCTCCCTCCTTTTTTTTTTTTTTGTTACCCTTTTTTTTCCCTCTTATTTTCTGTTGCTTTTCCCTCTCTGTTTTGCTTAAAAATATTTATAACGTTTTTTTCTCTTCCCTTTTTGCGGAAACACATTCCAGACATTACACTTGGTAGCTGTAAGAGATGATGTTGAATGTATTTTACTTATTGTTTAATAGATATTCTTAGGTATATAAGAGATCTGAGCACAAACCCCCCCCCTCCCTCTTTTTGTTTTTTTGTTACCCTTTTTTTCGTTTTTCACTGCTGATCTTCCCTCTCTGTTTTGCTTAAAAATACTTATATCTTTTTTTCAACATATTCATGGTAATTATGTTATTGTTTTTATATTAATATAATTTTTCTTCTCCTGCCCCCTTCCACCGTCCGCCCCCTCCCCCTTTCCCCTCCCTCCTTTTTTTTTTTTTTTGTTACCCTTTTTTTCCCTCTTATTTTCTGTTGCTTTTCCCTCTCTGTTTTGCTTAAAAATATTTATAACGTTTTTTTCTCTTCCCTTTTTGCGGAAACACATTCCAGACATTACACTTGGTAGCTGTAAGAGATGATGTTGAATTGTATTTTACTTATTGTTTAATAGATATTCTTAGGTATATAAGAGATCTGAGCACAAACCCCCCCCCTCCCTCTTTTTGTTTTTTTGTTTCCCTTTTTTTCGTTTTTCACTGCTGATCTTCCCTCTCTGTTTTGCTTAAAAATACTTATATCTTTTTTTCAACATATTCATGGTAATTATGTTATTGTTTTTATATTAATATAATTTTTCTTCTCCTGCCCCCTTCCACCGTCCGCCCCCTCCCCCTTTCCCCCTCCCTCTTTTTTTTTTTTTTTTTTGTTACCCTTTTTTTCCCTCTTATTTTCTGTTGTTTTTCCCTCTCTGTTTTGCTTAAAAATATTTATAACGTTTTTTTCTCTTCCCTTTTTGCGGAAACACATTCCAGACATTACACTCGGTAGCTGTAAGAGATGATGTTGAATTGTATTTTACTTATTGTTTAACAGATATTCTTAGGTATATAAGAGATCTGAGCACAAAATATTTAATAAAAATTTATGTAATATTTTTTATAGTATATATGTATATATTTTGTTATTTATCTAGATTAGTGTATATGGTTAAAGATTGAAGGTTCTGATTTGTATATATTGTGTTATTGTTATATTTTTTTTTTGTTTTTTGTTCTATAAGTTTTTTCTCTTTTTTTAGTGTATATTACCCGGGGGAAATTTTTTTTTTTTTTTTTTTTGCTGTTCATTACATTGTTGTAATATTTAAGTTTATTGAAATAATTATTGTATTTAAATGTTTTTATAATTGTAAATGATTGTAATCATATATGTATAATTTAAATTCTTTTATCATGTAATTCTGCAGTATAATAACAGATTTATATGTTTTATAAATTTTTATTTTGTTTGGATCTAAATTGAACAAATTTATTGCTAATGATAAATAAAGATAATTTATGTATTTATTATTTTATTGGATAAATCTAACTTTTTTTTTGAGGCAAAAAAATTACATGTAAGAGAATAAAAGATGGTAAATAACATGTTCATAAATTAGATACGTTTATTATTGTATCTGAAATTTATTATATGGTATAGATATTTATTTTGTTAAAATATCATAACTGAGCATAATGAATACGAATAATTTATTTATTATTTATTTTACAAAATGTAAATCGTTATAAAAAATATATATATTGCTATATAATATTTTAATCAATTATGTAGTAAAAATACATAAAATTCCAAATGGTAAATAACATGTTCATAAATTAGATATGTTTATTATTGTATCTAAAATTTATTATATGGTATAGATTTTTATTTTGTTAAAAATGCATAACTGAGCATAATGAATACGAATAATTTATATATTATTTATTTTACAAAATGTAAATCGTCATAAAAAAATATATATTGCTATATAACATTTTAATCAATTATGTAGTAAAAATACATAAAATTTAGGTACTAACAATTGAATTTGGCACTGTCCGTACGGACAGTGCTGAAAGATTGAGGAATACAGTGAGAAAAAAAAATTTGGGTTACAATTATTAACAAAGTCAAATATTGTTAATTAACTTAATAAATATAATTTTTTTTAAAAAAAATACTAGAACATAAATCTTTAAATATTTCGTTTAAATAAATTTAATTATAAAATGAAAAGTAAGTATTTGTTGATTTATTTTGAAATATGTAAAATAAAACAACATAAATAATAAAATATACAAAATTGACAAAATGTTGAATTAAATAAAATTTAAAAAATTTGGCACTGTCCGTACGGACAGTGCTCAAAGAATAATGCACACATTGAAAAAAAAATTTAATGGTTACAATTATTAACAATGTCAAATATTGTTAATTAAATTAATAAACATAATTTAAAAAAAAATAATACAACATAAGCTTTCAAAAATAACACTTAAATAACTTTAATTATAAAAGGAAAGGTAATAATTTGTTCATTTATTTTGAAATATGTAAAATAAAACAATATAAATAATAAAACATACAAGACTGAGAAAATGTTGAATTAAATAAATTTCGAGTGAGAAAAATTAAACAGATTAACATATTTAAAAATATTGTTTAATTGATAAATATAATTTTTACTAAAATGATATAACATATATTTAAATAAAATTTAAACAAACTCAATCATAAAAGTAATACCAATATTTTTTTCAGTTAGTTTTGATTATGATTAGATCATTTTATAGTTTAGAGTAATATTCAATATTATCTGATTATTACTATTTTAGTTGCATTTTTTTTAATACAAAAATCATGATATTTTTTTTACTCTTTTTTTTTTCCTCTGTCATTTTCTTTATCTATGATATTTACCTTTTAACAATATTTTATATTGTTGCTTTTATATATTATATTAAAAATACAAAATTAAAAAGTATGAAGAGAAAAATCTATAAAGATCCCAATAATTCAAAATGTTCAAAACTTCAAAAAAAAAACGAAATTACACAAATCATAATGAAGCATCTACATCAACAAATGTAAATTTTCAAAACAATCAGTTTAACAAATCAAATACAGAAATTATTACTGGTCTTCAAGCTAGATCTATTCAATTATTTTCAAGTTACAACACTGGCAAAGAAACATCGAATTCATTTTCAGACAATTATAGTTTACCGTCAATTCAAGAAAGTAATTTCTTCATCCTTTTTTTTTTTTTTTTACGATTATAAATTTGAAGAAAACATCTTACTGACTTTTTTTTTTTTTACTCAGATTTAAATAATGAATATATTGATATTGGAGATTGTAATTGTGTATGTCAATATTGTGGAGCATTATTTTGGAAAATATGAGTAGCGGTACTCAATTATAGTAGAAAAAACTATATGTTTGAGAACTTTATGTATATATAAATATAAATATAAATCCATACTAATATATATAGACTTTTGATATTGTAATATATATTTGCATGTATTAAAAAACAAACTAAATCCTTAAACTTATTGTAATTATATTATATTTCCTAATTATTTACTCTTAATATAAATTATTTATTTTTATAGTTTATTTTTTAACTTTTTTCCCCACACCGTGCAACGTACGGGTATTAGACTCGTAAGTACTAAAATATTCCTGAAGTTAACATGAAATTAGTGTCCTTTGTGAATCCACACGTCAATCACGATACGAATAAAACCTGTGACATGAATTCTCATACTTTGCATTTGTTCATTAAAGGTCAAAATCTTATCAAGTATAGTCAAACATAGCCAGGGATTTAAGGGTGGTGATAACCAAAATTCGCTGTTACAGATGTTTTCCATGTGACACCAGATTTTGTGGGTTTTTACTCTCTCTCTCTCTCTCTCTCTCTCTCTCTCTCTCTATTACTTTTTTAAAGCCAAATTTAGTAATTAAGGGTTTGTTTGGTGTATGAGTTTGAGTTGAAATTGATAAGTTTAAATAGTGATTGATGTGTACTTTTTCAGAAAAGACAAAAAAATTTTGGGAAAAAAGACAAAAATTGAGTTAAAATCCATGGGTTTGGACCTGTGGTCCAAACGCACCCTAAAACAAATGGGAGAGACAAAGATGACGAGGCCCTTCTGTATGTTTCTGTATAGACATAAATTTCTAGACCCTGTAAACATCAATTCTAATTATAATTTTTTAATATTAATTTATGAATTATTATTTTATTAATAATTAAATCAATTGATATAATAATATTTTAAACACATACTGATAAAATAATAAGAACTTATATATCATATAAATTAATATTTAAAAATTGATATTAAAACTTATGTCTCTAGATTTTTTTTTTATAAGAAAATGGACCTGAAATTCTTTAGCTTGGCTGGTTTTAGGATTAGAATATAATAAAAACAAATATATATATATACATATATATATATATATAGTTAGCCACCGGGAAGGACCATGACTACACTGACGGAGGGGGGAGGGGTTTTTTTTCTTTATTATTATTTTTTATTTTAATATTGTTGGTTTTTTTTTAAATTTTAGGTATGTGTATAAATTAATCTTGACCTCTTTTAAATTAAAAGTTCTCTATATTTTAGGGAGATTTTATTTACATTCACAATATTGATAAATATATCTTTAAAGTCAATAAAAATTTCTAATGCATTTTTACCCTACAAGAACTTTAAAACCATTAAAAATATTCATACTCCACATACATATAAATGAAAATATTTTTTTCATAAAATTATTAAAGATATACATCACATTAACCATAAATAGAAATAATATTTAAAAAAAATAATTTTTTTTTAAGAAATTGTTAAAAATTGTTCTAAACTCTCAATGTTCATTTCATAAACTCTAAATTGTTTTTCATTAATTTATTTTCTTAAGAAATTTTTATAACTACATGAAGAATTTCAATGGAGGATTCAACTGAAATAAAAATTAAAGAAAGAAATCTCTTAAAGAGCCAATAACCATTGATATATGTATTTTAAATTTTTTTAATTCATTAATATTATGTGTTTTTTTTTTTTTTGTCTTTTCCTTTAGTATTTGAAAATGATTCTCTATGGTTTTTTTATATTATTATTCTTCTTTTTTTTCTTGCTATGTTCGTTTACATGATTCTATATTTATGTAATTTTTTTAAATGCAATATGACATTTCTTCATTTTTGATTTCGATATTACTTGAGTTTTTCTTTTTTGCTATTTCCTCTCTCTCTCTCTCTCTCTCTCTCTCTAGAGATACTTTACGTTTTTTTTTTTAAATGGCTTTATGTTTTCTTTTGAAAATGAAAAAATATCTTTTTTTTTTTCTTATTTAGATTTGTTAATTTATTTTTGATAAAACTAAAATAAAAATGGGTATATGAGATGGTTATATGTGATATTATATAAAAACCATCTATAAAATGACATATTTATTATGTTTATGTTAGAAAACATTTATTAGGTGAGAATATTATTAATATTATACATATAAATATAACCACTCATATTTTATTGGATAAATAATTTAGATTTTAAGAATTAAAACAATTTTATTAAATTTATAAATATTAGTAAGTCTAGTGACTTGATCGAAATTTTTTTTACCCCCTTATCAATAAATCCTGGCTTTCTACCTACATGACTAGGTCACTAACTACGTCGTTGAATCACTTCATTAATACAAGGTGGGGCTTAGGTGGATCAAGTTCAACTTTCGTTTGAAAAGCTGACTTGTTAGACTTTGAAAGTCTTCATTCATTAAGCAAGAAATTAGAAACAACATTTAGAGAAGAGCTTAATTATAGATCGAGAGAATAAATCTTTTTCTATTTTAATAATGGAGAGTTGGAAAAAAAAATAAAAAATAGCTTGGGTCACTTTTATATAAATCGCATATAATATTGATTTGCAGAATGAATATGATATCCTTCATAGAAGTTAGCTCTCATTTGAAGTAAATATTTCAACTGTAAAACCTCAATTCAATTCAATCCAAATCTAATCTATTTTATTTTTTTTTATTTTTTTTTTTCAAAATTCACATAATAATTATTTTTCTCTTTTCTGAACATCAATCATTCAAATTAAAATTTATTTTTCAGTTTAAATCCATGCTCTAATTATGAGCTTATATTCTTTTTCTTTCATTTTCATCCCTGCTCAAAAAGCTCTTATACACCTTTTGTTTTTTGTTTTTTGTTTTTTTGTGAATTATTAGGTTGGTCCTTGAATTTTTAAATTTGTGTAATTTTGGTCTCTGAACCTTTTTTCGTAGCTGAAATACCCCTAAACTTTTAAAATGTTGCTACAATAATCCTTTACGTTAATTTTTAGACGGAATTCGTTAATTAACATTATTTTTTAATCAAATTACAAACATATTCCGTTTAAAAAATTAACAAAAATGACTATTGTAGTAACATTTTAATAGTTTAGGGGCATTCCCTTTTATAGCTGGAATGATCATAAATTATTAAAAACATAGCTACAATAATCTTTTTCATTAATTTTCTGATAAAATCCAAAGTTAGTGTCATTTTTTGATCAAATTACTAATAAATTTCATTTAAAAATTAACAAAAATAACTATTATATCATCATTTTAAAAGTTTAAAAGTATTTCAATTACTAAAAAAAATTTAAAGACTAAAATTACATTATATTAAGAATTTAGAGATTAAATAAGTAATTTATTAATCATTTTCTTTCATATGTATAGATGCATAGTTGCGTATACCTTCTTTTAAGCTGAAAGGAAGGAAGAAAGAGAACTTGTACAAATAGGAGCGGGTATGCTTTTTTTGAATTTGCTTTTTGGCAGATAACTTTAAATTTGCTTTTTGATTAGACCCATCGAAAAACATAAATAAATAATAAATAATAAATAATAAATAATAAATAAAAAATAAAAAGTAAAAAAATGGTGGGGGGAAGATGCACTAGTTGTCCATGCCAATGCCTAATCAAGTCGAGGTGAGAAAATAGGGACAAAGACAAATTCCAAAAGTGCATCATATTCATACCCCATCATCATTATCATCATCTTGTCATCTTCAATTTCATAGTTTGCCTATTCTTCTTCCTTTTTTTATTTTATTTTATTTTATTATATAATATAATAACAAAAGAAGCTCATAGTTGCCTCACCATTTCCACTTGCTAGACAGGAGCGTCATCCACACTTGCACCCAAATTAAGGCTTTGTTTCTATCTCAAATCTAAACATTAATTTTTCATTTTAATTTTTATCTTTTTTTTTTTAAGATTTTTAAAAAATTAATCAATTTTCATTCAAAACCCGTACATCAAGCACAAATTAAGTTTAGTTAATTAAGAATTTTTAATAATAAGAACAGTCTATTTTTATAATATCAAGTGTCATCATAAATTCGTAGTTAGATCTTTAAATTTTTCAATAGATTTTAATTAGAAGTTAATAATTTGTAGCAAAATTTTATCTGTCTTTGTCAAGTAAAACAGATTTATAATACATATATACACACACACAGAGTTGAAAATTTGGGAAGAATACATTAAATGAATACAATATCTCTTTCTTAAAATGTAATATCTGTCTACGTTTAAAACAACCTTAAACATTTTTTTGGGGGAAAAAAGAACTTACATATTTCTTCGGGTGGAGTGGAGATTTATTGTTCCAAATTTTTTGTCTCGTTTACTGTCTCCCTAATAATATCATGCTATATTATCTAAAAAATTCAACCACGTAAAAAATACTAAATATTAAAAATTCTTGAGCAAATTAATAAGTTGTCAATATACTATTGAGGTAACAATCTGTACTCCTTCGGATGACCATTTTCAATAATTATAAACATATAATTTTCACAAACACAATAGTTACTTCTTAATCAATTTGAAAATATGTTTACTACGTATAAAAAAGCGAATATATATAAAAACAAAAATTTGTAAAAACTTTTTTTTTTTTTTTTTGGTTTTTGTCCACGGTCTCAAAATCATAATGTACGTTTTTAAATATTAGATCCGATCAAAATTATATTAGAATTAATTTTTTTTACACAAATCTAACGATTAAAAAATAAAATACCATTTGTTGATTTCTTTTAGGTCCTATCTATAAATTGTTTTTAAAAAATAATTAAAAGTATCTAAATTAATTAGACATTGTAAAAATTTAAACGAAGTACACGCGCTATGAGATCGACCAGCCTAACATTGTCACCCCTTATACTGCGAAAAAAACGCAACATGTTAGAATCTATCCATTAAATATTTGTTTATACAGTACAGCCAATCATAACTCAACTTCTTACGACAAAAACTCACACATTTGACACGTGTCCCTCCGAGGGCAGCATGGTAATTCGGCAAGATCTTAGTTGTCACCGAAGCCATCATTACTCCACCACAAAATTACCATGTTGCCCCTGACATGACACAGCTACAATGTCTGATTGGTCTAAAAATTTCAAAAATAATTATAAGCCCATCACAAGCAAAACAAAAAATAAAAAAAAAGAGGACATTTTCCATGGAGTTTTGTCATCCTCTGACAATCTCTAAGCTGTAAACCTCAGACTCTCAAAATCTGAAAGTGAGAGAAAACAGACAGACAAAGTTAGAAAAACCACAAAAACAAACAAACGAAAAAAGAGAGCCTCTCTTTAAGAAAACAAGAGGAGGTTTTTGGGGCAATTTTGTTTGGTTTTTGGTTTTTGGTTGTTGTTGTTGTTGGTTGTGAAGAATCAAGATGGCGTTAACATTTTCAGGGACAACCCAGAAGTGTAAGGCGTGTGATAAGACTGTGTACTTTGTTGATGAGCTCACTGCTGACAACAAAGTTTATCACAAGGCTTGTTTCAGATGCCACCACTGCAAACGCACCCTCAAGGTCTGACACCTTCTCCACTTTTATAGTTCAATATATATATATATATATGTGTGTGTGTGTATATGTGTCTGCGTGTATATGTATATTTGTGTGTATGTATCTGATCATCTTTGTACCCGAGTCTCAGCTCTATCGTGGACTTGTCTATGTGGGTTTGGTTTGGAGTTCATGATCATGATGGTTAACTTTTGTTTTTGATTGAAAAAAAAAAATGTTTTTGATTGATTGATTGATGATGACGATGATCTGTGAAAGAAATTTGCGATCTGATTAAAGTGTAAATTTGGAATAGTTCTATCGTTTGACTGTTTCAAGCATTAAAACGAAAGTCTTTAGCTTAACAAGATGAATAAGTAGTTCTGTTTTTTTCTTTTTCTTCTTGTTCTTCTTGTTCTTTTATTTTTTTTTTAACAGTACGAGCGACTGTGATTTCCACTTATCAAAAAAAATATAAATAAATAAAAAAAAAACTTTTAAGTTTCGAACATAGGAGCTTCTACTTAGATCCTTCTGCTCTGATCCGTTGAGCTAGCTCCAACGGGGATCGGAAAGGTCAAGCTAATAATTTTTTTTTATGTGGATGTTTTAGTCTCCTAAGGAATTATAATTCCCTGTATCTTATGGCTGGGGATGATTTTTCCATATGTGGTATATCAACATTTAAGTCTTAAATTCGAAACTTTCTAAAAGAGAACTCCTCATATAGGTCAGGGTGTACATTATTTCTAATTGAATTCAAGAAGATGGCTAAAGAGCTGTGTGACATGCTGTTCTTTTTATCAAATCTTAATATGCAAGACTAGATTTTACCAAGTGATTGAGAGACGGATTTGAATACAATGGAAAGGACGGAATACGAATAATTACTTTGTTCTGTTTTCAGGCAGACAATTTTTTGTTAAGTATTCAAATTATGATCCTTGAAACATGGAAATGAAGCTATAAGGGAACTAGAGTATAAATTTATGATATCATGCCTCGGTGTTAAAATGTTCATTTGACATAACTTATCTTAAGCGGACGAAAAAATCTTGCACAATCAGTCTGCAAGATTATGAACCGGAGGATTAAGAACAAAAGTACAGAGTTTCCGTGGTTTTTCATGATGAACTTACTATGCGGTTGTAAGTTTATGTGATCATTATTTCTAGATATTGAAATTGAACTCTATCATCTTATCTTATGTGTTTTGCAGCTGAGTGATTATTCATCCTTCGAGGGTGTTTTGTACTGCAAGCCTCACTTCGATCAACTCTTTAAGATGACCGGTAGTTTGGAAAAGAGTTTCGAAGGTGATCAGTTGGCTATCCGTTTAGAACATATTCGCCTAATCAACATCTTAAAGCTGAATTGCCCAACTGAATGTTTGTTTCACTTAATTTCTTTTGTTTACCTGCAGGTACTCCAAGAACCGTTAGAGACAGATCAGCTGATCAGGTACCATGTTGTCGATATGCTAACTCGTGTCTTTAGTCGTGGAAAATCATATTTGGTACTAGAATTTAAGGATTCTGGCACTTGCCACACCCGTTTGGTACTGCTTTCTAGAAGCTGCTTTTTGGTTTCTTGAATCCAAAATCTGCTTCCGAGAGGTATATGGCAGCCTCTAGAAGAGCTTTGGCCCTTTTTGTAGGGCTTCCCGATTGAAGGCACAAAATATGGCTTCTCAAGAAAGCTCTTTTAAAAAGACTTGAAATTTGTATCAGAGCTTTCGTAATGTTTAAACTACTTTTCTTCAATTAAGCTCTTTAGTTTTTACTTCTCTTCTTCTAACGACTAAAAGCATAAGTACTGTTAAATGGACACTTCATATGCGAAGTCGCCAACTCGTTTTGTTTAATTGATTGTGAGAAATTGTGCAGGTCCAAACAAACAGCAAAGTATCACGTCTGTTTTCTGGTACTCAAGAAAAATGTGTTGCTTGCAATAAAACTGTTTACCCAATTGAGAAGGTAAATCTTTAGCATTTGATGTAAAGTTGTGAGCTTTTCGTCGCAATATCATCCCTGCAATATTTTAGTGTCAATGAGCTTCTTCTTGACCGAGCAGATTACGCCCTAACCGTGACGTTTTCAGGTGGCGGTCGATGGGACATCATACCATAAAGCCTGTTTCAGGTGTGCTCACGGTGGCTGCGTGATCAGCCCGTCGAACTACGTGGCCCACGAGCAGCGTATCTATTGTAAGCACCACCACACACAACTCTTTAAGGCGAAGGGAAACTTCAGCCAACTTGACAAGCATGAAGTTGTCAAAGCGGTGACCGAGAACTCCGTAGTTGTGTAACAACTTCTCTACACCATCATCTGTATGACCACAAGTTTCTGTACCTGGAAATCAAAGGAAAGACAACTCTTTGTAGTGTTAAAACAAGAAGAGTCTCGTTTGAGTTTTCACTTTGTTGCTAATTTTGAGTGTGAGCTTTTAATGGACAATAACATCTTTGGTGAGCCATTTTTTTTTTTTTTTTTTGTATTTGTATTTGTAATTGTTATTTCTATGTTTTTATTTTGTAAACCAATACGTATATACATAAATGAAGTTTGGACAGAATTTCTGAACATTTTGTCACAGAAACTCTATATAAAGCTGTTTGGTCTCTTGGATCTTTTCAGGTCCTTGTCTAAAGAAACTGGAATGTTTGGAATTTTGGTGTCAAAAAAAATGTTCTTGAATGTGTGCCACGAAAGTGATGAAAATTGAATGAAAGTCTTTCATTATTTGTCCCTATCAAACACAGTTGTGAAAGAATTGCTCTTTGAGGTTTATGATTTCTGGCAAGGGGCAACCGTGCTTTGACCACACAAAATGTTTCCATTTAGTTTAGTTGAAATAAAATAATATAAAAGATAAAAAGGATGAAAGAAAATAAAAATTTTGTCCAAATCAATATCAGAGGCCTCATTTTTTTACCTGGTCGGTTCAAAATGCAACATTATTATTGCTACACAACCTAAAAGGCTTGCTCTGTTTTCTTTTCTGTTTTATCCCCTTTTGTTGCCTTCTTCAGTCCAGCTATTACATTCAAGTTTTTTTTTTTTTTTTTTTTGGTGTGGAAATCGAAGCTAGAGTTGTTTATTTAATTTTGAATTTGTGCGTAAGGAAATTTGAACTCAACGGCGTGTGGTGAAATCATACGTAGATTTAGTGTTAAATTATGCCTATAATCACATTCTAAGGTAGAGTTATTAAACTTTAAGTAGGGTTTTGTTTTTCAACATAAATGTTCGTGTGAATAGAAATAACAGTGAATTAGATGTCTCCTATTTATAAAAGAAAACTAGGCCAATAAAAATTACAAGTATGAAATCTCAAAAAAATTACCATTTATGAAACACCGCCTTAATGAATTTAGGTTTCTGAGGGCGGAGCAAGTTTCATGTCCCCCTTCTGACTCCACAATTATTGCAAAGGTCAATCCGGATATTGTCTCTACATCAGGATAATAATTAGTTTTTGCAACTCAACAAAATATTCATTAAAGGTCCTAACAATGAGCCCTACTCTTCGTATGAATTGCACATCATTATAGCCTTATTGAATGTGCTAGTGCTTAGGACATATGAAGGTGTGATTTCAAGCACTTTAAATCGAATAATGTGCTGATAAAAACAAATCTTTGTATTCAAGATCTTGAAAAGAGTCGTTCAATACTCAAATCTCGAATCTCGAATCATAGACCCAACTACAACAATCTTGAAATTCTAGGCCATCACACCTAGGGGTACATAGAAACACCAAATGCAAAACTTTTAGATTGTATTCCCATTCTCATCTCCCAAACACCTCAAAAACACCACATGCAAGTGATCAAAATCTCCAAACTCAAAGGTCCCACTTTTCATTTCAAAATGAAAGCTTTTCCCTCTTTCTTCTCTTCATCAACCACATCACCCGCCATTCCCAAACCAACCAACAGAATCCCAATCCCATTGGACCACCCAATCCCACAAACACTCTTTCAGTTGCTAAAGCAACGCCCTTCTCTCCCTAAACTCAAACAAATCCATGCAAGCGTCTTCACTTTCGCACTCTCTTCTCATGCTTCTTTAACCACCTCTCTCATTAACTGTTACCTCTCTGTTAAGGACCTTAAGAGTGCAAGAATTCTCTTTGATTTTTACCCTTCTTCTCTGCCTCCTACTCTAGTATGGAACCTCATGATCAGGGCTTATTCCAAGCTTCAAAACTCACAAGAATCTCTACTTCTTTTCGGTCAAATGTTGGCCATGGATGAGGGTCCAAAAGTTGTCCCTGACAAGTACACTTTCACCTTCGTGATCACTTCTTGTTCGCATCAGGAATCAGCGCGTTATGGGGAAGTTGTTCATGGGTTGGTGGTGAAAAATGGGTTGGAGTCGGATTTGTTTGTGGGCAATGCGGTGATCAACTTGTACGCTGTTTTTACGAGAATGGAGGATGCCCAGAAAGTGTTTGATACAATGCCTGAAAGAGACGCTTTCACGTGGACTAGTTTGTTACGTGTGTATGCGAGAGGCGGGGAGATTGGTAAAGCTTGTGAACTGTTTGATGGGATGCCATTGCGCAATAGCGTGTCGTGGGCAGTTATGATATCAGGTTTTGTTGGCTACGATAGGTATATTGAGGCTCTCAGATATTTTCATGACATGTTCTATGAAGGCAAGGTGAAGCCGAATGAGGCTATACTTGTTTCGGTTTTATCTGCTTGTGCTCATCTTGGGGCTTTAGATCAAGGGAATTGGATACATGCATATATAGATGCTAATGGAATTCCGTTTAGTAGTAATATCCTAACTGCTCTAATTGACATGTATGCAAAATGTGGAAGAATAGACCGTGCGAAACAAGTTTTTGGTCAGACTTCCAGACGAGATGTTTTCAATTATACAAGCTTGATCACTGGCTTATCCATTCATGGACTCGGTAAAGATGCTGTACAAGTTTTCTATCAGATGTTAGAGGAAAATGTTATGCCCAATGACATAACAATTCTAGGACTGCTATATGGATGTAGCCATTCAGGTTTGGTAGATGAGGGTTCTTCAATCTTCTTGAGTATGGAAATCTCGTGGGGAATCATTCCTAAGATCGAGCATTACGGGTGTTATATTGACTTGCTTGGCCGTGCGGGGTTTATGGAGAGGGCATTTGAAGTCGTCAAGAGTATGCCAATGCGTCCAGACATTGTTATATGGAGGGCTTTGCTCAGTGCTTGTAGAATCCACCACGATGCTAAGTTAGGAGAACGAATATCAATGCACATTGAGCAGCTAGACCTTGATGGGCACAATGAAGGCAAGGTTCTTCTTTCGAATTTAAACGCTTCTCTTGGAAACTGGGAGAGAGTTGCCGAACTAAGGAACCTAGTGAGTGAAAAGAAGAAAAACCAATCAATATCGGGGTGTAGTTGGATAGAAGTGAATGGAGTTGTTCACGAGTTCCGAGTTGCTGATCAATTGCATCCTCGGATTGTGGAGATTCAAGAGAAGTTGAATGAGGTTCTGAAACGGGCTCGCCTCGGAGGCTATGTTGCTAGTACAAGGCAGGTTTTGTTCGACTTAAGCGAGGAAGATAAAGAGCAAGCAGTCGCTCACCATAGTGAGAAGTTAGCTGTCACTTTCGGGCTGATGATTATTGAGCCCCGGACTCCCATCAGGATAGTCAAAAATCTTAGGACATGTGATGATTGTCATTCAGCTTTGAAGGCCATCTCTTTAGTTTACAAGAGAGAACTAATTGTCAGAGATCGTTCTCGTTTCCACACTTTCAAAGAGGGAATATGTTCGTGTAATGATTATTGGTAGCTACAACATGATTTTTTTTTTAACATGTCCTTGATTTGTGCAGCCTCATTATCGCCCTAACGCAGTGTTAGTAGGCCATATGGGTGTGTTTTTCGTACATACATTCTGATAGCGCAAATTACACATATTTAGGGATGCTGGTTTTTGGAATTAGGTCAGAGACAAACATAATGACGCCAAGAGGTACGAGGCATGTGATTTCCTTGTAATCTTCTTCTTCTTCATTACAATGAGAACTTGTGGTATCTGAAAGTGGACGTAGCTTTTAAAATGAGGGTAAACCACTAAAATTCCGTGTGTGCTTATTTGTCTATCTTTTATATTATTGCTCTCGTTAGTGAAGGATTAGAGCGTGTAATACATAACAATGTGACTACTCCAAAGTAAACGAGAATTCTCGTAACATGATTAATATCATCTACCGAAATGATTTTGCGAAAGATTAAGGTCTCTTGCAATATAGTGCAACAAAACAAAAGCAGCAGACAGACTGAAGTTGAGGAATCTTTGAAAGGGTATATAATATGCTGCTTCACAAACAGATGAGTCTGATATTTCAATTGAAATTTTTTGTCGAGAAAAAGGGACAATTCTTACGTGATGTTATAAGTTTGTTGAACAATGGCAAACAAGCAATGGCCCGCAGGCAAGAGCACTAAGGTGTTTTTTGTTGGAATCTGAAGGACCCCAAAGATATGTATATGTGTGTGTGTGTGTGTGTGTGTGTATGAATAATTCAGAGAAGTTTCATGCTTAGGGAAAAGCTACCTCCTCGTGAGCTGGTTTGTGATTGTCTTACTCCAAAAAGTGAGCAAACCAATATTCCTAAAGTGAAAAAGATCTTCACAAAATATGAAATTGGGCCAAAAAAAAAAAAAAAAGGCAAAGAAAAAGCCATCTTTTGCTATGTTACCCTCTTGTCTGTCTTGCTCTGTAGATGCTGAACAAAGCCAAGATGAGAAAATATGAAAAATAAATTAAAAAAAATTTATAAAAAAAAAAATTTGCCACGGGCGTGAGAAGTTTCTGCTAGTTCCAGCGCACTAAGAAAAAGACATACGTTGATGGTGTTTCTCTGCTCTCAAAAGTCAAAAAGGTACAAGTATATGCATGATTGATTACAGGTAATATTGAGACCTTTTTATGCCTCTCTTTTCTGCTAAAAAAAAGACTAAACTTTGTACTAATTAATGATGTTTATATATACATATATACACTATACTATATATATATATATATATATATATAAGTATATCTTCCATTAAGCACATTAGATCTTGTGGCCACTTTATTTGTTGTCACAACATTAGCTACACTGCAATTATGTCCAGCTCCCTGCCGTTTTTCTCCATCATGACTGCGTGCATGCATGATCAACACCACCCCTTTTTTCTACCCTTTTTCCCGTCCTAAAAAGATACTATTTTAAACCGTCATATTCTTATCCGATTTTATTAATTCTTTAAATTTTCACTTTTGATGTGATTCTAATCATATTTAATGTTGAGAAACATGCTATATCAACGCAGATGCCATGCAGTTCAAAGTTTCTTAAAGTCATCTTTTTGGTCAAAAATTTTTGCCGAATCATTAAACAGTATCGTAGAGCATACTCACTTGAAAGCTAAGCAAAAATTGTGGTTCTCATATGAAAATTTTGCGGTTAGTGATGAAATAAACTTTCGGTGTAATGTTGACTGCCAAACTGAATTATAATTGAAATACACACACACACACACACACACGCGGACCAATTAAATATTTGTATCATGAGCTTCTTGGTCGTACAATTTTGATGCAAAGTTGACTGAACTAATTATAGATAACTTCATTGCATTATTTGTACGATATTTGCCAAATACTTTTTTGTACATTTCCTCAAAAAAAAAAAAAAAAAAAAAAAGTCGTTTCATTGTAGTACACTTCTGTAATGGTCTCCCATTGCTGACAAACAATAATTTTTAAGTTCAGCTAATTACGCGTACACACACGCATATGATATTTATATATATATATATATCTATCTGGAAAACATTGGTGAACTCTTGGTGCAAATTGTATTATTTTAACTAAAGAACAGTATGCAAAATCTTGTCACACCATTTTTTTTAATGACACTATTTGGTTTAGCTTTTCTTTTTTGGCTCAAGGTTGGATTTTCATGCTTCAAATATTTTTGGGTCCGATTTATAACACATTGAGATCACGGTGTTGAGACTGTTTTTGAGATCAATTTGAAATTCAGTTAAATGGTATATATAATTTTGCTATATATCTACAGAGAAAAAGAAGTAAACCAGAAGGTAAGAATTACAATAATAATAAGTTGAGTCTATTCAAAAGTTGGAATTTTCTCATTCAAGTACAGCAGAAACATTTTTGACTACTATAGTAAGTTGCATTATAAGAAAACCACTCTTTCCTATGCACAACTATGCATCTCACTCAGAGTCAGATCTGCAGATAACAGCCTGATGATCAACAGAGTTTTTCAAGTACACCCCCACTCAGTCTTATATATATATATATATATATACTTGCCCAACTTCTTCCTCCTTCAATAATGAAGCATTAATATTTTTCTTTTTCATTTTCTTTTTTTAAGGGTGGGGTTTTTCTCTGCAGGTTTTGCAGCGTTTGGAAGGTCAGAAAAGAAAAGTAAAGTAAAGGGGTTTTTGCATTATCAGCTTGCAGCTTCTGAGATGCTGTGCAGTGAAGGTTGCCATGTTCTTGGCCTGGCTGTGGCTGCAGAAGCAGTTGCTGATGAAGTTGCTGTTCTTGGTCTGTGTCTCTCTTGTTTAATCACCTGCAAAAATATTATTACAATTTATCAGTAATTTCACACCCGATTTTATAAAAAATATAGAGTTCGAATCATTCGGTCCAAATATGTGTAAATGATGGAAGGAATCTTACGAGGCATAATACGTTGAAACAAACTGAACCCAATTTATTTATTTAATCAATCAATAAAAAAATGATTATTTCATTGATTTAGTAATTTATTAGGCACAACTTGAGAGAAAGAGAGCTGGAGCATTCATTATTAGTCTTGTTTCTCTATAAATATATTTATTTATTTATTAGGGCCGTTACTAAAGGAGGGGGTCTAATTATTATCCCTGATATTATGCTGATTCACTAATATTATTATTACAATTTATTTTATAAAAAAATGGTTTTTAAATTTTTTTTTTATTGGGTAACTCTTCTTAAAAGTGGGTTATAGTTTTAATTATGACAAGTTATTGCAGGAAGTGCTTCGAGAAGAACAGAAGATGGGGTTCAAGAATTAAGAAACTACGGTTGAAATTTGATACAAGTTCATAACAAATATATGTATATTTAAAAAAAAAATGGTGATAAAAGAAAAAAGAAAAAAATCTCACCTGGTGTACTTCCTTATCCACCATTTCAGATCCTTTAATTGCAGCCACAGGCTTTTCCGTCTGGCT
This sequence comes from Ficus carica, assembly GCA_009761775.1. Lineage (NCBI taxonomy): Eukaryota > Viridiplantae > Streptophyta > Magnoliopsida > Rosales > Moraceae > Ficus > Ficus carica. Next base: position 5,556,272 of record CM019744.1, on the reverse strand, counting down.
ATTTCTCTTCAACTTTGCTTGCTTCTTTGCCCACAAACCCTTCATAACCTCTACACAAACCAACCCCCACAAAAACACACAAGATCAAAAATTAAAAATTAGAAAAAAAAAATATGTATATATATATATAATATATATTGTTCTCTCAAACTTCATCTAAAAAACAAGAACAAACCCAACCAAAAAAAAAAAAAAGAAGCAAACCTTGGGTGGTGATAAGCCGATAAACTTGGCCAAGAACAAGAGTGTCTGTTGGGCGGAGGAGCTTGATACGCGTCAAACGAACCGGGCCGTTGTTGTTGTTGTTGTTGATATTAGAACTGGCGATAAAGTTGTTGGGATCTAATTTAGTAGTGTTGGTGGTGTTGGTGTTGGTGTTAACATGAATATGGTCACTGGGGTTGGAAGGACAGAGAGTAGTGGAGATGAGGAGAGCAACGTAGTGACCAGGATTGGTCTTCATAATTTCGCTAGCGCTCACAGGCCAGTACAGTTTGTCCACTTTCCCACTTGGGTATTGTATCACCAGCGTTGCTGCATCTATCGCTTGGCAATTCCCCATCTCTCTCTCTCTCTCTCTCTCTCTCTCTCTCTTTGTTTCTCTCTCCTCTTTTTCTCTCTCTTTCTCTCTCTACAATGCTAGATGATAAGCGAAAGCTAAGAGGTGGGTGGTGTGGAGGAGGTGGATGAGGAAGAGGAAGTGTTTATAATAGGGATAATGCAAAAACAAAGGTCTTTATAAAGCAAACAGAGCCCTTTCAAATCTCTCTTTTTTACAGCCTTTTGATAGGAATTGTCTAAAGAAATTTTTACTATAGAAAACGAGGGTAGTTTGGTAATTTGGCTGCTGACCATGTTGTCCCCACATGCATGATGTGGTCAGCTGTGATTGGTCGGGTGAAATACAGTGGTTTTTTTTTTAATTATTATATCATTTGTATTTGTAAATACACATAAAAAAATTTTGGCAATTCACTTGATATTTATTACTTGAACGGGTCAGATACGTCACATCCTTTTGGTCTCCTCTTTTGCTTTAACTCATCCACCGTCCGTTAAATGCCTAGTTTTGGGCTTTATCTTTGTTTGCCACGTCACCATTTCACAAATTTTTTTTAAAATAAATTGCTATTTTGGCAATTGCTTTGTTTGCTGTTGGACGGAATTCATTAGTTTTAAAATAATACCTTGCATTATTTTTTTACTAAATTATTGAACGATTCCGTTTAAAAATTAACGAAAATTATATTGTAATAATTTTTAAAAGTTTATGGTCATTGTTGATGGTATGATTGGATTTGATCGGGTCAAGCTTGAACCCTTTTCATCCTTCAAATGCGCACCTCCGAGAGCCGACCAAGGTCCATCACCGCAAACCGGGGGTGGATCGCGTGCAAGCCGAGAACATCCAAACAATCATTCGGATTAGGGGAATTAACCGCGTCAGACCAAGCCCACGTCCTTACAGGAGCACGGCCAACCAAAAACATCCTTGTTGTGTCCCATAAAGCAAGCCATGAAGGGAATCGACCCCCGGAACCAGCAGGAGACCACCCACGACCAAGAAGTTGGCATTCAAGCCTCGAATACACTCGAGCCCCTCTTGAACAAACCGGTCCACATGGACATGCTCCACCACCTTGTACCAATTGACACCTAACACTTGACACCTGACACTGAAGCTTATGCTCGCTCCAGTGTGGCTTCCCTACGCGACCTGGCACCATCTGACAGTGGTACATGTGGTCTGTCCCTGGACTCCTTCTTCGTCTTAGCGAAGGACACGTGGCATCTGCCCAGTGGACTCCGAGTATTCGTGCACCTGGCGTGGGTTGACCCGCCAGGACCATATGAAGTGTGAACACTTATAAATAGGGGAGAGCCTCACACCCCCATGTATGGTCATTCTCCTTGCAAAAAACTATGCTACTCCACTTGCTCTTCAGTTCTCTTCGTTGACTTAAACATCGGAGTGTCTTTAGCAGACACCTCACTGGTATCCCCTTTACTCCGAGATGCTTTTTTTTTTGTAATCGACCGAGTGGAGCACAACGGCATAGGATTAACCCCACCAACCAACCACATTTGGTGTTGTGTCAAGGATTTTTGGCATCAACAATCATTTAAGTTGGAGGGAGGGGGGGGGGGGGGGACTAAGTTTTATAAACTTAAAAAGTTTAGAGACTATGGGTTGTTTGGGATTGGAAACCTCAAAACTACTTTTCAATTTTTACTATTCATATTTCTAAATATTTACAATAAACTCAAATTTTAAAATTTCATAATTTTGTTATTTCAAGTTCAAGTAAGATGATTTTTTTAAATTATATAAAATTTCAAGAGAAACGAAATAAAATATATATTGATACTTTTTTTTAAAAAAATACATTTAAAGTTTTTATACTTTCTTACTCCAAATTTTTTTTTTAACTAAATACATATTTTCAAAATATATATCGACTCCAATTTAAATATCTCAAAAATTTCTTCCCCAATACCTCACCAAACTGATCCTAAATGAGGGCTTGTTTGGTGAGTTATCTCATCTCAAATTAAAAGGTACTTTTTTATCTCAATTTTTTTTCTTTTAAAAAATTAATAAAAATTTTTAACTTAAATTCATTCACCAAACGAACCCAGAGTAATTTATTATTATTTTTTCTCCAATAAAAAAGAGCTATTAGAAGAATAAACTATTCATAAACCGTTACAAGTTTACGTGGCTTTAAGTACTAATCCCCCACGCTGTCCCAAAAAATGCCTGTACCTCACGCGCCTGTTGTGTACGTGGCTACACGTGCCATTTTGGACTTTTTATTTTTTTCTTTTTTGGTGTGGGAAGCAACTTCTTTGAATATTTTTAAATTTCCTTTTTTATTTTGTAACACTAACACTAGATGCAATGGATGGACTTAGGTGTGGAATTATGGGGTGGTAGTTATAATATTCCTTAGATGACATATATATGCTTCATTATTTCGACGTTTAAAGTTTTTCTTTTTTCTTTTTCTTTTTTGGCGTCATTTATAAAATTGTTATTAGTTTTTGTGACTTTTTTTATTTTTAATTTTTTTTTTGTATATCACGTTATTGCAATTAAATGTTTATGATTATTACGTAAGTTTTTTTTTTTTTTGTTTTTTTTGTCAATGTTTCTCAATATTTGACTAGACACTTACTATTATTATGAAAAACAATTAATTTTTTCGATATATCACTATTATATTTTAAGTATATATGATATGAAGTGTGTGTGTGTGTGCGTATGAGTGAAAGTACCTCTAAGCATATCAATTATTATTTTATTCCCTAAATAATTTTTTTGTATTTATGTCGAAGAGACGACTAATAAACAAGAGTATTTTAGTACTTCCTTTTCATGTGTGTTGGTTAGATGAAACATCAATAGCCATTGACCACCTCCCCATTTGAAACCAGAAGTTTTTTTTTTTTTTTTTTTAATTGAGAAACAAAAAGCCTACCCAATTTGAAATTGAATTCCAAAAATTTAATGCCAAATTTTAATGCCCAACATGGCCCATATAAATCACAATGGACCACCAAAAAAAGGGACTCTTTCCTAAGAGAATCCTAATTTTACTTTTGGAATATTTATGAATATGTACCTGCATTTTGAGTTAATTTCAAAAATGTAAGTATGAAATGTGTTTTAGATATGTCTAAAAAGTGTGTTTTAATTTTAAATTCATGTCAAATTTGTACCTTTTCAGTGTGTCAACAACTGATTTTACCCATGGATTGACAAAATCATACTTTATGACTTGTAGTTATAGGTAAATCTATAACCAAACAATTATTAATCAATTTTCCATTTGCATATAGTTATAAGACTATATAATATATCTATATATATAAGCAACAAAGAGTAACTACATCAATTCAATTATCAAAATCAGCTAAATTCAACCGGTATAATCTTGAGCACATTTGACCTGATATGTGATATACATGTATATATGTATATTTTTTTATAAACTCAAAATAGATGGTAAAAATAGAAAATAATCTTCTATTTGTTTTCTTTTAACAAATAATCCTTCATTTATCATATTTAGAGCACGCGCCCCAATAAAGCGCGTGGTAGAGCGTTGCGATACTCACTTAACAAGTCACAAGAGTAGGGTACGATTCATGCTGCCCACCGAACCCGACCATAGAGAAAGAGTTATAGAGAGAGAGAGATAGAAACGAAGAGAGAGGATTTTCTTTTTGTTGTTTGGCGAAAAGGAAAAAAAAAAAAAAAAAGGCAAAAAGAAAGAAAGAAAAAACGTTTAGATCAAAAAAGAAACAAAAACGTGAGAGAGAGGGAAAAAAAAAAAAAAAAAAAAAAAAAACTCATGAAAATCCAAATGGCATTTTCCCAAGTCCCTCCAACACGTAATAAGTGCGTGTCGCGTGTGAGGGGCTTCTTCAGCCAATGCCTTTTATCATTCTGTTTTGGATCATTTCTGAAATTATTTATCTTTTTAACCTTTTTCTTTCTTTCTCACAAAAAAAAAAAAAAAAAAAAAAGAAAAGAAAAGAAAACAAACAAACTTTTTTTTGTTTTTTTTTATTTTTTGGTTTTTAATTTTGGTTTATATGCATACATGTAATACTTTATGGTCGTTTTGCGTTACATAAAAAAAAAAGGCATTCAAAAAGAAAGAAAAAAAAAATGTTTGGAGTCCCATCTTTTTCTCCTTCTTTTCTTAGCAAGAATGGACGTGTCGTGTCTTTATTAAGGTTTTGGGCATCTTCTTCATCTTCAAACCAAAACGGATAAATTTCAAAACATTCTTCTTCCTTTTTTTTTTTTTTTTCATTACACTTGTCAAGAGTCATTTAAATACAATAATTATAACAATGATGATAAAGCGTCATGAGGTCTCTCTCCCCCCAAAAAAAAAAAAAAGGCACGAGACTATTACCATGTTATTAGAAAGAAAAAAAATTCGGAACACGAGTATTAATATTACTAATAAAATATGGATTTCATATGTAGATCTCATGATTATCTATACTTCAAGATCTACAAACATTGTAAAATTTTGTTGCTTAATCTTATTATGATAATAGAATTAAAGTATTTACATTGATAATCCATCACGTTTTAGAAGTTCAAGTTCTTTTTCAAAATGCAGGCAAGGATTACGCTATTTAATCGAACTTGTGATACTTGTCGCACTGCGACAAAGAGACCATCGTTTCATAATTCTCTCTCTATCAAATCAAAGTCCTCTCTCTATTCTTTCTCAAAAAAAAAAAAAAAAAAAAAAAAAAAAAAAATCCTCTTTCTCTTCCACTCTAATCTTCTTTTATTAATATATGGCATTAAAACAAAAACACAAAAACAAATGATCATGGTCAAAACTCAAAATGAAGCCTGATTTTCCGAAATGAATTAAACAAATACACCAAAAATTGTCACTGATTTTTTTTTTTTTTTTTGGTATAATAATAATTAGACATTGTTCAAGATATATAGTCCATACTGGTTCATGGTCAATGACGAGGACTCTGGTAGGGACTAACGAAACACTACATTTTAAAACTAGTATTCTAAAGCAACTTTTATTTTTATTCTTTTATTTATTTAAAATTTTTTTTTTTGCCCTCTATTTCAATTAGTTCTTTTTGTTGACAATGTGCGTAAATCAAATTTGCATTTTGTACTAAATAGCCGTCCTTTGGTCACGTTACTAAACAATTATTGGACACATATTTCAAACGGCATAATCATAATGCATGCGGGAAAAAGAAAAATATGCACCAAATTGGAAAAATAAAAATAAAAAAAATTGGACATTTAAACTGAAATATATATATATATATATATATATATAGTTCACCGACGGAGAAATGCATGCATATTAATATTGATTTTTGTTGAGCCATATCCTTAATGAATTCGTACCACTATTCTGGGCACCCACAGGAAGCTACTGCGTTCTTACGCCCACACAAATCTCATCCAATGTTTGACCTACATTTCTTAAACATGTTAATAGTTTTCACGTATATACACATGATTAAGAAAGAAATTTTGAGAGTTGGGTAAATTTGTTTTTCCTAATTATTTGATAGACCAAGTTTTTTTAGTTATTGGATTAATATGACAAAACTTGTAGTAAGAACTGTATTTTTATCTAACTAGTATACTGCTATTTTGACTATTAGATTAAACTTTTAACAGTCTGATCTGTGAGTGTCCACATTAAATATTTATAGCGTGACATATGTATGCAGAATTGCTCTTAATTATAGATCATACCATTGAAAAATTGATCCAATTTTAAAAACAAGAATACCGACAAGTAGAGTCAAATTACACTTCTTACCATAAGTATTTCCTAACTTTTAATGTTGAATTATAGTTGTGAGCAATTTTATATAGTACAGCATACATTTTAATGTGGACACTCATAAAACTGATTATTGGAAAATCAGTCAAACGACTAACAAAACATATTAGAGTTTTTCAACTTAAAAAAAAAAATCTCTTTCATCCGGCATGAAAAATGCGTTACATAATATGTGATTTTTTTTAACATTGATTACATCAGTTTCTTAACCAAAAAAAAATTAAAAAAAATTAAAAAAATTAAAACTTTATAAAAATCAAACAGTATTTTTTTTTTCCAGAGAATTCTCGAATTTGTAAAATGTGGCACATCAATATGCATCATTGTGATGGGCATACGTGAGAGAGCGGTGGTGTATGGGGTGAAGAAGGTATCCATGGTGGTTTGACATGAAAATAAGGGTGGATCCCATGCCTTTTCTATATCAGATTATAAATTTCCTCTAACTTTGAAAATTATTTTATGGTCCACAATTTTTAGGGCCCCACTATTCCTTCTATGTATCACTATGATCCATGATTGCATCAACTTAGGATCTTTGGTTCTTTATATTCATATCATTTATGATTTACCATTCCATTTTAGGGTTTTTTTTTTCTTTTAGAAAAAAAAAAAAAAAAAAAAAGAACAAGGGTAAAAAGTAGTAAAAAAATAAAACACTTTTTTAGTTTCTCAAGTAAGTGGAGTTGGAAATAGATGAGATTCTCAACCCACGATGGTTGTACTCTATACATTGAGCTACCATAAGAATATTAGAGTAACGCATAGAGTCAAGATCTCACAAAAATAAGAATAAAAAATATACAAAATTAATAAATTTGATAAAGATAGAACTAGATATATAAAAATATATATATATAGATATAACATCTAGCCTAGAAATTCTCATAGTTTTAAAAGTCGTTATTATGCACGTACTAAGTGAGTGAATTACAACAATTTTATCCATATTTTTACTCGTAATATTGCAAAGATGGATTTTTAATCGTTTCTATGAAATATATGATATCTTACAAATATGATTCATGTGCGTCTTAAATTTCACCGATTGACATTGACATTGAAATCATGGCAACGGGGAAAGCAATGATACAAGTTTTTGACGTGGAGCACATTCGGAGCACTAAAATTCAAATAAAAATTTATTCATTTTAAAAAAAAAATATCTTCAAATAAAATTAATGACACAGCCAGGCAGCAAGTCCATAACAAGCTGTCTTGAAAGAGGAAGAGAAAATGATTTTTATTGAGCTTTATGTTTCAAACACAAAGCTATATATGCTAACAGAATTAACATCAACAAATATATATATATATATATATATATTTTATATTTTATATAAAGATTTGCTTTTTTATCAGGCACCTTATAAAACAATCCTTGTGATTCTTTTTATACGTTATAAGTTATTATAACAATCAATTAAGTTTAATGTCACATTTTTTTTAGTGATATATTTATTATTTATATTAATAATTTTAAATAGTTCATATTACAATATTTTAAATAAAAAATTATGTATAAATTAACTAGTAGTTATAAGATGCAAAACAAAATTTTATAATTTTATAATTGTCGAACTTGTTCGACAATCAAAGAAGAGAGCTTTCCTATATATATGTATACTCTATATATATTAGACAAGCACATTTAAGTAGGCAGGTTATAAATAATATAGAAAAAAATAATTTTTTAAGAGATAATGTTGATTTTTTTTAGGTAAAAAAGAATCTTATAATATATATATACAGGAAAAGAAGAGAAAAATTATAGGACACATGTTTGACCATTTTGATGAATGAAATCATAGGTCACATGCCAAATTGTAGTTATCTATATCTCGAGAAACTACAAACATAACAACTTGAATAGGTCTGTAATTAGGGGGTGTTTGGTGTGTAAGTTTGAGTTGAAATTGATAAGTTTAAATAGTAAATTTTGTTGACTTTTCAGAAAAGACAAAAAACTTTTTGAGAAAAAGATAAAAATTTTTGAAGAAAAAGACAAAAAAAAGTTTAACCAGGACCGGTTACCAAACAAGGCCTTAATTCTTAAAGCATTAAACTTCTATAGTGGTGAAAGATGAGCAAAATCCTGCAAAGTATTGAGAACTTCGATATCTCTATATATGTGGAAAATTATTCCAACTTATATGGTTTCACATTTATTTGCAGAAAGAAAAACGTATATAGTGATTATTAAAGCTCATGAAAACTTCTGACATATAGGACTCTTTTGTCAAATTTCCTAGCATATTGTTACGGACTTACATGTAAAATATAGTTATAAATCGTTAGTTTCTATTAAAATCCTAAATCTTATAAGTTTTGAAGCTGAAATCTAAGACCTTAAACCCCTTTCTGTAATTTACTATAAGTTTTTTTGTCAAATTTCCGACATTATTTATTATGGACTTATAATAAAATCCTGATTCGAAACTCAAACCTTAAGATCCTGAATCCCTTTCTCACCTGTTGTGTTAACCCCAACAAATTATCTTTAGATGAAAAAAAAAAAAAAAAAAAAAACAACTCCAAGACAATTGAAGTTATGGGTGAACTTAAACTTTCTCTCTTAATATCCTTTTGGTCTTTTTACATATTTATATTGCCTATGCTATTATATGTTATGGAAAGTGATAAGATTGAATCGATCTATTTGGTGAGCTGTTCTAGAAAGGGGAAAAAAAAAAAGTATAGCAAATGAGTGGAGGAATTTAGTTTTAGCTACATGCCTATAATAAGTGATTTTGGTTAAGGAGTGGTGGAGTTTTAATTTAGCCAAAGAAAGTTTTTGCAATTTCCATGTTGGTGTAATTCTAGTTAAGCAACAACAACAACCAAAATATATATATATATATATATTTATATTTAAGCAACTTGTAAATCAGAGATAATTATAAGTCATTAGGTCAAATAATACCAAACTAATGTTAGAAAATCCCAAAAAAAAACAAACAAACAAACTAAATGGGAGTTAAAGCTTGATGTTACAAAGGAAGAGAAAGGAATGGAAGGAAATAAGAATTGTAAGATAAGTGTACTTTATAACTTACACAACCCTGTTATGACAAGGCCCAAATCCTAGAAACCATTTCTTAATGTGTTTAGTTCATATACATACATATATATATGTATAGATACACACACATATATATATATATATATACAAGTCATGTGAAATGGTAGGTATAATACGACTTATTAAGTTAATCCCAACTAAATAATGCACTCTTAATTTTTGCTCAAAATAAGGCCAAAGTTATGGAAGAGTATAATACTACCTCCCTTTAAATATTAAATAAAAGATGTGAAGTGTAAACCCACTCCTCCCCCCCCCCCCCCCCAAAAATTTTGTAAAGAATCCGGACAGCCATTTATTATATGAGAAATCTTCAACTTCATAATATTTGTGCTTGATTTAAAATAAAAAATAAAAAATAAAAAAATAAAAAAAAAAAAAAAAAAAAAAACTAGTGGGTACAAAGGAGCTTCTTCTCATTTTCAAGAAATGAATAAGGGTGGAATATGCAAACATTTTTGTAGGACCCCCTGTCATTGCCTTGGCATTTAAGGTCCTAATTAGACCTCCACCAAACAGCAAAGGAGAGTATTCTTTTGTGATTTTTGGTTAGGACTTAGGAGCTGGTTTTTGTTTCTTTCACTCTTGTTAATTTGTGGGCCCCAATTATATTTGTTAATTTCTTTGGCATTTAAAGGGTTTTATATTTAGATCTCCACCAAACAACATGCAGGATGTTCTTGGGGTTTTTGTTAAGGAGTTTGGTTTCTGTTTCTTTCTTTTCTTTCTTTCTCCTTTGTCTATGCCCATAACATGTAGTCATATAAGCCAAACAAGTGAGTTTATCTTACATATAATTGTTTATCATCACATTTGTTTAATTTTGTGTTTCCTTTTCTCAAATTATTAATTTGTAGTGGGCTAAACGATATGTTTAATTATTTATGTAGCTTAAACTAGGTCATGTTCTTACATCTTTGCTAATTGCTTAGATTGGCAAATAATTGGAGTGATTAATTCTTGGAAGATTTACCATCAAATGGCATAGGGAAAAAAAAAATTCAAGCATGCAACTTATTTTTAAATGGAGGATGTCTCTTCATATTGTAATAAGGAGGTGTTTAATACGAGGTATTGATATTAAAGATGTGAAAAGAATATGAGATATTCACATGCTTGGTTTAATTATTAAGAGAAAGTGCCTCAATAAGATTTTGGATTCGAATCAGTCCCACCATCATGATCGGAATATATGAGCAATTTGCTTTAAGAGAAATCCATATTAACATATTTTATGCTTGGACTACACCGTATAACTGAAATTATTTGAATACATCATTCTTATACATATAACATTTTCCCTTTAAAAATAACGCATCATTTTAATATTTGGTTGGCCTAAGAGTTTTTTTTTTTTTTTTTTTTTGGAAGGCCTTAAATTACTTGGATTTTACTTATTAGACCACTAGAGTTGTCAAGCTCAAAGAACAGTTCCAGCGATCCATGTTTTCTGCTACTCGATCATGACAAAAGAATATTCAGCTCTCTTCCATTACAGACTTATGTGTGTGTATTTTGAAATATACATACATTTATCTATATACATACATACATACATATATATATATATATATTCATACAATTTGCACCTAAAACTGATTAGTAATCACATTCTTCATGTGCTTCTTGTCTTGTGCATCAATGGGTCCAGAAGGCCCGTGCCTATCATTATATATCACTTGGTCATTTCGTTTAAAGAGTACTAATTTTTGCTCGAGTGTCAACATTCAATATTCTCAAACATGGCATTTTATTGACTCTATATACATATATATATATATATGTGTGTGTGTGTGCTGCATTATATAAACATCCCTCAAAGCTCAAACCAACTGGGAAGATTGGCTTTTCCCTGCACGGTGCGTGCAATTCCAATGTTTCTTTTGAGGACTTCATTTATGTTATAAAATAAACGTAATGATGCTGCCTAAAAAATCCTTAAGTAGTATTATTGTTGGATCTTTGTAGTTTTGTTAAGGTTGTGTTTCATTGAAGGTTTATATTTATAATTTCGGTTGTCAGTAGTTTTCGAATCGCTGTGATTAGGGAGGTAACAGAAAAACAAAGAGATTAAATATGTGATATTTTCTCTCGTAAGTTTTTACTTTATCTTAATGAATTTTTACTACTAAAAAAAGGACGTAATCTCACATAGAGACGAACATCTATGAATCATGCATGTTTTTTTAGTGTTAATTTTTTTCTTTTATTTTTATTGCTCTTGGTAATATAAAATTAAACCATCTAATTCTTAACCTTTTCAACCTTATACGATATGTCTCTTCTGATTTAACCTTTATGGTCACGATTAACATCTCTATGAGACTGTAAATTATCAACATTGATGCACCTCATAAGAAGTCTTGGGTTTAAATTACCCCACCGTGATAGTCCGATTACCTTCAAGATGTCGGCGGGCCACATAGAGTGACTCGAGATTTGTTGGGAATTCCAACATATTCCCCTATGACCTTTTTTACTACCCAAAAAAAAAAAAAAAAAAAAAGTGGAAACTATATTCCCTCTCTACTGACTACTTGTAGGTTAATATAGGATGACATTTCTCAAAATACGAATCTACAATGGACTTGCTAAAAAAAGAGACTCGATAACTAATTTGTCATGCCATTTTTGTCTATATTTCACACCACACCACATAAAAGAAGATGAAAAAAGGATAGCAAACAAACTTCATTGCTACTTGTAGATTCACTTCCCTCGGTTGGATTTACAGCAAGGAATATAATGGAATAAAATTGTACTAAAATCATCATACAAAATCAAAAAAGAGACTAAACTTATAAAGCTTAAATGTCATAATAAGATACACAAAAGTAACAACAATGGTTTATAACGTTTACAGCACAGAGAGAGAGAGAGAGAGAGAGCTAGAGAGAGAATTTCAGATGGATCAGTTACTTGGTAAGAGAAAGCCGCTTGTAACTCTTTAACATCCCCGAGATCACACAGATGGGAAGTACTTGTTTAGATTGAATGGAAGGGAATAGAACTCCTCACTTCTCGTGTCGCCCTTAAAGGACCTGAATTTGTCCCACCAATGTTTACCCCTGTCTTTCCTGATCGCGCTGTCCCTCTTATGCAATGTGTTGTCGAGGAAATATGCCACGCAGCCCGCAACAAACGCTTCCGATTGAAAAGGGACGTTGATGATATCGTTGAACTGTAAATGATGGAATAATTAGCGCATCATGATGAGATTAATAAACCATCAGCAATAATAAGTACAGAAACAAGTATATTTGGTCCCTACCCATCTTCCACTGGTGTGAACTGGACCGTAACCGTTGAGTACCGTGTACTCGTTGAAATACTGTGGCACAGACAAACCAATGAAGATAGAGTAGCCGAGAATGAACTTTGTTCGGAAGCTATTGAGGTTGCAGAACTGAAGAAGGCTAAGACCTCCGGAACCTTCACATATGGGAGAGAATAGAGTACATATATATTAGCTCACGGAAACTACTCAAGATGAATCAGAAAGCTGCACATCCGTTTGCTGAACTGTAGGTCAAAGCTCATACCGACATAAGCGAAGAAAAGGCAGTATAGAGCAGCAATGATTGGTGCTGGGATTGAAGCAAACACAGCTCCAAATTTCCCTGTAACGATTAAAACATGAGAAATGACGAGTATAAATTGTTGGTGAAAAGATCTCATAAATTACCAACTTACTTACCGAGAATGGAGAAAAATATCATGAATCCGGCTGATATTTGTACGACTCTTCGACTGCCAATGCGTGTCAGAGCCAAAAGCCCAGCATTCTCACTGCCCAGAAGTACAGGAAAATTCTCAGGTATAGGTGAAAGTTCAGTTCTTAGTTTAACATAGAATGACAACAGTTCAAGTGCTTCCTTATTAGCATTCTTACACAGAGACTGAGGATCCATTTACAGTTCCGAACAACCCAGATATCAGAATGCCAACTCCCTGAACGTAGAAACACACTATTAATCAACAATAATCTGAAATTAAAAGTAAAATTCCACAACAAAAATGTACATTGCCGGGACAGACAGTCTTGTTACAACCCCTCCAAACAACTCAAGGATCCCAAAGAGAGTTGGGTATTTCATTATCCATATTTTAAACCATGTTTTTTTTATGTTTGTCAACCATCCTACCATCTTATATCTTTCAAGCACTCTGTCATTTCGTACCGGGTTGACAAGTTCTTTCAAGTTCTATTGATGTTTAATATGTGTGATTATGAAACTATCAAGTACTAGGAACCTAATTAGTACCCTAACAAAGAGTCAACAGGCTGATTGGCCTTAGTTTTAAAAGCGTACAATGGGTATTTCACACATGCTTTTCGGTTGCCCCAGATGTACTTTTATTTGGGGGCACGTACTTTTATTTGGGGGCACCGGTTTTGGGAATTAGGTTTTAGAGGAGTCTGAGAGGCGTGAGGTGGGTGTATTCGCTTGTAATATTCTTCATCATCTTACTACTGCAACTGAAAGTGGACGTAGCTCTAATGTGTGTGTGGGCGCCACTATCAATCTAATTTGTTCTTTCTTGTTTGTTTTTCTCTGATTTTATTCCTCTCACAAGTAAAGAACTAGGGTGTCCAATTCTTTTCAGAAACACACAAAGTGGACATGTGAAATATGGAACTTAAGTGTCACTGTTTACACGTATTGTTCATTAGCCCATAAATGCATTCGAATAGCAACATAAGTTCGGGTGGCAACAAAATAAATTCGGACATGATGTAAAAAATTTTGCATAAATTTCAAACACATTGCATCTCATAAAGGGGACGTTTTTCATACCTGCCAACCAATTCCACGGCTGAGAATGGAAGGGGGCAAATGAGTTGCACTAGCAAACCTTGCCACCGCAATAAAAGTACCGGTAGACTGTTTACATCATTCATAATATGTAAGAAATGACTTATCATGGAATGAAATTATTTAAGCATCATAACAAAGAATGGGGATTGAATCAAGATAAGTATCTATCGGACAGCATAATAGCATTTGCCCATGCCTACAAGGGTTTTGTACTTTCAAACAAGGATAAAAAGAATTTGTCTATGCATTCAAAAAATTTGAATATTTATGAAATTAGTGCTTTAAAAGCTGCAAGAATAAAAAATAAGAATACATTATGAACTCATACTTGCAATTCAAAGATATACATGAGAAAAACAATTGAAAAGGCTCAAATAAATTGGCAGTGAAGTGAAAGAGTTATGATAAACGATATTGCCTTTGGATTTCAATGTTTAAGCTCCTAAAAAGAATGAAAAGGGAGAGAGAAAACGGACCTCTACGAGAGCAACAAAAGAAGCCATCATCATGGCAAAAGCTTCACCAGCATCAAAGGAAGGTGCTCCCCATTGAAAGGGATAAGGAATTCTTATCCTGCAAAACCAAATTCTTGTCTTAATCGATAAGAATACCAAGCCATGCACATGTTACTAATGTTAATTCAACATTTAAGTGAACCGAATTTTTTTCGATTTTTTTTTTAAGGATAACGCATACTCCTATGAACTGAAAGTCCGACCAATAAGTAATTAAAATCTATACCAACAACAAAAATGATGATAGCAAGCATCATTATTGTTTTAGACAATTATAACCATCTGTAAAGCTGTTGACTTCGATTTGGGTTAGCTCAGCGGGTGAGAGGGGAGGGGTTTAGGTAGGAGCTCCCAGGCTCGAAACTTGAGAAGTATTTTCGTTTCTCCTATGGTCCGATGATGTAAAAAAAATAAAAATAAAAAATCTGTAAAGCGGTTGAACCCCGAGACGAATACAAATTGGAATTTATTAAAAGCAGAAATGCTGGAAAGAGAAACTAATACCACTAACACAATCTGTACTAACCATGGAGCAGCATCAATAAGTCCTGCCCGATCAGTTCGGCAACTTGCTTGTGTTTTGGGAGCTGCATCATTGTACGCCCCACCAACAGTGAGCAGGTGAGCATATATCCACACAATCGCCACAGTAAATATGACAGCAAAGCGGTCAAAGATATGTTTTCCCGAGCGAAATATGTGTGGCAGATACTGCACAGCAGTTATTGACGAAAAACAATCTTAGCATTAAAGAAGCAGGCAAAAAAGTTAGAGAGTTACAAAAGCAAGAGATTGTATAGTTATCTAAATACTTCACCTGTGAAACGAAGACCAAGAGAATAAGCTGTGGAAGTCCAATCTCGATACATTTAGCAACCTAAACATTCAGGAAAAGCATTAGCAAACAATTTCATGAGCAAACAAGAGATTTTATGCTTTTCCTGGATGTTTAGCAACCTAAACATCCAGGAAAAGCATTAGCAAACTATTTCATTATGAAATTCGGGCTGTGCAGTAATGCGCATTACAGAGAACAAACACGTACCCCAGGAAAACCTAACTCATAGAGCCCAAAACCAGCTAGAGCCACCAAAGGAACAGCTGAAAGTGGACTTAAAAACCTGACAAACAAAAAAAAAACTAAAAATTTAGCAACATAGATTTTAAGTTTTAATTCTTGTTTAGCAAATACTCATAAGGAGAAAACGGTGAAATTGTGTATGAAAATTTGTTCCAACTTGTACTCGATTAAACCAATATCAAGAACTCATTTACTTAGCACCGTTTGGAAAATAGTCACTCGGGTGTTCTTCATAATGGTCTCGTGTGAGCTGAACCAGGTGCAAGCCAACACAAATGATTCTTAATTAAGACATTCAAAGTGTCCACAGGCATTCCTGAATACCATCTAATGTGAACCAACCTGGTAACGTTGCGCCAAAGGCCACTGAAACCCAAGACAATCTGAAGAGTTGAAGCAACAATAAGAGAACCCTGAATTGCTCGCATTGTCCTCTTAAATCTCTGAAAAGATGTAAGACATTCTCACGGTGAAAACGGAAACTTTCAAATGTCAAATGAAATTTATGTAATTTTTGAACAAACCCATTCTCCATCTTAAACTACTGAAATGAAATCACATAAGAAAATTTTTTTCCTTAGGCTCCAAGGACGTATCCCCACAAACCATGTGAATCTTATAGCCCAGAGTAAACTCTGGATGTGTGGCCTCTGAGGTCAGTTGAATTAGTCATTAATTATCCAGTTGATGTTCCATAAAAATAACACAAAGTTTAATGTTAAGGTGTTCAGATCGTGTAACCTCATCAGGGTCTGTGGAATCATTAAATCGACTGGAGAGAATAATTGAGATTGTGGTGGGAACAAAGGTATATGACCCTCCAATGACAGCAGGTAGTCGAGTCCCAAACAATGACTGTAGCAATGTGTTGATACCAGCAACAAAAAGCAGGGTCTGTATCACCTTAGCCTTCTCACCCTAAAAGATGAAAAATATGATAAATCATTATCGATGGCACTTTAAGAAACGTGACATTTCTAATCGAAATCAACAATAATATGTGAAATTCTTTATCAGGCCTTACATTTCCACCTCCCATCTGGGGAACAAGAGCAGTAGGAATCAGAACCGTAGTGCCGAGCATCACAAGATAATGCTGAAAACCAAGGAGAATGGCCTCGGCTGCACCAGAAATGGCCCACATTAAAAATAAGTAAATATTTCATAAACCTCATTAGTCATCGGAACGGTAAGTGAGAGTAACAATAGAATTGATGCTCACATAACTTATAAAGATACCAGATTACCCAATATCTATAGTCCAAAAACACGTCCAATTAGGACAATAACAAAAACCTCACCCGTGTTTTGTTGAACAGAAATGTAGTACGTATCCCCCTACGTTTTAAATAATGTGTTAAACCTTCCCAGAGGGGTGGTTTTAACATGATTTGTAAAGTGTAGGGGATAATTTTAATACAATTCGTAAAACATAGGGGATGGATGCAGCATTCCTAAAAATAAGTCATGATTTGAAAAGATGTTACAACAACCAATTCCTTATAGTTGGTTAAATATATGTGTATATATATACATATTATAGAGTATGTTCAAAAAGCGTCATTTGAATAGAAAGAATTTGTGTCATTAGCAGAGAAATCAATCAACCTGGAGTCAATTTAATAAGTAGTAGGTATATTCTCGGATAACAACTAAACAAAAAACAAGGTACTAAGCTCCTATTTCCTAAAATATTAGGATTTAGAAGGTAGGAAAGACATAATTAATACGAAGAATTAATTTAAGTGAATATTAAAATTAAACAATAATAATTCTCACAAATATCAAAAGGAAACAAAACTAGACAAAAGAAAATAAATTATTTCTTTCTTTACATAATTGGATTTTTTTTTGTCCACTATAAATTTTAAAGTCAGCTTAATTTCTCTCTTCTTTTTAAAGAATATCACTCCTTTATGTAAAGTGGTATCTGGGTCTGGCAAAGATAAAAGAAGAAGCAACTTAGAAAAGCTACTTTCAGCAATTACGTACAAAGGTTAAAATAAATAAAAATAAAAAAAGGCCAAAAAAATATTACTAAATTAATTAATTAATTAACAAAAGTGAAGAACCTACACGAAATATACCTAAAGGATCCAGAAGAATCCGTCTAATAACAAAAACCCAGTAAAAATAATCCAACACTTTTCATCAAGAACATGATTTCAGAATCACAAATCAAAGATAATAAGCAAAAAAATAAGAACAAAAATTTAGAAATAAAAAAGAAAGAGGAAAAACTCACGCCATGGAGGTGGACTGGTAATGCAGAAAGAGATGCCGGGCAGCTGATCCTTTGGAGGATGTGGCTGTGGCTCGTCTGCCTTTGGAGCAGCTCCTCCTGCCATTTTCTCTCTCTAGAACTTTCTCTCTCTAGAAAAAACAAAAACAAAAAACTAAACAATGCAGACTATGAAACCCAAATCTGAGCAAGACCCAGATCCCAAATCTGGCAAAAGCAAAACCCCACAAAAACTTGAAGAAGCCCGATAAACCACAGGAAAAATTGGTGACCCCCCAAGAAGATTATTGAAGCCAAATGAAACCACTCACATGTATACCCACTAAAACAGAATAAAAAAGCTCGACAAAAATAATTGTAGGTAAATATATATATATATATAGAGATACAGTGTAAGTAGAGGCTAACTTAGCTTTCAAATACAGTGAAATTACAAGTGATGCGTTTAATAATTGCGAGAGAAAGATAAATAGGAAAGTTAAGAGAGGAAAAGAAAAAGTACCTTTTACCTATGTGTTGTGAAGCAAAATCGAAAGTGGTGAGAGCTTAAAGCCAAAAAACCCATATACCCCACTACCTAAAAATGTTTTTTTCCTTTTTTTTTCAAATTTTTCTCACTCTAGAAGAGAAAAACAGAACATATATAGAAAGAGAGTTAGAGAGTGGTGTGTGTGTGTGTATATATAAGCAGGTGAAGTTATAGAATGAATTATGACAGGGAAGAGGCTGGAAGTGAGTGAAGAATAATGATCGGAGGAGCAAAGCTCAAGCTCTGCAACTTTTTCCTTTCTCTTTCTATCTCTAGAAAGTATAAGGGATATTTCACTGTCTCTCTCTCTCTCTCTCTCTCTCTCTAAAGAGTGTGCGGTTGTTCTAACCTGAAATTACGTCCCAACAAACACATTAATTTTGTGGGCTTTTGAGCTTCACTTTACTTCTTTCTTTTCTTTTTTTTTCTTCTTTTTTTTTGGTGGTGTTTTTTATTTTTAATAACAAAGATAAGATAAGATTACAATTAGAACATACTTACAATTTTTAATAAAAAAGTTTCACTCAACTATTCCTTAGTTGAATTTGAAAAAGGATTCACGAAAGACAAATTCTAAAATACTAAAATAATTTTTTTTTGTTAATGAAAAAGAGAGTATTATTCCTAATTCATTCTGATTGTGGTATAAATCTATTAATTGATTGAAATAATGAAAATGACTTGTTATAAATCTATTAAAAGAATATATTTAGAAATGTAAAGATAAATTAGTGTTCTTAAAAATGTAAATCACTGCAGTAAGTTCTGTAATTACATGAAGGCCAACAAAAGAGGATGCGGTACTATGGTAAAAATAATTTATTGGGAGGAGAGATTAGTGGACGGGGAAAATGGACAAAATCTCAGTTCAGATGACAAAACGTCAAGTCAAACATAACCATGAGATTGAAAAAAGTAAAATTTAATCAACGAATGACATATGGAGTTCTCTTGACTATAAATATGACAAACCATATCAGTTGAAATTTAAGATAGCGTCTAACGTAAATCTTAAATAAATCGAGACTTTAGGGACTCGTGTTATTAACAATAAAAAACATGAATCATATTTATTATATCTAATTTCAGAATCTACAAAAAATAGATAGAATATTTCATTCGAGATAACAAAACAACAGAGTCAAACATAGTCGTGAGATTGAAAAAAATAAAATTAGTTAATAAATGACCTACCAAATTCTCTTGACGATAAACATAAGAAATCATATCATTCGGAACTTAAGATAACGTTTCACGTATATCTTTAATAATTGAGGCTTTAGGGAGTTGAAGAGTTAGTGATGATTAACGTGAAATACATTAATTGTACCTTATTCAAAAATCTAATTACAATACAAATCGCAAGTATTATGGTAAAATAACAATTTAAAGTTTTTGTTATAGTCTTTTTGAAATTAAAGTGTAGTTTCTAGTTGTTTCATTTTCTAGATGTTCACTGTTGAGTTATTTATCAAGCAAAACCCATAGAAGAAAACGCCGAATTTTTATTTATTATTATTTTTTTTAAGTTAGAAAGAACCGCAGAAAAAATGAAAAATCTTACGTGCTAGTGATGTCTGTAGGCGAATCAACGACGTCGTTTTGTAGTCAGATTTGGAAAAGCTGTCTTGGCAGTATCAAATATCAATTCCCGGATTCCAAGACACCCATAGAAAGATGCACCTAAAAAAGTTCTCTCTCTCTAAATTTATTTTTAATTAATTAAACAAAGATAAATATTGTTGGAAAGACGTTAATGCCCCTTGAAAAGCGAAACGGCGCGTTCAACTGGAGATTATTCAATGACGGTGGAGGGTATTTTGGAAATTTCAATAAGGGTGGTGGTCACGTGGTGGCTGTAGCAAAAGAATATATAATGGAGTGCCCCAAAAAATGAAAAAGAGAAAAGACAGCCGACAAATTCTCTCATCCCTAAATTCCAGTACAAAATCCCCCAATCACTGCCTTGCTGTCGCTTAACAACTGTATCCCTCTTTTCTTTCTTTCTTTCTTTTTATTTTTCTCTTTGTATTTTCTTCTGCTTTTTAACACTTGGCTCGTGGTCCATTGTTCTATTATTCTTAATTTTTTTGTCACGTAATTTTCTATATTGATTGTTTCCAAGTATGTTTACAGAGTTTATTTGAATTTTGCTTTGTTTATCATATATTTGGTGCAAGAGTTTAGATCCTAAAATTATAATTTTATTTTTATTTTACTTCAGTTTTATTATTTATAATTACTATTTATAATTTTATACCTCAAATTTAAAAAGTTTATAATTTTTCATATACAAATTTAAATTACATGATTTTTTTTAAATCCAAATGAAATGATTTTTTTTAATCTAAATGAGATTATTTTTATAAATTGTATAGAATTTCGAGACAAACGAAACAAACTCTATATTTATATTTTTTTCAAATACATTTTAAGTTTTTACATTTTTTAACTCTAACAATTCAAATATCACACCAAACGCATAATACAATTCAAACCCAAATGTACAATCCAGACCCTTGCCCAAACACATGCTTAGTTTACATATTCAACTATAACTAAATCGCATTTTTTTACTGTATTTTTTTTTTTTTTTTTGAAAAGTCAATAAAAATTTTAACTAATTTATGAAAAATCAACTAATTTCAACTTCAACCGACGATCCAAACGGAAGCTTTGATTTTGACTTCTTGAGTCCAAAAGCTATCTTTGAAAGTGTTTGGATGATCTATCGGAAAAACTTCTAGTCTCCAAAAGAACTTAATGACAAAACTAGAAAATATTACTTTCAAAAAAAGCTCTTCTAAATTGATTTATAAACTTGGATTAAAGTTTAAGATAGACATTATAAACTCTATTTTAATATTTTTATTACTTATTATAAAACTTTAACATTATTTGATTTCAAAAGCTCTTTTAAAAATGCGGTTCCTAAACACTTACTGAAAAGTCATACATTTTGCTTATATTTTTCTATTGGTTAAAAACAAAAGATAAAAACTCTACCAAACTGGCCATCAATTTTATTATGTTATGTTATCTGAATTTAAAAATAGTCATATAAAAAATACTAAGGGCTTGTTTGGGGGGACATTTGAATATGATATTTTGAAAATTGAGTTGGAAATATGTGTTTGGAAATAAAACTTTTTTTTAAAAAATTTGTAATATGAAAAATAGTACAAAAATTTGAAATGTATTTAGAAAAAAATACAAAATAAATATTATCTTATTCGTCTCGTTGTTACGAGTATTTTGATATAAAATTTATTTTATTTCGATTTAAAATAAAAAAATTATGTATTTTTTAAAATTTGAGTTGTTTAAAATTTAAAAAAAAAAAGTTTGATTTAAAGTTTGAATTTTAAAATTCAAATGGTGTTTGCCACCCGAACGAATCTTAAATACTAATAATTTTTAAGTAAATTG
This sequence comes from Ficus carica, assembly GCA_009761775.1. Classification (NCBI taxonomy): domain Eukaryota; kingdom Viridiplantae; phylum Streptophyta; class Magnoliopsida; order Rosales; family Moraceae; genus Ficus; species Ficus carica. The sequence continues at coordinate 5,534,209 of CM019744.1, read as the reverse complement.
TTAAATTATTAAAGTAATACTAAAAACAAAACTGTCATTAAGATGAAATAATGAGACATAAGACTTTAAACTCTTATAGGTCCATTCTATTTTCATAGCTCTGAAAAGTCATCCATTTGTTCTCTCTCTTTACTCTCTTTCTTTCTTCCCAAGCAATGAAAAGACTCAAGTGCCTCTGCTTGCACTTTTCCCCCTCCATGTTTTCAGTGTTTCTTTTGCTTTTCTACCATGGATAATAAGAAAAAATTTCTGATACAAACTACATATTTTTATATCAGATATTATTGTTTTAGTTTTAAATAAATTTTTTTTTAACATATATCCCTATTATATACCAAATTGATAAAAAATTAATTTAAATGCTAAAGCAACACTATCAACCAATAAGTCATAAATATGTTTTTACCGTATATTTTTCTTGATTATAAAATGCTAATGTTATAAAAAAAAAAAGTAATAGGAACATTAGTTGGATGCTGTTATTAAGGTTTTGTTGGCATTTAAGTTTAGCTTCAACTGAATTATATTTTTTCATCTCAGTTTTTGTTTTGTTTTTTTGAAAAGTTAACAAAAATAATAACTATTTATTGAAAAATCAACCAACTCCAACTTAAAAATTTCATCTCCAACCGGCGAACTAAACGCAAGCTAAGCTTCTCCCACATGAATAAGGTGAATTCATTATTAGGTTATGTCCATAATTTCAATGATGAAATTTTCAAAATTATGCAATTTTATTTTAATAATTCTATATGTATAAACCAAATACTTTATTAATAAGGTTTTGTTTCAGATAATCGAGATTGCAACAAATTCTGTCCGTTTCTACAATTCTTTTTTTCAAAGCGACTATGACCAAAATTAATATTTAAACACATACATTACACGTAAGAATATCTAAAAAAAAATTGTATTTAATTAAACATTGTTTAATAAAAATGTATAACAAATATTGGGATGCATATGAAATTCTAGTTCGACATAAAATAAACCTCTTTTGAACACATTGTTTGTGTGTGGAGACATAGATATGAATGTGGGTGAGACAATAGAGAAATATATATTGGGTATGATTTATTGCTCAAACTATATGGGTTGGGGAATGAAGTTGTAGGCACATGATATTGTTGTGGTTGGTGGTTCAATTCAATTCATGGATGGTTATTTTTCATGTATTTATGCAAGTTCATTTTTATTGGTCAAACATGTACGCCCAAAAAATACCAACTAGATAAAATAAATAAAATAAAATAAAATAAAAATCAACCTAAAGAAAAATACAAGAAAATTATTCATTTTTAAAAAAATAATACTAGAAAATTATTTCTGAAGAGAATAAAAGTCAGGGAAGCTTCTTTGCATCTTTGACATGAGAAGGATAAAAAGAAAAGTCGGTGAGCATTTAAGAGCATTATCTTGCTCTTTCTTTTGGTGAAGCTAAAATTTGTTGCAATTAGAAAGGCTTTGTATGTCACTTAAATTTAACTCAAATTAAACTGTATTTTTTATATTAATTTTTGTTTTTTTCCTGAAAAATCAATAATGTTTACAACTAATTTTTAAAAAGTCAATCAACTCCAACTTAAAAATTACATATTAAACATGCGAATCAAATGCAAACTAAACCTACGAGGTAGAGTAGATTTGTTGACTTTGATTCACATAAATGTAAGATGGTGTCATTTGTACAAAAATTAGCGTAAATGGACCAACTTTTCTTTCTAGTACTAAGTTTTGTCCAAAATTATTATAAATGTTGCAGGTGTTAACAACGCAGATGTAGGTTGCAAAATTACGGTGAACAAATTGGTTACAAAATAATGAGAAATCTTTAGTACAATTATAATCGTTTTTAGTTTTATCAAGTTCTATTAAATTATCATATTTTATTTTATTTAACATGAATCTGATTTGATTTAACAGGTAGAATCTATGTTTTACTAGTTGCATAGTTTTTTTAATATTCCTATATCTCATGATTCTCCATAGGATAAATTACATTGAGACGACAATTTTATTCCGTTAGCCAATAATGTAAGAAACTAGTTTAAGAAGCAATGTCATTATGTGAAAATATGAGAAGAATAAGAAAATCATTTGGGATGGGATTAGGTGATGAATTGGAATTCTATGGCCAATGTTAGACGGATTTTAGTTATTTTAATTCAATTATAATAATTATATTATACATGTGCCGTCCTCCTTTTAAGCAACCCTCAATAATCAATCAAACTTTATTTGGCCACAATTTTGTAAACAAAATTAAAAAGTTGATCAAATTATCATTATGTTTCCCCTCAAAATTCTTGTACCCACATGATAGATTCAATTATGTCACTTTGAAAGATTAATCGTGCACATTGATTGGTCCATGAACAACTTTTGTCAATATTTTAAAAGAGAAAAGAAAAAAAAAAAAAAAAAAAGCAATTGAGCATTGGGAATATTATTTTATAACGAAGGAGCTGAATAAGTTTGTCCTCTTCTTTAAAGGATATAGATTTCCTTGTCAACTTTTATGTGCCAATTGGGACATGTCAAAATCATATTGGTGGTAGTTATTTAAAGATATGTTTCAAATTACCTAACCTTACTTAAAGATTATAACGTGAAAAAAAATAAAGATACTTTGGCAAAACTATAGTAGTATGTGAGGAATTATTGAAATATTGGGGGGGAAAAGTACATAGTAGAAATGATGGGTATGATTAAAATATTGAAATTTATGCTATGTTTTGGTAGGAAAGATAAAAAAAAATTTTTGAAAGAAAAGAATACTAAAATACCTAGGCGACTAAAAAAATAAAAAATAAAAAAAGATGAGGGGTTTTCCTTCATTTATTTTATAGAAAAGAAAGAAAAGATGAAAAAAAAAAAAGAAGACAAATCTTTTGCATTTGACAGTTATACTTGATTAATGTCAAAATAGTTTTCTTATATTATTTTTTTGTCAAACTTTTTCCCTCTTTTTTTCTTGGAATAATAAAATTATGGTGGGTCTCATAGAATTATAGTTTCTTTCCCTTCTCATTTTCCACTCTATCAAACAACCGAAACTTTATTTTTTTCTCTAAAATCCTTCTTTCAACTTCCTTCTTCTCCCTTTTTATTCTACTAAACAAACAAGATTCCATTTGCATCTCTAAAATCTCTCAATCAACCTCCTTCTTCTGCACTTTCCACTCTACCAAACATGGCATTAGAGAGAGAGGAAGAGAGAGCATAAAAATAATAATAATAAAAAAAAAAGGTGGATGAAGGGAAAAGAACGAAGGACAGAACATGGGTGTTGTTTTCAGCTCTTTAGGGGATACCCCAATTCACCCAACTCTTGCATCCATGCAATCAAAGGGACCACCAATTAGCAATTCTATATAGCCTTTTTAGGTCCTTTTTTATTTTAGAAAAGGCTGAAGAGACGTGGTCGTTTGGTGCTTTTTTATTCCTCTCATTTCACTCACACACTTCCTTTTGCCCTTTTTAATCCAAACATATATATATATATATATATACTGTTAAAATATAAAACTATTGTTGGTCAGCTTAAGCTTTTGAGAGAATTGATAAACTAATATGGTATCAGAAATTACACTATTTAACCTCATTTATTATCATTGCGTGTTGGGCCTTTAATATGTTTCGGGTTTCTTATAATTTGTATTGGACTTTCAAATTTATATTTAATATTTGTCCACATATTTGCCTATTGTCTGACTGCGTGAGGGGGAGTGTTGAAATATAAAACTATTGTTGGTCCACCTCGTAACAGTTTAAGCTTTTGGAAGAATTGATAAACTAACACACACATATATATATATATATAATACACACACATAAATAAAAACTATTAATATAGTTGGGTTGTTTTGGTAATGGACACTACTATACTTATTATTAGAGGTTACAATGTCTATTTCACACCAATATCAACATGTACCTATCAGGCCCCATGTACTTATTAGGTCCCATATTTGAAAAAGGAAACTTCTCTCTATATCTTCTTCTTCTTCTTCTTCTTCTTCTTTTTTTTTCCTTTTTTAATAACTTAGTCCATTTAGTATTTGCCAGGTATAAGATTTGAATTTGAATCTAAACTGGAACCTTTATAGACAGTGAGAATTGTTGTGCCACAATAATTGACTCATTATTTATAACTTTAACTTTGGAAATAGATTTTATGGCAAACAACCAAAAAGAAACTTGAGGTGTTACTGTCATTACTCATTTTCACAACTAACATGGCATCAATTTCATAACGGTTGTTTTCCTAATAATTGAGGGATCAGTTAATTTTCATTGATGTTCTATGTGTGATATCCTTGGACTTTCTCCACCGTATTCAAACCACTAGAAATTTGTTTTTTTTTTGTTTTTTTTTTTTTTTTGTTATTTAGTAGTTAAAAAATTGTTATTGGTTATTATTATCACGACTTTTTTATGAGTCATATGTGTATGTATCGATTTTAAAATGTATTAATTATAAATTAAGATTTAATATAATTTTATATGTCGATTTTTAACTGGTTAAAAAAGTAACTATGATTATGATCGTTAGGGATAACTAGCACCTTTTATTTTAATCTATGCCTAATTTGAACAACACACGTCCTTTTTCATTTATAATTCTCATTTCATGCTCGTTATTATTTTGTTTTGCAAAATTACTTTGGGAAATTAATAAAACACCGTAACTCCATCTCCCTGAAAAAATATACGGACAAACACGGGTGATCATAGACAATTTGTCCCGCATTCTAAAAGAAAAGAAAAAAGTCATCACAATTAAAAAAAAAAAAAGATGTTAGGATAAAAATCAAGGTAGTATCATTTATGAAGTCCAGTTATCCACTCGTGTCACATTTCCATTAATAATTTGTAAATCATATTCTCAAATCCTCTTATGTAAGTGGTATTTTCAAACACTAACCCCTCTTAAAATGGTTTCCTCTTGGGTGATTGTCTTAATTCCCTTTTAAAAAAGACATATTTGGATTATTGTCACTGTTATAATAATTTTGGTTTTTTTTTAGGTATAATTTGAGTTTTCTTATCTTCAATTAAATAAGTATAAATGGTTAAAAATCCAAATAAAATGGTAAAAAAAAAAAACATAAGATATGAGACATTATTTCCATAATTTTCTCACCCTCTCCTCCCCCGCTCCTCTAACTCAGCAAAAGTGTGAACGGGCCGCATTGTTTGGGCCCGTTAGACAGCGTGCTTTCTCAATCAGCCCAACTTGAGCCCATTTCAAGAAAACTGGGCCGCATTCTTGAGGTAAAGAAGCCCACTAGTTCAGCCCACCAAAGCCCAATATCTTCCTTCTCTTCGTCCCTTGGTTCAACTTTCACACGCAGTCTCTCTCTCTCTTTCACTTCAACCCGCCGTGTCTGTGACAACTCGCCGCCGACAAGCCGAGGTTCGCCGGTCTCTGCATTTCGCAGTTTCCTCTTTTTCTCATGTGTATTGGATTAATTTCATTCTCTTCACCCTTCCTCTGGATGAAGTTTCGAAGATTTACGAGAAATTTTGCGTAATTTTTTTGGTTTTGTTTTTTTCTGACGAAAAATACAAGGGTTCTTCTAAGTTTATTGAGTTGAAAATACTTGTTTTAGTCCCCGATTATGGAGTTTTTAGGCCAAAAAATCTATTTTTTCCGAGTTAATGTCCTTGCAAACACACCTTTTCTCTTCCGCTGAAGGAAAAGGTAAGCGAAGAGGAAAATTTTCCTTTTTTTTGGGTCATTTTTTTCTTTCTTTTCTTATTATTATTATTATTATATATTATTTTATTTTGATTGAGTTTAGCTGAAGAAAATGAGAATTTCGTTTTCGTTTTTGTTTTCCTTTTTATTTTATTTTTGGTACTGATATTTGATCAACTTTTTTTGCGTTTGTTCATTAGCGACAATAACTATAACTATAGGTTAGATGAAGCTTGTTGTAGAGAAATTGGATAATTTTTTTTAATGGATTTCTGTTTATATCGTTCAGTCTTACTATTATTTTTTTTTAAGTAGGTAATTTATATTATTTTTTTAGATTTAAGAACCTATTATCTAATGTGTTTTTATTGTCATTTTGACCAAGCTTGAATAAGGGCCATTGTTGAAAATGTCTATGCATATCTACATTTTGTAGAACTATGAAACAGAGTGTTGATTTCTGAATCACATTGTCTCCATTTTTCCTTCTGTGTTCTTTTGTTTTCTAATTATCGTCGCTTTCACTCCCCTGTGCAGCGATCGGACCAGAATCATGTTTCTATCGAGATACTTTGGGAGAACTCTCCTTGCTGCAGCTAAGTCAGAGACTTCAGCTGCTGCGGCAGCCGCTACGTCTTCGGTTAGGACGGGATACAACCCTCTTGAGGAGTTCTTTGAGCTAGACAGAAGCAAAGACGACGACAAACCGGTTGTCTATGGTACGTTCCTGTTTTGATTCAAAAATATTCATTCTATTGCTTTTACTTATAGGGTGTTTGTTATCCTTTTCCTCACAAACATACGTTAGGGGCTCTTGCTAAGAAACCTTTTCTTGAATAGTTAGGCAATATTACAGCATGGAAACATCTACTTTTAAAGGAACACAGAAGCTGTATCACCTTAAGGAAATGAAGCTTTTAAGTTATTTCATACCGAAGTCTGCTGTGTAATACATGTCTACAAATTTCTTAACACATAAGTTTAGAATCAATCATGGGGCCAATGGGAAAAGAAAAAGCATCGAAATATATTTATATTGATCAATCTGAATTGCCTAGGCATCTAGAGATGGGGAATGGCGAAATAAGCGACGGAATGCTTGATGATTGTTTTGAGTTATGGAAAAAAATTGGTGTGGTGATCACTTTTAGTATGCTGCTTCGTAATTTGTAATTTAATTCAGTTCTCTTGTACCGAAGAATTGAGAACTCAAATTTGATCATGATTCTACGGTATGAGATTCTAATTTCGTTGTCAGTTTTTGCCCCACAACAGAAACTGAAAGTTTGTTCTGTCTTTGATAAGGTGCATTGCCCTTATCAAAATGAATAAGTAAATGACGGCACTAATTTGCAATGTCAGGTCGTGGTTGGAAAGCTTCTGAACTGCGTTTGAAGTCTTGGGATGACCTTCAAAAGCTATGGTATGTCCTGTTGAAGGAGAAAAACATGCTGATGACCCAACGGCAAATGCTTCATGCACAAATCTTCGCTTTCCTAATCCTGAGCGAATTCCCAAGGTAAGCTTCATACCTGTTATATGTCATTGTTCTTAAAAGTTGGATCAGCTTTGTTTTTTTGTTTTTTTTCCCCCCAACGTTTTGGGTAGTAATTTTACCCTAGACTCACAAGTTCACTAGTACAATTCATATACTAATCTTTAGCCCACTGTTGATGCTCATTCTTGACAAAGTGCAATTGTAATTTCATTATCTAGTTTAAGGAAAAACCATCATAAATGGTTATCCCTTTGAACCCGAAAAAGGTAAAAATGGTTACCCTTTTTTAGGCTGTACTGGCACAGTTGAACTGCCAAAAAATTCGAGCTTGCCTATTAAGTTGTATTTGTGGTAACCTAGAGCAAAAGGTATTTCCTGATATTTGAATCTCTGATTCCAATCGGGTGCGACTGTCACATTCTTGGTGATTTGTTTTATAGGTTTGGTAATTTGTATTATGCGGTAACTTAGAGCAAAACGTGATTTGTTTTATGCTTTGTCAAAGGTTTAAACTTAAAAAAAAAAAAAAAAAAGAAGATAAGATAAATAAAAGCACCATATGAAATGTAATTTGTTTTTGTCAGTGTCTAATTTTTTTTCTTTTCATTACAATATTTTCCTTGCACAAGAATGCTTATTTATTCTTGATGATTACTTGTTTTGTTTAAAAAAGGTGAGGAAGTCCATGTGTCGTATCAAGCACGTGCTTACCGAGAGAGCAATTGAAGAACCTGATCCAAGGAGGTCTGCTGAAATGAAGAGGATGATAAATTTCTTGTGATTGGCTTCCGGCTTCTCCTTTATTCAACTATACTCTCTATTGGGTATGTCAGATGTTCCGTAATGTTACCTTCGTGTTCCGAATTTAGGACCATTGGCTTTAGGCAATTAGCAACATATTTCCCTATGGAGTGGAAGAACCATTAACAACCGGTTCATGCACTTAGCAATGGCGTCATTTTGTCTTTGCAGTATTTTTGTTAGAATCAGGCAATTTGGGTGGAAAGAAACAATCGCTCTCTGCAAAAAAAGCTTATAGAGTTTGATTTTCTATGCTGAGGACTAAAATCATCTTTAATAAAGTATCTACCTATATCAATATCAGTTTTCTTGTTTAAATACAAAAACGTCATCATTTATTAGTCCCACATCAACGGGGAGTGAGGAAGTTAAGTAACTTATAAGTGTCACGATTTATCTTCAGTCAGTAATTGTCTAAAAATTATAACTTAGTGTGGTCCACTTATGAGTTTATTAAATTCCTCCTCTTGACGGCCTTTGTGGTCGATCTGTCTCGTGGGATGTGTGTGCTTGCTTATTTGTGTAAATACAAAAAAAAGTAGCATCATTTGTTAGAAGGCATGAACTATTGGACAACTTTGCAGACTCTACTTTTGCCTTGGTGGCTTTATGAAACATCAAAATGAGCTGTCTTTGTGTTGTCCTATCCGAATCCTTCCCACTATAGCCCACACACCACCATCTGTTGGTATTGGAGATAACTTTTCTTATCATTTTTGCCCTTCCCGTTTAGCTTTGTCTCTGAAACACTTCAAAATCTGACAACTTAGTTAAAACCTGACCAAACTTGTATAAAGGTCAGTTGAACTTTCCATTTGTAGTAACAGTACTTCTCTACCTCAGTCCTCTTTTATACCTATTTATGCAAATTATTATAGCACCAATCAATATTGCACAGTCTACCAATCAATATTGCACAGTCTAGCATTTCCAGTCTTGGCACTCAGAGACATTTAAGTTCCCAACCAACACGTGCACGTTTAGATTGAAATAATGAGTGTTTTTTCCCTTTGAAATTGACACATTTTGGCCAATTAGTGTTTAGGTGAATTTGCAGTGTTTTCTCTCTGTTTTGTCCTCACCATTTTGGAGCCTATGGCTCAGGCCATACTTGGTCATTTTTGAGAAGAAACAGATTAAAACTTGTTTTTGACAAGTTTTTACCGGAAAAAGGGTGAAATTTTTGCAGAGGCCATTTTGAGGCCAAGAATCTCATTCCCATATGAAAATAATGTCTCAAGGGTGAAAGAACTGAACTTTTGATTACTATATTTGTAATTCAAATAGGTATGGTTTGATTCGACTTGTCACAGGCCTGTTGGGCAGTGTTTTTGCTTTTGGTTTTAGTCAATAAAAGAAGAGAAGCAATATAGTTTTTCAGAAGATTTCTAATAAGCTATAAAAATGTCAAAATAAAGTTTATAATGTTTAATTAACTCTTAAACAAGTTTTAAGTCACTTTATAAGAACTTTTTCGGAAATCATATTTTCTGACTTTGATTTGGAGCTTTTATGAAGATTGAAAGTTCTTTTAACAAATTATTTAAACATTTTTAAAAGTAATTTTTGAACTTATAAAGTAAAAAAACAGTTCTAAATCTCTGTAAAACCGGCATAAAAAGCATTTATCCTGAAACATAGAACCTGTATTGCTATTATAAGAATGTCCACCTCAATGATGAAGATTGACGATACAATTTTTGACATTGACAGTACTCTTATTATTATTATTATTATTATTATTGGACGTTAGATGTGCTGTCGAGGATGTAACAATATAGGAATTTAGCTTCATGTGCTTGGTGTTGTTCAAGTATGGTCCAAGAAACCACAAAATAGTTTCAAAAAATAAAATAAAATAAAATAACAAAAAAGGGTGTCAATCATGGAGGCATGTCTCCCTTATTCGAAAGCTGTGGAGAGTTGAATCTGCTCCTTAGTTGATGAGGTTTACTCCTCTATCTGTAATTTTCTTGTCCATTAATGACATTCCAAACCCAGCTAAATAAATAAATTAATTTGGCTTCCAAAGATAGAACTTGTTTCATTTTACTCCCTATAACTTAAATTTTCTTTATAAAAATATTAATCTGAAACGATTTTAATCACTTGTGGGTCACGAGATTGGTTGGTGTAGGGCAGCTTTATAGGAGCTTAATCATATGTATACCTGATTAGCACACGATTAAAGTAGTAACTTTTTTTAATGTTTCAAATATGATAATATTAAAGTTGTAACTTATGATAAGTTTATCTTAGTTTGAACGACAAAGTATAAAGTAAAACAATCTCTATTTCGAGAGTGAAATTTTAAATTAACAAAAATAAAAAGGATAGAAACATAAGAATTGGGGGACTTCTATCATGGGGTAAACTATTTTACCCATTGATGGGGTAAAAAGTATACACCCTTATTTAAATCGAAAGGTTAAAAAGGACTAAAGACCACCTAAGTGTTCTAAGGGCTTGTTTGGTGTTTGAGTTTGAGTTAAGATTTGTAAGTTTAAATAGTGATTTTAGTTGACTTTTTCAGAAAGACAAAAACTTTTAGGAAAAAAGATAAAAATTGAATTGATGGTGGTGAGTTAAACTCACCACCCAAACAGGCCCTAAGTCCTCCCACATAGAATAATAAACCCAATAAAAAAAGAAAAAGAAAAAGAAAGAAAGAAAGAAAATCGGCAAATTTGGTCTGTTCGCCGGAGAGAGCTCGCGAGGCGGTGAGTCTCCCAATGGTGCCACTGGTTCACGTGGAGGGGAGGGTGAAGACCGAAATCTAGATCCGACCTCGCAAGCGGACGATGTCGGCCAGCTCGCAGTCGTCGACGCCGGTGAGCTCGCGATGGGGAGGCCGAGGGGCAATCTCCCATGGGCGATCGATATGCCCAGAATATGTACAATATGCCCTTCCGCCGGACATGTGCGACCCACGGTGGCCGAAGCTCGCAAACTCTGGCAACCCACCGGCGCGACAATTGCTGTCGTCCCCCATGGACGACGGCGTCACACAGCAGATCGAGGAGAGCAACGAGGTCTCCGAGTCCCCTCCGAGATGCCGGAGGTTGCAGAGGAGGTCGCCACCATGGGCGAGATGCCGGAGGACGACGGCGTAGTGTGAATGCCCAAATCTGCCGCCTCGCGAACTTTTCCGGTCCGACGAACCATCACCGTTGCTAGATCGCAGTTGTTCGACGGCGGCGCGAGCTCCTCCGGCAACCCCACGTTAGCTTCCTCTTTTATATATATATATATATATATATATATTTAATTTGTTCTGATTTATTTTATACATTGAATCATATGTGGGAGGTCTTATTTTACTTTGGTACTCCTCCATTGATTCTTACCATCCGATCTTAATCATTGGTGGGGAAAAATTGGCCTGAGAATTGAACTACTGTAGGATCAATTAATTATTGTCGTATCAAGCAACTCATTTTCTAACTTTGGGTGGTAAAAAAAAAATGATCTATTGAATTTTTATGGTTGTATCTAATTTAACAAAATTGAATTTAAATTTTGACGATTTATATCGATTTATCTATTATACAACGTTCGATAAATCATTGCACGGCTAGTTATACCGTAGTTATGGCGATTATCCAAAAGTTTAGCATTCAACAACTAGGTTAACATAAAAATTGATTTCAAGCACAATATTATTATTTCAGGGTATGGATTGCAAGCTAAATCCATGCTCAAAAACTCGTATCTTTATTAAGCCAGTTTGAAAAAAAATTACATTCGGCAATAAAAGACCAGAAAAATCAACGTGGATGTGGCGGTGGATGATGCCCTGGGCTTTATTGGGATTGGAGCGGTAGCAAGAGATGATAGGGGTGTAGTACTTGGAGCGGCGTCTCGTCGTATGCTGGGACTATTTTCCCCCCACGTTGGTGAGTATTTGGCCGGTCGAGAGGGTGCGTGGTTTGCCCTCTCACGTGGTTTTTCAAAATGGATAATTGAAACGGATGTTATCAATGTCTTTAAAGCAGTTTCTTTTCCGACTCAGCGTTTTTATTGAAGCAAATGTTATCGACGACATTCGCAATTCGTTGTATTATTCGGGAAGTGACTCCGTTTGCTATAGATTTCGTGAAGGGAATTCTGTAGTCCACTTTCTTATTAGACTAGCTTTATCTTCCTTTAATACTCATATTTGGCTTGATGTATTATCCAAATTTTTGGGTCTCTTTGTAAAGATGGATGTTTACAATCTAGAATAAAATTGACCGACTTTCTTTCCCAAAAAAAAGAACTTATAAAAAGTACTTTGGTTATTCTGAGTTCTAACAAGCCTGCAACAAACGTTCAACACCATCCAACTCTGATTCTCAGTAATTACTTGGTTGGTTGAAACCTCAAAAACCCACAAATATTTTTCCAAAACAAAAATAAAATAAACCTATATCCATACTATATGTCTTTTAAAAGGACGATTGTATTATGTACAATGTTTTAATTCTTATTTTTGACTGTCACATAATAATTCAATTAATCATTATTTGATAATTTAATTATCTATCATATGATTTATTTTATTTGTCTATTTTACACCGGTAGCCTCCTAGTAAACAAACAAAACAAGAAGAAAACAAAAGGCACTGTTTTTTTTTTCCCCCTTCTTTTGGGGGGTCCATGAAACCAATAAGAGGGCATGAGGGGTGCATGATGTTAAAGGAAAGAGAGAGAAAGAGAAAGAGGAGAGAGCCAGAACAGAACATTTACATCATCAATTTTTTTTTTTTTTTTCCTTTTCTTTATTACTTTAGTAATGTGTGTTGGAACAACTCAAGACAACCTTAACCAGGCCATCATAATATATGCCCCTCCCTTCTTTGAATGTTTACCTCTCTTATTTACATGTTTGCCCTCTATCCCACACACTGGCCCCACCCCATCACCCTCTGGTAACCCACCTATTACCTACCTCCCAATACATACTCTATTATATTATAGGGATAATAATAAAAGCATTATTCTAAAACACCCAAATTTCAAAACATTAATAAATAATTCATTGAAAAAAAATAAGTAGTTAACGGAGCATTTAAAACATACATTAAAATTGAAAATTTGAAAATATTTTAATTAAAATAAGTGAAAATTTTGAGTTGTACATTTTGTCGAAAATAAAATGTTGTGTCAAAATCGTAATACATATATTCTTTTATTACTCTCGTCATTTTATGTAATCTATAAAAAAAAAAAATCTTATTCTGATTTAAAATAAGAAAGTTGTGAATTTTTAAAATTTGAGTTTTAAAAATGAAAAAAAAAAAAAGATTTGAAGATGCAACTAATGAGATTGGTATATTTTTATAGAAAAAAAAAAATCATTTGAAAACTCTAATTAAAGTGTACATATTAAATGCCTACTATAATTTAAGGGTATGTTTTTTTATTCCCTTAATAATAAAAGATACTCAGTAATGTTTTCTCGTCCTCATTCCTAATAACTTTGAGAAGTTGAAAATGACTCTCTCCACCACCACCTCCACCAACACCAATGATTAATGGATTGGAGTATGGTTACTTATACTGAAAAATACTTGATCTTATATCATCATATGTAATCATATATCATAAGAGTATTACATGAATACTACAGTATTCTAATTATTATTTTTGTTATATAACTTAAAACTAAAGTGAATAATCATATTGTCTTGGAAATCCATTTTTTTATTTTTGCCACTAACAAAATCAAAAGTCAAACAGCCTCAAATTGAGTCAACACATCCACTGGGAAGGTCCAGTCACACATTCTTTTTTCTTTTTATTTTTTAATAATAATTATAATATTATTATATTCTAAATGACACTCATACCCTCGAGTGTCACCCGCGGGAGAAGCTATCATTCTCTCCCGTTCGGGCAGCCCGTTCTGCCCGAATGCCCCTGCTCTCTCTTTCAAGTACCAAGTACACCTTTCCTTTTTGCCGTCTCTCTCTCTCCTCTTTTTCTCTCTCTTCGTTTTCTCTCTCTAAATTCTCTCTCTTTCTCACTCTTCGACACAGTTGGATCGAAAGGCGGCTCGAAATCTGGACCTCTTAATTTGATCTGATTGGATTGATTGTTCGGCGGAGAAGGAGCTTTGGTAAAGAAATCGCGTGGAATTAGGTGTTTTTTTTTTTTTTTTTTTTGGGATTTGCTTTGTTGGTGAAATTCGTCGGAAGGGGCTTAGGGTTTGCTGGTTCGATCAATCGATCTAGGGTTTTTGTTGCGGTGTTGTGGAATTGAAGAAATCGTTGGGAAAGCGGAGATTTTTCTGGGTGGGTGGGGTTGGGGGGAAATTAGGGTTGGGATTGATGGTACTCGTCGGGATTGAGGGCGGGATCGAGGCTGGAATTGGGGAAAATGCAAGGCTATGCATGGGAGGAGCGGTGGTGGTGAGGAACGGAAACGGAGTCGGCACATGTGGACAGTCCCCTCGCGTGTAGTCGTCGCAGCCGATGGTTCCTTTACGTCCTCTTCGTCTTCCCCAAATTCGTTTTTCAAGGTTTAGTTTTTTATTTTTATTAAACTTTCTCGTCGTTTTTCCTGGGTGGGTTTTCTGTTTTGTAATTGTTTTTCTATCTGGGGTTTTTTTTAGTCTGATTCGTGGCTTTGTGGTTCTCCGGAGGATAAAAATTTCCGGGTCGTGTGTTTTAGGATGTATCTCACGGTAAAGCTTGTTGATTTTCAATTGGAAGACGTTGAATTGAACAAACGAACCTGATTTTGAGAGCGAGTATTGTTGATTTTTAGCTAATTGATACCTGAGGAAATGAAGTCGATTTGTGAAATCCCAGTGAAACTTAGGTGTGAAATACACCTGATTTTGGGGGGTGAAATAATGGTGATTTTTAGATAAGGAAATTTTGGCAATTTGTGAAATGCGAGTGAATCTTAGGTTTGGAGAGAAGAGGTGCAAAGTGGGAGTAATTTTTGTATTTCTAGTTGTAAATTGGAGAAGAATAATTAGAGTAGCTAGTTCTTTTGGGGGCTAATTTTGGTTTCAACTACCCATTCAAGCATTAGAAGTGTTCTCGAGGCTTTAGACTTTTCTTTTGGATGTGTATGATCCTAATTGAAAACCATAATGCAAAATTTGGTCCAAAGAAACTTGACCACTCTTTCATCGTTTTTTGTCGATTTGGACGACATTTCAAATGGAAAGTTTGGGGTTTAAGGGGATAGAAGCGTCGAGGGCGAGCTTTTCTGTTTCGTTCCTCTTGCTTTCAAGGGATTAGACATCACAGAAGTTTTGACTATAACCAGGATTTCTCGAGACTTGATTTATATAAGTGAGGGAGTAGCTAAGGCCATGAGGAGTAAGACTAGAAAAAGAAAGGACGTGACATTTATCAATTTTCATTTGGCAAGAAAAGAAATTCCTGCACGTTTTAGTAAGCTGTGATAATACCTTAGTTTTTCAAGTGGAAAAATGGAAAAAGGAAAAAAGACAGTGGAATATAAAATAGAAGTATATTGTAGAATTACAAATCATATTTTTATTAGTCCATAAATAGATATGGTACTGCTTCCGTTTCTGAACGGAACTGTAACTTGACAAGAGAAAAGAAAGTGAAAACTTTAAACGTTTACAGAGTGCTTTTTAAGGATTGCAGACTTTAATATCTAACTATGCTTAATATTCGTGGTTTATTAATTAAATTAATACCAGCTTCATAAAGATTGTCCTATGCATGTTGATGAGATTTTGTACCACGTTATGTATTATATTCTAACGTAATGAGCAAGTTTCCTCTAATTTTCTCTTGTTTTCCCCCTTATATAGGACGGACGCAAGATCAATATTGGTGATTGTGCTTTGTTTAAACCTCCTCAAGATTCACCACCTTTCATCGGAATAATTCGTTGGGTAACAACAGGCAAAGAGAATAAGTTGAAGTTAGGTGTAAATTGGCTTTATCGACCTGCTGAAGTAAAGCTTGGTAAAGGCATCCTGTTGGATGCTGCACCGAATGAAATTTTCTACTCCTTTCATAAGGATGAGATTCCTGCTGCATCGTTACTTCATCCTTGTAAAGTTGCATTCCTTCCTAAAGGTGCTGAACTTCCTCCTGGGATTTCGTCTTTGTCTGCCGACGTCTTTATGACATCACAAACAAGTGTTTATGGTGGCTAACTGATAAGGACTATATAAATGTGAGTTTTGATTCTCTTTCATAGCTTGCATTTCCCTGCCATAGATCTTTGTTGTAGTTGTTGATGTCAATATTTTTGACAGGAACGGCAAGAAGAAGTAGACCAGTTATTATATAAAACGCGAGTAGAAATGCATGCAACAGCGCAGTCAGGTGGCCGATCTCCAAAGCCATCGAATGGTCCAGCATCAACTTCACAGTTAAAAGCTGGGACAGAGAGTATCCAGAACAGCGTATCATCCTTTTCTTCTCAAGTGAAAAAGAAAAGAGAGAGAGGAGAGCAGGGTACTGAGCCTGTCAAACGGGAACGCATCACGAAAACAGACGATGGGGATTCTGGTCACTGTAGACATGAAAACCTATTAAAATCTGAGATAACTAAAATAACAGAAAAAGGAGCACTTGTCGACTCAGAAGGAGTTGAGAGATTCGTGCAGCTCATGCTGCCTGATAGAGGTGAGAAGAAAATAGATTTGGCTGGCCGGTCAATACTTGCTGGAGTTATAGCAGCCACAGATAAAGTTGATTGCCTCAGTCAATTTGTGCAGCTTCGAGGTCTGCCTGTATTTGATGAGTGGCTGCAAGAGGTCCACAAAGTAAAAATTGGGGACATTAGTGCATCCAAGGATAGTGACAAATCCATTGAGGAGTTTCTCTTGGTTTTACTTCGTGCACTTGATAAGCTGCCCGTGAATCTTCAGGCCTTGCAAACATGTAATATTGGAAAGTCTGTGAATCATTTGCGATCTCATAAAAACTCAGAAATCCAGAAAAAAGCCAGGAGTCTGGTTGATACATGGAAGAAACGTGTTGAAGCTGAAATGAATATCAATGATGTGAAGTCTGGCTCGAATCAGGTTGTCTCATGGAGATCACGTCCTGAAGTTGGAAATAGACAATCTGGTGGATCTTCGGATTATGTCTTCAAGAATGCGATCACACAGCTTCAGGTTGCTAAACTTGCTTCAGCTAAGCCTATCCATGGGGAGAGTTCTACCAGATCTGCTTCTGCCTCTCCAGGCTCTATGAAATCAGTTCCATCACCTGCATCAGCAAGTACTAATCTAAAAGATGGACATCCTCGAAATGCTGGTGCTGGTGGCAGCATGTCTGATGTTCCTTTGACAACGGCGAGGGATGAGAAAAGCAGCAGTTCTAGTCAGTCTCACAACAACAGTCAATCTTGCTCTAATGACCATGCTAGAACCGGTTTGTTTCTGGGAAGGATGAGGCAAGGAGCTCAAGTGCTGGTTCAATGAATGTGAATAAGGCATCTGGTGGCTCTTCACGACCTCGAAAATCAGTTAATGGATTCCAAGGCTCGGTATCTGGAAGTCAAAGGGATAGTTGGACTAGCAGAAACTCTTCATTACACAAGAATGTAGCAGCAGAAAAATCATCACATTCTGGATTGACTAGTGAAAGGGCAGTTGATGGAGCTACTGTAGAGGGTAGCAGTCATAAACTGATTGTCAAGATTCCAAACCGAGGACGTAGTCCTGCACAAATAGTGGCGGTTCTTTTGAAGACCCTTCAATCATGAGTAGCAGAGCTTCTTCGCCTGTGCTTCCAGAGAAGCATGATCAGTTTGATCGTGGCTTGAAGGAAAAGAGTGATGCTTATCGAGCTACTGTTGTCTCAGATGTCAATGCTGAGTCCTGGCAAAGTAATGACTTTAAAGATATGCTGACTGCCTCTGATGAAGGTGATGGGTCACCTGCTACTATGACTGATGAAGAGCGTGGTAGGACTGGTGATGAAACAAGAAAGCTGTAGAAGTAGCAAAAAACTGCATCATCATCATCAGGAAACGAACATAAATCTGGGAATTTGCAGGAGGCTTCCTTCAGTTCTATGCATGCTTTAATTGAAAGCTGTGTGAAGTATTCGGAAGGTAATTTATCCATGTCTGCTGCTGACGATCTTGGTATGAATCTGCTTGCTAGTGTTGCTGCTGGAGAGATTTTGAAATCTGATTTGGTTTCTCCCACTGGTTCGCCCCAAAGAAACACCCCAGTAGAGACAGGCGGGTGACTCCAAAGTGAAAAAATTACCTGCAGATGACCTTTGTAGAAACAAAAGTAAGTCTGGTGATTGTGCTGGTGATGAGCGTGGAAAGCATGCTAGTGATTCTGGTAATACTGGGGCCAAGGATGGAGACAATAAATCCTTGATACTCTCTGAAGGGAAACCTACATCTGAGCACACGGAGCGTATAGACTCTTCCAGTACAGATTTTCAGCAAGCTGAAGGCAACAAAGAAAGCAATGGAAAATTAGATGATATTATTTTAGCTCCTGTCCTTGCCTCACCTTCGAAGACAAGCGAGAAGACAGAAGGGGCAGATGGTGAAGGAGGCAACCAAACTTAGAGAAATTGGCAGTTGGTGGAGGAAATACTGATGGCAGTTTAGATGTTAAATACAGCAAAAATGATATTTTGTCGCATGAACATAAGGTCAGTGATGGTGGCTCGAATAAAGAACTTAAAATGGTGTCTGCTGAAGTATCATCTTCGCTCCCAGCCTTAGAAATTGACAGTGAGATTAAATGTTGCCGGAATGAAGGGATGGATGGTAATCTGCATACAGATGAGAAGCCACCTGTCTCAGCGGTGAAATCCGAGTCTGCTAAAGAAACTTCTGAAGAGGTATCGCATTCTGGTTCAGGCAAAGATTTGGTTTCAGAAAAAGCCCTTGATATGAAGATGGAAAAGCCTGATACTATGGATACTAAACCTGAAAATCAAAGAACTGCTACTGATTTTAATGCTCCTACAACCTCAGAGAATCGAGGTGCAGCTGGCATAGGTTCTGTTGTTGCGCATCAAAGTAGTGAGGGTGTGGATGGTAAAAAGATTGAACAATTTGGCAAACCAGTGTCTCGTGAGTTGTCATCCGCAAACGAGGTCCAAGAGGCAGAACAACCTGTGAGGTCCAGAGCTTCCAAGTTGACTGGCTTGGAAACAGATGAAGCTGAGGAATGTACATCTACAACTGCAGATACTTCTTCAATGTTAGCTGTTGGGGGTTTAGATGCAGATGCAAAGGTGGAATTTGATTTGAATGAGGGTTTCAATGCTGATGAAGGGAAATCTGCGGAGCCAAAGAACCCAGCACCTGGGTGTTCACCTGCTGGTTGTTTGATTAGTCCGGTGCCTTTACCCGTTTCTTCCGTGTCCAGTGGACTTCCTGCTTCAATTACTGTGGCTGCTGCTGCAAAAGGACCATTCCTTCCACCTGATGATCTATTGCGGAGCAAAGGGGAACTTGGTTGGAAGGGATCGGCTGCTACTAGTGCATTTCGTCCTGCTGAGCCCAGAAAGGTTCTAGATATGCCTCTTGGTGCTACAAACATCGCGCACCCCGACTCCACTGCTGGAATGCGAGGACGCCCGCCATTGGATATTGATTTGAATGTACCTGATGAAAGAGTTCTAGAGGATATGGCATCTCGATATTCTGGTGGTCCGGAGACAAGTTCTGCTTCTGATCCAGTTAATTCTCATGATTTGGCACGCAATCAGTCAACGAGTCTTGCACCTGTTCGGTCTTCTGGGGGACTTGATCTTGATCTGAATCAAGTTGATGAGAATTCTGATATGGGCAATTTCTCGGTTACTAAGGATAATCCGATTGCGCAATTCAAATCATCTTCTGGGGGTGCTCTAAGCAGTGAGATAGGTGTTCGCCGAGATTTTGATTTAAATGATGGGCCTGCTGTCGAAGAGGTGAGTGCTGAGCCAGTGCTATTTTCTAAGCGAGCCAAGAGTAGTGTGCTGTCTCAACCACCTGTTTCTGGTCTTAGAATGAGCTATACAGAAGCAGGGAACTTCTCCTCCTTGTTTCATCCAGGAACCACTTATCCAGCTGTTACCATTCCATCTATTATACCAGACCGAGGGGAGCAACCTTTCCCAATTGTTGCGGCTGGTGGGCCACAAAGGATGGTGGTCACCCCTAGTGGTGGCAACTCGTTTGCTCCTGATGTCTGCCGGGGATCCGTTTTGTCAGCTTCTCCAGCAGTTCCATTTTCTACCTCGTTTCAATACCCAGTTTTTTCCTACGGAACCGGCTTCTCCTTGCCGACTACCACATTCCCAGGTGTTTCAACAACGTACTTGGATTCATCGTCTGGCGGAAGGCTTTGCTTCGCTCCTCCTGCCGTGCATCCACAATTATTAGGACCTGCTGGTGCTGTTTCTTCCAAGTACCCAAGACCTTGTGTAAGTAGTCTTCCAGATGGTAGCAATTACAGTGACACCGAGAGCAGTAGGAAGTGGGGAAGACAGGGTTTGGATCTTAATGCAGGGCCTGGAGGCCCAGAAATAGAGGGGAGAGATGAATCTTCGTCTCTTTCAGCAAAGCCACTGTCTGTTTCTGGTTCACAGACCCTAGCGGACGAGCAACTGAGGATGTTCCAGATTCCAGGCGGCAACTTGAAGAGGAAAGAACCCGAGGGAGGGTGGGATGGCTACAAGCAGTCTTCATGGCACTAGGAACGTGTATTAGTGATTCTGGTGACAAATGAAACTTGTAAGTTTCTAGTTTATGTACTTCTCACTCTTGTGTGAAAGGTTTGTTGAATTGATGCTCGAAATAAAGCCCAATCGATTGTCCCCAACAGCATTGTCTAAGATTGCATAGGAAGCATTTTCAACTACGTTTTTTTTATCCCTGGTTTGAAGATACAGGATTTACCCTACACAACAGGCCATTGAACTGTCTTTGGTGGTCTGATATAATTCAGTTTATTGACGTTTGATTATGATAACCTGTTGCGATTGTAAATGCCGTGGACGGCTGAATTTTACTGCTTTTGCCTTAATGGTTTCGAAGACATGCTAATAAGGGGTGAAAACCGAGATTAGTGTGCAATCGAAAAAATAATATATGTGACGTAGTCCGTTCCATTTCTTTGAATTCATGTTGAATGTTTACCTTTTTTCTCACAGCATTGTTGAAATTTGCTGAATGAAGTGCCTCTTTCTTAAATGTCTAGATTTATTTATCTATTTTTTTAATACCTGTTTATATTTTGCGATTGGTTGATTACCTATTTATATCTTTATTTTTTCAGTGATTTGAGGATGGGCATTTGCTAACCCCTGAGGTCATCATCTAACTTGTGTGCTTCTGGAGGATGGGTGGTAAGTGAGTTATTTGATGTTGTTCATAGTCTCCGACCCCCACCTCTTTGCTGTATCATTTGTGTATCTTGAAGGGAATTTGTTTGGGGTCGACAAGTTGTTTGTTTCTTGAATTTATTCTGGGTTGCTGCAGATCAGTTTTCCCTTTTGTAGATATTTTAACTGTTTAAAATCATACACTAGTATTGCCCAGAAAACTCAAAATTGGTGCCCATACTTGGTAGTGTTTCATTGCACCAACTAAGTATTGCCATTGGACCCAAAACCATCCCCCCTCTTCCAATCCTGCCAATAACGGAAGTTTGATTGGTCAACTTCTTAAAGAAAGGAAACCCTTTTGGTTTTGTATGCGTTTCGTTGTTAACTTATCCTCGTATTTACATACATACATATATATATATATATATATAAGCAGAGTGGTCAATTTCTGGCACCTAGCTCCTTGATATATCAAATTTTTATTGAAATGGCTGATATTATAATATATTTTGGTTTTTTTTTTTATTTCTCTCAATATTATTTGTTAATCCAAGTTTAACATTCTGCATTTTTTTTACTATATCAGATCAAACATGTATTAGGTTGACCTCGCTCCTCTAGATTTATCGTTTGTTTTTCTCACCTAGGGCTCGGGCTTCTTGTGTTTCCCATTGTTTTGAGCGTAATTTGTTTTTGGTAGTTGTTTGCCGATGATATGTTGTCGCTTGATCGGTGTCGTTGGGCCACTCCGGCCTATAGAAATTGGAAAAAGCTTTAGTTGTGTCTTTAGACGGCTCATTTTCAAGTGTATTGTGTGACATCTGAATGCTTGTGATCGGAGATTCAATTTCCTCAAGTAATCCTCATTTTTAAGCTCTTTGTAAAATTGCCTCAAGTTAAGAATTCAACCTGTGAAGTTGTTCCAATCAGTAGTTGACGCCGCTATGTTTCTCGTTTTACGTTGTGTGGAAAGGTAGAGCAAATATTTTTTCGAAGTTGCAGCACAACTCCTGTTTGTTCTGTGCCAGGTCTTGGTTTTCTTCTTCTTTCTTGGGTTCCAATCATCCAAAAGGTTCAGTTTTAAGCCCTTCCCAAGTTAAAACCTTGTATGCGTTTTTGCCCTTATATTGAGAGAGAGAGAGAGAGAGCGGGGGGGGGGGGGGGGGGGGGGGGGGGGGGCGGGTGGGAATATATATATATATAATGTAGAAATTTGTTCAGTTGATGGAGATACTTGCCTTTTGTTTCCTTTTGAAGTAAAATGTTAAAAATGTGGGACCAGGCGATTTCACATTTTCATATGGAATGAATGCGTTCATACGATACTACAAATGATGAATCGAAAGATCTAGGTGGTGGTGTTTGGCAAATGAGTTGGGATTGGATAGTTTGAAGTGGAGTCGTGAATTCGAATAGGTTTTCGAGAGATGAATTTCCGTAGTAATCGCGTTACGTGTAATATCTTCACTCGTGATACAAGTGCGGGATAATTTCTGTAGTGTATTGCTCCGAATGAGACGGTAATTTGCAGTAAATGGCATCTTACTAAAGCAACGTTTTTCTCGCGTAAAAGAAAACGCCTTTGAAACCTTTTCTTTACAATGAACCAATATTTGTAAAAGTTAGTATCTAGAAAGGATATACTATTTTCCCCATGCTTTCAAATATCGACTTGAAAAAAAAAAATAACAAAAAAAAAATACAAAAGAGTGGGACTGTAAAAACGGTCACAGCAGAGGTAGTAGGTGACATTTGAAGAGAGCAAAGGGTAAGATATATGCTCTACATGTTCTTCTTCCATGAGAAACTCCAAGTAGGAGACTCCCACGAGCCCTAACAGGTCGGCCAAAGAACAAAGCTATGGATTGCCAAATACGACGTCTTTCATTTCAGACACACGAGTTTCCTCCCGCAAACAATGTTTCTGCAGTTCGAAACACAAACCGATTATGCCCAAGAAATTAACAAAAGAAAGCAGCAACAATCTTAATAATTAAAAAAAAATTAAAAAAAAAAAAAAAAGACTAGAGAAACAATACAATGTGTGGCTATGGCATTGTGGTGAAGCAAAAGAAATTCGAGTGTTTTCTATGTTTAAATGAGAGAAAAAGTATACAGACATTAGGCATCCTCGGCGTTGCTTCTTCTTCTTCTCTTTTTGCTTCTGCGGTGGCTTGATGACAACCTTGATTGCTGCATCGAAAACCGCCTTCACATTCTGCAAAATTGCATTAAAAAAGGGTGGTTATTCGGAGAATTAAAACTCGAGAAAAGTGTCGGCCAGACAAGAATGAACAACATCTAGAAAGCATTAGATAGATAGATTGTTTCTCACGCGAAAATCATCACAAATTAACATCGACAAAGTTCCTTGAACAACTTAAATTCTACGTGCTAGTTTTTATGACAGGAAACTGGCACGATATCGGCCAATAGATCAATCTTGTAAGCCACAATTATTTAATCGCGACTTTAAAACATAAGCTACAACTGCAAATTTGTATGCATACCTGCTGGGTTTTTGAGCTGCATTCTATGTAATATGCAGCTCCTATCTGTTTCCGCAGTTCCTCGCCCTAAATAGTAGGAAAATCAATACCATCAACAAAACCACTGAATACAATCATGTCGGACACAACAACTTTGGAATCCAAATCGCACCTGTGCAGTAGTCACGGGCACCAATCCTGGATGATCCACCAAATAGTGCTTATCCTCTCGAAGGTCTATTCCATAATACCAAAAATTCATTAGTCACAAATCATTGCAACTTCCGGTTTCTAGTGCTAACTGGTGTATTTTACTTGCTAGTTGAACAGAATGAAATAGGAAATCTTGCTTGGGGTTTTATGCATTTTGAAAGAAACTATCAAGGCTTTGATTAATAGAGAAGAATCAATTTTAAAGCATGAAAAGTTGTATACTAAGCTGTACATTGACAAGAACTACGCTGCAACGAACCCAATTAATGAGCGATGGATTTGGGGGGTCGGTGAGGGAAGCAAACTACTACACATCAAAAGGCGATCTAAAATGAGAAAAGCATGAATTATTGGTCCTTTCAACATTACGAAAACACGGTTCTTTGTGTGTCTTCTTCCAGAAATGTTTACACCATAATCTTGTGATAATCACGGAGACAATGGTCGTTTGGTGAGAAATATTGTTTCAATACTTAAATGCTACGAAAAACACGGTTAGATATAGAACAGAACTTATGAATGCTATACTATGAAAATATGAATTTGTGAATGCGTCAAAAAATCACTTCAATCTGGTGTAACTATTGGGTTCAAAATTTCGACTGATCCTAAATTGCCAGAACTAACTCGTCTATTTTCCCAACGTGCTTGCATTAGCTGGTTTCTCACTTAAAGTATTAGAATCAGGTTCATCATCCAAGATAGAATCTGGAACACCAAGCTCAAAGTCACACCAGGACTTGATAATGATCGAATCTACTAGGACTAGAAAAAACATAGTTACACAGGTTAAACTATAAAGCTTCTTGGCTCACCGAGTTTCGTGCCCACGAGTACGACCGGAACTCCAGGAGCAAAATGCTGAAGCTCAGGAATCCACTGAAAACGAAATAAATGTCCAGAAATTATATATATATATATATATATATTATAAAAGACAGCCAAGATAACAACACAATATATATATATATAAGCGTGAATTTTTGCAAGTGTAACACACCTTTTTCATCACATTCTCATAGCTTGCACGACTAACTAATGAGAAAGCCAAGACAAAGACATCAGCCCCTCTGTAGCTCAATGGCCTTAATCTGTTGTAATCCTCTTGCCCTGTCAAAGAAATTTATAGAATATATACACACACATATATACATATATATGAAAAATCACACACTTGCCCAATTTGGAAACTTTTTTTTAGAGTCAAAAGATAAAAGGATTCTTTTTCTTTACCAGCTGTATCCCATAAGCCCAAGTTCACAGTTGTGCCTTCAACCACAACATTGGCACTGAAGTTATCAAACACCGTCGGAATATAATCCTGAGAAGAAGATTAAAAAGTTCAAGTCAAACATATCAGATTAATTAAGTCAACGACATGAATAAGAACATAAAAAAAAAATTAAAAAAAAAAAAAAGAACAGAGAACAAAGAAAAAAGAAAAAAAAGATTCTTTCTTTGGGTTAAGCTCCAGAAGAGTAGAAACCCAGGTGAGTTCAGAACCCAAAATTTCATTTTGAAAGGAAAAAAGACAAAAAAGTGGAGCAAATTTGTTTGTATAGAGTAATGGAAATCTTGAAAGAAGAGGAAAAAGCTGCCAAAACCCAGAAGAGTACTGGTAATAAAGAAATCGAAAAGACAGAAAAGAAACAAAAAGAATCCAAAACCGAGACACCCATGAGGATCTTTCGCAAACAAGGTAAAAGAAACTAGAGAGAGAGAGAGAGAGAGTTAGAGAGTTAGAGAGAGAAAAACATACAGTAGGGAACTTGTTGCTTGTGTAGCAAATAAGCATGCAGGTCTTCCCAACGGCCCCATCACCTACTGTCACACATTTGATGAACCTTGAAGCACTAGAAGCCATGGAAGCCAAACCAAGAAAAAGAAAGAAAGAAAGAAAGAAAGAAATAGAAATACTCTCTCTCTTCTCTCGCTTTCTCTCTCTAGACCCGAAGAGAGAAACAGAAAGAAAACAAAAAAATGCCCAAAACTAAAGAAAAGGGGGGCTTCTTGGGATTTACACAATGTTGATGGCTTTTTGATTTTTCAGAGTGAGAGACAGACACAGACAGAGACTGGTTGGCTCACATGATTCTCACTCATTTCCCCTCTCCTCTCCTAATCTATAGCTCTCTTCGGCGTTTTTTTTTCTCTTTTTTTTTTTTTTCTCTTTTTTTTTTTTTCAACTTTTATTAGTGTTCTATCTCGCGTTATTTTTTTGGATCAATTTTTACAACGACTCTCAAATTTATATACTCAGTATTGTTTCATCCTTAATTTTTGATTTTACATATAAGGCTTCCTTTTTTTTAATAATTATATTACGCTCCCTTAACTTTGCTGTTATAATGTCAAAGGTCAATTTGTCAATATTTTGTAAAAGAAATTATACATAAAGTGAATATGTTATAAAGACACGAGCTTTATTTATAATTAAAGATGTAATTAAATATTTTTTAAAAAATAAAATTATACCCTGATTAAAGATATTTCAAAAGAAAATTATATTTTGATCAAAGGTATAAATATATCAAATTATATTTCAATAAAAAAAATAATAGAATATTTTGAGATCGTGTGATGTATAAAATTAAAAATAAGAAATATTTTGGGATTATTAATAAAATAAAGGAGTTAGGAAAGTAGATAGAGGGATGTTAATAAATATCTCAAATTTTAATTATTGTTGTGAAATGAAAAATGATTAAATTTCATACATAAATGTGTGTGTATATATAAAATGCATTTATTTATTTTTTATGAGTATATATATGCCTTATTTCTTTTTGATAAGTTATGCATTCATAAGTCCTAGAATAGATAGGTGGTGGGGTTTGTAGTAAACTTTGCCGCAAGAATTTTGTCTTTGTACCGCTGCCTTTTAGGCGGTTGCGCCCGTGACACCTTTTTTTTTTTTTTTTTTTTACATAACATTTATCTTTTCTTTTCTTTTCTTTTCTTTTGCAAAATAATTTATTTTCGCCCCCCATTCATTTTGCTTTCATTTCTTAATTTCTTATAGATGATTTAATGATTCATTTACCAAAAAAAAACTCTTTAGAATTTTTTGCTTCCTAATCACAAAATAACGCTTGTACAAAAAAAAGCTGTTTATGAAAAACACACAATTTCTAACCTTCAAATCACAAAAAAATTTAAAATTATACAGTTATACGGTTTCTTTTCTTTTCTTTTCTTTCTTTTCTTTCTTTTCTTTTTTTTTTTTTTAATGCAAGGAGCGATTAAGACCAAAACCAAATTAATAGTGGCCATGTTATGGTTAGAATTACTGTACTTTAATAAGTTGAATTGCAGTATAAGGCTGGAAAAATTATTGGAACCATAATAATTCTGATCAGCCCATTAAAAAAAAAAAAAAGGGGGATAATTACAGCATCTAACTACTCCATTACTCTGTTTACTTCAATTTAAAAAGGGTATAATTTACATCATCTAACAAGTGTGGGGCCAAAATTGGAATAAATATTGAAATGTCACCAACTGCGTTAATGAGCTTGAAATTGTAGAAAACCTTTAGGACCACATGCATTATTTATATTTTCTTCTTCTTCTTCTTCTTTCATAGTTTTGAGATTGGAGGTGTCTCTATTGGTGATTCAATATTTAATCCTTTTAGGCCCATATTCCTTTGCCTTTTGTGGCTCTTGTTTCCTTTTCTTTCTCGGAAAATTTTGTGAGGAATGTTTGAACCTAACCTTGGTTTTATTGGGGACCATGAACATTAAGTTATGATTCATAACCTTATTCTTTAAACCAAGCAATCAATTAAGAGAAAATCCCGCACCATTCAGATTATAGGTTCAAACCCATAATTCGATTTTTTTTTTTTTTTTTTTTTTACAGTGTTTAACTTAGAGACCGTTTGGGGGTGACAACTACAGACCGAGTTTTGACTACTCAACTCTAGAATTTTAAATCTACATCTTATTTTCTCTTTCATCCTTTTTTAAAAAACTCAAATTTCAAATGTCCATTACTTTCTTATTCCAAATCAAAATAAGATGATTTTTTTTCTTCCAAATCGTACAAAACAAGGAGATGAAGAAAAGAAGATCCATATTGGATATGTTTTCTAAACAAATTTTAAATTTTTACACTATTTTTTATATCACAATTTATTTCCCATTCACACCTCCCAAAAACACATTTTCAAACTAACCTCTAAAACTCTGTCTTTAATTATCACTAGAAATGATCCCTTTGCTGTTTAAATCTTTTAACCAAACGGATGAAGAATTTTGAATTCTTAGCATGTGGGATAATTTAATTTTCTTTTTCCCCACTTCTTGGTGAGTTTTTGTAAGGGAGTTGGTTGGAAGAAAGGAAAAAGAAACTAATAAAGAAAAGAAAGAGACCCTTTGGTAAGGAAATTAACACTTTGTTAAATCTGCATTAGAATATGGAGATACAAGACAAAGAAAAAGGAAAAAGATAAGTCTAGGTCGGTTACAATAATAATGCAGGCATTAAAGGCGTTTGGTTGAAAGCATAAGTAGACCTTAAGCAAAGCACTAAAAAGAGCTCTTCACAAAGGGGATAAACAAATTTTATTTTATTTATTTATAATAATAAAAAAGATATTAAAGAATGGAAAGAGAATGAAGAATTTGCTTGATCAGCAAAAGAATTGTTCAAAAAGAAAATTGTAAAGAAAGTTGTGATTTGATTCCTCAGATATACACCACTTAGGGAACTTCTTTTTTACTCAAAAATATTTCCTTGCCAATTGAACATATATATTTCCAGAATTAAAAAAAATAAAAAATAAAATATGAACACACACTAATATATATGTGTATATATATATGTGTGTGTGTGTGTGTGTGTGTGTGTGTGTATGTATATAAAGTGTACATAGATGAAGAATAAAATGCTAATTGGTTATTAGCTTTAAAGTTATGTTTCTTGATGCATAATGAGATTCTGTAAAATTTGTCTCTGCAATGATTTTGTATTTTGTTTATTTTTTTTGGTGGATGGTGCTAATAACAAAAGCCATTATTCATTCCATCTCTATGTGAAAGTAGCTTTTTCAATATTTTACTTGCATGTTAAGCTTTTTTTCTTTTTTTCTTTTTGGTTGGAACTTGCATGTTAAGCTTGATTCTTCAAAATGAATGCAAGGTTGTCTAGTGTGCTTTAATGACAATTAATATATGTAGCTTCTACAAGTTTATCAATTCAAGTTTGATTGGAAGGACGTATTTAAGAAAATTAAAAAAAATTATAGTAGGAACTGTACTATTAGTCGTCAAATACACCACATAAAATGTACTTTTATCTCATATAATTGACATATGTATGCTCATTTTATGTGACATGTCACAAATATGTATATGTGATTTATAGTCACACCCAAAAAGCAAATTGAGATAGGAAAATTTCTGTTATAAGAATAATTATGTTTCACAATAAGTAGGAAATTTTAACTATTAGATTATTATTATTATTTTTTATTATCTTATCTATAAATGAGAGTAGTATTGAATTTTATGTGACATTTTACACTAAATATATGTGTATGCGATTAAACCTAAAAAGCAAATGGAAATAAGGAGATTTTTACTTGAGGAACTATTGTTGTTCACAACCAGTAGGAAGCTTTAACTATTAGATTAATATTGTCTTGTCTATAAAGGAGAACGGTCCTCTATCCTCTAGTGTACTTATTAAATTGTACCTAATGTTGACATTTATAAATCAGACATTTAAAAAATTAGTTCGATAGATAAGACCATAATCCTTATCGATAGTTAAAAAAGACAATTCTTAGCGTAAAAAAATTAATATCTTTAAGTAATATTTTCAAGAGAAGAAGAGGAGATTTGAGGAAGTGTCTTCATCTGCATTGATCTTAAACTATCATGAGTAGTTAGTTGTTGGTTTGAGCCAATTTTGGTTAGGAATCTTGGTTGGAATTCTATCAAGGACACGCCATATTTTTGTTTGTTTGTTTTAATTTTTTTTTAATAAATACATCATGGTCTAACCCACTAGAACAAGAAAAGCAAAATAACACACAAAATAGTCTTACATTGCATAATATATAAATGTTGTCATTGTTAGTGTTTTATAGTTTGCCTTTCAATTTCTATCTAAAGTCGTACATTTTCATTAAAATCTAATAAATTAGCAGTCTATTCTCTCGTTTCATGATTTATTTATTGATATCCCTTGTTACAAGGGAAAAATGTCAAACTCCAATGCATCATCCCTACAAATCATTTTCTAATTAAGTTCAAATTTCATATGCATTTATATGATCTTTTGTTTGTTTAACAAACTGTTTTTAACTCCCTTTTCTCTTTCTTTTATTTATTTATTTTTTTTTTAAGAAATAATTGGGTATGTTGTTCATCTTGCTCTCTCATGTAATGGTGATTTTGAGAGTTTTTATTTATTTATTTTTTTTTTTGGCATCCTCGTTTGATAGGGCTTGCAAATGTTGTATAAGAAAAAGCGAAATTATGTTTTTATATGCTGCTGAAAATATTTGTTACATTTATAAACCGTAGAAAATGAAGACAAAAATGAAAAGCCTAACTTAATTTCATTTTCTCATTCCTTAAATAAAAATATGAAAACGATAATTTGTTTTTGTTTTTATTTTCTGACTTGGTACAAAAAAACACTAGTTTGAAAACGTTTCCGAAAACAACTTAACCAAAAAACGTGAAACATGTTCTCAAAACGGTTCCGAACAGACCCAAAACTTGTTTTTTTTTTTTTTGGTTGGAAAATTTTCTTTATTTTTGCTTCCTTCCGTTGGGTTTGAGTTCCTTTGTTAGTTAGTTCTCTCTGATCGCCTCTTGGTCTTTTGTCAAGTCGCGAAATGGCTTCATTTTTTCTTTCTCAAGCCTCGAGTAGCTTGGTCATACCGTCAAGGCGGGACCCGGGAGTAAGCATGATCTCAGTTGAGTCCCAAGTTGCTTCTTCAGCTCAAGGAATTTTTCCTTTATGTTCGAACTTAATGGAAGGACAAAAATGCCCATAGAAGGACTAGTTCAATGGGTCTATGATGATAATAGAGATGAAAAATAGATAGTAAGGAAAAGTAAAATATCAAGGTGAAGAAAATTAATAAGATAAGAAACATGTTTTTTTTTTTTCCTTTCGTGTTATTTGGTAAAACAGAAAAAAAAAAAAAAAAAGTCTTATTTAATAGATGTAGAAACGGGACCGGGGACCGGGATTCCCCGTTAGAGAGGCTTTCCCTGTACCTATCTCGTTCCACATATTTTATAAATATAGATTTAAAAATATAACAAAATAAAAGCAAACAATAAAGTAGAAATGCACCATAAATTTAGTTCAAAACCAAAAATTTCATAAATAAACCAACTTCTAAATATATACAAATAAAATCTTAAAAAATAAAGCTATTAGAAACTCTCACAAAAACGTTACAAACTCTTAAAATTAAATCTTTGTAAAAATACTTAAGCTAAATTTCAATATACATTTCATAGATATACACACTTTCAAAAATAATTTTCATAGTATATTACGTCCTTATAAAAATATATGATATCATACATATATGTGTACATATATATATATATATCTGAGAAAGGGGGCGGGCCGAGGAGTGCCTTTTCCATCCCCATCCCGCTAAGCTTCGGGGATAAAATTTCGTCCCCATCCCCGAACTTTATCCCTCATCTCCACCCCGAATGACAAATCACCACGAGGTCCATCCCCACATGAAATATTGCCATCTCTAGTTTGGAGAGTATATAATATATGTTGATGTGCGGGTTCATCTACTTGGTATCTAAAAGGGTTCAAAATTCTAGCAAAAAATAAAAAATTAAGAAGGTTAAAAAAATCTTTAAAGAAAACTCATTTATCATGCCAATGAGAAGGGGGGAAAACAATTCATTTCCATAAATGTTATTAAAACTAAATTAAATTTGATACCGTATGTAGAAAAAATTTAATAACCCCGCACAGAGCATGTTTTAATACATAAAAATACTTAATTGATAGTTGTTGTTGTTGTTGTTAATTTTTTAATCTAGGACTCATGGTAGTTAAAATTTTCAGATCTCTACAAAAGTCTCTTCATGAAGTTCGTAACTAATATCGAACCAAAGTATTATCTTTAAAGTTACCAATTATAAAGGTCAAAAAATATTCACACCGTAAAATAGAACATCCTCAATTATGAAAAAGAGAGAGAGAATACTCTCGTTTGTAATCTTATTTCGGAGACTTTAGATAAATATCATAAAATCATGTCTTGGATTGATTTTTATCATACAAGAATTTTTTTTTTTTTTTTTTACAAGAAATACCATAGATAACATCATAAATATTAAATTATCTATTTATTTTGAAATATCAATTATAATTACTAATCGGTATTCATGATGTAATCAAATGGGCTATCAAATGGTAACCAGTTGGTTACCGACAGCCGGCGGATTTCCGATCTTAATAACTGCTGTCGGTGGGAAACTGATTGGTTACCGACCACCGACAGATAAACAAATGGCTGTCAGCCTATGACCACCATCGTGGACAAGTAACCAGTTGGTTACTGATTGAAAACTTCTAGTTTCGCCTTATTTTCCGATTTTCTAAATTTCGCTCGTCCATTAGAGTCTTTGCTGCGGGTAATTCCGTTTTGGGCCATCCATAAGCCTCCAAAGGCCCTTAGTAGGCACTTCGCAATGGCTCTTAGATTGAGGTAATTAGGAAGGCTGCCTTATTTTTCATCTATGGATTTTTGCCACTGATAATTTAAAAAAAAAAAAAATTTCTGTCTGTCTGATAGATGTTAAAATATTGAGATGTGTGGCTTTTTTTATTTTTTTTTATTTTTTTATAACATAAAAATTGGACCATTCTCCATTTGTGCTTGTTATCCTTGTGCAGGGTATGCTAATATTCTCTGTATCGTTCTAATTAAAATGTGTGGTTATAGATATAGTCTAGCGATCATTTTACACTTGATTTCATTTAATTGAGTAGAGTTCGAATTTTCTTACCCTCAAGTTCAAAAGAATTTTTTTTAGTTGTCCACGGGTTTTTTGTTCTAATTTTTTTTTGGTAAATTATTTCGGTAGTCCCTAAATTATTTAGTTGACGATGTTTTGGTCTCCTACATATTTTTTTTTGTAGTCGAGTAAATTCTTGAAAAAGTAATAATTTGGTCCATTCCCCTAATTCCGTCAAAAGTTTAATAGAAATGTGGATATGACGTGATTGTTTCATGGCCAATTATTATAAAAGTAATAAAGGTAAATTAAAGAAACGACATTCTCTTCTTCTCTTTTTCCTGTTTGGCTTTAGAAAATGTTCCTAATTCTGAGTGAAAAATAAAAAATAAAAAAAAGGTTCCAGTTCTTCACGGGGTTCAACTAGAAAGCTAACCCAGACTTGGAATTGAAGTTGGGTCATCTTAAAAAGATTATTACACGGGAAAAGGCTAATCCAGACTCTTTTGTGGTTCAACTCCTATCCAATGATGCATTTTTACCTTTTCAAAATATAAAAATTTCCAAAAACAAAAAAACTTCCAGAATAAAAAAAAAAAAAAAAAAACTATCGCTGTGGAACCAACAGACCAAAATCGCCAACACCATTTTGCATTAGGGACAAATTTCATAATTAAAAATCTCCGACAGAGAAACATCACAGCTCAAATAAAAAACACAAAAAGAACATTTAGTAGGGTATAGATGAGAATTTGTTCCTTTTTTCACTATGAACACGATGAAAACAAAATCGTCTTAGATGAAATAAAAAAGTTATGATTTAGGTAGAAGATGAAGAAAATTTTTTAAAACAAAAATGTTATTTTGTAAATTTGGTCCAAAAAAGTGTGAGATGAGGGGGTGAATTTTAGAAATGGGATCATATTTCCATTCCCAAACCGGAATGAAAAGAGATCGGAATCAAAAAAATTATGCAGCCAAATATTGCTTTCAGAATGAGAATGGACTAAAATAAAATGGACAAATTCAATTTTGAGTTTAATTCTACAAATTTGGGAGCGAGTGCTTTTTCCCCGCTCATTGTCGATGACCAAATTATCATTAGAAGCCACCAGCTTTAAAACCGTGAGCCTGGTTTTTGTCGCCATTCTCGGCTTTGTTTACAAAGAGAGGAGTCGCTAATCTGTATAGGGGCTTAAGTGGAATTGGACTATTTAAAAATCATTTCAAAATAAGACATTTCAAAACGGGATGTCAAACATAGCAATAGTTTAGATTTACAAATTTCATGAATTGGGAAATATTATGTGCAATTCAATTCAAAACACATTAAGATAACCTCAATCTGCGCAATTCAATTCGAAACAGATGAAGAGAACCTCAATCTATCAGTAATTTCAAACCCTCATAATCCAACCGAATTCGGCAATTTAGTTTTGATTGAGCGCATTTATCCAATTCACGGATTTAATAAATATCCCTAACTATTAACTTATTTGGTACATCGGTTTAATCCAATTTAAATCACAATTTTTTTAATCTTTTTTTTTTGAAAAATCAACCAACCTTCATTATTCATAATTATTATTACAATTTTATAACTCAAAGTTAAAGTCCATAACTTTGTATATACAAGTCTAAATGTGATATATATATTTTTTAAATTACATAGAATTTTGAGACAAACGAAACAAGTTTTATATTAATATATTGTTTTCCAAATATATTTCAAGTTTTTACACATTTTAACTTTAACAATTCAAACGTCTTCAATAAAAAAAAACTTAATTATAACCCGTACATCAGATGTATACTAAAAATATCACAGAGGTTAATAGAATATTATATAGATACAAAACTTGTATAGTCATGATATCAAATTAGACGTCTCCCTATGTATTAGTAAAGAAGTCTGTGACGACAGTCTATATATATATACTACAGTTTTTTTGGTACGAAAAAAAAAATGGTTATTTAAATTTCTCACCCCATTTTTTTTAGGGCGAGTCTGTGGTAGGTCTCTACCGATACATCCATTTTTTAGGCTGTTGAGATTTAATTGAACGATTGAAACGTTGTTGGTGTACCATATTTATTAAACATCTTACATCACATTACCCTTCCCACCCAAAGTCTTCTTCGTCACCGGCAACCTTCCCGCCGCCGACGATGAACGCCGGCGACCCCCATTTCTCTCTCTTATCTTATCTCTCTCTTCTCCTCTCTCCCGCGGCGACCCACCTCCGGCCCCCCCACCACTGGCCCCAGCCCCGGTCGGCCGGCCGCCGGCGACCCCCCTCTCTCTCTCTTCCCCTTTCTCTCTCTTCTCCTCTCTCCCGCCGACCCCCCGGCCCCCCAGCTTGCCCGATGCGCCCCCCTCCCCCGGTTTTCCCCCTGGCACCCCCCCCCGACGACCCCCCCGGCCCCCTCTTTCTCTTCCCCTTTCTCTTTCTTTTCCTCTCTTCTCTATCTCTTTCTTCCCGGCCCTCGGCCCCCCCACCCCTGGTCGCTCGGCGCCCCCCCATCCCACCCCCACCCGCGACTCCCCCACCCTACCCCCGACGTGAGAAGAGAGAGAGAAAGAGAGGGGAAGTCGCGGGTGGGGGTGGGATGGGGGGCGCCGGGCGGTCGAGGGCCGGGAAGAGAGAGAGAGAAGGGAAGAGAAAGAAAGAAGAGAGGAAAAGAGAGAGAAAGGGGAAGAGAAAGAGGGGGTCGTCGGGGGGAGTGCCGGGGGGGGGGGGGGCTCGGGTAGGGGGCGCACCAGGAGGCGGGCTGGGGGCCGGCGGGGGAGGGCCGCCGGAAAGAGGAGAAGAGAGAGAGAGGGGAAGAGAGATAGAAGAGAAGAGAGAGAAAGGGAAGAGAGAGAGATGGGGGTCGCCGCGGGAGAGAGAAGAGAAGAGAGAGAAAGGGGAAGAAAGAGAAAGGGGGGTCGTCGGCGGCCGGTCGGGGCTGGGGCCGATAGTGGGGGGCCGGAGGTGGGTTGCCGGCGTCGGGGGTGGTCGCTGGTGTCCGTCGCCGGGGGCGGGAAGGTCGCCGGCGACGGAGAAGATTTTGGGTGGGAAGGGTAATGTGAGGTAAGGTGTATGATAAATATGGTACACCAATAACGTTTCAACCGTTCGATTAAATCTCAACGGCCTAAAAAAGGGATGTGTCTCTACCACAAACTCACCTTTTTTTTTATAATTATTTTGAGGCTGTTAAAAAGATCATATGCCCCTGGTACCCTAGAAACGAGAGACAAGTACTTCCTTTTTTTTTTTTTTTTTTTTTAAGAAAAATATAAGAATTTTGAAAAATAAAGGGAATAAAAAAGAAAAAAAACTTAGGTTGAGTGATATTTTTTAGTCACTTATGTTTTGTTTGGCATTAAGGTTTAACTCTAATTAAACTGTATTTTTTCACCTTAATTTTTATAAAAGTCAACAAAATTTATAATTAATTTTTAAAAAATCAATTAACTCCAACTTAAAAATTTCATCTCCAACTAACTTACCAAACGAAGAATCAAATATAGTAATATATGTCCTGACCTTTTTTTTTTATTTTGAAAAATGACTGTTTGTTATTTTTTAGATAATCAATCAGTGATTGATTATGAAAATTAGTGATTGATTAATGATCAATCAATAATTAATTATAAAAAATACAGTGAAATTGGGAAGAACTCAAACCAAATCCATGGCCAAAAGGGAAATCCCCAAAATAAAGTGGAAAAATCAATGCTCTGATTTCAATATTCAAAATTCAATAATGATCCATTACACTTTTTGTCTTAGGCTTATATAACCTTCCTAATAATAACCAAAATGACATTAAAATAAAAAATCCATAATAATATTCTTCCTACATCAATAAATAAATCAATTACTGATTGATTATTATATGATCAATAATAATTTTTAAAAATATATGATAGGTTATTTAGCTTTAAAAAAAAAAAAAAAAAAAAAAAAACAAACTTTTCCGTTCCATCTTCTCCACCATCCTTCCCGTATTTTCCTTCCTTCCACATTTCCCTCTTCCATCCCAACACCATTTCACTTCACAAAAAGAAGAAAAAGGAAGAGACTTTCAAAACCCCGATACTTAATTATAGTCCAAGAAATCTAAATATGGGAGATACGAAGAGAAAACGAGGCCGTAAACCCAAAACCCCAACCCTCGAAAACCTAGATTTCCCTCCCCCTCCCCCCACCCCCGCCGCCGCCGCCACGACGGCCACGGACGCCGCCGACGTATTCTCTGTCGGCAACGTCGAAATCGTCGACTCCAACCCCCAGTTCCGCCGCAGCGGCCGCCCCAAGAAGCTCCCTAAAACCTCCGACGCCCCCAGACGGCTCCCTAGGCCCCTCGACAACGGCGACTTCGCCGCGCCGGCCACGGACGCCATTGTTGTCGCCGCCACCGCCGCCGACGCCGAGCCTGGCCTGAGGGTGGTCCCGGCCATGGACGCGGTGGTGAAGGTGTTCTGCGTCCACACGGAGCCCAACTTCTCGCTGCCATGGCAGAGGAAAAGGCAGTACAGCTCGAGTAGCAGCGGGTTCGTGATTGGTGGCAGGAGAGTGCTCACGAACGCGCATTCTGTGGAGCATTACACGCAGGTCAAGCTCAAGAAGAGAGGATCGGATACCAAGTACTTGGCCACCGTTCTCGCCATCGGAACCGAGTGCGATATCGGTATCGAAAAGCCGCTCTCTTTCTTTACTTCCTTCGATTTTTTTGAGATGTTTTATGTGCGGAAATGTGAAAGTGATTGTTTGGCTAAAATTGTTTGAAGTTTTCCCATTTGTGCATTGTTTGTGGGTTAAGAATAATCAGAGTACATTTTTGACAAAATCCAAGAGTTCACTTTATTCTTATTTTTTAGTTAATAAAAGGGAAAATTAATAGTAATAAAGTAAAGGTTGGTTGCTATTAGGGGCTTTAGAAAGAGTATCTCCAATTCAATGCAATGCAAAATTTCTATGCCGATGCCAAAATTTGGCATTTGGGTAAGAAATTTTTTCCAATGTTATGCCATTGTACCGATTTTAGTATGTGCCAAAGTTTTGGCATTTGTTGATAATTACAACGTTGTCATTTTTCGGTTATTCTAAATTGAACAAAAATTCCTTTTGTTAGTTTCGAAGTTTAAAATTTATGGTGAGAAGTAGAAATAGCATTATGCATTTGAGCACAAAATAGAACAACATATTAAATGGGCCAGCTTATACTTTTTTTTTTTTTTTTGTTTCAAATATGGCATTGGCATTAGCATTTTCATTGGAGAAATGTGAAGTAAGTGTTAGATGACTATTGGAATTATCAGAAGAAGTATTTCTGCCTAGAGGGAATAGTTGTGTTGAATTCCTTGTTTATTTATGTGATGCAGCCATGCTTACTGTCGATGATAACGAGTTTTGGCAAGGTGTATCCCCCGTGGAATTTGGGGACTTGCCTGCACTTCAAGATGCTGTGACTGTTGTCGGTTACCCAATTGGAGGCGACACCATTTCTGTGACGAGTGGTGTTGTGTCGCGATTGGAGATCCTATCATATGTTCATGGGTCAACTGAACTTCTAGGTTTGCAGGTTGTGAGATTGTGGTTCGGCGCTCGTCCTTTTGTTGGCTCTATGCCGGTTGCCATATAAATTCGTCCTAATACTTCTTTTCTTGGTTTTTCTGCAGATAGATGCTGCTATAAATTCGGGGAATTCGGGTGGACCTGCTTTTAATGATAAAGGTAACTGCGTGGGTATTGCCTTTCAGTCCCTTAAGCATGAAGATGTGGAGAATATTGGTTACGTCATACCAACACCAGTCATCATGCACTTCATTCAAGACTATGAGAAGAATGGTGCATATACAGGTAAATTTTGATGTTGTTAATTGTTATTGGAAATTTGGTAAGTTATGATAATCGCATGAGGTATATTGCTACGTTTCATACTACTACTAGGAGGCTGACATTGGAAGATGTGTATTCTTTTTTCACTTGTTTTACGTCCTGCAATATTTCTGTTTAGGATTTCCCATTCTTGGGGTTGAGTGGCAGAAAATGGAAAATCCTGATTTGCGTAAGTCTATGGGTATGAAACCTGATCAAAAGGGTGTTCGCATTAGAAGAGTTGATCCCACAGCTCCAGAATCACAAGTTCTGAAGCCATCTGATATAATTCTCAGCTTTGATGGTGTTCATAT
This sequence comes from Ficus carica, assembly GCA_009761775.1. Classification (NCBI taxonomy): domain Eukaryota; kingdom Viridiplantae; phylum Streptophyta; class Magnoliopsida; order Rosales; family Moraceae; genus Ficus; species Ficus carica. Next base: position 5,495,077 of record CM019744.1, on the reverse strand, counting down.
TGCCAACGATGGAACAGGTAATATTTACTTGATGAATCTATGTTTGTTATTCTTGCATAAAAAGCTTTAACACTGTAAAGAATTTAGCATAAATGTTTCCTGTGTTATTTTGTTTGGTTTGTTCTGTTTAGATATTGTAACATGCACCTTAAAGATTTTGTAGCTTTCACACCTTAAAATTTTTCTAGCATAAGAAGTGAAATTTCTTAGTCATGTTTGTTCGTGGGAAATATGATGCTTTCTATAGGAAAACAAAAAAAACAACAGTTAGGGAAATTTATTTGTTTGTTTTATTTATTATTATTTATTATTATTATTATTTTGCAATATACTATTTTTACTCTGGCTTCCTTTTTCTTTTAAATTGCTATAAGTTTTTTCTATTTATTTTCTAATTTTATGTCTTTCTCTGGAACAGTAGCACTAGTAGCCTGAAAATTGTGTTTTACACTAGGATTGAAATTTCATTACTATGGCTTTTGGTTTCTGCAACTCTTTGTACGGATTGTTTTTACGGAATATGTAAAATTTTGCATTGAGACATTCAGATGTATGAATGGCAAATTTTATCATAGCCTTTTTTTCAATTTTCAGTCTGCTTCTGGCTTCGTGTCACTTTAAGTCTTGTTTTTGTTTATTTTCCAGTTCCTTTCCGACATGGAGAACGCATAGGTTTTAGTTACCTTATCTCCCAAAAATACACTGGAGATAAAGCTGCAGTCAGGGTCTTGCGCGATCCTGAGATTCTCAATTTTGATATTAAACTCGTGACGCACAAAAGGCTAATACCAGCACACAACAGGGGCAGACCTCCATCGTATTATATCATTGCTGGATTTGTTTTTACAACAGTTTCTGTTCCCTATCTCCGATCTGAGGTTTGTAGTTCATTGTTATTTCCCTCCTTATTTTCTGTCTATATGTACGGTTTGGACAATTAGTTTTGTTGATTTTGATCTACATTATTGTTAGTTTGATTTATATTTCCTACCCAGATTCTCTTCTCTTCATGCCTAATTACTTTTAATTTAGATCCTTCATATTTTAATTGCGTCGCTATATTCAGGAATAGCGTCTATACCAGTTTTCTTCAGTACCAATTATGGTTCTAATTCCTCTCCTTTCTGCTTTTGCAAATTTCGCGTATTACTACATCACGGTGGAAGTATTCTTGTCATTTGGTGTTCCTTATGTTGTATAACCGGTTTAACTTTAATTGATATCGGGCGTGTCGGTAGAGTAATGTTGTTAGTAGTAGTTTTATTTGTGAACGTTGGACATGAAGTCCACTCTAACCCTTACTGCATGTGCTTATAGTATGGAAAGGAATATGAATACGAAGCTCCAGTGAAGCTATTGGACAAACTGTTGCATTCTCTTCCACAATCACCAGATGAGCAGCTTGTTGTGGTTTCTCAGGTTCTCCTCAATCTCATCGTCTGTATGCTTGCAATGTGCTAGAATTGAAAAGCTCTTCCGCTGATGTCTTCTTCTTCCTGACATTTCTTCCTCGGAAACTTTGTTTACAGGTGCTTGTGGCCGATATCAACATCGGGTATGAGGAAATTGTTAACACCCAGGTTAGAATGAGATTGATGCATACTTTTTTTTTGCAATTTTAGTTGCTCAGTTGCTTGGGGGAAAAAAAAAAAAAAAAATATATATATATATATATATATATGAAATGCCTTCTTCTTCTTGTGCATATTATAGGTTTTAGCTTTCAACGGTAAGCCCGTGAAGAATCTCAAGAGTTTGGCCAGCATGGTAGAGAGCTGCACCGATGAATATTTGAGATTTGATTTGGAATACCAACAGGTTTTCCATCCCCTCTCTTCTTATTGTGTGCTTGTATACTTCTTTGGTGCAAATTTCTGCCTACCGTTATATTGACAATTGATCCTTGTGCAGATTGTGGTCCTCCGGACAAAGACAGCAAAGGCGGCTACTCTAGATATTCTGGCAACACATTGCATACCATCAGCCATGTCTGATGATCTGAAGACATGAAGTCCAATCACCGTTGCACCACCCATTTTCCTTTTGTTGTGGCGTCGGAAATCGAATATACTGAACTCTATAAGGTGAAGATGCTGGCTTTAACTAGGTAAATTCTTGCGTACTCAGCTGAATTCTAGTAGCAATTGGTGATTGTCCATCCAAAGTAGGCAGGTCTAGGTACCTTCTTAGAATTTGATTTTTTAATTGCCCTTCACGAGTGATGGAAATACAGAGGTTGTAAAATCGAGAGATTGTCCTGAAATTTTGGTATTTTGTTCGAGTTCCGCATAAATTTGGAGCACATTGGTAATTTCGGCTGCAGTGAATGAAAAATTAACTTTTGTGCATTTCATTTGCCCGAAACAAATGTAGCTGATCAAAAAAGAAATATCTTATGTACGAACTGTGTAACTGGTCATATTTGCTAATTACCCACTTCGTTGGAAAGATATTCATATTATGGTTAATTAGGGCTCTCTAGATTTCATAAAACACGTTGCTCTTTCAGTTGATTTAGAACGGGAAGTCAATTACATTGTTTCAAACAGGCCTGTGGCTTTCCAGAAGAGGCGTCTGTGGCGACGGTGAGGGTGACTGCAACTCATCGATAACTCCATGGTTCTCGACCTTTCCCTCCTCCGATTTCGCCCATATTACTCCGTAAAAGCCTATGACGATCAGAAACGCTCCAATAAAACTGCGAGGAAACAACGAAAACAAAATATGCTTGTAAATTCATGACCAAGATCACTTATTTTGCAAAAATATATCAACACGTTCTGAATGAGAGATTTACGTTCCAATGTAAAGTGTGTCGCCTAGAAAGATGGTGCTCATGAAGGCAGCAATGGCAATCCCTACAGGCTTAAACATGACCACAAAGACGGGACCTTTCTTATCGATGCACCACGATAGCACAGAATATGTTACCGCACTCCCGAAAACTGCCTGCGTAAGTAGTTTTGCAGATCATAAGCATTCATTTAACTCAGAAGCAATTTAGCAAAAATAATAACACAGAAATTTTTTTTCCAACTTCCATTATGCTTACGGAATAAACAACGGAGATGAGCTCGACATCAGGCGTCAGAGTCCACGCCCTAGGATCTCTTTCTACAGCTAGAGTAAGTACTGCACATTGCAGGGTTCCGAAGAAGTAATAGAAGAAGAGTATTGTCCACTGTGATGGGTATCCTTTAAGTATTGCTGCCTTAAGATTTATTCAACACAAAATCACTTCTGTGCTCAAACCTCATAACGATAATTTAGAATACTTTGGTCAGTTAATGTTTTGAACCGTCAAATCTTTGTATTTGGGATTCATTTACCTGAGCAGTGTTCCATATGCCAGGCATATATCAGCAACTGCAAGGAAAAGGCCTCCGATGATCCAGTTACTAGCTGCCGTCAAATTCAAGAGGGAAGACGGTTTTGGCGACGGAGAAGCGTTTTGAGTGGACTGAGACGGAGGGACCACAACTGGAGGGCCTTTGTAAGCGGTGACTATCAATGCTCCTGAGATTGAGACCAGAGTGCCTATGATTTTGACCTGGCTTTTTGAGCTTCTCAGATCTAACTTTTCCATTCTGCACCAACCAAGCCAGACAAGCTACTTAATTCCTAAGATTATGAATTGGGAATTAGATGTAAGACTTCTCTCTCTCTCCTCTCTTTCTCTCTCTAGAAAAAAAAAATGATAGAACCTGAAGAAAACAGCAAGAACAAAAGTGATGGCTGGGACCAGGTTGCTCATAGCAGAAGCCAGTGTTGGGGAACTGTAGTTTACACCAGTAAATACACAATTCTGCATCACAGCTATCCTGCAAAAAAAAAAAATAATAAATATATTTATATATATAGAAATAAATACAATTTATAATTTTGCAAAAGAAGAAGAAGCAAATCCACTTGCGTTGACATACCCAGTAAGACTGAGGAGGAAGAATTGACAAAGGACAGAGAAACTGAGTGGAGGTCTCTTTTTCCTGTGAATTTAATTGGGAAGAAAGTTAAGTAGATTTCCCATTAAAAAAAAAAAAAACATGGGGATTTGTTTGGTGATCAAGAAAAGAAAAGAAAAGAAAGATACCTCTGGAAAAAGAGAAAAGGGAGGAAGATGAGAGTGGTGAGTGCATTCGAGTAGAGAACAAAGACAAAGTGATTCATGCCTTTGGACATGGCGGCTTTGCTGAGTGTGGCCAACCCAACATCAAGAGCCTCTGCCATTACCATGGCCACAAATGGCACCAGACCTTTCAACCATGAATTCACCCCCATCTCTCTCTCTCTCTCTCTCTCTTTCTCTCTCTACTACTCCTTAAGAATTTGAAGGTCTAGTCAAAGATTATAGTAATTTTTTGCTTGTAGCCTCTACGTTGGACAATGACTATACGCTTATTTTATTTGGACACGATTAATAAAATTGAAAAAAGACAACCACGTGCTCAATCGTTTATTGAAAGAACTTTTGTATCAGCCAAAAAAAAAAAAAAAAAAAAAAAAGGACTTTTGAGGATGCAATAATAATTGGATTTTTAAAAATATTAAATAAAACAGAAATCTTGGGGCTCCGCTAGTCGTTGGGTTACACCCCATATTCTCTAAGGGGTCATTGGAGGTGAAAATTAAAGACGGAGTTTTGGAGATTAGTTTGAAAATATTTGTTTAGTTAAAATGTGAATTTAAAACGAATTGTCATACAAAAAATAATGTAGAATTTTGAAATGTGTTAAAAAAAATAGATAATAAGGACCTTATTTCATTTTTTTATTATTAATTTTAATTGGTGATTTGAATAAAATATATCTCATTTTAATAAAGTTACGGACTTTTAAAATTTGAGTCTTTTAAAAATATAAGAGAAAGAAAGTAGGACATAGATTTTAGAGTTTTAAAATTGAGTAGTTAAAACTTCATTTAGAAACGTCATCAATTTACCTTTAAGAATAGTGAAGTTGTTCACGAACTCCTAGCTAAGCTCTAAATAAATTAAAAAAAAAAAAAAGAGGATACTATCAATAGAATGATTTTCATTCTTACCTTAGGATTCGATATTCTATAGTCTTATTATTATTATTATTTATATTTTTTTTAATCTTTCTATAGTCATATTTTAATCTTTCTGTCCTGCCAATAAAGGCTCTTTTGCAATTGGCAGGGAAAAAGGAAGAAAACCTGTTTGTCTCTAAGCAAATTCTCTTCTGGCCTAATTGAAAACCAACTAATCCACCAATAAAAAACAAAAAGAAATCTTTTATTTATTTATATTGATTGTGATTGTGAAAGTTAAGACTATAAAAGGGAGATACAAAACAAAGGGAAGAAAAATAGAATTTTAGAGTGGTAATGAGCTAATGAGGGCCGATGTTTACCAGTCGGGATTTTTGATATTATGATAAATTTTACTATTTCGTGTACTATACCATTAATATCAACCTATTTCTTGAACTTTAAAACGTTTACGTTTCTATTGTGCTCCTGATTTAATATATATATATATATATATATATTTCTAGATTCAATCACACTCTAACAAAATTAGCAGTAAGAGAAGATTAAATAAATAATCAAAGTAAATGATATATTTTAAAAATATTTGGAATAAATTATCGTACATGAAAGTTTATTAGGTAAAGGTATTATTTACTTCTAATTAACAAATAATTTAATTAGTAAATTTGTTATTTATTTCAAATATTTTAAAATAATGCTATTTATGTTATTTAGTTTTGTAAAAATAGTATCTACTAAAATTTCCATAACTAGAATAGTGTAAGTTCTCTAAATAAATAAATAAAAATTACAGTAAGTATCATATTTTAAAATATTTTTAATAGACAGCATATAAATCTACTCACCTTTCATTTAAAAAAAAAAATTCATAAACATGTTATTAACCTTACATGTTTAAAAAGAAAATAGAGAAATTAGGTGGAGAGCTTGAGTACCTCTTGAAAATTTTACAAAATGACAAAATTATAAACTTTAGGCCACGTTTGGGGACATATTTGAAGACGGTGTTTTGAAGTTTAGAGATGATTTGAGTTTTAAAAATGTGCGTTTGGTGAAAATAAACTGTTTGGAGTTAAAAAGTGTAAAAAACTAAAAATGTGTTCAGAAAAAAATTAGCAATATGAATATTGTTTCGTTTATCTCAAAATTCTATGCAATTTGAAATAAAAATCATCTTATCTCAATTTAAAATGATAAAGTTATAAATTTTTAAAATTTGATTTTTGAAAAAATGTTTGGAAAAATAAATAGTGAAATTGGAGGAAAAAAACAAAATATATTTAGAAAACACTTTTGAAAAGACGTTTCCAAACAATGAAGCCTTAATATTTTGATAAACATAAATATAAAAATGTGTCAAATTTATGAAATTCTTGTCCATGACCTTAAAAACAATATAGCCCGAACCCTTATAATTCCCACAATCAACCCGACCCGAATTTGGCTTTCCGGTTTTTCCTTTCGCTTTCCGAGATTAATTACCCGCGGTTTCTCTCTTTCTCGGATTAGGGCTCTGTTCTTGTTCTGTTCCATTTTTTATACTCGCAAATTCTCTCTGTCAGCACTGGCTTAAGAAATTCCCTAAATTGAAGAAGATGGTTTCGGCTGAGCCCGATTTCGAGGATTTTTTGGCGGAGAAGAAACGGGTTCGAAACCCTCTTGTCCCAGTTGGTAACTTCTCATTTGACATCCTATTTCTTATTTTCTCTAAAAATTTTATTTTTCTAATTTTTTTAAAGGTTTTCTTGTTAATATATGTGATTTTGTTGTGTATGCCGAAGTAAAGTTGTAATTTTGAGGAAATTTTTGTAATGCATAGGCTAAATTGAATGTGGTTTCTTAGATTTATAGTGGGGTTGAGTTAATTTGCTTCGAGAAGGGGATTTTTTGATGGGTTGTGAAAATTTCCAGTGAACAAGATTAGCTTGAATAGTTAGAGAGAGAAGGGAGTTTTTTTCTCGGAAAACTTTTGTTTGGAATGTGAATTAGGATTTTGTATAGATATAGATTATTCAGTTTTGATATGTTTTCTTGTAGAAATTGAAAATTCTGTTTTAGGTTAGTTATAGTACCAATTTGGCCTTTGAAGTTTAGAAGAAGAAATGTTAATTTTTTTTATGTTGGTGAAGTTTGAATATATAAGCTGGATTGTGGTTGTGACATAGTTTAGCGGTATTTCCACGACTTATAGAGTTTGAATCCCCCACACCCAAGTTACACACACACACGTATACACACTTATAAAAGCTGGAAACTAACATGCTCCAGGTACTAGCAAACTAACTAACAGCGTTTTGGGAAGTACAGTGGAAACTTTTGTTTTGGAAAAGCAGCTATAAAGAGGACGAGCAGCGTTTTGACATTTTCTTTACTGCATTTTTTTTTTTAAGGATGGGATGTGGAGGATGAGCATTGATTTAGATTTTAGTTTTGACTGTTTGAAAAGTGAGCGCAAACGAGCATCAATTCAATCCTCCAATTCCAAAATTCTTCATTGTATTTGGTTTAAGGTCTTACTAACTCTTTGTTAGAGACTTAAGAGAGTGGCTTTCTTATCAAGTCAATTGTTCACAACGTTTGTTAAAGGTTTACTGGTTTCTAGTACTACCAGTCTAGTATCAGGGTAATTCAATAAATATGAAATGTATGTTGTCATATTGATTAACCAAGCACACTTGGGTGCTAATTCTCCGCGAATCTGGAGCATTTGGCTTTTGAAGCTCGACGTTCTAATGCTTATATTGTGTTTCTACTAGAGTATACGTCTACTGTATTGATCTTGTAGTTTGTGGGTTGGCTTTCCTATACCGAACCACCTCCTTTTGGAAAAGTACCTGGGTACAAGTGAAATTTAATCCTCAACCTTACATTCTTAGGATTACAAAAGCATTCCTATATGTTGCCAATTTACGCCTGTGACACCTTTTAGTTGAACTCACATCATAAGATTGGACCAAATTTCAGGTTTACTCCAACAAATTCGTTTCCGCACAGCTATTTTTAACCTTATTTAAAGACAAGACTCATGTCTAAATTTAGATCGAAAGCGACACCCGGGGTAGAATTTTAAGTGAGTGGCAATCTTGAAGGGTATTAGTTGGTCTCGACTCTCATACTTCCATGAAGCCGACTTTTAATTGATCTCACACAAACATTGCCTTCAGTTGCCGCTGTCCCGACGAAATTTGTGTTGTAATCTAATTTGGCTGATTTGTATCTCACATGTTCTTCATGCACTGGCTTTTCAGGGGCGCTTTTGACGGCGGGAGTGCTAACGGCAGGTTTAATCAGCTTCAGGCAAGGGAATTCCCAGTTGGGTCAGGTGCTAATGAGAGCTCGCGTGGTCGTCCAAGGTGCAACCGTGGCGCTTATGGTCGGCACTGCTTACTACTATGGGGATAATCCTTGGCAATCAAAGTAGACAGAGAACATTCTCTTCGCTTTGCATATTCAAAAGTCCCATCATAATCAAATCATTTGATTTTTGTTTGTCAGTGAACGACAATGTTTTTTTCTCAGCAATATTCAATATTTACTTTTGCACTTTTCTTCTTCAAGAAAAGATAAATAAATTGACCAATTCTTGTAATATTATATATGGATCCCTATGGCTCAATAAATCGACAATTTTCAACTAGGAGCCCTTTTATTTTTATTTGATAAACACAAGCACACCCAAACAACTTCTCACGGACTTCTCACGGACAGATCAATCACAAGATCCTTCAGGATGAGGAACCAGCTGGATTCAGAAGTAGATCTTATTAAGTTACAAATTCCAAGTAATAGTTTTATTTATTCCTAGTGCTTTAATTTATCCCTAACGTCATTTAGCAAAAAATGGGTGCTTAACCACTGAATTTTTTTTTTTTTTTTTGTTCCTTTCCTCTTAATGGGTGTTTGGACCAACAACTCAAACTCAAAAAATTGCAACTTACTTTTGTTTTTTTTTTTTTTTTTAACTTACACTAGATTTTTCTTACGACCAAAGTCGACCTATGTTTTCATCTCATTGTCGTTCAATTAAATTGGGGGGAGAGAGAGAGAGTACATCATACAGTTGAGAGTACTTCCTTGACTGTTCTAAAACGGATATAGCATATGATTTAAGACCCACAAATTTTCTTTTTCTTTTATTTTTGTTTGTAAAGATTAAGGAAGAAATTATGATGGGGTAGATTAAAAAAAAAAAAAAAAAAACCCCCTTATTAGTAAAATAGAAGTTTGAACTTTTAGATATTTGTAAAATTTCTAAACTATGATGTATATATTTATAGTTAAATTAAGTACATTTTACTAACTAATAACAAAGATTTTTTGCTACATTATCACAAAATTTTCTTCATATTATTTTTTCCCAACTCAACACATGATTTTTGAAAAATTTACCAAAACCATATCTGTGCCTCTCAATCAAACTAGGGAGTTAAAGGATATTATCACACCACACATTTCACGTGCCATATAGAACACCATCAGTACTTACACCCCATAAGTTACCAAGGGTGTGTTTGCTATACCAATTAACAATGAAATTTATAGATTAAAATTGAGAGATTGTTTTACAGATTTGTTAAAATTTTTAGGATAAATAGTTATATTGGTCCTTAACTCTTCACGGTGTCATTTGATATCTAAACTTTGATCCCTGAACTCATTAAAAATATATAAATTAGTTCTTTTCGTCAAGTTTCCCTTAAAATTTAACAGATATACTCCACAAAGACTATTTTTAGTGGTAATTGAGGAAATTGATAAAAAAAATATAAATATATATATACTATTTTTCAAAATAAAAAAGTAAAAGAAAATTAAAAAAAATATATATTTCTTTTTCCCCTCTCTCCACGGTCCCCCCTGCCTCTCTCTCTCTCTCTGTGTGTGTACTTGCAGCCACAAAACAAAGCAAAGAAGAAAGCCCACCCTTCCCCAACGCGAGCCAGAAGCCGCCGCCCAACCTTTCGAACCTAGATCTGCCGCCGTTGACTCCGCAAGTCTTCGCGATCCTACATCTACCGTCAGGAGCCTCCGCAACAAAAAAAAAAAAGACTTTTCGTTTTCGGTTTTCGGTTTTTTTTTTTTTTTTTTTTTTTATTTTTATTTTTATGGTCAATAGATTTGTTAGGGATAGTTTAGTCTTTTCATAGCGAATTCAGACTATTAGAAGAAAAATGTGAGTTTTTATATAACAGTTAGTAAAAAGGATTAATTTATACATTTTTAATGAGTCTAGAGACCAAACAATAAAAAAAAAAAATTTAGAAATCAAACTGCATCTGTATGCAGAGTTTAGAGACCATATAATAATTTATCTAAATTTTTATTAAATTTTCAAAAAAAAAACAAAACAAAAATCGTGATGAAATTTTTAGGTTCGGAGAGCCAAATAAAGGGCCTGTTTGGTGTATGAGTTTGAGTCAAGATTTGTAAGTTTAAATAGTGATTTTGGTTGATTTTTTTAGAAAAGACAAAAAACTTTTAAAGAAAAAGATAAAAATTGAGTTGATGGTGATGAGTTTAAACTCACCAATCAAACTAAGCCAAAGAGTAACAAGAGGAAGGAACAGGTTTATCCCGTGACATTACATTCTGATGACGTGTAAACCAAATCTCAATATATTCAAAGCTTCACTTACTTTCGGCGCAACATCTGTTCGGAGACTAGGAGACGAAGCTCCTCGGATTCTGTGCCACCTTCACTGCTAACTAGTGGTTCCTCTGCTCCAATCACCACCCACCATACACGTGTCCACCTGGTCCCTCAACGAGCCCCCCTCCAAACATGGGCCCCATCCATCTTTAATTTGGGCTCAACTCCAACGTACGACAACAATTTCCCTCCACAAATCCAACCCACTTGGGCCCACTCCAATTATCCAATCCCCATTTGACTACAGTCTACAAAACTGAAGACAAAACTCCCCTTCGGAAAGATCACACATGGTTGTTGTTGAGTTGAGAGATGGGATTTGTTGGTCCATGCAGAAATGAAAGCTGTTTCAAAAACGACAGCGGGGTTTTCGCAAAGGGAGGTGTCGTTTTGAAGAGGAAGAGAGGGAGGGTGAGGAGAATAGTGAGTGGGAATAAGTTGCATAGGCTTGAGAGGATCATCCCTGGTGGGGAAGGGCTGAAACCTGATCAGCTCATGCTTCAAACCGCTCATTACATTCTCCAATTGAGGCTTCAACTTTGTGTTCTACAATCTCTTCTTCGCCTACATGACACATAGACATAGCCTCTCTCTCTCTCTCTCTCTCTCTCTCTCTCTTTCTTTCTCTCTCTAGCTAATTGTATTATATCCCCTGTCATCAAGTCACCAACTTCCCTAACTTTCTGACACTAGGTAGGTGTCAACCCCCATACATGGCCTTACGACTTTGTAAAGATCTGTGTTTTTTTTTGTAAACAATCGTATGGGACTAGTCATTGTGACCCCTTTTATGAGGAGGCACCCCTTCTCTCAAAGTTACAAAGTTATTTTATCGAGTTCCTAAAGAGAGTTGTCTCGCGCCCCTATGTATTCTCTACCTACCGATCTATGTCGGTTCATGTATGTTTCTCTCTTGTACTCAACTGATATGTATGTATCTATACGTGTGTGTGTGTGAAATTTCAATAGTGGAACTTCCTATTTTGCACTATCAGTAGAGACTGTTGTTTAATCGTTGGATTAATTTTTCAACAATCTAGTCTGATTTATAACTAAAGTAGTTTTATGTTGCAAGTCGATTTGTACGCACTAATTAGCTTCCGACGTCAAAAATTATCCGGCATTGAGTGAAGGCTTTTCGCACATAAAGAAAATGAACCACTTCTATTCTCGAAACTGTGAACATTTATAACTTAGACTATTTAAAAATTAATCTAACGATTAAAATATAGTTGCTATCGGAGGAGTCCTACAGTAAAAGCTCCTTTTTTTATTATGGCTTTTTTTTTTTTCTTGGATTTGTTTGGTTGTGTAATCTTTGGAGACTATAGGTCTTTATACACATGTAGATGTATTTTGTTGGTTCTTTTGGTGTGTGAGACTTTTCGTTTATGGTTAATTAGTAACTTTGGTGCTAGTTCAATTGAATTGCATGAGCCAAGATGAAAGTGAAAAAGAATCAAAATAGAGAAATGGAAGATGACAAAAACCAAAAAAAGAAAAAAGAAAGCACTAGATAGATTCTTGCACTAATTGATAAACGACAATGTGTTTTTACTACCAGAATAAACGACAATGTTTTTATGCCAACACACTGACATGGACATGACTACATTTATCTCTCCAACATGGTGGAGGGCCCTTATTTAAAGAATTATTATGTGTACGTACTCACTCGCCAACCAAATCTAATTTGCAAACTAATTTAAATTATTGTCAAATTACTTTAACAAAGAAAAGTTCAACTACTAACAAGAAAGTTCAATCATACTCCTTCAAATGATAGGGTACAAATCTGAACATTATTCAAATCCAGTCTTAAAATTTTATTAATTAAAGAAAAATAAAATGCAAAGGTTCTAATTATGTGAATTAAAAGAGGTCCCATCACAACCAGAGGTTGAAGTCCACACTCGGCTCTGAAACAGCCCCAAACCACCCCTACGACGGCAAGAGTACGGTGTCAGAGACCACGGTGAACTCCCCTACGAGCGACGGAAGCCGGCAGCCCAGCGAAAGGCCAGACCACCGGCCCCAAATCTCAAAAACCTCAATATCTCTCATAGCCTCTCTCTCTCTCTCTCTTCTTTCTCTCTCTAAAAAATTCCACCAACCACAACAATTTATTGCTCTTATAAATAGTTTTATTTATTTATTTTTAAAAATGGCCAAACCGACCAATATATATATATATATATATATATATATATATTTTGTTAAAGTTGAGCTCATGGATTTCGGAGAATATTTCAATGTATGGCCTCTCTGAAAAGTCTGGATATGAGAGCGATCAAAGCAAAGATTATGCAGGAAACTTTTAAAAAGTAAAGTGAAAGTAGATCAAGTATCCCAATAAAATAAAATAAAATAAGGTAAAAGTATATTACAATTCAGAGACGACATAAGAGAGATAATTTCTCTTGTTACTAGTGGAGTTGTTTATTACACTTCTAGTAAAGAAAACAATATATAATTCATTGTTTGGCAACTTTTACTATTTTTTAGTCTGATAATTTTGTATTTGATTCGGCGTCTAAGTTCATTGGTACCTTTTGTAAAAACGGATATTTTGTTTTGAGTGATAAAAGCCACCTTATTTCCCAAAAAAAAAAAAAAAAAAAAAAAAGAAAATAGGCAAATTGATATTTGATAAGTGAATTCTCAGTCACATTAAGTTTTGTGACATATCTAATTATGGCTAATAGGGCAGATAATATTCAAAGGGGGATTACTACTTCCATCGTACGTGCTGGTATTCAAATAAATCATTTATTTTGTATGGAATTTTGAAAACTAAGTTTTTAGAAAATCAAAGGACAAAAATATGCATTACTCTCTTTTCCTGGCACCGCCGTTAAGCTCCGTCACCGGAAGGACTTGACATTGTTGTCCGATCATTCTCCGACGAGCTGCTGTGACAAATTCTACCAATTGTCCTCGGTAGATCCACCCTCCGCAGCAACTTTAGAAAATTAAAAGACAACAAAAAAAAAAAAAAAAAAGTTTTGTTGATATTTTTAGTCAAATTTGTGATTAGCTAGAATATTATTGTGTAGTTATCATTAATGATAATTATTTGTGTCCATTCTTGTTCATCTATCGTATTATTAATTTTGAATTCGTCAATTTTATTTTTCTTGACCGATTAGTAATGGACTTTAATATATTAGTGATTGATTGTATGTTGTTTGTCCAGTAAATCTTAGTTAATCACTAAAATATTGAAGTTCATCACCGATAAACCTAGGTTAATTATTGATATGGTGATATACCAAATTCCATAATCGATGGACCAAGACAGTGGTTTAAGGGTTTATTATACCAATTGTCTAAGGGACAGTAAAGACTTTATAACTTAAAAGTGATGCGTTTGAAAAATAAAAATAATAAATTGTGCTAAAAACCATTAAGCACATCTCAAAAGTAATACTCAGCCTAATTTCTTCTATACAGAAAGATTCAAATCTGTAAATTATTTACATCACCGGGGATGGTCAAAGTAACAGAATTTGAAGTTTAATTTGGAGTTAGAATAATTTGATAAGTAGAATATAACGACTCATAGAAATAATAATAATAATAATAATAATAATAAAACGTCCCTATCTAAATTGACTCCTCTAATTTTGATTAGATTTTTAAGGTGAGAATTGTCCTTTTTTATTATGATAAGAATTACATTTATACTTTTAAACGTTTAATTATTATAATGATCTGATTAATAATTTGGAGAAGTATTTTTTGAGTGCTGTAAATTTTAACATTAATATTCATTAATCAAACTATTAAAAAATTAATTTAATGACTAAAACTGCAGTTTTAGTTGCTAGCAAAAAGTACAGCTTCTACCGTAGAAACTCCATCAGTGTTAAAAGGAAAAAGAAAAAAAAAATCATGCATTATAATCTTTGTGTTGTGAATTGTGATAGTTTTTTTGTGCAGTTTGAAGTTTTTATTTTTTTTATTTTTTTTGGGGAATATCATTCAAACTAATAAAATAATAAGGTAATGCATCAGTCCCGTATTGTAACGAACACGACCATCAATTGACACTAGTTTCATTAGTGAAATCAGATGATGCTCATAGGGAAAAGCGTATGTTTGAGATCCGAAAATGAAAAAATATCTCGGCACCTGATTATAGAGCACATATTAGGCTATGTTTGAATAAACATCTACAATCGATAAAAGCTTCTGATGACTAAGAGCCACGACTCTGTAGCACAAAGGCCACCACCCACTCCATATAGGAATAAGTCTAGTCCAAACTGCCATTTTATAATATAGGAAATTTCAAATCATTCAAACTAGCAGTTTGGTATAGTTTAAAACTGTAACAGCCATCAGTCCCTACAAGAAATATGATAAGTTGTGCAGTCTCACATCGCTTAAAAATAGATACATGTAATGGTTCATAAGTAAAGAGACCACCTCCAAATGATATGAGGTTTTTTAGGGTGAACCCAAGAGCAAAACCTTGAATGCATGAGATCCAAAATTGACAATATCATATCAAAAAGAGACATGGATCGTTACAGAAACCACGGTTACCACGGTTTAAAACACAAGACTTTAAAATATGAAGAAAGTTAAAAGAATTGGGGTTTGTTTTCTATTGAGAATTAAAATGGGTGTATGGGTTTTACTTTCATTTTTATTGGATAATATGATATGAGCAAAGTTGGATTAAACAAGGAGTGAGGAAAATTAAGGAAGAATTTTTAGTTTTTAACTATGATTCCAAGTTTTAAGTTTTAAAAATGTAAATATTTTACAATGTGACAGTTTAGACCGCAGTTTCAAAATCTCAAATCAAGTCAAATAAAAAAATTTGACGGTCAGAATTGAAACCAAATTGAATAATTGACAATTGTAACGATTCAAAAATTGATAAATCCATTTGGTATAATTTGAAATGTTTATTTTATTGATGATTTTATCGATTTAAGAAACTGATAATTTTAATGATGATGCGTTTTGATGTGATTCGAACAAATTATAAGTTAGTTCACCCCCTAAGTTGTGCAAAATAATTAGATTTTGGCGTCGAATTCAAGCAATGCCAAAGACATTTCCAATCATGACCCCATTATGTTGCCATAACATGGTTAGTCTTGACAAAATGTCTAGACTTCCCACTGCTTTTTTTTTTTTTTTTTTTTTTTTAATTTATTTATAAATTTCCAAAGTTTAAAAAGAAAATCCTTTCCCAAATAAAGAAAATGCGGTTGTCACTATAGATAGTTATTTCTGCAATATAAGCATATTAATTTTTTAATAAGTAAATATAAACATATTAATTAGTTTTTTTTTTCTCTCTTTACAACCAAGTGTTTCTTTTTCACCAAGCAAAAGAACAAACTTGTTTACCAAGCAAAGTGAACAAATTTTTTTTTTCTTTTAGCTAAAACAAAGAAACTCATTAATTATGTTAGAATCCATAATTTAAATAAGATACAAAATCTTTTCTAATGAAACCTTATTTGGCAAATCTATTGGATATGGTAGCAATAATAATTTTCCCACCTAATTATGATATGCATAATCCTCCACCACTACACGAAAAATAGATAGATAAATAAATAAAACAACTTCTTAAATAAATATATTTAATTTTTTTCCTTAAAAAAACTATTTAAAATTTTACCCTCTTATAGATTTTTAACCCATTATATTTATTTAATCCGAGTAAAAAAAAAATGAAACTATTGTAATTGAGACAATAATTCGGAATTATCTTTTTAAAGAACAATATTGTAAATCACCATATTCAAAACAGAGCTAAAAATTCTAGCAAAGAAATAAAGAAAAAAAAAAAGAGCTAAACTATAAACATTTGTACAATTTTTCAAGTAACAATTCATGATATTCTGTTTTGGAAAAAAAAGAAAAAGAAAAAGAAAATGTAACTCCCAAGATTAATCACCGCTAATTTACATTTAGACTTAGCCCAAAAGTTCGCACCATGTTAGGACAGTCATTATTTCAACACGTGCTCATAAAAGAGTTTGTGTGTGTGTGTGTGTGTATATATATATATAATATTGATAATAATGTTTTTGACATTTCACATGTCACCATTTCTCTCTCATTTCTCCTTACAGTTTTCCTTTTTATCTTCTCTTCTTTCCCATTTTTTTTTTTTTTTTCTCATTTGGTTTGGGACAAATCTACAATAACAAGGTTCGACCCATCAACAAGTTGTTTGTAATCTTCCTGAGAAAATTCAGTTTCTGCTTTAAGGTACCCAGTTTTTCCTTTTTCCTTTTTTTTAAAATTATTTTTGTGTTTTTTTTGGGTTATTTTTGTAGCAACCAAAGAGAAGTCAAATCTTAATTCTTGTTTGTGTGTTTAGTCAGGTGGGTTGGCTGTAGATCTTAACAAGATTTCCCTTTTTTATTATTTTTATTATTTTTTTTTCACATGCAATGTTAGAGTTTATGACAATTAGAACCAACATTTTGACAAATTGTTTTTCATGTCTTTTAATGGGATCTTACTGTTTCTGGGTTTTTTTCAACTGGTTGTTCTAAAAATGCACAAAAATAATTATGATTTTGTGTTCTTCATTTCGTCTCCAGTGAAGAAAAATGAAAAAATAAAAAGGGAGAGAAACCGCAATGTGGATAATATTCTTTGCTTTTATCTTTTGGTCATACTTTGATGGTGAAGATTGTCCCAAGTGCACACTTTTTAATTTTTAATTTTTATTTTAAAAATTTCCAGAATGTGGACTTTAACTTTCATTGAAAATGTTTTTCGTGGGCAGATTTTGGAAGGCTGTGGGATTATTTTTGTTTGGCTCAAAATGTCTTCTCCAAGTAAAAGAAGAGAGATGGATGTCATGAAGTTGTAAGATTGATCTCTGTTATTACCCCGAATCGGCAAATGATAGATCTTCATTGTTGTTGTTTGTGCCGTTTTCGGGTTTTCATATGGTTGAGTTGACTTGTGGAGTAAATTGGTGGCGACATTGCTAAAGGTCTTATGGGTTTCCTGAGCACCCATTTGAGTGGTGCTAAACGAAATGTGAAAAAATGCCTCAAATCTGTATTGTGATATCTTTTCTGGTTTAATATGTGTGTGCTTTTCGGTTGTAGCAAGTATCAACTTCCACCTTATCCAGTTGCATATGTCTGGCTTGTTGAGTATGTGGAGCTTAATTATGGCCCTGATGCAGACTTATTGCTTCTGTATTTTTTTTTATATTGAGGGGGTGTCGATTTCGGGATTAGGATTACAGATATACACGGTGAGTTTGAGAGGTATGAGGCGTGTGGTTCTCTTGTAATCTTCTTCATCATCATAGGAATTTTTGCAATGGCTGGAAGTGGACGTAGCTCTCACATTGGGAGTATAACACCATAAATTTTTGTGGGGTTGTTTGCCTTTTGCCCTTTTCTTTTATATTATCATTAGGATTCCAGTGCTTAATCCATAACGTTGCTAATCGTTTTATGCTTTTACTAAGGTTATGCTTATGGTTATGGTAATGGTCCTATTGTTAATGACATTATGTTACTGTTATCAGGATGATGAGTGATTACAATGTGGAGACAATAAATGATGGCCTCAATGAGTTCAATGTGGAATTCAACGGTCCAAAAGACAGTAATGTTTTCTTATTTCCACTCTTCTACTTCCTAATTATCTTTGCTTTCCCAGCTAAATTTATATGCGTGTGTTGATGTTATGTTGATGTGCATGAACATTGACCAATGAAAGATTTTAAAAATTGCCAATTGTTTATGCGAAGCTGATATGGATTTAGTTCGTTGGAATTTATAGCTTTGCCTGGTCATTTAAATATATGGAAATCTTTTCTTTTGGTTGTATTTTATAACTCGAATATTTTGAGTTTAGAGAGCTGAAACAGTTCAATAATTCTCTCTTTCTCACGTTTTCAATACTTCTTAATTCTTTCTTTCACAGAGTAATGATCTTGCAGCCACATTTTCTTTTGAAAAATCATATAAAGTTGGTACTTTCATTTGTTACCATTCTTGTCTAAATAGGATTATGGTGGTTGCAGGCCTTTATGAAGGTGGGTTTTGGAAAATACGTGTTGAGCTTCCTGATGCTTATCCTTACAAGTCTCCGTCTATTGGATTTGTGAACAAGATTTTCCACCCGAATGTCGACGAATTGTAAGAATATTTCTGCTCTAAGATCTTTTGATTGCTAAAAGGTTCCATCTCTGTTGTTCGCATATGGATGGATTGCTAAATTGCAGAGTACTGACACTATACCAAATTAGCATGTAACAATTTCAATTCTCGATATAATTGCTCGACTGTCTTTTCTAGTAACAAATTGCAAGTTGGTCAGAGATTTAGATGTCAATTGAACTTATTGTTTACTGCAAATAACTGCAGGTCTGGTGCTGTCTGCTTGGATGTCATTAATCAATCATGGAGTCCAATGTTTGGTAATTATCGCCCCTTTCATAGTGAAAGAACTGAGTGCCATTATATTCTTGTATTCTTCTCCCTTTCACAAATTGTTCAAAAATTCTGTGTCTATTATTTTACTTTCTACCCTTTCTCCTTTTGGATCCACATTGGTTTTTTGCCGCCACAGATCTTCTAAATGTTTTCGAAGTATTCCTACCACAACTTTTGCTTTATCCAAATCCTTCAGACCCGCTCAACGGCGATGCTGCATCATTGATGATGAAAGACCGCAAGCTATATGATCAGAAAGTAAAAGGTGAAAATTTTTCTGTACTATTAGCCCATCTTTCATTTGTGTATGCTTGGTAAGTGGAAAGAAAATAGATCATTATCAAATTGTTGAAACTGGCCTAGAAGACTTTCTACTATTTGGGTATAGTAACAGAATCAAAGATAATGTGAAAAAAAGAAAAAAGAAAAAGAAAAAGAAAAAGAAAAAAGAAAGAACATGCTAATCCACTATTGATTTGTGAACGCAGAGTACTGCGAGCGGTATGCGAAAAAGGAGCATGTTACAAACTTGACACCGGAAGAGGAGAGTGATGATGAAGAGCACCCTAGTGATGAAGAAAGTGATCAAAGTGATGATGAGGATGAGGGTGATATTGCTGGTCATGCAGACCTGTAATGGTAGTTGTGGGGCTAGTTATAATCTTTGCATTTAAGCCCTTCTTTACAGCAGAAGCAGCACAACACATACCCCCTATTAGATGCCCACCATTTAATTGCGAAAAAAAATCCTATTTGTAGAATAAAATTAATTTATTTGTAAAAATCAGGAACTATGTAAGAAAGTTGTATCTTTCGGATCTCACAAGAGATAGTGGGGAAATAAAAACATAAAGGAATGGAAAGGAACCATTGAATATTTTTCTGTCACTCTTTTTCATGTTATATTACATTTGTTATTCTTTTGTTAGCCCTGTTTCAAATTCTTCGTTTCGGACCAACTGTTTTCAAAGAGCCAAAATGCTATTATTTTACACATCTGAATAATTTTCATCTATTCCCTTGAATTTTAAGGTTATTTTCATTTTTCCTTTTGAATTTGAATTTTGAATTTAATCTCACTTTACCTCTTCTATCAGAATTTTCAGTTAAAAAAGACCAAAAAAAAAAAAAGAGGAATTAGCCTAAGTCCACTTTATTAGAATTTTTGTTAAAAATAAACGAATGGTCTTTTTTTTGGCCTTTTTTTAAACTGAAATTTTGATTTTAAAAAAAGGGTAAAGTAAGGTTAAATTTGAAGTTCAAATGGCAAAATAAGAGTTTATAAAGTTTAGAGAGCAAAGCATGAGTGACCCTAAAATTCAAGGGTATAAATGAAAATAATCCTAAACTTCTAATAAGTTGTAATAAAAACAATTGTAAAAAGGTTGAATAATTCTTCCTGGTTTTGAAGAGACTTTCATGGGGACATTTTGGGACGTTAAAGAGGCAGGTTAACTCTAGAACAATGTAAAGAGGTCCCCACAAAAGGAAAAGGAAAGAGCCACCAATGTAAAATTTAACAAATGCCATGATTAATCAAGACATTAGGGGTAAAATCTCTATTCAAGCACAGGTTTTTCACTCACCTTTAAGTTAATTTCATCTTTTAAGTAAAGTTTAGGGGTAAAATGAATAGTTAGATTTGCCTTTTGATCCTTGAAAAGGCAAGCGGGCGATTCGGCAGAGGAAATGCTCAGGGTAGCACCAGTGTTAAACACTAAAACCGAAACCGATTGAAAGTGATCCTTATCTGTGGATCTATGTTACGAGATTCACTTTTTATTTGTGTGTGGTGGTTGAATTCCACTGGTATTCTTTTACAAGTCAATATGTCTATATGAGAGTTTTTAACCGTATAATGAAAATTCAGATGGAATTAAACATATTATGGAAACTAGAGATATAAACGTTAAACTACTTATTATAATAAACGTTTTAGTAGCAACATATCATGTTCCATCTCCTTTCAAAAGAAATCCAATGAAAAATTATTTGTAAAAAAAACAGGCTAGATCAAATAATAAGAAAGTTCCATTTGTAAATGTGATCCTTGGCCGAATAAAATCCTAAGAGAATCCAGTCGGTCCTGATAGTTTCTGTCTAGCAACTTCTATTTAAATTATTAAGTCTTAAATTTTTCTGAATAAATTAATTAAAATTTCTATCTCTTTCAGAAACTGTGAAAGAAAAAGATCAACATGAAATATTAAAAAAGTAAACGACTAGACTGTTTCAAATTGCCGGCTCCAAAATAATTCTTTTTTTTTGTTTTTTTGTTTTTTTTTTCACAAATCACACAAATGAATATTACAAACCGGTCTTTGTTAGTGATCGGCCAAATTCGGCACTTTTCGTCACTGGTATGAACAACAACTGCTGATAAATAGAAAAAGACCAAACCAGAAAAAGAGGAGTTTATTTAACTGAATCTCAACTTTTCCCATCACAAAATGGAGAGAGTTCCCATCTGGGCACTCTCCATTTTGATCATTCTGATGATCATTCCGAGATCAAACGCGGTGGAGGACGACACGAAGAAGGCGCTGATCGAGTTCATGGACAAGCTTTCGCATGGAAGTGCAGAGAGACCGAGCGGTTGGAACATGACTTCAGACCCTTGCAGAGACAAATGGTTTGGTGTTTTATGCGACGACGGGCAAAACCGAGTGAAGAAAATAATCCTCAAAGATCTGAATCTAACCGGAGCTTTCGATGCGATGTCTTTTTGCACGGTGAGGTCTATTTCAGTTCTGAGTCTGCAATACAACAGAATCATTGGACAGATTCCAGACGAGATTGAGAACTGTAAGTCTTTGACTCATTTGTACTTGAACGGGAATCGATTCAACGGAAAACTTCCCGAGTCACTTTCCACGTTAAGCAACTTGAAGAAATTGTACATAGGCGATAACAACTTCTCTGGAGAGCTTCCAAATCTTCCTCGCATTTCGGGCTTGATAGCTTTTTCAGCTGAGAACAACCAGCTAAGCGGTCTATTACCGCCTTTTGATTTCCCGAACTTCGATTACTTCAACGTCTCCAACAACAACTTTAGCGGTCCAGTTCCTGATGTGCAAGGCAAATTCAAAGCAGAGAGCTTTATGGGAAATCCTTACTTGTGTGGCAAGCCACTCTCAAATGCCTGCCCACTGATAACTACTGAACCGAAGGCGAGAAAGTCCTCAGCAATGCAGATTCTTGTCTACTCGGGTTATGTAATTCTTGGCTTGGTTGTCTTGCCCTTTGTCCTGTACATATTCTTCTTCAGAAAGAAGCCAAGAGAGGAAAAGAAAGAAGAGGTTAAAAAGCCGACCGTGGCACTAGATAAAAGCAGTAACATGCCAAGTAGCATCACTTCCGGGGAATCTAAGAACGGCCGGTCGGAGTATTCTTTGACGTCCATTGAAAGTCGGAGAATTCCTTCTCTTATAGTGTTGATGAGCTCTATAGCAAGTGGTTTGACATTCGAGGAGTTGCTTAAGGCTCCGGCGGAGTTACTCGGGAGAGGAAAGCATGGAAGCCTCTACAAGGTCATGCTTGACAATGGGGTGTTCTTGGCCGAGAAGAGGATCAAGGATTGGGGGATTTCGTGCGAAGATTTCGACAAGCGGATGAGGAGGTTGGACCAGGTGAAGCATCAGAACGTGTTGCCACCGGTGGCGTTTTATTGCTCGAGACAAGAGAAGCTCTTGGTTTATGAGTATCAGCAAAATGGTAGCCTCTTCAAACTTCTCCATGGTGAGTTGGTAACTTCACTTCTCAGACATTAATGCATGTCAATATGATCGTTTTCTTTTGCAAAGAAGTAAAATCAGAGTTTTTTGTTACATTAGAATGTAAAAGAAGATTGACTAGGTTAGAGGTATCTCATTGTATTATAAAGTACTTTTCTAGCTAGGTTTTTCTTCTATAAGTTTACGTATACTTCTCGTGTTTGCTTTTTCTTTGATTTTATTACTCGCGGTAGTAAAGAATTATTAGGTAATCCCACATCGACTGTGAAAAATGATTGGTGGTTGGTCAATTTATAAATACGAGGAAAAACTATTTTTTGAGCTAGCTTTTGGATTTAGAATGCCTAATATCACCCAACACTAATATCAAGAGTCATATTAGCTAACATGTCTCCACCTAATTCGGGAGAAACGAGTCATGTTTATCTAATTTAGGGCTTGATGTGTGATAGTTAAGTTATTGAGGTAATTATAAGTCAGGTGTGAAAAGGGAACTAGAGAACAGTCTTGAGCTGGATTTTGGTGTTAAGAATGCTTATGTTTTGGGGTAAAAAGTCTGTCATTTAATTAAAAAAACCAGTGGTTAACACTTTTTATAAGAAACAAAAATGTTTAAAGACCAACAAAAACATGTATCATGGATGTGTAAAAAAAATTTCTTCTAAAATATTTGAAATGAGAAGAAACGGTATTGAGAATAGTGTATTGGGTGAAAATTTTAAAAAGATTTTAAAATGGATACTGTACAAAATAAATTTGAAAAATGAGATTTTTTTTCTTCATAATAAGATGAATGATGGAAAAAGTTGAAAAAAACATTTTTTTTTGCTATTTTTTCTCCCTTTTCGTAAATGGACATGCGAAACAAACATGGGGTAAACTTTTTATTTTGAATTCCACTTGAAATACCTTCTAAACCTCAAAAAACTCTCTTTTTCACTTTTTCTATCTAAAAGAACAAGATTAAGAACTCAGTCCAGAGGCTATTGAGCTACAAACCCAAAAGCTTAAAATCATATTTATGAATAAATATCATTTAATAAAATTGTTTCTGATTTATGTCTATTTCTCATTTATTTTTCAATTCTTTACTTATTTTTTGCACTTTACATCTCTTGTTATTTATGTTTTCTTTATTTCCAATTATCCAGTTCCTTTATTCATTTTCTAGTTTTAGTTGTCTGTCATATTTTTTGTTTTTCTAGTTCCAGTTATCTGGTCCCATTATTAAGTTTTAAATTCAGTTAGCCGGTCCCTTATCTTTATCTTCACAGTATAACTGCTCAGAATTAGGACGTCGAATTCTCAACAAATATAATGCATATCCCATGGTTGAAACGGCATCTACTTTTGGTCTTGTTTGTTTCCACAATACCAAACCCGAACACGAACACGAACATATCAGTAATCTTTGTTCTGTTGATGAAAGGATCACAAAGCGGGCAAGTATTCGAGTGGGGAAGCCGACTAAGCGTAGCGGCGGGCATTGCCGAGGCAATGGCGGTCATGCACGAGGACGGCATTGCTCACGGAAACCTAAAGTCCATGAACATCCTCTTCAACAAGACCATGGACCCTTGCATCAGTGAGTATGGCCTAATGGTGGAGGACAACAACCAAGACCAGTCCTTGCTCTCTCCACTCAACAACAGCAGCATAAAACAAGATGACTTGGAATTGGTCCCACCACAGCACATGAGCAGTGCCTTCAAGGTTGACATCTATGCCTTTGGGGTGGTTCTTTTGGAGCTTCTGACTGGGAAGCTGGTCCAGAAAAATGGGTTCGATCTGCCTAACTGGGTCCAGTCCGTGATCAGAGAGGAATGGACCGTGGAGGTCTTTGACAACGCCTTGATCTCAGAAGGTGCTAGTGAAGAGAGGATGGTGAACATGTTGCAAGTTGCATTGAAGTGCATAAATCCATTTCCAAGTGAAAGGCCTACTATGAGCCAGGTTTCTCATATGATTAATGCCATAAAAGAGGAGGAGGAGAAATCCATTTCCTTTGCACTATGAGAATTGAGAAGAATCCCAAAATAAAAAAAAAAATAAGAATAAAAAAAATCAATCTTTTTTTTTTTTTTTTCCAAAAATCCATCTATTTTTGTTGTTTATGTTTGAAGGGCATTACAATTCTTTTCTTTTGTATGTATGGTTTCACGTAGTACGTTTTGTACGTGTTCTACTTTTGACTTACAATCCTAGGTGATGTGGAATAAATTGGAAGAGTTAAGAGATTTTTGCTTTAGTGATCTATTTTATTTTGCTTGTTATTCGTTAATCCTATAGATAAGGCAGGATCGAACCCGCAACCTCTTATCTTAAAATCTCATCCCGTCCAAACCTCTGTGTCATTAGATCAAACAGTCTCAAGCTATTTTGTATCTATTTTATTTTTATGACTTGGGTGGTAGAATTTGAACTCTAGACCTTAGTATTAGAAGTAGACATTGAATAACCACTAGATTAAAACCTGCAAGTGGTCATATTCCTAATCTTGGTAAATACCGTATTTTGAATTATTTTTCTTCTCCTTCCAGTTTCCTAATTAAGAAATTTAGTCAACAACACAATGGAATGATTAATAAGTTCCAATTCCTATACTTTCCTTCTTAATTTCCCTTCAACCTAATTCCAATTATGTTCAATTACGGATTAGTAATTGCTAGTTTCATCAATTTACAAGTTTAAGCTAGTTTGTCTTTGATGGAGGAAAGGGACTTCAAATCAACTCATTCACAGTTGATGGAAAGAGCAAAGATACCTTAGCAGATGTGACAAAATGCACTAGAAGAAAAGAATATACTATCAAATCCTACTTTCTCTAGCTCTTTTGTCTGGTCAGCTCAGGTGGGTTTTTTCGCCATGAGTAATATAATAGGATACACAAGTAAATGATCTTTACAAATATATATATATATATATATATATATATGAAGTTTTGTAAAATTATAAAAATTGATTTACCAAGATTAATATGTATTTTCGTTGAATGTATTTTATTATTTATTTTCTTAATATAATTTAGAGGCAAGTATATTAAGATTAAGGAAATTAATGTCCTAGTTTCACGTAGTTTTTTACTAGATTAATATGTCATGTTCCAAAATTGCATTATAATATCCTGTAGGATTTTTTTTTCTACATCTTATGATGGAAATACAGAATTACCACCAGTCAAGTTATTTTACTATTTTAAGGTTTTTTTTTTTTTTTTACAAGAAATGTGATTTCTGTTTTTTAGTCTAAAAACATATTAAAAAAAATAGAAACATAATATGAAAAAAAAAGCTTAAAATTTTGTTTTTCATGCCTTCCTCTTTCTTTATTTTTTAAATTCTCCTTATGTTGTTTTCATCTTTAATTGTTTTTCTTTTTTAGATTGAAAAGACTAAAAAAAAAAAAAAAAAACATTTTCTATCCTAAAATACAGCTTTAAAGTACTTGAATTAGATTAAGAGACACTTGAGTTTGGTGTCCAAGTATTGGACAAATTTAACTTCCAAAGTATTTTAATCACCGAATCAACCATAAAATTATCAATTGCCATGACCACTTTGTTACAAACTGGACTTTCCCTTGGTCATGGGTAACCATTGATTTTTTTAATAAATTTCATCTCACACTTAACTAACACTTACAATAGTATGAGAAGTTTTTTATGAAGAGAGAGAGATAGAAAGATTGGTAGTGTCCTTACGTCTTCGTTTAGTGAACTTCATGATACTATCCGATAATATGGATTATCATCATTGATTGGACGGTTAAATATTTTATTTTTGAGTCTTCAACAACTATCAAATCTAGATTTATAGAGACTATTAGTACCGAATCACTGCCCTAAAAGAATATTTTTTACTTGTGGTATTTCTCAAATAAAAATGAAGACTTCAAACATATACTCTCTTTAACTATATATCATGTCACCATCACGGTGTCGTTGCTTCAAAAGAAAATAAAATGAACAATTAACAAATAGGTTGTTTTTGAAAAATATTTACAATAAACAATATATTTTAAAATATTTTAGATAAATAACATATTTATAAATAATTTATTTATGAAAATATTTATAAAGTAATTTATGTTGTTTATCTCAAATAATTTTTATAATATTATTTGAAATAAATATTTTCAGAAAAAATGGTATTTACCAATGTCTTGCTTAATTAAAAAGCAAAAATCTCTCTTTCTATGAAATTGAAGATAGAAAATTCAAAACTACACTATGTATATTTTAATAATAAAATCATGTATAAAATTATCGTTAGATTACATTATATTTTAATTATTGTTTGCAATCACACAAAACCCTCTTTAAGAAACACAAAATAGTCTAGAAGTATAGCCCTGTCATGATCAAGTATAATGATGACCGGATTCCAGTGGGCAGAATCATGAACATGAGAATAGTAAGTAAACCATGCGTCGAAGGAAAAAAGCAAATGGAGTGGTGAGTGGTGGTGGTGACCCCCACCCATCTGCTTTTTTGTCCAACCCTTGTGATTTTCCCTTTTGCCATCATGTTTTAAAAAAAAAAAAAAAAAAAACAAAACTCAATTATTGATCAAAATGGATGGTGATTGTGTCCTTATTTTCTTATATCAGATCCAAAACTCATTGTTTGGTCAGGTGGTTGAGCTGAGCTGAGCAGGCTTCAGACCTCCATTACACACAAAGGTCAAACCTTTGCATGCAAATATGATTAGTCAACCAAAATTATCACTCATGCCCACTTACGCTCATTATTTGTAACAGGGATATACCACGAATCTGTGAATCCACTTAATTCAATTCAACTCAATAGATTAATAACTGGATTGAGAGACCAACAGATTATATGATTTTCTCAATTCGAATGTTGCGGATTGAGCTCTAATTTTCCTAATCTGACCCGCGAATGCCGCTGATTTGTAGTGCAAAGGGTCTTGTTTTTGTTTAGGCCAATTAGCTCTTGATAGTTAGGAACTAAAAGCCCCTAATTCCAATAGGAGAGCATACCAAATGAGAAGGAGAATAAAAGCTACGTTCAGTTGCAATGTAAAAACTACGTTCATTTACTATAATCATCAGATATCACTATAATAATAATAATAATAATAATAATAATAATAATACATCCCCCGGTAGAGAAAAAAGCAGTTTCCTAAAAGTCCTGTATATAACAGGAGAGTTAGGATGTATCGATACACATGTAAAATACCTAAAATGCTCCCAAACTCCATACTGACTTTGGCCACATATCTTTATAATGAAAATCAAATTGCCTTTTCTTAAAAAAAATAAAATAAATAAATTTAAATTGCCTTTTTTTTTTTCCCTCATTAGTATGCCAGGAATAGTGGAAAATTACCTTGATTAGAAGGGTAAATGAACAGAATAAAAATGAATAAAATAATCACATTTTTTTTATAAATCATAATGTTGATGGGTAAAAAAGTGTGAAGTACCATTGTGGACAATGTAATTGTGGTAGTGGTGGACCTCACAATAATTCTTCCACTATTTTTCCTTTGACGATTTTTCTTTTCCATCTTTGTGCAGCTTTTTCAGTGTTTGTTTGTAGGCATAAAAATCATCATAAGAAAGAAAAAGAAAGAAACAAAAAAATAAAATAAAATAAAAAATAAAAAAGAGAGATAGAGAGAGAGAGAAAAAGTGTTAAAAAAGAGCTCAGTCCTTGGAACTGAGATAAAAGACCGAGTAGCTTTTCTACAAATTTGTGCCGTGTCTGGTGGACAACAACTGAGATCTCTGAAGCTGGTCCTGTTTCGACCAAATATCTTTGTAAAAAATGCCTTTTTTGAATGTCAACTTGTAGGTTGTTTCGTCACTGTCAAACTGGCTTAACTTGCCCCGTTGTTTGCTTCACAACATTTTAGCAACCCCAATTCAAAAATACCCAAAAATAAATTAAAAAAAAACCAGAACGAAAGACACCATTTTTTGGTCCAAAAAAAAAAAAAAAAAAAAGAGAAGCCAGTTTGATTAGATTTCTCAAAACAGCAAAAGTTTTGTTGGTTATCTCCTGATATGTCAAGAATTCCGAAGAAATTTGAGCAAAAAGATGGCAATTTTGTGTACTCAAATGGTCTTCCTCCTTCACTATCACTGCCTAATTCTGAAGTTTCGCCATCATCTTCATCTCTCAATAGAATCAGTCCAGTTCTTGTTTTGGTCATAATTCTTCTAGCTGTAATCTTCTTCATATCTGGTTTTCTACACTTGCTCTTCAGGTTCCTAATCAAAAGGCCTTCCTCTTCGCCGATCTATCAGACCAATCGGTTACAAGAAACCGCCTCGGGCTCTCGTGTCCTCCAGAGACAGCTTCGGCAGCTCTTTCGGTTACACGACTCGGGCCTAGAGCAGTCTGTTATCGATGCCTTGCCTGTATTCTACTACAAGGACATTGTCGGTTTGAAGGAGCCGTTCGATTGCGCTGTCTGTTTATGCGAATTCACCGACAGCGACGAGCTCAGATTGCTCCCTGCCTGCAGCCACGCTTTCCACATCGACTGCATTGGCACATGGCTGCTCTCCAACTCAACCTGCCCGCTTTGCCGGCGTGCCCTTCTGGTGTCCGACATTTTTTTGGAGAATCCGATGTCGAGCTTCGAGGATCATGTCGAGATCTCAAACGGGTTGTCAAGTGACGGAGAAATCATGAGGCAATCGAATAGCAGAAAAGCTTCAGTCTTGGAGGAAAGTAGTGTTGGTGTCAAGAGAGTGTTTTCGGTTAGACTTGGGAAATTCAGAAGCCTAAATGGCGGCTCGGAAAGCGCCGGCGGCGGCGGCGGCGGAGGAGGAGGAGGAGGAGGAGGAGGAGAGACTAGTAGGCGTACTTTGGATGCAAGGAGATGCTACTCAATGGGGACATTTCAGTATGTGGTTGGTGATTCCGACTTGCAAGTGGCCTTAAGCCACGCGAGAAGCGGGGTTCACCGCGGGAAGTTCTCGGTTAATTCGGATTCGGAAGGTAAGAAGATCAGTGGAAGGCAAAAGGGTGAGAGCTTCTCAGTCTCAAAGATTTGGCTCTGGTCCAAGACTGGCAGATTTCCAGGCTGTTCTGATACTGATATTAGCCTCCCAGCCTCTCTTAATGTAAGTTTTTCGAACAAATAATCGAACTCAAACCGCAAGGATGGCTATTTAGATATGATCTTTAGTTTCTTGATCATCAAGCTATTATATATGAATAAGTTTTTAATTTTTATTTGCTTTTTTTTTCATTGTGAGAATAATCTTCAATGCAAGTTATTTTTTGGGCTAGAAGTTTCTCAGGAAAAAAAAAAAAAAAAAAAATCACACTTGAGACTTATGTGTCTTAAGTGTGAATTTTTTTTTTTTTTTTTGGTGGGATAAGTAGTTAATTAATAGAGAGTTTTGGCTCAAACAGTTTATATTAATAATGCCTGTACTTGATGATGTTGGAGCCAAGTTTGTATTTTCTTAGGTTTATTCAATTAGATTTTGGATATATTCTGAGTATATGGACCAGGATTTATAAACTTATTAAATTTTATGCAAGGTGCTTTTATATTTATATTATAGGACGTCCGATGTATGTTTTATTTGGCTGAAAATTTGTGATAGTGTCTGTCTATGTGCTCAAAGTAACAATGGAAGAACAAGTTTTCCTTTCCTTATCTCATTTCCTTCCTTCTCTGCAATGTTTGGGCCTCAAAGGTTTCATTTCTCTTGAATTTTGGCAAATCAATGGCTTTTTATTTTTATTTTTTTTTTTAAATTACAAACATGAGAGTTGAGACGACAGTAGATGACAAGACGACAGGAACGACACAAATTACAAGAATACAGTGATCATGCTAACAATAGTCTCAACAGGAAATTCTATTTTTGAATAATTGTTTGAGAGAGAGAGAGAGAGAGAGAGTGGACAATCAGATGAATGCGAGTTCCAACACTGACCACAACGAGCGACATGAAATTGCAATTCAAATCATGAGAAACGACATGGATAAAAAAACGACAAAAAGCATTGCATACGAGTAAGAAAACAGATAAAACGACAATGGTCTGTATAAATGACATGATCTTGGGAGACGGCAGCAAACTAACTAACGACATCTCAAGAATTAAAAGTACAATCACATTGACAACAGTCTCACCATGATTCAAGCGCCAATGAAAGAAACGTGATGCGACAATAAAATGGAAAACGGCAAAAAAAAAAAAAAAATCGAAAATTGCCGGACTTAATTATGATAAACGACATTAATTATGCAGACTTAAACACGAGTACACGACAATGACTTGAAAAGTAGTGATTAGAGCAAGCAAAAATCACCTGAACAACATAATTAACACAAACGACAATGATCTCAACAAAGGAGAAGACTTGAAAAAAAAAAAAAAGTCAGATACGGAAGCAACGATACCAGCAATAAACGACAAAAACTCACCAAACAACACAATGTGGGAGTAAAGCAAACCCATAACCGACATTATTTACAGAAAACAACACCTACGCGTGAGCAACTTGAAACGACAACAAAAGTCTCATCAAACGACAGTTAATACAAGAACAATGTTGATAAATGACAATGGGCAATAAATAAAAATAATACGACTGCGAAAGAAACAACGACATTACAAAGGACATATTAAACCCAATTCCCAAGGAGAGTAACTTGAACGACATTTAAGGAGAAAACGACATAAAAGAAATGACAACTACATCAAAGATAAGCCTCAACTAACAACGTCAAACAGGAAAATGACCAGAAAACTAATAGACCATAAAGAATGGAGGAAACGATCATCTAGCCAATAAAGAACCAGTTGATGAAATTAATCATAGTAAACGACATCTTGATATACGGCAAAACTTAAAAAACAAAAATAACCAAAGAGTAGTGCTAGGATACCAACTCTAACATCAATTTTTTGAGTACCAACTTCTGTGTTATATATTTATTGATAGAATCAATCAATTGATATGACAATACTTTAAACACTTATCAATAAAAGAATAGCAACTCTTATATCACATAAGTTGGTACTTTAAAGATTAGAGTTGGTGCCTCTAATATTTTTCATGACAAAAAACATCAATAGGATTTAGGAGAGCCAATCAGTAAACAAAAAAAGATTATTTCAAAAATAAATAAATAAATAAATAACATACGGTAAACAAAAAACGACATTGATGACCACAAACGACAGTAAGTGGAAGAGGAAACTTTGCAGAAACACAAGTAACTCCAACAAACGACAACAATCTCAAAAAAAAAAAAAAAAAAAAAAAGGAGAATGGTAGGCCCACATAATTTAGAGGAACGGCAACCATGTTCCGGTTCGGTAGCAACAACGACAAAAACAACGTGTGAAAAAAAAAAAAAACAAAACAAAACAAAAAACGACATTGATGCCATAGACGACACAAACTAGAGAAAGGACACATTATAATAAAGTTGGTAATTCGGAACACGAGATTAGTGATAAGTTAAAACGACGTCATAAATTAAAAACTACAACACATATTTATTTACACAAGTTGAAATTACCGATAACTTTTTTATGCTCTCCTCGATAGTATATTCGATGCTGATAGTAGATACGACACTACTTTGTTTCCCAACAAACATTTGTTATTTGTACAAGTTTTTCTTTCCCCAATAATCTCGATGCTTGTTTTGCTTCCAATGGAACACTTGATTTTCATACAATCACAACTTGTATCGTCTCTTAGGACATATCTGACAAAGTTTGATACCATCTTCAAGTCTTTACTCTACTTGGGGTGGAAAAATT
This sequence comes from Ficus carica, assembly GCA_009761775.1. Lineage (NCBI taxonomy): Eukaryota > Viridiplantae > Streptophyta > Magnoliopsida > Rosales > Moraceae > Ficus > Ficus carica. Next base: position 5,462,462 of record CM019744.1, on the reverse strand, counting down.
TTATATAACAAGAAAGGACAAAAAAAAAAAAAAACAAATTTTATGGATGATAATAAAGGTTTTTTATTTTTTATTTTTTATTTAAGAAACTTGAGTCGTGAATTGGAACTCTAACGTCCCATTTGGTGGCACTTTTCCAAACGACCTAACACCCGTCTGGTTTGGACTGTTTGGCTCTGTATTTTGGTTTTCAAAAGCCTACTTGGAGATGGTGAACCTTCATCCCATTAATCTCAGCCTTTACTCATTTTTTAAAAAACTTTTGGCAAATTATTACAATTGGTTATTTCATATTTTTTGGTTTATTTATTTTTGTGTATTAACTTCAACGCTAGTACTTTGGTTTTTTTTTTATTTTTTTATTTTTTTTAATTTCAATCAACAAAACACACTTCATCAAAATATTTTTTTCTCCCAATTATTCTTTCATCAAGCATAAAATCCCATAACGACTTCTTTACAAAAGTTTTTATCTTAAACTCATTTTTTCAAAAATCATCTCATCTCTAAATATAAATTTATAAAACACTTCATCTCTAAAAATCCCGCAAACGGACCATAATCTTATAACAGAAACAAATATAATATTATAACTAAATTATACACATAACTGCACCTTGGAATAAAACGATAATTTTTATTTAAAAATTCAGTTACAACAAAAATTGTTATAATGAAAAAAGATGTGGGAATGACAAATAGGGTCAAGAAAAAAAAATATTAAAAAAATATTTTTACATAATTTATTAAAATAAATAATAGGTTTTTAAAATTATTTGTTTAAATTATAATAACAATAAATAACAAATATATATATATATATATATAAATGACTTATTTAGCTCTTGTAAATATGAATTTACCTATCTAAGCATCTAATAAAATTATTATTTATTTTAAATATATTAAAATAATATTATTTACTCAAATTATTTTTGCAAAAACTCAAATTACTGTGAAGTATTAAAAAAATTTGTTTCCCTAAAAAAATGGTTTTTTGTCTAAAAAAAAATATAATAAGGCTTGTTGAGGTACCATCTTTACAGATCAAATATCATTTAGATTCTAAAATTCTAACTCTAAATCTAATATTTTATCTATTTTATTTTAAAAAACACTCAAATTTTAAAAGTTTATAACTTTCTCATTTCAAATCGAAATAAAATATTTTTTATGTCAAAATACTCGTAACGTCGAGACATATAAGATAAAATCTATTTTGCATATTTTTTCCAAATGCATTTTAAAATTTTGTACTATTTTTAATATCACATATTTTTTTCAAAAATTTTCCTTCCAAACACATAGTTACAATTCAACATTCAAAACATCATATCTAAGGGGTGTTTGGTGAATGAGTTGAGTTGAAATTTTTAAATTTAATAGTAATTTTGTTAACTTTTTCAGAAAAAGATAAAAACATAATAAAAAAAAGTACAGTTTTAATTTAAAATGAGTCTAAATACCAAACAAACCCTAAATGTCCCTTCAAACGATTAGTTTTTTTCTTTTTAGAATGACACAAAAATAAGGTTAAAGGCTCGTTGGAATCACTTTTGAAAATATTGTTTCCAAAAGTTTTTTTTCTTTCATTTTTTCTTATATTTTCAAAAAACTCAAACTTTAAAAATCATTATTTTATCATTTTATGTCAAAATAAAAAATTTAAAAAATGTTTACAAAATTTAAAAAATTAAATTAATAATATTCATATTATTAATTTTTTTTTTCCTGCAACACATTTTAAATTTTTAAAATTATTTTCAATAAATAATTTTCATACATATTTTCAAAACTAACAACTCAAGATTCCAAAACATAATATATACACAAAAAGCAAATACCCTTAACCCTTAAAACTACTCAGAATAACTTGTCTTCTTCACACTCACTCACTCTCTCTCTCTCTACATTGGGGGCGATGGAGAGAGCAACGGTCCGGGTCTCAAACATCCCCCAAACCGCCATAGCCGCCGACCTCCTCACCTTCCTCGAGTCCCGCCTCGGCCCCGACTCCATCTTCGCCGTCGACATCTCCACTGACCGCAAGAACTGGAAGTCCCGCGGCTTCGGGCGCGTCCAGTTCGCCTCCCTGGCTGCCAAATCGAAGGCCCAGTCCCTTTCCCTCTCCAACTCCCTCGTCTTCCGCTCCCGCAACCTCGGAATCTCCGACTCCCACGACGACATCGTCCCCCGCCCCGTCGACCCCCACCTCCGCCTCCACGACGGCTCTTTGCACGCCGGTTTCCTGTTCCAGGCCGACCGCGTGGCCGTGCTCCAGTCCTGGGACGGCGTCCGGACCTGGGTCATGCCCGAGAGGAGCCGGGTCGAGTTCTGGGTCTGGTCGGCTGAGGAGTGTTACAAGCTCGAGGTTGCGTTTGAGGATGTTTTGGAGACTGTCGGGTACTGTTTAGAGGGCCAGAAACTTTATGCTCTTCATTTCAAGGTAATACAAATTCGAAAACATTTTTTAATTTTTGTAATTTTTTTTTTTCATTTCTTCTACATGTATTTTTCTGTTTTAATTTATTTTTTCAATTGGTTAGCAGGGTTGTGTTAGTGGTAAATGTGAGGTTAAAGTTAGCAATCCGTGTTTACGTGTCGGGTTTCTATTGTGTGGACCTCATTGGCATACACAAACACGATTTATTTAATAACCGTGTCGATCCATGACGAAGTTAGGAATTATTTTTAGGGGTTAATTGTAACGAAGATTTAATTATTAAGTGTTTGAATCTAAGCCATTAATATGTTGATAGAAAATTATATCCATAAGTTATATATGGTGTAATCGTTAATGTCAATGCTATATTTAGTATAAAAAAAAGTGTAAAGATAGGTTATTTTGATGATACACTAGTGTAAAGGGCAGGTGAGTCTATGTAAATTTGTATTAAAAAATATGTATAGGTTAAAAAGGAAAAGTAAAAAGTTGAGAGGGGTTTAAGCCAGGGCTACATGTAAATTTGTTCATAAATATGTGGGCTAAGAAAAAAAGGAAAAATTTTAGCCCCCTTGGGCCTCTTTGTCTTCGTCCTTGGTGTCGATCTACTTAGAGCTAAACTTATAAACAAGTTGACATGACACGACACGACAACCATAGCCCAGTTATTATAATGTTCGCTTAGCAGTTGCTTTTATCATGGTGTTTATAGTTGACTAAATCACAATGGTTGTAGTAGTTAAAGTTATTGCATCTTTGATTTTTTATTTTTGGTTGATTTTTTATCACTAGATTTTTAATGGTAAATGCAGGATAAGCTTTGATCATCTTCTTGTGTTTCTGTTTTTTAAGGAGTAAATATTGAGGGAGGTGCACATTTTGGCGTTCTTGTGTTATTGGAGTTTTTAGGTTTCTGGAAAAAGTAGTATCTTATTTCGTTATGGATAGTTTAATGGATGTGTTTGTTTAATGTTTCTACATTAAGTTGATTTTTTCGCAGCTAAAGTATGGACCAAAGATCTATCAGAAAATTTCTAGGCCTTCGAAATTCATTGGTGAGCGTTATCACATTTGCAAGGAAGATTTTGAGTTTCTTTGGGTTCGTACTACTGATTTTTCAGATTCGAAGTCGATTGGACACTCAACGTCTCTTTGCTGGGACGCAAAGGATGACTTTCTAGCTTCAGATACTTTTAAAGTTTTCCCCTATTACAGGGAAACTATGGAAGATCTAATCTTAGAGGCGGGTGATGAGTATTGTTCGAAATCTGAGACAGTTCCGCTTATAAAATGTCCACAGGATTCCAATTTGTCATATGAGGTCCTTTTCCAGCTGAATTCTCTTGTTCATATGCAAAAGATTAGTCTTGCTGCGGTAGACACTAATCTCATCGAGTTTTTCAGCACTTTAAGCGTCGAAACTGCGAATGTGGTTATTCAGAAGCTGCACAAGCTTAAGTCCACTTGTTACAATCCTCTACCACTTGCTAAGACTCATGCACATATCTTAGAGAAGAACGCCAAAGTGTTCCTTCAGCACACAAGAGATTAATGGATAATAATGTGATGAGTTGTCACAGAGCCTTAATTACTCCAACGAAGATCTGTTGCATGGGTCCGGAGCTCGAAACCTCCAACTATGTTGTGAAAAACTTTGCAGAGTATGCTTCTGATTTCATCAGAGTTACATTTGTTGAAGAAGATTGGGGTAAGCTTCATCCAAACGTGGTTTCTACGAGTATTGAGCAAGGTCTATTGTCGAAACCTTATAGGACTGGGATATATGATCGGATACTGTCTATTCTTCGAATGGGATCGTGATTGGGTCTAAGAAGTATGAGTTTCTGGCTTTCTCAGCTAGTCAGCTCCGATCAAATTCGGTTTGGATGTTTGCTTCTAATGAAAATGTCAGAGCAGAAGATATTAGAGAGTGGATGGGCTGCTTCAACAAGATCCGCAATGTGTCTAAATGTGCAGCAAGGATGGGTCAGCTGTTCAGTTCTTCTAGGCAAACTCTTACCGTTCCTGCACAAGACGTAGAGATCATTCCTGATGTTGAGGTTACCACTGATGGTATTGATTACTGTTTCTCCGACGGTATTGGGAAAATATCGTTATCTTTTGCAAGGCAAGTTGCGCAAAAGTGTGGGTTGAAAGATACTCCTTCAGCATTTCAAATTCGCTACGGTGGATACAAAGGGGTGATTGCTGTTGATCGTAGCTCCTTCCGGAAGCTATCTTTACGTAGCAGTATGCTTAAATTCGAATCAAGTAACCGGATGCTCAATGTAACGAAATCAAGCGAGCCCATGGCCTGCTATTTAAATCGAGAAATTGTTTCGCTCTTGTCTACGTTGGGCGTGAAGGATGAATCACTTCTGGCATTGCAACAGGAACAACTGCTGCTTCTCGGGAAATTGAGAACAAATAGAGAGGCGGCACTCAATGTCTTAATGAATTTGAATGGATTCGACTCATCTAACATCCTGGTAAAGATGTTGCTTCAAGGTTATGAGCCAAATGCGGAACCTTACCTCTCTATGATGCTTCAGTCATATTATCAGAACCAGTTGAATGATCTAAAAACAAGATGCCGAGTATTCGTCCCAAAGGGTAGGGTGCTCCTTGGATGCTTGGATGAAACTGGGATTTTGAATTATGGTCAGATTTACGTCTGTATAACCATGATGAGATCAGAGCTAGAAGCAGGGAATCAGAGTTTCTTTAGGAAGGTTGATGATAAAACATCTATTGTGGTGGGGAAGGTGGTTGTCACAAAAAACCCGTGTCTCCATCCGGGTGACATCAGGGTCCTCGAGGCCGTCTACAATGCCGAATTAGAGGAAAAGGGCTTGGTGAACTGCCTTGTCTTTCCTCAAAAAGGAGAAAGGTATCAAACTTATTCTTAAAAAAGCTTACGTATCATTCTTAACTAGGTAAAAATGAAATAAACAAAACCGATTATGAGTGAACTTTTAGAATAAGGAGACTTTCTGATTGAGCAGGATTAAAAGCTTTTAAGTTGATTGTTTCTTCTTCAAAAGAGAGCAGTTCATTTAATACCCTCATCATTATCTTAATCTTGAATTTGCTTTCGTTTCAATTTATTTCTGCTTAGTTTCACATCTGATAGTCTTCGTGGACATTTCTTGTTCAAGCTGAAACTCCGATTGATTCGCCTGTTGACTTTCATCTGTCCTTAATGATGTTTATGCATTATCCAGTGTTCAAATGGACTGTTCATCATGGTTACAATCTATTTCCACAGGCCTCATCCGAATGAATGCTCTGGCGGCGATCTTGACGGGGACTTGTTTTTCATAAGCTGGGATGTTGATCTCATCCCTCCTCGTACCACGGCCCCCATGGACTACATTGGACGGAAACCTCGGATCATGGATCATGATGTTACCCTAGAGGTAATCTCAAAACTGAGTGTGTTTGAAGATTTACTGAATATGGAAACTATAACATTTAAGTTGGATTTTGTCTCAAAACTTTGCTTGGATTTGCAGGAAATTCAAAAATTTTTTGTTGATTATATGATCAACGACACCTTGGGTGCCATCTCTACTGCACATTTAATTCAAGCAGACCGCGAACCAGAAAAAGCCTTCAGCGAAAATTGCCTGCAGTTGGCAACATTGCACTCCATGGCTGTCGACTTTGCAAAGACTGGTGCACCAGCCGAAATGCCAAGGGCCTTAAGACCAAGAGAGTATCCAGATTTCATGGAGAGGCTAGACAGACCCATGTACGTCTCCAATGGGGCATTGGGAAAACTCTACCGTGCAACAGTCGAGTCAGAAGCTTTGGGAAGTTCAAACTTGGTTTGGTCGGAAAAGACTGCAGAAGCAACCTACGACTGTGATCTGGAAGTAGATGGCTTTGAGGACTTCATTGCACTCGCAGAGAGCCACAGGGACTTGTATGCAGAGAAAATTAATGGCATTATGATTTACTACGGATTGGAGACTGAAGATGAGGTATTGACAGGGAACCTCCGAAAGCGTGCAGCCTATTTGCAGCGCGACAACAGGAGGTATTTCGATATGAAAGATCGGATTGTGCTATCACGAAAGACCCTGCAGAAGGAAGCCAGAGGGTGGTTTGAGAGTAGCTGCGAAGCGAAGGAACAGCAGCAGTTGGCCTCGGCATGGTATCACGTGACTTACCACCCGAAGTATTGCAAGAAAAGCATGAACTGCTTGAGTTTTCCTTGGATCAACGGTGACATTTTGCTCAACATAAAGTCCTTAAATAGCCGAAGAAATAGCACTTAGGACTTCTTTTTCGGTTGCCAAATCATGTTTATAGTCTAATCTCTTGGTTAATCCTTGTGTCAAGGGAAAAAAAAAAAAAGGAGACAAGGGCATTCTCCATAACTACTCCTATTTGTGTCGAGTGAGCCCTCTGAGATCGAGTGGTGTCATACTAAACAATTTGAATATACTATAAAATGTCAGTTATGTCATATGGAATGCTTACTTATCAGATGTGAGAAATGAAAGTTTATCTATCCATTTTCTCGAATGCAAATGCAATTGTGTCAACTCGAAGGTTAAAGAATAGCATCCAGATTGGACTCCTTAATTTTTAACTTCGAAACTTATAATTAACATTGATATTATAAATATGCAATTTACTCTTTTTGCGCAGAAGTATGCAATTTACTTTTAACATGTTATAAGTAAGCAATTTACTTTTTAAATTAAAAATACAAGGATTTATTCGAATGATATGTAAATAAATTTACAATTATTAATTTTTTACTCCGGATATGAATAAAATTCAAAATGACTTTAACACTAATTTGTGAGTCGCAAATAAACAACTTAATTTCTGAATCTTAAATAAATAACTTATTTGAATTCTGAGTTATCGTGTTCTAATGGGATGTGTTATTTACCAGTTACATGTTGAGGAAAGAAAGTAACTAGAAGGAAACCCATCAACTAGCCAATGTGAAAATTAGAATTTGTGTCACATGCTTTCTTTTGTCTATAGATGAAATCAAATTGAAAACTGTATAGCAAGCGAATCTATAACGGTTATCTTGATATTATATATATGTATATAAAAACATATATACATATTTTTATAGCATGCATTCGCTTTCATTTCTTGGAATAACTAGAAACGTGCACGCCATTGTCATTACCTAACAAAAAGAACCAATAAAGAAATAAGGAGCTCAAAGTATATGGCAAGATCTCTTATTTCATATTACTAGTTGGAGTTGTTCTCTAATTATTAAATTAAATTAAACTGTGTGATTTATGTGTTGATGTGTTAAAAATTCACAACATACAGCAAAAACCGTTCTAATTATGAATCAGATAGTTAAAAAATTAATCTAATAATTAAAATAATAATTCTTACTAAAAATGCGAAATAGAATATTAGTAGACCACTGAAAAAGGTCACACTTAGTAAGCACTAAGCACTATTAGAAATTAATAAGCTATCACATATCTATCAAATTAAAAACAAAAGAAAGGGAGAAAAAGAGAAAAGTAGAGTTGAAGCAATTTTTAGTCCAATCTCTATCGCTAATGTCTAATCTAATCATTTATAAATATCAATAATGAAAAAACGTTTGCTGATCAAGCAAGCCAAATAAAAATAAAAATAAAAAACGTGGGCCCCATTGCCCACATAACCTTTTTTGACATTTTCAACAAAACGACGCTAAACGAACTTACTTGGTAACTATTATTGATATTATTTTCCACAAACCTTATTATTATAATAAACACAATAAACACAAAGTAAGCAAAAACAAAACCTTCATTATCAACACTCGTACAAACTTTGCAAACCCATTCTCTCTCCAGAACACACTTTCTCAATTCTTATCCTCATCTCTTCCTTTTCACTATATAATTTGTGCAGGTACACCACTCAAGAAAAACAAAAAAAAATTATTAAAATCTAATTAAAAAAAAATCTCTAACAAAAAAAAATAATAATAATAATTAAATAAAAGTCTCACTGCGCCGTCTAATGACGTCACCTGGTCAACCCTCCAGCTCATAGAGTGGATATTTCCAGCGCACGTTAGCCGTTGCACCGGCGGCGCAAGTTTGCCCCAACGGCGCATCTCCTTTCTCTCTCTTCACGCATACACCGGCACGTCATTCCGACGCGCCTCCACGGCCACCGCCGGAACGGGAACCGGGCCGGAGAAGGTGGCGTATCGGGTCGAGAAGTTACGATACGCGCCGTAATCATCCTCCTCGGAATTACCGTTATGCCCCGAGCCTTCGTCGAAATTCAGAGAGTAACTCAAGGGATCGTACTGGAATTTCCCGTGCCGATTTCCTCCTCCGCCGCCGCTTCCGCTTCCTCCGCCCCCGCAAAAGCTTCGGTTCCGATTAAATCTCCGGATAAATGTCTTCCACTTCGGACCGGCGACGATCTCCGACCACTCGCGAAGCTTCTTGAACGCTCTGACTCCGCGGGACCACCAGTGCTCGCCGCCGCCATGGACGCTCCCGATTCTCTCCCACCAGACCAGTCCGACGGCGGTGGAGGATCGTCGCGGACCGAAGCAGGGGAAGCAGAAGGAACACCGCGTGTTGGCCAATAGAGCGTTGCTTCGGCCTTCTCCCAACGATTCCGGATCGTCTCTGCGACTCATCTCCGGGTCTTGCACCGCCATGGATACAGAAAACGAGTTTCAGGCTTCAGACAGCAGAGATAGGTTTCTCTCTCCTCTTTCTCTCTCTCTCTTCTCTTTCTCTCCCTAAACTCTGCGAATCCGTGACAATTACATAAACGTGTTGAGAAGCGAAAAGCTGTAACGGATACAAGCAGTGACCGGGAAATACCGGTTTCGATATTTTTTTTCTTTTGCGAAATTCAGCTGAGTTAGCAACTCACGGGAAATCGGAAAGTGTTAACCCGTACTTCCGGTAACTTTGGAGACAGGGAAGGGAGAAGGGTATATTCGTAATTGAACAAGTCTTTCTGGGCCGCTTTTGGGCCGTTTGTTGATTGGGTGATGATCAGGTGCTTCGCGGTCTTAGAGAAATAGGGCGTCGACCGGAAGGAGTGGGCCCAGGCTTAGGTGTAAAACTGCAATCAAGGAGAAATTTGGTGGGGGCTAGTAGAATAAAATGAACGGTGATTAAGGAATCTAGGAACCATTGGCTCCCACCGAAGATGTAGGTCCCTGCCAGTGAAGCTTAACCTTGATGATTCTTCCATATCCGTTTACCAAAGTATTTTAAGGTGGGCAGACAGATAATTGCCCATCAAATTTAAAAAGGAATTTAGAAGAATCAAATTCTTTTATTATTAGTAATTTGGATTCTGGCGGTAGTTAGGAAACTTTCTTATTTTTGTTTGAGTTGATTTCAAAAATTTGCCCTCGAGGAATACAGATTGTTTCACTTTTGCCCCATATAACTTAAAAACATAACAAAATTTTCTCTCGAGTTTATCATTCATTGCAATTTTTAATATTTTCTTGATTGAAATGTCAATGTTTTGAAGATTTTTATTACGTGACTAATTGACAAAGGTATTTTTTCAACGGTCTTAACCATATACAGATCTCTCGACAAACACATGTGATTAAAATCATTAAAAAATCAATATTTCAATGATGGAGTATCAAATATGCGACGAGCACATGTTATTAAAATCATTAAAAAATCAATATTTTAGCGATGGAGTACAAAAGATGGGGCTTGTAAAAAGCTCAAGGACAAGTTTCGTTCCATTTTGAATTATGGGGGATAAAATGAGACAACTAATCTCGTTCAGGAGTCAAAATATTTGAAATTAACCTTTTTTTGTTTTGTTTTAGATAATTGAAGAAGTTTTTTTCCTTCTTAACGGAGATATAAATTCTACTTTATTAAGCCCACAGCCTCACTCGTAGACCTTAAATTAGATGAGAAAACGTGTTACTGTCATCTACGAAATACTTTGTTTATAAATGTTGTTGCAAGCGATATATCCAAACCCAACTTCATTATTAGGTAGAATTCCATCTCCGACGGCAAATTTTATATAAGCACAGATATATATATATATTTATATATTACATTTCACAGATATTCCCAATGCTAACTCAAAGATACTAAACCATGTGTTGAACCAGCAAATACATGTTAGACATCCACTGCCATGTGAATAATCAATGACAATTGTCTAGCCCAAGACAGACGATTTTATCACAATTTGGACTAGACAACGTTCTCCTTGTTATGCAATACAGCTGAAGTGTGCAAATACTCTATATATATACATATATATATATATATAAATAGTATTTGAGAGATTGCGATGAACGAAAACTCACGGTGCAAAATGAACTCTCAAGATGGAACGATATAGTATCACGGGATGAGACTCCCACAAGGTGGAGATATCGACGGAATTGTGATATTCTCTTTATTTATGACTTTGGATTTCATTTGAGGGGGGTATTGTTAGGAGTGTGCGAATAAAAGTCCCACATTGACCAAACATAAAATTAGAAATAAGTTTAAAAGAACTTGGACTATTTCTCTTAATAAGCTAACCTTTTAATACGAGAATCCAAAACCAAACATAAATTTTTTCTTTCAAAATAAATAGTAGAATATCTGTAAAGACAATTTGTTTTACCATTTTTATTCCTCACTTGGATTTTTATCTTCTATTCTACTCTATTCTCCGCCCCTCTTACCAAACACAGTGTTAAAGCCATTGACACTTGGGAAAATTTGTTGCCCACCTGCAGTAGAATAGGTTGAAATGTCTTATAATATGATATTTTTTTTCTTTCTTATCACTAACCTCCAAATTTCCACCAGACAAACATTTGGTAGTGTGATGAAAAGCTACTCATTTTCTCTTTTGAAACATTGCTTAAGCTCCTAACAATCTCATTAGTTACCAAATCTTTCCAACCACAGACAATTAAGTTTCAGCTCCGACTCGATGGCATCGGCTGCCGGTGCATATGGGTTGGAGTGTTCCAAATGAGCAAGATTGGGCAGTAGTGCAAGTAACTTGTTATCAACATTCATGTTAGTTTTCTTAATGATTTTGTCTAATGGTTGTTTGGGAATTAAGAAAAAATCATGGATGGTAGATGTAGAAAGAAGAAAGTCATAGGATTATAATTGAAGCAACCAAACAAGCCTAACAGTAGCATAATACTATATTAGGGCTTTTCTTCTCTTTTTTTCTACCTATGTTCTCCTACTGAAACACCTTCCATGGCGCTTCCACTGAAAAACTCCGATCGTAGCTGCATTTCATCGGTTGAAAGGTTTCGTAAGCATTCTCGGATAAGTTGACACTCAAAATTCCTAAATCCGATTTTTGTTAGAATTGCTAAACAATCCTGAGATCGAAATTCCGGTTACTTATCTGGTCACTATCTTCAAATTCCAAGCCTAACAATCTACTACTATGATCCGAATTGTAGGTAGCTAATAAGGCTCACTTCTCATCTATTTTCACAACAAAATTCTCGCAAGTTGTGTAAGAAAATGAAGAATTTATAGAAACCTAAGAGTATTCTTCATTTCATGACATAAACCAAACATAACTGCAAAAGAAAAGTTTTTCAGACAAAAGATAACATCAACGGTAAATATTACTTTTTTCGCTACCTGGTCCAACACCTTAGCTAGTTACTAGTAATATGCAAGAACTCTACTGATGTTAAGAGGAACATAAGAGAAAATCACCGTTTAACACGCGAGAGCGCCTCCAACTTTCCCTTTGTGAACGGTCCAGAAAACATCTCCAGCATCATCAGCCTTTCCAGTATCAACAGCAATAGCACCGAAAAATGCCCTGAAAGCGCTGCAAACCACGGAAGGAACCGAAGAATTGGTCTTGGGAGACACCCTAACAATCTTCTCCAGCCCCAGGGTCATCCCATCTATGGCACAGGAGGTCTCCACCTTGGAGATTGCCGTGAGCCGAAGACTCAAATCCCCGGGGGAGATGTCGATGTCCTGTTGGAGATAGTGCAGAGTGGCAGATGTTTCGATGACACTGGCACCAAGCATGCTCAATGCTCGGTTATTCTCTTCGGAGAACGAGGGGTGGGTCATTGCTCGGCGAAGGAGACCAATCTTCGCGAAATTGTAGCTGAAAAAAAAGAAATTAAATAAAAAGAAGACACACACAACATATAACAAAAAAAATGTCTCATTTTGGATCAAGGAAAAGCACTACTACTTTACTTTGCATTTCCTAGAGTTTCCCGGAAACAAACAAGGTTGATGATCCAGATTATAAAGGCATGTTATGTTAAAAAGATGGATTTGCATCTGAAAAGAATCTAAAAGTGCAAGGTTTTCGTGTGGTTGTGAAAGGAAAATGTCATTTCCCTTTTTTCCTACATTTTCTCTGAAACCAAACGAAAATGATGATGACCCAGATCATAAAATCCAATGAAATTCCCAATTTGCTTCTAAAGGATTTCCATTACTAAATTTAAAAGGAATCTAATTCACTTTCCTAGAAACCAAACAAAGCTGATGATCAGAGAAACAACGGAAAATAGAGAGGGATTCACCCAGTTCGGTTCTGAAGAATTTCTAGAGCCTCCGAAAATTTCGACGACGAGGGTTGGAAGCTTCGGTGGCGTAGCTCAAAGGCTGCCTCTCCCTACTCCAAAAAAAAAAAACCCATAAATAAATGTACAAAATGGGAGACGAGAAGAGAAATCTAAGGAAGCTTTTTTGAGTAAACCAGATTATGAGGAAGGATTGCCAAGGCGAAAATGGTGAAGAACACGGTGAAGAGGCGGAGAAGCATTTTTTTTTTTTTTTTTTTTTTTTTGGGAGGTGGGTTTTCTTTGTTGTGAAAAAATTGGAGGAGAGAGGTGAAAAGAGCAAGAAAAAACCTAGAATTACAGAGATGACTTTCCCTTTGACTCGTAGTCAACAGGCAGAAGCTCGGAGCTCCAATAGCTATTGAGCTCTTTCGTACGGACACAATCCATGCATCGTACGTGTTAAAATGCTTATAAATAATATAAGGCATAGAGCAAATACCATTATCGTATCTACCCCGTTTTAAAAATATATACGCTAACATTCTTTATGGTGTCTACTATGTACTAAAACTGAATATCACCGAGTCAGGTGATTTAGCGATTAAATTTTTAATCATTGCAGATCGGTGATTAAAGATTCTGAGTGTTGAGTAATTTTTTGAGGGATTTTAAATAATTAGTCTAGTACTTTTATTTAAAGTGCATAAAATCATACTCTACACATCCTTATTATTAGTACGTACAGTAAGATTGGAGTGATGCACACCTTATCGAGAGATAGAACTTATCCGTAAGATATTTGATAAATATTCTTATTAACATTCAGGGAGCCTCTTTCGTAATGCTTAAAGGACATTAAGGATGATCGTCACTTTTCGAATTATTAAAAAAACAGAAAACAAATACTTAAAAAAGGATTACAATTTGTATATGATTTTCTATATTAAAAGTTTTGAATTTGTTTGTATTTCCTTTTTCACGTTAAGCAATCTCTTCATTTTAAGAGATATGACAATCTTGAATAACTTATTTGATTTTATAGCTGTAATTATGTATCTCATTAAAGTATGTATTCTTTCTTCTCTTAATCCGGAATCACATTAAAGTCTTTATATTCTACTCTTCCTTTAATTTTCTTCTTCAATTTTTGATAGTATGTCACTGTGTGCATATAATGGAAAAGGTGCTCAATTTGCACGGATTAAGTCAACGTCCCTCACAAAGAATATTGTGAGTCATACTCAGTTCGGAAAATTTGTGGGATTCTGCATCTAAGTCAGATCTCCACGAGATACAACAGAGTTGCTAATTTTCTACGGATAATTTGTTGGTTTAGTCAATCATCAACTATAAACATTCTGACATTTTAATCTTTGAATTTTTCAATTTTGATTCTGACAAATTAGTTTCTGAATTTTTATTTTTTGACAATTTTTGATTCCTTATATTAAAATTGATGGATGATTTCTAAAATTTAGCATAGATAATAATATTCCTATCGCATAATTACTAAAAACTTTTATAGAAATTATTGCATTAAATTCAAAAAGTTTTAGCATATAAGGATTTTAATAACAACGAGGAAATTTTATACTTAGTGTAGTTATTTTTAAAATGTCATGTTAATCTAGAGTTGAAACATGATTAAATATACTAAATTAAAAATATATTTCATCAATCACAATGTCAGGGATCAAAATTGTCAAAAATCAAAAGTTCATAAATTAAGTACCAAAATTAAAAATTCAGATACCAAAGTTATTTACATAATTCAGAGAGACTGAAGGAACAATTTACTTTATGTTTTTAAGTTTTGTTATATAATAATCATATCATTTATTTTGGATTAATTAGTACTGCTTAATGTACTAGGCCTGTACAGACTAACCAAAAATCGACAAAGGACCGACCGATCGCCAGATAAAACCGCCGCGAGCGGTCACCGGCACCATCAGTATCTTTTTTAAATTATTATTCTTTGTTATTATTATTGTTATTTTAACACCTTATCCTCCTATATAGCATGTGTAGACCAATTTTACCGAAACAGACGCAGATTGTGAGTGTCCGTCGTGTCAAGACTCTCTCACCAAGCAATAAAGTTTGAAAGCGAACCATGTCACATATACAAGTACATATATATATATATATATATATATAGTACGAGCGTCCAACATTTTTGTTGCATGAAACACTATATATACGCACATTTTATGTATGATTGAATGGAATTTGCATGAGATCTCTGTAGTCCTCAAATGCTCAACTCTCAATCAAAGCAAGTTCAGTACGCGAAAATGGAAGAAAAAATAGTCGTATAAAGGGTGGCTCCACAAGAAGCTTCTAGAAGAAACCAAGTATCATCATTTTCAACGAAAAAGAATGATTTCATGTAAAGAGCAAAAGCGAATCCATATTTACAAACTAATGAAATGCTCTCATATTTCTCTAAACACTAACTACAGTATTTAAAAAATATATATATAAAATTTAAATCTTAGCCTGTGAATTAAGAAGTTAAACCCCACTTACCGACTGTGTTTAAGCTTCATAAGAGTATTTTAAGTCACTAAACTTCCTCAGCCAAGAAACCCGAAGCTGCGAAAATCTGACTTTTTTCTGGAATGAATATGTTAGTACCAATGTATGTGAGGAGTTAATCATGGAGTCTTGTAATGTATCCTGCACGGGGAGCATCATCTACATAGGTGGGCGAAACATCGGCTTTGCTTGTGTCTCAAGCAACACTCTGCGTCGAGGCTTGAATTTCGGCGTTAGCCCTTGATTTGAGACTTGATGCAGCTAGGCCTTGGAGCAATGTCAGAACATCAGATGTATCATCCAGATAGTACTTGGCTTTGCTCGGTTTCTGGCCAACGGTGGATGCAAATATCTCGGGAGCTGCAGGGAGAGACGAATCGGAGGCAATGCGTAGTATGCTCTCGAACATGTCCTCGTCAGATCTGTCGTCACCAATGCACATCACGAAATCTACCGGCTTCCCATCGTCGATCATCGTCGAAAGAACTTTCTCCGCAACCAACCCTTTAGTAATCCCCTGCAATTTTTATGAGCCAATGTCAAGACCCTCTTGGCCTGGTAAAAGAGGAAGAGATAGAGACTTCGTCCTTACCTGTGGCTTTACTTCGACAATTTGGTGGCCCCGCTTAACGACCACGGGCTCATTTGCAAGGACGTTTTCGAGATGATCCAACAATTCCCTAGCCTGACAGGACCCAAAGAAAGGATCAGCATCTTGATGGTGCCATACCCAAGCACTCTCCTTGGGCTCTATATAGGAGCCATCAGTTGCCTCTGTATATAACTTCATCACGGGATCCGCAATCTGTTTCCAATCGAAATCTGCAGCCAACGGACTTGTTTCCCAATCCAACGTCCTTCTCCACCTACAAGAAGAATGACCGAAAACGAGGAACGAATTCGGATTTCATAAATTTCTTGACAACATTTAACATGAAAAACCAGTCCAAATTAACAAAGAACTTGAGCGATTTGAGTATGTCGAAAGAACGAACCTTATGAAGTATCCATGCTCGGCCGCTATACCGAGATTCTCACATTGAGAAAACCATTCACCAAGAGAGATCTTTCCTCTACCACTAACTATAAAAACAGTGTTCTTGGGGTCACTGCAAAGGTTGTTCAAAACAGAAATGACTTCGGGACTGGGGTTTTTAGAGATCGAGGTTTGAGGCACCACCGTTCCATCGTAATCCAAAAATATCGCCCTCCGGCTAGTCCTCCTATACGTGGAGAGAATGCGTTCGATGGTAAGCTTCCGAAAACTCGGGGAAAGAGACAAAATTCTGAAATTCAGACCGAAACCGATCCCCCAATAGCGTTTAGTGTAGTGATCTTTGCACGCTCGTTCCAAGTCCTGGAAAAAACTGCGTGCCCAATAGGCCACATCGTGAGAGCTGATGTACCTATAGTGCTTCTCGTGCCGCAACTGCTTTTCTAAATCAGGCATTGTGATTGCCAAGTTGAGCGCATCAGCTACCGCGTCTATGTCCCATGGATTAACCCTGATCGCTCCACTTAAAGACGGCGAACAACCTATGAACTCCGAAACAACAAGAGTACTCGTCCGAGGGGTGTCAGAGGAGATTCCTAAAGCTTCATCCATTTTTGGAGTCCCCTGCCTGCAAATTGTATACTTATACGGCATTAGATTCATACCATCCCTAACAGCATTCAAATAAAACATTCCGCCAGATAGTAATACACAGTCTTCTCGTATAGAGGAACATTTCGGTCGATCAAAACAACAGGTTCATAGCCTGGAAATCCGAAAGTCTGGTTTATTCTTCTAAACGTCGCATATGTTTCCCTTCTGGTTTCTTGAACGTCCTTCCCCGTGCTCCGCGCTGGGTTCAAAATTTGAACCATGACTAGTTTGCCGAGCAACTCCGGATGCTGAAGCAAAAGCTGCTCCATAGCCAATAACTTCAGACTTATGCCTTTAAAGATGTCCATGTCGTCAACGCCTAAAATCAACTTCTTCCCCTTGAATTGTTCTTGAATCTCTTTAGCCTTGGCTGAAGACAACGGGTGATTCAGCGCAGATTGGAGGCGGCCCATATGGATCCCCACGGGCTGAATTTTGATGTTAACCCTGCGGCCGAAGTAATCAAGTCCAATGTAGCCCCTCTTAGATTCATATTCCAGGCCAAGCATTCTACTGCAGCACGACAAAAAGTGGCGGGCATAATCGAATGTGTGGAAACCGATCAAGTCTGCATTCAGTAGCGCTCTAAGGATCTCATCTCTGACAGGGAGAGTCCGGTAGATCTCAGACGATGGGAATGGACTGTGAAGGAAAAACCCGAGCTTCACTCGAGTGAAATGCTTCCGCAAAAAAGTAGGTAGGATCATAAGGTGATAGTCATGAACCCAGACATAATCTTCTTCGGGATTAATCACCTCCATGACCTTATCCGCAAATATCTTGTTAGCGGAAACATAGGCCAGCCAAAGCTGGCGGTCGAAACGATTGCCGTGGTCCAGGCACATGGGCAGCATGTAATGAAAAAGAGACCACAAATACTGCTTACAAAATCCATGGTAAAACTTCTGCTGAATGTCTGAAGGAAGGAATGTGGGGACACAACTAAACTCCTCAAGCAGTTTCTGAGAAACTTCCTCTTGTTCGCTCACATCGACATCGACCTTCAACGATCCTACATAAACAACCTTACTACCGGAGGAGAACCCGTCCTTAAGTTGCCACGAAACTTGATCCTCGTCGAAACTGAAGCTCCATTTCCCGGATTTCGCATCCTTTTGTGAATGTAGGGGCAAAAAATTTGAAACTATAATTTTCTTTTCGTAGCATTCGGGGGAGGGGGATCTCAACCCCTCATCTATATCGGAAATGATTCCCCGAGCCGTCATCACTCTCGGAAGATTTCTCGGGGTTTGAGGGAAATTCAACATGTCCCCAGATGCCAATTCCAACAAACTAATGCAAGACCTTGACAACATGGTTGAGAAAGAAAAACCTTTCTATAACTTTTCGTGAAGAGAATTTCGTTAAGGCGTTAATTCAATGCGAAATTCCAGTAACCTGTGGCAATGCCAAGAAAAATACAGCTATAACAACATGTAGAAAACAATGAGGAGAATTCAACACATCAATATTTTGATAGAAAAACCAAAACCACAAAAAATAATTTAATGCAATAATAAAATGAACAAGAAAAGCCATATATGTGTATATAAAGAGAAAATACCTACTTTTGTCAAGTTGGAATATTGAATGAAATTTGGTTCATGTAATTTCCTAAAATATTCTTAACCTTTCAGATGAAGTTCTATTGCGATTTTTATTTTTATTTTATTTTTTTTCAACTTTCTCATGAATTCAGGGTCAAAGTAAGACTGATAGAGGCAGTTGATCTTCAAGAAAATCACAACATGATCTTCATATGCATTTTCCTATCCTTTTCCCACAAAATAATAATAATAATAATAATAATAATAATAATAATAATAGTTCCTCCAAATTCAACAATCAAAGAGAAACTTGAATTCAAAATAAATAAATAAATAAATAGTGGTCCAGATTTTTAATTTCTTGATTGATATAAATACTAAATATATCTCACATCCAGATTCTCTAGACAAATAATGGGCAAAAGGATAAATTCTTAATTTTTTATTTTGGTAATAAAAAGGACAAATTTTTAATTAATGCAAAAATATCCCTCATTCCTTGTTGTTGGTATTCATCCTTATCCATAATAATTATTGACACACAAGAAAATTTAAATAAAAACTACTAATTTTCTCGTTTGTTAAAAAATTTGATTCTGAAACTTTTTTTTTTCGCAGATTAAACACATGTCGATCCATATTTCGAAATGCAGAATATGTACAGACCCAAATCAAATCAAGAAAGAAATAAAGAAATTGAAAATAGAGAGAGATTTTCTACGCAAACAAACAGAGCCAGAAATTGAAAAAGGAAAGAAAAATGAAAACGAAGAAGAAAGAAAAAAAGAGAGAAATTTCCAAACTTCGAAAATTCTGAGAAACAGTAAACCTGAAAATGAGATCACTGATCCAGCTTCTATAAAAATTCTGAGTGATATCCTGCGAAAAAAAATGGCTAAAATATCAACAACAAAAAAACATGGGAACAAAATAAAGAGTTCTGTTTGGCTTCCGAAAAACGAAAGGAAAAGAAAGAGTAGCAGCAGTTCATCTCCATTTCCAACAACCCAGAAAAACCCAAGTGCTCGTTTCTCACAAACTTTCGAGAAACCAAACAGAACGACCCTTTGAAGCCTAAAACCATAAAAATAATAATAACAATAATAATAATAAGAGAATTCAGAAGACTTACAGAAAGAGAGAAGAAGAACAGAGCCGACGGAGAGGAGAGACTTATCCAAAGAAAAAAAGAAAAAAGTAAAATAAAAAGATTAATGTGACAGTTCAAGTTAGATTTCAACAATAAATACAGGGTTAGAAAGATAGATATTATGAGAAAAGAGGTGTAGAGACGAGGTGGGTACATATATATATATATGTGTGTGTGTGTGTGTCTGTAAAATATATATATATGAAAACTATATAAATGTGCGTTTGTTAGGTTCGAAACCGGTGAGATTTAATGGGTTTCGAAACGGACCAGTTCATGGGACAAAATTAAATAAATAAAGAAGATATATTATATGTAGGTATTGGAGAGAGGCAATTGGGGTAGAGAAGAAGATAAGGAGAAGAATTTCCGGTTTTTGGTTTGGTGTTTTTTTGTTATTTATGTTTATATGCTATTTACAATAATAATATTATAAAATATAAACGGTATAATAGTCGGGTCATTCAACATAAGGAAGCTCCCCATAGAGAGAGAGAGAGAGAGAGAGAGAGAGTTTAACGTAGAAAGTCAAAAAAACACATTGATGGATATTATCGGAAGAGAAAGAGATCATATCAAAAAAAAAAAAAAATATATATATATATATATATATCGAGAGAGAAGAGAGAGAGAGAGAGAGAGATCATATCAAAAAAAAAAAAAATATATATATATATATAGAGAGCGAGAGAGAGAGAGAGAGAGAGAATAGTCTTTTATCTATACATATAATACATATAACATACAGGTTGGATTGCAACTCTGGTTGGTCTTACGTTACAGTCTTTACGGCATTGTTACCCCAACAAATGTGCACCTATACTTCTATTTTATTACAAAACTACCCTTGTCATTATCTTGTGTTTGGTTAATTATATTTTACCTTTCTCTTTTAAAATTAGATTACTTTCTTTTGTATAACAATAATAATAAATATATATTATTGATAAGACACAATTTATTAGTATCATATGTCATTATACTTATCATATTTTTGATAAATTTTGTCATTTTTTTATCGATAAGGTAATTTTTTAAACATTGTGAGCTTCCATAAAATTCTCCTTTTAAAGTGCTAATTATAATATATGATCCAATTGTCAGACAAAAAAAAAAAATTGGAGAACATGCTTAGTAAAAAATACAATGGGCCTTACAGAAATGGTTTTCGACATTAAAGAACCTTTCTTTGGTCTGGTTAGAAATCACTTATGTACAAAATTAAATAGAATTATTTTTCTATATATGGTAGAAATTAAAAACTATTACGTAATAATAGTTCTCCTCAGTTATCTTGTAATAATTTCTTTTATATCGTCTCACTTTACACATATCAATTGCTTGGTACTATCCTTTTATGTGATAAAAATGACAACAACACGTAACAAACTACTAAAATAAGTTGCAATTTGTACAATTTATTTTTAGAAATATATATTTAAAGTTTATACTTACTACCACTCCAAGAAAACAAATAGGTTTATTTATCCAACAAACTCTTGTATTGTTTATCAACATTTATAGCTTAATAAAACGGCCATTTTTCTTTAATTTGGAGTTTTCTCATTCCTTTGAGGTTATCCAACTCCTGAAAAACGTCACGTTAATAGAGTGGATAAGAAAGGGGTGATAAATCTTGACCATATCAAAATTTCAAGGGTTGGAACTTAGAAAAATGGAAAATTTTTGGTATTTGTTTACTCTCAAATCTTTTAGCAATGGATTTTTTTTTTTATTTTTTTTAATTTTGGTTATTTCTTTAGTTGCCAAAAAGGCAGTCCTTAGTATCCCCCGCATAAAATATGTTATCCTTCAATAGTGTTCTTTGTTCTGCCAACTAATTTCATTGTCCTTTATTATTTATATTAAAAATTAAGTTGACCAACCCTTCAAAGTTCAAACCTTAACCCCCAATGTATCTATCGACAATATTCTTTTAAAACTCTTCGCAAATGTTGCTATTAAAAATAAAAAAATAATAATTAAATTTCCTTGCATGTTGATAAAGTTATCAACAAAGACTAGTCTCACAAAGTCATACGGTAGAATTTTTCAATTCAGCTACTAAGTGGAAATTGCGTCCCCACTAACAATCTATATGAATTTTGAGATTATTTAATGTCAGAGGAAAACATATTAAAGAAAAAAAAACACGACAAATTAGACGAAACTACTTAACGGATTCGAAGTAGATGTTTAAGTAAGGATATTTTTAAATATATATATATATAAATATTTATTTCATATGGAGAAACTAGGGGGGAAAGTATTTGATGAAGGCTACAATTGATATATTGTAAAAGATTGCAAGAAAAACTATAAAAGTGGGATATATTTGAAAAAAAAAATCTATATATATATTATAATAAGGACAAATGAAAAAAAAAAAATTCAAGTGAAATGCATTTGAAAAAAGAAAGGAGGAAAAAAAACGATCATATTGAAAAATAAATTTTAAAGAAAAAACTAAAATGTAAGAAACATTTAAAAAAGAAAAAAGAAATAAGAATTAAAAATTAGCGTTTCAACCAAATGGCACACGTTTTGTTGCAAGCCCTCAAAATACACAAGATTGGCAATTCTTTTATTATATATAAAGTCTTCACGATTTTCGCCAATTACTCATTAAAATACTAAATTTTCACCATAAGCACATCCTTGTATGGGGTTAAATAAATTACCTCTTTTTTTTTTTTTATCCCTCTTCATCATACTGCTATTTGATACAACTAAGCAAAAACCAAACTAAAATTAGTTGCCAATACACCATACTACAAATGGATAAATAATACATTTCAAGAAAAATATCCTTTTTTTTTTTTAAAGAAAAGTTCCTTATTCTCCATTTCTATTCTTGTCCAATAAATTCATTATGTATATTTTAATAGTAAAATACGATAGAACATTCAATTATGTGCATTATCTTTGATTAATCTCTTAAGCCCACTAAAAGATATAAAGAGGAAAAACGAACAAAAAAATAAAAACATAGGATTAGCCTACAATCACAAAAGCGAAAGAGGGTAAAACCGTAAAACACAATCCGATGATGAAGAAGTATCGTAAGTTGAGCTGTAAAGTTGATAAATTGAAATGAGAAACCCAATGTACACACATATATATGTAAATTTTTTTTTTTTTTTAATTTGCTTTTTACTGTTTAACGGCAGGGTTGAAAAGATAGAGATGGAGTTAGAGAGAGAGAGAGAGAGAGAGGAGGGGGGCGATAAAAAATAAAAATAAAAAAAAATAAAATAAAGAAAAAAGTATAGGATTAAAAGGGAAGAAAGGTAGATTCTAAATTGGTGAGCTGGGGATTGGGGCAGCGTGACAGGCGGTGCATGCGGCTGCTCGACCACGCAAATTTCGTTTGTTGTCTGTGTGTCTGATCTGTGAGTGGGTTTGTGACACTGTGTTTTTGTGTGTGATTGAGAGCGTTGTCTGTCATCCATTTTGGATAAGATTAGATTATCTTTCTTTTTCTCCCTCCTCCAAACTCCTCCTCCTCCTAACCCACCCTTTCATTATTTCTTTCACGTTACGCCCCTTTTTCTTTCTTCCCCTTCTCTTTCTTTATTTACCTTATCTAACCTTCTCTCCCCCTTTTCCCCTTTTCTCTTCTTCTAGAATGTTTTAACCTGACCCTTTTTCCCACTTACATATTGATCACAAATAACTTTCATGTTGAAGAATTAAATAGACCCAAAAATAGATTAATTGTAAGAGAATTTGTAAATATTTATAAATTATTCAAGGTCTTCATTCTCTATCGATGTGGGACTCATTAAATGACTATTTTTTTAGTATGCATAAAGGTTAGAAACACATACAAAATTCACTGACACATCGATCACAAAAGTACCTTTAAAATGAGGAACCAAGTAGACTTTACTAAATGTAGTTTTACTTTATCTACAATATTTTTATTAGGTAGAGGTTGTCTTAAATATGACATTTATAATTTTTTCATATGTTACTATGATCATAATCAGTTGATTATAATATAATATGATTTGATGATATTTATTTTTTATACCGATAGTTTAAATAGTATCATTACTATATTTAGGGTTGTCTTATAAAATTTTAGAATTATCGAACATATTCGGTTGCTGGACTTAAGACATTTTCTTAAATATGTAATTTTATTTTATAATCATTAGATTACTTTTTTAACTATCTAATCTATAATTGAAATTGATTTTATATGTGGTGATGTAAAATTTTAATGCAGATTGTAATAGGTTAAACAGTTAAAAAATTAACTTTAAAGTTAAAGGAACATAACCTATCTAGATAGATGCTGTTAGCTTTTCTTTTTCTTATTCATCAAACCTTCTCATCTGTCTATCTAACTTTATCTCTCCTTCTTTCTTTTTTCGATCTTCTAGAATATTTATTTTCTTTCTACTTATTCATCATAATCATCAAAATTCTCTTTTCTTTTCTTGTTTCATTTTTGTATTTTTTTAGACCTTTTTTTTTTCTTACAAATCAATCTAATTATACTCTTTTTTATGAATAATCTCATTATACTCTTGACCTTTAAGATAATTTATAATTCTTTAAACGTAAAAACTTTCATTAATCTTTCCAATTAGTTTCATTTAATTCCGTCTATTATAACATTTGTTAGAATTTTATTAAAAATAAACAACAACAAAAATCACATTACCGTACTTAACCATCCTTTTTAATATATTTTTAACGAAAATTCTAACATTAAGAGTAGGGTGAGGCAAACTGAGAATTTTAAATTTCAAATAACAAAGTTAGAATTATCTTTAAGTTAAAAAGGCCACATAAACGAGAATAATCATTTTTCTATATTTATATAAAAAAAAAATAGATATAGAGAGAATTTTGTGTTTGGGACTAAAATATGGGTTTCTTATGTTGTTTGAACTTTAGATATCCTAATTATTAAAAGCATGTGGGTAGACTCAATGCCATTAGACTACCACCTTAGTGGTTTTCATTTGAGACCATCTCTTTCAAAATGATATAAATCTTTAAATTAAGTAGAGATATGATCAAGATTCAAGTGATTAAGTGGGAACGTGATTGAAAAGTGAAGAAAAATACATTTAAACATTGAAATAAAGAAAAATTCCCAATAGGATTATAGTTGGGAAATTTATGAAAACAACATGATGTTACTTATGGGAGAAAAAATCGTAGTGAGTATGGTCAAACTCTTTCTAATTAGTGAGTGATATGTGTCTTTGATCATATAAATATTATAATGAACGATATTAGTTAGTGTGAATATAACAATGATTTTCAACAAGCCAATCATAATAAAACCTTATCCATTTAAAAAAAAAAAAGTGATTTTAAGTTATGTCGTGAGATTTGATTTTTTTTTTTAAAAAGTTCATAAAAATGTATCTTGGCCGTCTCTCTCTCTCTCTCTCTCTTTTTTTTTTTTTTTTTTTTTTTTTAATTATTCTTTTCTCATCTTCATCTCAAATATGACAGTCATTCTCACCGAATATAGGGATCGTATGGTATTTTTCTCTCCAATAAGATTTGTTAATTTTCTTGTAACTCTATCTTGTAGTCTAAGTTTTAAGTTTTTATTTTTTATTTATTTTATTTTTTATTTTTTTTAATGACAAATCAACTTAGATCTTATTCTATGGTGGTAGATAAGTTTGTTACACTTAGATTTCAATTTGATTGTGATAACTTATTATATTAACCTGTTTTTTATGTGGTTTCGTGTCAAATCTATAGCTTTGATTGTGAGATCAATAATATTTTTAGTCCGACGATGATCGACATCTACAACAAATTTGTTGTTATATCAGTCAGAAGAACCTACACTAAAAATGGAAGGCATTCAGAAAAAACCGAAAATTTACTTCTTGTGAACTCGGTTTTATCTCCTTTTGTGGAGTAACATGCACAATAATTGGAAAGAATGTATGAAAAAAATAATCCTTGTTCTTTAATGGAAACAATATTTAACTATTTTGATATTGTGATGGATCATTTTTTATGTCTTATTTATTCATTTATATACTTATGGAATATCTATTCGAATTGAAAGAATTACCGTCCATATCAAAAAAAAAAAAAAAAATATATATATATATATATTATATAAATCTGAAACCTTATTTGATAACTTGCCCCTAAAAAATAATTGGGGATAAGATAGGGTGTAATTTTCTCATTTTGTAAACTAAGGAAGCATGAAACATGAGCTTTAAATTTAAAAAAGAAACATGAGCTTTTCCCTGATTGATTGCTAATTGCAATTTTATAATAAGTTATTAAATATTTTAAAAGTTTTCTTCGTGTTATTCATGCAATTAATTTGTTTTAAATGGTACAAAACCTTAGAAGTTTACTTCAATTTAGTTTGTTGGATTGTTGTTATTCTACTTTAAATTGCGCTGGAAAGGATAATAACTAATATTATACTTTTCTATAAATCTTAGTGGAGAAGCGACGCTTTCAAGTATTAGTAAAATATGAAACTTTTGAAGTTAAACAATTAATTTCGAAATATAAAATTTAATATTAATAGTGGAGGGTATAAAAGAATCAAATGATGATAAAAAGGTCTTGAGCAAAAAGAATACGAAAGTAATCTAAACGTTAGGTAGGGCACATAAAAAAATAATTTAGTGAGAACAAGATAAAAATAAACAATTTGTTAGATGAATTAAAATTTCAAAAGTGGTCCACATTGGATTAGATCGATAATCTTTTTAATTAATAAATATCGAGATTTTATCAGTCTACCTATTTAGCATCTTCGAACAATTAAGCACGCCGAATCATTTATTCAAGATGCAAACAAACAAAAAATAATAAGAAAGGATCGTTGTTGGTTTCCTTTGTTTTTTTCAAAAGAAATGTTGAAGATTCACAAAGAAAAAAACAAATATGAGGATGTTGGAGTCCTCCTATGCATGATCCATTCCATGATGTTTATTACTTAATATATGCATGGAAAAATTATAGAATTAAGTTTTCTGTTATACACTATAATTTTTGTTTAAGGCCTATTGGGACTTATCTAGCATCTGGTTTCCAAATGTTTTATTTATTTTTTGTCTTTTTTCTTAACTCAAAACTACTTTTTACTATTTACATTTCCAAATATTATCGTGTAGATAATATCGCATCTCCAAATATTAGGTGCTCTACCTAACTGAGCTATAACCCTTATACTTGTGATACATATTTTATCATGTAGATAATTTCTTGTCAAGATGAATATTCTATGATAAAAGGTTATATATCTTTAGTTGTTATTGTTTATAAGTAATATTCAATACATAATCTATCTATGTGATAGCTCCTCATTTGTATTGCTTTCGTACTAAAGGCTTGTTTGGGACATATCTAGCATTTGGTTTCCAAATGTTTTATTTATTTGTTATCTTTTCCTTAACTCAAAACTACTTTTCACTCTTTACATTTTTAAATATCTATAGTAAACTCAAATTTAAAAAGTCTATTATTTTGTTAGTTAAAATGAGATACTTTTTTTAATTACATTGAATTTCAAGATGAACGAAACAAGGTACTATTGATGTTTTTGTTCCGAACATATTTTAAGGTTTTACACTTTTTCACTGCAAATAATTTTTTTTCTCTTAAATACATATTTTTAAAAATTATATCTCATTTTCAATCCAAAATTACATCTCTAAAACCTCCTTCAAGCGGACCCATATTTATTAGATTAATTTTTCAATAATTTGAATTAGACCGGATAAATTTTACAGTGCACATGATGAATTTTTTAAGACAAACATATAGAAATCATATCGTCGTATCGTTAATAATTTAATTAAGCAATTAAGTATACGTTTGGTGTTAAGATTTGGATTGTAAAATTTTGATTTAAATTGATTCTATATTTATCGAGGCGTTTAAATTGCTAGAGTTAAAAAATGTAAAAACTTGAAAAGTGTTTGACAAAGATATATCAACGTGGGGCTTATTTCGTGTGTCTCGAAATTTTATAAAATAAAAAAAAATATATCTTATTTAGACTTATTTATATAAAATTATAGACTTTTAAAATTTAAATTATAAAATTATGTAAATAATAAAATTAAAAAAAATAATAATTAAATTATAATTTTAAAATTTAAATTGTCCATCTAAACACATGTTAGGAAAGTAGTTTTTGCGAATAATGTAAAATAAAAGATGCTATGGTAAAAGTTACGTTTGATGAAGGGAACCATGGTTAGAAAGAGTGGTAGGAATGTAATTATGATAAAAGATAGGCCTATTTTCTAGTGGCGCAGTCCTGAATGAGTAAAAAATCCAGAGGGTGGGGACAAAGGATCTTTTTAAATGCTTACATATATCCATATATAATATATAACATATATATATATATTCATATCAAATCCAACCCCCTTTCTTCTGGCTCTGTATACGTGTAGGCTCATCCTATGTTATCCGATTCCTCCTCCCCATTTTCCTCCCAAAAACAAATATAGTACAGACTTTTCATAACTCTCAATGACCAATCCCTGTCCTTGTCTTGTGTAGGAAATAGGAATAAGAACCAACCCCACTTTTGTGGGACCCACTTCTGCAACATTGACATGCCACCTCACGTGCTTTCTGATTTCTTATTGTTCTTCTAGCCACGTGTCGGTTATATGTCACTTCAAAATTTTCAAATTTTTTTTTTTTTGTCTCTCTCTGTGGAAGGTGTGTTTGTTGAGTTGGAGACTTGAGAAGGAGATTTGTCTTGGTCTATTAATTGTTATTTATTTATTTTATTTTTTTTAAGTCACGGGTGACGCAATGTAGCTTGCTTGGAATTAGGTCATAATAAATAGTAATTGTGATTTTTTAATTTGTTTGTAGTGAGGAAAAAAACGAAGGAAGTATATTTTGTCAACAAGATGGTCGTGGAGGAGTTTTTCTCCTTATTGGGAGGGGTTTAGGGGATATTTGGTGTTTGGATTGAGTTTGAGTTGAGTTAAAATTTTTAATTTTAAATAATAATTTTTATTGATTGTTTTAGAAAAAATAAAAAAAAATTTAAAAATAAAAATAAAAATCATGAAAAAAAAAATATATTTAATTTAAAATGAGACTAAGAATCAAATAACTGAAAAATGAAAAATTCTCTGATTCTCTCTATGTTGTATCTATTTGAATGGTAGATAGAAGAGCAGATGTTGGTTTTCTATTCATGAAATTTTAAGATAAGAAAATGAATCAATCAACTCAAGAGTCAAGTCTATTTTTTCTGATTATGAATATATATATATATGTTGATTAAAAATTTGTCTTAATTGTATTTTTATATTATTTTTTAACGATTTCAATAAGTTGTAACTGGTCTTTTATTCTTTTTTAAAAAAAGACACTGGAGTTCTTTATCATAATCAAACAAATTGAAAAATGAGAAGTTTGGGTGGCCATTCATTTACTTCTTGTTGGGACAAGTAAAGAAGGGTAAAAAAAAAAAAAAAAAAAAAAAAAAAAGAGTTATTGGGAATTTCTTTGAAAACAATACGAATTTGTGCGGGTGCAAGTTAACCACGAGATTAACAGGAAGCTTCCAAATTGTGGCATAAAATGATATAAATACAAATTCAAAGATAAGTTCCAACATATTTTCTAATATAATAATAGACTTGAATTAACATGCTGAATTCAAATTCCATTATTAAAACATCCTTGAACGGAACTTGTAGACAATCGCATTTGTCTTCAAGTTAAAATAAACATGATTTGGATATCAAAACACATCATTATCATTGCAATTACGTTACATTAGCAATTTTCTTTTTGATAATCAAAGTTACACAACAATTCTTATTGCTATAAATATAAGCTTAGCTGATAAGGAAAAACAATTAGTTCAATATGATCAAAGGAAGAAAAGTGTACCATCATGTATATACTTGACTAAGCTTGCGTTTGGTTCATTAATTGGAGATGAAATTTTTAAGTCAGAGTTGGTTGACTTTTCAAAAATTAGTTAAAAAATTTATTGACTTTTTAGAAAAAGATAAAAATTGAGATAAAAAAATACAGTTTAGTTAAAGTTAAACTTGAATGTCAAATAAAGTCTAAATACATACCTAGGAATAATAAGACGATATATACGTGTCTAATGAGCTAATGCATACATGTACATGCCATTGATAGTGATACCACAACAATAGAGGGGAATAATGAATTTAAGGCTTGACGTATAAGGGTTTTTAGAGAATTTTAACAAGAATCCATTCCACTTATAATCTCAATAAATTTCAAAAAAGTGATTTACAATATGTATGCAAGGATATCGTTGATTAAATATTGAGGGGAAAAAAAAAAAAAAAGGAGTTTTCTTTGATAGGACCTTCTATTCTCCACTAACAGGGGAACTGTTGTTTTAGTCGTTGGATCTATTTTTTAATAGTATAATCTATGACTGGAACAATTTTGTATTGTACGTTATAAATTTTTAACATGGATATTCACATATTAAACTATTAAAAAACAATCTAGCTGTAAAAAAAAAATTTCTACTAATAATGTAAAATAGCTCCAAATAAAATAATAGATATATAAATACAAAACCTATAATGTTATTATCTTAAAATTATTTTTACAACTCTAAGCATGTGTTTGGACCTAAGGTCCAATTCAATTCAAAACCAAAAATTCAATTCATTTTTATCTTTTTCTGAAAAGTCAACCTCAGTTTTACCATTCATAATTTTTGTAACTCAAATTTCAAAAGTCCATAACTTTGCATATACAAGTTCAAATGTGATGAATTTTTTTTCTAAAAACTACATAGAATTTTAAGACAAACAAAATAAATTCCATATTTTCCGAATACATAGAATTTTAAACGCACATTCAATTTAACTCAATTCCAATATAAAAAATTCAGTTTCAACCGGTGCACCAAAGCATGCTAAATACAGGACATGACAAATAGATCGATTCCTGACCTGCCTCTTTGATTCATGGCCCATCTTGACCTGCACATGATAGGCAAGTTAGGTATAGATTTATGACCCATAAATCGGGCATTAAGGGTCCATTTGGGGAGATTTTTGAGACGTAAGTTTTGGAGATATTTGAACTGAATTTTTGTACATATGTGTTGGTTTAAAAATACGTTCGTAGTAAAAAAAAAAAGTGAAAAAAACTCAAAATGTGTTTAAAAGTAAATATTAATATGGATCTTATTTCGTTTTTTTTATTTTATTTTATGTAATTAAAAAAAAAATTAACTTATCTGAAAATTGAAATCTTTTATAGACATTTAGATATATAAGTAATAAAAAATAATTTTAAATTTACAAAAAAGCCAAAAAGAAAAAAACATATATTTGGAATCAAATTGTAGACGTTGTCTGCAAACGGGTCCTTATAACAGGTCGGCTCGTTTTTTCACCTCTAGTGATTTTCGGATATATTTAAGAATAAAAATTTGGAATAGGTTTTTGGTTTGGACGTCAACAGTCAAAGATTGGAAAACGAGGAGAAGAAAACTAAGGAAAAAATAACTAAAAAATAAATAAAAACAAAAATAAAAAGAGAAAAGAAATGAAGAGGGGTGGGGATGGTGGTGGTGGGACCGGCGTTATCCAGTGAGGAAAGCCTGTAAATGCGTGCGAAAAGGGCAGGGCAGGGCAGGGGAGGGTGGGTGTGGCGTGGGTCAATGGGTTTCCTTTCTCCAAGTCCTTATCCTTTAAAAGAAAAATTAACCAAAAAAAAAAAAAAAAAAAAAAAAAAGGCCCACAAGCTTACTATTAATATGTATAATGCAATCCTGTGTCTTGTCTGTGGGGCCCAAATAAAAACTCGCTTTTCATTTACGACGATGGAATGTTCTACATGTTCTTCTTCTCCTCTCTTATCCTTTCCTTGCACGTTCCACACACACTTCCATTCCCATCTATATATATATATATATATATGTTCTCTCCTTTTATCTTTTTATTATTCATTTAATTTTACTATTTTTGCTGAATATTTATATACGATTTATACTCCTGCTAATGATCTATATATCTGTCCATGTTTCAAATTATTCATATGTTTAGGGTTCGTTTAGAGAAGGTTCTGTTTTGATTTGAAAATCAGTTGTAGTTTTAGAAATGTATATTTAGAGAAAAAAAAAATCTGTTTAGAATGAAAAAATAAAAAATTTTTAAAATATGTTTCGAAAAAAAAAATATTAATATAAATTTTGTTTTGTTTATCTCGAAATCTATGCAATTTAAAAAATACATTATCTTATTTGGACTTGAAATAATAAAATTATGAACGTTTAAAATTTGAATTTACTAGATGTGAATAATAAATAGTAGTTTTTGAGTTAAAGTAAAGACTTAAAAAAAAAAATTCTCGAAATTAGATGCCAATAATCCCTCAGAATGGACCCTTTATGCTAAGAATTTGGAGTATGATTGTTTTTAATATATTAGATTAGTTTTGAAGAACGAAAAATTTTGAGAGGTACTATCTTGATCTAGGTTTACTCTCAAATAATTTGATAGATAAAAATCTCATATTCGAATGAATCTTATGTTAAAAGCATTTTGTGCTATTTTTGAGCCACTAACTCAATGTTTATAACCTCTATTGAAATTGAGCTGATGTAATCTCCCACAAGTAGCTACAAGTAAAATACAGATATTCATCAAATGTCTGGGTTCTTCTTTTATTCGCATTTAGAAAATGTGTGTGTTGTTTTTTTTTTTTTTTTTTCCTTTAAAGGTAAATGATGTAACTTGATTAGTTACAATCCATCACATCTTTCCGAATAATAGAGAGAATATTATCATAATAATTTTAAAGTCAATCCTTATCTTTACTATTGTAATAAATAGACTTTGGAGTGTTTGGCACATTCTTTCCTCAATTATTTTGTATAATTTTTTTTAAAAATAAACTCAATTTATTGGAAGCGTGAGTGTGTAATTCATGGTTTAAATTCTGAAATTTTCATTTCTTAATAATAGTAAAAAAAAAAAAAAAAAAAAAAAACTAAATTTTCACTATTAACATTTCTAACTTTAATTTAAAAAGTCCAGTTATAAACTCCAAAACTTTGTTATTTCAAATCGAAATGAGAAGATTTTTTTTAATATAAAAGGTACATAAAATTTCAAGAGAAACGATACAATATTTATATTGAAATATATTTTTTTAAACACATTTTAAGTTTTTATATTTTTTAATTCTAAAACAGTTTAATTTTAATTAAATACATAATTTTAAAAATTTAATTAAATTAAATTTTAATTAAAATAACTCTAAAAACTCCAACTCACAGACGAATAAAACAACCTCTTAATTAGTAAGTTGACAGTTTCATTACTGGTCACGAAGTGTCTAAGATCATAGGAAAACGTCGAGAGAGTTTGAATGGGATGGGGTTGTGGGCTAGTTGGCTGGCTTGGGCCTTTTATGGAGACTCTTCCTGTGGGCTCTATTGGGTTGCTTCAGCTATGCCCACATCATGACAATTGGAGAAAAATTAAGGAATCTGTCATCCTAGTTCTCTTTTTTTTTTTTTTTTTTGGGTATATATCTTCTACTTTGCTCTCTTAAAATTCTGCTAGTATAATTATCTAATTAAATGTATAAAAGGAAAATATAAAAAATAAAAATCTTATAATGTTTAACAAGATATATCAATTTGATGAAATCCATCTCGTAAAATATCTATTGATTACAGTTTTGGGTGAACCTACTCCGGTTGATAAGTCATACATACGAAATTTGAAAATTCAAAAGACTTGGGGTCTATTCGACGGCGGCCTCAAAAACTGGCCAACTAATCCAGAAAGTCCAGACACATTTTATATGCACAGCAAATATATATATATATATATATATATATATATATAGAGGAATTGTCTTATCTCCCCTACCTCAAAAATAACGGATAGATCTGGCATTAGATTGCTGATCCTCGGATGGAAAACGGATGGTCAGATTTGCATAAGGGTGTACAAGGACACTCTAAAAGTTACCGACAGTCCCTCAGGTTTAGTGCCTAGTAAGAAAAAATATTAAAAAACTAATAGGCTGTTAAAAAAAAGAAAAGAAAAGAAAGAAAATAAAAGAAATCCATTTTTTTTTTGTTCGCTAGCCGTGAAAGAAACTTTTGTTGTCAAGTAAAATGAAACCTCCAAGACATTGGGGGTGTTGGTGTGTAAGTTTGAGTTGAAATATTTTAGTTTCAATAGTAAATTTTTTTGAATTTTCAGAAAAGATAAAAAACTTTTTAGGAAAAAATAAAAATTTTTTGGGAAAAGATAAAAATTGAGTTGAAATATTTTAATTTGAGTGATATTTTATTATCATTTTTTTTAATCTCTCTTTCTCCAGATGATTTGAGCTTTTAAATTGATCTTTCACTAAACATGAATGTTGGGATTTTATTAATTTTTTATTATGGATTTATATATTAAATAATAATTATATTATATATTATCTAATTTAATAGGACTAAATAAATGATCTATTAGTTGGGCTATAGATATATCTATTAGGTATAGATTTTAATGTGTAGAAACCTAATATTAATTAATTAGGATTGATGAGAATTTAATTTAAGTTAGTATATAAGAATCATTATAAGGTTGTGGTCCCCAAATCAAATCATAATACATAATATTTACTTTCCTCCTCCTTCCCCATAAAGAGAGAGAATCCATAGAGCACCTTAAGAACCTAAAGAGATTTGACTGTGAAAGACTCATCTTTCTCAAATTTGTCTTCATGAATTCATGTACGCTTCCGATTAATTTTTCTTGATGATTTAATATGAGATCTTGGTTTTGGTGATAATTTTCATCAATTAAAACTTTTTTCCAACAATGAATTCGCTGGTTCAGTCGATCTCAACTTACAAATTGCTTTTTCACTAAACATGGATTCTTATTGGAAGGACTTTTATATGTTTGCTCTCTCACCAAGCATAGAATCTTCGATTCAGTTTAATTGATCTCCACTTACAAATTGTTGTTTCACTAAACAAGGATTCTTATTGTAAGGACTTATATATGTCTAAAGCTCAGAATCATGTCCTCAACCACCTTGTGCTAACCAAATTATTTTCTGCTAATGTTTGCTTGATAGCAAATCTTCACCTTTAGTGATACAATCATATTTGTTACAAGTCTATGGCCATTATGGTACACTCCGTGTACAGCTATGTTCCAATTCCAACATCATATTTTCACAATGTCAGTTGAAATACTTTTTTATCGTCTATATTCGTTTTTAATACAGTTGAATTTATCTTTTGATCATTCCGTTGAATATAATACAAATTTAATTTTTGACTTAATCTTTTTTACATTGGTTTGACAGTCTACAAAGTTTAGAAATTACTTATTCCTCAGGCATTCAACTCATATCCATCTTTGTCTATAACCACTGATATAACCTACCTTACACGCTCGTGTGTATATATTTTATATATTTGGGTAAATAAGTATGCACTTATATATGTTATACGATATGTTTGTATCTCGTACTTCTACACACCAAATAAGAATATTTGGGAAGAAACCTAGACCACCATTTAATCGAATTGAGAGAATCCGCTTTGTTCGGAAAAAAGAAAAAAAAGAACAAATTTTCATACTACTTTTGTCCTCCGACTAATTCTACCTAAAAACCTAATGTTGCATCACTACTATTTAAAAATACTTGGGGCTAGTTTGAAATACCAAGTAGAGCTAGAGTTTTGAATTTTTATATTGGAAATAAGTGAATGTTTGAAATTGTGTCGGGTTAAATTAAAAATTAAAAATGAACACAATATTTAAATCGTGTAAGAACTTGAAATGTATTTGGAAAAAAAAAAAATATGGATATTGTTTCGTATCTCTCATCATTATGAGTATTTAGACATAATAATCATCTCATTCTGATTTGAATTAAAAAAAAGGATAAATTACTCATTTAGTTCATAAACTTTTCATCTTGTGCAACTTTGATCCCTGGTCTTTTTTGTTGTTGCTAGAATATTCCTAAACTATTAAAAGAAACAGAATCCATTAGTAATTTGGACAAAAAGTTATGCTAACTAATGAATTCCGTTCAAAATTAATCGAAAGAAATATTGTAGCAGCGTTTTTAATATTTTATGGTCATTATTTCAGTTTTGGAAAAAAAAATGCCCATAACTATTAAAACATTGCTAAATTAGCCATTTCGTTAATTTTTAGACGGAATCCATTAGTAATTTAGTCAAAGAGTGATACTAACTAACGAATTCTGTCTAAAAATTAATGAAAAGGATTTTGTAGTAATATTTTAATAGTTTAAAGACATCATAGTTATTAAAAAAAAAAAAAAGATAAGGGACCAAATGTTGCGCAAAGTTAAACATTTATAAATCAGCTTAATAATTTATATGAATTTTTAAAATTTGAATTTTTTAAAAATAAAAGAGAAAAAAAATAAGTGTGAATTTAAAATTTGAACTATGAAAACAAACAATTAAAAAAAAAAAAAAAAAACCCCTTCAAAACTCCAATGAGTTCCAAATGCCCCCTAAAAGGAAAAAAAAAAAAAAAATTTATAAGTTCTTAATCAACTATGTCGACACTAGTGTCACTTGAATTAAAAAATGTATATGTTGGACTTGTTTGGCATTTAGACTTATTTTAAATTAAATTGTACTTTTTTTCATCATGTTTTTATTTTTTTTCTGAAAAAGTTTTTTGTTTTTCTGAAAAAATCAACAAAAATTACTATTCAAATTTAAAAAGTTCAACTCAACTCATTCATTAAACACCCCCCGTTATATCTTCCGAGTTTTAACTCACGTGTCAAAGTTATATTTTTATTAATTTTTTTAACATTTTTAATATTGAAACGCTCTATAATTTTTATTTTTGTGTCAAAATAACAGTGATATGAATGAAAAAATACCATGATCTATTTGCATTTGACATGACAGGTTTTTCTAACCAAAGTCAAAAACTCAACGTTCCTTGTGGAGACACGAGGACACCGAAATAGTAACCGAGGTGTGTGGGCAGTGGACTCGGCGGTGGGCGGTCGGAATCTGGAGCCATGCCGGGACCTGGTCCGCACCTGATGTACGCGATGAGCTCGGGGGTGGCTCTGACCGCCCTCTCCAACGGCAGGTTCACCCCCCAACCACACCCTCACCTACACTCTCAACGCCTTCTTCGGCCCCGACATCGGCTCCTTCTCCGAGTGGCTCTCCTCCACCCTCGGCTTCGGCTCCGGCTTCGGCTCAGCTCTCTCCGACGCCGTCCACCACCCCTTCTATTACGTCCTCATCCTCGGCCTCCCTCTCTGCTTCCTCTACTCTTGGCTCTCCCGATTTCTCCTCCGAATTTCTCTCCTCCATTCCCTCTCTGGGGTCTGTTCACTTCCATTTTCAGCTCAATTTTATATATTTATTTATTTTTTGTTCAATTTGACCACTTGGGCTGATTTATCTTTTTGCTACACGTACTGGGTTTGGTCTGGAATTTTCGATTTGTTTGAGGATGTCTAAATCTCTGTCGACTGTATTCTCCTATGATATAACCTGGGATTTTGTTTTGTTCAGTTTGGACTGTTTGGGCTGTTTTGCATTATTCTTATGGCTATTAGGTTTGATGTGGAATTCTTGATCTGGGTTTTATTTAATTTTTGATTGCAATGGTTAGAAGCATATTGGACTAAAATGTGATGGTTAAAGTTTGTACCTTTTTTGTAATTCGTGGGACATTTCTGTTCTTGGGCTATTGTCTTTGTCTCTTGGCTTGGAAGCTAAAAATGTGTACTTTAATAGGTTAACAAGACTTTGTGTTTGTGTTTGTGTTTGGTGTCGCAGGTTGCCCTTACTAAGAGGCAGTGTTTGTTGTTGGTCTCAGCGGGTTCGTTATCGCATTTCTTCTTAGATCACTTGTTTGAGGTAATAAGAAGGTCTTAACTAGAAATTGACAAGTTGAGTTGCTATCATATCATATAATAACTTATCAGAACAAAATAGTATGTCAATTCAACGAATGATGGTCCAGAACCGTGCACTATGCTAACACCCAACTGTCCGTTTGTATATATGTTCATCATTGTGATTGCATTTCTTTTTTGTTTTTGTTTTGGTTTTGGTCTTTAGGAAAATGGACATTCATCAATGTATACTTGGATATTGAGCACTGGTTGGTGGAAGAACCGAGCACCTATAAACCCCGATGCTGTTTTTGTGGTCGGCCTCATATGTACTTGCTTACTCGGCGGCTTTATCTACATCAACAGGTCTTTTGTTTTGTTCATTGCATAATACAAGTTTTGGTTCTCTATTTTTCCTTGTTTTCCTCACAAGTATGGTTCTTAAAGTTTGTGTTTCAATTGCTTTGGCATGCAGAGTAAAGTCCTTCAACGCCGTAAAACAACAATCAAATCAGTCGGCGAAACTTATTCTTGTTTTGGCTAGCTTGTACTGCTTATGGTGTGTAAGCCAGATATATTGGGTGAATCCTCGCCGGCCGGCAGTCGGTGAAGAGGCTGATCTCGGAGTTTTTGTGTTTTTGGCCACATATTTATTCCTCCCTCACTATTTGTGTATACTGTCCATGCATCCGAGAGATCTTGAAGCAGCGCAGATCCCACTTTAACATGTACTCTCTTCATGAGAACTACATCGCATTCCTGCTGGTTTCGCCGTTCCGGTATTTCTTCAATGAGCTTTCGTCTATGTTGTAGTTGGTCTTGATTTGTTATGTCTATACAAACTTGTATATCTTCTTATGGTTGTATCAAACATTATAAATCTGTGAAATTTTGAAGATTTTGTTTATTCCGAGGGTAGCTTGTAAGCCAAATTTTGTTTATTCTGACGGTAGCTTGTAAGCCAATGCTAGAATGCACAAATTGCTGTTTTCCATGTTCTCCTTCTTTAAAGTAAATGCAAGTTAGAAAAAAAAGTAAAAAAGAAAAAAACTCTCAATATCTTGTTATTTTATTTTCACATCAAGCACAATTTATTTTGTTTCGTAAAAAAAAAAACCAAGTATTATAATGCAATACAACTAACTTGAAAGATGAACTTATGAATCACAGCTTCCTGATAGCAACCTTTGCACTGTTTCAAGTCCCTGTAGTTTTGGCATCAAGAACCTTCTATGTAAGCTTAAGCTGTTAGCAGGTAGATTATGATCGGGTTTGACATTCCGCACCTTCGACCTGTAGAACTTGGCTGGTCCTTTCGCTATGCCAGGAAAGTCCGATCTCGGGCGGCGATTTAGTGGGTGTTCAAAGTCGACCGGCAGCCCCTCCGTGGAGCAAATCATGAACCAATTGGACCGCTGCAAATATATTCATAACGTAATAAACTATAGGTTACGAACTAACCTTTCTACAAATTTAAAAAGATTTATAAATTTTGTGACAGTTTGCCATAGCATTTGCCACTTCAAAATTGTGCCACAAACTGTCTGCCAGGTTCGTGATAATGCCACCGGGGTGAGATAGAGGGGTGCAAATGGGGGCTGAAGCCCCCCACTAAATTTTTTTGTTCTTCTACTTTTACCCTAAAAATTTTATAATTTTTACAATTTGTCCCCACTGAAAATAAAAATTCTCATACAATTCTTATTTTGCCCTTGCTAAATAAAAAATTGTCCCAAAATCCCCACTAATATTAATTCTATAAAAAAAAAATTTATACTTTTACTAGTTTACCCCACTAAAATTAAAAATTCTCATAGAGTCCCACTAAAATTTATTTTATATTGAAAAAAAATTTCGGTGTATGGAAGAGTTCTCGCCGTTGATTCAAGGAAGCGTCATTTATACATAGCTTTCTCAAACTCACAAAATGTATTAGGTTTAAATATTTCACTAGTTTCCAAAGAACTACGGAGGAAGTCCCAGTTTGGCAATCATCTTTTTGCGTTTGGTTTCTGCAATGCAATATGAACTAAGAAGGCCTAAAATGGAGTTCCATTTGTTTATGCGATATTTCAAGGTATGTCTACCTTTTAAATTTTTTTTTTCCCGTGTACTTTGTTTGAAAATCTGAGAGAGTTTTCTAGCTAGAGAAAAGAAAGAGAGGAAATTTTCAACTAGTTTCTAAGAAGGAGATTATTGATGTCATCTTATCCTCTATCTTTTGTCGTTTTGGAAGTTTTGAGACTTACCAACCTAACGGAAAAGGGCATGCCCCAATTCTATTCGTATGAGTTCAGTTTTCACTTCCAGCTTATTCATTAGGGCTTTGACAAATAACAAAATCTAGCTATAGGTATTGAATTATATCAAAAGATTCAGAATAATTTAGGAATAGTAAAATCATAACTTACAACGACATTATTATCCTTATATGTTATAATTTTTATAAATATTAATTACACCAATAAATTACACCAATAAAATTTCCTACAAAAAGGAAACGATGATGACATCAATTAATCTTGAAAATCATCCCTAAAATCTCTTCATATAGATCACTACTATGAAATACGGTTTAGTTTCTCTAAATATCTTTACGATTACGTAATTACGTGAATTTGAAATCTCTAATGTATAATGTCATCTTTATGTCATTATAGTTCTAGTTTAGTAGTTACGTTTTATTCTTTGTCATTATAATTCTAGATAATATAATTGTTTTGTAAAATGGTTAATGGTATCTACTTGTCATTGTAGTTCT
This sequence comes from Ficus carica, assembly GCA_009761775.1. Classification (NCBI taxonomy): domain Eukaryota; kingdom Viridiplantae; phylum Streptophyta; class Magnoliopsida; order Rosales; family Moraceae; genus Ficus; species Ficus carica. The sequence continues at coordinate 5,421,976 of CM019744.1, read as the reverse complement.
AGTTTCATCGTTGTAAATTATAGTTCATGAGATCTTTACAATTTAAAAAAAAAAAAAAAAAAAGTCAACTAAAGGATAAAGTTGACCATACATGTAGAACGAATTTGAAAATGTGTCATGCTTAAAATGTTTGTTATGTTTCAACTTCACTTCTCCTATCTTACCGTTTAGTATAATTTCTTCATTCGAAAAGTGAGACAATTTAAAGTAGAAGTAGATCCTATGGATGGCAAGTTTATTTTCCAACACTAATAAAGCATGATAAGCTTGCCCTCACATGTTTTTCAAAAAATTATTTTGTTTTTTGTTAAGGGAAAAAATTATATTGTTACTTATTTAATTTTGCTGTTCATATGTACGACTTTCAAACATGCACTGTTTTTACCTTTAACAGAGAGAGAGAGAGAGAAAAGAGTGGAGATTTACTTGAGCAACATTTAATAATAAAATGATATTTACCCTTTGGATAAATTACTCATTTAGTCCTTAAACTCTTAATATTGTGCAATTTTAGTCCCTAAACTTTTTTTTATAACTAGAATGTCCCTAAATTTTAAAATGTTGCTATAATAGTTATTTTCGTTAATTTTTGAACGAAATCTGTTAGTAATTTGATCAAAAAGTGACGCAAACTTCAGATTCCGTAAAAAAAAAAATTAACGAAAAGACTATTGTAGTAACGTTTTTAATAGTTTATGATCATTTTAGTTACAAAAGGAAATGCCCTTAAACTATTAAATTGTTCCTACAATTGTCATTTTTGTTAATTTTTAAACGGAAGCTATTAGTAATTTGGTGAAAAAATAATGTTAACTAACGAATTTTGTCCAAAAATTAACGTAAAGGATTATTGTAACAACAATTTAAAAATTTAGAGGCATTCCAACTACGAAAAAAAGTTCAGGGAGCAAAGTTATACAAAGTTAAAAGTTTATGGACCAATCTAGTAATTTACTGTTACTCTTTATTTAATGTTAAACACGAAAAAAAATATGTTATTTTTGTCCTATTTTAAGTACTGTTATTTTAAACATTATACTAATTTTCAATGATTTGATTTGAGACTTGAAGTAGTTTTGTATGTCGCGTTACATATTTTTTTATGCAAATACTTGTAGATCATATTATTGTTAGAAAGTTAATCTAATAATTAAAACAATAATATCAAGATAAAAATATAGTTTCTATAACAAATTTTGCCTAAAAATACTGGAGTATTTAAAATAAAACGCGTCTAATTTAGGAAATTTTATGGCAGACATACGGCATGTTTATGAATAAAAAGAATGTAAGATGAATCAAGCATTGAAATCAATATCATAAATCCAACTGGGAGAATAGGGAAAGAACAAAAATTCCACATGTTTAATTTGAATTTGGAGTTTCAAGGCAAATCCCAACTTGAACAAATTATTTGAGTACAGCTAAACCTTTGGATAAATTTAAGATATATTAATGTAATAGAATAAAAACACAATGATGGTGTTTGGGTACTGAGAAGATTTTGTTGGAGCAAAGTGGCCAACACTGCTATCGATCAATATCATTTCACTTGTAGAAGTAATACCAAACTTTTTTTTTTCTTTTTTTTGCTGTTCTACCTACTTTGTGCCCAATTATCTATAATCACTTCCTTAGAAAAGATGGCAAACAAAATGAAGCCGAATGTACCTGATCATGAAGTAAAAGAACCCAAAAAAAAAAAAAAAAAAAAAACACACTAGTTAGAACGGACAATAAATGATATAAGAATTCTACACTAGGTTATGAAAGGAAAAAAAAAAAAAAGTTTTAACATTTTTTTATACCATCTAATCTGTAGTAGATTATGTTATATGATTTTAAGATTATTTTTTTTTTCTTTGTCTGTAGTAGATTATGTTAAATGATTTTGAAATTCTTTTTTTTTTTCCTTTGTTTAATATGATTTTAACTGGATTTAATATTCGAAAACATACCTTACCGATAGAAAATTGGTTATAACAATATTATGAGAAAGTACTTAATTTTTTTTTAATGGAAAATAAGAGAAACTTCTTCCAACCACCGAATTGCTGCGTTGTTTTATTTGACATATAAGTAGTCGGTTTGGTGAAACTGAACAGTGGAAGATTTTGTTTAATCATTTGTTTGAAGTTGGTAGCTATATAATTAATGCATGTAGGAAATGCATGATATATGTATCTATAAAGTTTCTACTTTGAAGTGAAGAATTCAAATTTTACTGCGTATTATAGAATTAAGCGAAATTATCATCAGATAATGCGACTATACATATGCATAGAATGATGATGGAAAAGGCTAAGAAATATACATATAACTATAGATGGTTTTGATAATTGTCCAAAATTCTATATATACATATGGATACATACAGGAGTGTAGAAGTTGGAGATATATGTGTGTGTATGTATATTAATATATATATATATATATATATATATATATATATGAAATAGAGAGAGTGAGAGAGTACCTCGGCGTTATAAAACTTCAAGGGAGTTGTTGCAACCCCAAAGCTACCATTAGGGTCTATTGGATTAATTGGATTCTTGAAATCGACATGATCATCAAGTCCCTTGGAGCAAAGCAAGAAACCAATCACCCCACTGCAATATAATAAAACTCACCTCAAATAATTAGTCACATGTCTACAATATCTACTGTTAGACAATATTTGCAATCATTTTTTATATAAATTTATACGGTGAAAATCAATGACAGAGTGAATAAATATTGGGAAAAACATGCCTTGGATAAGAGGGAACAATAGTCCAAGCATAGGCAGCAGAACCATTGAAAATTTGGCGATATTTGGACAAGAGGTCTTGAAGGTCTAGTGACTTGAACCACACGCTTTCTGCTTGGATACACAGCACCCCTCCTGGTCTCAGTGCCCTTACCACCCATTCAAGGAAGGGAGTTTCATGAAGCTCATGATTAGACCCTGGAATATTTTTATATATACACACAGACACACACACACACACACACATATATACACATTAACAAAAACCACCCTGAATTATATATATATATATTTATGTGTGTGTGTGTGTCATAATGTGCACTATACAACATTAGTGCCTGAATATTACCAATGATATCTAGATACAAAGTATATTTGAAAGGTGAAGGTATATGGATATATATGAGAATTGGGAGATTAGAGACAGTGAGCCAGCCTTTTATTTTAATAAGATATACATTAAATTTAATCTGGTAAAATTTATAAATAAAACCAAAAGACGTAACGAAAAGTAAGAATAAAAATAAAAATAAAAGTAAAAATAATAAATAATAAATAAACTCCTAGATATATCCTAGATATCCACCTTGGCGTCATGAAGTGGCGCGGGTTAGGAATGCCAACTTAAAATAAGATGTTCTCGTCATATATATATATATATACATATTTATGTATATATATGAGAATTGTATTAAATAGAAATGGTAAAACTAATAATCGTACTTATGGGGTCAAATGCGTCGACTATGATTGCATCATAGGTTCCTTCTGAAACAGACTTCAAAAATACTGTCCCTGCATTAATTTGCATACTGATTAATCGAATTATAAGGAGGTTAGTGAAAGCAAAATTAACTGGAAATGTAGTCATAATGCCAAGACCAAAGTGCATATATATAAACAAATTTGTTTTTCTTATATATTAAACATAAAAAAGAAAAGTTTACCATCTTTGACATGAAGGGATACTCGAGGGTCCTCATATCCGACAGCGATCTCAGGGAAAAATTCTTTATAAACCTGAAAAACCATATACGAACAATATTTTAGTGTTCAAAGGTTGTTTTATATATCTAGATATATCATAAGTGTACAGATATCCCATTGAGACTAGCTCAACCGAGAGAAAATGAAGGTTCAAGATTTTAGATTTTAGATTCAAAATTTGAGAGGTCTTCTTTTAAAATTTATAAAATGGATGCTTTTAACCCCATACCTAATATATATATATATATATATACACATACATACATATATATTGTTACATATAGAAGTGTATGTGACATGGTGAGTGAAAACACGTGCCCACTCAAATTTTTAAAATTTAATTTTTACCTCTAAAGTTCTTATAAAAATTACAATGTGCGTGCAACTTTGATTTTTTGTTTATTTTGTTTTTAAATAATTTTTTAATTAATATTATTTAAATGGAGAACTTGGCTGAATAAGGGTTGTTTGGGTGCCAAAACTTAAATTAGGATGTACTAGGGATCACAATGCTAATTGTTCTCTTTCACCGTATTAGGGACAATTACGATAATGCACATTATGTCTGTACATGAATCAACAGTTGTCTAGTGCATTAATTTGTTAATTGTGCAACCTAAAGGTAGCACCACATTAATATGCATATATAGAGCATCTCTATTACAATATAAATTTATGTGTTCAAGTCAAAATTTAACATTAATAGGAACAAATATTACCAATGCTAAGTGTCTCACCAAATATTACCAATGCTAAGTCATTTGATTGCTTTTATTCGTACCTTAACTTTCTCATTAAATCACTTTACTATTGTCATTTGTAAATCGTGATGTTTATTTTTATGAGTTTCAAAGCTTAATCATAATGATAAAATCTAGATATAGTATTAAAAATAATATTATGTACTAAATCACATAATGTGATAATATCTTAAATATGTCAATTTTCACATTTTTTTAATAATAAATTTACCATGTGTTTGGTATTAAGGTTTGACGGTAGAATTTGAGTTTAAATTGAATTGTGCGTTTGATGAAGCGTTTCAATTGGTAATGTTAAAAAGTACAAAAACTTAAAATGTGTTCGGAAAATAAATATCAATATAGAGTTTTTTTCACTCGTCTCGAAATTCTATGCAATTTTAAAAAATATATATCTTATTTGGACTTGTATATGCAAAGTTATGGACTGTTAAAGTTTAAGTTAGAAAACTGTGAATAATAACTGTAAATAGTGAAACTAAAAAAAATAAAATAAAAATTAAATTCAAATTTTAGAATTCAAATCTTGACACCAAACAGGGGCTTTGTATTGACACTAGCATTTGAATTGGGGATGGTTTAAACATAGAACGTAATTATTTTCGACAGTCATATCTTTGTATGAATATGCCAACAGTAGTCAAAATATATAAGTATGCTCAGGGATGTGTGTGTATATATATATATATATATATCTATTTGTATATATATTTTGTGTATGTATATCAGTTTTACTCACATCAATCAGCATTGTGTCAATCTCGCAAATATCAATCTGTTCTACAGACGAGTGGCGCGAGATCTCCCGCAAGATACCACCATCTCCTCCGCCAATTAGTAACACCTGAAAAAGAATAATTAATCTAAATAGATATGGACAAAATGAGTAATTAAACTTCTAATATATATTAATTAGCAGCAGCCGCTGGTGGCATGCCAAATGATTGAATTGTTGGTAATATTTTGACTGAACTTTTCTAGCTTTTCTTCTTGATTATACTTTGCTAATTATATTTTTGACTTTCAACACAAATTACTTACCAATAGCCTAATTATTTTAATATTTCTTAATATACCATTGAGTACTTTTGTAAAGAAAAAAAATTTAAAAGAAAAACCACCTTTTTCGGATTTGGAATTGAGCAAAGAGGAAGGTGGGTCATCATTTCTTGGTAAGCACACTCATCCTTCTCAGTCAGTTGAAGTGCTCCATCCAGGACAAACACCTTTCCATATGCTGATGACTGTAAAAAAAGATATACATATTGTTTACACACATTGAATATGTACATATTGAGGAATTTCAGAGTGCTTTTAAACTTTTATGTTAAGAGATCAATCTATTAATTAGAATGACTCAATATCTTTATATTTCTATTATTATTTTCATATTTTTGCGATATAAGATTCGTGTTTTCCTTTTATCCTTAACATGTCCCCAGAAGATGATTCTCTTTTTAGAGTCACCGATTTTATATTAGATGAATCGAGTTACTCAGTTGAGCTTTGTGGGTTCAGATACTAGGTGAAATTTGAGATTATTAAGAGATTAGAGTTCCATCTTAAAAAATCAATTAATTTAATGAAGTGATCTAATATACTTTTATGTGTTTATTATTGTTGTTATATTTTTATGATGTGGGTCTCCGATATTTCTTTTCACCCTTGACACACATATATATATAGATATAGCAGACAACATGCTAATTATTTGGTCTCCCTCACCATGTGCTTATACGTGTTAGATTGTAATGATAAGCTCCATTATATTGAACAGATCATAAATATATGCACACACACACATATAGTACTATGTTTATAGATAACAATTATATTGTGTCTTTAAAGAAAGTCTAAGTACCTGAAATACCATCATACTTTGGTAGTCGGACTTCCCTTCATATAAGATTTTGTCAATCTTTAAAAAGTGTGCTTGCCCTGCAAGACATATAAATACATAAATATAATAGTACATATTTACATGTATTTGTTCACAAAGTTGATTAAAACTCATTATTAAGTAGTAGTGCAAGCTAGGTAGGCATGAAGTAAAGAAAGTTTGAAAGCGAAAATTAATAAGTACATGTACAACTTTAGTTTGCACTGCTGAACTTGGAAAGAAATGTATTAAAATCATCACTAATTTTTCCCCCCACTAAATTATCAGTATCGTGTACATATACAAATATATTGATCAAAACAATCATAATCGATGCTTACAAAGTTTTTGTGTGTGGCTTAAAATTATTGGGGATCACTGAAAGAATGCTCTCGAAAGGATTAATAAGATCACATAAAAGGAAAAGCAATATTACATATATATATATATATTATATAAATACATAAAGAGACTCCACTTTGTGTAGCAATATTTTCATTTCCATGTTAATGAAAGCTGCATGAACCGAAAAAAAAAAAAAACTATAGCTAGCCTTATCTCTCAACGTGTCACGCATGTGCATATGTTGTGGTGCTGATCAACTAATTTATGTCTCAAGTGCCAAAAAAAAAAAAAAAAAAAAAGAGATAACAACCAAACTTCACCAAAAAAATTAATAGATAAATAAACAACAAAAAAAAAAAAAAAAAAAAAAAAAAAAAAAAAAAAGAAAAAGGAAGGAAAGAAAGAAAGAAAGAAAGATAGGGAAATTGGCCACATAGTCCAAAATCATGTATATTCCAACCACACGTGAAAATTTAGGTTATATTTCAGGGTTGTCTTCTAGATTTTATATATATATATATATATATATATTCTAATTAAAGAATAACTATACTTATTTTCCCGCTCAAAAAGAAATTAGGAATGTTAACAGGTGGACATGAATACTATTTTGGTATGAATATATGATCAATAGTACTAACGCTTTGTATATACTAATTTCTTGATAGCATAGTTAGGAGTGGAATGTTATATATGTTTTATTAATCTCTTTTTCTTTAATTATAAAGTTGAAAAGGTTCTTGATCAAAAGAACTAATTAAATACATGTGCCATTCTGATGTTTCCCTCCATTGAAACAAGATTATTTTATATATATATATATATATATATATATTTGCTATATTTTAAAGCACCATAACTATACACATTATCCTTTGAAGCAACACATACACACAGAACTGCATGCCCTACTTATTAAAAACAATGATGGAAGGCATGCCATGCATATATTTCTTTTTTCCCCATAAAAAAAAGAAAAAAAGAAAAGAAAATAGAGTTTCTTTATGGTGGAAGATCATATATGAATGCACATGACCAAAATTAATCTGGAAAAAGATAAACTGATAAAACAAATGAAAGACGATTCATTTATATGTAGATATATATGTGTGTGTGTGTGTGTGTGTATAGACATATATAGTCATTCATTGCATATAAGGATCTAATCAAAGGAATATATATATGGAGTACATGTACCTGGCCACAATATGGGACAATCCTCAGCGAACCATCCAGGGATATTGTTTGGAACATGAGTAATATCATGATCATGATCATCAGGTTGCTTGCCATTAGCATAAGGCGGCGAATCGACGATCTTCGTTTCGCCGCGGCGGCCATTGGTGAGGATCAGCAGATCAGCTTGAGGATCATGATCATCTTCTTTTGGAGCTTTGACAAACAGGTCCTTCTTAGATATAAGTGTAGCGGCTGATGAAACCATGTCACAGCTACTTGTTTCCATCGGCTAGAATTCTTTGTGTCCTTTGCACTTTCAAATCCCACCTTCCGATATTCTCAGCACCTTTATATATGTGTGTGTATATATATATATAGGTATATTTATATGCGATATTGTTGTCGGCTAGCTCTCTCTCTCTCTTATAAAAGCGGCACACCAAATTTGTCCAAAAACTTCACCTCGAACGATATAAGTGGATGTTGTCTCTTGACCTACATGATAACTTTGCCCACTCTACTGTCATGTATCTGTTTGTCCGACGACTTGGTTTTTTTAACAAAATACATGTCTATTTATAAATGGATATATATAGATATATATGTGTATATGAGTATTTAAGAAAACACACGTATATACAATGGGAAGATTTGGTTAGGTCGGCTTACATTCCTAGAGAATATTTTGTGGTTAGGAAAATGATGCATATATATATATATAATTTTTAAAGCTTGATGGGTTTACTTGTATGCCCTTTTTAACTTTTCTCTTACTCAAATAAATAAAACATTTAAAACGTTAAAGTGCCCCTAAAAAAAAAAAGTTACATTCTGCAATCTTCTAATTTACTGGGGTGTGTATTAAAGTTTTTTTTTAATTTTATTTTTTATTTTTAAAGGTTCTTTATTCTTTTCGTACATGACTAATGAGCTTTTAGAAAAAAGGGGGTAAAGTTTTTAACGAGGACTTATGTGAAATATACCTGATTCTGGGTGTGGATAAAATTAAAAAGTCATCAAAATACTAAACTATTTAAAAAGTAAAAGAAAATGTAAGTTGGGGCGATAGCCCTCACTCATTTATACTTACCTCCGTCACTGGTTATGTTAGGGAGATGAAAACGATAGTCTATTGATGTAATTCGGTGTTTAACTTTCAGATCTATAGCAAATTCTGTGAATTTTTTTTAATTTTTGTTTTATTTTGATTTGATTTTTATCAAATATAATATTCAAAACATGCATAATACTAATACGGAATCCATACTGTATAAAGCTAAAAACAAACAAATAAAAACAAAAAATAAAAACATTTCAATTAAAAACCATACGTCAGCATTTGGTCATTATATAATTAAAATTACCAATTACCCCCCGTCTATTTTCTTGTTTATCACTTTGCTTTTGGGGGGGTACCGCTGGACTTCTCTACATGTAAATCTTCCATCAACTATATATTGTTTAACTATTTCAACAAAAACGATTCAAATCTCTTCTATCGAAAAATAAAAAATAAAAAATTAAATTCTAGTCTATTGTTGTCTCCAAGTAGCATTTTTCCTAATAAAAAACTAGAAAAAAAAAAAATTCCGATCCAAACTCAACTAGATCACAACATACAATCTAAAAGAGACGCCCAAATTAAACTTTTGTTTCTCTCTCCTTTTCCTTCAATAATTTCCTCTCAATTTGTTTCATTTTCAAGGCAAAACCAAATAGGGGCTTAACATTTATAAATGGAATAATAACAATAAGAGAAAAAAAGACATAAAAGAAATAAAATTAAAATCAAGAACTTTACCAAGAACAACAGGCTATGATGGGAATTTGCACAAAATTGACGATTGGAACTTGGATTTGAAGCAGGAGAATTTGTGGTAAAAACAAATCTCTAACGAGCGGAGCCGTCGAGGTTTCAGAATTATCTAAAAACTTCAACCTCTTCTTTTATAATTTTTTTTCGAGGGGAAAAAAAAAATAAAAAAACACTAGCCCCAGACTTTTTAGTTTTTGTTATGGGTAAGAATTTTATACTCCACCCTTGTGAAGGTTATAAAAAAGTAGAGAGAGAGAGAAAGGAGAGAGAAAGTTTGTAGACAGAAGGGAAAAAGATCAAATGGATTAACGACAAGTTTAATGGGAGAAGAATGGTTTTGACACGTTCAGTACATGCCTTGGAGAGACTATAAAAAACAGCTAGATAGGGACTAAGGGGTAGTGAGATAAGGAAAATTTTGATTCCTTTTTTGGAAGGTGAGAATTACAGTTTTTTTTTTTTTTTTCCTTTCCCTTTTCCTTCCATAAAAAAATTTTAAAAGAGAGAAGAAACAGAAAACATTTTCTGGATCTCCATACCTTGTATGCCCTATTGCCAGATCTCACCCAACCACAATTAATTTAAGACAAAAATAAATTCAATAAATTAAAATTGGAAAAAAAATTGAGTTTTTTTGGTAAGATATCTGCTCAAATGTGTCTATATATGTACATATACAAGCGTAATAATTTGAGGTAAATTTGTTTTCCTTTTGCCGGCCATTTTGAAAAATATTTGGTAAGAATTGCTCAATGTCTATCGTCTAGATATCGTAAAAACATTTTTATAAATTAGATGGAAATGAATTATTCGGTTGGAGATATCTACTGCTTATTAATATACATAATACCAATTTTTTTTTTATAAAAAATTTAATCTCAAATTTTGTATCAAACTTTAAATGGTCATACATTGAATGATAATAATTGTCACATTAATAAATTATAAGAGATTATATTTATCAATAAAAGTGACAATTCAAAGTTGATATAAAAATTAAGATTAAAGTTGATATTTTAGAATAAAAATTAGGATGAGAGTTGATATCCGATATTATATATATATATTCTTTTACAAATTTTTGGGATAATCATTTGGTAATAAATAATATTCGTTGCTCAAATTTTTTTTTATTTTCTAATTTCATGATTATATCGGAACCAATTAAATAAGAAAAAAAGTTACGATTATCTAATAACATAATCCTATAAGAACTAAAAAACATTCCTTCTTTATAACAAAGTATTTCTTCATCTATTGCAAAGTTCCAATAAATATGAAAGCCAAAAGACAAAAAAGTGTAATAATTTAAAAACGTTAAATATCATAAATCATTTTAAGAAATGTGTTGGCACAAAACAAATGTACATGTTAGAGTTGAGACAATTTTCGATCAGACGATGGAGCCAATAGTCGGGACTCGACCACTAGTACTCGAGCATATTTAGTTCATTATATATTACAACTCATAAAAGGCGTGGGTCTCATGATCTCATCTATATATAAGTCCCATATCATGAGATCTATTTTCAATTTAGTCGAGGTTGTATTTTACTCTCATTTTAATTACTGATGGCAAAAAATACTTAAAAAAATAAAATAAAAAGATAAGGGAGACACCAATTAATGTTATGTTTGAGAGATGAAAAAGATAAATTGAGATAAAAAAATACAGTTTAGTTAGAATTAAGTTGAAATATCAAGTGAAGCGTTACAAACAAGGAAAATAATACTTGTATCTTATTTCTTTAAGTTCACAAGTTTTCTCTTCCAAAATCTCTCTGTTTTTTTAAGAGATTAATCTTGATGGGTTTCATATATACCGTTTTCTTTTCACTTCTCTATCCTTTCTACTAAACATTTTTTTTTTTTTTTTTGTTATCAAAATCTCTCCACCAGCTTTTTCGTCCCTTCTCCTTTTCTTCCTTATAATGTGTATAATAATAATAGGTATGTTTTTTTTTTTTTTTTTTTTTTTTTCGTTTTAAACTTGAGAATAGGTCTTTAAATATATACATTATAAAACTTAAATAAGGATTTATCGTTGGATTATGTCGGCAATTTTGCAACCAAGTAAATAATAAATCAGTTCAGCATATAGTCATAAAGAAAATGAATTAAGATTTCCAAAAAAATAAAAATAAAAATAAAACCGAGAAAGAATATATTTGGCGCGCAATTCCCGTGCATGTAAAAACAGTCATTTACAACCGAAACCTCAGGGACTAAACTTTGCTCCTCCACAAATCTCCCCAATCTCTCTCTCTAGCTCTCTAATCCGCCATGGTCACAATGCAAAGCTCCCACGTCCAGTTCGTCTACGCCGCGTCATCCCGGATCCGCCACTTCTCGAGGGCGGCGGCGCCGCTGTCCCTCCGCAAGAAGATCCCGTGGTGGAACCAAATCCTGGACCCCGGATCGGAGTTCGTGGCGAAATGGAACCACGTCCTCCTCGTCGCCTGCCTCATCGCCATGTTCCTCGACCCCCTCTACTTCTACCTCCCCGAAATCGGCGGCCCCGCCTGCATGGAGATCGACCTCGGCCTCGGCATTCTCGTCACCTTCTTCCGCACCGTCGCCGACTCCTTCTACCTCCTCCACATCGTCATCAAGTTCCGCACCGCCTTCATCGCCCCCAGCTCCCGCATTTTCGGCCGCGGCGAGCTCGTCGCCGACCCCTGCGCCATCGCTGCCCGCTACCTCGCCTCCGATTTCGTCATCGACCTCGCAGCTGCTCTGCCTCTTCCGCAGGCGAGTTTTTTTTTTTTTTTTTTTGGGCTCAAATATTCATTGGATAATTAGTATTGATTTCATTTTAATTAATAAAGAGTGAATTTTATTTCTATACACATAGAATTAGGAGATTGAAAAACGTTTAGTTAAAACAAAATTTCAATTTAAAGTAACAGTGGAACACACAGTATTAATTTTATAGTTATTCTATGTCCCTTTATTATTATTATTATTTTTAGTTAGATGGTGTTGTATCCTAAGTTTTGTTAATTATTTGAGTTCTTAAATATAAAATTATAGATATAGGTAAATAAAATCAAATAATAGAGTATAATTAGAAAATAGAGAGTCTATGATGAAACTCTTTAAAACATAACGCACAAAATTTAGAACTAGAAAATATAATGAAAAATTAATAAATCTAATATCAAATTTTTGTATAAAACTTCAAATTAGTATATTTTTAGGTACGCAAAATAAGAAAAAAAAAATAGGGCAAAAATTATAATATTTTGAAAAGTATAATAATAAGCCACTTGAACAACGGCGAATCATTAAATTGACTAAAATAATTGAAATAAGTAAAAGATTAAGACATATGAGGAGCAGTGAAAAAGAAAAAAAAAAAAAAGGAAATAAATAGTAAATAACTTATTTACAGAAGCTAAAATAAGAAAATAACTAATTTAGGAAACCGCTGAAATAAATAACTTTTTTTATTAATAAATAAAACTGAATAATAGAAAATACATTTATTTTTAAATATGTTATATACTTTAACAATTTCGCAAATATGTTATTTGTTTATTTTTTATTTTTTGTAATATGTAATTTACCTCTTTCTCTCTTTTTTATTCTGTATGTTTTGGTGAAGTGTTGATGTAGAATAAAATAGTTAACATGTACATTGAATACGCTAGACGTAATTACTTCTCATAGGTTTTTTTCTCTTATCCATTTTAAAATTAAAATAATATAAAGACAACTTAAAATTAATGTATTATTAACTTTAATGCTAATTTTAAAAAAAATAGGAAAGATAAATTAAATACCAAAAAAAAAGTTTTTTTTTTCTTGATTTTGGCAATAATATATTATCTGAAGCTAGTTTTTATAATTTTAAAATATCTTTATACACAAATAAATGTTAGTCATTACTCATTAGTTTACCTTTAAGATTCTGATTAAACCGTTAGTTAACATATGAATCCCACTTATACAAATATTTTGCTATATTAATAAAGAAGACGACAATAATATCACATACTTGTAAAGCAAATACAATTTATGATTCTAACATGATGCTCAATCGAATGACGCTAAGCTCTCGGCCTAATCATTTATTTTATTTATATTTGCTGTCGTATAATTTTTGTTAATATTACTCCATTTGATTTACTAAATTAACAATAACACAACACTCAATCATAAATATTATTCATCCAAAACTATTGTGCCAACATACAAAAAAAAAATACTTTCATATATAGACTTGACAAGCCATAACATGCACTTATTTGTTCAAAGTGGGAACTCCCCCACCCAAAAAAAAAAAAAAAAAAAACCCATACATATACCTTACCATGTGCTTTTTCTATTTATTCACTCAACTCCCTTTCTTTCTTTTGGCTGAAATCTACTCTTGTGTCTCTTCATCCAGATTGTGACATGGTTTGTAATTCCAGCAGTGAAAGTTCCAACAGCTGCCCATGCTAATCACACTCTTTCTCTAATTGTTCTTCTTCAATACATTCCTCGATTTTTTCTCATCTTTCCCCTTACCCAAAGAATTGTTAAAACAACTGGTGCAATAACCAAGACCGCTTGGGCAGGAGCAGCATACAATCTCCTTCTTTACATTCTTGCTAGTCATGTAAGTACTGCTTATATACCTCTGTGTGTGTGTGTGTGTCTATATATATAGATATAGTATTTATACTTAATCTTCACATTTGTTCATGTTGTATTACCATCATTATGTTCTCGAATCGTCAGTGCAGGTTGCCGGAGCGTCGTGGTACGTGTTGTCCATCCAGCGCCAGTACCAGTGTTGGAAGCTAGAATGTGACAAAGAAATGAATGCTACACACTCCCCCTCTTGTCAGCCTTCTTTCCTTGATTGCAGCAGCCTAAGCAACCCCGAACGCCGGTTTTGGCTGCAGGGCACTCAAGTTCTAACCAACTGCGACCCTCTCAAGGACGACAAGAACTTCGAGTTTGGAATGTTCGCTGAAGCTTTCACCAGCGAAATCGCCTCTTCCAACTTCATGGAGAAGTACTTCTATTGCCTCTGGTGGGGTTTGCGAAGTTTAAGGTGAGCTAATTTAATTTGTTTCATGCATGTTTTAGTCACACCATATATATAGCACCTATAATTTCTCTTTGATTTCATCATGATGTGCAGTTCATATGGACAAAGCATTGTGGCAAGTACATTTAGTGGTGAAATATTGTTCAGCATTCTTATTTGCTCCGCTGGTCTAGTTCTGTTCTCACATCTCATTGGCAATATGCAGGTATAATTTTGTCCCATCCCAATTGGTATAATTTTCTATTTGCATTAGGTACGGAACTATCTTGAGCTTTGAGGACAGCCGTCAACCCGAATCCAAGAGCTAGCTCTTATTATATTTTTTCCCACTCTTGAAATCCTCTAATTTTCATGTCTTGTAGATTTGTTTTGTTCAAAATTTGTAATTAAACTGTGTTTTGAACTATTAAGTATACTCATATTTCAAATTTCAAACTCTAAGTAAAGCAAAACTAACCAACCATTTTTAGTACAAACTAAGTTCATAATTTGTTAGAAGATAAAACATAAGAAAATTCAGTGGCATTGCAATTTTTGATTCAAAATTTTGGTTTCATTCACGTAGCATGAAAGAATTTCTGACTCCGCATTCCGCCGTTGATTAATGTACATACGTTCGTTTGGGTTATATTATGGTTAATTATTTCTGATTTCTTTGAAGACTTATCTGCAATCAAATAGTGCTAGACTTGAAGAGTGGAGGATCAAGAGAAGAGACACAGAGGAATGGATGCGACACCGACAACTCCCGCTAGAATTACAAGAACGAGTTCGCCGGTTTGTGCAGTACAAATGGATTGCCACAAGAGGTGTAGACGAAGAGTCCATTTTGCAGGAATTGCCTTTGGATCTCAGGCGTCAAATTCAAGGGCATCTCTGTCTCGCCCTTGTTCGTCGTGTAAGTAATCATATATCCCCTTGTGTTTTTTATTTATTTATTTATTTTTTTTTTTACTCAAAGGAAAATTAATCACCGGAGTTTAAAAAGAAAACATGTAATATATAAACCGATTCAAGCTTTTGGGGTGACTAGTTTCCGAAATTAGAATCGTAGAAAACGTCCAAGTTAGGATACCATGTCATCTCAATTCCGAGTCTTATGCAGGGAAGACATAGGGCAATGAATATTCGTATGGTAATACTTTTTCCCGCAATGTTTTCTCTCACAAACATTTATATTTTCTGTCGAATCTACGATAATCCAAACGTAATTTAGATCAAAAATACGATATTCAAATAGAGTAAAACCAGATACACATGATGGAATGATGGTTCTAAAACCAAATGATAATTTACTTTACCCTAACCAGAAATCTATAAGATTTCCAGCATCAAAAGACTGATATCTTTATATATATATTTTTTATTAAATTGAAGAGAAGCCACAAGAAAGTGATACCAAAGTATCATAGAACAATCTAATTAAATTTGCCCTTCGAAAGAAAGTGATACTTTCACAGTATTTTCTAATGTTTTTCAAAATTTATTATCAGTTTGGATAATAGATTTAAGTACAATAAATTCAAATTCTTATATATAAAAAAAAAATTAAAAATTTGTTTAAAACGTGATGCCAAACTATAAGGAAAAGAGTTTTGGGAAGAGAACGATGAAGAAAGAGAGAAAAGTATATCTGAGGAAGAAAAGTCAAAATTCTCATTCCTTGAGATAGTTGGTTACAGCTAAGCATAAATAGACTATGCACACTAATTATAGGCTTACACGTGTACAATCTATAACAACCTATAACAAACCTATAACAGAAATAACAAATACAATACAACGAATACAGAGAGACTAACACAGTCTAGGTATTATTCCTAATATCCCCCTAAAACTCAGAGTGGATAACTGTTCAACTCTGAGTTTGATTCTCATGTCCACAAATCGAGAGCTAGAAATAGCCTTAGTAAAAACATCTGCTGTTTGATCTTGGGAGGGAACATGTCTGATTTCCACTTTCTTCTGCAAGACTTTTTCTCTGACAAAGTAAAGATCCAGTTCAGTATGCTTTGTTCTAGCATGAAGAACTGGATTTCCAGCTAACATCACTGTGCTGACATTGTCACACCAAATAACTGGATTCTTGCCTTGAAGCACTTGAAGTTCACCTAGCAAGGACTGCAACCACGTAATTTCTGCTACTAGACTGGCTAAGGCTCGAAACTCAGCCTCTGTTGAGGACCTTGAGACTGTGTGCTGCTTTTTCGAAGACCAGGAGACAAGGTTAGAGCCCAAGTAAACACAATAGCCTGAAGTGGATCTTCTGTCATCCAAATCTGAGGCCCAGTCAGCATCACAGAATCCAACAATGTTGAGGTCTTGGTTGAAGCCTTGGAGATCAGATTTTCTTAGATGAAGGCCATAATCCAAAGTTCCCGCTAGATACCTCATAATCCGTTTTACAGTTTTCCAGTGAGCTTCCAAGGGATTATGCATAAATTGGCATACCCTATTCACACTATAAGCTATCTCTGGCCGTGTGATGGTGACATACTGAAGAGCACCAACAATACTTCTGTAGAGTTGAGGGCTTTGCACTGGATCACTGCCATAAGCTGTCAATCTCAACCCGTGTGTCATAGGTGCAGAGACTGGTTTGACAAACTGCATCTTGGCTCTTGCTAGGAGGTCTGTAATATACTTTGTCTGAGATAAGTGTAAACCAGACTCAGTGTGTTTAACCTGAATCCCAAGAAAATAGTCTATCTCTCCAAGGTCCTTGAGTGAGAACATCCCATTCAACTGAGTGATCAGTCCCTGTATTGCATGAACATCATTCCCAGTCAACAGAATATCATCCACATAGACCAACACAAACAAAGTTGACTGAGGAGTGATCCTAACAAACAACGATTGATCCGATTTGGCTGAGACAAAGCCAAAAGAAATCAGTGCATCGTAGAGTTTTTCAAACCATGCACGAGGTGCTTGTTTGAGGCCATAGAGGGATTTATGGAGTCGACACACCTTTTGAGGGTTGCTAGGATCCTGAAAACCAGAGGGTTGCTCCATATATACTTCTTCCACTAGATTCCCATTAAGAAACGCATTATTAACATCAAGTTGCCTGATTGTCCAACTTCTTGAGAGAGCAATAGTGAGCACAACTCTGATTGTTGTTGGCTTGATAACTGGGCTAAAGGTTTCATTGAAATCAAAACTAGCCACCTGATGAAAGCCCTTTGCTACCAACCGAGCCTTATACTTATTCACTGTACCATCAGGATTTTCTTTTACTTTGTAGACCCACTTGCAGCCAATAGCCTTCCTGCCTAATGGAAGATCAACTAATGACCATGTGCCATTTCTCATCAAAGCCAAATACTCATCTTCCATTGCTTGTTTCCAATTCAGATCTTGCAAGGCAGCTGCAACAGAAGTAGGTTCTTTGCTAGCTATGAAAACTTTAGGCCTCCGAGTACCATCCTTATTTCTAGTCACCATAAGATGAGTATTTTTAGCATCTCCATCACCGGTACCTGTTCTTCTTGTTTGGGCTGCAACCTGTGATACATCAGAGATAGTGGAAATAGGGGCAGATCTAACAATAGTTGTGTCATCCATGATTTCACGATTAGGACTTGACGCAGGTGCAGGAGGCAAAATGGAAGAATTGGGAGACGGAAGTGGACAAGGTTTAGACTACATATGTATTCTGTACTAAAAAAGTGATTTTGTATGATCTCAGGTTCCTTTCTTTGCACAAATGGACGATCAACTCCTAGACGCCATATGCGAGCGCCTAGTCTCCTCCCTAAACACAAAGGACACATACATCATCCGCGAAGGCGACCCCGTAAATGAGATGCTCTTCATAATTCGAGGCCAACTAGAGAGCTCGACGACCGACGGCGGGAGGTCAGGCTTCTTCAACTGCATCTCCCTCCGCCCGGGCGACTTCTGCGGCGAGGAGCTCTTGACATGGGCTCTAATGCCAACCTCCAGCCTCAACTTACCTTGCTCGACCCGAACCGTGCGGTCCCTGACCGAGGTCGAGGCCTTTGCCCTCCGCGCCGAGGACCTAAAGTTCGTGGCCAGCCAGTTCAAGCGCCTGCACAGCAAGAGGCTGCAGCAGGCTTTCAGGTACTACTCCCACCAGTGGAGGACTTGGGGGTCTTGTTACATACAAGTGGCGTGGAGACGGTATTGGAAGCGGAAGCTGGCCGTCGAATTGGCGAGACATGAGGAGGAGTTCTTCTACAACAATGTTGCCGAACAAGAGTTTGATGATTTCGACATCTGCGGATTGTCGGCCGAAGATGTCGGAGAGGCAAATGTTGGTGCAGAGGGCTCTTCATCGGGAGGATATGGGCAACTTGGGCCTACGGTTTTGGCTTCGAAGTTTGCGGCGAATACGAGAAGAGGGGCTAACCAGAAAGTGCCTGCGATTGACATGCCCAAGAAGTTGTTCAAGCCTGAGGACCCTGATTTTTCAGCGGATTTGTGAAGGCTATAAGGTTGTTTTGTTTTGTTGTGTGTAGTTGAGGACTATTTTTATACGATTATAAGTACTTAAATAGGTAATTATATATGGCCAAAGTGATTTTAACTTTGATTGTAGTCATTTCATCTTCTATATATTCTTCGTCTTTCTGAATTGAAATCTTGAGGCCAATCAACAAATTAATAAAAAATATCTAACTCAATTTCAAGTCGTGTCAAGTAAAAAAAACAAAATCTAACCTACTCTTTAAAAGAAGTGGCTCTTTTGATCTCGCATTCTCTACTTATCACGTCACTTTACTTGATTGTTACATTATCGTCATGTGATTTTTTTTTTGGTTTACTTTTACTTTGTTTGTTTATTGCTCATGTGCATACAACTAATTAAAAGAAAAGAGATAAGGTGTGTGTTATAACCTTTCAGCTAGGGAAAAAAATAAAAATAAAAAGAATAGAGTGACTTTTTATTATGTTTGTTATTCCCTACTTATGGGTTCTGAACTCATATAATCCAATTAATTAATTAATATTGGATTTACTTTCTTAAAATTCCATATATATATATACACATAAATATTTCCACTCACTAAATTAATTAATATACCTATCTAACTAATGCTTTATTACCAAACATTCATAACATTTATCTTTTTTATAAATTCTATTCTCGAAATACTTAATTAAATATTCTCATGCACTCATTTTAATTTTAGTGTTTTTTTAGGGAATTTCAATTTTAGTTTTGATTTAATTAACCAATCTAAAACAGAATAAATTGTCTATTGATCCCTAATCTTTTTACAAAGTTACAATTGGGTCCCCGATCTTCTTTTTTTTTTTAAAGATTCCTGAACTCTTTTTAAAAAAAAATTAAAAATATTCTTTTTAACTAACAAAGGTTAAAACTAAACATTAAATTTTTATTGAGTCTTCTAAATATTGGATCTTGCTTGATGCTCAATTTTGTTTTATGGTCTTCAAGTCAAGAATTATGACTTTGTTGTTCAGCGTTTCTGTTAGGCAAGAGTAATTTCTTCAAAAGAAAGCAATTAATATGTCCGGCCAAAAAAAGAAAAAATTTTTGTGCTTCAGAATAGTTGTTCCAATTTTAATCTCGTGTGGTCTTAATAATTGCGCAAAAATCACGTTTAGTAGTGTCCTTATAATCCACTTGTTTTATGGCCCATTCAGGGACAAGCCGGTCCAGAGACAGTAATAACTCTTACTTTTTATTTATTTATTTATATATATATATATATATATTTATAATCAGAAAAGTGCTGGAACCCCTACATGTTTTATTTTTTTGAAAATGCAAGTGTTTGCGTCTACCAATTTACTTTTTTATTTTATTTCTAAAAAGGTGAAGACAATGTATGTCTCGTGGCCATCCTAACATTAACAAAAGCTGAATCTAATCTTTAATTAAAAATATATATAAAATACACACAAATATTAGCTGAATCCAATCACGTGAATAGACATAGAGTAGGAAAAAAAAAAAAAAAAGCCAGAAAATTTTCAAATTAAACAAACCCAACTCCCATTGAGACTTATAAAATCTTCATAAATAATGATAGTGGCAAGTTGTTATGCTAGGCCCATCTATTGGAATTATATATGTATGTCATCGAGACAAAGAAATGAATATATATATATATATATATATATGTATGTATGTGTGTGTGTGTATTTATGAATGCAACTATTATTGCCCTACAAAGAGAGATCTAGTGAGTGAGAAACATTCATTAATGTATGTGACTAAATTAGAAATGTCACAAATAATATGATTTTGAGAAGATGAATCACCATTAATTAAAGAATAACTTTAACTTTCAAGCCAAAGCTTTTGCCACACAAAAGCATTAGGGTGATTCGTAGGATTGTATCTCCTAATGTATATTTGTAAATCATTTCGCCGGTTATAATAGTTTTAATTTTATTTTTTATTTTTTACTTTTAATTATATAAATATGAAGGGTCACAAATCAAGCTAGTATTAAGGGATAACAAAAAAATATAAACATATATATTTGAGAAGCCGTTTCCATAATTTTCTCCTAAAATATATACATAGGAATGGTCTTAAATCCAGTATTTGATGGTATCCGGCAATATATATAATATAAAACTTGCACAACAGCTGAAAAAGTCTCATCTCCTTGGGAGCATGAACTGAAGCTTTTAATTTTTGACGTGTGTCTAATTAGTTAGGCTTTTATATATATATATATATATATTTATTCTTTAAAAATATAACAATACATAAAAAAAATAAATAAATAACAATAGAGAGTAACGTAAACCTGGATACTTATAAAAGAATGGTAAGGAAAACGATGTTCAAATCTAAAAAGGGGGCAGAATGCAAGAGCCCCTAGGGCAGAACGCAAGAATTTAAAAAAAAAAAAAAAAAAAAAAAAAAAAACTACACACACACACAATAAGGGCAAGCCTTAATTAGCGAATAATGAATAATCAGAACACATACCTTTTGGAATGACAAAATGCATATAAAATATAAGGAAGATTGGTTTTAATGAAAAAATATGAAAACACTTAACAGTTGAGATTACGGCATCGTGAATTAACGTTCAAAGTTAGAATTGATCCCAACACCCAGCAAATTCACAAACTTATAAATATATAGTGAATGTGAGGGAAAAATGTATATTTTTCATAATCTTCGGATTTAAGAGTTTTTCCGGTTTTGATCTCTTTCTGAATTGAGCGTCGAAGTGTTCTCTTTGCAGAAACCGTCCCCTAGACCAAGAGCAAGCTAGAAGTTCTAGAATCAAGCTAGTAGCATTAGTAGTTGAAGAGCAATTTTCTACCCCCCAACTCTAATTATCATCAAAACATTAAATCTTTGCTATTTGACTTAATTAAATAAACAAATTAATAATCCTTTTTCTTTTTCACTTAATTGGTTTTTTTGGCTCTCATCAAGTGGGGTCATCACTTCCACTTGATGGGATGAAAGAAGGGAAAGCTTACCTATTATAAAACTGAGAGAAATATAGAGTGTGCAAGAGGGAGTGATTTTATGTGCTGAAAATTAAATTAAAAAAAAAAAAAAGAGAATAAAATTCTAGCAATCTTTTTTGAGATTTCTCTGTGAGGCCATGGCCGCTCGGAGAATTTATTCGCTGCTGTCTCGCGTTCTCTCTTCTCCTCCAGCGTCCCTGTCTCCACTTCCTACTCCTGGTAACCACTTTACACTATTTCGAATTTTGTAACTTCTCACCTTTCGGGTGGTTTTCTTTCTTTTTTTTTTATTTTTTTATTTTTTTTCTGGTCCACTTCTCAAATTATTTGATGATGATGACAATGATTTGTTTGATCCTATAGTCCGGTATAATCGTTATATTTATATGTAGCGTCTGTACGAATATGATCAGTGTTTTCGCTTAATGCTAAATTTTTAGTACTAAAATTTTAGAGTCTAATATGCTTAAAAGGAAGAAGTAATTATATGTAGGAGAATTTATTGGTAGAGTACAAAATATACCTTATTGAAATTGTATAATTTTACACTTTCAAATTCACTTATTGTTTCACTTTTAAAATAATTGGGATATGATTTAACAGCCAGAAATGAGACAGTAGGATAACGGATCTCGCCATAGAAATCCCTTAAATATAAAGATCTGCTTTTTTTACGTTGTAAGATAATTCTGTAAGTTAGTTATCTTGATCTTCGAAAGTTTTTTTTTTTTTTTTTTTTCTGACCATAATTTTCTCAACAGCCAAACACAGACTCTAAATTGATATCTGAATTTGATCAGTATTAAACATACCGAGCACAAAATTTTGTTTCTAAGACAGTTCCCAATTTGACCAGAAAAAGACCAATTTTCCCAATTTGATAATTGTATTGAGAAATATATATATATATATATATATATTATTTTTGTGAAAAAACCATATTTATTTTAATGACTAATCTGTTTTTTTCCCTATTAAAAAATGTCACTACTATTTCCAGGAAGTTGTATTTATGGAAAAAGGATAAGTACAAGGTTTAGCACTTCCACAACAGTTGAAGAACTAATCGCACCACCTGTTGAAATTACTTATACCAAGAACTTGATTAATGGCCATTTTGTTGATGCTGCATCAGGTAATTCTTTCTTTTTCGCCATTGTTGTGCTTCAAAGAAATTAAAGAAACCAAAAAAAAAAAAAAAAAAAAAAAAATTGTATTTTGGCCTCAGGAAAAACATTTCCGACGTACGATCCTCGTAGCGGAGAAGTGATTGCTCATGTTGCGGAAGGCAATGCAGAAGACATAGACCGTGCAGTATCCGCCGCGCGCAAGGCATTTGACGAGGGACCGTGGCCAAAGATGACAGCCTATGTGAGAACTTTCTTACAGGCAAATTTTGAATAAATGTTGAAAATTGTGCATTTTCCGATCCGATGCTCAAATTTCAGGAGAGATCGCGGATAATGCTGCGCTTTGCCGATTTGATTGAGAAACACAACGATGAGATTGCAGCTCTAGAGGCATGGGATAACGGGAAAACTTATGAACAAGCTGCAATGCTCGAGATACCGATGCTGGCACGCCTGTTTCGCTACTATGCTGGTGAGATCTCAATTGTTTGAGTTTATGAATTTAACAACACGTACTAATAAAAGAATGACAATTCACTTGTGACATCAGTTGTTATAAAACGCTAGTAAACACGACTCTTGTGTTTATTGCCAATGATTTTCCTCCTTGTAATGCGCAGGTTGGGCGGACAAAATCCACGGACTGACTGTTCCGGCGGATGGAAATTACCATGTGCAGACACTGCACGAACCAATCGGAGTTGCGGGACAGATAATTCCATGGAACTTTCCCCTGCTCATGTTTGCTTGGAAGGTTGGGCCAGCTCTAGCTTGTGGTAATACCACTGTCCTAAAAACCGCCGAGCAGACCCCCTTGAGTGCTCTCTACGTAGGAAAGCTCTTCCATGAGGTAAGCTTAAGTTTGATCTCTGTTTCTGTTGAAACTTTTTTTTTTTTAAACGGTGTAGGACCTATGGCTCTCGCTTATTAGAAGCAATGAAGGTCGATTCGACGATTGTATTGAATGTTCTTACTGTCTTTTTTCTTCGATAATTATTTTAGACAAGGATTCTCTTTTGACAGGCTGGTCTTCCTCCTGGTGTTTTAAACATAGTTTCTGGCTATGGACCAACTGCTGGTGCAGCTCTTGCAAGTCATATGGATGTGGACAAGGTATCTTAAAATTAAGAAGAGTATATATATATATATGTATATATTTAAAGACATGTACATATATACGCAATGCTGTATCAGCACTAAAGCAGAATTGATATAGTAGCAGGAAAACGTTTATTACTATTCTTAATTAGGATTAGTGCACCTCTTAAAATCTTATAATTAACATCATTTGCAGGTAGCTTTCACCGGATCAACGGGTACCGGTAAGATTGTTCTTGAACTGGCTGCGAGAAGCAATCTAAAGCCGGTGACACTAGAGCTGGGAGGGAAATCGCCTTTCATCGTGTGTGATGATGCTGACATTGACAAGGCTGTGGAATTCGCCCATTTTGCTCTGTTCTTTAACCAGGTTTGTTCAATCAATTCATGGATAGAACAGTAATTAATGTTTGTACCGAGATGATTGACATGCGTTGGCTTCATCCCTTTCAGGGGCAATGTTGTGCAGCTGGATCGCGAACTTATGTGCACGAAAGCGTGTACGAAGAATTTGTAGCGAAAGCCAAGGAACTTGCGATGAGACGTGTTGTTGGTGACCCTTTCAAGACGGGTGTTGAACAAGGGCCTCAGGTACTCTCAAATCTTTCTATGATAAATTTTTTTTCTCTGACAGATGATCAGAACTTCATCTGGGTTCGATTCCTACCAAGAGGTCCAAAATTTGTTAGTTTTTTTTTTTTTTTTTTTTTTAGTTTATCTTAATTTTGTGAAAATCCTAGATTGATTCGGAGCAGTTCAAGAGGATCCTGAAGTACATAAGATCCGGCATCGAAAGCAATGCCACCCTTGAGTGTGGAGGGGAAAGATTTGGTTCCAAAGGGTACTTCATTCAGCCAACTGTTTTCTCAAATGTTAAGGTATATATGTTTTTCCAACTCAAATCACAACTTCTTACGACACGACGAAAAGCATTCAATCTTATCATGATTCTTCCTTTTCGAATGATCAGGATGATATGTTGATAGCACAAGATGAGATCTTTGGACCAGTGCAATCAATTTTGAAATTCAAGTAAGTTTTTGTGAAACACAATGAGAAGCATTAGGATAACGGATTTGGCTCACATGTCCGATTATTTATGTATCCTTTTATGTCACTCGAATAGTATTATGACATGTATTTAATTAACATGACTTTTTATTTGATATGATATGATTATTATAATATTATTGGAAAAACTCGTTGGAACAGGAAAAAGGGGCACAGGAGTTGAGAACTATATAATCGTCTTTTGAGCTAGTATGTTCTAACAAGGTTGCTTTGTCTCAGGGACATTGATGAAGTGATAAGAAGGGCTAATGCGACCCGATACGGATTAACTGCCGGGGTTTTCACCAAGAACATCGACACTGCCAACACCCTGACAAGGGCATTGAGGGCCGGGACTGTTTGGGTGAATTGCTTCAATGTTTTCGATGCCGCGGTTCCTTATGGAGGGTACAAGATGAGTGGAATAGGGAGGGAAAAGGGAATTTACAGCCTTACAAACTACTTGGAAGTGAAGGCTGTTGTTACTCCTTTGGAGAATCCAGCATGGTTGTAATTGAGGCCATGTCTTGCTATATCAGATTTTAAACCCAATTGGTTTTCCTTATTACCAAACAGATTTATAAACTCCATTTTAACATGAGAAAGAAACGTAAAATGCAACCTGAAAACTAGAAATGCCATTCCAAACTTGATATTGGAATTTTGACACAAACCTGCCATTCATCATCTACAGAAAGGATTAATTATAGATCGGTATTGTCTACGTTGACGCCTTGAACTTTTTACTATTTGGTAACTAACCCTTTAAACTTTTAATTTTAATTAAAATTCCTACCAAACTTGCCAAACTGTTGCAATAGGGTACATTTTGTTGATAATTGTGTTAAGATGGTGCACAGAAAAGCATGTCCGACCAAAAAATTCCGAAATTTTAATTCAAACTCTAAAACAAATCTCTCAGTTCCTAAGCTCGATCAAAATTCAGAATAAAATTGATGAATAAGCTACATTTCAACAGTTTAACAAATTTGAATAGTGTAAATTGTCAAAATTAAAAATTCAAGAAAAAGTTGTCAAAATCCAAAAAGATTATAGGGCAAAAGTGCGAAAATCCGAGCAAATTCTTAGGTAGCGTTTGGTGTCAGGGTTCAAACCCTACACTTACAATCCTTTTTTTTCCCCCTCAGTTTTACTATTCACACAGTTTTGTAACTCAAACTTTGAAAAACTATAACTATGCATAGACACTAATGAGATGGTTTTTTCTTTTAAATTACATAAAATTTCGAGACGAATGAAATAAGCTCTATATTGATTTTTTTTTTTTCCAAACACATTTCAAGTTTTTACACTTTTTAACTTCAGTAATTTAAATATCTCGACAAACGTACAATTTAATTCAAATTAAAATTCTACGATCCAAACCTTAACTCCAAAGGAATAATTTTATAAATAACACATGTGAGAAAAATATTTTTAAAAATAGCATCACTTTTGTTTTCTTTCAATACTAGCGCTGTCACGTCATTTTTTTAATTTGATTTATGGGACCAAGAAGCTTGTAAGGGAGGCAAAATTTCAAAAGTACCCCTGTCTTCCCACCTACCCAATTTGTGCCTAAGATGACCTAAGTCCAATTTCAAGTTTAAGAGATAGAGAGATAGAGAGAGAGAGAGAAAGAGAGAAAAGAACAATGGTTATGTCAATAAGACCAACATAAGTTGGGGGTAAGGGACACCGTTATTCCCTTTATTTCACCACCAACATATCTCAATGCACCATCTCACTGATTATTATACTTAATGAAAATACAAATCGCAGTCATTCCTAAACAAAACAACAAGATGCTAGTCAATATATTAATTACCGTTTGGTCAAAAAATTATTGACTATTTAGGTCATCATAATAATGACCAAAAGGTCATTATATTGTTTACTATTACTATTGTCGAAAACTTTCTAGAATAGGAAATCTTACAGTATGGTACCAAAAAACATAAAAAATCTATTTTAATACCACAAAAGCTACAAGTGACAACAGTAGTTGCAAGAACTTACCCTCACAAGTTTAACATAGTAATTTTTTGGATTATAATCCAAAATACAAACCCATTTGAAGCATATAAAAATAAATAAAACAAAAAAACAAGCAATATTACTTCAGATCTGGACTTGAACTAAGTTAGAATGAGGCTGATGCAGGTGAGAAAAGCTGCTAGTGAATCTGGAGATGGGCTGCAACCTTCTTCAAATATGGTGAAGAGAGAAAGCATGAAGTGAATAGAGAGAACAAGGATGGGGAGAGAAAGTGAGCGTGAGAGAGCTGAGCTGCAGATCTTCGACACCCTAATGTTGCAGAAAAAGAACGTGAGGTGAGGGTGAGAGATAACGAGGAAAACAAAATGAGAGAGAGAGAGAGAGAGTTACATATGGTGGGAGTTTGGGGGGGGGGGGGGGGAATGGACGTGCTTCCTAGGTGTGGGTGAGAAAGTGGAGAAATTTTAGGGTTCAAACTTGGTTGAATAGGTGAAGGCATTTCGACATTTAAAAACCACCTCAATTAGTGAAGATGATGTGATAGTCCTAATATTGAAAGGAAATAAAAATGATATTAATTTTAATAATATTTTTCTTACTGATGCTATTCATTAAATTAACCCTAACTCCAAATGCATACTATTAAGAAGTGGTTTTTCTTACCCCTATTTTAAGTGATAAAAAGTTTAAAAGCAGGAGCTGCACACGTGATAAAACAGACAAAACAAGGACAGGTTACATTATGGGCGCACCCAAAAGCAAAGTACCTATTTTATGTTTCAAATTTTGTTTTCCAAATAGATAGTGTCCCTTCAGCGCAAAAAAAAAAAAAATATACACACACACACACACACACACACACACACACACACATATTGTCCTTTCAGGGCTAAAACACTATAGTAACTATCCATTAATTGACTCCATATATACATGGTCATTTGGACACTCATTCTTTTAGTCCTTTTATGGTGCAATCACGACAAGAACGACGTTGTATAAGTTCAATTTAACTTTTAAATTTCATTGTTTTATCGTTCAAATTTATAAAGTATAACAACAACAATAATAATAAAATGAGAGTATTATCATTAATCAAAAAAAGTATGTAGTTCATAAAATGAGAGTTAGTCCTTGACTTCTTGTCTCTGGTACCAAAATATTATTCTCAATAAATAGATGCTTGTCTTCTTCTTAGAAGAATATTGGGGTAGTTACGTTTTGTATGTGCGTGTATGTCTGTGCGTTTTTTTTTTTCTTGTGTAGTTGCGTAAATATATATATACCTCCTTTGAATAGATTTTCTTTAGTTTTATTACGTTGCCACATATATTTTTATAGACAAACACTTGGTTGAACCAAAAATAGCAACCTAAATACCTATTTACAAGTTGCTTGACTTTTATTCATCCCTAGTTCCCTATACCTTTTCTAATCGTTTTGGTAACAATAAAGGACCATATTTAACAAATGACGTGCCTAAGGAAAAAGAAAAAAAAAAAAAAAGAAAAAAGAAAAGAAGAAAAGAAGAAATTCAAAGCTATTAAAACTAGTTCTTTTAAAGAAATTCTAAAATGGCAGCTATTATAGCTATATATATATATATATATTTGTGTGTGTGTGTATGGATATACATTCACTTCTTCCTATAATGCGATTCAGTTTAGAGAATTTTCAAACCATTGAAAATTATGACAAGATGTTGCAAGTAGTTTGATATGATCATGAATTCTTCAAAAGAAAAAAATTCCAAATATTGGTTGTTTGAAAATTGAAATCAATTTTCTAAAATGGGTATGAATTGTGAAACCAAAAAATAAGATGGGGCCGAAATGGTTGAGCACGAGTTGCTGACTTCTTTCACTAGAATTGCTATGGAATATGAAATAGTCAATGGAAATATTTTGAGTGTTACCCAAAAAAATAAAATAAAATAAAATAAAATAAAAAGGGAAGAGAACTTTATTAACCTTGAAATAATTTAAAATTCTTTTTCTTGTTTTGTTCCAAGTATTTTTTGCTAACATCCATGAACTGTGACAGAAATTGAGGGCTTCCAAGTATTTTTTTTGTCAACCAATTTGGCAAAGGAAAAACATATAGAAAAGTAATTCTCAAATCCGATCAATATATTGCGTTTTAAATTGGTTTGTGAATGAGTATTTTTCAATTCATGAAATACGAACTATATCTATATGTATATTTTTCTTGAAAATTACATAAATACTGCCATGCTATTTAATATATAATTTTAATCTGTAGAAATCCATTATTTCAAGATTTAATTAGAAATATTTTGGTCTGATTTAAAGTTGAGAAAATTCCCATAAAAAGGTTAGAAAAAATTTTCTTTCTTTTTTGTTTTTTTGTTTTTTTGTTTTTTTTGTTTTGTTTTGTTTTTTTAGGAAGGAGAGAACAATTTTTATTTTCTCAACTCATGCAAAAAATATCCAAAATTTGAGGGACATGAGAAAAGGATCAATGGGGTCAAGAATTTTAAGTGTGTGTTCGGTTCATTAGTTTGAACTCAAATATTTGAGTTCAAACTGAACTAACATGATTTGGTGTTTCATCCAAGCTCAGCTCCTCTTCGACCCGTTACACAGTAAACCAAACTTGGTTTACTGTGCAAGAAGTCGATGGCAAGCTGTCCTCGCCCATCTGCTCCCCAACGTCCCCTGTCTCCCTCCTTCGGAGCCCATCAGCAGCTTTCCAGTTGCTCCTTCATCTGGCCCTCCTATTTCCCTAGTCACCATCGGTCTTTCATCTCTGTGGAACTGTGGCCTCTGTTTTCTGCCACTTCGAAGGGAAAATATTCGATTCCCTCTGACAGTAGGTGGTGCGAATCATGTATGCTTTCTTCTTCAACCCTCACAACGTCTCCATCTCTTTCCCTGGGTTGATTCCGGAGTCTTGGACGTTGGAGACGCCGGTTTTCTGTCCAATTTTCTAATTGCCCGACTAATTTGGGTTTCTAGGGTTTCTTCCCCTTGGGCTTATACTCGAATCCCGTCGGGGAGGTTGGTGCCCAGCCGCATCTGTTCATCGGACTTCTAGCATAGGTACCACCGGTGGCCAATGCGGCGCCGACTGGGATCTGCGAAGCAAGCTCAATCAAAAGGTCTCGTTACCCACTATTTTCGGGTTCGGAAACCATCGTGCCGAGTCATTTCTTCCTACCCTGATCCGCCTTCATCGGTCGTGTACTCCTCCTCCGGCTCGAACTCGGTAACTAAAGTATAATATCTTAACCTTTTACATATTTTCTTCATTGTCAACTGAATTTGGATGCTAGATGATTCCCCATTTGAGTTGAACTCTTTATTTTTTCATTTCGGTAACTTTATGCTTGATTTTGGCTTGATTTTGGATCTTTTTTCAGCAAGCATTCGGGTCTGGTTTTTGGGTGTTTTGATCATTCTCTGACCTTCTTTAAGTCAATTTTAATTGCTGCCTAGATGATCCCCTATGCCTTGAACTATGATTTGTTAATTTTGGTAACTTTATGCATAGTTTTGGCTTGATTTTGCAACTATTTGGACCCAAACCAGGTCGGGTCTGGTTTTTTGAAATTTTAATCATTGACGTAAGTTGTTTTGGTCATTTAGGACCTGCCTAGATGATCCCCCATGCCTTGAACTCGGATTTGTTAATTTTGGTCACTTTATGCATGGTTTTGCCTTGATTTTGCCACTTTTTGGACCCAAACCAGATCGGGTCTGGTTTTTTGGCTTTTTGATCATTGACGTAAGTTGTTTTGGTCATTTAGGACCTTCCTAGATGATCCCCCATGCCTTGAACTTGGATTTGTTAATTTTGGTCACTTTATGCATGGTTTTGCCTTGATTTTGCCACTTTATGGACCCAAACCAGGTCGGGTCTGGTTTTTTGGCTTTTGATCATTAACGTAAGTTGTTTTGGTCATTTAGGACCTACCTAGATGATCCCCCATGCCTTGAACTCGGATTTGTTAATTTTGGTCACTTTATGCATGGTTTTGCCTTGATTTTGCCACTTTATGGACCCAAACTAGGTCGGGCCTGGTTTTTTGGCTTTTTGATCATTGGCGTAAGTTGTTTTGGTCATTTAGGACATGCCTAGATGATCCCCCATGCCTTGAACTCTGATTTGTGAATTTTGGTCACTTTATGCATGGTTTCGCCTTGATTTTGCCACTTTATGGACCCAAACCAGGTCGGGCCTGGTTTTTTGGCGTTTTGATCATTGACGTAAGTTGTTTTGGTCTTTTAGGACCTGCCTAGATGATCCCCCGTGCCTTGAACTCGGATTTGTTAATTTTGGTCACTTTATGCATGGTTTTGGCTTCATTTTGTAACTTTTTTGACCCAGGTCGGCTCCGGTTTTTTGGCGTTTTGCTCATTCTCGTACCGTGTTCAGGTCATTTAGCATCTGCCTAGATGATCCACCATGCCTTGAACTGAGATTTGTTAATTTTGGTCACTTTATGTCTTGATTTTGGCTTAAGTTAAAGTTTATTTCCTTGATTTTGGCGATGATGTATACAACATATCATTAATTCGGTATTATAATCTGATTGGTGAGTTAATGATCGAAAGACATCGTTTGATACCGGTATCTAATCACATGGTGGCCGGGTACGTGCTTTAATCATATGGTCTGCTCCGCCTGTACGTGGTTAACCCCGGACCCAGTGCTTATATGCCATGGTATCTACATGTGTCTTCGTTCATTGACATGCCTCAAATGAATTTTGTCGAACAATTTATACTGAGCCAATCCCTCCTCGTGCTCTCTTGTATTTAGTTATATTTTTTGTTTTTTGTTGACCACTTTCTTAAGGAAATGCCTCGAAGAGCCACGGATGAGTCGTACTCCTGGGATCAAGCAAAGGAAACAGTTTTCCTTGAAAAGCTTGATTACTACGTGGCCTGCCATTCCGGTAGACATCCTCCAATTTCAGTCCTCGACGGCTGGGCTAGGGAGTTTAATGCTGCGTTTGGAGGGGTTCATGCATACGGCTTAACATTATCTCAAAAGAAGGATAGGATGAAAAAAATATATAGGAGTTGGAAGGCTTTGCAATGTCAGATCGGCCTAGGATACGATCCGGTCACAGATCGAGTCATCTGCTCGGACAATCAGTGGCAGAGTTTTATTCAAGTAATCTAAAATCGCACTACTAATTGGCATGTCTTATATTTTTTCCCCCCGGTCATTATTGGACATTTAAGTCGACAAACCTGGGTTGGTTGCAGTTCCATAAAAGAGTGCAACCATCTCCGTTATAAGGGGCAGCAGAACAAGGAGCTCTATTATAACATATTCGAGAAAAATCACGCAGCTGGTACCTCGGGATACGGGTCAGTTTCGATGCCAGATGATTGTCCTGCGACCGTCGACCTTGACGCCTCACTAGATAACTCCGGCATCGGACCCGTGCCTGGAGATGACCTGACAGCACCGTCTGGGACCCGAAGATGCACCAACAGAAGGCGCAGCGCCGGTGCAGGGCCGTCGCGATCGAGGGGCAGCTCTGGCAAGAGGAAGCAGCAGGACGAGATGGATGAGATGACATTCATGGCTATGCAGGAGATAGTTAGTCACTACCGTGGCCGATCAGATTCAGGCACAAGTAATTCCCAATCAAGCCGAACGGATCACATGCTGATGTGTATGACCACAATGACAGATATGGGTATTCCACCCAATCAGTGGGCGATGATGTGGCATTACTTATCATCTCATCCAACACTCCAGCGTACCTTCCACCAGCTGCCTGAGATCGATAGGCGAGAGATTATTGCGACAGTTGTTCAGTCGCAGCCGCCCCCGACCTCCTGAGTTTTTTTTTTTCGACGTTTTTTTTTCCTTAATTTATTTGACATTATTCTTGTGATTGGATTGTGTTTCTTTATTTATTTCACAAAATGTTGTAACAAACCTTTGGCATGTTGATGTTTTTTTAAGTATTGAATACTAAGTAATGTTAACTATGATGGTAAGGGAAATTAATTATTTCTAATTCGACAACCAAAATTTTTTTATAGGCAAAAAACAAAGTTTATAGCATATATCAAGCTGTCCGAAACATGAATGAGCATAGCTCCGCATCCGAGAAGGAAGACGAGGGCGTTCACTCAGAAGACGAGTACATCGAGGACGACAGATATGCGGCGATGGCAGTTGTAGCCGTGACTGCCATTTAGCGTGCTAGGCGTCGGGATCCGCAACCAATGCATAATTCAAGATTGACTGGGAGCATGTGGGTTGAAAAGATTTTAAATAGCCATCACGAAATTTGTCAAGCACTCATAAGTATGAAAGCAGAAACATTCAGATCACTCAGTGATCTATAAGAACGACGGGAGTTATTGAAGCCAACGCGCAACATGGACGTGAACGAGCAGTTGTTCATTTTTTTATCCATTTGCGCACAAGGCGCTACGAACCGATAAATTTCGTACTTGTTCCAGCATTCTAGAAAGACAACCTCCCGTTGGTTCTATACAGTGCTGCAGGTTATCTGTTCGCTGAAGGACGAATTCATCAGACCACCGGACTACACGGCTGTTCAACCTTTGATTGAAAAGCACTCGTACAAATATCGACCATGGTTTGATGTACGTTTTTACTGTTATCACATAATATTATCGACCTTACTGTTGATTGTTACAATAATAGAAATCTAAATGATGGTACTCAGTATTAAAGTTAACTCTTATTGATCCAGGGTTGTATTGGGGCTATAGATGGTACACATGTCCCATGTGTGCCACTGCGGGAAAATGCGGACGCATGGATAAATCGGAAAGGTCATCACTCGCAGAATGTATTAGCGGCATGCTCGTTCGACATGAGATTCACATATATGTTGGCCGGGTACGAGGGATCGTGTCATGATGCCAGAATGTTGGACGAGGCAATAGCATTCTACGATTTCCCAATACCGCCACCAGGTAAGCATAATTAGCTTCTTATAGTAGTATCTAAATATAATAAATTTTTAAATGGAATATTAATTGAGCGTCTCATTCATATTGCGATGTTTATTTTGTAGGAAAATTTTACTTGGCAGATTCGGGCTACGTCAATAAGGATTGTTTCTTGAGCCCATACCGACGAGAAATGTATCATTTACCTGAATACCGAAGACGTCGGGGCGGGCTAGGCAACCGTAGGGAAGTATTTAATTACACACATTCATCTCTGTAGAACCGTATTGAACGAACATTTGGTGTCTGGAAGGCAAGATTTAAAATACTTAAAGGTATCAACAGCTACTCGATGGAAAAACAGAAAATGATCCCTGTGGCGTGTGCGATTTTGCATAATTTTATCAGGATGATGCAGGTTGGGGATCCCTGTCTTGAAGAGTACGAGGCTGATTGTGTACCTGTACGTGGGAACGTCGATGTGAATGCCGATTACGAGCTTGATGACGGGATCGATGAAACTGGCCCCAGTACAGGAACGCAACAAGATGGCTCGAGGAGGGGTTCAATGAATCAGCTGAGAGACATGATGACTGATAATATGTGGGTCAGATATCAATTATCTCCGTGGTATAAAACCACTTGAAATTACCTATTTATCGGACTGTAATTTTGAATGTAAAATTAGGACGCACATAATATGTGGGTCCTAATCTTGGGCAACATTAGGACTGTAATTATGAATTTGTAGTTTTTATGAATGTTTACTGACCAACTATGAACTTTCTTTTGGTGTATTTTATGGCTATGTAAGAAGTTTTACAAAATATCTTGATGAACTGGTGATTGGTGTTATTAATAGAGTTCAGATAATATTTCAAATTTTTTTTTCGCAACAACACACAATAGAATGTTCAATTGAGCTGAAATTTAGCATGTTCGACTAGTTCTAACTTTTGAAAAATAAGTTATAAATTTTGTTGACTTCTCGAAAAAATAACACAAATTGAGGTGAAAAAGTAAAGTTTAGTTGAAGTTCAGATAAGTTACCGAGGATACCAAACAAATATTAATTGTGTTCAACAAATTTGATGTTATTAATTGAGCGTATTTTAATTATTCAATAAGAAGTCGATGGCACATAGAATATAATGTTAAATTGAGTTGAGTTCCATTTGAGTTGAAATTTTTAAGTAAGATTAGTTTTTACTTTTGAAAAAGTATTTATAATGTTGTTGACATTTTAGAGCAAGAAAAAAATTAACGTGAAATAAGTTAGAGTTCAGATAAGTTACCGAGGAAAAAAAAATAAAAATTTTTTTTAAGTCAATTTATTCACATCCAAACAGGGCCATTGTTTTTAACTCAAATTTTCAACTCAAACTTTTTTACCAAACAATCAACTCAAACTAAATTTTTTATTTCAAAATTTTTACCAAACACTTACCTTTTAAACTCAACTTAACTTAATTCAAACTCAACTCAACTTTTTAACTCAAACTAACATACCAAACATGCTCTAAATTTAGGGATTGATTGAGAAAAAGTTCAAATATTAAATTGTTAAATTCAAAAGGATACAAAAGTAAAAGATGATGATTTACCATAGTAAAAAAGGACTGTTTCTATCAACGTAATCTCAATTTAAAAAAAAAAAAAGTTACGGAATCCAAAGTAGAAGATGATGATATTATAAACCTATTGTTGATGGTCAACAAATACTTGCCAAAATTACTGACTACATATCAGTCAGCTATCTTGCTAAGATCAACAACTAAAGCAGTTATTTCGACCCTTTGAAATGTACAAATTGCATTAGAGAAAGAAAATCTCCGTTTAACTAAAGTTTAAAGAAGGATAATTATATTAAAAGGAATAAATTGCTTGTTTTGGTGCGTGTGTGTATTTAAATGATCTCTTAAAAAACGTTAAAAAAGGATTAAAGATGCTAACTTCAGTTAATTTTCTTACGGTTTTTTATCATGTGAGACTCATGTAACTTTAAGGCTCCGTTTGAATTAATTATCTATTTTCAAAAAGGGGAATTTTTTTATTTTAAATGAAAGGTCTTTTCGTTTTGAGAATACGATTCTGTTTGGATGTGTAAAAAATTTTCTTCTTGAAAACAAAAAATCGTTTAGAGTGAGAAAAAATATGGTGTTGGAAATTATGCACTATGAGAAGATTTTTAAAAAATTCAATTTCTTTTTCCAAAAAAGTATTGTATAAAATAAGTTGAAAATAAGATAGTTTTTCTTTTTCAAAATGAGAAAATGATGAAAAAAAATTAAGACAAATACTTTTTTTGTAAAAAATTTTCAATTTTTGAATTTGGATATGTCATCCAAACATAAAGTAATTTATATTAAAAAAAACTAAAATACCCCGATATAAAAACATTAAGATTTAAAAATATTAAAAGAAAAGTACATCATTTTCCTCCTCGTTCGTCCAAAAAAAAAAACTATCATAAAAAAAGAAGTTAGATCTGTCTACCCGAAAAAGCCGCCTTCTTTTTATTTTTTTATTTTTTTATTTTATAATATCTAACTACTTTCTTTACTAGGGGTAACAAAATGGAAGAAACATTATATACGGGGATTTTTTTTTTTTTTTTTTTTCCATATTTGAGCTAATCTAACACTAAACTGGTCCTATTAAGTCAGGTAAGATGTACTAATTAATTAACCCAAAACTTGTTTTGATTTGACATGGAATGGGAGCAATGAATTGACTTGCATTAGGTGCAAATTTATGTTTACAGTGGACCAGAAAAACATTATGATAACGTTCACATGAAAAGAACCATTACCATTTTTGCAAGGGAGGGAAAAAAAATTTGTCATTTAACCTCATAGTTATAAGTATCATTTTAGGCTAAGATCTTATTTCGATAGTCTACATATTTGACAGTTGGATCTATAAAATCATTTTTATATTAAAACTAGTTGAAATTATGTGTTTTGGCATGCGTAAAACGCATATATTCAAAAATTGTTGAATACTTAATTAATATACATAAATATTAAAATTTTTCAATGATAGAATATTTTTTGATACACGTATGTTAGGCTATCACAAAAAAATAAAAAAAGAAAGGAAAAACGTATTTAAAATATATTTTTATAAAGACAAATTTGATTGCCAACGTCCCTTAGGTGGGTTGGTGGGACGCTAGTTATACTCGTTGAATGCTTGGGTTCGAGTCATCACCACCGAGTTGATTAGGGTATATAGGCAATCTACTTTGTGAGGGATCCATATATCACGCGAGGGGGCATCCACCTCCCTGAGATTATCTGGGTATTCTAACCCCTACTCCTATAACCCATTTTTTTCTAACAACAAAAAATTTTTAATTAAGAAAGTAAACCTATTAAAAAAATGATTAAAAAGTTGAAGGAAAAAAGAAAAAGAATAGAAGAAAGTAATAAATCAAGAAAAAATAAAAGTAAAGTAATAAAAAAATTCACAAAAAGACAAAATAACTTAATCAAATTTTTTAATAATATTTTTAGGACACCTCACTTTTTAAATATAATTATAGATGCAAAACATGTAGTTTTTCATACACATTTGACGGTAAAAGAATAGAACCTTACTAATAATGTTTTTATTTTTAGAGTAAATTGTACATTTAGTCCCTAAACTTTAATTTTGTATAATTTTGATCCCTAAACTTTTTTTTCATAACTATAATGTCCCTAAACTTTTAAAATGTAACTACAATAGTTGTTTCTATCAATTTTTATAACATAATTTGTTAGTTATTTAGTCAAAAAGTGGTGCTAACTACGGATTTCGTCCAAAAATTGACTAAAAGAACTATTGTAGAAATGTTTTTAATAGTTTATGATCTTTTTAGTTACAGAAAAAAAAAAAAAAACAGGAAATGCCTTTAAACTATTAAAATATTACTATAATAGTCATTTATGTTAATTTTTAAACAAAATCTGTTTGTAATTTGGTCCAAAAATGATTCTAACTAATAGATTCCGTCTAAAAATTAACGTAAAAGATTATTATAGTAATATTTTAATAGTTTAAGAACATTTCAACTGCAAAAAATGTTCAAACACCAAAATTACACAAAATTAAAATTTCAAGAATCAACCTAATAATTTACTTTTTTTTTTTTTTTTAATAAATCAGGCCGTTCAAATGATGTCCTATAAGTATTACCTATTCTACTATTAAGAACTCAATAAAAAAGAAAAGCAAAGACCACAAGCTTGAGTTATAAAAAGTTCATCATGATATGATTTGAATTCATACTGTTCCTAGAGAGTACAGGTACATAAATTTCAAAATAAGAAAGTATTTGAATTATTTATTCATTTATTTTTGAACTTTGATTTAAGGAATTTGAACTCTATATCTTTTAATAAAATTAAATATAGTAGAATTAACATTAGATTATACCTACAATCATAGTATTTTAGTTTATTATAAATTTGCCTTTAAGGAATAGAACTGCCTCATTTATTTTTTTTAGAACTGAAAATTAAATAAAATT
The DNA here is from genome assembly GCA_009761775.1 of Ficus carica. NCBI lineage: Eukaryota > Viridiplantae > Streptophyta > Magnoliopsida > Rosales > Moraceae > Ficus > Ficus carica. Next base: position 5,383,073 of record CM019744.1, on the reverse strand, counting down.
TTCACTTTAACTTTACTATAAGATACAACTTTAGGGTCCACTTGGTTCGTATATTTACTTTGAAATTTTTATTGCTTTGAAATGTTATTACTTTTATCATTTTAATCACGTGCTGAGTGACTCCGTATAATTAAAACCGTTGCTACATGGTCCAAAAAAATAAGAATAAAAAACATTACAACATTATCACTTACCAATTAGATTTGTGGTTCACATGTAATTAAAAAGGTTTATAAATTGACATTTCAATGAAGAAATTATTACGGATAAGAAAGACAGTCCCAATATTTCTTTAAGAATAAAATTCAAAATTAACTCTCAAGTTTTTCGGTACTTTTTTAAAAGTGTTTTTAGGCTTCTATAACAGGGAAAGCATGCTTTACCCCATCAATAACGTAAAAATTATTGACCACATAATTATTTTTAGCTGATTTAGATTAAAAAGATGTACCAAAAAATTGAACACACAAAAAAATAAAAATAAAAATCTCTCTTTTTTTGCTGAAAAAAAGTCTCTGGCAACTGCATGGATAAAGTACCTGCATGGTCTCTAACAACTCATTCACCGACGTCGGTGAAAATTCCCAACCTGCGGCGAGATGACAGCAAAGCCACGGAGTCGGCGGAGGATCGACGGTGAAGGAGGAACGACGAATCCAACCTAGTAGCACGACCCAAACCATCCACGGGTTGTGATTCAACTCATCAGTGCTATGTTCGGAAGCCATCGCGACCCACTTCAAGTTGCCGGCGAAACACCCCACCTCCGCCTGAGTCGCGACGCTCACAACCCAACGGTGAACCCCCACTGCAAGCATATCAGAGCATATCAGAACTCCATTGGGTGGTCAAAGCAGGTAGCGGTTGGTTCCAACTTGGTTGTTGTTGATGGCCTATCGTCCTCTCACCTAAAAGGGGCTCGCACACCTCGCTCGGGCTTGGCGTTAGGACCACCTCTGCAACCTCTGATGACTCCTTACTTCGCCGGCCGGTGAGATTTTGAAGAAGTCTAATCAGACATTAAGGTTTTTTTTTTTTTTTTTAGCCACAATAATTTCCTTCAAATCTTATGTGGTGGAGTTCACAATGTATTTCGTATACTCATGACATCTAAATCGTTTTTTAATAGGACATAAAAAATTTTCCGAGACAACTTATAGTACAACTGTACTTTGATCCTTTCCAACAGGGATTATTGTTTCATTCCTTGTGCTAACTTTTAAACTATCTATCATGAGTATTCTGTAGACATGTTAAAAATTGACAGTACTATAAGCATAATTATTTTCGATCATAAAAGTAGAAAAGTTGATTTAATTGTTAAAATAAAAACACTAAGGATAAGATAAAAGTAAAATCTCATAGCATATATATATATATATATATATATCTTATCTTACTTTTATATTTAAAAGTGCCAATAACTCTTTTAGTCATGGTTTCCTTGCTTGTCATGTGACATCCACATGGTCAATGGCGGAGGGAGGGGGGGTGAGGGGGGCCATGGCCTTTTTTACTTTTTCTATTTTTTTTAATTTTAATATAGTGGGTTTTTTAATTTTAATATAGTGAGTATATGTATATATTAATCTTGGTACCCTATAAATATTTTAGGGAAATTTAATTTTCACCCAAAATTTTGATAAATATCAGCACAAAGTCAATAAAAATTTTCAATGTATTTTTATCGAACAAGAAAATTACCTTAAAATCATTAAGAATATTCATACCCCCACATACCTATAAATGACAATATTTTTTTTTATAAAATAATTAAAAAAACATATACCACATTAACCATTAATGGAATTATTATTTTAAAAAAAATCCTAAGAAATTATTCTAAATTGTTCTAAGTTCTAAATTCTAAATTGTTCTTCGTCAATTTATTTTCTTAGGAAATTTTTATAACTATATGAAAATTTTCAATGAAAGATTCAACTGAAAAAAAAAATATATATATATATATATGTTTCTTGATTAGCCAACAACTATTAAAATATGTTTTTAAAATTTTTTAATTCTTTAGTATTATGTTTTTTTTTTTCTTTTCTGTTAGCATGTAAAAATGATTTTTTTTGTAGTTTTTTATATGAACATAATTTTTATTTATTTTTTCTTATTATGTTCGTTTCCATGATTGTATATTTATATATATATATTTTAAATGCAGTATGACATTCATTGATCTTTTATTTAGACAAAACTTGAGTTTTTTTCCTTTACTATTTCCTCTCCTTTTTTTTTTTTAGAGATACTTTATGTTTTCTTTTTAGAATGAAAATATATCTTTTTTCTTATTTAGATTTGTTAATTTAGTTTTAACAAAATAAAATAAATTCAAAATAAAAGTGAGTGTATGAGAGGGTTAAATGTGATATTATATAAAAAGTAAATCTAATATAAAGGATTGTATATATACGAGACTAAAGTAACATTAGATGCACCATATATCATAATTGTTCATTTAGTCATACAACCATTTTTAACCGTTAGATGGGTTCCTATCAGTGGTGCTCCTCAATTGAGCTTTATCATAGACTTTCCCATTTTTCAATGAGGAAAACACTCCATTCTTTTTTTTTTGAAACGCCTTTTTTATTTAGGTAAGTTTGTGGTAAAGTCTTATTTATATACCCTATCGGTAGAGCTCATTTTTAAACCATCCTGATGTAATTAAATGGTTGAGAAGTTACTTGTGCATGATAACTATAATGTATCTTAACTAATAATATTATATATATATATATATATATAAATTGTCTTGCGACAGTCCCACCAGCACCTCCCCAACCCCCCCCCCCCCCGACGTTGGTGACGATACTGAGAAGGCCCCCTCTCCCTCGACACCGATGCCCCCCCAAACACTGACTAGATCTAGCTTCGAGGGGGATTAGGCTTGTTGGCGTTGGGAGGGGGGTGGAGGGGGTTGGTCGGCGTCGGTGGGGTGGGAAGGCGGGGGGGGGGGGGAGGCTTTGGGCTCACGGCGAAGGGGAAGGAAGGGCGATGGGGGACTGGGCTCGCAGTGGGGGGGAAGTCATCAGCCAAGGAACGTCGTCGGCAGCTAGGAAGGGAGTGTGTAGTGCTTTTTTATTTTTTTAGTTTATATTAGCATGGGATAAGGTACATTATAAATATCATACACAAGTAATTACATCTCAATGATTTGAAAAGGGGCTCTACCAATAGATATATAAAAGAAGTTCTATCGCAACCTTACCCTTTTTATTTATTTTGTTCGCTAAGAAAATACTTTGAGAAAACTATTTGGCTCAATTTTTTTAAGGATATTTTATAGTTATACTTCTTATTTTACGCTATTAGTAAGACTAGTTATAATAAAAATTGAATTGATAATGGAATGATGATGATTAAAACAATTTTGTATCATCCATTGTACATTTTAAAAGCAAATACTTATAGATCATGCCATTAAAAAAATGGTATAACGGTTAAAAGCAGCTCTTACTAATAAGATGGGACATTCTTTTGTTTTATTTTGTTTTTTTGTTTTTTTTTTTCTTAAATTGAAAATAGAAGACTTGAGTAGTTTTATATCACTAATTGTATATTTTTAACATGAGCACTCATAAATCAAACAGTGAGAAAAGTAACATTTTTTCAATTAAAAACCATTCTTACTCGTAATGCGAGATATTCAACCATAAAAGTTTATTTTTTTGAACTTTTTGAAAATGATATAGATAAGAGAAAATTAGTCAAATGATTAAATATCAATTCTCACTACTAATTTTTATTAGGGTAAATTATTCATATATTCCCTAAATTTTTAATTTTATGTAACTTTGATATCTGATTTTTTTTTTTTTTTGATAGCTAGAATCTCCCTTAACTTTTAAAATGTTGCTACACTAGTCATTTTCATCAATTTTTGGACGAAATTTGTTAGTAATTTAGTAAAAAAGTGGTGTTAATTATAGATTCTATCCAAAAAATTAATTGAAAGAACTATTGTAATAACGTTTTTAATAGTTTATGATCATTCCTGTTAAGAAAAAAAAAAACAGGGAATGCCCCTAAACTATTAAATTATTTCTAGAATATTCATTTCTGTTAACTTTTAAACGGAATCCATTAATAATTTAGTCAAAAAGTGATCGTAATCAATGGATTTCATCCAAAAATTAACGTAAAGGACCATGTAGTAATAATTTAAAAGTTAAGGGGCATTCTAGTTACGAAAAAAAAGTTCATGTATCAAAGTTACACAAAATTACAAGTTTAAGAATCAACCTAATAATTTATCATTTTTATAAATTAATAATATATTTTAGATTTAAATCATATATAGATATATGTTGGGAATAAACACATGCCAAATGAGAAGTGTCATCCTTAAATTAGATTGTTAAAAAATTAATCTAATAATTAAAAAAATAATTCTAATTCTTCTCAGTAGTGCAAGATAACCAACTAAAAAAAAAAAAGCTCATTTTTCTCTAGATATGAATTAATTTTTCAGAGGATTGTCTACCAATTAAAAAAAATGTAATTCTTATCAGAAACATAATATATCCTAACATGAATCCTCTTAAATTTGGTAATTTTTATTTTTACTGCAAGGTATCCTACTAAAAAGCTCATTTCTTTTTACCAAATTGAAAATTTATAATTAAGAATTAAAAAAATGTATTTCTTAACAGAAACTTGATAGATCCTACCATTCTTGGTCAAAAAATAATTTTCCTTATTTTGTCTGTTGGCACTCAAGTGGGGTCCATAAAAGGAGAGGGCAAGCATTGCTTCCACTTGTGGAAAAAAGTGGAGAGAGAGAGAGAGAGACAAACAGATAAAAAACTGTTCTTTTGTGCTGTTCCGAAGCCCTGTTTTCTTCTTCGCCTTCTTCGTCTTCTTTTTCTTTTCTTGTTTTTTGTTTTTTAATCACAGATAAGCCTTTTGAGATTTCTGCTTAGCCATGGCTGCTCGGAGGATTTCCCAGTTGCTCTCTCGCTCTCTTTATCTGTCTCCTTCTCCTTCTTCTTCTTCTTCTTCTTCTTCTCTGCTTCGCTCTCTTGGTAACCACTCCCAGTTTTTACCTTTTTTGTCACCTTTTCCTTTTCTTTTTCTTTTCTTTGTTCTTTTTCGATTAAACTAATGATGTTTGTTTCTTGTTAGAATCTGTTTTGTTCTTTTGGTTTTTCTGATTATGTTGTTTCTGGGGGTTTTTTTTTTTCTTCATCTATGTTTGGGTTGTTCTGTATTCTTTTTGGTAAATAAAATGCGTTTCCGAGGGTTAGTATTCACTGGTTGACTTCTTAGAAAATACAGACATGTGAAAAAAAAGGGAGATTTAAAGAGTTTCAATTCAATTTCTTTTTTGAAATTGAAAGAAAAGTATGACAGTCGTTTTCTTCTTTTCCTTGTAATGGTAACAAAGAGTTTTCTTTTCCTTGATAATGGTACAAAGTGTTTTCTTGTTTGGATTGGAGTTTTCTCCGCAGCCAAACAGCGATTTCATATATGTATATATCTGTTATATAAACATAAATTTGTGGGTCAATTCTTTTTACTTTTTCGGATTTTGGGTTTCACGAAAGAAATGATAATTCAAAAGAAATGATGAAAGTCGTTTTCTTTTTCTTGATAATGGTAAAAAGAGTTTTCTTTTCCTTGATAGTAGTAACAAAGAGTTTTGTTTTCCTTGATAATGGTACAAAGTGTTTTCTTTTTCTGGATTGGAGTTCTCTCGGCAGCCAAACAGAGACTTCAAATGTGTGTGTACATATACATGTAGGACATAAATTTGTGAGTCAATACTATTTCACTCTTTTGGATTTTGGGTTTCACGAAAGAAAAATGATGAAAGTCGTTTTCTTTTCCTTGATAATGGTACGGAGTGTTTTCTTGTTTGGATGAGTTTTCTCGGCAGCCAAACAGAGACTCGAGTGTGTGTTTATATCATAAATTTGTGGGTCAATGCCTTTTCACTTTTTTGATTATGGGTTCCACGAAAGAAAATGATGAAAGTATTTTCTTTTCCTTAATGATTATACGAATTGTTTTCTTGTTTGGATTGGAGTTTTCTAGGCAGCCAAACAGAGTCTGAAAGTCGAAATAACATAAATTTGAGGGTCAAAACTTTCACTTTTTTGGATTATGGGTTATTTATTATTATTTTTCATGGTACACGGAATATGCTGACTTTTTTTTTTTTTGTTTTTTGTTTTTTCGGGTGCCATAAAAATGAATATATTAAACAGGAGGTTCTGTGAGTGGAAACAGAATAACCAGGTTTAGCACTTCAGCAGCAGCTGAAGAAGTGATAACTCCACCTGTTGAAATTTCTTTTACCAAGAACCTTATTAATGGCCATTTTGTGGATTCTGCATCTGGTAATTGCTTTTCTTTTTCTTTTTCTTTTTCCACGAAAGAGAACAGAGAATATTCTTCTGCTCGGAAAAGCTGCTGTTTGGTATTGTTTTCAATGTGTGTTTAAAATTGTTTCCTTACATTTTTATGACATAAAAATAAAAATAGCGTTTGTTTAGTAAATGCTTGGGAAAAAAACAAAACAAAATATGTTAAAAATGATTTTCCTTAATAAGATGAAAAATGGTTGAAAATTGTTTTTTCATTTTCATTTTTATTTTTGTGGTCGTATAATTTAACACATGTTTTTATAAATTTGTACAAACAGAATTTATCTTTTTCTTATACCCAAACCAATTTTGCTAAAAACATAACTAACATAGCTTTATAAATGATTACGGCATCCTTTACAAGGTATTCTCATTTCTATTTTAATATAAAAAACAAAATAATTTCCTAAACAAATGAAAACCAAACACCTCCTTTCTTTCTCATTGTTATAAATTCTACATTGGTGCTTCAAGACGAAAAAAAAAAAAAAGTTAATATATGACACTGGTCTGACAATAAGGAATTTAGTAATTGGAAACTAATTTTATTATTATTATTATTTTTTTTTTTTTTTTTTTTTTTTTGGGTTACAAGAAATGTGTTATGTTAGACCAATGCTTTTTCATGATATAATGCGGAGCCATTCTTTTTTGAAATACGGAAAGACAAACCCAAAATTGATTGTTAGAAAATGAAATGATGTTAGAGTCCATGGTTCTCAGGAAAAACATTTCCAACATATGATCCTCGGACTGAGGAAGTGATTGCTCATGTCGCGGAGGCCGACAAAGAAGATGTCGACCATGCAGTTTTGGCTGCTCGCAAGGCATTTGATGAAGGACCATGGCCAAAGATGACCCCTTATGTGAGGAACTTTTGATTCATTTGATTCGCATCAATAGTCTTTAGAGTGGTCTTGTTTATCAAGTACTATGTGAGTGATTTTATTTTAAGTGGTTCATTTTTGCCAATGCTTAAAATTTTCAGGAAAGATCCCTTATACTGCTACGCTTTGCGGATTTGGTTGAGAAGCATAATGATGAGATTGCAGCTCTGGAGACATGGAACAATGGGAAGCCTTATGAACAGGCTGCCAAGGCTGAGGTTCCGATGCTGGCACGCCTGTTTCGCTATTATGCCGGTGAGATAGAGAGAGAGAGAGAGAGAGAGCATCGACACTGTTAACTCTCGATTTTCTTTTGTTTTACTGGTTTTGTGCCTATGATTTTCGTCCTTGTAATTTGCAGGATGGGCCGACAAAATCCATGGGCTCACTGTCCCTGCGGATGGGAATCATCATGTGCATACCCTGCACGAACCAATCGGTGTCGTGGGCCAGATAATTCCATGGAACTTTCCCCTTCTCATGTTTGCTTGGAAGGTTGGGCCTGCTCTTGCATGTGGCAATACTATTGTTCTAAAGACTGCTGAGCAAACCCCTTTGACTGCTCTCCTTGTGGGAAAGCTATTCCATGAGGTAAACTTAGTTAGTCGTTTCTATCGTCACATGGTTAAGATAAAATTGATCGACTCGAACCGATTAATGAACTTTTCATGATCTTAACGCTAAAGCTTGGTCTTCGTATTTGCTTTTGGAGAAGCCAAATTGGTTTTCATATTCCTGTAAAGAGTCTAGATGCGGATGTTGAATATTTGTTTCCTCTCTGTTTGCTAAGAGCTCATCTTTTGTAGTCTAATTATCGTCCGTTGTTACAGGCTGGACTTCCTCCTGGTGTTTTGAACATAGTTTCCGGCTTTGGACCGACTGCTGGTGCAGCTATCGCTAGCCATATGGATGTCGACAAGGTATCATGGAAGAGCATATATATATATATATTTTAAAATTCCGAGATATCCACCGCTTAAAATCATTGTCACTTCCTTTGCAGCTAGCTTTTACTGGATCGACTAGCACCGGTAAGATTGTTCTTGAACTGGCTGCAAGAAGCAATCTAAAGCCTGTGACATTGGAGCTGGGCGGGAAGTCGCCATTCATTGTTTGTGAGGACGCTGACATTGACCAGGCCGTGGAGCTTGCCCATTTTGCTTTGTTCTTTAATCAGGTTTGTAACTTGTGCAATCAATTTTCCAACTGGCTCCGTTGGTTGGATGCGGTTATCAAGTACATTACTCACATTTGAAATATGCTGGCTTCTCTGCAGGGGCAATGTTGCTGCGCCGGCTCCCGCACCTATGTGCATGAACGTGTGTATGATGAGTTCATTGAGAAAGCAAAGGCACGTGCTGTTAGACGTAGTGTTGGTGATCCTTTCAAGAAGGGTGTTGAACAAGGGCCTCAGGTACTCTTGAAAACTTTGTGGTTTGTTCATCTTTAAGCACTGATCCGTGATGCTTTGCGGTAGGACTGCTGTAATTTCTCCTGGTTGATTCAACCGCTGATGCTTTCTTGTAACTTTGTGAAAATTCTAGATCGATGGTGAGCAGTTTGAGAAGATCCTGAAGTACATAAGATCAGGCATTGAAAGCAATGCCACCCTTGAGTGTGGAGGGGACAGACTTGGCTCCAAAGGGTACTTCATCCAGCCCACTGTTTTCTCAAATGTTCAGGTATATATGTTTGTCCAACTCGAATAACAGATTCTCGCAACACGCATGAAAAGCGTTCGGCTTATCATGATTCTTTCCCTTTTTCCAATGATGATCAGGATGATATGCTGATAGCACAGGAGGAGATTTTTGGACCCGTGCAATCAATCTTGAAATTCAAGTAAGTTAAAACAATCCCTTTTTTTCTTTCCGTTAATTGATCCATCTTCAACACAAGATCAAAGCTAATGCATTTTCCACCGAATATTTTGTTCGTTGGCAGGGAAATTGATGAAGTAGTGAAAAGGGCCAACGCAACCCGATATGGATTAGCTGCTGGAGTGTTCACCAAGAACATCGACACTGCCAACACCCTGACAAGGGCACTGAGAGCTGGAACGGTGTGGGTGAATTGCTTCGATGTTTTCGATGCTGCGATTCCGTTCGGAGGATACAAGATGAGTGGGATAGGCAGGGAGAAGGGGGTTTACAGCCTGAACAACTACTTGCAGGTGAAGGCTGTTGTCACTCCCTTGAAGAACCCGGCTTGGTTGTAGAAAGACTCTTGGGCTCCTCAATAACTCCCATATTTCTCTTTGAATAATGGTTGCATATATACCTATCTGTTTGTCTCTAGGAAAAGAAATTTGGCCATCTCCTCCTCTGATAGAAAGATGTTTGGTTGGTTGTAGTTGAGATTTCTGTTGAGGTTACGGTATTATTATCTTGAACTCTAATAATGCAATATTTTGCCATTTCACATCTTTGAGCATTTAGTTCTCATCCTTTATCTATACCTAATCTAAGGACGAATGCACTTTACATATGCACTTTCTACAGTACATTCATCCTTCCTCCTAGGTCGTCACGTAGAGGTTCAGTCACCCGTACATAGATTTTTTATCCTTGTCTCCATTTATGCTCGCCAATTAATAATATTGAACACAATTTTGTACTTCATTTTGAGATGAGATGAATAAAAAATAAACATGAAAATTTGGAAAAACGTTGCATTGCTTTAACCTTGGATATGTTAGGAATCAAAGTCCTATAGTTTCTTCCATTCTAGAACAATAAAAAAAATGAGAAGAATTAAAAGAAGCAGATCAAATACAAAATTATAGTAGTTCACCCTCAATGTGAGAACTCCATCTCGTAGAATATCATCTTCAAGTTGCCTGTATGAAGTGGCGGAGTTACTTTAGATATAAATTCTAATGAAGGTGACCCATTGACTTTTTTTTGTTTTACAAAATAAGTCTTAAAAAGTTGTGATTTTTTCTAATTTGTTTCCTCTAACATGAAGCTTTTATATGTACGGCTCTAGTCTCCATTGAATTTAAATTGTAATATTTTTATTTTTTGAATGTTAAAAAATAATCAATGTGCGTTCTTGTTGAAATAAAAGGCATTTAAGTTATAATATTTTTATTTTTGAATGTTAAAAAATAATTAATTTATGTTTTTATTAAAATAAAAGACTGATTCCGTCATTACCTATACGAGGACAGCTCCAAGACCAAGGCCTTTACCTTTGAAATACCCGTAGGGGTTAACGCAATACTCGTGTAAATAATACCCTGATGCAAAAAAAAAAAAAAAAAAAAAAAAAGTGAAGGGATTAGGCTCCACGTGATATGAACATAAAAACTTACCAATATCATAAATCAACCCTTGGGAAGCCTAAGGATTTGGCTTGGCCCATATAGCTTCCCCTTGTGATTTCGGCGAGACGTCTACTAAGACATTTTGGATATTATAATCTTGAATAGCAATTATTCTAGTTACCTATCTACATAGTTCACGTATTTACCCAAAAAAAAAAAATCTACAAAATTCATGTATTGATAAAATTTATTATGCAATGTATACATTCTAGTATTCTACTATCTCCATCGTCAACTTCATGATGTTTGGGATCATAGGCAAGACACACCCAGAACTTGGTGTTGAAATTTGAAGAACCATACGGTCTTTTGATGAAGATCTCTCACATGGGGTGCTATAGCCTTAAAACAATAAAATGGGCTCCAAAGTCTCCCATCAACAAAGTCCTTTTATCGACTCGGCTATAAAACCTGTCCGGTCGGATTTTGTTTTAAACTACTTGTATTGTATCAAATTGCTATATTATCTTATTATTTGGTTATTTTGATTTGATTGTGACTACATCTAACATTCCAAAAAGTAAGAATAATAGACTGTAAAAAACCAAACCACCCCACCTTGTCCAATCATTTTTGTGTCACATCATCAACCCGTCAAATCGTGATTTCAACTGTTAATCCCGTCATATATAATGGGCGGTGCTGATTTGAGTTTTTCTCAAACTGCATTTTTACAAAACCCAACCACTCTCGTCCCGCTCTGCTCCGTCTTAGACCACCTCACTCATCATGTAGTACTTGTTTTTCCAAAAGTATTTGTGTTGAGGTTTTTTTTTTTAGCTTAAAAGTTAAGTTAATTCCAATAAACATGAAAAAAGTATATCCACAAAGTTGCCTTTAAAAAATAGTTTTTAAAATAAGTTTTTTTTTTTTTTTTTTTTCTAGTTATGCCAAGACCGCATGTTGACTGTCCGTAAATCGCCTGTTGCCAAACCGCCCTATTTGTAATGTATAACGGGTGGTCTCGATTTTGATTTTTTTTTTTTTTCAAACCATTATGGATAAACTGCATTGTTGATATTGACCCCAAAAAAGAAATGATATATACAACTAATCTGTGAACAACTAACCATTGCACTGGCTCTGCGACTACGCCATTTTTGCCATACGGTCTTTGCCAGTAGTGCCTATAAAACCAAATCATTCTGTCAAGAGAGGGATATAGTATCTTTAAAATACTATTTATGCGATTTTCCTTTTACATTGACAATATATGTCTTTAGCTGTATAAAACTATAATATATAGTTTTGTCTTGGTCTATTTTATTCAATGAATCGATATAGACTTTTACTTTAAATTTCTTTTTGGAAGCTGGCTGAAAGGGAAGGGAAGGGAAGGGGTTCTCTTGATTAGCACACTTGGACATCAAGAAAATCTCACATGTCATGTTAATCCACTAAAATCAACGGCTTGTCTTCCTTGAACACTTAGATTATATCCTCAGCCAACGCGTGGACGTTAATCACAATCATTAACAATATAATACATTTTAATATATATGTGTGTGTGTATATATAATTTTTTTTGTTTTTTAGCTTGGTAATTATATAATACCCTTTTAACTTAACTAAACGTGAATTCACATTAAAGTCACAAGTTAGGTAGGGGAGGAAAAAAAAAACAAAAGCTCATCATAGTCGATCAGCGTTCCAATTACCTGTAAAGCAGCCAATACAGCCCTTTGATAGGCTGGTAGAGGTTTTCTTTTTTATTTTTAATCAATAAAATGGCCACTCGGATGTTCACGGATCAAATTACTTTTATTAGATCTTAATTCATAGTTCAATTCACAACCTTCGAACTGAAAAAATCTCAGTTAGACCCTCAATCTAGTTTATAAATATCGAATTCATGAACTCAATCTGTAGACTCTGAAAGTCAAAATAAACCTATCAAAATATAAAATAATTTAACAAACTACAATTTATCACAACTCAATCAAATTCAACTCTTTTTATAATAAATGAGATTGTAGCACTACAATCCATTAAAATAAACAAACATCAAGTGTAAATTTTAAATAAAGTGTACATCATTCGTCAATATTACTATATAAAAATTATATATTCATATATGTATAGTTCATATTCATGGATTTCATAGATTGAAAAATCTTTAATCTGTTAGTCCCCTTATGTTAGAGTGGATTGAATGGATTCATGGATTAGATGAACTCTCTTAGGCTACAACTTTCCAATAATCGTTTAGAATCATATTTCTCGATTAAGATGATTTTAACATTTTCTTATAAACAAAAAAATATATATATATATATATTAAAACAAAATTTATAATATTTTACTAAAACTTCAATAGAAATTTCTACATACTTCATAAAAGCTGCTTCTTCTTTTTTTTTTTTTTTTTTAAAGAAGTTACATTTTGTGACATTGCGAACTCTTTTATAGTTAAAACTCACCTGACAGGTAATACAAACACTCCAAAAGCAGCTTTGTCAAATACGTCTTATTTGTCCATGTGTGGTCTTAACCTATTTAGATATTCAAATTTTAATTAGCTTTTATATATATATATATATATATGTTTACAAACTGAATTCAGAGACAAATATCATACTTAAGAATAATACGTTTTGAATAGAGATGGGCTTAGCCAGCATTTTGATCTGCAACGAAAAAGGTCTTCTTAGCAATTGTTGTTTTTCAACATAAGCCGATTAAAATAAATTAGTCAAGATCCTATTCATTTTGCGTCACATTTTCATCAGAGCTCGTTAATAATCACATTTTGTTTTAACACGATTTTTATATTGTCAGAATTTTAAGAAATGTGCATACCTACTTCTAAAGACTCCTTAAATTATTGTGTTAAAACATTCAAAAAAAAAATAATTTAATGTCAAATTTTTTATTATGAATGTGGACTGACTTAATTCCGTTTGAATTGGATTATTGAATAAGTCATCTTTTTGAAAAATACGAACTTTTTTTTTTTTGGTACTCTCTTTCATACTACTATTCGAATTCACAATTTCATTTGAACAAAAAAATATTCAAATTTTGTCCGTATGTTAAATAACACCTTAATTATTAGTTTTCATGGAAAAAGTTAATTATTTATTTATTTTTTTATTTACTAATAAAAAAGGAAATTGATAGTGTCTTCATATAGCCGTTTACTGTTCATTTGAGAATCTCTCATCAAATTCCAAAATTATCCCAGTCCATTGCATGTCCTTAGCCCATAAAAAATACCACTTTTAAGATTGAATCTTAAAATGAATACGTGTGATTTAAACTATGATATTAAGATTAAAAAATATTTAAATAAATATTCACGGTCGTTATACCACCGTCGGAAATAAGCAACTTCGTTGTGTGGAGTTTGGACCATACTAAGACCATTCCTATCCAAACAAAGTGACTGCGGCCACAAATCTCAACAGAGAAAAGAAGAAGTACAAGGAATCCACAAAGAACAAGACAAAACCAGTTTGGTGAATATACCATCTCATTAATTAATATCAAAAAGAAATAATTCAATCAGAAAACGGAATTAAATCAGACGCGTTTTATTACATGTCGAGCAATAAATGGTCCATGTTCACCCCCCCTTCACATTACATCAATCACCATCAATCATGGTTTCGTCTGAGTAGGAAAAGAAAAGAAAAAAAAAAAAAAAAAAACTCCAGCTTAGCCCTAATTATTAATTTTAAACGAGGTTTTGTGGCTACAATTAATTAGATATAATTAATTTGATTATTTATAATTTTGATTATCTTCTTAAGTAGAAGGGAGTACTAATCAGATACGCGTGCAGGGAGAAAAAGGACACAATTGACACCTCACCAAGATGGCTATTTACTTGTGGAAATTGAATTATTGAGATAATATATATCCAAAGATATTAAGATTAGAAAACTCTAGAACTATCTTGAATATTGATTATTTTATTTAATTTCTTTTATTGTTATTTCTAGTACTGGATAACTTGCAGTAATTTATTATAATTTTATGTCGGCAAGTTTGGAAACTTGCTTTTTAAGTGTTGTTTGTAGGGCATTACGTACCGAATCAACTCATGCAGTTACTCTTTGTTACTATATAAATATATATATATATATATATAACTGCATGCATAATGCACACTCTAGTCCTTGGCAAAGCTTGCAACTTTATCGTGATAAATAAAAAAGTAAAAAAAAAAAAGTAAGCCCTGATAGATAAATATCCTGTTAAATATCTTAATCTAATCTAAAATACTAATTAATTGATTAAAGATGTAAAAAATTGTTAATTCTAGATTCATAAGACTAAAAATACACATCTACAAAAAATAGCATACAAATCTAAATTTTTTTTAATGTACGGGATCAAGAATATTCACGTTATTCACCTTATTAATTATGAAAATGGACCATTTAAATTTTGAATTCGAGACCTAACACATCCTAAATTTTGCATATATAGATATATATGTATATATATCTATATATGCATAATATGAACAAATGTAGACGTACTATACACCTAAAATGAAGGATCAATATTATAATGATCTTGACTTTAAAGTTCAAGTTTGTCACAACAATTTAATACTTTATATAAGAAAATTATTCTCCTAGGTTCCAGACTTTAATACACAAAATTTTTCTTAAAAAAAAAAAAAAAAAAAAAAAAAAAAAAAAAAAAAAGTGGCGAAGAAGAATATACACGCAAGTTTTTTTTTTTTTTTTAATCAAAAGATAATTATATGCAAAAATACAGATTAAGTCAGCAATTTAAAAAAAAAAAAAAAAAAAGTCAGAAATTGATTAGGTGGCCTTTGAATGCTCTGAGTAGGAAGATTCACACAGATCCCCCTCACCCCGGGTAACGAGGCGATTCCCTATTTGTCCACGTGTACTGGTCGGTTTGTGTGCCCCACTTCTATCACTTCCACGGTAACTACCAAAAAGCACACTGTCCGTACGAACCTTAACAGTTCCCCAGAGTGCACCCAAACAAAAAAAAAATGATCCAAGAAGCCTCGTTCGACTAATCCCAGTTCTCCACGTGTTCTTCCACGTGTCATTCAATCATATTCACACGGTATTTCCTTACACTTTCACTCTAGTCACAGTCAAACTCATCCAACGGCGGATACGCAGTTTTCTGCCACGTAGCCAACTTTGACACTCTAATTGGGACCCACCGGGTGAGATTAATATCTACCCGCTTCCCTTTAACTAACTTTAAGCACTTCATACTTTCAGTGTTCAATTCTGTTATCTCCTTTATGAAATTTCCCTCTAAATTTTCTCCGATGATTCGCAACAAAAAACCGCACCGTACGGACCGCAGGATTCTAGCCTTTCCGGCGGTTCACCCCTGCGAGGGAATCTCTCCGGCGACTCTTCTCGCCTCTCTGATCTCCCTCTCCGGCGAGATCTGCGGCTTCCAGTCCAGACTCTTCCCCACTCAGAGGCGGAACGCCAGGGAAGCCATTCGCCAGGTCAGCCTCCTCCTCGTCTTCTTCGAGGAGGTCCGCGACCGCTGCCATGGCGGCTCCAGCCTCTCCGACTCGGCGGTGCTCTGCTTCTCCGAGCTCCACCTCGCCTTCCAGAAGCTTCGATTCCTGCTCGAGGACTGCTCGCGCGAAGGTTCGAGGATGTGGATTCTCACCAGGTGTAACTTCGTCGCCGCGCAGTTTAGGGTTCTGATTAGTGCGGTGGCGACGGCTCTCGATGTTCTTCCGGTGAAATCGATGGACGTCGGAGGAGAAGTTAAGGAATTGGTGGAGTTGGTGGCGAAGCAGGCGAGGAAGGCGAAGTTCAAGCTCGACGGAGACGAGGAGCGGTTCGCGGACCTAGTGCAGGGGATAATGTCTGGGTTAGGGAAAGGGATTGAACCTGAATTGAGTTGTTTGAAAAGAGTTTTGGATTACCTTGAGATCAGAACGTGGAGTGGTTGCAACAAAGAAGTTAGATTCTTGGAAGAAGAGATCGAATTCGAGTGCTCGGATTGTGACGAGAGGGAAGTTCCGTTCTTGAGCGGATTGCTCGGATTGATGAGCTACTGCCGAGGAGTGATTTTCGAAGAATACGATTGTCGAAATTCGGAGCAAGTCGAGTACTCGAGGAGTAATTTTCGTAGTTACTTGAATCCGGAGGATTTTCGGTGTCCGATTTCACTCGAGCTAATGACGGATCCGGTTACGGTGTCCACCGGCCAGACTTACGATCGGTCTTCGATCCAAAAATGGCTCAAAGCCGGGAATTCAATCTGTCCCAAAACAGGGGAGAAGCTGATAAACACAGAATTAGTACCTAATTCCACTCTGCGGAAGCTTATACAGCAGTTCTGCGAAGATAACGGCGTTTCGCTTGCAAAATCAGAACGGAAGAGCCGCGATTCCACACAGACGATTGTCCCCGGAAGTCTCGCATCCGCAGAAGCCATGAAATTCCTGTCGGAATTTTTGGTCCGTAGGCTAGTTTTCGGTACCGATAGGCAGAGAAACAAGGCTGCCTATGAAATTCGGTTGCTCGCAAAGTCCAACATCTTCAACAGATCTTGCTTGATCGACGCAGGCGCGATACTTCCTCTAGTGAACTTGCTTTCCGCTTCATCCGATGCTTTGACGCAGTCGAATGCTGCCGCGGCATTGCTGAAGCTCTCGAAGCACGGCAATGGCAGGATACTGATCGTCGAGAGCGGTGGTCTACCGCCAATTCTTGATGTTCTTAAAAACGGACTTTCCTTGGAAGCCAAGCAAATAGCTGCTGCCATAATTTTCTACCTCTCGGCGGCCAAGGAGTACAGGAAACTGATTGGAGAGACACCGGATTTGATCCCGGCACTTGCCGAGCTAATCAGGGACGGGACGACTTGCGGGAAAAAGAATGCGGTGATCGCCATTTTCGGGCTCTTATTCTACCCCAAGAACCAACAAAGAATGATTGAAGCTGGCACTGTTCCATTGCTAATTGACATACTGAAACACTCGGACAAAACTGAACTCATAACAGATACACTAGCAGTTCTAGCAAACTTTGCCGAGAATTCAGACGGCACAAATTCGATTCTCCGCACCCCAGCCCTGAACCTAATCAAGGGCATTCTGCGGTCTTCAACTTCGCGGGCAGCGAAAGAGTACTGCGTTTCGATCCTGCTGTCTCTGTGCAACAATGGCGGTGCTCAAGTGGTCGGAATTTTAGCAAATGACCCGTCACTCATGGCACTTCTCTACTCCACCATAACAGATGGAACATCTCTTGCAGGCAAGAAATCGCGTTCTCTGATCAAAATTCTTCACAAATTCCGTGAGACGAGCTCTTCTGGATTGATGGGTTCGGCAGTTTCCCACGAACAATCTGTCCACGCTTGGTGAAAAGGTTTGGCCAAAAAAAAAAGTGTCTTTCCATGTAAATATATATACACGTATACGTTATCTGGGTGTGGATTGTTTTTAGGATTAGAATTTTAAGGCATTAGCTCGGTTTTTTCAAGAGCTAATATAAATTAGTGTCGTCTGGATACGATTTGTTTACTTGAATAATTTTGATTCTTTTTGTAATGATAAATAAGATGATTTTTAATACAGTCATTAGTTGGATACATGTTGTCTTTTTTATCTTGCTTCAGTCACTAACCTGTTTATGAAGTTATGATTTGATTCCAAATCTTTTTTTTTTTAGCTGAAAGATCCCTAAATTTCTTAAAAAATTTGCAATTTCTTAAAAAATATGCAACTTTTTTTAGCTGAAAGATCCCTAAGTTTCTTAAAAAATATGCAATTTGATCCTGTTGATTAAAAAAAATTGAATAGAATAGACCACATATATAGTATATATGACTTAAATTATGTAAATATATATTTTTTTCTTAATTGCCTTTAGATAATAAATAATATATGATTCACATGACTCTTTTTTTTTATTAAATTTTTAACGTATGTTAACAAAAAAAAAAAAAAAAGCATTTTATACCTTTTTAAAGAGTTTAGGGATCTTTTAATTAGAAAAAAAAAAAAAAAAAAAAAAAGGAGATCAAATCGTACTTCATAAAAAGAGTATGGACTAAACATGCAATTTACCCTTGATTTAATTCGAAGTTCAAATAAATTGATATAAAGGACCTTAATCATGAAAGAAAAGGTTATATATGTTCCTTTTTAGTAGGAGTGGCATAAAATTCAGTTATCTAATTCACGAATTAATTCAATCGATAAATATATATATATATATATATATATATGAAAGTATTATTAGATTGAATTTGGATAGCATTTTTATTCATCTAATTGGTTTAGATTGGATTGAATATTGAATGTGAATTTTAAACATTCAATAAAAATCCAATACACTCTTATTGTATATGAATGTAATTCTATATTTTATAAAATATATAAAATACAGTAGTATTTCTTATTTCTTAACACGTGCATATTCTTTTTAGTTATTTCAGGATCGTCATGCCGATCGTGCAATGCTAATTTTTTTTTTCCTAGTTTTTTGTTGTTTGATTTGAACAAAGATTGTGTTGTATTAACTTAGTTTTCTACCTTATTACTATGTTTAATTATTTTGGTTTGATCCTATATGATAAATAGATGATGGGGATTAAATTGAAGTCTAGAAAATGTGATGTGTCATTTTAAACAAGTTTCATAAGATTTAGTAAATTTTAATAATTAAGTTCTTTTGAAAATTTAACACAATCCAATCATTATATTCACTCCAATCTATAACAGATTTCGAACTGGATAATAAATTGCATTGATCCAATTGATTAGATTTAAAAGGATTTTTTTTATAATTAGATTGGACGATAAGTGTTAAAATAAAGTTTCAAACAATGCCCACCCCTACTCTTTAGTAGTTATAAATTATTTTTATTATGTGCTGTTCATTCTCATATTACTCTTTAGTATCTATTGGCAATTTATCATCAATATTGCTGTATTATATATTTTAATTATGCTTGCTATTCTTAATATTATTCATTATGTGTTGTGCCATATATATATAATGCTATATATATATTATTAAAAACATCATAAATAATCAAAACGAAACAAATTTTTATATAGAATTGCTACAAGAAAAGAAAAATCGTTTGCAGAACAGCATACCATCAGGCATGAGGAAACAATAATATTTTCATTTTTTTTCCCACCAAACATGAATTCCTTAATAAACATATAGTTTAAAAAGGGAAAAAATAAAAAAGTGGTATCAATCGGACTATTGATTGGGTGGGATTTGCAAAGAAGATCATATTGATATGGCATGGAATTGTAATTTTTAACGTGAAAAAATACGAAAATAGAGGTGAGATCCCTATAGCTTATGACAAAAACTCGAAAATATTGGGGATGTTTTTGTAATTAATTCATTTTGGAGAAATTAATGTTTTGTTAAACTTCTTTATTTATTTTTTGTTTTTTTCCCTAAAAAGTGAACAAAAGTTTTAGATAGTTTTTAGTTTTTAAAAAATTAAATAACTGTAATTCAAAAAGTTTAGTTCTAACTGGTGAATCAAACGGTTCACCAACGGAAGCTAATTAATTATGGTTTGTGCTCTGCCGTTGTCGTTTCCAAAAGTAACACTACAACCTTAAGGTGATCAATTCGTCCTTGACATCACTTTCCCACAATAGGAAACATGTCGCTTTTGATTGCAAATATCATTTTCATATTCAAACTGGCCTGTCGTTTACTTATGCATTGTATTGATTTTTCTTCAAGAAAAATGTAATATTGTGTACTTTTGCATTTTGTGTTCTCAGACGACATTTTGCGTGTCCGATCATAGATCAGTTTTTCTTTCCAAGGAAATACGTCTGTCCTTCCAATGACGTTTTCCTTCAAGTAAAAGACATGTCGTTTATTTGATTATCTTTCTCTTTCTCCTGTAAAATTACAAAAACACCCCCTAATAAGAGCAAATAACATCAACTCCTTACTTTAAAAAAAAAAAAAAAGAAGAAAAAAAAATTAATGGGCCCCATATTATGGGACTCATCCTTTAATAGTGAGTGATGTTAAACATCATTGATGTTTCCTACTATTGTTCTGAAAAAATTATGCGTAAGACCCCAACACAGTAAACTCAGACAACTTGGCGGCACGGCGACTCCAAATCCACCGTGGAGATGTTGGGTTAGGTTGGGTGGGGGGAATTAATAGGGTGTCTTAAAGTTTGAAGAAAATACAGAGGATGTCAATGTAATTCTTCTTAATCAACACTAAATTAGAATTGTAAATATGGACTGGACAACTCAGTGTTATAATTATAGATGCATGATAGCTGGTAGACCGTAGCCACCAATTTTTGCCCCTTGTGGTAGTTTTTTTTTTTTTTTTTTTTTTGGGTGATAAAATTGAAACTTGAAACATTACCAAACTTCTGTTATTAACGATGATATCCTTTCAAATAACTCAACTGAGGTAGTTTTGTGAATGACGAGGATGTTTCTTTTCCCTTCTTATTTGGAGGAAAGGTTTGCAATTTGACAAGGTTAATGTGATCTGGATCTAATAAAAGTTAAAAACCAACTGATTTTGTGGACCTTATTTGTCGTTCAAAACGACAATTAAGTCTACAAATTTAGTTGGAAAGGCCAATTTATTACTACTGATGGGGAAAGCTAGCTTTATTCCTGTATGCTTCCCTTGTTTTCAGGTTGTACTTATATTTGTCATGTATATTTCCAGTTAATTAAAAGATGATGTATAATTAACAAATTAATGGGATAATTCGCTTTCAATAATTAGAGTGATACTAGTACTTGTGTCATTTCATCACGTATAAATCATGACCCCCTCGACAATTAAATACAGAGTTAAGTTACATAGAGTGATAACGATATAATGAGATAAATAATATAATTATACGAGTTTGAATTTAAGATCTCTTGTTCTGATATTATGTTAGTTTACCAATCTATCCCATAAGCTAAATCTTTTAATAGGTGATTAACAATTATTTTATATTCTAACACTTATATGAAACATGAAAAACTATAAATCATGCGTATGCATTGATCTGGTCATATTTATTTATTTATTTTTGTTCTGTTGTTGCTCTTGAATAGTTGAATGTTAGAAAAGTATTTATATGTGGAATACCATCAGATCGTTTTTCAATTTTCTGCTTGTAAAACAGGAAAATATTCAATTCCGTGATTTGTCAAAAGTTATAACACAACTTGGTCCTTAACTCCAGTTTCGATCTGTCTCTCTATAGGGCGGGCTGGGAATTTCTAGGAGAAAGAGGTAAATAATATATTTACAGAAGCTAAAAGAAGAAAATAACATATTTACAAAACTGTTAAAATAAATAATATATTCACGAATAAATTATATATTTTCTAGAAGTAAAAAAGTTATTCATGGGAATTTCCCAACCCAAGATCCGCCCCCGCGCCGCACCATGTGGGTATGTGCTTTAAAGGCCGGGAAAAAAATGTCTAAGTTGAGTCGGGTTGGGAGGGTTTATGTACAGCCCTACTACAAACTAAATTATTTCTGTTCGAACTCCCCCATGGGTAAAATGCTGAACAAATTGGGCCTAAACACAACAACACCTTTTCAATAGTTGCTTGACTTTCTTCTTCTTCTTTTTTTTCTTTTTTTTTTTTAATAATTATATTCCATTTGATGTATTCATATTGTTCAAGTCCTTATTTTCCAAATTCTCTCTACAAGGACAAGAATAATATAAATTGGCTTTTATGCAATAAGTGTCATGGCTCTTCTACGCACGAAAGATCAAATAAAAGCTCAAGGAAAGCACCCTATGACGATCTCTTAAAAATAGCCTTCACACTCCACATCTGCGCTGAACTTTTGGCCAATTGATTTCACAAAAAAGTTGAAAACTCTCTCTCTCTCTCTCTCTCTCTCTTCTTTTTTCGCTTTTCTTTTTATGAGTTCTCGTAATTTTTCATGAGCTCTCTCGTCCATGCCTTTATCTTTAGTGGGTGGTAATTGGTCATGTCTTTGACTTTCTACACCTACTTGTGACAAAAACAACTTTTTATTTATTTATTTTTAGAGATGGTTCTCCTCCTTGATTCTCTTTTACGAGGAAAGAAAATGAGATTTGAGAGGAAACTTTTAAAAAAAAAAAACTTGAAAATCGGAATTATGAAAAGGATTTTAATTTTCCTTCAAGTTGTTTGATAGAAAGGAAGGAAAAGAAAAATAAAAAAGTTATATAAAATACCAAACAAACTACATTACTATTGTCCATCCAATTTTCCATCCATCCATTTCCTTTCTTCTTTTTTCCATCATACCAAACCCAACATTAGTCTTCTAATGCTAGACTAGTAACAAACATGAAAAACTCAGAGAAGAAGCTATGGTAATTACATTCTTTAAAGATATATTATGCAACTCAATTTCAGTTGTCGACCAATTAAAAAAAAAGACCGATTTGAGCTCTTAAAATATTTTCAGCTAAAAATTGACATTTTCTTCTAAACGCCTAGGTTATTTCTCTACGAAATTTAGGACGTCCCAATAGTTTTTCGTACAAAAAAATATAGTCATGTTGTGTTCATGTTATGTACTTGTAAGTAAGAACAAAAGACTTGTGCATATTTCTGAATAACAAACAATTAGTCAAACTTCTATTTTTCTTTCAAGGACGTCTTGAATATCCATGAAATTCTATTAATTTTCATGAAGAAATTGAAAAGCACAAGAAAATGAGTGTCAAAGCTCAAACCAAACTATTAAAGCAAAAACTGTCATACAACAATGTTGATTGTAAATTTGTCTTATATCACTAAATTATTGAACTGTTATGATAATTATATATATATTGAATACCCCTCCTCTCATGTTAGTTTTTGAAGGTGAATTCTACATAAGCCCATTTATCATGATCTCATAATATGATTTTGCAACCGATTGTGGGTTTAGACTCTAACCCATTTGTATGACAAGCTAAGCATAAGAGTGAGGGTTGAATTATGAATTTGTCCCACATCATTAAATATCTCTAAATGACCGAGTTGTTGTATTTATGTGGGAGGTACTCTCTCCATTAAAACTAACTTTTTGGGATGAAATATACCCAGATCTATTTAACAGGTACTACCGACGCTTATTCTTTTATTAGCATAAGGCCAAGTCAAAAGTACAAAATTAGAAGCAATCAAATTATAATAGAACTATAAGTCTTGTGTCCAAAATTTTTTCCATATAAAACAGAGTACAAATGGTCGAGCACTAGATTTTTTCGGAAAAGTATGTCTGGTTTCTTCTAAATAATGTCATGGAATGATGAAAAAGAACAAGGAATGTAAATTATACTTAATATTTATAAACATGGGTTATAGCACTATTTCATAAAAATTTCCCAAAATTTTTAGCAATCTAATAACGATAAAACACGAGGAATAAATGACACGGCTAAATAAACACAAAATCTATAAAAAGATGATGGTAAAGACAAATAAGGACCTCAAATTCCATAAACTGCATAAAATACATACAACTCTGTAAGTGAAACAGAAGTTCAATTTTCATACAAGAAGTTTCGTTTCACGTCAATTCAACTCCACAATCTTGTGAAACCCCGCTTCCTTCTTCACCGAAAACGACACCGATCTTTGCGGGCTTTGCACAAGTTCTACATATCGGGCAAACCGGTGTCTTGAGCAGCCATGAATCTATGCACTGAGAGTGAAAGCTATGGCTGCAACCAGGCAATAATCTGCACTTTTCACCACTCTTGATGTTCTCCAAGCAAACTGCACAATCCACAGGGCTAGTCCCTTTATACTCGAAGCAAGGAATCATCCTCAACTCCTCACTAGACATTCTACTTTTGTAACTCCCAAGAATGTTACTTCTTTGAGCTATATTATTGTTATTATTAACTCCTTGATTTGCTCTGCCAAAAGCCCTCCCAACAATACAGATATGAATCAACACCAAAACAGCAATGCCCACAAAAAGTAGTATCACCGAGATCACAATCTCCATTACCATAACAAGGATTTTCTTCTCAGAGCGGTGAATTTTCCAGCTTTGTCACGCCAATAATTGGGGAAAGGAGAAAAACCCAGATGCCCAAATCTTGTCTGGTACTTGTTGTTGACCAAAAGGAAACACAAAAGCTCAAAAAGCTTAAAAAAACATGGGTCTTGTAAAGAACCCCAGTTTGGTACAGAATTTTGGTTGGGTTTTGGAGATGAGAAGAAGTGAAAGAAGCTAAAAAAACAGAACATTGCTGGTGGGGAAGAGAACTGTACTTTCATGTGTGTCTTGAAATTTTGAGTTTTGTTGGGGGGTTAAGCAGAAACTGAAGTGGAATTTGCTTACAAGTGGGGGTGGTGTTGTGTGTCTTTTTGTGCATTTACTATTTCTTTGAATGGGCCTGAAAATGACAGAAACTAAACTGACATATTATCATTGAAGTTCGATGGATTATGCTTATTCGTTTCTGACAAGAGTTAATGAATTTGTCATGTTCAAGGATTTTCTTTTCTTTTTCTTTTTTTTTTTACCCCAAATAGAAACAGTGCATGATTTATGGAGTTTTTAATCACCATTTCATATTATGGTTGCAATTGAAATTTTTAAATTAAAAT
The DNA here is from genome assembly GCA_009761775.1 of Ficus carica. Lineage (NCBI taxonomy): Eukaryota > Viridiplantae > Streptophyta > Magnoliopsida > Rosales > Moraceae > Ficus > Ficus carica. Next base: position 5,357,921 of record CM019744.1, on the reverse strand, counting down.
TAATTAATTTTTTAAAATTTAATTAAAATTTTTATTAATTTAAAAAAAATTAAGATAAAAATTTAAATTTGAATTAAATCACAAAAAAAAAATATTATTTGTCAAGAGTTTATTAGTGTAAGAATATATAAATATATATATATTTTTAAATAGTAAAAAGCCAAAAAAAAAAAAAAAGTGGCTTTTAGCAATCCAAGTGTTAAGAGCTGCATATGGTCCTTGATCTAGGAACTTTAAAAATGAGAAATTAATGAAACGTGTTTAGCTTCTCTTTCTCTCCCTATTTTGGTATATCTTTAGTTGTGGGCCCAGTGACAAAAATAAGAGATACGTTTTTCCGTTTGAAGAGGACATGAACATAATATGAGGTTCATGGTCCATTTGGTTCACCAATTTGAGTTGAGATTTTTAAGTTTGAACAGTAAATTTTTTTGAATTTTTAAAAAAGATAAAAAAATTTTTGGGAAAAAGACAAAAACTTTTTAGGAAAAAGACAAAAAAAAATTTGAGTTGAGTGGTTTGAATGGGTGAACCAAACAAACTATCAATGAAGATATCGCATCGTATATTTCTTTAGTAATAGATTAACCTTTGAGATAAATTAGTAAACTAATATAATGTTAGAGATAAGTTAAAATACAATAATTACTAGACAATTTTGAAAATTTGAATGAATTAAAAAAAAAAAAAAAGCAAAATGGGATGAGCTCTTTGTTGTTAAATACGTTTATATGGTAATAAAAGTTATCAAAAAGCTCAAATGATAAAATCCAAAAAAAATAAATAAAATTGAGAGCAATTATTGTCTCTAACAAGCAAAAAAAAAAAAAAAAGTTACCTAATTATATTTTTCAAAACAATTAAATTTTAAATTTACCTTGGATATACCTACATACATATATATATATATATGAAAAATTAGGCTAGATAGCTTAGTAATTACTTAATCTAATAAATAGTCCAACTTTTTTTTTTATCTATTTAAATGGTCTAATCAAATTTCATCAACTTCTCAAACTCCTCTCCTCTCCCCCCGCCTCATTCTTTCTCTCCTCCCTTTAACTGTTTCTCTCTTCTCTCCTTTCAATCATCACTATTGCCGACCAAAGCCTCGGATAGAGACTAGCGACACCGAAATCGTGACATCAGGGTGAAATTGTCGTGCCGCTTGCGACGGAGAGAGAGAAAACAAATCGCGGAGAGGAAGCCATTCTTGTCGCCAGAGAAAAAAGCTCGCGGAGCCTGCAACCCTGATCGCTCGATCTGCTGGAAATTACGACGATCTCGGCATTCTCCGGTCGAACTGCAACAAGCTGCCACCGTCGCTGTTGCTGTTGTCATCGGCATAACGCCTTTCCGATCAACGAGGAAAGAGAGAGAAACCAGAGGAGAGAGTGAAAAAGAAAATAGTGGAGAGAGGGAGAGAATCGAGAATGGGAAAAGAAAAAATGGGTCTATCGCAGGTGGGGAAGAGAGAGAGAGTTTTTTTTTTAATTTACTTTTTTAATTTTTGAAATGGTAAATCAGTGATTTACTTGTAGTTAATCATTGATTGACTGTAAAATTTGTGATATTGTTTATGAGCAATCAATCATTGACTATGAGTCAATTAGTGAATGACTACAAAAATGAAAATTTGTGAAATTATTTATGGTCAATGAATTATTAATTATGGGTCAATCAATGATTGACTATAAAAATTTGTCAGTTATATTATGATTAATCAGTGATTGACTATCACCGATAGTTAATCATTGATTGACTAATAGTTAATCAGTGATTGACCGATTACAAAGTGATTAACCATTCTAAGAAAAAAAGGTCTTTTAACTACTTTTTAAAAACTTAGGCTTTTTAACTAATTTTTGAAACCTTAGGTTATTTATTAAAAAACTTATTCAAAAAGGCCATTTAGCTATAAACCCCTATATATATTTCTTATCTTATACCGACTACGAAATGACCTATATAGCCTATCATGCCTTTGAACACATTGACAAGATGTAGGTAAATTTTCTAACGTGAAAGGGTAAAACAGATCACCTTTCGAGTTGGTTGTTTATCTATCAAATCTGAATCTTGACAGTGCTTTGATCTCGCTAGAGTTACTTCTATGAGGATTAGTAGTGGCCGTAGTTTTATTGTGTCTTGGCACTTGATTGATCAGGAAATTCCATTGATTGTCGGGGTTTTGTCAAAAAGAACCTTACATGCACTTGATTTCATGGGTCGAGATATACACCAATTTCAGATCTCAATCATACATCTTTTCCTTATAGAGTCATCATATTTTACTGGTGGATCCATTATTGTTAAAGAATTTTGTTTAATATAATATTGATATTTTTATATCTTAATGAGTTTAATTAAATTTTCCCTTTCAAACTCGTCCTTTAAAGAGAAATCTAAAAGTTCTCATAAAATACAGGAAAAAAAAATCCCCTTCGGTTTCGTGCTCTTTTTTTTTCCCTAAAAAAAGTTAATTCGTTTCTAAAAATAGATTTCTTCTTCCTTAAAAAAAAAAATACAGATCGAAAACTTCCGGTATTCAGATTTTAAAATTTCCCTCTCTAGTTACCAAATCTCAAATCCCTAACCCTAAGGGTGTGTTTGGTTTGGAAGGATTGGTGGGTGGATGGAGAGGGTTGGAAGGAGAGGTGTGGAGGGAAGACCTAAATCAGTTGTTTGATTTCAAGGAGATGAGGAAGGAGAGGAGTTGGTGGGTGGAGGAGCTCTCCACCCGGGCCTACCTTTATGGATCTTTCATCTATTTTACGGATCAGGGAGATAAAAAATTGGAGGGAACTTTTTGGGGGAGAAAACTTATTTTATCCTCAATTATTATTTTATTCAGTTGGTTTTTAAATTATAAAAAAAAAAAAAACCTAAACTAAACAATAAAAAAAAAAAACAAAACAAAAGCTGAACATTCTCTATCTCTTGCTCCCCACTCTTTACGTTTCCTCTTTTACTTTTTATTTTCTTTTATTTTATGGATTTTTTTACTTGACCAATTTTTATTTTAAATGTTCATAGTAATTTACTAACCTTGCTTAAGAGATTTTCTTTTTTGCCTCTTAAATTCTAGTTTTTTGGGTGTACAAAATATACGATCATTATCTCAAAAAAAAAAAGAAAAAAAAGAAAGAAAAAGAAACAATCAAATACGTATAAACGTATTGGAAATATGTTGAAAAGTTTCATAAATAATTAAAATGAGAATTAAAGTAACTTTATAATTAAATTCATAAATCTTTCTGATTCTTTTTATAGGGAGAGACTGTGGTAGAGTCTCTCCCAAATGACTCTATCGGTAGAGTCTCTTTTTAAACCGTTGAGATTTAATCGAATGGTTGAAATGTCAAGAATGTACTATACTTATCATACACCTTACCTCATATAAACTTTCTCACCCCAAGTCTTCTCCGTCGCCAGTGACTTTCCCGCTTGCCGACGACCCACTCCGGTGACCACCCCGACGCCGGCGACTCACCCTCGGCCACCCCCCACCCAGCCCCCTGCCCTCCCTCGTCTGGACCTGGCACCCCCCAGGCTCGTCGACCCCCCATCTCTCTTCTCTTCTCTCTCTCTCTCCCCCCCCCCCCCTCCTCTTCTCCTCTCTCACTCTTCCCCTAGACCCCCACCCCGGCACCCCCCCCCCCCCCCGACGGGACCCCCATCCCCTTTCTCTCTCTCTTTTTGCGTCGGGGATGTGGGGGGGGGGGGGGGGGGGGAGGCCGCAGGCCAGGAAGAGAGAGAAAGGGGAAGAGAGAGGGGGTGGGGTTTGGGGGAAGAGAGAGAGAAGATAAGAGAGAGGGGGGGCCGGGGGGGTGTGCCGGCTGTGGGGGGCCGGCGGGCCTGGAAGGTGCCGGGTCTAGGCGGGGGAAGGTAGGGGGTTAGGGGTGGGGGGTGGCGGGAGAGAGGAGAAGAGAAAGAAAGGGGAAGAGAGAGAGAATATAAGAGAGAGAAAGGGGAAGAGAGAGAGAGGGGGGTCGCCGGCGATCGGGGCTGGGGCCGGAGGTGGGTCGCCGCGGGAGAGAGGAGAAGAGATAGAAAGGGGAAGAGAGAGAAAATCGCTAGCGGTCGATGGCCGCCAGGGGGCCGGAGGTGGGTCGCCGGCGGCGGGAAGATTGCCGGCGACGGAGAAGACTTTGGGTGGGAAGGATTATGTGATGTAAGGTGTATGATAATATGGTATAACATCAATATTTGAACCGTTCGATTAAATCTCAACGGCCTAAAAAATGACTCTACCGGTAGAGACCTTAGAAGTGTCTCTACCACATACTCACTCCTTTTTATAATACCAAATAAAAGAATTAAAATTTGTTATTCATTCTTTCTATCTTATCAAACAACATAAAGAATAAATATCTTTTTTAAGTCTCTGTTTGACGTTCGAGTTTAAACTGTAATTTTTCATCTCAATTTTTATCTTTTTTTAAAAAAAATTATTTTTTTCTAAAATTATTTTTATCTTTTCTAAAAGTTAACAAAAATTTTCAACTTAAACTCATTCACAACTGGCCCTGCTCTTTTATGTTTCCTATTTTCTCCATTCTTCTTTCTTTCTCTCCATCCCTCCAACCAAACGGAGCCTAAAACTCCCCTTCCTCAACTTCTCCGGCTTTCTTTGGGATTTGGTGAGATTCTTTTCGTTTTCTCTTTGAATTCATGCGATTTCCTTAGTTTATACGGAGTAATTCTAGCGAAATCGGAGGATAATAAGTAAATTTTCTTCTGTTTATGTTCGATTAAGGTTTTCGTGTCCCGTTTTGGCCATTTCGCAACGATCGGTGGTGGCCCCGGTGGATTCTCGGAGATCTGATAAATTTGGCAAGTCATTTTTAAAAGAAATTTTGGTAAGTTATACGTGTTATTGTTTTTACGGTTCAGTTTATATGTAATTTTGTGTTGAATTGTTGTGAATTTGGATGTTTGGTTTAGATCTGTTAGGTTAAATGTACATGTTTTGATTCATTTTGTCTTTCTGGGTCTAAAGTTTCACAAGTGAATAAGGAGTTTTTAAAGCAGATTTTTGTCACCATTTTTGGTTTTTGGAGTATTTTTCTTGCTTCGTAAGGGAAATGGTATAACGGCTGGTCAAAAAAAAAAAAAAAAAAACAAAAAAAGAAATGGTATAACTTAATTCAAGTTTTCTGGTAGAATTTGGAGCAAAAAAGGACAAAGACAATGGCTTGACAGTTTTAAGGAAAGCTCTTGAGACCAGCTTTTATAGGATGTCGTTTGAGTGGAAGACTAAATATACCCTGTTCCTCAAGTTTTTTTGGTTTTGCTTTTTCTTGTTTTGTAAAGGGTGCCCCATACTTCAGCCTGTTGACACTTTCGTGGTTTTGTGCGACTGGTCCGACTGTATCCTAAAGCTACTGTTTTTATGTAAACCGGTGGCTTACCGGTTTTAAGGAAACAAGGAATGTCTTTTTTGTAAGCCAATGCAAATCCCATAATTCAACATTGCCCCTGCAGGATCTTTGCCATTTAGGTGTCTCGTGTGTCCTACAGATACCGTTTAATCTTTAAATGTTATCTTCTTTGTTTTTCTTATTTGTTGTCAATCCATGTTCTCAAGTTCTATATGTGCGTTGATTTTTGGATCAAGTTCGAGAATAGATCAATCCTCTTTTGTTACTCTTCTATTTTACATTTTTGATGATGAATCTTTAATAATATGTAGATCCATGGAATTTTGATTTTTTGATTATTTCCTTCTCATTAAAAGGTTGTTATTTGTGTATTTCATTTGTAAGACTTTTGAATTTCTTCCTTACGAGCTACATGTTATTGTCTTCGTATGAATTTTTGGTGGTGAGTTGTTTTGGATAAATGGCTTAGTGGACTGTGTTACATTACATTCAATAGATCTGGTGCTTCTTATTTTGCAGAAAGCTGAAATTTCTCGGTATTTTTTTTTTTAAACATCTCAGCCCCTCTTACTAGATCCCTAAATAACTCTATGCTTCGGCTGTAGTGGCTTTTACGTTATTTTATTTTCTTACATTTAGTTAGTGTTTTGGGTTTGACTGCATTGTTTGTAAAATTTTAAGTTCGAATTGATTTGTGTTGAAACTTGATCAATGTTTGATCGAAACTCTTTGATGTTAGTTTAGCTTCATGCTTTCTTTCTTCTTCTTCTTCTTCTACTTATGAGCTTTTTATTTATTTATTTATTTATTTATTTTTTTAGCAGACTTAGAGAGATGAACCGGGTTCAACGTAAAATCTACCTTTACAATGTCACTTTTGGGCTCTATATGTTGGATTGGTGGGAGCGTTGCCTTTTCAGTATCCTCTTAATCACATTTTTCGCTCAATAGTTATGTTCTTGTAACTGGTTTATTGCTCATATATGAAGTCAATATTAAAATATTTATACATTCCAAATCCAATAAGTATACACGGTACATGATTATCTTTTATCACATGTTTGCTGCTGTAGTTAATGCACCTGCTAGTTTCCTTAACATTTGACAGATACTTTGGTGGTGGTCTTGATGTGGTTTGTTCTTTATAATGGATCACGATATGCAGTTGACTTCTTGAAGAGGTACCCTTATATCCTTTCCCATTTATTCTCCTCTTTGTTTCCTTTACGTGGTCTATTCACTAATAGAATTTTGTTTATATATATATATATATATATATTTACATACATAACTTTGTAACTTATTGTACTTTGGGCTTGTCACGTTTGTAGCATTAAGACCATTGTATATTTCTTTAGAATAGTACGTATTGCCTTGAGTGGGATGTATTGGATTATTATCTTCAGCCTCCAACAACTGTTCTAGACTTGCATCCATCAAACAGAACAGGATATGTTACCCCTCTTTTCAGCTATATTTTAAGTTTTTGACGACTCTTGCTAATCAAACTTAGTATTGGTTTGGTAGGGTAGGGATAGTTCATACTTTTTTGTCCTTTCATTACTGAACGCTTGAAGTAGCTTCTTAGGATTTAGGAATCTGAATAATTAAAAATGCGTCGCTGTTCGCTAATCTGATATCTACTTTGTGGTTGATACTTGGTTATGTAGTAGATACCTCTTTGAAAACCCACATCGGCTCCAAATTTTATGAATCTAAAACCAGAAACTGAAAAACATGTTATGTAACTGTGTTTCAGCCTCCCATTGAACAAATGCAAAAATTCAAGACTCGCCAATAAATTTTGCAGTATCTGATTACATGTTTTTCCCACAATCTCAGGCATGTATGGTAAAATTCAGAAAGCATAGCTTGAACCGGAAATGGAAAAAGGATGATTAGCGGCACAGATCATTTGAATGATAGTGCGACGTGTTACTTTCTGATCTGTATAACTTTTGAGAAAAATTTACATTTTGACGAGTTTTACTAGTATTATTCCTTTTTGAGGATTTATGCAGCAACCTCAGCTGTCCCTTCTATTTTCGTTTTTCAGAAAGATTCTGGTTCTAATGCTTTTGACCCTTCTCCTGTTTCAGAGTAGTCTTAAGTTCATACTATAATTGAGTCGTTCTATGCTTCACGAAGTCAGTGCAAGAATTAAAACATGGAAACGCTTTGCCCTTTTTTTACTTGCACGTCACTCACGATCTGCTCGTGACCTTCTGCCACTTTTGATGAATTCATGAGTTTCGAGTTATAAAATTTTGTGAAGAGGAGCATTCTAGTTGAAATGCCACAAAATGCTTTCTATGATTGATGTTCATAACGAATCACAGTAGATGAAGGAACCCATGTCTTGATACTTTGGCCAAGTTTGGTTTTGTAGCGGTTTATAGGCAACACTTTTATTTGCAAGCAAAACTAAAAACAGAGGCAAAATGCAACAAAATTGAGCCCTTTCAAGTAACTTAAAACTGAATTGTGGTCGGTATAAAGTCTCTTTGTATGTAGTTGCAAATATTAAATAACGGTAATATTATATGACTATATCAAAATGTGTAGAATTGGAATATCTTATTAACAGTTCAAAAAGTAAAGTGCATTTATACACCAACTCCAAAGTGCTCTGAGGAGAGGGGTTTTTTGTTTTTTTTTTGTTTTTTTTTATAAGCATAAAAGAGAGTTCTTTGTTTTTACTATTGAAATTTTTGGTTCAACTATTTGTTCCTCTCGCGCTTTTTCTTTCTTCCTTTCTTTTTTACCTTTTACTTTTTCATTTTTATTTTATTATTTACCATTCTTACAACAATTTTTTAATAAAAACTAATTAAAAAAAACAATTTACAAACTTTTATACTTCATCGGCACGTGATAATAAATTAACCTAATTTCAAACACAAAAAATCAAAAGATAATTAAAGAAAGACACAAATTATACGACTTTCTCTTGATATGTACACGCGTTTTGGCGTACCTTTGGGATAGAGTAAATATGACTAAATCTTAATTTTTTTTTCCTTTTTTCTTTCCTATTGGATTATTCTCACATATCCATTAATTTTAGGATCACTCTTATTCCATTCCGTACCCTAACTTCAAAAACTCACTTTATCCTCTAAATCTTGAGTTTGTCCTACTTATCTATTTTGTTAAGAGTTTTTATTAAAAAAAAAGAACCGGGTTTGGGTATCATGTTGTCCTTTTTATTTTATTTTTTAAAAGAAATTCTAACGGAAGTGGTAATTAAGACTAATTCTCCATATTTTTTAATATGTTTTGAATTGAAATTCTCATAAAGAGGATAAATAGTGAAAATTTCAAAGTTTAAGATGCAAAAAGAGAGTTGGATAAATGGTAATGACTGCAAATTATGCAACATAGGTAAGATTGATCTTCTTTTTTCAACCTCAGACATTTTTTGCAAATGGCTTAAATTAGTTAAGAAATGAAACGAATAAATCTGTAGAATAAAATTAGCAAATGAAGGAACTTGGAATTGTAATTTTTATTACCCTTTTACATAGTATATAAAATGTATTTTTACTTCACTACTCCTAAATATAACTTATACTTGTTCCTTCTAAACTCACTTCTTCTTTTAGCTCTCTTTGCTAGCTTCTTCTTTATTTAATTTTGGTTTTTTCTCTTTTTGAGTTTTCGTTGAAGATGGACACAGCAACTATAAGAACCAATTGTAGGGATTATAGGTTAGTCCCTATCCATATATACCTTGAATTTCTTATAACTATTCATATTTAGGAGAAGGAAGCGACGACTGTACATTATAGGAATGTTCTATGTGTTTTTTTCCCATTTTATTTAATCTCTTCTTTCTCAGCTTTAAATATATATATATATATATATATTTTCTCACAAAATGTTAGAGATTAGAATTTAGACATGGAAAATTTTTACTTAGAGATTCTGTAATAAATCAATGGCAAAATGATTTTGTTTTTTAATTTTAATTTTGGTTATTATAACAATACTCATGAAGTTTCTCTCAAAATATATATATATATATATCTATATATTATTGAAGTTTTATTCATTTTTTATTGCCAGGAAATTTCATGTCTGGTGGACTATTCTTTCTCCCATGTAATCCCGTCACAGAATACGTCACGTAGCCAACGTGGAAAGCAAATTTAGACTTCTTGTCTTGAAAGGTCCATTTGTTGTTAGACACATGGTGCAAATGTAGACGATGCAGCCTGTGCTTAGCAGATTGGACGAGGAGGTGACCTGATTATTGGAATAAAAAGGATTATTCCGTTAAAACTCTCGTTAGCCACGTAGTCTCTCTTCGTTAGTCAACTCAGATTTGATCCCATAGAATTTTTATTAAAACCACCGCTCTAATTTTAAATGTATATATTGAACTGGTGATATTTTAAATAAGACTTGAATTGATAATTATAAGAGACTAGATTAGATATTCACATCTTCCTTATCATTTTAAAGAAAGTGAATCCCGAATATAGAGCTAAAAATGGATGATGAGAGGATCATACTACTAAAACCTTTTATTCTTATAAAAAAAGAAAAGAAAAGAAAAGAAAAGATTATTCCATTGGCAAAGAATTAGTTAGAAATTGAGATGCTGTACGTTCAAATGACATTGTAACTAGCTGTCATAAATGTAACAACGGTGGTTAACATGAAACATTATGAGATACATATTTCGACGGCAATGAGTATGTAATGAAGCAAAATTTCGTCTAAGCACCAAATTGAATGTTTCTGAATAAAAAAAAAAAAAAAAAGATTACATGAGTAAAATAATCAAGAACGTTAAGTACGAACACAAGAAAGCATGAGAATCTTAAGCATAATAAAGAGGAAAATTGGAGTCCGATATAATTACCTTAAGGCTTTGTATTGAGAATTGTGTTCTTATCTTTTATCTTTTAATTCGAGAAATTTATAGTACATTAGGATTGATGAGTTTTAATTCTCTTATTAATTTGAGAGTTTATTTTATCTTCAATTACAATACAAAATTCACATTCTAGTGATTTCATACATAATAACTCCGAACATTAAACATTATGCATATTAAACGTGTTTAATTGTCAACCATTGCTTGTAGATGCTTTAGTTTCCTCCTCTGACCTTTGGCATGGTCTCAGGTAGACTTCTCTTAGATAGACTTATACCTCATAGTTAGGTAGATATCTATTTAAGTAGACTCTTATCTCATTACTAAGTAAACTTTTACATTATAATAGGTAGACTCCTATTTTATTACTCGGTAGACCTTTTACTTAGGTAGACTCTTATCTTATAGTTAGATAGACTACCACACTAATTTTCAAGGGAAGCACCAACATGTCCCTTACGTGGGGACATTAGAATCCTCCAAACATGCTAAAGGTGCCTTATTATTATTATTTTTTGGTAAATGTACCTTTTTATTATTTAACGTATGTTTTGATCTGATCGTTAGTTGAGATTAAAATTTTTATAGGATTTATTAACTTTTTAAAAATTAATTATAATTTTTATTGACTTTATAAAAAAAATTTAAAATTAAATTTAATTGAAGTTAAACTACTCTGAATAAAACATTAATTAGTTTAATAATAGCCCCACTAATTTTTTAAGGGAAGCACTAACATGTCCCTTACGGGATAATAGAATCCCCCAACACCCAACCACTTCCGTTCTTTCTTTCTTTCCTTTTTCTTTTTTATTTTTTAAACTTGTCACATCTTCACCAACCCACCTTATTTCTTCTCCACCATTGGATCAAAAAGTGGATTGATCTTACCATTCCATTTTGAGATATTTTTCCTAATCAATCCTTGTTTAATCCGTGTTAGTTTTATGATGCTCCGGTCAGTTTGGGCTCTCACATGCCTTTTCACTGCCGCTTGGTCGTTCAAAAAATTAGCAATACTCTAATGCTCTTCCATGTCGGAATTCACTAATCTACCCTTGTGTCATTCATGTAACTTTTCTTTCATACTATACTTTTCTTACACAAAAACTCGTATATTTTTCTTGCGTCACTTTTACGATTTCGAATTCCTATCTGATACTCGTATTTTGAATCTAACCTTCTCCATTTTTTCTTTTAAACTCTCCTTTTAAACTTACCGATGGCCTTGCAAAAAATCGGGATTAGCTCATGTTTTACGCGTGCTTTCTCTATGGATTTTTTATTTTATTTACAAACTTTCCATGTTCGTCACGAAATGTCAATATCACTCGCGCAAGTGCCGTAATACTTATAACTAACTTTTTGTTCATTGTATTATAATCATGATCCCACACTTAATTTTACTTCTTATTAGAGCTTTACAACTTAATTTCTCTTATTTAGCAATTCATGTTGTAAATTTCCTGTCATCGTAGAGAGAGACAGGGACATAGGAAGAGAGTGGTGATTGGGGAGACAGAAACAGAAATTCTAGATCTATACGACTATACAAGGGTTAAATTAGAAAATTCTAGTTTAGTTTAAAAAAAAAAGAAAATACACTTTATTTACCACATTTAAAAAAGTTGCTATTTACTTCATTATCACCTATCAAATGTGCTATATTATTCATTTTCCATTGGAGAATTATGGTGTTTCTCATTTCATTGAATATGATAAAATTTATACAAGATAAGAGAATTCAAAATTGTATAAGCTTCCTAAGCGCCTAGACTAAAAATAAATAAATTAAAAGAGTTATTCAAAATACAAATTAACTTCTTACAAAAGGTGCTATTTACAAAAGAAATTAAAAAATATTTGTTAATATTTTCTAATAGCAAATGGAGAATGATACTTGGACCTTGTTGACTATTGTTACTTTCTTGGCCGAAAGGCTCTTTTAGCCGTTAAATATTTAATTCCATATGATTGTTAGGTTTTGCTTCTTTCAATACTTAGATTTTAGACGCTTCTGGTTCTTTCTTGCCTGGATCTTCCGATTAGAATCACCCGCAACTCTAGCTTCCTCGCTCCTCTGAAGTCCGATCCCTCCGCGTGAACGTAAGGGAGAACATTTCTACGATCGTATTACGTTCAATCTGTACGTATATATATATATATATATACGCTTTCGATTTCTGAGAGAGAGAGAGAGAGAGAGAGAGGGAGGGAGAGAGAGACAGAGAGAGAGTGATCGTAGGGTGAAGAGAGAGAAAAGAGAGTGATCGGACGATGAAGAGAGAGAAGAGAGTCATCGGAGGATGAAGAGCCAAGTCCGCCACAAGCAAAGGCATGATGACACTTCGCCGCTGCCACTTGGACATGGATTGGAGTCCTCCGTCGAAGAATCGGGTAAATTTCTTCAGTTTCTTCAATATTATATTAGATCAACTTCCTTTGAGTCCAGTTTTCCTTGATTTATGGAGACAATTTCATGATCACTTTGTGTTAAGGTCTTTCCTATGTTGAGTTTTTTATCCGCTAGGTAATTGCTTGACTTTCTCAGGTCATGGTCTCCAACAAAACTAAGATAAAGCATGTGGATTTATATCAAGACTATTGCACGATCTTCCAATCGTATGATCGTATGAAAAACTGATTGGCTCAAACAAATGATAGTAATTATAGGTTAATAAAATTTTATAAACAGAAGATCCCCCGTACAAGTTACAACTTAGAGCTTAGTTATTTGCTAAATTCTTGCCGCCAAATAATGTGGCGCTAAATCAACGTTATTTATTTTGTTATAATTTAGGTCATTGTGTAAAGCTTTTACCTTTTTTTTTTTTCATTAATGATGGCTTATCTTTTAAAATTAGGTGACTCTTCCATTTCAAAAATGAATATAAAGTTATAAATTTTAATATTAGTAAAATAAATTATAACACATAATATATTTATACGTACTTTTGAAAATTATAAAATGCTTTTAAAAAATGATAAATTATAACATATTTTTTGTGGGTAAATACTTGAATTTTCTGATAAATAATAGATATATGGATAAATAATAATAGGCTCTTACGGCAATGCCTGCGCCGGCTATGTCGCGGAGAGAGAGTTGCAGTAGGAGAGAGGAGGGGGGTTTATAGCGAGTAATTTTAGGGTTTTCGTATATAATTAATATGAATATGCTATTTATTTTAATTTTCAAAAATTATGATTCAATTTTAAATTAGAATTATTTGAAATTTGGCTCTTTCTCTTGATTAGTAAAAGGCCTTTCACATATTAAAAAAAAAAAAAAAAAAAAGCTTCAATTATGAGGGAAAAAATTAGGCAACTTCCAAAAACGAATATTCCTACGAGAATCCAATTAAAAAACCCAACAAAAGACAAACAACTTTCAGGGATTACTCCTAGTCTGTCGAGTTGGTCTCTTCTCTTGAACCATTCTTACTTGCTTGAACTATTCAACCATTTGATCATTAGTTCGACGCCACTGCCTCTGTGTCTGCCTATGTATATGGACATCAAGCTTTTGTCTTGGGGGTAGAAAACATATTTGAATAGAAAGTTTTGGTTCAAATTCAAATTTTTATACGAGAGAACTCTGTACATGAAAAGTTTTAAATTGTGCTTCAAACCCATTTGCCAAATAGTCAACACTTGTTACATTCTCTGTAAATTTTTGTACCTGACTTTCGATTTTAACTCTTACCACAAATTTGCAAATTCTTTCTGCAGAATGGCCGAGAAGCAGTTGGGCCACATGATTCTCGCACCGGCTGGAGTTATTGGGTCACTATACCTTCCTGGGATGTCCGTCCAATATCAAAAGATTCTGATCCTGATGTGGTATAATTTCCAAAATGTTGTCTTGTGTCTTCTTTCGGGATTTTATTTGATAGATTTATTATGCGTTTGGTTCACGGGTTGAAACTGAACTTTTAAGGTTAGAATTGAGTTGAAGTGAATGTGTGTTTGATGAGTTATTTGATCGGTCAAAACTAAAAGGTGTAGAAACTTGAAATGTGTTTGGAAAAAAAAAATCACTATGGAGTTTGTTTCGTTTGTCTCGAAATTTTATGCAATTAAAAAAAATCATCCCATTTGGACCTGTATATGCAAAGTTATTGACTTTTGAAATTTGAATTATAAAAACTGTGAATAGTAAAACTGAGGTTGACTTTTCAGAAAAGACAAAAAATAAATTGAATTTTTGGATTTAGATTGAATTGAACCTTAAGTCCAGACACATGCTTAGTAAATTAATTTGCAACATCTGAGCACTAGGCTGCATCAAAACCATAATCATTATACACTTCATTGCAGTTGATGTCACAAAATATTGTACACATTCATCTACCACAGGCAATGAAACTCTTTGATGAATTACTTTTAGATAGTTGGATGTTTTGGATTTAATACAATTTTTTAGAAGTTAAGTGTGAAGAGCACTGAAACCTGGTTTTTGACGAGTCGCAATGCTATTCCAATACCTTGTTTTAGAGTTTGACTTCTTTGTATTCATGATACTACTCTTGGTGTTCTTGCTTCTGTCACGTGCTTGCTTTATCAGAATATGTTATATGTATTATCTTCAGTTCAAATTCTACTTGTCAGTTTTTAAATAGCACTTGCCATCTTGTTTCTTATTTCTTATTCTTCTTCTTTTTTTTTTTTTGATGGACAGGACTACGGCGTACATGTTGATTTGCGATCACCGGAAGGGATAAACAAAACTAGTTGTAAGCTGAAAAAGCTCCGTGATTTCAAGAAGCTTATGATTGATGTAAGACTGCCCTTTTCCCCTTCGCATATATATTAGTTAAGATATGATTCATGAACTCCACTTGTAATTGACCAGCTGGTTGTGACAACTCAATTCTTTAGTTTGCACAAAGAAATTCCTGCTTGCTTTCCTCCTTGAAGTTGCATTTTCAGAAAAGGACTTTTTAACATGTACTCTTTCTTTGCAGCTTGAAAAGAAGTTTCCTAATAACAAAGCACTAAGGAGACTGAAAACCCGCTCTCTGTTGAATAAGGTTGGCAATGTTTCAAGCATTAGCTATAATTTGGAGTTCGTTCGTTCGTTTCAAAATTTACAGATATATTTGGTATTACCCGCTCATTGTTTGCGGTCACCTACTATTTTTGTATTGATAACTAGCTGACAATATCTTTCAAACACTAGATACATCCACATTTTTGTCCTAGCACTGCTGGCACTAGAGATCTCTTCTCTAGCCATAACAGAAATAAATCTCATCAATAAAGATCTAACCGGCAATCTTTAAACATGTTGGTGCATGCACACTAGAATCTATACCTACACTACTAATACACTTGTATGTTCGCGAATTTTGTGGCTAAGTGGCTTTGTTTTAT
Organism: Ficus carica; assembly: GCA_009761775.1. Lineage (NCBI taxonomy): Eukaryota > Viridiplantae > Streptophyta > Magnoliopsida > Rosales > Moraceae > Ficus > Ficus carica. The sequence continues at coordinate 5,342,276 of CM019744.1, read as the reverse complement.
TGCAGGAATGGATAACTAAACTGCTTTCTGATATTGACTTATCAAGAAGTTTTGAAGTAGCGTCCTTTCTTCAACTTGAAGCTGCTGTTAGCGCATGTATGTGACTTTCTGTTGCTCGATGTGCACCATGGAATTTCATTTCATTTTTCTCTCACTATGTTTTCACTAATATTTAATATTGTCTTTAGTTATTTACTTATTTTTATAGTTTTTGCATGTGGCTGATGGTGGTATATATATCATTTTTCTTCTTTGCAGTTCACTCAGAAGACCAAGATGTAAACCCACAGAATTCAGAAGCAAATTCCCATGAGATGCCTACCCAGTCAAACTTACCCGCCATTCTTGGTAGTTCATCAATCAAGTCAGATTATGCAAGTGATACTGCTTATGGGAAAGCCAAGCCAGGAACTCCAAGGATAAGAAAAGATGCGAATTCTGAAATCGATGTGAATGTTGTAGGGAAGGATGTACATGTTGGAAGAACTTCTGAGACTTCACTTTTATATAGTAATTATAGAATGGATCTTTTATCTGAGCCAGAGCATCGTAAAGTAATTGTGCATGCTAGGAAGCTCTTAAGTGAGAGAGTGGCAAGTGTTGTAACTTCTCTACGAGGTAGTAAAATATCTAACTCTGTGATTCCTAATTCATCTGGAGATGGATCCATTAGCCGTCTTGAAGGTGCTGAGGCGTCAAGTAGCAGGGATATTCTTGGAAACTTAGACTTATGTGGTTCATTTCATCCATATAGACATGGTAAAAACTGATATGAAGTATCTCGAGGCAAGACTAGAACAAGTAAAAGCTGTCAGGATTTACCATGAAGCAAAGGTAATTACAACTTTTTTTAATATGCCCACCAGCTGTGCAAATTGTTTGTTGTAGTCTTGGCTCATTGATGAAAAGTAACAAGTCTTGTAATCATGTTGCTGCATAAATTTTTTTGTGATACTTAATAAGCCTAATTTTATGAGGGATAGGTACCAAGATACTATTTAATTTTTGTCTATGAAATGCGTTGATGCGTGACGGTGGTGCATGTTATCTTAATTTGTCTATTTATTTTTCACGGTTCCATAGCCAACAATCTATGAAGTTCCTGATGTTAACAAGTCTTTAAAGCTTGCTTTTCTGCCAATAGACTGTCTAAACTATTAGGACTGGTGATGAATGTTGCGATTTCATAACATAACCGTTGGATATATTCAGATTAAGGAATTGGAAGGGCAACAAGAAATTGAGAGACATAAATTTGAGGCACTGAATCAAGTTTTAACGGCCGAGAAGGACAAAAATATTTCATTGCGGTGGGAAATGGATGAACTTCGGCAGACGTCCTTAAAAATGAAGTTGGAATTGGAGGCAAAATCTGGGAAGGTACAGTGGGTCCTGTTTGTGTTAAATTATCTGTTTCAATTATGTGATGATAAAACAACTTTGGGAAGATAAGTCATGTGCAGAGTCAACAGTAAATTTAAAATTGAGGGGGGAAAAAAAAACACACGTAGTAATTACTTTTATTAATTACTAAAAGTAATAACAACGAGAATAAGACCACTTGGAAGACAAAAACGACCACAACACTAACTATCAATTGCTCAGAACACTCCACTAACACATGCACATACTCGGACATTTGGGAACACACTACCACTAATGAGACAACTAATTACTTGAACTCACTTGAGCACACACACCACCGAGACCTTAAGTCTGTTTATAGTCCAACATAGGCAGTTGCTAAGCCCTTTGGAAACTTCTGGTATGTCGGCTAAGTGTTGCCGATTGACTTTGCAACTTGCTGCAATTTTCATGAAGTTTCCAGTGGATAAGCATGCAGAGAAGTGGGCGACCACTTCGTCTAGAAGCTTCTAACGGATAAGGTTGAACCAAATTTGGGCGGCAACTTTTGGGAAGAGCTCTAGAAGAATCTAAAGATGTAATTAGAGTCGGTGATAACTCTTTAGTCTTTAATACAGTTGCAAAGTCTTGTTGAGGAAAAAAAAAAAAAAAAAACATTTAATTGTTCAGGAAGAACTTTTGCTGCGAGAGCTTTCCTCTATTAAAGAACAGCAAAAGAATGTGTCAAAGCAATATGAGAAGAAAAAAGCAGATTGCAAAGCCCTCGTTAGAGAAGTCAAACGTCTCCGTCATGTGCAACGGAAATTGGAGGAGGAAAAGTCTGAAGCTGAGGTAGTTTATTTTATCATATTTTGCAGTCAGGTTTATGTTGCATCTAGTGCCCAATTTCTACATGATGGGCCATATGCTTAGACTTTAAAGTGGCTCTTTTTTACTTCATTCGTCTTATTGACTTGCAAGACTTTATCTTAATAGCCAGTAGCTATATTGCACATATGGTTGATACATTGGAATTTAGAGGAAGAAAAGAAAGAATTCCTTTGACACTTACAGTTCGGTGTTTCTTTTTGTTCAGAAACTTCTCCAACAGGTGAAACAAAATATCAAACAGGCAGAAGATGCTAACATAGAGCTCCAACATCAATGTAAGATGCCTCAAAATCAACTCATGAGTGCAATATGAATTCACCAATTGAATTTGAAAATTAAACTTCTTTATTCCCTTCATCACCAGCGGAGCTTTTCGATTTGCTGAAAAATTTTAAGGACGAAATTGGCGTCCAGCTTACTGAGGTACGTTTCTTTGACTCCCTTTATACTTCTACTTTCTGTTTTGTTTCCAAATTTAACTTATGCTGAAAAGGAGGTGTCACTAATTGGGGACAGAAGAAATGCAAGACCAAGAGAAGAGAAAGAACCGAGATAGAGGAATAAAAACATTGGAGATTAGATATTCAAAAGCATAGAAAAGAAAGGATTTTAGACACAGCACAAGAACTCGAGTAGGAGAATATGAATCTCAATATTCATTCGTCAGCCATTTCTTGATTAAAATTACAAACTACTTTGTTTATGGGCAAACCAAATGACAAGCTAGGAAAATAAACCGAAAACAAAATAAGTAAATTACTATCAGAAAATGATGATGGGGCTGATCCCAAATAACATAAATTACTTGGTAAACGAAATCAAATATTTGAAACAGATTGTAGTGTATTAGAGCTATCACATAACAATGTGGGACTTGATTAATCTCTTTGTCACGGGACAATTCCATTTCACTGCCAAATGTTGTGATTCATCACCACTTGTGATGAACGTGATGTTCCTTTAGACAATGCCATGCGCACTTTCCACAATGTCATTCATATTCACGAGTTACAATGTCCTATTCCTTTAACAGGTTACAAAAGCTTTGACAGAAGCAGGTCTAGGTTCCTCAAATCTCATTCTTGGAATTGATTTTACCAAAAGCAATGAATGGACAGGTTTGTATATTAAGAAAGCATGTACAATTGTTAACTGTTGTTTACTATCTCAAACCCAAATGGTTTCGATTGGACCACAGTTCTATTCACAGTCATACTTGAGTTTAAAAAAAAAATTTGGCTAATTGTATTTCCTTAACCTTTGCTAATGATGGAACAAAACTCATTGCCGAACTGGCCATGAATTGTTTAGGCTTGAAAGAATATTCTGTCAGTGCATGTACAATTGATGTAGTGAAAGTGATGTGTCGTCTGGGAAAATTTGGTTTTGTTGTTTAACGTCTATAATTTTGGGATTGTTGTTATGTCTGTTGTTTTGAGTTTATTTTTGTTGTTTGCATTGTTGTTTCTTAAGGGCTAAAGAGCCCTCCATTGTACTGATGAAGATAGACTGGAGTATTATGTTCTTTTGAGATTTTGAGAAACCAGAGGTGTGCCTCTTTCGTTTCAGCCGTGGATTTGACTTTGATTTTGGTTAGATGAAACCATTCTTTGTCCCTCCTTTTCGCTGCATGAACCATTTTCTGTTGCTCACCCTTTTACATGATATATCAGTTTTTCCCCCAAAACAATGTTATGGCTTGTTTTTATGTCCGCAATAATGCAAGGATATAGTTAAGGATTAAGGCTTGTAGTTGATTTTTGTGTGTTTTGATACAGATTAGTGTGGTGTTTCTCTTTAGATCTATTAAAGCCAATGCATTAATGTTTTTACTGAAGGAAAAGCTTCATTTAACAACCGGAGCCTGCATGCACTTGGCAGCACATTAAATACATATGAAAAGGCAATCTCCATTATTGGAAAGACTCTGGCTCCCTTTAATGAACGAGACTTGATTTATTGTTTCGGTTTTGGTGAAGGTATCCTCTCGTTCTTCAACTCTTCCATAGATTTTGAATATTTCAAAATCAAGTAATTGGTTTTTACTCCTTTGACTATAGCTAGCACACTTGATCAAGAAGTGTTTAGCTTCCACGAAGATAATTTACCTTGCGATGGTTTTGAAGAAGCTTTGTCCTGCTATAGAAAACTAGTTCCAAACTTGAAACTTGGAGGTTAGTTTCATATCTTTCTTTCTTTCTCTCTCTCTCTCTTCTTTCTTTTTAATCTTTTATGGTCTTGACATCTGTGTTTGTTAAATCTGTTGTTAAATAGATAATTGGATAATATCTGTACTTCAAGAGCATCTAATCGAACCTTTTGCAATTTGGTGATCACAATAGTGACTGATTTGTTTACATATCTTGTCTTTAAGGGCCAACTTCTTATGCTCCGATAGTTGACGCGGCAATACACGTTGTGGAGAAAAGCAGTGGCCAATACCACGTATTGGTAATTATTACGGATGGGCAGGTTTGAAACTGAAGCTCTATTTTCGAACAATATTTTCTCACATGTACGATCTTGTTAAGCATGATTTTCTTCAATCACTATAGGTTACAAAGAATGTGGTCACAAGAAAAAAGGAATTGAGTCAACAAGAGAAGGAAACAATCAGATCAATTGCTGATGCAAGGTCGACCCCAAACATTGTCTTGATCTCATACTTTATGTCTTCTTGTTTTTGAAGGTGAAGTCGTACTATATACAGTTTTCTCTGTAAAGATGGTGGTTGGTGCTTTAAGCTCATTATCATGCTAAACAGAATAATAAATTAACGAGTCTGACCTGTCTAACTTTCCAAATGTCAGTCAGAATGCTAGAACAGGGATTTCTTCATGCTAAAAGGCCACGAAAGTAATCGATATGTCTTAAAACTTTTCTTCTTTACTGAAAGGCTGTAGATGAATGTGTGTGTAATTTATTGCTAGATGGTATTTTCTGCGGTTATTTGTTGTCCTTAGAGCATCTCTAATGGACTGCTAAATTGATGCGTCAAAGGCAAAATTTGAGCATTTGGGAGAAAAAGAGCTCTCCAATGAAGTGCTTTCTCTGATATCAAATTTTCCAAATGGTAAACTTTGTGGCAAATTTACCACCAAATAGTAGCAAATTTAAATTTGGCATTTGATTGTTATTAGTTGGTATGTCAACTTTTCTTCTTTATTATAATTCTGTCATTTTCAATCATTGTCAATTTAAGAATTTAAGAATTTAAATTTACCAGGTCATATCCATTGTCAATCATTGTTGTTGGAGTTGGGGGGGCCCTGGGAAAACATAAGGAAGCTTGAACACAAGATCCGCAAACAAAGAACTGATAACTTTCAGGCATGACATTAAGATCTTCAAGTTTAAACACTGATTATCTTTAATTTAAGTTATAACACAATAAATGCTCTTACTATTTGTTCTGTTCTTTCATGCAGTTCGTTATCTTTAATGACAATGCACGCGAAAGTACAAGTTCTTCCCACGAAACAAACTTCGCTCATGATGCCCTCAAGAAAATCCCCGACCAATTTAAAACTGCAAAAAAGCGTGGTTTGCTTGGGTAGGAAGAGCTTAATTTTCTGTCTTCAATTATTTTTTCCTTAATTTTGCTGTTTACTTGTAAAAGAGTTCTCCAAGCTTTGGAGAACTGCTGTGAAAAAAAAAAAAAAAAAAAAAAAGCAGGGTAAGAGAGAGAAAGAGAGAGACTCATTCCAAAACAATAGCAGATTCTGCAGAAAACACCACTTTTACTTTTTTTTTTTTTTTTGGTCACAATTCTGATTCATGTCTGTTTCATTGGATTACAGAAAAAAACAGGAAAAGCAAGGAAGGTCCTTCCACTCCCTCCACCAGTTCGATATTCGCATCCTTTATTGTCAGACACACCGGCCAGCCTTTTAGCAAATGACAAAGATAGTGAGCCACACATGACGGTACGTGAAAAGTCTAAGCTAGCAAACATTCGGCACCCTTTTTTTCATCCACTTTTCAAACTGTTTTCCTGCAGTGTTTTCTCTCCAAAAAAAAAAAATTTAATTACTGTTTGAAATTGTTGCTTTCGAACTTATGATCCAAATATAGGGGCTTAAACATTGTAGAAGTTGAACTTAAGTACTCTTCTTCCTGAGGCTTAGGCAGGAGAGGATTTTGGTAAGGCAAGGCTATTTGCGGCCCCCCCCCCCCCCCCCCTCCAAAAAAAAAAAAATTGATGGTTATTGAATTAAATTTGAAAAAGGAAACCAAAAAATCAATTTATGTGTTTATGAACAAGAATAAGAATTTAAATATAGGTATAAGGCTTGAACAACCCAACTTTATATGAATTTTGACCAATCTGGTGTGAGGTTTGATTTTCCCAGCTTTCACGTCGTCTAGTTAATATGAACCAGTTCTTTAGTTAATTGGATTTGTTAATGGAGACTAGATTCTCTTTAAGCTTATTTGATTTGCTAGAAATTTAGAAAAGCCTCCAGTTAGGGGTTTAATTATAGTTGGCTTTACAGAGAGGCGAAAAAGACTGAATAAATTTTCTTATTTTGACATGCAGACGTGCACAGTTTGCTGGAGTAGGGCCATAGACACGGCTTTTGGCTGCGGACACACGGTGAGTTATCACAAAACTACGGGGCTCTTGTTCCATGCAAAACTGCCAGCCAGATGCCTAGTTCAAAATCATGGAATAATTAACCCTCATTTGCTCCCCCCCCCCCCCCCCCCACCCCACCTTTTTTTTTTCAATATTATTAATATTATAGCTATTGGAGTAAGTATTTTAATTTTAGCTTGCGTTGTGGTTGATAGGTTTGAATTGAAAATTTTAGGTTGCAATTGATTGACAATTCAAAAATTCTTATTTAAAATTTTAGTTGACTTTAAAAAAAATAATAAAAAAAATAAGTTGAGTTTTTTGAATTAGAATAGTTGTATTAGATGTATGCTTAGATATTTATAGAAAAAAAAATAGATAAAAAAAATTTACATATTAGTATAATGAAATGTGGTATTTCCTAAATACATTTTTTCCCCTAATCCGCAAGTCTCATTAGGGAAAAAAATGACGGCCGCTTTTATTTGCAGATCTGTGAAGCTTGTGCGGCACGTATATCCATTTGTCACATTTGTCGCAAACCGATTGAAGTTAAGCAAAGGGTTTATTTATAAGAAAGAATTAAGTGCAAATTGTCACATTTGTCACATCTTTGAAACTCATTTTGCTATATTAATTTTGCTTTCTCTTTCGGACTAGACGACTAGTTACGTGAGCTTTTGAGCTCCTTTTTTTTTTTTTTTTTTTTTTTTTCGCATTTGATGGGATTTGAATTATTACTATATCTGCAATCATATAAAACTTGTGGGATCCATTTATGAATTACTAGTCAATCTCTCTTGTAGGATTGTGTGTCATTTACTTATATGAATACAAAAAAACATTATGTGAGACCCATTTTGAAGTGTTTTGAGTTTTTTTTTTTTTTGGTGAAATAAAAATAAGAATATTTGATAATAATTTTGGATATTTTTGAAAATTTTGTTTGATTGTGAACAGCCTCTAAAATTAAATGTCAAACATACCCATAGTATGTAATTTGAGGGCCATTTACAAAAATAAACCTAAATTTTGGTGAATTTAAAAAAAAAAAAAAGGAAAATTAGATTATGTTGTCTTTTTTGTTATTTAATCTAATAAATGACCTAATTTTTTTTTATTAATAAAATACTTTTTATTATTTTTTTAGATTTGGTTAATCAGTGATTGACTACAAAATTTGGTGAATTCAGTGATTGATTAATAATAAATCAGTGATTAGCTATGAAATTTGATGATTTATGTTATGGTCAATCAGTAATTAATGGTCAGTCACTGATTAACTAAATTAATTATGTTATGTGATTAATTACTGATTGATTATTTAAGAAAATTGATTGATCATTTAAAAAATGATCTTTTAACTAATTTTTAAAAATTTAGACAATATTTGTTAAAAAGGGTGAAGCTACGATAAAATTCACCATATTAATAAAGTTCATTTTTAAACCATTAAGAATTAATTGAACAGTTGAGATGTTTGTTTGTGCGTGATAACTATAATGTATCTTAACTTATAATATTATGTACTAAAAATAAAAAAATAGAAATTAAAAAAAAAAAGGTTAGGAAGAGGGGGAATGGGGCTTGTCGGCGTCAAGGGGAGGAGGGGGGTTCGGCCTGGTCGGCGTTGGGAGTTGGGGGTTTGGTTGGTGTCGGGGGGGGGGGTTGGGTTCGAGTCAGGGGTGGGGCGGCTCGAGCATGGGGGGTTGGGGGGTCTAGTCTGCGTCGGAAGAGGAAGGCTCGAGCGCGGGAGAGGGGGTGGGGGTGGGGGCTCGAGTGCGGGGGGAGATGGTGGGGGTTTTGGTGGTTGTCGTCGTCGGGGGCAGGGGGCCATCGGCATCGGTGGAGGACTCCTGCCCTAGTCGGCATTAGGGGGCAGATCTGTCGGGTGGGATCCGTCACCGATGTCCGGGGGAAGTCCCGTGTCAGGGGGACTGGTGGTCTTTTTTTAATTTTTTTTTCTTAACCTATACTAATATGAGGTAAGATGTATAATAATTATATCAAATAACATCTCCGTCGTTTGATTAAATCTTAACGGTTTAAAAATGAGCTCCATCGATAGGGTATATAATAGGGGTTTTACTGCAGCTTTACCCTGTTAAAAAATTTATTTAAAAAAAAATCTATTTAGTTATAAATATCTAAAAATATCGGGTAAAAACTTTGTTCAAATTTCGTTTTTCCCCTCTATTTATCAAATTCCCCAGCCCTAAAGTTCTCTCTCTTTGTTTGGGATTGGGTTAGACTCTTTGATTTCTCTTTGAATTTATGACATTTCCTTAGATCTTAACCGAAAACGGAAGATGGTGAGTAAGTTTCTTCTGGATTAATTTGATTAAGGTTTTCGTGTGCTGTTTTGGCGATTTTGCAACACATCGGTGGTGGTCCTGCTGGATTTCTCGCATATCAATAATTTGGTACGTGATTTTAATGGAATTTGTAAATTTATTTGTGTTTTGTTTTTGTTTTGTTGTTTAGTATGTGTAATTTTGTGTGAATTGTAGTGAATTTTGATGTTTTGGTTTTGACTGTCTGTTATGTACAATGTACATGTTTTGATTTATTTTGTCTTTCTGGGTCTGAAGCTTTCACAAGGTGATAAACGGAGTTTTTTCAATGCAATTTTTGTTACCAATTTTGGATTTTGGAATATTTTGGCTAGATTCATAGGGAAAATGTATAAACTTAATTCAAGTTTTCTGGTATGAATTTGGAGCAGAAAAGAAAAGACAGAGACAAAGACTTGCCAGTTTTAAGGAAAAAGCTTTTGAGACCAGCTAAATAGGATGTCCTGTGAATGGAAAACTAAACATACCCTGTTCCTCCTGTATTTTGGATTAGCTTCTCTTGTTTGTAAATGGCGTCTTATACTTCAACTAAGTTGGAATGAGCTACCTTTTTGAGGTTGATAATGTTGATACTTTCGTGGTTTGTGCTACTGGTCTGACTGTTGTTATATATACCGGAGGCTTAGCGGTTTTAAGGAAACAAGGAATGTCCTTTTCGTAAGCAAATGCAAATCCCACAATTCAACATTGGGTCTGCGGGATCTTTGCCGTTCGGGTGTCTTGTGTGTCCCTCAGATACCCTTTTATCTTTAACTCTTATCTTCTTCATTTTCTTCCTTGTTTTTCTTCTTTGTTGTCAATCCATGGTTCTCCATTTCTATGCGCGCATTGATTTTTGATTCAATTTTTAGAAAAGATCAAGACTTTTTTTTGTCACACTTTTATTTTGCATTTCAGATTATTATAAAACATTAACCATATGTATGTATGTTAATGGGGTTTTTATTTTTTGAATATTCCCCTCCCTCTCTCTCTCTTTCTCACCCTCATAAGGTAAGCCTTTCATATTCCCCTTCTGTTTCACGCTTTTTTTTTTTTTTTGCCAAAACAAAAGTTGTAGTTGTGTAATTTGTTTCTAAGAACTTTTAATTCTTCTTCCTTATGAGTTAGATATTGTTTTCTTCATTTGAATCTTTGGTGGTCAGTTGTTTCGGATTACTGGCTCAGTAAATTGTGTCATATCCAATAGATCCGGTACTTCTTTCTTTTTTTTTAATATTTTTTTATTTTTACAGAACCCTGAAATTTCTCAGTTACATATCGTTCTAGACTTGCATCCATTAAACGGTAACAGGATATGTTACCCCTCTTTTCTGCTATATTTTAAGTTTTTGACGACTCGTGGTAATCAAACTTAGTCTTGGTTTGGAAGGGTAAGGATAGTTCATACTTTCCGTCCTTTCATTCAGAACGCTTGAAGTAGCTTCTTAGGACTTAGGAATCTGAATAATTAAAATCGCATTGCTGTTTGCTAATCTGATGTCTACTTTGTGGTGATACTTGGTTATGGAGTAGACACCTCTTTGAAAAGCCATATCGGCTTCAAATTTTATGAAATCTAAAACGAGAAACAGAAAAAAACATGTTATGCAACTCTGTTTCAGCTCCCATTGAAAAATGCAAAAGATTGTGTTGTTTTTCGCTGAAAATTCTTTGGGCATGGATAACAAATCATGGGATTTTTTTTTTGGCCCCCCCCTTCCTCTACCTGAAAAGACTTACCAATAAACTTTGCAGTATCTGATTATATGTTTTTCCCACAATCTCAGGCATGTATGGTAAAAATTTGAAAAGCATAGCTTGAACCAGAAAAGGAAGAAGGATGGATTAGCGGCACAGATCGTTTGAATGATAGTGCGGCGTGTTACTCTCTGATTCGTACAAGTTCTGAAAAATAAATTTACATGTTGATAAGTTTTTACTGTCCCGTCTATTTTCTTTTTTTCAGTCTCCTGTTTCAGTGTAGTCTAAAGTTCATACTGTAATTGAGTCGCTCTACACTAAACGAAATCAGCGCAAGAATTAAAACATGAAACGCTTTACCCTTTTTTCACTTGCTCGTCACTCACGATCTCCTCGGGACCTTCCACCACTTTTGATGAATTCATGAGTTTTGATTTGTAAACTTTTCATGAAGAGGAGCATTTAGTTGAAATGCAACAACATGCTTCCTATGATTGCTGTTCATAACGAATCACAATAGAGGAATGAATCCATACCTTGATACTTTGGCCAAGTTTGGTTTTGTAGCGCTTTGTAAACACCACTTTATTTGAAAGCTAAATAAAAACAGAGGCAAAATGCAACAAAATGTAGCCTTTTCAAAGTCTCTTTATGCATGATTACAGACATAATCTAGTGACAACTTTATTAAATAGAGTTATTTTAACATTTTTAAGTTTATATTTTTGCTATAATCTGAGTAATTTATATTAATTTTTTTTCCAAATTTATTATTTTTTTCCAAGTTTGTAGGTTAATTATGTTATTAAGATTAAAAATAGCAATTGGGAGCTAAAATTTGATACAAAGAAACTTCAAAATTACAAAAAGAAATCGGAGCCGACTTCGATCAATCATGCGATTCTTACATGTGTGTCACTCGCGTTTCCAATTGTCCGATCGACCTCAAATGCAGCCCAAATCGCAAGTACGCAAAACTCACTCCAGCCGGTGTGTCTCCGTCCGCATGTCAGTGCCCTAAGGTCATGTGGGATTCCGTGTGGCATGTTCCACCATGCGTCTGTGCACCTGCGAGCTCCAACTAATGTTATCTCGACATGCGTCCCACTTCTTCCAGCTTCCAACCATGTGTCGCCACCTGTATTTCTACATGGGCCCTAGGGTTATGCGCGTCGAATGCTGCAACCCAAGAAAAGAGAGAAAAATAAAAAATAAAAAAGGGGAAAATCTGATACCAAAAGGCGGCGGTTGGGAGGTTATAAATAGAAGTCCTAGGGTTCCGTACTGAAGTTCTTTTGGTTGCAGGAGAAGCCAAAAACCAAAGAAGAAGAAGAAAAAAAATATATATATATTTTAAGTTTGGGTTTAGTTTTCTACAAAATTAGGGAGATCTATAGTGAATCATCAAAAATAGAGGGAGAAAAAAATTTAGAAAAAGGCTTTAGAGACTTGTGACACTTCCATAATTGGGTTTTCTATTTTATTTTCTTACCATTTTATTTTTGTAATTTGAGAATGATTAAACATTTATTTTGTATATTTCTATTTTTATTTATGAAGTAATTTTCTTTCTAGGGATATGATCTATCCAGATTATGATTATTTGATTTTTTTTATTTTTAATTGATTGATGTTCTTCCAGTTTTATATTGAGTATTTTAATATGTGCTTAATGCTTGTGAATTTTTAGTCAACTTTTCCATGATTTAGTATTTGATTTGAGACTGAGAAGTGATAATTGAATAAACCTTTGTTTAGATACCATGAGATTGTCATAAAGCTAGAGATAGTTATGAAACTTGTGCAATTTCTTGTTCTTAGTGAATTATGGTAAGCTTAGAGTTTGAGACCGAGAGGTGATAACAGGTGTATTGTGAGATAAATTGTTAATGCTTGAAAAAGATTAATGATTATATTAGTGAGATCCATTGGCAATATAGGGAATAGACGTTGATTAATTGGATCAGAGGATTTGAAATTCGGTGAAATAGGAAATCTTAGATTTTAGTATTTTAAGTCTTTTGTCTTTTTACTTATTTGGTTATTTTTATTTAAAAATATCTTTTCGGTTATTCAAATAAAGTTGAAGTTAATATAATTCAATAATTAGTAATGATAGTCATTAAGGAATGATATTTTACTTATCACTTTATTACTTGTTTACAATATTGTGCACTTATAATTTTTCACAATACCTAACAGTAATACTATGTATGACTCTATCAAAATATGTAAGTTTGAATCTCTCATTTCAAACTTCAAAAAATAAAGTGCATTTATACCCCAACACCAAAGTGCTTTTAAGATAAGGGATTTATTTATTTATTTATTTTTTGAAGGATATATTTTTGGAGAAATGCAGGTGTAGCTATACCATATAGCCAAACGACGTCGTTGTTGCTTACCCCCCTTACATCACGGACTTGGTTGAAGTCGATTATAGGATGGCCACTGTACACAAATGCAGTTACAAACTGCTCAATTAGATCTAATTTGACTCCTTCAAACGTAGTAGAGATAATGACAAAAATATAGAAAGGTTTTTATGATATCGATTAATCAAAATCACGCCAAAACAAAAAAAAAAATTATAATATTAATAGGGTTAATCACAGGAGATAAAGAGATAATAACGGATGAATTTTGTATTATATATAAGCTTTTCTTAAAAGTAAAATATTTAATAACAATGACCTCGCACCCCCCCCAACCAAAAAAAAAAAAGAATTAAAACAGGACTTTTAAACCTTAGGCCAATAATTAATTACATAGAAACCACCATTTGATTAGGAAAAAAAAATGCATATAAGCAAGCTATTTGAAGCATTGACTATGGAGTCCTTAAGCTAAATGTACTTATAAACAGGTTTTCTAATTTCTTCGTCTTCTACATTCCTTCGTTTTTGCAGATGTCCTAAACGAAAGTGATTATGTACCTAACTAATTTTCAGTTTCCATTCTAACAAATCAAGATACTAGATTCGTTTTATTCGGCACGTGATAATAAATTAAACTTATTCCAAACACAAAAATCAAAAGATTAATTTAAAAAAAAAAAAAAGGACACAAATTATAGGACTTTGTCTTGATATATACACGTGTTTTGGCGTACCAATAGAGGAATCATTACTTATTATATATATATATATATATATTTTTTTTTTTTTCCTTTTTTTTTTTCCTTTTGGATTACTCTCATATATCCCTTAATTTTAGGATCACTCTTTTTTCTTATCCTAAACTTCAAAAACTCACACTTTATCTCCTAATCTTGAGTTTGTTCCACTTATCTCTATTGTTAGAATTGTTGTTAAAAACAGAGAGAAAAAGAACGGGATTTTAGGTATCATGTTGTCTTTTATTTTAAATTTAATAGAAATTCTAACTGAAGTGGTAATTAAGACTAATTCTCCATATTTTTTTTCATCTAATTTGAATTGAAATTCTCATAAAGAGGATAAATAGTGAAAAATTAAAAAATTTAAGAGACAAAATGAGAGGTGGATAAAATAGTAATGACCGCAAAATTAATGCTAACATAGGTGAGATTGATCTTCTTTTTTCTACCTCCACATTTTTTGCAAATGATTAAATTAGTTCAGAAATAAACAAAAAACAATCCGTAAGAATTAAATTAGCAAATGAAGGAACTTGGAATTGTTCTTTTTACTACCCTTTTACATCGTCTATAAAATGCTCTTTTACTTCCTGCTCCTAAATATTAGTTAAACTCCCTTCTAAACTCCCTTCTTCTTTTAGCTCTCTCTGCTAGCTTCTTCTTTATTCAATTTTGGTTATTTATCTTTTTGAGTTTTCGTGAAGATGGACACAGCAACTATAAGAACCATTGTAGGGATTATAGGTTAGTCCCTATCCAACATATACCTCGATTATCATATAATTATTTATATTTAGGAGAACAAATCGACCAACATTAGCATATCTCTCCAGGGTATTATTGCATGACCGTTCCAGACGTTTGTAGGAATGTTCATTGTATTTTTTTTTCCCATTGCATTTCATCTCGTCTTTCTCAAACTATATTACTTTTTTTTTCTCACAAAATGTTTATGAGGACATGGAAAATTTGTATTTAGAGATCCTCTAATAAAACAATGGCAAAAAAGATTTTTTTTTTTTTCAATTCTGATTATTATATTATTGATGATCATGAAGTTTCTCTCTACCAAAAAAAACTCATGAAGTTTTCTTCCTTTTTATTGGCAGGAAATTTCATATCTCTTGGACTATTTCTCTCTCCTATGTAATCCTCTCTCTCTCCTCTTTTTAACACAAGCACATTCATATTGTATGTTAATTTCTTATATAGGACATGTCAATAAGGGACCATATGAATTTTGATTAATTATTGCAGACCAACTTTGTGAAAATATGGAAGGAAAAATCAGTGCAGGATTCAAGCCAGATCCGTATGTGGCAACTATTCTCAACTGTGCAATGTGGTGCTTCTACGGCCTACCCTTCGTCCATCCAGACAGCCTTCTTGTGATCACGATCAACGGCACTGGATTCTTGATTGAACTCGTCTTTGTTTCCATCTTCATCGCTTTCGCTCCTTGGCCAACACGTGTAAGTTGTATCCTAATAATTCAAATAAGTTACTTAGGTTGTAATTATTCGTTACTGGCTAAAAATGTACGTTTTCGAACGTCTTGTCACATAACAATCGATGTAAGAAACGTTTAATTTTTTCTTAATTGAACTTTTGTTGAAGTCTTAATTTATTATGTGTATTGTTTGTTTTTCAGAAAAGAATCCTCCTAATTCTCGTTGGCGAAGTCGCCTTCATGGTGGTTGTCGCTTTCGTTACGCTGCAATTCCTGCACACTACCAGGGACCGATCCATGATTGTTGGAATAATTTGCATAATCTTTAACATCTTAATGTATGTTTCACCATTGACAGTAATGGTAAGAACATCACATGTGTGTGTATCTATTTTCTCTTCTTTTTTTTTTTTTTTTGTTGGTAAGAGAAAATTTTTCATCTGTTTATTTATTTATTTATTTATAATAATAATAATAATAATTAATTATTATTATTATTATTATTCTTTGGCAGCGTATGGTGATCAGACAAAGAGTGTAAAGTAAATGCCCCCTGTGTCTCTCAATTGCCAACTTCTTCAATGGGATCATCTGGGCTCTCTATGCTCTCCTTAAGTTTGACCCCTACATTTTGGTAATTATTATTTAACTACTCTCCAACATTATACTCTCTCTTTATAATTATATATGTATATATATACACACACACACACACACACTCTCAGAGGACCATACTTACAACATAATATATAAGCACAACTTATTTATAAGAGCGGAACATCAAAAGGTTTCGTTATTATTGACCATTGGTACACCATTCGAACAAGTATAATTGATATAAGAAGTGTGTAAAACCAAAAAATTTTAATTATCTATATTATTGTTATTATATATGTTTTTAATGTCAGTATTACTTTAAATAAATATCGTGTTTTGCTTCCATTTACGTACAATAAATATCGTGATTAACACCGGCTATTATTTAACTTTGTAAGCAATCTATAAATGACTATTTTTTTTTTTTTTTTTTGGGGGGTATTGTGTGTATTATTGGCAGATTCCAAATGGTTTGGGGGCATTTCAGGGCTGATTCAACTAGTGCTATACTGCACATACTACAAGACCACTCAGTGGGATACTGATGATGATCGGAAGTCTCACTCTGAAGTCCAACTCTCAAACGTTTAGTATTTAATGATAATGCAGGCATATATATACATATATATATGTTTGAAAGGATGTTGTTTGTCGGGAAGCAATTAAGTGCAAATAGATTTCTTTTTTTTTTTTTTTTTTTAAAGGCAGGGTTAGGGAGTGTTTTGAGGTCCCTAATTAGTAAGTTCTGGATGAGTAAGTACATCTTTGTTGGTTTTAATTTGAATTTAGTTATTAATTTATTGTTATTTCAATTTGATTTAATTTGTTTCATTGCAAGATCTCTAGTTGTTGAATATGTCCAAGTCGGTTGAGGTGTTTATTAGCAAAGACATTTCTTACTTTGATGCCATTTAGATAGGTTAACCATACCCTGTAATCCAACTATGAATTACAATTACTCCGTTTTCTTAAATTAATTATAAAAAAATAAAAAAAAATAAAAAGCAATGGTAAATATCAAAGCCCGTAACTTTTCACAATAACTTCTTCTCACCTGTTTAGGGTCTTGATGTACAAAACTTTCAATCCATTAAGTGGGAAAAAGAATTCCTAAAAAAAAAAAAAAAAAACTTCAAAATTATGCAAAGACCGTAATTGGATACATAGTTTATCAGTAATTTCATACCTAACTCTATCATTATATGAAGAGTTCAAATTTAAAGTTAAAAAAAAAAAAAAAAAAATCTTCAAAACTATGCAAAGAGCAAGTGCTTTGGAGAAGGTGATTACAATAATAGTAGTATTTATCGTGTGTGATGGGAAATCTTACAAAAGAGGAAAGAAAAAGAAAAAGAAGAAAAGAAAGGACAAAGACGAGAGAAATGAGGTACTAACAAAAGCTTTTACATCCTCAGAAAAAGCGAGATGTATTTTTTTTTTTTTGGGTTTTTTTTGTTCTTCAGTGTATACCAAAGCAGCAATCTTCACCACTTGTTTTTGATATCACCAAACTCTAATCTTTTTGTCATCATAGATATACAGATTTGGATCTTTGTGATCCTAAGAATATCATATTCATACACAACTACACCAGTTTTTTTTGTTTATCTGATCTGATCAACACGTAAAAATCCTCACGGCCCTCGATACTTGCGGAAGCAGAGACAGCCCTGAGGTTGGTCGCCGGGGATCATACCTCCACCTTTTGATGTGTCGATCGCCTCCAAAAGTGAAACCACCCTCGTCCATCTCCGGTCGCTTGTCGGGGTTGGCGTCCCAGCATCGCTTCATTACGTTCGCTAGGGAACTCGGGCAGCATCTCGGTATGTCTGGTCTCAGATTCTATGAATGGAAATACGAGATATGAATGTTTATTTCTTTATCTTCACATTTTGAAGCAACAGACACATGTTTCATAACTGGCGGTAGGAGAAGAAGAGCTCACCTGGCGAACCACCGCTGAAGTAACTTCTGAGAAACTCAGGTCGGGATAAGGCATGTCGCAGCAGTATATTTCCCACAAACAGATGCCAAAACTGTAAACATCGCACTTCCTGTTATACGGATTGCCATTCAGAACCTGCAAAGAAAAGTTTATTTTGATCATGTGTTACTTAATGAACAAGCACTAGAAGCTAAAACCGCCTGATCTCAGTAATACAGGATTTGTAAAGCATAAGAAAATCCCGTTCAGACACCAAATCGTCGCCTTCATCAAGAATAATGATTATACCGGCAATGGTGCATATGGAAATTATAAATGGACAAACTAAAAATCAAGGAAGATCTCTAGTTAGACGACGTACCTCCGGAGCCATGTAACCAAGTGTGCCAGTCTCCCCAGTCATGTCATTTGGATTTGAAGCCTCAACACGAGCGACCCCGAAATCAGCTATTTTTACGGTACGTGTCTTGTCCAAGAGCATGTTCTCTGTCTTTACATCCCTGTGAACAATCTTCTGAGAATGAAGGTAACTCAAGCTGCAAAACAAAGTTCGCTATCTTCTTCAGTATTTTTCTAATTTAAGTTGCATAACTGTCAAATTGTAGTGCTCAATTCTATTGCAATACACATAGCAAAGAGAGAAACAGACGAGTAATACCCTCTTGCGAGATCCAGAGCCAGCTGGACAACGACCTTAAAAGCTAGCTTTCTTCGCCTGTTCTTTATGAGGAAAGACTTCAGAGCACCCCCGGGAAGATATTCCACAACAACGCAACAGACGCTGGTGGGCATGCCAATTTGACCATTTTCAGTCTGTATGCGTAGTTCTGATGAACCCATAGTTGCTCCAATAAACTGAAAAGAAGGACCACAACAATGAGAGATGTGCCGAATATTTTAGGCAAAAAAAAAAAAAAAAAAAACCCAACACTCATAACTCAAAAGAACAAATTCAGTACTGCGCATAAAATAATGGTTGTGTTTCAAGAGTCCCAAGCCCTATATCACAGTATTGAAGATGTCAAATGGAACAACAATGCTCAAAATCTAACGAACAAAAGGAATATCGAGTATCAACCCTCATGATCCATACATACCAAATGCTTTGCTACCACTAGAGCAATCTACAAACAGCATACTGTTTATTGCTCAACCGAAA
The DNA here is from genome assembly GCA_009761775.1 of Ficus carica. Taxonomy (NCBI): domain Eukaryota; kingdom Viridiplantae; phylum Streptophyta; class Magnoliopsida; order Rosales; family Moraceae; genus Ficus; species Ficus carica. The sequence continues at coordinate 5,323,156 of CM019744.1, read as the reverse complement.
CTCAAAGATGTAACAGAACCACAAAGGCATAACTAGAAATTGCAAGTAGAATGAATGACTATTGGATGTGTGGATTAGGTTAAACAGAAATACAGACTCTGAAGGCGAGCGGTGTGTGATACTTTGATTCTCTTGTAATTACTTTTTCATCATAGCGAAATTCTGCAGCAGCTAAAAGTGGACGTAATTGTCACATTGAGGGTGACCACTATAAACCTTGTACATGCTTTGTCGTCTTTCTTTTATATTATTGCCCTCGTTAGTAAAGAATTATGAAGCTTAAGTCGTAACAATTATAAAAACTTACAAGCTATACTACATTGTGGGTGCTTTCACCATTTCTTGTCGCCATTTAAACCATCAATAGATTGAATACAATACAACTTACAACTAGAAATGCTCGTTCGATGAAAAATGGATACAGCCGTGAAAACTCAGATCATTTCAAAGAGAGATCGTAATTGAATTCAAGTTTCTTTCTAAAGAAGTTTGCACAGAAAGATAGTGACCTTGGTAACATTTGGGTGATCTAGTTTATGCCAGACAGCAACTTCTTGCGTAAAAGCTGCTCTCAGTGAAGCAATCTCAGCTTCCGTCCTGTGGCCCTCTTCACCCCAGTCAAGCAATTTTACTGAAATTACAAAGCACCCCAAACTAGTACTGTCAACAAAACGTTACAAAAGCACCCCCTTTTTTAAATCTAAAGTTAATAGAATTGGGAATATAGAATAAATATATTTTAAAAAAAAAAAAAAAAAAAAAAAAGAGGCTAAAGGTCAGACTTAGTTGGATTGAGATGGGGATGAGGATGATGATAAAACTACATATAAAAATAGTAACTTTAGCCATCATGACATATATATTGGAATTTTTAATGCAATACTTCAACTAACAGATGGGTTCACATGAAAGTTAAAACCCATATAACATATATATATATATAAATATATATACGCACACATATATACATATGTATATTCGTCATCATCAAAGTATCAAAGTTAATGTGTGGCAACAGCAAAATTCATCCGGAATCCGTGTGAGAGTCACGGATTCCATAAGAGTACAATAGCAATATGCAATCACCACCATACCCTTAAGATCAATCCACTTAAATAAAAATGAACACAAGATTTAGCTTCCTAAAAAAAAAAAAAAAAGAATAAGAAAAAAAAAAGGTTGAAATTTCAAGTTCTGGTGAGTTGTAACATCAATTTGAAGATGAATTTTAAATGGTCCACCTCATCCAATATTGGACTACTTGCAAGGCAGCATCAATATCAATCCCCATCCCCAACATCAGCTACATTCACAAACACAAACCCAAGTGGGCAACAATAATCATTTTATAACAAGGTAAATAAAGTAAAACAAATTTCTTTCTCTTTTTCAAAAGACGAGAGAGAGAGATGGGTATGCATAAACCATGTAGCAACACTGAATAAACAAGAATCGGCAATTGGGTATTGAGAAAAATTACTAAAAATACGAAAAATTAGAAATTCATAACAAAAAAAAAATTAAAAATTAAAGGAGCAAATAGGTAATGCATAAACCATGTAGAAACATTGATAAACTAGAAATGGGCAATTGGGTAATGCGAAAAATTACTAAAAATTAGAAATTCATAACTTAAAAAAAAATAGAGCAAATGGGTGTGCATAAACCATGTACGATCACTGAATAAACAAGAAATGGGCAATTGGGTATTGAACAAAAACACTAAAAACTATAAATTTCATAACTAAAACAAATCAAAGTTGAAAAAAAATTTTGCCTTCTGATTCAAATCATGAAAGAAGATAGAGACCAAAGAGAGGAAAAGTGAAACAAACCGGCGACATCCTGGCCGTCGTAGACACCACGATGAACAGTCCCAAAGGTGCCACGTGCAATGGCAGTCTTGATGAGGAGCTTGACGGGATCAATCTCCCAATCTTGCCTCTGCTTGAAAGGGGTCATCAACACAGAAGAAGACTTGGCACTAATGGCGGCGGCGGCGGCCCTGGTGGTGGTGGGAAGAAGAACATCGTTGGAATCGGAACCTTCGTCGTCTCTCTTCTTGCTCTTGTCCATTGTCCAAACCTTGTTCAAGTGCCTCTCAAGCTGCTCATCCAAGCTCTTCAGATCAATCTGATCTGCTCTCACAAACCCATCATTGTTTTCCTTCATCTTTTTTTGTTTTTTCACTCAACTCTTCTTCTGGGTGTCTCTCTAGATTTCTCAAGGAACCACAAAAAGGAACTCAACTTAGAAAGAGGAGGAGAGAAGATTTCATTTGGTGGTTGATGTGGTTGGTGTTTGTTCTTGTTATGTGCGTTCGTGTAAATTGTAAAGCTTCTTTATTTTTTTTGGGGTGGAGGCATAAATTGGCAATAGGGGGTTTGAGTCCTCTAATAAGACTTCAATGAATCATACATGTGGGCACATGGAATTGCCTGCGAACAACGTGTTCTTCTGACCCACTTTGGTCTCCCTCCCTTCACTCCCTTCCTATTTATTTACCCATCTCAACCTCTCTCACCGTTCCCCCACACACACACTCTCCTCTCTCTATCCATCTAGTAGAGTGACGGTGTTACGGACACCAACTTTAAAATCAATTTTTAAACACACGTAACGATTAATTATCTTTTTTTTTTTTAACATATACAATAACTTAGGTCTCGTTTGGAGCACTTTGCCAAAGGGTAGAATACCGGCTGGTTTACAAATGGACGACAAACTTTTGATTTTCAAAAGTCTATTTTAAAAATTTATTATTTCATAATATTTTTTTATAAAAAATCAACAAAATATGCATTCCAATACATCCTTTTTTTTCAATTATTCTTTCACAAAATATAAAACTCCAAAACAATATTTTTTTTTTTTCCAAAAATTTTTATCTCAAGCTCATATTTTCAAAACTCATCTAATTCCAAAAGTCCCAATGACAAAACTCCGTTTCAAAAGTCCTTCCAAACGGTCCTTAATGTTAAAGTTCCTTTTTTGTTTTGTGAATAGCTTAATGTTAAAGTTCCTTCCAAACGGTCCTTAAGTAAATTGGTACTTAAAAATTAAAATAAAAATTAATATTCTTATCATTTTCCAAAAAAAAAAAAAAATGGTATTCTTAACCTTTTTTTTTTTTTTTTGTGACTATGGTTTTCTTTTTCTACTTTCGTCTTTGTTGGCTTTGATAATTTAGTGATATGGTTGGTTTTTGTGTACACATTATTATCATTGACCTTCATTTAATAGTTAGAGTTATATTTTGGCTTTTCCTTTTTTTTTTTTTTTTAACATGCTCTCTCTCACTCTTCAAAAAATTCTACAATAATATACGTATAAAAAATACACTTCATAAAAAATAAGTTTCATGTCATATCGTGAGAGTAAAATATACAAGTTATTAAGGATAAAAAGTGGATAAATTTGTCATTTTAATTTTACAAAACTTACAAAATGTTGACATGTGTATATTTATAATACTAATGAATAAATTTTCAAAATGTGTTTTATTGCTCATAAAAAAAATTTTATATTATGTTCTAGTTTCAGATATAACTCAGTACTAATTTTACATATGACTATACTAAAAATCTGACTCGTTCGAATCTTCCCCTCTAAGTTCCAAAATATACTCTGTTGATATTTCGTAACTTTATAATGCCAAAGCATAAAAAAAAAAAATCATTTCAGAATTTAAAGGTATAGAAATCTAATGAAATTTAATAAAGATTTAACTGTTCATATTATGTTTAAAAGTGTGGGAAAAAAATGACGATTCCGGTAGATTTGTATAGCTCTAAAAAAAAATATATAAATATATATGTATATTCTTTTAATAAATTTGAACTACGAGCCCATCATGTATAAAGCAAATCACTTCCAATCTTTTACTTTTTTATTAATTTTATGTGCTTAACCTATTTTGTCAATGGTAAAAGTGAAAAAAAGAAATACTATTAAATTTCCAAATTCTCAAATCCCTTTTTCTTCTCTCTCCTCTCTCTATAGGCATGAGTAAGGAAGATGATCAAGAGGAGGATCCTCAGAACTCTTGCCATTGAGATACCTCACGCCAAATCTAGTCGGATTTAATCTTGTCATGATCCAACCAAAGGCACTTGACAAACGGTCGAGATTTTTTTTTTTTGTACCCTCGATAAGACAGGATTGAATAAATCTCGATCACTTGACCCTGACCTTCAACCATATTAGATATAACATGTTTGTGCAATTTTGAGAAAAACTTTATATTACCATATATATATTTCATTTATTGATAAGATTATCAGGCAAAGAATCATTAAAATCATGCTAAATGTCGAGATATAATATTCAAATCTAACGGTATTTACCAAACTCCCCCCCCCCCCCCCCCCCCCCCCCCCCCCTCCCTTTTTTCTCTGACCCCTAACTTGATAGATTGTAATAAAAGCATTTTTTTAATGAAACCCATTAAAATAAATTGCGAGATTTTAAAATATTTAAAGTAAATAACATATTTATAAGAAATAAATAAAATATTTATTTGATAAATTTATTATTTTTTGTTATTTATTTTATATATTTTTTAAATATGTTATTTATTTCAATTATTTATGTGAAAATGCTATTTACTTCTTCTCTCAAGATTATTTGGACCTAATTTTGATATAGTCCAGTGCTTAAAATAAAGGATAATGTTAATAGATGGGCTTTACCATAAAAGCCCTTCTTTTAATTTATCTAGCTTTTTTTTTAGAAAAATGATTTTTTTTTCTTCCAATTATTGAAGTACAAATTGGAACCTAAGCCATGTCATGAAGCACCACGAAGGTTAGACACGATTTGCACGCAATAATTGTCTACCTAAAACTAGAAATTATTTTATTTCATTTTCAACAAGAATTCAGTAATTATGTTACATATAAACTGAATAAGGTTTTAGAAATTTTAGTGGAATATTAACTTCTTTTTTTTTCACGAAAAGAATGAAGCTGTCTAAATTCACATAATCTAAAATAGTAATGTTGTTCTTTCGTGGAGTATAAATTGACCATTTGCTTCGAACAGTGTCTCCACAATTTTCATTGTGACAAATGTCATTATTTAGTCTTTTTGAGTTTTTTTTTTTTTTTTAATTTAGAATAAGAAGAATCGATCTCTTTACTTCATTGTAAAGTCATATGTGCAATAACGTTAAATTATGTTTATAATCACGTCTTTCTGAGCTTCTATACCATCACAAAAAGAGACTAAGGAATTTTTTAGTGTACAATGATATGATAATAAGATTTTATTTCCAAGGGGTAATATTGATATTTTTTGAGTGTTTGATATTTGAGTTTAACTCAAGTTAAACTGTTTTTTTTTTTTTTTTTGTCTTTTTTTTTCTGAAAAAATCAATAAAAATTACTATTTAAATTTAAAAATTTTAACTCAACTCATTCATCAAACATCCTTATTTTTTTTTTCTTTCTTTTTACTTTTTTTTTTTTTTTTTTTTTTGACTTGGGAGGATTTTGACATCCATACTTGCTTTAAACCACGTGGAAGGAAATAAAAAAGAAAAAAGAAAAAAAGAAAAAAGAAAAAAAAGAGAAGAAGAAGAAGAAGTAGAAAGGATAAAAGTATTGATTTGGATTGATTGATTGATTATTAGGGTCAATGCTCTTTTTATGATACTTACAAACCAAACCAATTCTACTTTTGATCTATTGAATTTTGGGACTTAAGTCCTTGTTTGGTACTTAGGAAGTCGGATAGTGGAAACGTATACAAGTTGAAAAAGTGGTACTCATTTGCTTTTGCTTAGATCAAGGGACTCTCATCCATAATTGTCCTTTGCAATACCCCCAACCCACCACCGACTCTCCTTATCCATAGTCATAGATTTACCATATTGCATCATAATCTAATGTCTCTTTTCCTGTCTCGTCAAATTAAAAGTTGACACATCATGAGAGTTTGAGAATTTTGTGTTACCATTTAAAATTGGGTTATTGACTTGATCCTCTCAACTTTTTTGTGTTCTAATACATCTTTTGAAATGATCAGTAACGTCTTCCCGTCTCAGTATTTATTAAATAAATATATTGATCATTCCAATAAGATGACAAAGATCATGTTCTAGGTTTTCAATAGCTAGCAGACCTTAAATTTTAAGAATATGCAACTCATAATCTTTCTTATCAAATACTAGACATTATATGTGTTACGACTCAAATATAAAACTTAAAGGAAATGAAAGTTTTAAGTAAAACATCATTGCCATCATACCACTACCACCAGTGGTTTATTTTAATAAATTGTCCCTTGAACATCTCATTTTGATAATTAATCCTTCAAATTTGTTTTGCCAAAAGATTAGTACGCAGTTTTGCCGAAATATGATAAATTCAAAGGATAAAGGGTCAAAAATATGAGGCATGCAGGGTATTCCTATGACCCTTTTAATGGCATTATCAATGTGAGTCATATTGCAGCTATTTGAAAAGATTAGAGGATTAATATCAAAATAAAAATTCATGGAGGACTTGGCCTAAGCACAAAAAGTTTACACGGTTATAGTTTATATATATATATATATATATATACTCTATTAATAAACTACAATTTTTAAATCGTTAGATTTTCTTCAAATTGTACTAAATTATCATATTTTCTTTATCTTATATCATTCTAATATGATCTGATAGTTTAAAAGTATTTACACCTTAGCAAGTGAACTATATAAAGACAACTAACTCGTTTTTAATGGAACTTTATAAAAGCATATATTTTATTCCTTGAATCTATATTAGAATCAAATAATAAACATATCCTAACCGTTCTTGTGAAAAGTTAACGGGTTCGAAGATCCACCAATAATAGAATATTATTTTGCATTAGTTTTATAGTTTCTACGAGAATAAATGTGGATCAAGGTTTAGTTATATCTTAATCAAAATAGTCAACAAAGATTTTGATGGATTTGTATTTTTAAGAAAAATTTATAGCAAAAATTTGTCACGCGTGATATCGAACTATTCCAGTTAAAAAAAAAAAGTTAATCCAACAACTAATTAAAACATCAGTACGTAACGATAGAGTTAAAATATACTCATTTGGATCCTAATCATCCTCCTCTTACCTTCCAAAAGAAATAAAAAAGAAACCACATTTCCTCCAATAAATCGTGAACGAGAATCATGGATTTGATACACAAACAAGCCCTTCTCTTTAGCATGGATTATGCAGAAATTATTGCAAAGAGATTAGGGGAAAAGGTAAGTCTTATGCTTGAAGAATGGTCAAGTTTTCACCTTGAATTCCAACTTACGTTGAGTCATCAAGGAGGTTCTTTTCTGTCGCTTTGTCTTTTATAGATGTTTTTCTTTTTTTTTCTTCCTTTTGTGTTTAGAAGAACAATATTATGGCTTGCAAAAACTAGTGCTAATAAACTACTTGTGACTTAAATTAATAGAAACAATTTATGATAAGACACTAAAATTTTCTCCTTTCGGTAGGTATTATGTTTTACTGGTTAGATTAACTTTCGATAGGTATGAGTGTCTATGTAAAAAAAAAATTAAAGTTGCTTGTTGTCTTATATTAAACTTTAAAAAGTCAATTCAATGGTTAAAATATTAATACTTATTCAATGACGGATGTGGTTAGGGCCTAGTTGGGCTGTAGTCCCTATTGAAATTTTTTGTTTACTTCAAAATTTTTTATAAGGTTTTAACTTTATCCACACGAAAAATTAAAAATTCTCATATAATCCCCACTAAAATTAATTCTATCACAATAATTTTAAGGTTTATTAGCTTTATCCATTAAAAATTAAAAAAATTTAAATAGTCTTCACTAAAATTTTACCATTCAGTTTTTACTTTGATATTATTTATCTTTTCTTCAAAAACAATTACCATATGCCCTAACTGAAATATATATCTAGCTACGCTATTTTAATTTTTTGTGAAAACTAATATAGTATTAAAGGAGTACAGAAACAATATGGAGGGTGGTCTAGGTTTGTGAATGTTTTGACCAATTTATTGTGTATTTTCAATTTAGGTACTTATTTGCATTGGAATAACATTAGTACTTTCTCATCTATTTCCAAATTAGTGTGACTCATTTGGGATCTAAAACTACTAGGTTCTTGGTTCCTGGGGTTGTGATGGATCACAACGAGTTTGTCTATGTCGCATTTATTAAAGCAATTCATGGTTCTTTCGACCTGTTCACAGGCGAATGTATTGCTCTTCGAGAAGGCTTAGCTTTTGTCAGCGATCTTGGATTGCTAGTCCATGCAGTGGAAAGCGATGCTCTTAATGTTATAATGGCTATCTAAGGTGTCCTTCCTTGGATGATACGGGCGTTGTGTTGGATGATGTTTGTGAGCTACTAGCCTCCCTTAATGGTCCTAGCCTCTCTCATATTAGAAGGTCTGTTAATCATATGGCACATTTGTTGTCCCATTTTACTTTTAATTTTTGTTCTTTGGCTATTTGGGTTGATGAAACTCCTAGTTGTATATCCAGCGCTGTGTTTGTTGATTTCATTATGAAATAAAAGTATACCCTTTTGATTTTCAAAAAAAAAAAAATCTACTAGGTTTCCACATTAGAGATCCAACCCAAACTGATTTATCTAGTTCTGCAAATAAGATAAAGTAGTAGGATTCAAATCCTTTTTTCCATTGCTTGCAGAAAAGCATTATTTAGTCAAATTTCTAGTTCAAAACAAGAGTTTTGCTTGTCCCCAAACAATGACTTTCCAAAATTTTGGTTCATGATTAGTTAGATCCCTAGAAAAATTTATTCATAAAATCAATTAAAAAAAAAAAATGGGGTCCAGCAAAAATTTTATTATGGATATGTCATACTAGACCCCCTGAGATCATGCTCACCTAAAGTTTCGTCAATGCCCCCATAAAATGGTGATTCCAAAAGGGGACCCCCCCCAAGGACAAATGTTAGACGTGAAAATTGTAGAACACAATAATTTTTCCTTTTTTTTTTTTTTTTTTTTTTTTTTTTTTTTTTTTTTGGGTGATGTATATCCACCCACCATTGATTTTCTACAAGGACCGAGCAATACCGACTTGATTTTTTAGATCCCAAATTCCAAATTTTTGAACCCCTAACTAACCCCTAGTTGGTCCATTACTGTCTCTTCCAATTACCATACGGTCACCAACTTGAGTCAATTGCAAAGGATTTTCTATTACTCTGATTTTTACTAGTACTGCCAGTAGTACTACTGCTAATATTATTACTTACTAATATTATTACTTGTGGGGGTGAAAATAAATCCTCTATAAAACACCACATTTTGGTTGATTGTGGGTCAAGGTTTATCGAAACAAAACGACAACGTTGGTTAAATAAGTTAGCAGAAAGTGTTTGAAATCCTAAACAGAATACAAGATTTATTAAAAAGCAAAACGAATGAGAGTCTAGTACAGACTGCATAACACTCAATAAAGCATAATGACTTAATAATATAAAGAAGACTGTTTTTAATAGAAACACGTGACATTATTGAATCTAAGTTTCCAATTTGGCTATCAAGTTTGAACCTAAATGATTCATATCAGTTTTTGTCTTTTTCAAAAAAAAATTAATAAAAATAATAACTAATTTTGAAAAATTAATTAACTTCAACATTAAAATTTCATTCTAAATCCGAACACCAACGCAAATAAGGCTGAACTTCGACCGTTAAGATTAAAAGATCCAAATTAGAATTAAACATTTAATTCCCATTTATTCCAAGCCTACAAATAAGGGTAAAAGCTAAGGAAAAAAATGTCTTTAAAATTTAGATTTTTCTTGAGATCTCCTATTCATTTGGCGTGAGAGAGTTTTTCGCGGAAACAATTGTCAGGACAAAAAGCTTTTTTTTTTTTTTTTTTTTTTTTTTTTTTTCAACCATCGTGTAATGAAGGGAGAATTGACAAGAAATTGGAACCTAGAGAAATTAAAAATTAGACCAAAATAAGATGACCTTTAAAACTTCATTACTCTATATGTGAAATGCATAATTAAGAGCACTAAGCGCGCTAAATAAGTATCCTGCAATCAAATATTTATTATTATTTATACCATCCTTTCATCTTTGTAAGTAAAGTTTTTGTGTTAAAACATATAGACAGAGGTGTAGAAACCTCAATCAAATTTAACTGGAAATCGAGTCCTCTATATACCAAGCAACTTACCCCAGATAATCACAAATCAGAAGCAATGTAAGGAAAATAAATTGCAACAAATGTTTAATGAGGTTTGGTTATGGTCTACCAGAGTCTAATTATCATCGAAACGCAGAATTATCACATGGGTATATCATTTTCAGTAAAAGTAATTCACCGTAATATTTTAAGTTCTCCTAATTAATTGTATTTATGTTGGGGACGATAATTTTAGTATAAAGAGGTTAGGAGAGAAAATAGAGAATATGGCATGCATTAGGTGTACAATTCTCTTGTAATTTTCGTTCTCAATCTAATTAAATTATGTGCATTGGTTAAAAAATTTAGTTTTCATATTGAGGATGAACCACTATTAAATATTATTTCTTTTTAATCTCATTTTCTTTTATATCTAGGTTCAATTCTGGATTTTCTCTTAAAAAAATTTAATAAGTGGGTGTCTATAAAATCTCAAACCAAAAAAAAAAAAATTTCTTTAATATTATTACTCTTCTTAGTAAGATATTAGGGTTTTAATCCGTAACAAGCAACTCTAAAAAGATTTTACCAAGATTCAGTATTCTTTGATATCTCGATATCTCTCAGAATACAGGGAAAAAGAAGAAGACGACCAAAAAAAAAAAAAAAAAAAACAGCCAAATTGCAGTAAAAGAGGAAAATTACCATTCGTGTAAAAAATCATGTGGTGATTTTTACCCAAAAAAAAAAATCATGTGGTAATTAAGAAACATGTCACGTCGTAGAAATCAACGATAGAATTCTATTGTATGTGCACGACCTAAGTAGTAACTCATAATTACTACAATGTCAACTACAATGTGCCAAAAAAAAAAAAAACAATAATTACTACAATGTCAACTATTTGCTCCCGCATAATAATATAGGCAATATGTTCTAGATAGAGTCTAGAGCTAGGATTCTATCTTTGAATCATCAGATTTGTATAAGAATCTGTATATCTTTTTTTTTTTTTTTAATTTAATTGCATGGAATTTTGCTTTAATGGAAATATCTGATATTGAAATATCTACTTTGTTGAGAAAAATTGGTAACTGATTTGCACTGCAACCAATTAAAATTAAGAATAAGTTATGCTTCCCAATTTGCTAACTTTTTTCCTTCTCAATTTTCTCTTTTATCAAATAACCCAAGTCTCCCTTTTTCTTCTTCAGAATCCCTTCAATTTCTTTCCTCTCACTTTTTCCCGCTCTACCAAACATAAACATGGAAGGATGGGGAGTAAGAAGGACAGAGAGATTCAGAGGGATGAGGAATGTGAATGATGAAGAAGATTACAGTAATTCTTCTGAAGGAAAAAATACCCGGTACGCATGCGGAAGCGTCTTTAATGGTTATAGGTCCGATCCATAATCTACACCATTTTAGGATTCGCTAAGGATAGACTCACGATACTCCATAGTTACGAACACGATTTTCATCCTCCAAAGCATGATCTGCCATGAACACGATCATCCTGTCCTTGATATGCTCACGGTATTTGTGGTTATTACAAAGGCGAAAGACCCAAACAACCACGAAAATTCACGACTCAAGAACTCTATGGAAGACTAGGAATGAGAGAGAATTTCTAATTTCACGTGAAATTGATATCAGTCAATATTTGCTTTGTTTATATATATATATATGAAAGAGTTTTCAATGGTTACTCTATATTTGTAACCATCCATGATTATAGACAAAATTATAAAAAAGAAGTATATGTCATAATTACATTTGATGATGTGGTATTTTATATGACTTGTTATAGCAAGTTAAACAATCGGTTATCTTAAATTTTAATTAAAAATATTTCTTATTTTTTTTGTTGGAAGTAGAAAATAAATATCAAGATTATTATTATTATAATTACTCTTTTTTTAAGGAATTATAATTACTCTTCATACATACTAGGATGAGGGAAAATTTGCCGTGATTGTTTAAATATTGGTGTTATTTTCTCCTTTTGTATTTATTATTGTTTTCAATTTCCCTTCTTATTTTTGTTTACAACAAATTATGCAAACTCCTTGTTATTATTTTCTTTTCTACTAATTTTACCGAAAAAAAAATGTTGAAGATTATCGTCATGTGCTTCTTGTAGAAAAATAATTCTTATTTGTTTTTTGGTACATAGAAAAATATTTTCTTAGTTGGATTCGTGAAAGGAGCAAGAGAGAGGGGTGGGCGGCATAATAGTCAATAAATTGAGAACAAACAAGTTCAAAAAAAAAAAGAAAAAAAAAAGACATAAAATTGATAGAGGTGTAGAGAAATATGGAGGAAAGGAGGCATTTGCAGGAATAAAAAAAAAAAAAAAAAAGGACTGAGATTTGGACTTCGAAAGAAAAAATATATATATAAGAGAGAAAGATAAAAGATGCGGAAAAAAAAAATGAATTATTTGAGGTTGATCAAAACATATAATTATAAGAGTATTGGCCACTTAACCTTTTTAAAATAAATTGAAAAAAATAGTAAATAAATATAAGAAGTGAGATTAAAAAATAGGGAAAAAATTTATTTAAATTCCATTTGAACAAAAAAAAAGTGTTTAAAAAAATCATATCAATAAGTTTAGAATAAGTTGTCTATCCAAAATAATATTAATGATATCTTTAACTTTAATGCTCATTAATTATCATAAATATATTTGGTTAACTACTTAATTCATTGCAATCATTTGATCTGTAACACATGGCTAAAATAACAGTAATCATGGGTAAATATTAGAGTAACCATTGAAATCACATACATACATATATATAGTAACTTCTTTGAAGAAGGGGGACGTATCTAGACAAGTATAATATATGAAAAATATCATTTTCATCAATTAATAGAGAGTAAATTACCCGATTAACTCAATCACTCATATTTGATATTTTCCCTCTATGAATTTTATTCCAAATAAAATTCAAATCATTTTTTACTAAGGGTCATGCACCACTGTGAACCAAGGTCCAATACTTTTATATTGTCTAATAAGAAAAACAGTTAAAAAGATAGAGGACAATAATTTTATAATTATCATTGAAGATGGAAATTTGCCAACAGCAAAGAACTCACTCATACCTCACGATAGACGATTTCTCACGTCGAACAGCAGAAAACTATGGACAATTTAGGTTCAAGGAGTAGGCAAAAGCGAATCTATTATGTATATATATATATATATATATATATATATATATGAGATCTATCAAGCAATGTCCTGCATCTGAATTTACCATAGGTGTATTCTTTGGTTGGCAATAGATGTTGAGAATTTGATACCTTACATGCTTGTACTCTATTGGCTATTTTATAGGGGATTGAGTAGCCAAGGGAAAAGTCCACTCTAAAATTTGTCTTTTTGTATAGAATTTACTGATCAAGTCAATTCTAGAAAAAAAAAATATATATATATATATATATATATATATATCCTGGTGCTACCTGGTCTAGGTTCATCCAGACCAAAACTATCTAGTAATTGTTTTGTTGAAGAAAGCATAAAATTGAGAAAAACCTTTTATGTAATTTTGAAAAATGAAAGTCGTTATGTGACATTTGGAGTTATTTGTTGTCTATATTTTTAAAGAATTTAAATGGAAAATTTTATGACAAGATATGACATAAATTATCAAATAGGAAAAGAAAGTACGACCAATTAATAGAATTTGATGAAAAAAATAATGTTTCAAGACCCTTTCCCATACAATAAAAATCTGTTTATTTATTCTTAATTTTGTCTTATTCATATTAGTCTTATTTTCTTTCTTTCATTAAGTTCATCCTTTTTTTATTTTTTCATTTTCTTTCTTTCTTTAGTCTAGAAAGATATTAAGAGCTCTAAGAATTGTCAACTAATTTCCGAGTCACTTACAGTCCATAGACCTTATAACAAAGTCACATCTAGAAGATGAAAACCTTTTTATTTTGCTAGTGTTTTTCATGTTAAAGTTGTGTTAAAATTGTGGACTCTAATTAATAGCCTCATAAAAGCATTACGCAAATCAATTTTAGGGAACATAGAGAGTTTTGAGGATATATAATTTCTCTTATAAATTTTTTGATCATTATAATAAATTATTGTAGTGATTGAACAAAACGTACATTGAAGTAAACATGTATAAAAATGTATGTATTTTGTTTTTTTTTTTTTCGAATTTTATTACTCTATGTGATATAAATTTACAGCAATAATTCTTAACATTTAGCTCATTTGGTCCCAAACTATTCCCCGACTTTTTCTTTTTTTTCCTTTTTGGGAAAAACTCCCAAAACTTTTAAAACTTTAGTAAAAGGACCAAAATCTAAAACGTCAATATAGTTTTTTAACGGGACTTATTTGTTTTTTGTAGGTTTTTTTTTTGGTTAAATATTTTTTTATGATGCTTGGATTTACCCTTTTCGTCTCATTACATGTTTATTTTGAGATACAAACAAATTTTGTCACTTGCGTGTTTTTGATAAATATATAAAATAAAGTTATTTTATCATTCGTTATCTTATATTTTTTTGTTATAATTTTAATATTTTTTCTTAAAATTATTATATTGTCTTAAATGTGTAGGTTAATTATACTAATAGGGTTAATTATATTTATGATTTGTTTGGTAATCCATTTTATTTCAAATTAAAATGTACTTTTTTATCTCAATTTTTATCTTTTTTGAAAATTCAATAAAAATTTTTAACTTAAACTCAAAATTTTCATCTCAAATTTATTCACCAAACGAAGCTTTAGAGTTTAAATGAGATCGAAAGATCAATAAAAATGAAGAGGAAATTTGGAGACAACTTTGACCACTCGCAGGCCCCTTCATGCACACCACGCGCGCTTCTAGCCGTTGGATCAGTGCTGATGCGGCCCAGATAGTGAGTGCGTTCACAGCCCCAGCCAGGAGCGTCTGCAGTTCCGTATCAGGGCCCCAGCTGGCTTGCCGTATCTGGTGCACAAGTCCTCACGGTTTCTCCGTGCGCCTGTTGCTGACCTCCATTTCTTGTTTGCCGCGCGTCCCAGCTTTATCTCTCGCCAATCGATTCGCGCCATCTGTCACTAGTGCTCTCAAGATCTGCAGCAGCAAAAAGAAGAGAAAAGAAAAGAAAAAAATAATAATAATTAAAAAGGAAAAACCTAGGAACGCGGCTGAGTGGATATAAAAGGGAGCCTTAGGGCTCCGTGCAAAGAGTCTTTGGTTGAGGGAGAAGCCGAAAATCAAAAAAGAAAAAAAATATTAATAGTTTTCTATAAAATTAGGATGAGATCCTTTTGATTTATTAAGAAGAGAGGGAGCTTTGGAGACCTGTGATATTTTTAAACTGAGTTTTCTTATTTTATTTTTTTATTTTTATTTTTTAATAATTTGAGAATGATTAAATCGTTATTATATAAATTTTGATTAAATCGTTATTTTATAGATTTCTATTTTTATTTATGAATTAATTTTTTTTTTTAGGAATACGATCTAGTTGGATTATGATTATTTAATAATTTTTTTAATTTTTATTAATTGATATTATATTCCAATAATATGTTGAAGTAATTAATATGTGCTTAATGCTTGTAAATGCTTGATCACCATGAGTTGGTATTTGATTTGAGACTGAGAATTGATAATTGAATAAGTCCTTATTTAAATTACTATGAAATTTTTATAAGCTAGAGATAGTTATGAAACTTGTGTAACATTACGAATTTCATGTTCTTAATGAATTGTGGTAAGCTTAGAGTTTGAGACCGAGAGGTGATAACGAGTTTATTGTGAAATAAATTGCTAATGCCTGATAATGATTAATGATTACGTTAGAGAGATTCGCTAGCAATATAAGGAATATACGTTGATTAATTAAATTAGAGAATTTGAATATGATTAATCCGGTAAAATCAGAAACTCTAGATTTTTAGTATTTTAAATTTTTCATCTTTTTAATTATTTTGTAATTTTTATTTAAAAAAATCTCTTTTCGGTTATTCAAATAAAGCTATAGTTAATATAATTTCGGTAATTGGTAACTACAATTCTTGTAGGAACGATATTTTATTTATCACTGTATTACTTGTTGACGATATTATGCAATTATAATTTTCTACAACAGTTTTCCATAACATCAACTTAAGATCACAAAATTAGCCCCAAAAAAGTGTAAGATCACAGAGGAAATAGGGAGAAAAAAGAAAAATATATACTAAATTAGGCACTTCAAAAACAAAAACAAAAAATGCATAACCGTGGGTGATGGGAGCATGGTTGTGAAAACATCTTACTTCGAGTGAGTTTTCACTTTTATTCGTCAAAAAGTTCAAGTTTTGCCACAAATCTGCCTCTTGACGTATGGATGCTGATAGACTTCTTGAATCTTGGGTTAATAGTTGTTAAAGACACAAGGTCATAATCCTACTCTTCATTCGATTTGTGATCCCAGTAGATTCCCTTTATACTGTTAGACGATATTTAGATACCATCGATCTCTTTGTAAAAAAAAAAGAGTACAATCTTTAGCAGGGGCGAAGACACTTATGATCGAGCTTCCGCTCTAGTGAACTTCATCAATTTTATCTCGAAAAGCTTTAACTTTATATATATATATATATATATATATTATTTTACTTCCTCAAAAATTGATTATCTCTTTATAAGTCTTACTAAAAACTTTAATTTTAAGTCTACTCTTTCTCTGACACAATAAACTGATTCTGCCGCTGATCTTAAGGATCACTTATTCTTTATAGACAAAGGTAAACATGGAATCAGCTTGGAATTTTATTTTTTATCTTATTTTTTATAAAATGAAAATGCTCGAACTGCGGGAGCTAATGTTTAATGTAGGTGATAAATTTTTTTTTTTTTAAAAAAAAAGGGGATTTACTTGAACATATCATGTAATGTATCTTTTTTCAAGAAAAGCTTTTTTTTTTTTTTTTGAACTGGGTTGAGGGGATTCGAACTCTGCATTTCATAATGGAGTCAGATGTTTAATGACCGTTGAGTTATACCTGTAATCACTTGGGAAAAACATTAACATCTATTTTATTATTTAAAAATACCATTTTTAAGGTACAAATGTCCATATTATGATGGTTTACTTTCGGTTACAGATTTTTGTTTTGTTTTTGTTTTGCTAGGTATACTACCGGTTTAGCTTTTTCAGTGTACGAACGGTTAACTTTTTGGTACATTATTGGTTTCCCTTTCGGCATATTAATTTATACTTTGGTATCCTGATGGTTTACTCTTTTTGGCAAATTTGACTACTGACGACGTCACTGACAACACGATCTAATCAAGAACCGTTGATACAATGCCACCATGGTTGAGGACTAAAACACTCGTCGACGACACTATCTAGCACGAAAATATACACGAAAGTCGTGCTATATTGAACGTGAGGCTCCGGTGAAGAGGCGTGCTAGATGGCGGCCGGTGTGAGGATGGCATTGTTAGAACTTAGAAGTTGAATTCACTCCTAGAGAAGGTGGAATAGGGGACGAGCTATAGAGGACGGTTCTTGCTAAAATCGTCTTCTATATTAACACCGTGCGTTTCACAATAGAGGATAGTTATATTTTGACCTTCCTCAATTGTCATATTAGAGGGACCAGCGCTAAAAACTTGTTGTTCATAGGGTTGTCACATTTTTTTTTTTTTTTGGCTCACAAAAGAACAGTTCTTGATCATTTTACTACTTCCCTTTTGAGCAAGTGAGTAGTAGTACGTTAGTCTCTCTCTCTCTCTCTCTCTCTTGTTTTTAATTGAACTTCATTTTTTTTTCTCTCGGGAATTTTAAGTTAATTATTCTATGTTCTTTAATATGATAACTAACATATTTGTGTTGTGGAGATCTTGTCTTGCATCATCAAATAACTGAGTTATTATAATATTGCTTATATTGTTTATATAGTTGTTGGAGATGAGCTCCCCCACACCCATTTATCATGGTATATCCTGCCTCATTTGCATGACATGTTATACGTGATAGAGGGTGTTAGAAGTTGAATTTATCTAACATCATCAAATTAGTAGGTTGTTAGTGCTTATACGTGGACCGAACATTCTCTCCTCTTAAGTTAACTTTTACGAATGAATTTTACCCAAATCCATTTATTTAGAACTTGGTCACTTCTGGCCTTGGCCATTGGCGATAAGATGAACAGGAGAGTGAGAGGTGAAGAGAGAATAGAGAGAAAGGGGGAAAACAAAGAGAAGGAGAGTGGAGAGTGTTATTACTCCTTTACCTATCAAAATTACTATTTCGTAACAAAATAAAGGACTAAAAATCTTGTAAATCAACAGAAATACACCGTTAATATTTTTTTTAATATAATTTGATGGTGAGGAATTCAAATTCTACATTTTTTTTAGAGTCATGTATGAAATTACCAGTAGATTGTGTTTGAAACCACTATCCACAGTCAAGATTGGTATTCATCTATTGGATACAATTTCTCAATCGGGGAAAAACTCAAATCCCGGACAATTATAGAAACATAAACAAAATAAAGAACTAGTGGAATTCATAAAGATTTATGTCCACTTCTTAGTTCTTAAGTGCTTTTAGATTCATGTTCCTTATTTTTCTTTCTAAAATCAAATTAAAAAGGAGCAGATTTTAAAAAAAATATAAATTAGAAACACAAAACTAAAAAAAGTAAGTTAATTGGGATATATTTCTTAAATGGTTTCAAACAAAAAATATTCATGCTTAGAATTTAGGGATGCACTAGAATCGTATATCTGAAGCCCACATTTTAATTAATTGCGTCGGTCCATCGAAAAGTGAACTGGACTTTTGTGCCATACTTTGTAGACTTTGGGCTAAATTCCAAATGGTTTTTCTGCTGGAATCAAAAATACATGTGCGTGTGTGTGTGTGTGTGTGTGTGTGTATAGCTATACATACAATAGAAAGTGTCCATTTTCATTTTCAGCAGAAATTGTAATTTTAACTAGTTAGAATAGCTTTCAATAGTCTAATCTATAAAGTGATCATGTTAAAAATTATCGTGTACAAGATAAAACTGTCTTCATTCATAAATGAGAATGTTAAAAATTTATATAATAGATAAAATTGTAGTTTTTACCGATATTGAAAAATAACCGTTCTTATTATAGAAATCTCTGAAAAAAAAAAAAGAAAAAAAAAAGGAAAAAAGGAAAAAAGCAATCCACTACATCTAGATTGTAAAGATTTAGAGAGAAGAGGAATTTGAAACTGTTAATGGATTGAACTCTCATCTTAAAAGATCAACCGCTCAAGTGGAGTAATTCAATACGTTTATATGTTTGTTATTGTGTTATATGTTTATGATATGGGACTTTAAGTTTCTTTTTACCCTTAATACATCACCGCAAGTTGGTGCTTTCTTTGGGGTAACTAATCTTGTATTGGATGGATCGGGTCACAGATTTGAGCTCTGGGCTCTGATATCATGTAAAGATTTAGAGAGAAGAAGTGAAATTCAAGATTGTTAAAAGATTGAGCTTCTATTTAAAAATATCAACATATTAAATGGCGTAATCCAATACCCTTTTATGTTTGTTATTATTATTATTATATATTTACAATATGTGACTTGGGTTTCTCTTTACCCTTATCATAGATTTTTATTATCTTTAGATTTTCAAAAAAAAAAAAAAAAAGGCTGTATCGTCTTTTGTAAGTCAAGCTTGTATTAGGTTTCTAAAATACCATACAAACTTGTTTTAGGTTTTTTATCCAAATATATATATATATATATATATATATTTATGTACATATGTTTGTACTGAGTTTGTGTTTACTTGACCGATTCGGCAATTATCCCTTCATGTTGACGCTTAGTTCATGAGCAGTGTTTTCTCATGAGCTTTGCGCAATTTGACACTTTGTTTTTATAGATTTTCCTTGACAATTTGATATTTAATTTATAAAATAATAGCACATTAACTTCAATCATTAACGAAGACTAAATATTAAATGGAACAATTGTCATTTTTTTTTAATAGCAACGTGCCCCTAAACTTTTCCTAGCTTGATAATTTGCATTTTAATGCCTAAAATACTAATTATTTTCGACAATTCTGTCACTTATTATATAGTCCTAGACTTTCCAGAGCTGAGATTTAACTTCCATTAGTAATTGAAGTAAATAGCTACTCTTTTAAGAAATCAAGAACTAATTAGTAAAGAAACTGTTTAGGGACAAAATTCGCAACTATTAAAAGTATAGGGGGCACAAATCCTAAAAATTCTTACAAGTATGCCAATTAGGGGGTGGGGGGAAGAAAGAAAAACATTCTCAAGATGCATAATTTCATATTTTACTCTAAGTTTAAGGATTGGAAAATTAAATTAACAATATTTTACATAAACTAATTCAATGGAAAAAAAAAAAGTGTTGAGAGCTTGAATCCTTGTTAATGCATTTAACTCCACATGATGGAGATCTAGTCACGCATCCCTTGTCCAAAGCAGACTTGAAGGAAGCGCTTTAGCTTTGAGGTCAGATTTGTTATCTCTATTTTTATTCTTTTTTTGTTCTTCCACTTCTTATTTATCATATCATCTAAAATAGGAGCTAAATATTAAAATTTCTTAAACATACCACTTAGGTGTCAAAATTTAATTGGAGAGACAACTAATAAAACAATAAAATGAGATAATTGATATGAATTTGTTAGTTTTAGCCTCTAGAATATCAAAGACATCATCTGATTTTTATTTTTTTTTTTATAGCCAAAACTATCTCATATATCAAAACGAGAGGAATCTCGTATAACAATGTTAATATCGAGTTTGTAGCAGTTTCAATATGGTAGAATCCATTTAATTTAATTACCGTGTCATTGATTGATCACATAAAAAGAAACAAATATTTAACTCATTTCGCACCAAAATAATCTTATAAGTTCAATTATGTTGAATGACACAGTGCACATTTTTGTTCTATAAAAAAAGAGAGAAAACCCTTTTTGACCCATGTGATCCACATTCTCAATATAGAAGTAGCTTTTCAGCCAAACTCTTCTACGCTGTAATTGCCATCAACGTCACAAGAACCAATGGCATGCACGCAACAATATACAAGTGGTAGATGAATATATATATATATATATATATATATTAGAACCCACAAATAATTATCATATTTATATATATATAGCATCTTTTCAGTGTGGACTATGGACCACAGAAGTGATTTACTATCCAAAATTGCAAGAAGAATATCAGAAGAATAAGAAGGAAAACAGTCTTCCTTTAATATGAAAAACTTTACTTTACGCGCTTATACAAGTAGAAAAGAAAGTAAGTAAACGTGCTTGAATTGACTTTTGACTTTTCAACGAAGCATTTGACCTTGTGTGCTTCTAGTTTTTTTTAGTTAGAGAGGCTATCTATATGCATGTCTATATACATTTTAAATTGACTTGCTGTTTTAAGAACGCGGGGTTCGCCGTACTTATATCTATATAAGTACCTTTCAATTGGACACTTCTTCGAAAGTGGATGGTGAAGCTAAGCCACCATGCGATGCGAGTTCTTATCACCATCAATTTATATATATATATAGATATACTCGCATATATATATATATATGTATTATATATTTTGTTACTAAAAAAAATGATTGATCATATTATTCCCCCACCTCATGCTGTGCATTTTAAGGATCTAAAACTGAGATTATAGGTAAAGCAAAATTAAAGCGGTTTATACTTTAGGCTTTAGTTCTTTATATTTTAATCTAAGATAAAACTGCGATAAAGTCCTTTTCATATACCCTATTGATAGAGCTCATTTTTAAACCGTTCAGTTATAATCAAACGACTGAAATATTACTTGTGTATTGTAATTATTATACACTTTATCTTACGGTAGTATTTGACTAAGAAATTAAAAAATAATATAAAAAAAGAATTTTAAAAAAATCCACCTTCACCGGCGGAAAGTTGGGGGGGGGGGGAGGAGGGGGTTTCCGTCGTCGAGGTCGGGAAAGAGGGAGGGACTGGGGTGGGGGAAATCTGGATGGGGGGGAGCGGGGGTCCATCCCCAGCGTCGGGGTGGAGGGACTGGGTCGACACCGATGCAAGGGGGGAGGCGAGGCAGATCTGGCTCGGGGGGAGGAGAGTCTATCATCGGCGTCGGCGGGGAAGTCGCCGGTGTCAGGGAAGGGGGTTGGTCTTTTTTTTTAAAAAAAATTTAAAATTATTTTATTTATTAATTTAAACTAATATAAGGTAAGGTGTTTTATAATTATTATACACAAATAACATTTCAGCTGTTTGATTATATCTTAACAATTTTAAAATGAGCTCTATCGATAGGATATATATAAAGTGTTCTACCGCAACCATTCTCTTTAATCTAATAAAGGTATCGATAATTTCACTATATAATTTTAGTATTTTCTTTAGAGTTGGTTATGTCACTGTTTGAGTTTATTTTTGGTCAGTCAGATTTTAAGTCTTGGCGAGTTAGAAGTTTTGCTAACTATGAGTCTAGACGGCGCTATCGATAGTGTATTTATATATTTTTTTTACTTCATTTATTTATCCTCTTGATGCATTAATCATTCAATAAGTGACATAAATGTGGTACAAAAAGAAAAAAGAAAAAACCCCCACTACATGCGGTTATAAACTGCTAGAGTACCACATGAAGAGGAAAAAAATTTCCCATGATATTTATGACAACATGCATTTAATATTTCTAGCTAATGAGAAGTACCATCATATATAATTATACATTTTACAACATAAACCTAATTAAATTAAATTCCACCTAAATACTAGTACTTCATAAAAGGCCTTGTCTTCCAATTCGCCATCGCAATTAATTAATATCTAATGGCATGGCCATACTAGTTGGAATTTCACTTCAATCCATTCCCATGGAATAGCACTCTTTTTATTTGGTGCTAATCTTCTTATACACACACACACACACACACACACATATATATATATATATATATATATTACATATGTGTGTGTGTGTGTGTTGCAGTACTTCCTAGGTTTGTTCAGTAAATCAAGTCCTGAAGTCTTTGCCATACCCTTGAGGTCTCTACTCCAACTCTTGAAAGTTTTACCTGTAAAGTTTCATAAAATGAAAACAAAAACTTTATATTAGGATAATATTCTAATTTACTTAACAGGTAATTTCAACGGAGGAAAGGCTAATCTTATTTGTAATCACCAAAATTTGTTCACTAATTGATATATTGATCATCACTACCAGTATGGTCCGAGAGAAACAAATTCGCACTTACTTTTTTGGGAGCTATCAAAATACAAATTAAAGTATGTAAAACTGACAGAATATGATAATTTAACGTAGGGTGTAGATTTGCGATTAATGTTGTATTCACCTGAGCGTGGAGTGTGTGGAAAATTTTGTCATCGACAACAGAAAAGCTAGCACTAACGACTTCAGCTCCTTCTTCCTCAAGCACACTCATCACTTCATACAACATGAAGTTCTTCTGCAAACCACTTATCAAAATCACTTCTATGCTACAACCCAAGTCTTTTAACTCGATCACCGGCAACCTCGGGCCGCTACTCATCCCCTGGTCGAAAACATCTCCGCCGCTCTTTTCTCCGTTTAAGGCCTTGATTGCTTCTTCCTTTCTCTCGTTTAGCTTCTCTATTCTTTGTCTCAAATGGGTTATGTATGACGCCGCAAGATCGAGCTGATCTTGTTGTGTCAACATTTCCTGAAAGGCGCGGTCCGAAAGGAACAAATCGATTAGTACTTAAGCAAATTTAGTAATTAATTAACAAGCCAACCATAAGTAAAGAAATAATGAATTTGTATAATCTAACGTTCAGAAACATGTTCTTGAAAAACCAGTGGATCAAATCGATGTCACACTTGAAAGTACAAGTAGTACTAATATTTTCCAAAGTGAAATTGCCAAATACGAGAATTAATAACAACTAGGTTACCTTAGGGTAGGGCGAAGAGTGGTGGTGTGGAACGAGTGAAGCAAGCTTGAAGCAAAGCCCTTTCATGTGGATTCTTCGGTTTTTTTCGATCGTCTTTCTGTCGGGTTTCGCCGTCTCACTCGGGCTCTTTGTCATCTTCACCATCAAACACACAAACTACAAAAACCTAAACCTAAACCTAAACCTAATTAGATAATTAATTAATTATTAACCCTGGTTTAAGCAAAATTAATTTCCGTTCACCAAGTACCCTTAAAAAATATCTCAGTCTCTCAACATCACAAAACGAAGCTCAAAGTACTTCTACAACAAAAAGCTACAGAGAGAGAGAGAGAGAGAGAGAGAGAGAGAGATATCTAAAGAGAGATCAACAACAGAGAATTGGAAGACGTTAGAGAAAAAGTGCTGGCAGGCTATATATAGAGAGCGATTTGGGGCAAACAGGACAAAATTAATATTTATATCTTGAGTACTGTAATTTTAAACATGTTATTTGGAAAAAAAAAAAAAAAAAAAAGGCGAGTAACGGAACCATCCGAGAAAACCTCCCGTAGTCCCCAGTCCACCGCAAAGCAGCTGTGTGTAAACGCCTTCATTTCTTGGGCCCCACACAAAAAGTGCCATATTTTATTTGGGTTTTTTTTTTTTTCTTTTTTTGGGTGAGAAATTCTACGAAGTGGGGTCATGTTGGATAATTTATTCTGACGCTACGACAAAATTAACCGATACATATTGTCGTTTTTCCCTATTGATGACCCCATATCATAATTACAGACTTTTGATTTTTTTTTTTTGGGGACCACTTTTTACGATTGTAAGATGAAAAATAAATGATATATACTGTATGGCGTTGGATACTAAATACCATGACGGAATCAGAAATTGTTTCAAAAGAGGTTTGGGTTAAAACTTAAAACAAAAATTTTGAAAAATATAAAAAGCTGTGAGACTTTTTTTTTTTAAATATAAGTTTTTCTTTTCTTCTTAAATAAAATGTTATGAATTTAAATAGTAGTGGACTTTTAGTCTGTTTGGATCTTAAATTTGAATTTATAGTCAAATCTTTAGATATAATTAAATTTTTTCTTCTAAAAAAAATCTATGTTAATTATGTAATTAAAAAAGTTTCGAGGAGGCTAAATTAGGAGGTAATTTGTAATTAAAAAAAAATTATTGATGAGCTAAAAAAATGAAAGGAGTCACATTGGGTTATGGGAAACACTATTGTTTCATCTATTTAATAAATATTGTCCGGTTAAAATAAAAAATATATTTTACATGAACTCCAATATTTTAGCATCGGAGGTGGTGATATAATGATAAAAAAAATCTTATTTTCATACTTTTATTTTTATTTATCCAAGATTCAAATCATGTGACATATAAGAAATAAATTTTAGGGCCAGGACATAGAACCAAAATCACATGTAGTCTGAAAGACTCTGAATAAACTCCTTGAAGTGTTGGGCTAGGTTGAAAAATGTGAAGATAGACCCCTGACCTCCTTTTTTTGCTAATTAAGAGAGAAAGAGAGAAAATATTGTGAAAATATCCTCTCAAATAGACATTTTACCCTCCTTTAATTTTTACTTGGATTTTTTACACTCCAAATTTAAGTAATCGAAGGTAATATATATATATATATATATATAAGCTATTATAGCTGAGCAATAATTTAGAAACATGGTTTTCAACAACATACTCTAAGGGCTTGTTTAGTATTTAGACTCATTTTAAATTAAATTATATTTTTTTATTATATTTTTTATCTTTTTTCTGAAATTTTTTTTTGTTTTTTCTGAAAAAATCAACAAAAATTATTATTTAAATTTAAAAATTTTAACTCAACTCATTCACCAAACACCCCTAAATCTATATATATATTTTTTTAATCCCAAACAGTCTATAATTTCTCTTGTTTGTGGGATCTCAAAATGTGTGTGTGTGTGTGTGTGTGTTTTTTTAATTACTTTTATTCTATGTTGACTAGGAGTACCTGCAGGTACTTACTAGGTTCGTCATTAAACAAATTGTAGTCTTTTGTCCGAATAGGTGAGCTGGTACATCTACTTAGCTGGTAGCCGTTGACTCTTCACAACGTTTGACTGCTCTCTCTCTCTCTCTCTCTCTCTCTTTTTTTTTTTTTTTTTTTAACTGTCATTTTATTTCTGGCTAAATTCAAAACATTTGAATGCTATTCTATGATAAAGTATGAACACAGTGATTATACTATTATCCGCGCTTTCACCGACCACCTGAATTAAATCCCACAACTTTTCAGCTTTTCTTCATGCTTATTTTTTCTATTTTCTTTTTTGTTCCAAGCTGTATAGAATAGAACATAATGATACATATATTTTCTAAGGAAATTTTTGGTAAATTACGGACTGGCAAAACTTGTTTTTGTCCGAGGAAAAAAAAAGAGCTACTTTGTTGTATTTTTTTTGGAATTTTTTTTTCTTTTTTTTGGGTAAAAAAAGTTTTTTTTTTCTTTTACATCATATATATGTACGGATATTTTTGATAAATATGTATATAAAGATTTTTTTTTGGTTGAAAAATGCTCTGATGGTGACCCTCTCATCACTCCATTTTCATCATTACAAGTAGAATCCACTTCCTTGAGAAATGGTAACGAAGAGATAAATCTCTAATGTAGCCTCTTACAGTCATCAATCTAGATCTTACCTAAAACATATCAACTCAATATATTCACAGAAAGTTGGAGTTATGGGAGTTTATGAAGATCGAACCTGGATAGATGAAAAAAGAGACTAAAAAATATATCACCCTTCTTTGTCACCTCATCCACCGCGTAGGTGTCATGTATATATGGATATTAGAACTTGCAACGTGTTCATACCTTTTAACATTGAAACTTTTCAAACTTTTCAAATGTTGTAAATACCACTAAAAACTAAAAACTAAAGTGGTTGGTCTTAATGACTAATCCTTTATTAGAAAATTAAACAAGATATATAATAACTTAAGCCTTCTCCACAGAAATACTTTTAAAAGTTTAACTTTATAACAAACAATTAGAAAGATTAAACTTTTTTCTATTTTTTCATTAGAAAATAATAACAATGAGGTTCTCGTTATCTTCTCTTTGTAAAATATTCATAACATTTTTTTATTTTTTTTTTGGGAATATATAGCTAATGGGAAAATACAGGAAGATCACTCATTTTTTACACCGACTATTAATTTCATGACAAAGACCGGATAGCAATAGAAGCTTAATTATGTTCAAATTACAAGAATGTGACACTTTTTTATTTTTTATTTTTTAATTTTTTTTCCAGCCAAAATACAGATGTT
Source organism: Ficus carica (assembly GCA_009761775.1). Lineage (NCBI taxonomy): Eukaryota > Viridiplantae > Streptophyta > Magnoliopsida > Rosales > Moraceae > Ficus > Ficus carica. The sequence goes on along the minus strand of CM019744.1, from coordinate 5,295,754 downwards.
TCAGCGTCGAACTTGATTAATTCTTTAACTATTTGTCCGGATTCTGATGGAGAAATTCATGCGATGCGTATCCTTGAAAACGATAAGTCTCTATAAAAGCTTTTGGTGTTGTCAATAACTAATAAGTGGCACCAAGAAGGAACAAGGACGTCCACGAGACCACGGCCCCATATTTTGTATCGTCAACCATTTATCCTAATATGTATCTGTATATCTAACCCGTGAATATAGACGTACATATGTATTGATCTCTGATAATTATATATATCTATATATGTGTGTGTATGTATATTCATTCATTGTGAGCAGAAATAGCTAAAGAAAAGATACCAACATTGACAACAAATTAGAGGCTAAGGGTAAGTATTTAAATAGGAATTTTCATATTTGATATTTGTGAGTATTTTTGTTTGTTTGTTTTTGTTTTTGTTTTTGTTTTTGTTTTTGTTTTTGTTTTTTTGTTTTTTTGTAATAAATAGAAGTCATATAATTAGTCACATTTAGATTTAGTAGTTGGATAGATAGAAGGCTTTAAGTTCAAGTCTCATGAAAAGTGTGTTAAATTTATTTTTAAACTACCAATTTAATGTTCATTAGTCTTTGGTGGAGCCAAGGTGTATTTAGTTTAAACTTGGTTCGTCGGTTGGAGATAAAATTTTTAAACTGGAGTTGGTTGACTTTTCAAAATCTAATTATTATTATTATTTTTTACTTTTCAAAAAAACACAAAAACTGAGATGAAAAAGTATATATAAAATATCAAACAAAGTCTTAATCTTCAAGATAAGTATGTCTTTGTGAGGTAATATAGACAATTCTAGCATCAGGATGCTTCTATGATCACATCCAAAAAATATATATATACATATAATTATAACTTATCGTACGTCCTATATGAGATCGCAAAATAGTATTATCATATACATGAATTAGTCTTTTAGATTTATATTTCCCATGCTTTTTAATTAATGGAAAAATAGCTTAGTTAAAGTTTTTTTTTAATTGCATTATAGTACAATTTGTTCGATGATCTAGTTCAATACATTCCAGATTTCCTCAAATAAAACATTAGTATTTCTTCCTTCATTCTCATCCAATTATTTTTTTAAATAAATTTAAAAATAAAAATTGGATATGATTTCTTAACATAAGTAATCGTCTAGTTATATATTTATATGTATATATAGTTTCTAAACAAAAGTAATCGTGTTATTATATATATGTGTATATGTATATACATGGTGGATAAAAAATAAAAATAAAAACTATATTCTAGCTTGTATAACATTACTTCCTTCATTTCATCTCTATTTTCCGAGGTGGAAAATCTAGTAATTGACCCTCCAAATTAATTTGTTTGAGGACCGGGCTGTTTGCTTACTCTTTCATGAATTCATCATGCCGTCATGGTCAATTCTATGAGGTTATACACAAATATATATATATATATATATATATATATATATCTCAGGTAGATGAACTAATTAATGAAGTGGGCCCTTCATTTGTTGTAACTCTGTTTATTATAGTCTGCCTCACTATTTTCTTTTCATATGTTTTTCCAGTTTCCGAAAGATGTCTGCACACTTGTGGGTTTTTCTATATATATTTTTTTGACTTCTTGCTTCTTCGTATGCTTGTAACTTTTCTACCCTCTCGTGCAATTTCTTCTGTAACTTGTCACATGAAAGCTCAACTTATTCACAAATATTAACCTCTTCTTCTACAAGTCTACCAAAAAAGAGAAGAACCTTGTTACAGTCCTGTAGTTTAATTTTACGAAGTAAGTCCTTTAATAAATCTACACCGCATAATAGAATATTTTATTATTTTAAATGCATCTGATGGTCAAAATTTATTGAGGGTAATAGAAATTTTTTAGTTGACCAACCGGAAAAAAAAAAAAAAAAATTGTGCTAGGGACCATAGAAATGGCCAAAGAATTGTTAGTCTAAAACAATTTAGGTTGAGCACGGCTTTTCTTCCCGCCCCATGCGTATGAAAAATCACGACCAGAACACTTAAAAGAGATTAGTATTGATAAAACCAAATGTTCAAGTTTTGACCACTTTCTCGTTTCACATGTACATATACATCTATTTATGTGTGTATATATATGTTTTATGTAAAAATATACATCGGATAAAAGAGCTATTGACATGAATATAACATTTGTAAGAATTTGCACCATTGACCAAGAAGTATATGTGGCTGTACGTTCGTACTGCTTGACCGATTTCTAAACGGAGTAACACCGACCGCGGCTCTATCTTATCCGTGTAACACACACACACACACGTATATATATATATATATATATATGTATGCATGTATATTATTAAAAACGGAGAAACGAGAATATGCATGTTTATATTAATTGCCAGCAATCTATGTAATTAGCGTATATTATTCTTTGAAGCTATAATTTATCCCTTAATCACTCTCCGTTTAAATCCTGGTCAACTAATTTCTTAAAAACTTTAGCTAAAAGAAGGTATATATAATTAAACTGACATGAAGTCCATACTTTGATTATAGTACAAAAACTCATTCGATTTTGTTCATGTATGATACTGATTCTCGTTTCTCATAATTTGAAATGTTATAGTTAGTTCATTCAAATATATATATATATATATATTATAAATATATAATAAGTTATCGTTTTCATCTATTTAGATAGCATAAAAGCTATATATGTTAAATGGGATTATTAAGTGGGATTTTCCTGGATTTGAATATGAAAATTTAGATAAACAGGCAGTTTTCAAATATTTATTTAACTAAACAGCGGAAATTTTTTAACCATTTAAAAAATTGACAGTTGGTCGGTTATTAATCATAGTCAATCAATAAAAATTACAAATTAACATTAATCAATCATCCGTCGTCATGGTCAATGATCCAATAACTGATTGATTATTAAAAAAAAAGATTTTGATTTTTTTAATTTTACAAAACTTCGGTCATTTTTAAAAAACTTCTTTAGAAAGTCATGTACCCATATGTCCAATTTGAGTATATATTGTAAATGATGATCTTTTTTCATTAATTTAAGCTTAGAATTTGTAGATGTAAATTTGGATTTTAAAATAATTAATATGAAGATAAAATTAATATTATAATAATTAAATAAAAATATTATAAACACGATAATTTTGTTAGTGGAAAAAAATTATAAAAATGATAATTAATAATAATTAGTTTGTTTGGTGTTTGAGTTTAACTCCAATTAAACCGTACTTTTCAGCTAGATTTTTATTTTTTTTTTTAAAAGTCAATAAAAATTATAACTGGTTTTTTAAAAGTCAACAAACTCCAACTTAAAAATTTTAACTCCAACCAGTGATCAAAACGGAAGTTTAAATTTTTTTTTCGTAACGGAAGCTTAAATGTTGAAATTTGCTTTACACTGTATGAGTGCTAAATAAAGTAAAAGTATGATTTAAAGACTTAGCACCGGAGCGTAGTTTCTTTTCAAACGTTAAAATTTAATATTGCTATATTTGTTTGTCATGGATTTTGTTCTCCAATCTTACCATTCACATGTCAAACATCCTTAAATCATGATATCATCTGAAATTATCCATTATAGAAGTGACAGAATAACTCTCGTGCATTTAAGAAAGCAGAGGTAACTAAGCTTCAATAATAAATAGGGCTAGGGCATTTGTTGGAGATTTGGAGGGTGTTTGGTGAATGAGTTGAGTTGAAATTTTTAAGTTTGAATAGTATTAACTTTTTAAAAAGTAGTTATAAATTTTGTGGACTTTTCAGAAAAAGATAAAATTTGAGATAAAAAAATACAGTTTAATTAGAGTGGAATTTGGATGTCAAACACCCCCATCTTTTATGCTCTCTACAGTTTGCACACTTGAATTTTCTTTTTTTTTTTTTTTTTTTTGTCTTTTTGCTTTTTACTTTTAGAATTCTTTATTGACTTGGCCTCGTTTGGTATTGGTTTGGAATTGTATTGAAAAGAATATCAAATTTTTAATTAACGTATTTTGAAAATGGTTTTGAAACACATTCATTTTGCATAAAGTCAGAAACTTAAACGAAGACAAAATATCGTTTTCATTTTTTTTGTTAAGAAATAAGAAAATATAATAAAAATTATTTTTCTCATCATTTCATTTTCATTTTTTAAAACTTATACATCGAACGAATATTTTCATAAATATACCCAAACACAATTTTTTTTTTCTTGTACTAAAACTAATTTCTCTAGAATTACAATCAAATACAATTTCAAAAAAAAAAAATCTCAAAATTATACTTAAAAAAAATACACATGTCTATTCTATAACTACAACAAAATCATTTTCAAAATTGCTCCTAAAAAGGGCTTGAACTTTGAAAGTGCTAACTTCTTAATGTAGGTTTTTTTACCTCAAAGATTCATATAAAAGCGAAGAGCGACAAACGAATATGATGATGGTCAACGACCCCATTCTCATTTTTTTAGTTGACCGTATATTTAGCATCGCATAAATTAGATTCTAATGTCAATTAATCATTATCCCAAACACAATTATTTTTTTCTTGTACCAAAACTAATTTCTCTAGAATTACAATCAAATACAATTTCAAAAAAAAATCTCAAAATTATACTTAAAAAATACACATTTCTATTCTATAACCAAAACAAAATTATTTTCAAAATGCTCCTAAAAAGGGCTTGAACTTCAAAAGAGCTAACTTCTTAATGTAGGTTTATCTACCTTGAAGATTCGTATAAAAGCGAAGAGCGATAAGCGAAGATGATGATGGTCAAGGAACCCATTCTCGTTTTTTTAGTTGACCGTATATTTAGCATTGCATAAATTAGATTCTAATGTCAATTAATCCTTATCCTAGATCTCCTCCTAACTCTTTCCACTCCATCTCTTGTCCGCCTTACCAATCAATTTGTTAGAATAAGAGGTTTTGAAACGTAGCATCAACATTTAATCGTAGCACATTAGTAACATTTATGATTAAGAAACAAAGTAATAGAATTCAAAATTGAATTAGCTTTGGAATTATTTGGTTCTCTCTACTTGTCCACTTGCGCTCCAAGACAATTAATAACTAAAAACAACAAAACTAAGGCGTGTTTCGTAATATCATTTTGAATCATAATACCTCAACTTATTTTTGTCTTTTCTTTTTAAAAAATCAACGAGTTTTTTAATTAATTTTTTTAAAAAGTAAAACAACTACGATCCAAATATTTTAATTCAAAACTACTAACGCAAAGCATGTCAAGTTACTATCATGGTCTGCATGTTGTAACATCTTTAGGAAGGAAATAAAGGGCGTCTCTGACGTTACCGTGTGAATACATGCATGAATTGTCAAATGTTCCTCCAAGCTTATATATATATATATATATATATATATGTATGTATACACATTGAGTAAGTCAAGTCTTTAAATTGGAAGTACTATATATATATATATATATATCAATTAACAAACGACATGCCACGTACCCAGCTCACTTGTTCGTGGAAAGTGTTTAGAAGCAAAGTAAGGTTCGGATGCGAGTGAGTTGAGCATTCGTTGTGAATTTGAGCAAGTATGGAAGGAAAATGCTCGTCAACATTGTTGACTGTGAAATTCCGCCTAATAAGATTATCGGAGTCATATTTTTATCTAATAAGATCACCTATATTAAGCAATCGATTGGAATGTGAAAAATAAAAATGTAAAGATTTGTAGAAGTTCACTTTTATAATGTGAAAGTTACACAAAGTGCTTTTCACTCATGAAGATGAATTATAGAGGGGGTTTAATTCGCTAAAAATTTATTGGGGTTTCCTCAAAGGCATCCAAGCCTATTTATACTCTTGTAAGAGATAATTCTTCGTTATTGGATATAAATACAAAGATATTTAAAAAAATTCAATTGATAATCATCGTACAATTTACAAATCTCAGTCCTTATTCTTTATCTCCATGTCGACTACTTCAGATTAACCTTCTAGTAGAGATCTCGTGATTCTTGTGTATTGATTTGTAAACTAAATGTAGTTTTAGAAATGTGTATTTGGGGAGAAAAAATTTGTTTGAAGATAAAAAATGTAAATCTTAAACTATGTTCAGAAAAATATATATTAATATAGATCTTGTTTTATTACTCTCAAAATTCTATGCAATTTAAAAAAAAAATCATCTCATTTGGATTTAAAATAACAAAGTTATAGATATTTAAAGTTTGAGTTTACTGTAGACATTCGAAAATAAAATAATAAAAAATAGTTTTGAGTTGAAGAAAAAGACAAAAAGAAAATCATATGGAAACCAGATTCCAACAGTCCCCTCCAAACGCACCCTAAAGATTTAAAATTACTTCGGCTTTTATCCTTCCAATAAGTAAGGTTGCCATACTTTTATTGCAAGACAACATATACGTACCAGGCCTGAAGTCATTGAGTTCACATTATACAACCCCCCGTGCCGAAGTGCTTTGAGCTATGGTGTCGAGTTACTACAGAAGCTTAACCATGAAGGTTTGGGACGGTTTCCTTCGTGTAATTATTCTGCAAAAGCTTAACTTTGTCGTTTAAATTGCTCGTTTAGTCCCTAGATTTTTAGGATTATATAACTTTGTTTCATTTTTTTTTTCGTTACTTGAATTATCTTAAACTATCAAAATATTACTATAATAATCTCTCTCTTTTTTAAGACAAAATTCATTAATAATTTGATAAAAATAATGCTAATTAATAGATTTCATTTAAAAATTAACGAAACTGACTATTGTAGTAACGTCTTTAATAATTTAGGATTAGTTCAACTAAAAAAAAAACATAAATCAAAGTTGTACATACTTACAAATTAAGGACAATACTAAATATCTACCCTAACATAATTGAGATGTTTTAAACAACATAAATTAAAATATGATTAGTGTAAAATAGTTCACAAATTATTTGTGAGATTAATAATCCTTTAAAACAAAAACAAAATAAAAATGAACATGGCCGACAAGAAAGATCATGTCGTTTTCCAACTTGGACTGAATATGATTTTGTCGTTTTTCCAACTTGGGTTTTTATTCTTGGAACCGATGAGACTTTCTGTCAACGTCCATGTTTTTGTTTGAACCCTTGACGCTGTATAGCTCATCCGTGCACCAAGACAGCCGTTATAAAAGTGACGTCAGGTGTGACAAAAACATTCAGAAACACGTGTGTTTATTATTTATTTATTTTAATTATTTTTTTTTGTCAACAATTATTCCACAAAGAGGGAGAGAGAGTCCCAAATAATTCTTTCCTCAAATCCGTACGTGTGCGTTGCATTAGACAGACACGTTTAAAACGACTTTGACTAGTCAAACTTATGAATATTTTTGTTTCCATATCCTTGTTGTTCAATTCGATAGGATTGAATCTATGAATCTTCTTAGCAAGATGAAAAAAACAAGAATAAATGAATCTGAGTCTAAATGTTTTAAATTGTGGGACCTATATAAAGAATAAGACTCATCATTTGTGGGAGTCTTAAGATTGAATCCATTTTTCTTTTTTCTTTTTTTCTTTTTTCTTTTTTTTTTTTTAGTTTTTTGTGATGAATTCTTCTTCTTCTTTTCTTTTCAAAAGTAATTTCCTTTTTTGTTCATCTGGCTGTCTTAATTCAAAGCATACTAATACAAATGTTGATTAGATTTTATTAATTAGCACTTTTCCCCGTCAATGGGAATTTTCAAATTAATTTTTACATGCTTTTAGTATTGTTTATCGTAGTTAAGTGATAAGGTAAAAAGACATTTCTTGCATTTGTTTTAAAAAAGGGAGACCAAACTCGAGGTATTCACATGATATTTCATTAAAAATTACTAGGTATATCTTCAAAAGTAAAAGTATTATTATGACCAGTCCTATTTATAAGAATAAAATTGAAATATAGAAAAAAAATTTATAATGTTTTAGAAAAATCATAATTATATAAAGATTATTTTAGTTACGTTATCATTTATATTACAAGAGAACAAAGTAATTATTATACTGTTGTGATTTTTGTCATTTAGAAAATAGAGTAATTGATCTAAATAGTTTCTGAACTTTTTATGAGGTGACACTTTAGTTCATGTTTTTTTTTTTTTTTTTTTTTTTTTTTTTTTTTTTTTTACCGTGTTGATCTAAACTCTCTAAAAAATTGACGATTTAATCCTTTACATCCACATCCATTAAATTTCTAAGGTAATGAGTCATGTGCAATGCATGTGATCTAATTTACAATGATATTTTAGTAATATAATAATAATTAACTTAACAAAATTTAAAAAAAATCATAAAAACCAAAAAAAAAAAATTATATTCTCCTTTCTCTCTCTCTCTCCTCTCTTTCAGGGGGGACGACAGTGAAGGGGGGAGAGGGAAAGAAAGGAAAATGAGATGAGGGAGAAGGGGGGGCGACGGCGAAGGGGAGAGGGAGAGGGAGAGGGAGGAAGGGGAGGCGTTGCCTAGATCTGGTGCTTGGGTCGCGTTGGGGGGGGGGGGGGGGGGATCGTGGTGAGATCGTTGTCGGGCGGGAAGGGTCTGATCTAGAGCATGGGTCTCGTGGGGGGCTCGTCGTCCAGGGAAAGGAGGCCTGGGTTGATGATGAAGACGCGGAAGGGTGGGGGGTGGGGGACACCCAGATCAGTGTTTGGCACCGGGGCCAAGCTCGGTGTCGACGAAGACGCTTGGACTCGGCAACGTTGAATGCGGGCGTCGGATCATAGGGGTGGGAGAAGGGGGGCTGGGTTTGAGTTCTGCTCTCTCTCTCTATTTTTTATTTTCTTAATGTTATTGATATAATTAAGGGTATTTAATCTTTTTAAGATTAATTGAGCTCATATGATGGCTCACGTGACTAATTTCGTTAGAAATTTAACGGATGGGGACAGAAAGGACTAAGTCGTCACCTTTTTAGAGAGTTTAAAATTAGCACGGCAAAAAAAAAATAATAAATAAATAATATGGACCATTTAAGACAATTACTCTAAAAAAATATTCTAAATGTTTTATTATATTTCAAAGTTAGTAATAAGTTTTATGCTATGTATTTATCTAACTCACCGTTTGTTCTAGTCTTTGTTAACTTATAGTGGTCTGTCACTTGAGATGAACAAACATATTGCAATTTAAAAAATGGAATGAATACTTAAAAATGCTCACTAAGTATCGTTTCTCTTGTGGATTTTGTTTATTACCTTTCAACAAATAATATTTAATTAAGATCAACTCTAGTTTTTAATGGGTATATTTTTCCAAGTAGCTTCTAGAGGAACAATGTTTATGGGGGAGAAAGCTAGACGACATTTGTCAAGACATCAACGTCTTATGTAGTTGGCGTAGATTGTTTGTTTATTTGTAGAACAGCATTCATTCTAATAAGTTAGTTTGCTCAATGGGGAAGTACGACTTTTACAAGTAGTAAATTTATGAAATATTCAAAACTTGGTTATGATTAAGACGAGTACAAAGAGAGTGATTGACTTGAGATCAGCATCCAATATATTTGGTCACAATTCTAGAAGGTTTATTTGGATTCTTAAATATATATTTGTTGATATTTACAAACTTATCTTACGCGGATGATAGACACCCTAACACCTAGTTCAGTTGAAGGGAAAGTGGAGGGAAGGAGAGGGGTCAGGGAATTAGTTAAAAAATTTTTTGAACATCTAGTTGTTCCGTACGAGATAAAATACGAGAGAATTGACTACATAGGCGAGAGATTATAAATCGTTCAAAAGAATCTCAGTTTTTATGTCTCCATACATGTTTGTTAAGAGAAAAAGTAAAAATAACGACCGAGTCAATATGTTATTTTTATGTGCATGTACACCAATGAATTTTTAAGGTAAATATTGGGTAAAAAATTATTGAGTAAAAAAATGAAGTGAAAGGGATAACCATTTTTTTTTTTTTTTTTTTTTGTGTGGATAAAATAAGAAATCTTAACATTTTTTAAGTAAACTTAAAAAAAAAAAAATGAAAAAAAGAAGGAGATGGCACCCCCCCACTCGGCCCCTCCTCTTAATAAAAGGGAGGAGAGTGATGTAGGACGGGATAGAAGAGATATAGTAGATATAGGGCGAAACAACTTTAAGAAGAAAGTAGAACTATTAAGAGATACAAATAAAAGTAGAAGAGAGAAATAAAACCCAGAACAAAATTTCAAAAGGAGAAAGAAACGATAAACTCAATAATGAATGCAAAATTCTAAAAAAAAAAAATCAAGTTCTTACTATGTAAAATTATCCTAAGAGAGCAAGATAATCTCAAATGAATCTTAATTATAAACATAAATTTAAATACTCCTAATCATATCAAGCAATATCGTTATCCTAAAATTGATGTCACCGTTGATTTTGGCGGTGACATTTGATAAAATGTATATAGTATTATAATAGATTTTATTAAAAAAAACAATAAAATTTGAGAAAATTTAAAAATTTAAAAGGCATGTCAAGAAAGTGAAGGAATAAAAATGGGTGGCAAAATGTCTGTAGATGGAAAAATAGAGGCAATTTTGGTAATTTCACCTAATTTTACTCCCATCATCAATTACAAGTTTGACAGAAAATTCATCTCTTTTTGAGGCATGGACTATATGAGTAGGTGCCAAAGCCCATTAAGAATTGAGATTTGACTATTTCCACTTTATTTTGACAAATAACCAATCTCCCCACCTTTTTGATTTAAGAAATCTAGAGGAGTACCCCATTGAGGTAGCGTGAAAGATGACAATCTCACTTTTTCTCACTTTCAAAAATTAACAAGTTATATGTACGGGATAGATAAATAACGCAAAATAGCATATGCGTTGAATTGATAAACAAAGTAAAAAAACACAACAGTGACCAAAAGGCACCATAGAGCATGTATTCGCTTTTTTATATTTATATATATATATAACTGTAAAGGAACAAAAGTTTAATAGAAGTGTACAAAAGTAAATATGAATTGGGAAGGGAACGTCAAAAAATTTATATCAATATTCATATATTTAAATTTATTCATATATATATATATATATCATCCATTTGTAATCTCAACAAATATATATATGATAACATTTTAAGTACGTTCTAAGTTATATATTACATAAGCCAATATTTAATTTTACTAGAACAATAGTGAACATAACAAACAAAAATAATCGAGTTAGAGCTGTAGCTATAGATAGTCTAATAAGAGGAAATATTATTGAAAAAATGGATCTATTTTTCATAATTAAGTAGCGTAACAGTATCGGATCTCAAAGTGGTAACTGAAGGGGTTTCAAGACGTTTTTATAAACCACGTTTGTAGCTCTTATCATGTCACCAAACCCATGCAAATAGGACAAAAATACACTAAAGGATTGTAGAATTTTAATCCAAAACATAGAAGAACTTTTTTTTTTAATTTTAGAAAGACCTTTTTCTTTTTGTGTTAAATTTTGAACATTTTTTTACACTTTTTCCCTTTTTCATTGATGGTATTTATCAACGTCAATTATGTATTTACTGCAAGTTTACACATGACGTACAGATGAATCCATTATCCATCTATACTCCATAACCACTAGTGAAACGCACGATGCTATCGCACAGAAGACACATATTAAATATCCCTCTGTTTGTTTCTTAAGAAAAGAAGTAACTAATATTCGTACATAAAAATGGAAATAAATAAGATGTTTTAAAAATAATTGAGTAAATAATAAATTTATCAATTAAAAAGTTTATTTATTTCTTATCAATATGTTATTTACTAAGTAAATTTGTCATTTACCTCGTAAATTTTCTATTTATGATAAATTTTTTTTTTATTTTATTCAAATATTTAAAAACATTGTTATTTACTTAAACTATTTTTCCATAAAATTGTCATCTATTACAATCTCTCTCTCTCAGTAGGTATTGTTGTTTTATTGTTAGATATTAACTTTTTAACTTTCTGATCTGTAAATGTCCACGTTAAAAATTTATAGCACATACACATGATTGTTTCCAATTATAAATCAGAGCATCGAAAAGTTGATACAATAACTAAAAACAACAATACTTATCATACAAAAATGCAGTTTCTACCATAAAATTCTCCATATCTACCGAGATTACTTAAGTATTTCGGATACTGTATTATTCCACTTTTAAAACTAACTTTTAGTGTAATCATATTCTGCTTAAAAAAATATGTGTCATTTATTATACAGAATTTTGAGATTTTAATAAGATATTAAAACCTATATAATCTTGAGTATGATTATGTCTTTGAGTTAGGTTGTTTAGAAGTGTTCATCATATAAATAAACAAAAGACAACATAGCTAAGTAGGTGCTAAAAGAATATAAAAGAATATATAGGGGTGGATGAGTTGACACATGAGGTAACTTTAGGATCTCATCAATCAGGAGGTCGGAGGTTCGAATCTCCCGTCAACTCAGGGAAGTGTCCCTGTCTGCGTGAACTTAAAAAATGGGAATAACGGGACTACCCCAAATCCTTTCTTTTTAGCCAAAAAAAAAAAAAAAAAAAAAGTAGGTGCTAAAAAAGCATAGTTAAGTAGGTGAACCAAACATTGGTGCACTCGATTTGGAGACCCCTAGAATCCCCCACAAGAGTAGCATTTTTGTGTGTTTGTTGGGTGCATTTCTTTAACTGCACTCAAAGCTGCCAAAAAAAAAAAAAAAAAAATTGCATTGATGCCCTTGTCTGGCTTCAACGAAACAATCTTTTTTACTCAACACATGCGCACCTTTTGATCCCAATTACAAACATCTCCCCACCACCCCCTCTTCTAGAGTAGACACTCGCAGACATAGTGGAAGACCTTCTGACAACTTTGACTCAACGGATTTTATTTATGCATATTCATTCTACTCGACCCATCCAACATTGTATTTGTCGAATTGAAATATTATGTCGGATGACTAATTAATAATATTATATTATGTTATTTTAAATATTTAAAAATATTTTATAATTAATTTTTTATATTTTAAAATATAACTTATGTAATAATATAATATGTCAAAATTTAATTAATTAGATATTATTTAATATATCAAAATTAGATAAAAGATGTTGTTTGTATTTATATGGTTCTGTTGTTCTTCCAACCCCAGAAGAGGGAGAGAGAGAGAAAAAAGGGTAAAATTATTCTCTCTTTGCCGCCCATCAACAGTTAGTGGACCTCGAATATTTTTTTGAGGATTTGTGATGCTAGAACATCACCTCCTTCAAGTGATTAATCCGGGTATGGTCAACTAATCGCTTCGGAACGAGCACAAAAGGCTTGTAAGAATAAGCACAAAATCACGTTTTAAAGCTACTTGTATTTTAAAGTAGGGAGTTTTATACGGTAAAATAATTTTGTAAGTAATTCACGTTTATTCTATTAGATCTTATCAATATCCCATTAAGAAAGAAAAATAAAAGTGAGAGACGTTAGCAGTAAAAATCTAATGATTTAGAATAGAACGTTAGCAGTAAAGTTTTTTTTTTTTTTTTTTTTTAAATATATTCATTTTCTCTTTAAAGTAGCTATTTTCTTTTTCCTTGAACAATATCTACCTACATTTCACTAGCTTTTATTGTTAATATTATTATTATTATTATTATTATTATTTAAAAGTGAGAGATTTAGAACTTTTCACATTAAAACTAAATTATGCATATTATCACAGCTTTTCTTTTACTTTGAAAGAAAATAAAAATGAGATGTTTCTGGATCTTCTTAGTGTACCACTTTTCTTAAGAAAGATTTGAGCTCTTTTTTCTTTTTTCTTTGTCATAATTTACCTGCAACAATAAGTGCACCGACTTTGTTTACTTACTGAACACATGATTGGTAACATTTGGCAGAAACATTTCAGAAAAAAAAAAAGAAGGAAAAAGTGGAAACAAAGATGAATTATGACAGATTCAATGTTGGCAAACAAGTGTGCAATATAAAATAAAAAACTATTCAACCTCAACAATACATGTTGATCTTACAACTTTTTTCTGTTTAAGCATAAATTATAGGTGCGAAAATATCTCTAGAGCCGCGGAGTTTGGTCGAATTGAACATTACTCTGGAAGCATAATAGAAGTATTATACGAAATCATCGGATATAATTTTAGCCGCTCAATGATCAGCAATTGTCCATATCATATCATTCTCAAATATCCAATGGCATACTTCAATTTTCCCGGGGCCCGACCTGAGAGCCACGAAGGCACCGTGCCCCGGGGCCCACGATGACGTGTCGAGATGACAGATGGCAACACCATGATTGATCTTGGCCTTGCTTCCCACATCAAGAATATCAGCCTCATAGACCCTCACTTGGGGAACAGAATGACAATAATACAATAAGTAAGTGAATAGACTTTGATGACATGAAACCGACTTCGTCACTTCCCCACCGTTGATCCCTTTGACTTTCCCGATCATCACCTCCCCCTTTGACCCATTCACGTTCTCCGTGGTCCTGACAACCACGTCACGGCCCAAGACCGAGATTGCAAAGTCTATCATATCCTCGGCCGAGCCAACGCACCGCTTGGTCTCGCCCGGGCTCGGGGCCCTCTCACACTCCTCGAGCGCGTCGATGATCATGCGCTCCATAGCCGAGCCATCTAGCGCGTGGAATATCCCTTTCACCTCGTCTATCCTAGACTTCGAGAATGGCAATTTCGTCAATAAGAACCGGGGCAAAAACGACCTTTTGGGCATTTTATCCCTGATATCAGGCATCATCATCACATTCCCTTCCTTCAGTGAGGACTCCCTAAAAAATTTACCCAGCTCAACTCGTTTATTCACGAAATTGCCACTCAGTGCCGTGGTGAAGTTGTTGTACTCCGCAAATACGGTGCCGTTTTGGGCGTACTCCTTGAAGGTCCGACCCAAACTGTATGACTTGAACCCGATTGTGGTCCGACCCGTCGCCCCTTTCCCGTACTCTTTAAACGAATCGTTCCCGAGATTAAACGACTTGCCGTAGTTCACGAAAATCGCCTTCCCCGAGTTCGAATTCCTCGCGTACGACTGAAACGAATCGCCGCCGACGTTCGCTCCGTTCCGGTAATTCCAGAACTGGTCGATTCCAGCGGTTCCGCCGCCGCCGTAGCTCTTGAAGTCGCTGCGCGGATTGTTGCCGGACGATCCGTAACCCTTGAACGTGTCGTTCCCGCCGTTGCCGGCCTCGCCGTAGCCGGTGAACCCCGATCCGACGATGTTGGAGCCGTCGCCGTAGCTGTCGAACTCGCTCGGGACGGCATTGCCTTTCTTGGAGTAGCTGACGAACGATTCGGCGCCGGAGTTGGTCTCGGCGCTGTAGCTCGCGAACGAGAGGCGGTGGCCGTTGGAGTTGGAGTCGTAGGAGGCGAATCGGAGGTTCGGGATGTTGACTTGCCGGTGGTAGGTTTTGAAATCACCGGAGCCGGCGGTGGCGCCGGCGCCGTAGCCGGTGAAGACGGAGGTCGCGACGTTCGCTTCGGCGGCGTAGTTCGTGAACTCCTCGTGGCGAGAGGTCGAGTCTCGGCTGTACTTCCCGAACGAGTCATTCGGCTGGTTCAACTCGCTCGAGTAGTTCTTGAACGAGTCGGCGCCGCCGAGTCTGGAGTCGCCGTAGTTGGCGAAGTTCTTGTTCGCGTAGGTCGCAAAGTTCGCGTCTTGCTTCGAAACGACGTCGTTTTCGGTTGGATTTGAGTCTGGTTTGTCGTCGAATGAGCAGAACAAGCCGGCCAGTGAGCAGAACGAGTCGAGGTGAGTGGAGAGATCGTTCTGAGAAGCGAGTTTGACGAGAATCGCTGACTCGGTGGGACCCAGGGGAGAGGCCTTGGAGAGAAGGAAGTTTGGCTTGGGAAGGTCATTGGAGATTTGGTTGTTCCAATACCGAATCAATGAGGCCTTTGCTGTGAATGGGTTCTTCATGTTTTTCCTGTCATTTCTTGCACTTACTTTTACCACCTGAAAAAACACCCAAAAGAAAAGAAATCAGAAAATACCCCAAAAAAAAAAAAGAACATAAAATTTATAGTTTGTGAACAAAATGGAGACGTTTCTTAGTTCTTACATTGGGAGAGGAGAGAGAGAGTAACAAGAAGAGAGAGACGAGCAAGAAATTAGTGCTTCTCATGTTTCTTAATAGAGAAGGAGGGAGTAATACTAGGACTTGGTGATTTTCACTTTTATAGAGTTGTGTATATGTGTGTGTTTGTATGCTAGAGAAGGGTGTCTTTTTTTTTTTTTTTTTTTTAATGTGATTGTTATATTCTTTTCTTTACGCAAAACATTTGCTTTTATGAGAGTGTGCTACACTACTCTGTTAAAGTTCGTAAAAGGGAATAGGTACAAAAGTGAGTGATGATTATTAAGAGCTCGTCTGGGTGGGAGTGTGATAATTGGAATTAGGAGTTTTGGAAATGCTTTGATTGGAAAGTAGTCGGAGTTTTGAAAATATATATTTGAAGTTAAAAAATGTAAAAACTTAAAATGTGTTCAAAAAAAAAAAATAGCAAAATTGATATTGTTTCTTATATTTCGTCATTCCATTTGATTTAAAAAAATCTCATTTCGACTTAAAATAAGAAATTTATGAACCCAAACATATACTCACTTACGGCCTAGTAGGTTGGTGTAGGTGATTGAAAGAGTCGGAAAGAGTAGAATCCTTGGGTTTACTTAAAAAATATATATATATATATATATATATATATGAAAAACTCCTTATGAAGTTGTTAATATTTGAAAAAAAAAGAAGTTGCATTTACTTGGAAAATGGGTGGATAAGTGCTAGGGTTAGCCGTTTGAGAAGTGGGGGCTAGGTAATCAAGTGGGGCATAATTATTTAAGTAGTTAATTTGCAGAGAGGAAAACAGGAGTTAAGTTAAACAGAACAGGGTACGTGAAGTACACGAGGATCAAGATTAATTAAAGAGATAAATTATTTTAACGGTTAAGAAGTTTTCAAAAAGCCAAAATAAGGACTAATTTCAGGAGTCCATACGGTAAACTTTGATAAATCCTAGAGCTTCCAATTATAATATATGGCATTATGAAGATGCTTCCTTTTTGACTTTTCTAGCCTATACTACACTAGTAAGGCGTGCACTTTCAGTCACCACTTGCAAGCCGCTCTTCCCCCTTCTATCTAGAGAGAGAAAGAGGAGAGAGAGAGAGAAAAAAAAAAAAAGAATCCAGATCTGCGGTGTTATTTTTCTATCTGAAAGATTATCTTCTTAATAGTATTTTGATAATTCATCAATTTATTTAAGAATTTTTAATATTTAATATTTTTTTATGTAGTTAAATTTTTAAATTCAAAAGATATAACACAATATTATGAAAGGGATAATCTATAAGACAGAATATCCGGAATAGCAAATCTTCACTCGAACAAGAAGACAGAAGAAGAATTTTTCTACTAATATTTAACTGTACTGAACTTGTAAGGCGTGTAATTTTCAGTCACCACTTGCAACCCTTCTCTGCTATCTAGGAGAGAGGGAGGGAGAGAGAGAGAGACAGAGAGAGACAGAGAGAGAGAGAGGGGTAAATGGCTGGCTACAGATTGGCTGCCTAATAAGCACTAGGAACAATAAGACAGGAGGAGAATTTTTCTATTAGTTTGTTACTGAATACTCTGTACCGGGCTTATAACAGATTTTTCAGAGACGGTGTCAAGTTGGAAATATTAAAATGTTCTAGCTGAACAGTGCAACAGAGAGTAGTTAGAGTAAAGAGAGTTTGCAATATTTGGCGATTTTGGTGTCGTTTTTGGTTGTTTGCTAATTAGACAGAGTGACCATAAAGAATTAAGAGAATCCATGTGTATATGAAGAAGTCAGGGATTTGATCTAATCAAAGCTAAGATTGGTGGGAAAGTGCCTAGAAATTGCTTACAATTTTTAAAGTATGATTAAGGCGATGATGGTAGAGAAAAAAAAAATATACTTGCATAAAGTTTAGTTATTTATTAATTTTTTTTACTGGACAACTAGAAAGTCTTAGAGTTAAAAAAAAAAAAAAAACATTTTGTCATGTACAACAACTTCGATATAGAGCGCATTATCTATGTATGATGCAATGTTGTATCTATAATGATTTATGCAAAATTAGATTCGTTTTTCGAGTGCAATTGGATAAGATTTTATTTTTCCATTAATGAGTCCAAGAATTTATTCAATAGGGATGTGGTGGGATGAGAGCTATAATAATAAGACCTCATATTCTGTGCTATCAATAAGAATTTTTAGTCATTAGAATAATTATTTAATGGTATAATTTACGAATGTTTATATCAAAAATTTATAACAAGTAACACAAAACTGTTTTATTCATAAATCTAAAGGTTAAAATTTTAATCTAACAACTAAAATAATAACTCTTATGGTTTGTTTGAAACTTAGGTTTGAATCTATGTTTTTCATATCAGTTTTTAACTTTATACTAAAAAGTTAACAAAAATTATAACTATAGTAAAAATTAATAAAAATTATAACTATTTTTTGAAAAATCAATCAACTTCAATATCAAAATTCTATTTCAAACCTTTATTCCAAACGCAAATTTAATCTTACCAATAATATTAAATTGGGGTCCTATCATAAAATTTATCAATCTTCTCCTTTTATCATACGAAGAAAAAAAAAACTATTTTATTAATTTATCAAAAAGAAAATACTTTGTGAAATGAAGTACTATCTACGTCATCAAGGTGCGAACTTTTGATCATGAAACTTTTTGGTTAAGAGTGGTTTTACCGTCGAACGACAAGTCGTTTTTTGTCCCGGTAAACGACATGTTGATTAGTCATTGAACGTGGTAATCAAGTCCCAAGAAGATTTTTTTTATAATTTATATAATTTATATAATTTATAATTTTATAATTTTTTATTTTATGCTGAATGTGAAGTCCCAAGAAGATGATGTTAGTTTTTGGCAAGACACCAAAAGACTTGCCATAATGCTGGGAATCTGTTCCTCTGTTAGAGCCTCTCCTGTTCCTCGGAACGACCCATCTCTGCCTCCATCATCACCGTCCATTCTCAATCACCAAAACTCAATCTTGCCCATCAACCGCAGAAATCTCCTCACTGCTCTTCTCTCTCTCTCCCCAACCCATTTCGTCGTTGATTTTGGTCTTACCACCATTTTTTCCCCTGAAGCTGCTGCTCGTGGCCTCTTTCAGATGCCGCCATTTCGCCTCACCAACCGGTAATTCAGTTAACCCACCAAGTTTTTCACTTTTTCCTAGCTCATTACCCGTTTGGTTCCCGAGAAAATGGAGGAAAAGAAGAAAAAAAAGACCCTTTTTTTGACTTGTGGTCTTTGTTCTTTTGCTTCAATTTTCATATATAATTAAGGAAGCATATTGGTGATGTTATTGCTTATTAGCTTGTGAATGGTTTTTTTTATGATTGGGAATGTTGTTTATGGTGTTGGAAGGTATTTTCTGGTGAGGGCTGGGGAGTCTGAATTTGAGAGCTTGGGGATAATAAACACGAATCCGGTGGCGAAAACGTCGGTTGATAGCGGCTTGTCGGAGAGAGGGAAGAAGCAGACGGTGAAGGCGGCTTTCGAGTTGAAGGAGATGGGGGCTTGTGAAAAGGGCTGCTGGATTTGGCCTTCTATCACTCAGAGAGCTTACCAGGCTGCAGAGATCATTGCATCAGTTAATGCGATTAGTCGAAGGTCCGCAATTTCGGTCTTAAAATTGGTTCAAAGATTTGATTTTTGTAGCAAAATGTTGTGACAATTTTCATGCTTGTTACACAATTTAGCTTACCTCTTAAGTATTTGGATAATTTTCTGGTATGATAAGAAAAAAATGGCTACCAGTAGGCACAGTTTTAAATCCTTAGATTTTCGTCCAGTTACATTGAAGTATCATACTTTCTTGACCTGATATTTTCTATTATAATTCTAATATGATCTGACAGTTTAGAACCGTGTCTTACCAATAGAATTTTTTCACACCTTATCAGGGAATTGTCTTTTCTTCGACTGTTTGTTCTTATTTTCATTGTATTGTCGTGTGGATTCACTCTATTCGCATGTTAGTACAAATGAGTTTTTAAAAACTGAAAATGTTAGCTTATTTCTTCGACTGTTTGTTCTTATTTTCATTGTATTGTCGTGTGGATTCACTCTATTCGCATGTTAGTACAAATGAGTTTTTAAAAACTGAAAATGTTAGCTTATTTCTTCGACTGTTTGTTCTTATTTTCATTGTATTGTCGTGTGGATTCACTCTATTCGCATGTTAGTACAAATGAGTTTTTAAAAACTGAAAATGTTAGCTTATTTCTTCTGTTGTAGCTATATTGTCCCGGAATATAGCTTTTTGGATGCCCGTGGATTGGGAGCTTATGAAGGCAAAAGCTTGGAATCAGTTTCAGAAGTACTAACATACTTTTCTCCTCCAGAATTACCTTATTGAAAAAGAAAATCTTTAAGCCTTTGAAAAGAATTCTTCTTTTACTCTCCCAAGTGGGATTTCCATTTAGACGAAATTGTCATTTTAGTTTATGCATCAGGTCTATGCATCAGATAGTGTTTCTTCGACCACGAAGCCCCCACCTATCGACGACGGGACCCCAAATGAGAGTGTTGCAGATGTGTTTGTACGCGTGACACAACTCATGTCCATTCTTGAGACTCAATACTCCGGTGACACCGTGATTATTGTCTCACCCGATTCAGACAATCTGACCGTCCTCCAAGCCGGTTTAATTGGTCTCGATCTGCGTAGGTAATTAGTTTTCTGAACCCTGTTTTTTTCGATCTTGTTTAAATACGAACTAAGCTTTTTGTTTTGAATTAAGTGTCTTGGTTTTTTACTTCAGGCACAGGGAACTTTCTTTTGGACCCGGGGAAGTCCGATTTGTTGACACAAGTAGCATACCTACTTACAAACAACCTGCATCTGCTGTGTACAAATGTCTAAATCCGCCAAGCTGTAACTAAAAGGATTTTTCTCTTCAAAAAGAAAAAAGAAAAAAGAAAAAACAATAAACAAAAAACAAAACTCAAGTGATTTTCTTTCATGTTTAGCGGAGAATAAGCTTCTGCAAATCATGTAGCACATCTCTTTGCTGATTTTCTATTCTATCAAGATTGTCATCGGCTAATATATGTATCATTTTATGGACACTATGATGGAATAGGCCCGCCAGTATGCCCAAGGCTCCTGCTGCAAATGGGGGATAGGCTTCATTGTCGAGAGGGAAACAGCTCGAATCACCAACTAATTAGGCTCCTAAAGAACCCCTCGGGGATTACAAAATGGCAATTTTCTCAATTAACTTATCAATCCGCAGGAGATCCGTCTTAAGTGAGGCAGGGAAAACCAAATCTAAACGGGCTCGGTTTATAAATGGGTTAAAAGTTTAACACGTCACGGGTTACGGAGCAGGAGCGGGAGCGGGTTTTGGGGGTCCCTTATTTTCCGATATAGGGGTGCATAGACACTAGGAGGTTTGCCTAGAAGCAGCCACCCTCATTTACTGAGATAAGCAGTTCCATTCCTTTGCCTTCTCCATGATAAAAGAAAAATCTAGGCTTGTTGTACTGTTCATGGTTGAAACTATAGAACAAACATTTCTGGGGTTAGGACTAACGTTGGCTTGACTTTAATGATTAAACCACAAAAGAGAGGAATGTTAGTGTTGATTTTAAACTCGTTTATCCTTTTGACATGAAAATCAACATTCATTGGACTTGAAAGCTAAAAGACATCAAAACAAACACCTAGCGACTTTAATTTGCAGTGGCAAAGTCACAATTATGTGAGCCGACTTAATGTTCCTATTCATATTTTAAAATTTTAAGTAAATTTCAATTGTCCTACTAATTTTAGATTTATAACTGTTTTCCTACTAAATAGTTGAAATATATATCCCTACTTAAAAAAATTTTTGACTTTGTCACCGTCAATCTGTACGTTTTATTTTCTAGTTAGGATAATAAACAGTCATATTTATCTCATGTGATTTGTAATTAGTTACAACTTCAAAATCCGTTGGGATGTACTTATGTCTTGACATACTGTTGATTTGATTTGCACAAAAGGTGCTAGTTATCCTTGTAAACTCTAATACTGCCCATTGAGCCAATTTAAAATTAGTACATTACCAAAATGTATTGGTTTTTGAAAAGTTTTTTCACATGTGAAAAATAGATTGATAGAAGTATCGTTAAAGTTTCTAAATAAAACCAAGTTGGAATAATTTGTGACCTATGAAGGACACACTTTTCTATAATAATATAATAATAATAATTACTATTATTATTGTTATGATGCGAAATCCCCTCAAATTACTCTTTCTCGCCTTTGACAAAAATAAGCAAAATTATTATTATTATTATTATTTTGAATTTAAGGGTTGGAGATTCAAATTATACACCTTGTGATAGAGACATGTGTGAAATTACTGTAATCACTAAAGAACCGAAATTTTCTGAAATAATATGGTGTTTAAATGGTTTTGGATGGAAATCCAGGGAAAAAAAAAAGAAAAAAGAAAAAGAAAAAAGAAAAAAGAGGTGGGAATTAAATGCCAAGAAAGAAAGGTTGCGGACCAATGTGCAATGGGAGAAAAATATTAGGTGCCAGTGGAAGAAAAAAAATCTAAAAGAAAACTACAAACGTTTTTATACCAATAACAAATATAAGAAGACAGAATGACTCGTCGTTTTCATATAAAAAAAAAAAAAAAAAAAGACGATACGACAACAAATTCAAAATGTAAGACGACACATTGTTTATGAAAAAAAAATAAAAATAAAATAAAAAACTCTCTAGTAGTTTGACCAGGAGAGAATTAAATTGAAGATTTATAACCTTTTTGGCACTTAATTTTTATCAATCTTTTAAATTTTTTTCAGTGTTTTTTCTTGCTAAAAAGTAAATTTTATAATTTAAATTGTGAGTTTAAATTTATAATATAATAGAAACTTGAATTAAGGTAAACATTTTCTATCATTTTTTTTAGTTATTAATGTTTACATATGAATACATTCTATTCAAAGACTTTTATCTTTTAATTCATCATTCTCTGAAATCCTACAACTTGACATTCTAATGTGAGCTAATACTAGAATTTCTACAACAAGAACACTTTTGTGCCCATATTTTTAACACTTTGCATCCTTATTTTCTTCAATTTTTAACAACCTAAAAATATTTATATAACTTGAGTAAAAATCTTAATCTTAACAATTATATATTAAAATAGATAAAAATGTTATTAAATGAAAAGTCATTTCTAATCACATGTCAATTTTAATATAAAAATTAACATAATTACCTATAGGACAGATTGCTATAGATTTAAAGTTCAGGATGCATACGACTAAAATTAAAAATTCAAGCTGCAAATTTCAATCAAGTCATAAGTTCAAGGGTAGCAATGCAATTTAACTCTTTTTTTTTGCACCACTAGTCCTTCTCTTCCGTACGAAAACTGCCGTCAAGTAACCGCCGTCACCATTCGTCTTCCATATACTCTCTCTCTCTCTACAGCCTCACTACCTCACCTCTCTCTCTTTCTCTCTCCTCACTTTCTCTCTCTTGCTCAGGTACATGAAAGATTCGCCTCTTGTTTCGCTTCTCGGATTCCAAGCATTTTCCTTCTTGATAATGAAGATCGTCGAATCTTTTCCCTCTTCGCCCTAGGGATTCCTTCATTCTCCGTCCTCCTCCATGGCCATTCGAGGCGTCGATTTCAAGTGGTGCGTATGTACTTCCATATTTGTATGTCGGTGCATATGTATACACACATATATACTTGCGCAATTGAGCCAGTAATCGGGATTTGATGTGAGTTTTTCAATTTCTGTTTTTCAGGTACGACGGGTTCTTCCTGTCCATGCTCGCGACTAGCGTGTATCCTTTTTTAACGATTTTGTGATTTCGTGACTTTTGGCTCTTCTTGTTCAGATTCAATCTTAAATTCTCATCAAATTTCGAGTTTTTTTGGTAGTTTGATTAGGAAATTAGCTTGCTTAATTGAAGCTACTGGGTATTAAATATCTGTTTTTTATTTTTTTATTTTTTCTCCCTGTTCGGTTATGGGTTCCATTTGTTTTCCTTTACCAGTTTTTTAATGATAAAAGAGTAATTGTTGCTATTAATTGGAAAGCGTTATCATTCTTGTACATACCCATTGCACATATGGATTGTGGTGAGTTACTAAGAAAGATCAAGTTATTTTCTTTTCTAATTTTGATGGGCTTTTTTTTTTTTTTTTTTTTTTTGTTAAATTAATTTTTGTTGCTTCAGGTTGATTACACCATGGTGTTTGCTTTTCGCCTGCTGATGTTTGTGGATAATGGACTTGCAGCTGGAATGGGTTTGTAAGGCCATCTTTCTTTAAACCTGTTGAAGTTAATTTCTGAAACCTTAGTATTTTATAGGAACTGGGCAACATAAATAGGACATAAACTATCATAATCTGATACAGGAAAAGAAAAAGGGACAAAAGGGAAATGGTAATTAATTGCCCTTGTTTGGCGAACGAGTTCAGACCCACAATTCAAACTTTTTTCTGCAGTGTTTCGACTCCTGAAAATTTGAGTTTTCTGTTCTAACTTCTTGTTCGAACCTATGAACTAAACAGGCTAGACTTGAGAATTTCTCATTGGGATATGAGCTTGGTTGGGTTCAGACCCACAAGTTAAACTTTTTTCTATGGTGTTTTCCCTCCCTAAAATTTTGAATTTTTGGTTCAAACTTATTGTTCAAACCTACGAACCAAACAGGCTAGAGCTGAGAAATTCTCGTTGGGATATGAGCTTGGTTGTAGGATGTTAAGATGAAATAATGGATCTACCAATTGCAGAGCTTAACGTTAATGCATATGTAAAGATTAAGAATTGCACCTGTCGATAAAAATGATGTGCAATGAGTGCTTGAGATGGTCCTGTCATGTCCAGTGGAACCTTATGTAAAGCATGAATGATGGTTCGTTCAACTGGATTATCGGAAGACTGAAAGGGATATGATATGAGGTTGTGGGGAAATGGCCTATGCTACAGAATGCACAGAAATGCTCTATGCCATTCAAGCATGGTGTTTAACTTTGACCCGTTTCCTTTTCCTTTTCCTTTTTCTTGCTCCATGGCTGTGTTGTTATTTCCAGCTTAGTTCCTTTTGGCATCTGAAAAGCTGAATGCTAGTTGGTGCCTTTCTATATGATTAATTTTTTTCTTCCTCTTTTTAGGGATTTTGGGTGGCAGCAGATGTATGCTCGTTTTTGTGGAAGAGTAGTGGTGCTTTCAATTCTCTCTCTGCTACTCTATCCATTTCTCTGGGCTTGGACAGTAATTGGTACCCTGTGGTTTAAAAGAGCTAGAGACTGCGTAAGTCATGTTAACTTAAATACATTGTGTCGTGTCTTTTCTTTTATATAAGCATGGTGTCATCATCAGTAGAGAACAAACTTGATTTCGGCTAACACATGTTAATGGCTTGCAGTTGCCCGAACAAGGTCAGAAATGGGGTTTCCTTATTTGGTTACTCTTTAGCTACTGTGCACTCCTCTGCATTGCCTGCATATCATTTGGGAAGGTTAGAGATTGTTCTGATTGCAGCTTGCCCCTTTTAATTATTCAGGGGTTCGATTCCTACATTTCCATTTTTATCGTATTCTCTTCTTTTTTAATTAAAATAGTATGGGATTTCTTATCCTTGCTTTTTATACTTCTCTCGGTAGTGGTTGACTCGAAGACAGGCACACTTATTACGTGCACAGCAGGGGATACCTATATCAGAGTATGGGGTAAGCAGTATAACTCGGTTATTTATAATTTATAGTTTGTGAAGGAAGGTTGGTCATGTTTAGGTATATTTCTAAGCTTAGACCCAAAGGCAATGAAAATGGTCAGTTCCTATGCTATAGCCAGCAACAAAAATGAGCTAACCACTAACACGTCTAACCGCTAACTGTGATAAAAATTAATGTTTGTGTATCCGCGTTACTATCAAAATGGATTACAGTTGGTATATTTTACATGGAAACAACAACTAGAATTTAAGATTATTGGTTTATTATTTGTTTTCCGCCTGTGGTTTGTTGGAGCTCTTTGTTAGCATGCAGTTTAAAACCCATGCTTTATCTTTTATTTGTCGTGGTCTTCCAATGTTGGAGATAACTTATTTCGTTTGTTAGCTAATTGGATGGGGTTTTGTCTTTGTAACAGACCCACTTAATTGTAATTGTCACTCTAGTGTTTCAGTGTTTGTTTTGCAATATTTATGTGATATTTCGGAGGAAAAATCCTGTGAAACTGCAATTAGAAAGAATTTCCCTCACTTTTGCAGGTTTTGATTGATATGATTCGTGTCCCTGATTGGGCATTTGAAGCCGCAGGTCAAGAAACCAGAGGCATGGGCCAAGATGCTGCAGCCTACCAACCTGGACTTTACTTGAGTCCAGCTCAGGTAATTGCTTATTTTTTCTAAGGTGACAGTTTTGGCTTAAGGTGCTGATGCTAGAGTGAGAGTCCTTGAAGCGGATGGTCTTTTTGTTTTTCAGCCTAATTGGCTATTTAAGCTATTTTTCCATGATCAAGTCAACACGAACTTGACAAAAAGTATTGCCAGAACATCTTGTATAGGATATTTTCCAAGCATGTCTTATCTATGTGTGTACTGTTTTTCGATGTCAAGAATTCCCTTGTATTCAGTTGTCTCTTTTATTGGGAATATTCGATGTTGAAGCCTTTGTCTACATTTTTCAGAGAGAAGCAGTGGAAGCACTCATTCAGGAACTTCCAAAGTTCTGCCTAAAGGCTGTTCCGACTGATTGCAGTGAGTGTCCCATCTGCTTGGAAGAGTTCCATGTTGGCAATGAGGTAAATTTCGTTAGATATATGTGACAGTTTATACTTTATCTCGAGTTTAATCATATATTGTTTCCAAAGTGCAGGTTCGTGGCCTCCCTTGTGCTCATAATTTCCATGTCGAATGCATTGATGAGTGGCTTCGCTTGAATGTAAAATGTCCTCGATGCCGCTGCTCTGTGTTCCCTAATCTTGACCTCAGTGCTTTGTCCAATCTTCGTGCTGATTCTGAGCGGTCATCTGCCAATATCATGACTGCAAGCCGGTATGTTAGAGAACAACCTCCCAGTCAGAGCTATTTGTTGAGATTGCACGGCATGCTTCGGCCGGTCCGTACAGAAAATGCGGGAACTGGGAATGATGCAGACCGTGCCTTTGAAACTATGGAGAATGGAGATGGGGCAATAGCTCATCGGGATGTATCAAGCATAGAGCTGGTGACATCTAACGCACGCATGCCTGTTGGTCCCTCCACACCACCACAACGCTAAACTGTTTCCTGGATTATTTTTTCACAAATTAACTACAGTTTCT
Source organism: Ficus carica (assembly GCA_009761775.1). Taxonomy (NCBI): domain Eukaryota; kingdom Viridiplantae; phylum Streptophyta; class Magnoliopsida; order Rosales; family Moraceae; genus Ficus; species Ficus carica. Next base: position 5,268,413 of record CM019744.1, on the reverse strand, counting down.
AACCCTTGTTGCTGAGAAAAGCTAAAATGGATATAAAGTCCGAACCTGGCCGTCATGTGTTATTGTCGCTATGGCCGCCGTTGCATAGTAAGCTCAAATTTTGTAAACGGTAATGAAGGAAATAGCTTCATTGCTTCTCAAGATTATAGATTCCTGGAGATGAAGTCAAAAAACAATACCCTTTTTCTGTTTTTTGCTTAATCAATGTTTAGATTAGTTTTGTGGTTTTTGCTTTTCTAGTTTTCTTGGTTCTCTTATATCCTTTATAGCCTCTTTTTTCATTTAATTTGCCACACAGCTTTCCCACAAGAACACTATTAACTGGTTTCCCTTTTTTCTTTTTCTTTTTTTTTTCCTTCTAATTGTCGTTTTTGTGAGGCACTGACCACATATAGACTTGTATAAACTCATTAATGTTTATCTGCAGTGAAAATTCTGGTCGCTTTTTTCTTTTTCTCATAGTAACCGTTTAGATCATCGTTTGGACACTGGTTTTGACATTATTAAAAAATTATTATAGTGTTTTTTCTTATACAAAATTTGAATTTACCATTCTAATTTACTCTTAAATTTATGATCCGAACTAACTATTATGGCTTGTTTAGGGGACATCACCAAATATATTTCCAAATGTCATTTAAAAAAAAAAAGATTTATGTCCTTTTGTAAAAAATATTTTACTAATTTAAAACATGTGTATAACAGTCTTTTCAAATTAAAAAGTAGAGGGAGAGCTTGCATCATTTCATTGGTGGTGGAATGATGGGCTCAGACGGAGACTCTGTCCCTCCATTCTTCTCTTCAACCAAACGATGGAATGTGACTCTCCGTCCACCTCCCTTCCTCCATCCCTCTCCCTTCCTCCATCTCTCTCTCTAGTCAAACATAATCTTAAAACTCAAATTTTAAAAGTTTATAATTTTGTTATTTTGAGAAAAACGAAATAAAATCTATATTAATATATATTTTTTTTCTGAACACACTTCAAGTTTTTATTTGTTTTTATTCCAAACTAACTAAACGTACGTTTTCAAAACTCAATTTAGCTCAAATTAAAATATCTTCAAAATTTCAATTCCAATTGGAGGTGATGCTGCTGCTGGGTGGGACCTGCTTACTTACCTTATAAAAATGAGGTAAGGAAAAGTTGCTAGATGAGTTTGTGGAGCTCAACGTGAGAAGCACTCACGGTTGCAATTTCAAGAAAATTATATAGACTTGATTTATTTGTTTGATTTGTGGTCCACTCTATATATATATATATATATATATAGAGAGAGAGAGAGAGAGAGAGAGAGAAATGTTTATGGCCTTTTGTAACCTTTTTGCACTTTGCAAGTTTGCTTCTTATCTTAGTACTTTGGAAACATATACAATAGTAGATGATAGGAGTGGCATTACAATTTGGTTTATATTTTTGGCCGGTTGACACCCCCCAAATTTTTTTGTAATGGTGGGGGTCTAAACTATATGGATCACTTTGGTATATGCCCTTTCGGCTTGAGGGATTGAAATAATGTATATTTATATTCTAAACGTATATATATGTTCATAGGGGAAAACATTAACAAGTCATCCATCAATTTTTTTTCTTTCTTTTTATTGTATAAAACTAATTTGTGATCATGTTCGAGCAGAAAAATTATAACAATATAGAAGAGATTTGTAGCAAACAAACACAATTTTAAGTAATAAAGTAACATTTTGAGTTATTTTGTACGAGAGAATATCTATTACTAGGGCACTATTCATAACTCCAATCTCAAAATACAGCGTACTAGTTTTAACAATATAGTGGATGAAATGTAATAATTCCTTTATTTAAAAATATATATATATCGCATTGATACACCCATTTCCCACCCCACTCTCACACATCTCTTCCGACTCCCACCTTAGCTCTTTTATTTAGTTTTTAATATATAAATTAGAATTTATTCAATTAGTTTTTATAATTTAAAGGGTATTTTGACTATTTTCAATGTTAAAAATCATCTTCTAAATTTATAAATTTAGATAATATAAAAATGTAGAACTTTAGAACACAGGGTATATTTTTTGAATGAAAACAAAATACATGTACAAATAATACAAATAAAACTAATTTTGATTTTACTTTTCAAGGATAATTTAAGTATTTTGATATCAAAATTAAATGTTGACGAAGAAAGTATATAAAGTTATATACTAAATGTAATCTAATTATATAAAAATATAAACATTCAAAACACACAATATACTTTCTAAATAAAAACAATTCTAAATAAAAACAAACAAAATGCATGTTACAAAATGTAAATAATCCTTTATTGAAAAAAAAAAAAAAAAAGGGGGAAAGGTGGGGGTAGTTGGGCTTGGGTTCATGGACTTGGCTTGGTTCCACATTTAGCTAGCCAGGTGGGGCTTGGCGAGTTTATCCATTTCCATAGAAAGATACAACATCACCATCTTTATCGTTTTATCATCATCGGCATCTCCTTATTCGTCTTCCTCACAAGGTTTCATTTCACAGCACACCACAGAAGTTGGTGAGATTGAACAAGACCCAGACGACAGACAACCTCTTCTCTCTCCAACCTCTTCGGCTTCTCCGAAGAAGAAGAAGAAGAAGAAGAAGATAATAACAACAACAATGGCGGTGGCCAACGCTTGGGGAGTGGGTCAAGCCATGTCCATGTCGGTTCCTCCCCAATTCAGACCCTTTTGCTGTTCAGATTTCTCTGCCAAGAAATCCTTCAACAATCGCCTCACTTTCCTTCTCGGTTGCGGCTTCTCTCTTCAATCCAAGCACCAAACCTCTTCTTCTCCTCCTTCTTCTTCTTCTTCTTCTTCTTCTTCTTCATCTTGTTTTTCTAGGAATCGCCGAAACTCGAGCTTGTCTTGCCGGTGCAGTAATGGCAGCAATGAGTGTAGTAGTAATACTTCTTCTGGGTCTTCTTCTTGTTTGGAGTGGGATTGGAATCGGTGGAGCCGCCATTTCTCCGAGATTGAACAAGCTGAGAGCTTTGCCTCCGTTCTTAAGGTAATTTGCAAATACCCTTTAATCCTTTTCCCATAAAAATTGAAAAAAAAAAAAAAAGGGAAAGGTGGAGAAATTGATTTGTTATTTTAAGTCTGTTTTATGCCAAGTGTTCTTGTGTCAAATATCTGAAATGGGTATCTTTTGTTTTTTTGTTTTTCTTAAGAATTTTGAGTTGAATTAAGAATTGAAGTTTATTCACAGTAAAATAAAAAGCCAAGTTGCTAAATTTCGTTTAGTTTAATGTTTTTTTGCTGCTTTTAAGGTACTTATACATAATCAATGCCTTCTTTAACTTTTCAAGGGAAATTAGAATTTTGATTGGTTTAATTTATCAAAAAGAATTTTAGATCCAAAAAGTTCAGTATTTTATTTTATTTTATTTTTTAAGGACAAGTCCACTGTGTTTTAGAGCGGTGCAATGTATAAAGTAAGAAAAGTAATTCAGGAATACATTGGACATGTTAGTTTAACTTGATTCTATCGCTATGGTTTGCAGTTCCAACTTGAAGATGCAATTGAGAAAGAAGACTTCCAAGAAGCCGCGAAGCTGAAGATGGCTATCGAAGAAGCTACATCGAAGGACAGTGTTGCTGAAATCATGTCTCAATTGAAGGTTGGTGCTTGAGCAATTTATATCACTAGAGGAATGAACTTACGTACTTAACAAAATTTTCACTTATGTGATCTCGGTTACTTATTTACAGATTGCAATAGATGAAGAGCAGTACCATGATGCTTCGAAGTTATGTAGACACACTGGAAGTGGCCTGGTAAGCATCTTATCCACTTCTGACCTTCGCTTCGTTATCAATGAAAGTCTACTGACTTGGTTTTAGTAATTACGTTTCGATACAATTATGATCTCTTTGGCTTGAAAGGTGGCTTCTTTTTTCGTTGTTCTTGCTATTATATTCATTTAATTATGGTGGTGTCCACTGTCAACTTATTTTCCATCAATGAGCAGGTAGGTTGGTGGGTAGGGTACTCGAAAGACTCAGACGACCCGTTTGGCCGGTTGATACAGATTACTCCTGGTGTTGGCAGATTTGTTGGAAGGAGTTACAGTCCGAGGTAAGATCTTTCTTGTGGTGTTTATGTTAAAATCTACTTGAGAGTGTTGCTGATTCTCGTGTTGTTACAGACAGTTGGTCACCGCATCTCCAGGAACTCCACTTTTTGAAATTTTTGTGGTGAAAAATCCCGATGAGACTTATGTTATGCAGGTACTTACAAATTCTTCTAATAGATTATAGCTCATGAACGTTTGTGCGCTTAGTTGAGATTTGATATTGGAAGATAAGGCACTGTAAGACTTTTGGTTAAAGAGGTTTGTTTCAATCACTTTAAACTTTATAAGGTTGTTCACGGCGTATAACCTAAGTTATTAGTTTTTAAATGAGTAGGATAATAATTTTTAACATTCTTTTAGACATTTTGTCTGAAACCACTTGGGGGACACTGCTTGTAAAACCTTTTCAAAACCCTTTTGATCATAACTAGTTAACCATGTAGCATTTTTACTTTAAGAATGACATTGACCCACTATGAGCTGTTGTTCCTTTCAAATAAAAAATCGGCAGATATTTATCTGTAAATGCTCAATTTTTTAGGTCTAGAAAAAGTATATTCACAGTTTGGACCATGTTACTGTGGTGTGAAAAATAAATTAATATCCGTTCTAGGTTGTTTGTCATGGAATCGATCTACATGCTTTTTGAAAACCATCAGATGCAGATCCCATCTCTTGACCTCGATGTGACCTCTCCAATGTCGTATCTGTTGACAGGTTGTGTACTTGCAACGACCCAAAGGCAATTCAAAGAACTCCACTATATCACTAACTAAACCAACAAAAAGAGAATCCCCTTCTGAAGTTGAGAATGTGTCCGTTGTAGATGTTCAGGGAAATGAAGATAAAGTAGAAAAAGGTGAGGAGAAGGGAATTAATATTGAGGAAGCAACTGAGGAGGGAATAAAAAGTGTGATAAATTTTCTGAAAGAGAAAATTCCAGGCTTGAAAGTTAAAGTCATGAACGTTAATGTTACCGAGGAAGTGCTAGAGGACACCGATGCTGTGAAGCAGTTGATGCAAGACAATAATGAGAATGAGGATTCTGATGAGAATTCTGAAGATGATGCAAGTGAGTTGGATGAGATTCAGCCTGACGAGGTCACTTTGGGTGGTGGTGATACAACGGAAGATGAGAAGGATTTAGATATGAAACTTTTTATTGGCGGAGTCGTACATAACAATGAAGATACTTCGACTAAGGATGAATATGTGCGCCATCCAGCTGAAATCAAAGATATGGAGAGGGATTCTTTTGTGCTGCATATCCCTGGTAGAGGCGTAGATAATGAAGCAACAGAAAAAGTTTCAAACGTCAAAGTGGCAGCTCTGGCAGCTCAAGGCATCTCTGAGCTTATGCCTCCTGATGTTGCCAAAGCATTTTGGAAATCTGATAAGGTTTCTTCAAAGGTGAGTTTGAGCTCTATTTGTCCGGAATCTAGTATATCAACATTAGATGCCTTCTTCAAATGGTGACGAGGTTCCGATGTTAACGGGTCACTTTAAGTTCTTAAATGAACATGATTAAAGCAAGATTGTCTTTCATCTAGAGATTTCTAGAAGACTATCATTTTGTTGCTTCTAACTTTCATTTCTCATATTCGTTGTAGAAATGTAGTATCTGCCACGGTTATAATTTCATCTTAAACTTGACGGTGAAAAAATTACAAAATATAAACTGTCCTAATCTTGAAGGGGCCTTTTGTTTTTTGTTTTTTGTTTTTTTTTTTATCCGAATCCCCTTCACTGTATTGAGTTTTGTCGACCCTCTTTCTTTATTTGATCCCTACAATTTACAGGTGCAAAATCGCATGCTTATTTGTTATTCTACAGGTTTCAAGAAATGCACGCGAAATAGTCAAACTTGCTGTTAGTCAAGCACAGAAAAGGAGTAGGTTATCGGAAACTACCACTTTTAACCGAATAAACACTTCCAACGGAGATCTAGATCCATTTGATGGTGAGTTATGCTTTTCTACTCCTCATCCCTTGTCCTCTCCTTTTCCCTATTTGTATGTTCAGATATTAGCAAATGACCATCTTGTAAGGGAATCCTGTTGATTGAAATATAGGCCTCTATGTTGGTGCATTTGGCCCATATGGCACTGAGGTAGTACAATTGAGGCGTAAATTCGGCCACTGGAATGGTTCGGATGTTAAAGACAATCCTTCAGATGTGGAGTTCTTCGAATATGTCGAGGCAGTGAAACTAACAGGGGACCTGAATGTACCTGCAGGACAGGTCTAATAACTCTTTTGTTGAATGCAATTGTGTGCTTACATATATCTATACCCTGAGTAATAATATACTAACTTATGTGATTATATGTTTATCCAGGTGACATTCCGTGCTAAAATTGGGAGGGGGAATCGTGTTTCCAACCGCGGGATGTATCCAGAGGAATTAGGAGTGGTAACTAACTATTTATGTTTGTTGTTAGATTCTTATTGTATGTGAAGAAAAACGTATGTGGATGTTTTTGTGTGTGAATAGATTGCCTTGCAAATGCGTATTCGGTTCAATGGTACTAAACACCTTTTTTAGATATTTCATTCTATTAAAATCTATTTAATGGAATCCTTAAGCATTTCATTTTCTCCGAGCTAATGTCTCTAGTAAACCAAAGTCATTGTTTTAAATCCATTTTGCTTCAATTTTCCATAGACAAAATATATTGTTGAAGATCTATTAGATGCATGATGTGTCAAATGGATTTCTGTCTCTTTGCAACATGTTGTAAGCTCATATATCTGCCATTTAACCCAGGTTGCAAGCCATAAGGGTCAAGGAAGAATAGCTGAATTTGGGTTCCGAAATCCGCAATGGGTTGAGGGAGAACTTCTGCAGCTTAATGGCAAGGTAACCATATTGTTCCGGACAAATTCCAACATTTCTTCCTTCAACAGCTACAACTAATATGGAGTTACCATGTTTGCCCCTTTGCTACACATATATCCAAATTATATTTATTATAGATTAGTCCACGGTATATATTTTTTTTACTGTTTTCAAAACATAATGGATACTTGAGACATTTGAATAATAAGAGGGGCAAACATGGTATTTCGAAGAAACACGGGACGTTTGGGGTATTTTCTCTATTATCAATTCAGACGTTCCAAATTATTGGCTTGCTTAATCTTAAATCTCTTGGCATTTTCTTTAATCTCTCACGTAATGCAGGGTATGGGACCATATGTGAAAGGTGCAGATTTAGGTTTCCTTTATGTTGTCCCTGAGCAAAGTTTTCTTGTGCTGTTCAACCGTTTGAAACTACCACATTGAGCTTCACAGTCTCTTCAAATCTTCCGAGTTCTTACCTCCTTTGTAGAACCAATATATATATATATATATATATATATGAAGAGTGCAATACTATTGAGGAATTCTCTGTTGCCCTACGTAGAAGACACCTGTTTTTATTTATTGATCTCGAGATTTTGTTTTTTAGTCGTCAGATTCAAAATTTCTTTTTCTTTTTCTAATTTTGAGAGCTGTATATCAGTTTTGCTGAATGACCATAAATAACTTTACAAGTAATAAACTGCTATAGAATGGAGTTGAGAGTTTCTTTATGACTTCTGGATGTTGTTTGGTTTTTCTTTTGTTTGTTTATTCTTTCAATCAGATATGAATTGCTTTTGTCATTTGTCATTTGTCATTTGTCATTCTTTTTAGTTTTGATTGGGCCATTTGTAGTTCTAAGGTGGGACCGGGGACCTTACGTGCCGAGTAAGCACACAATTGAGTCATAGGTACATGTGTCGGAAGACGAAGCATGTTATATCGTTCCACCAAGGACAGATGAATTTGAACTTGTAGCCCCCACCTATCGAGAAATGTCCATGTTGAGTCATAACTATTTGTATCGAAAGATGAAGTGCGTTTTATCTGATCGAAGAATAATAAACATGGAGTCGGTAGCCTTGCAGCAATAATTAAGCTATTACTATCTTTTTGCTGAAGAGAAATTAAGTTATTATTTAGTCATTCATTGCCGAGTTTAAGAGACAGCCTCTACTAAGTAAAGTAGATTATGAATATCTTTTTGATAATTAATTATGATTATCCTTCTTATTGCTTAAAGTGAAAAAAGGCAAATTTGATGGTGGCTTCCTTCTAAGATATAAGACTAAAGGCATCTTGGTTTATTTGTAATCACATTAGCACAGTGAGAATATATATATATATATATATATATATATTGGATGCTTTTCTTGCTCCTTTAGGTATATACTATTGAGAGTTGAGAGTTGTCGGGTAGGAGTATTGAGAAGGGACACGTGCCATGCATGGATTGGTGCAATCTCCACTAATGCAAAACTACTTTTATTATTATTATTTATGTTTGTGCATGGAATGCTTATTTTGGACATTTTAGGAGGAATCAATTAAGCAAAAGAGAGTGATAAAGTAAGGTGGAATATTTGCCTTTACCTCACAAAAGGATAGCCCACTGTTTAAAGAAATCTAAAAGAACTCTACTTTAATCTACCTCATAAAGTTTCCACTCAAACTTTTTATTTTATTTTATATTTTTCTTCACTCACCAATTCTTTTTTTTTTTTTTTTTCAATTTTTTGGCATGTAAGCTTCTTATTGTTACCCTTAGCCGTTAAGACATTGGCACTATAATTTTAGAAGTCTTTAGTTTTGCAGCCTTTTAGTTTCCTTGCTAACATTGATATAGAATTATTGTACAGCTATCTAAAATCATGATAGTTATTTATGGTTGTCATTATTTTTGCTTAAAGGTGAAGATTTATAGAGAAAATTATAATGGTAACCCTATTCAAAGTATCTTGAACAAATATCATGCATTATGTGTCAAGTTACTCTCAGTTATCTAATAATGTCAATTTTTAAACCACCAATAAAAAAATTACAAGCTATTGTTTAAGTATATGTAACCTTTCAAAATTAAGAAATTTGGTGGGTGGCTGGTTTTGATCACCCATTTAAAAAATAGTAAAACGTTTTTCTTAGATAAGTGATTGGTGGTTATTTTTATCGATCAATCAAATTTTTAACGGCAGCGATGCACTGGAGAGGGCGACGATAGGAAGAGGGAAAGACGAAGATCTTGACGTGCCTTTCGCACGGGGTTGCTTTGCGACCATCGGAAAGAAGGGAGGAGTGTTTTGCTGCCATCGGGACTTGTGGCAACTAGGGTAAGGAGAGAGATGAGAGAAAAGAGATAAAACTTTAGGTTAGTTTTTTACTCTATAAAAATAGTAATTTATTTATGCTCCATTAATGTTTTACCATGGTCAATTACTAATCATTAATTAAAATTATAGTCAATAACTAATTTATCAATATTGATTAATCAGATTGGCCCTAAAAAAAATTTTAAAAAAATTAATTGATCATTTTATTAAAAACGATCATTTTCTAAATTTAACATACTTTAAAACATTTTCAAAAAAAAAAAAAGCGTAAAAAAAATTTTCTTTTTCCAATTTTGGAGATACATCGATCACTTTATATTCTTTTCTTGTACCTCTTCTTACAAAAATGCCAATAATAGAGCAAGATCATTGATGCCGTTAATTGACTCAAACTTCCTTTTTTTTTTTTTTTAAGGTTTATTTATCCAATTCATTTAAGTTCTCTCCTAAAAAAAAATAAATAAAAAACCCCAAAAAAAGAAAACAAAAATCTAATATTATAGTTATCTCAAAAAAGAAAGCAAAAATCAAATATTCTGTTTATTATCTCAAAAAAGATAACAAAAATCAAATATAATGGTAAAACGCCAATTCTACATTTCAATTTGACCCTCAACAGTCACTCAATTTGCTAATAATAACGAATCTCGGTCCTTTCACTTTGATCCTCAACAATGTCCTAATTTGCAGTTAGAACGGAATCTCGTTATTTAACTCCACAATCGGGTGACGCTATCATACAGAAGCACCTCGCATCTACAGAGCATTTGAAGAATAAAATTATGACACATCATCAATTTTTTGTTTAATATTGACTTGGCAACATTTAATTGGCTATAATGAGAGATATATTCGTTGGGCGTTCACAGCTTAGAAAACTTCCTCCTTTAGTGACTGAGAAACAATCTGTGCCACGTGTGAAGTGGTCCCCACCAACGAAGCATGAAGTGAAAGACTCCTGTAAACTTTCCCTTTTTTTCCAATCTCCACTTTCTTTTCCTTTTTCTCAATTCCCAAACAGCACTTTTTTTCCCTCTTACCCGCCATTAAAGTTCGAGAAAAAATAAAAAAACAATGGAATCGCAAGCCAAAGCTCAAACGGAACGGCCTCACCAACAGAGCAGAGGAGCCATGAAGAAATCCTCTTCGAGGAATTCGGAATCTTCTGGTCAAATGGACTCGCCCCACTCGCCTCTCCGGTTCCACTCGCCTCTCCGATCCGAGGCCGGTGACCCGCCCGAGACACCGCCATACGAGTCGCCTGTCAACTCGCCGGAGAAGCCGCCGGATATCTCCAGGGCTATCGTCGCCGTCGAGAAGGTCAGTCTCAACCACTACTCGCCCGATCACCAGAAGAAATCGCACCAGAATGCGACTGCGCCGGCGAAGCCGCCTTCAGAGTTGATCGTCAACAAAGCGACGAGGGAGGAAGCGCCAACTTCGGTCGCCAAGGTCGGGCCCGTCGCCGGAGGCAGTGGAGTCGAAGACGGAGGCCGTGGCCGGAGGTCGGATTTCAGGAGTTCGACGGGAAGGAGGCCGAGGAAGGAGGAGGTTTTGAAGAGCGCGGCGCTAGGGTTTCGTGTCATTGAGTTCGTGCTCTGCTTGATTTCCTTCTCGGTTATGGCCGCCGATAAGACTCAGGGTTGGAGCGGCGATTCCTTTGATCGATACAAGGAATACAGGTCTGTCTGTCTCTCTCTTCCTCTCTCTCTGAATTTGAATTTGTCTTTGCCATTATCGTCTCTGTGTTCGTTTTTGACAGTTTCAGAAATTCAAATTCTAGGTCTTAATTTTCACACCCAAAAAAAAAGAAAAAAAGAAAAAAATATAGTTCCGTTAGAAATAATTACTTCGTACTATGCTGATTGATTTGCTTGTGCTTCATTGAGAGACCTTCCTTTTACAGTCCTTTTCTTTGATTGGTGCTGTGACTATCAGAGCTATATATAGATACACACACACACACACACACATACATATAGAGAGAGAAATTAATGCTTTATAGCTATACTTACTCTGAATCTGACTTGCTGAAGGTTTACTTTCCTGTTTTGAGACAGTTATACGAAGCTGTTGACTTTTAAACAGAATACCCTTGACTCTTTACTAATTTTATAAATGGCTGATTTGTGCAATTTGGGTTGTCTCAATGATCTTATGAAACATTTTTTTTTTTTTTTTCAAAAAAAATTATTGGTGTACAAGTTTGTTTTTCTTGTTTCTAGATGATTCGACTGTGAAACCTGTTTTGTTTTCAGGTATTGTCTGTCCGTGAATGTTATCGCGTTTGCATATTCGCTATTTCAAGCTTATGATCTAGCATACCATCTTGTCTCCGGGAAACATGTGATCCGCCACCACCTTTGTCGTCACTTCACGTTCTTCATCGATCAGGCAAGTAATTGACATTGAACTCGAATGCTGCTCCAGTTAACTGTCACAATCTTTAAGCTTCGTTCAACTATAGGATATGTTGATCTTACTAAGGACACCTAGTTCACGCTGTTCACTACCTCTGAATTAAATTTAGTCGAAATAGTATAGGAGTATGGGACAGGTTAAACAATTGGGATCTCTGAGAAGGGTATTTGCAGAGTACAAGGTTCTGTTTAGAAGGGTCTCTGATAACAATTTGTTGCAATAGATCGTGGTCACTAGATGGTTCATCAGGATAATAACTATTCGGCTGATGATTTGAACTGATTTTGTCGAGACCCTAGCTTGGTGAATATTTGATATCGGCTGGTTAAACTGTTGGTTCATAATTGATCGGCAGTGCATAGCTTAAATTAGTAGTGACCTCTTTTGTGATGGCTGTCTATTTTGATGGCAGTCTTGCCAATTCTAGTTTTGTTGGACTACGTAGACTTTTAGTGTCATGAAGGTCTTCAAACAAATCTATAAATTTCTTGCATCAAGGCTTTCCCATCCGTATAAATACAATTCTGATTTACTGAATATGCTTAGGAACTATGGTTGCACGGATTGAGTTCAAAGGCTTTTGGGGACTATAGTTTTGGTCGTGCACTGAATGGTTAATTCAATTGGCAGGTACTAGCATATCTTCTCATATCAGCATCTTCATCAGCGGCCACCAGGGTCGATGACTGGCAATCAAACTGGGGGAAAGATGAGTTCACCGAGATGGCGAGTGCTTCAGTAGGGATGGCCTTCCTCGCATTTGTTGCCTTTGCCATCAGCTCCCTTATCTCTGGTTACAATCTTTGGACTGATAACAAGGTGTGATCTCCGATCTCGTAAGCAGTTGCTTCATGCTTATATGATATCGGAAGATAAGGCCATAGAATATGAAAGCAAATATATATATATATATATATATATAAATGTTTCTTTTGTTGTACATATACAGATTCAATAGACGTGTTTTCATCTTACAATTGGAAGGGAATATAATATTAGGGAATAAGTTTCAGTTCTCTATATGTCTTTGTTTTTAAACTGGATTCTTATAAACTTCAGTTCTGTTATGTATGTCTGCATTTAGGATAGTATGACTTCAGGTTGAGTTACCCTCCGGTCATTTGGTGGAGTAGCAAGAGCCCGTTCTCCTTATCAGTCGAGGGTGTTAATCTTGCCGCGATGAGCGGGGTACATTGGCAAATCCATGCTGTGAGAGATCCATATGTCATGTGGAGTTGTATTGCTACCCGGGAGTTATCCACACTCTTATCTTTGCAACCCTTTCTATAGCGCCCAATATATATATATATATATATATATATATATATATATTCCTTCAGCCTGAGTGATATAGTAAGAACATGAACCAGGACTTCTAGTTCTAGGTAATACTTCTCCATCAGATCTTGGCATGAAGAAATTTACCACTAGAGTGAAATGCCCTAAATTGATCTGATCAGATCCCATTTTATCATAATACTACGATCTAAATAAACGTCTTTGGTATGACTCTGATGTAGTGGCCGAGTCAAATATATTATTTCAGTGGGTACGTACATTAAATGATAAAATTTTTAATAATCAATTTTTAGTGGGGTTAAAATGAGAAAAACATAAAGAATTTAAAGATAAAATTGTTTAGAAAAATAAAATTTAATGGGAGCGGACACTCTCACGCGATCATACTCGATCAACCTAATTTTTGTCCATCTCTAATAGGCTTAAAAGGGCAAAAAGAGTTGCAAAACAAAGTATTTGAAATGGGCTAGGAGTTAATTGGGCTGCTATACTTTAATGATGAACTTTCAGATAAAGAAGGCACTTGGCTCTGAAATAATATTTGGGCCTGATTGATCCCTGTCCAGAGCTAATTTACCATTGGTGAGGGCTTTAAGACAGAAATTGGCAGTGGAACAATTTTTTCCAGGCATTACTAAATATAAAGGTGTCAATATTAAATTTTGGCATTGCCATTTGATACTGGTTATTGGCTGATATCTTAATTTTTGCATCTAAGCATTATTATTTTTATCATTTTTAAATTATTCGAATACTAAAAATTCTACTCAAAAATTTCAAAGCCTAATACTAATGGCACAAGGGAAGTACATTGGAGTACAAAGTCTCAAATATACTGTATTCACACTTTTTTTTTTTTTAATAGCAAATATAGCATTGAAATTAGCATATAGATTGTAGATGGTCTTAAAGCATCTCTAATGGAATACCTAAAAAATGTGCCTATATTAAATTTTAGTATTTATGTGGGAAAAAATAAAAATAAAAAACTCTCCAATGAAGTGCTATTTTTTATGGTAAATGCTAAATTTGTTACCAAATTTTTCACCAAGTGTAGCGAATGTTAAATCTGACATTTGATTGATATTGTAACTTTTTATCTAATTATTGCAAATTTTGTCATTTTTTAAATTTAACTACTACAATTTTGCTTTTACAAATTTTAAAATTTAATAATGATGATAAATAACAGTTTTAGCATTAGAGTTTTAAATATGCTATTTTAACTTAAAAAAAAAATAAAGCATTGACATATTTTGTGGTTGATTGAGAACCCTGCCTAGTTTGATAGGGCTGACAATTTTAGACACGATACAAGAACGACATGAAATAAATGGTTTGGATCACACATTTATTATTGGGTCGACACGTTTAACATAAAAATTAACGGGCCAGAAACGGGCTAACACAGTTAACCTGTTTAATTGGTTTTTTTAAATGGGTCGTAAATGGGCCAACATGATCCAACCCGTTTAGAGCCCATATATATAATTTCTCAATATATTAAAAAAAACCCTAAAAATAACGACATATAAAAGCCTAACCCTAATTATTTTCTCTTTTCCTCCTCATATCAGCCGCATCACACCCTTTCCCAACTCCCTCAGAAAAAGTGGACACCAACTACAACTTAGACTTATGTTTTATTCTAAGATATGTTTGTCTTAATCATTATGTATATTTGATAATTCTAGTTGTTAGTTTTATATTTTATATGAATATAATAAGTTTCTTGTGTTAGTGAATTCAAAATTTTAAGTGGTTTTTTATCTAAAATTTTCATGTTAAATGGGTCATAAACCAGTTTCATGTTAAATGGGCCATGAACGTGTTTTTCGTGTTAAATGAGTCATAAACTTGTTTGTTTTTGTGCCAACCTGTCGTGGTCAGTTTAATAATCGTGTTCGCGTATCGTGTCGTGCTACTCATTTAGAAAACGGTTCGTGTTTATGTTTAGGTTCCTGACCTATTTATTAATCATATCGTGTTCGTATTCGTATTCATGCTTATCATATCATGCTGTAATTGGGCTGGTCCGAACTCGGCTCGCGAACATAAATTGCCAGCCCTAGTTTGAGTTATAGTGATGACCCATTTTTCTATTCTGGTGTAGCTAGACTACTTTGGAGTTTCGACTAAAGAATTGACAAAAGAGATTATAACGTTTACAGATTAGCAAAAAGAGAGGGAGAGACAGAGACAGAGAGAGAATTACAACGTTTACATTTATTGTTTTTTTTTTTTTTCTAATGACATTTATTGCTTATTTAATGTATAGTCTTGCAATTATAGAAACAGGGGTAAATTCTTGCAATTTTTGCGTTCAAAAGAGTTATTAGCTTATGTTCAATTCAAAAATACAAAAAGGCTCTACAATTAAATGGTCATTAATTAAAGCACCAGTGACCTTTTATTGTGTCTTCTTCTCAATAATGATCATTAAAGCTCCACAAAAGCTTTTATCTCAAAGGTTGGCTTCAATTTTTATTTATATATTCCTTTTACAAGACGAAATCGAATCTACAATCTCTGTCAAAATCCCACCTCACCCGTCATCCAAACTCTCCAATGCTATTGAATCAAACGATCTTTTAAGCGAATGGTTGGCCACAATCCATAGATGTTAGATTAGTTGGGGGGGGGGGGGAGGGACAAAAAACAATACTTTTTTAAGCTATATTATTTTTACTTTCTTTAATAAAGTTGGAAAATATTTATAAAAAAATCACAAAAAGGTTGTTGATGAAAGCAATGCCACCACCCACTTCCCCACCACCCCCCCCCCCCCCCCCCCCCCCCCAACTATTGGTGAATCATGGAAAGCTTTCTACCAATCTAATTATGACATATTATTTATGGTAGCATCAACCATAATGTTGGGACTAGTTTTGACTTTGTTGTCCTATAAATTATTTACTACCACAAGTTCATGGTAAACTCTCAACATCAAATATTTAGTGAGCTTTAAAACTTCTTTTTTTATTAGATGTTGATTTGTCCTAACCCAATGACCCTTATTACGACACATCATTTGGTAGTTCCTAAGGGAGGTGCTTAGTGGGAGTACTAACATCTTCCACACCGGCCAATCCACATGCTCACATCTTTCTTTCACGCATAGATGCTTATCCAAATCCAACACACACACACACATATATATATATATATATATATCTATACACACATATATATATCTATGTATATATATGTATGTGTAAATATATATATATATATATATATATATTGCTATACGAACAACACATATTCAATTATTCGGTGTTGATAATAATCTCTTTTTGCAAGTATAGCCCATCCAATTCCTATAAAAAAAGATACAAGTATAATCCATTCAAACCCTTTAAAAGGATCCAACAAAAAGTTGCTTATGGTCAATAAAGTTGTTAGGAGTAGATTCTATCAACATAAGGGTATGTTTGGATCAATAGTTTAATCTTATAATTCAAACAATTAATTTAATTGTTTGAGAAGTGGGTTAAACTAAATGTTAAATGAGATTCAAGTTTCTTTCACACTTTTGATGTTCTTCGCTGTGAATCATCGAGAGTCTGCCGGATTAGGACCTGTGAAGGAATTCCACCACATGTATTAAATTAAAAAAAAAAAAAAAAAAAAAGGATTGAGAGTGAGTGAAATGAATGAAATAATAATCCCTCTTGTCATAGAAATAGGGAAGCTAACAATTCTTATTTAGAGTTAGTTACATCTAGGAATATTATGAGATTTTGTTAGGGATTTCTTAGAATTCCTTCAAAAATAATTAAAACATATCGTTATCTCGATCCTCAATAAGTGTGCTCTCAATGTGTAGCCACGAGTCGATCTCCACATTGACCTTGATCTATGTCTCTAAACTAACCTCACAGTCTCAAGGTCTTGATTACATGACCCTCGATGTGCACACATGTCAGTGCGACATTGGTGGGCTCCGTCGATCCTCAATCTTACCACAATGACGTCGAAGCCAAGCTCATCGAGGTCTACCCTAAGCATTCGATCAAGTTTAGATCATTATTTCCTGCTCTTTTATGAACATGTCATGACGATTAAACCTTTTGAAAAAAAATCCCTCAAACGATATTTATTTATTTATTTATTTTTTTGGCTGAAAACGATAATATCTCTTCCTATACATTTTAATTCTAATCTATAGTAATTAATTAATAAATGTCTTAAAGAAAAAAAAAAAAAAAAAGCCCCTTCACGTGGTTCCTTCGTCAGCCATGTTCATGAAATGTACAAAATGCACTACATGACAAATATTCTCTCACTCCCTGACCCGTCTTTTTCCTTAACTATAAACAAGTCAATTGTCGTCAATTCTTTAATTTATTTTTTCTTCCTTTTTTCCCATCAAATTCTCCAAGCTACACAATACACAGAAGATCTCAGCCGTTCGTTGGATATGATCAAAATAAATCAAAAGCAATTGCAAACTCAATCACACAGAGTGTATATTACCATAATTAATTGGTTAATCCGTATCTTAAAGCCTAAACAATGTCACTAATATTCTTCTAATCACGGTTTAAGCATCACCAAACCATGACAAATTAAGTACGGTGAAGCATTATTTTCTGTACTACATATAAGTTTTGGGTAAATTATTGAGCCTTTGGCTTTTAGTAAACAAACACGTGGTACTTCATCCAACCATAACGTATCGACGCATGTGCATGAATGCCCCCAAAATCATATATACTATATAATATATACATATATATATGTAATATATTATATATCAAAATCATGAATAATAGTATAATGTGGGTATTTAGATTTTGCTCTATAGTTGGACCACCTTGCCTTGAGAAGGAATTTTTACCTAGAAAATGAGCAAAAAATATAATTCTGTTGAGAGAATTATATGCGAATTAGGAACAAAAATGTATCCTAACCATAGTGTACATGATATTCTTTAAGATTTTTTATATTTGTATTACTTATTCTTTTTCCCTGATATGATATCGGTGTGATCATAGAATTATGAAAATACGGACAAAATAATCAAATTAGTCAAAGCCTTGAAGGAAATATATAAAAATTGGCTTTTTTTTTTTTTTTTTCCTTTCATTTGAACATGGAAGATTCAAACTTTAAATGTTACTAGTTGTCATACACGCACTCCGCACGTGCAGAATAGACAAGTAAAACAAAAATGAGAAAAAAAAAGTGATAGACTATAGGCAGTGACGAAAAGACATTGTTAAAGTGCCTATTCATTCTTTTAATATAAAGTAAAAAATAATGAAATTAGTTCTAAAATTACCACTTAATTATGTCTATACCGTCTACAAGTTTGTTACATTTTTGTGATCATAACTTGGCAGAATTTACCAGCCCAACAATATCATAATTGACACCTAAAGTCATTAAGACGGCAAGCCAACTAATTACTTAATATTCTTTTAAATGCAGATATTCCTTAAGATATCCATTAATCATGGATTTAAGTTAATACTTCTTGATTCAAAAAAAAAAAAAAGTTAATACAACTGTATATAAACATCATGTGTACGTATATGTGTAAATATACAAGGCAAAGATCTGAATATTGTTGAGACTTTAGTGTACCGAGTTAATTTACCAGCCCTCATCATATACAATGCAGAAACCTATTTAGAAAATCAATTAATTAGTAAATAGTAAGAAATAAAGCAGATTTTAGTGGTTTGCAGCTTATAAATTGATGTAGATTTCAAATTTCTTACTAGTAATAAATCATTATTAAAAAAAAAAAAAAAACTAAGCAGATTCTACAATTTCTTGGATGCTGGTAAAGACTCTGTGTGTGTGTGTGTGTTTTTTTTTTTTTTTTTTTTTTTCCCTTTATTGTTTTAATATTTGGCTTTATAAAAGCCTACAAAGGTGAACATTGTTGATAAATGTCGAATATTATTCTAAAAGAAAGGTATGTTTTCCAAGGGGGAAAAAAAGTATATTTGAAATGATGACTACTTTTTTCTCTCTCATTTGAAAGGGATAACGTGCTTGTTTTTTCGTCGTCGTCGTTGTTTTATATATATATATATATATATATAATATAAGTAGGATTTATGGCTAAATATTTTGCAACAAAATACTCATTATAGACTTCTTTTTGTTTTTATTTATGCATCATGTGCTCAACTCTATCCACTAGATTTCCTTGTAGGATTGATTACATCCAATTTCTGAATTACAAATCTTCAAAATTGAAAATATTGATTCTATAGTACGAACTCTCATTTTTAACTACAGATAGGATCTATAGTTTAAATCGTACTCAATTAATGCAAAATCACTAGTTAAATGACACATTATTGCATCATCAAAACTCAAGACATAAGATGAAAAAATTTACAATGCGATACGAGATCAAAAAAAAAAAAAAAATCCCTTTTAACAGTTGGATTTGTACTGACCAATATTCCGATTTTATTCAACAAACGCATTTTCATTTATCTTTTAAAAAAATTCCGATCAATATTAATATCGTTTTAAGATGAGATTTAACGTTAAAAAACGGACATTATTAATATTGATATCCTATCATTAAAGAAAAAAAGAAAACTTCAAGACGGAAAATTCCACAAGACAGTACTCCCAATTTCATAACCAACATTCTAATTATTTCTATTTCCAACAAACGCATTTCCATTCATCTTTCAGAAAAACAAAAAATTCTAAGCAACATCAGAATTAATAATAGTAATAAGATTAAACACTCAGAAACGTTAATAACTAATAGTAATATCATATCATTAAAGAAAAAATCAAGACGGAGAGTTTATGGTACTCACAATTTTATTATTTTTTTAATTTCGTGACTCCACAAAATTGTAAGGTTTTTTTATTATTATTATTTTATTTTTTATTATTTTTTTAAAGGAGTGTAGTTGGGTCCATAAATGGGGATACAGTCCCCAACCACCCGAACTAGAAAGTGGCAGTGGGGGGACAAATAAGGACCCAGCCGAGTTGTCCAAAACGAGTCCCAATCGTCCGGGTGACCCGCCCGCCCCCTGCCAGTTCGACTCCAGCACTCACGGCTTGCTTCTGCAGCCCGCGCCCCCAACATCGCTTCTGTTCTTGCCGGTTTTTTTTTTTGCTTTTTGCCCTTTTTTCTTTCTTTCTTTCCTTTTTCTTTCCTTTTTTTTTTTCTTTTTTTTTTTTTACATTTTTCTTTTTTATCTCCTTAAATCTTTTTTTTTTTTTCAATCTGTCAGGATTTATTTTTCCCCCTCGATTGATGAAGAATACAGATTAAAAAAGAAAAAAAGAAAAAGGGAACACAACATTGCCTTTTTCTTTTTCATATTTTTTTCCTCAATTCAAAGCAATTTTGAGATAACTTTACGAGCAGTTTGGATGGTCCGGTTAAAATTTAGGAGTTATTTTGATTTACATTGAATTTTATTTTTATTTTATTTATTTAATAATTGAGTTATGTTTTGAAATTATGTGCTTTGTTGAAGATAAAATGCTTGGAGTTAAAAAATATAAAAATTTAAAATGTGTTCCGAAAAAAAAATGTCAATATAGATCTTGTTTTGTTCCTGTTAAAATTCTATGTAATTAAAAAAAAAAAACAATCTCTTTCAACTTAAAATAATAAAATTATGGATTTTAAAATTTGAGTTTTTTAAGTTCAAGTTGAAGATATAAATAGTGAGATTACTTCTGAAGAAAAAAAAAAAAAAACAAAAAACAATTGAAATTATTTGGTTGGTTGGAGCCAATATGCCAACACTACTTAATACAAGCTAGAGGTAGAATGTGGCATGTAGTACACTATGTAAAATATAGATTAAGGGCTCGTTTGAGATAACATATGAAGATGATGTTTTGGAAATTGAGTTTGAAATATATGTTTGGAGGGAAAACTTTTAAAACAGTTATCTAATATAGAAAATAGTACAAAAATTTGAAATGTGTTAGAAAAAAATATACAAAATGGATCTTGTCTTATTCATCTCGTCGTTACGAGCATTTTAACATAAAAAAAATATCACATTCCGATTTAAAATGAGAAAGTTACTGACTTTTAAAGTTTTAATTTTTTGAAAATAAAAAAGATAAAAAGTTTGATGTAGAGTTAAAAATTTAAAATCCAATGACAAAATGACATCTCTTGATGGTACCCCAAACAACCCCTAATTTTTAGGAGAGATTTAGTTGAAATAATATCCC
This sequence comes from Ficus carica, assembly GCA_009761775.1. NCBI lineage: Eukaryota > Viridiplantae > Streptophyta > Magnoliopsida > Rosales > Moraceae > Ficus > Ficus carica. The sequence goes on along the minus strand of CM019744.1, from coordinate 5,247,240 downwards.
ACATAGTAAAACATAATTTTAACAGTCTAATATGATGTTTGGATGTACTATTTCAATAATTATTATTGTATTCAAATATAATAGGTGTTTGGTTGGCCAATTATTAAATTGAATTTATTTGAATGTTTCACTTCCACTATTTCATAACAATTTAACTCAACTCAAAACCAAATTCTTACTTTTTAAAATCTGTATCGCTCTATTTGCTAAGTTCTGTTAAACACATGTATTTTTTTTCAATTATATATATATTTTTAATAGGATCTTTCAATTTAAAATTGTGTATTTTCTTAAATTCTATCCTATGGTAATTTTTGTCGTGGGATTTCAAATTTTTTTTGCGATAACAACTAAAATGTTAAATTTTTTAACGAATTGAAATTACATTAGGTATAGAATTACTATTCATTAAATCATTAACCACAAAAATTCTCATACATATATATATAGTATAGGAAGTGGCTGCTATTCGACACTATTTGATTTCAAAACATCACTTGTTGTGGTATATTGTACTAATCATGTGATTTTAAAACGTCACTTGTAACTTTTTGCAGTATATTGTATCAATCATGTGATTTTAATGTAACATTTTTCAATTATAACTATCCCTTTTATCAATATCTAAATTGTATCTTATGACAAGATTTAATAAAAAATTACAAATAAATCAATTAATTGTTACATACAAGCTCTTTTCATATATATTTAGTGAAAACTCAGTGCCCGTTTAGGGCAACATCTCAAAATGTATTATTTGAATTTCAAATTCCCGACTCTATATCAAACTTTTTCTCTTTTTAATTTTTAAAAAATTCAAATTTTAAAAATCTACAACTTTCTTATTTCAAATTAAAATAAGATTATTTTTATATCAAAATACTCATAATAATAAAATAAATAAGATAAAATCTATTTTATATATTTTTTCTGAATATATTTTAAAATTTTATATTATTTTTTATATCACAAAATCTTTTCATATTTCTAACTTAATTTCTAAAACATCGTATTCAAATATCCTCAAACGGACCTTCGTATTCCGCTAGAAATTTCTCTGAAAAAGAAAAAAAAAAAAAAAAAGTAAGAAATCATTTTGTCAGGATTTAACTTCTTGATTGACGGATATGAAATATATAAAATAATAACAGGCGCATTGATTTTAGTAAAGAAGGAAAAGAGAAAGAGAGAGAGAGAGAGAGAGAGAGACCGTATACGGAAGAGGACCATACGGCTTGTCCGACACACCCACGGATACCGCTTCAGCTGAAGTGGGTCCCATCTTTCTCTTTTTCTCTCCTTCTCTCTTCTCTCTTCTCTCTCCTCTCTCCTCTCTCCTCTCTCCTCTTTCTCTCTCCTGTTTTCTGTTTCAATTTCTGTTTCCTGTTGTAACGTCCCCCCTAACAAACACCGTAACTTTTTCACTTCTCATTTCATGCTCCCTTCCCAAATTACTCTTCCACCCCTCTCGTGGTTTTCTGTGCTGTAGTGTGACATGACCAAAATACCCTTGCAGCTTTTCTAGAACCCAAAAAAAAAAAAAAAAGGAATAAGCTTAGGATGTGTTTTGACAAATATGACAACCCAACAATATTTATTTGCACTTTATTTTTTTTTGAAGTTTTCTGTACATGATTTAGTTTAGTTATGATCAATTTGGTTGAGCTATTAGCAAAGATGAAAATGTCCGTGACATTATTAACATTTTCAAAGTATATTATTCATATTTTGAAGTTTTAATATGAATAACGATGAGAATGATATTTTTTTATGAGTATTCGTCAAATGTTAATAATGTCTAAGAATATCTGTAATATCAATGAATATCCATAAATATCCAGGATATTTTTGAATATGTCCAGGAAAATTTAATTTTGTGCAAAGCTTAAAATTTTGTAGCACATTTTGTTTGTTTGTTTTGCTTTGTTTTGTTTATAATAAAACGTAACAACATTCTTCAATCCATAAGTATCCATTTTTTCTTGGGATATCCGTCATTATCGACATTTCTGTAAACATTATCCAAAAATAAAAATCTCAATAACTCTACCAACATCGATATTTTCATCATTGATGATTAGAATAGTTGTCATTATACTCAAATACAATAGATATTTGGTTGGGTTACTACTAAAGTGAAATATTTGAATGTTTTATTATTTCTCAACAATTCAACTTGAATTCAAATCAAAATTTTTATTTTTAAAAATCCATATCATACTCATTTTTCTTCTACATTTACGCTATTCAAATGTTATTTTCAATAAATCTATGGAAATACATAATTCAGATCCTATATTTGAATGTAAACATTTAATTTAAATGCAATCCAATATCCAAACGGATCATTAGATTGTATGCTATAAGTAGATGTACTTTTCATATTTTCTTCGAGGAAAAGACTTAGATGATTCTTAAGTAATGTTCTTAGAATATTTTTCTTAACCTTTCGGCTTTGATACAAAATTTTTTCTTCTTGGATGGTAGAAAGGCAAATAAAATGACTTTTAGGGGATTTTTAGTTTTTAATTTTTTTTATTGTATCTAACGTTTACATTATTTATCAGGGAATTTCGATCGTTACTTTTGGTCAATTGATGACATTAGTTTTGTATCTCTAGCATTACATCAAGATAATTTCATAATAATAACTAAGACTCAAATATTAATTAACCAATACTAAGACGGTAAAATCTTTCGTTTTATTTTTATTTTTTTCCATTAAATAAAATCTTCTGAAAACTTAACAATTTAAAGCTATATAATATGCGTACAACACTCTATTTCTGCCCCACCAAAGAGTTATACACACACACACATATATATATATATTAATTTGTTATCTTCCACTATACCAAGTTGTAATATCGTAAAAAAATATACTCTATAGTGAACTTTTCTCATATTTAACGTTACAAGTATATCCATAATCAAATACTATATAAATTTAAACATGCACTTATCCACAGAGAGTAAGATCAACAATTGAAATATGTGTAAGGCAAATGATCTTTGTTTGGCAACCAATTAGAAATATACTAATCTACAACATCAATAAAGGGTACAATAAAATATACATAACACGTGCTAACATTTCGAAGTTCAAATCAGAGAAAACAAAACTATGGACACATCAAACGCTGAAAAAAAAAAAAAAAAAAGCACAGAAAAATAATAAAAATGGTGAACAATAATATCTCATCTCTAGCTGTAAATAAAGATGAGCTCGCCTAAAGCTAGTTACCTTTTGTGATAAGGATGACCTATCGGTATTTTGAATACTTTTCGCTTCCTCTAATGTAAATATATATCTTGATTGACATATCTCTTATAATAAGAAAACTTTGAACTTGAATTTAGATTACTTTATATCTGACTGAGATTAACGGATGTAAACATCTTTTTCAAAACATTCTTATGATATAGAGTCCAATTATTAACTTTATCGTATCAATTGAAATATATTGACTCGAAGGGTGCACAATTATCGCATTTATTTAGGTTCTTAGTCAACTTGAATCACTCGAGTCTCTAAATCTGCTAGTAACCTAACGGCATTCCAGTTGTTCACATCACAATATTCCCTTTGGCTAATATACTTCACTCTAATCATAAATCACTTGATCGACTAATCTAACGGGTTTTACGGATTGATTTATCTCAATCAAACTATCATAATTGAATTTTGACTAACTCAGTATGTGAAAAAATAAAGATCGAAGGACGAAGTGCAAATTCAACAAAACCTAACAAATTTCTTTGTCTGTCTATTAAGAATCAAACACAATAATTTTTTTATTTTTTATTTTTTTAAAGAGGGGCATATCATCATAAGGAAAAATTTTAAAATCCATCCTTTTTAGAGAGGCATCACACATTTCACAGCACATGGAGTTGATTGATGAGGCTATTTTGGTCAATCCAAAATAATAAAAAAGAACAGGGTCGTGGCATCGTTGGAAAAATAAACGATAGATGAGGGGCAAAAGTGGAAAAATGTGAGGCAGGTGTCATAATCAAGAAAGGACCGCAGTTTGTCTCCTCAGGAGTGGATCTTCGCACGTTATGAAAATGTATTTGCTGTGAAGAAGAAGAGTTTTTAGAGAGAGAAAGAAAAAAATTGAAAAGAGTTAGAGAGAGAGAGAGAGAGAGAGAACCGCCAGCTCTCTTTTTACATATGCTTGCACTGCACCACCAGAAAACAAAACACCAACAACACCATAACTCCAACCCAACCTCCTCTCTCTCTCTCTCTCCTCTCTCCCCCCTCTCTTTCTCTCTCTCTTCCCCTCACTCTCTCTCTATCTGATACAACGCAAACCCGTAGTTTTTTTTTTTTTTGGCTCCAGAAAGATTTAAAAAAAAGGGTTTCTTTTTCTCTTCACAGAAGATTTTCCCTCCTTACTGGGTTTTCTCAACAAAAAAATGTGAACTTTCCGTCGTTAAACAAAAAAAGAAACCAATTTTCTTTCTGGGTTTCGGCGTACAACCAGTTTCAGTTCGATCCAAATTAGTAGATGAGTAGTGACAAGTTCCGACGTCGTACGAGCACGACCACCTTAAAATTCACGAGAAACCCACACCGAGGTTCGTCCATTTGATCATGAAGAATATACTATTAATTCTTGCCCTGCTAGCAATTTCGTCCTTAATTCTTTTTACCAGAAAAAAAACGTTTTTGAATTTAAGAGTTCATATCTAATCTATTTTATTTATTAAACACTTTATTTTGTACTAATTATTTATAATAAACATAGTTTAAATGACTCTCAAACATTTTTATTTGTACTTATCATTTATAATAAACACAGATCAAATGACTCTCATTTACTCATATGATGTTTGTGGTTTAATGATATTCATATCATTATTGGTCAATTTCTAACTTATTTTCACGTTACTTTATTATTATTTTTAATATCTCAGGAAGAGTCTTAGAATCCGTTTAGTGAATGAGTTTGAGTTGAAAATTTTTATTGAATTTTTAAAAAAGATAAAAAAAATTTCAAAAAAAGATAAAAATTGAAATAAAAGAATACATTCACCAGAAAGATTACTTTACTATTACTTTTGTTGAATTTTGGTTCCAGAAATATTAAAAAAAAAGGGTTTCTTTTTCTCTTCACAGAAGATTTTCCCTCCTTTCTGGGTTTTCTCAACAAAAAAATGTGAACTTTCCGTCGTTAAACAAAAAAAGAAACCAATTTTCTTTCTGGGTTTCAGCGTACAACCAGTTTCAGTTCGATCCAAATTAGTAGATGAGTAGTGACAAGTTCCGACATCGTACGAGCACGACCACCTTAAAATTCACGAGAAACCCACACCGAGGTTCGTCCATTTGATCATGAAGAACCTGTACTGGTTCAAGCAAATCGCGAGTAACGGCGGAGATGGGCGGAGGAGGCTGTCGTTGGGGGAGTACAACAGAGCGGAGTCGTGGTCGAAGTACTTGGTGTCGACGGGGGCGAAGATAAAGGGAGAAAGGGAAGAGGAGTGGAGCGCCGATCTGTCGCAGCTCTACATTGGCTGCAAATTCGCCTCCGGTCGGCACAGCAGGATCTACAGAGGCGTTTACAAGCAGAGAGATGTCGCCATCAAGCTCATCAGCCAGCCCGAGGAGGACGAGTCCCTCGCCGCCGAGGTCGAGCGGCAGTTCATCTCCGAGGTCGCTCTCTTGTTCCGCTTGAGCCACCCCAATATCATCACGGTAAGATTATCCAAAACCCCGCCTCCTGTCCCAGTCCGGTCCGGTCTGGTGCGTTCCGCCCGCTGAGCTAGTCCCAGCGGGGTTGTTTTCGTAAATGTCTTGTTAGTACTGCACATGGTTAAGATTCTTGAGCCGTCTGGATTGCCGTTTTGAGACTATTTTTAACAACTGTTTAAAAAGTTCTTTACATTTTTTTTTTTTTTTTTTCTGATAAGAATTTGCATTTACCGATCAAATATACTTTTTAAACCTGTATATCTCGGATATGGAGTACTGCTATTGGGTAGGTCCTGCTTGAGGTTAATGTGTATAGAGTAAGTTTAAGTGAAATGGACAGGAAACGCTAGTTAGATGTTCAGGTGGTAATGCTGTTCGTTCTCGTTGATTAAGTATGGGAAATCCTCCTCGTGAGGGATTCGAAAGATTCGTATGCCACGCAGGTGCCCTTTTTCTGTATATATATATATGTATATAAAATGAAATGGACAAGAAGAACACAGTTCACTACTTAAAAAAAAGGGTACTTATTTTATCGCATTCATGACTCATGACTCATGAATTGTGAAATTCTTTTCCTCTTTACATCATGGAATCTGTGATAGGTGAATCTAGAAATGAATTTCCTGCACAAGAGTAATCCAAGATCTTGAATTTTTATTTTTTTCTTTTCTCTAGTGAATCTGATGTGTCGTCTTGTTTGAGAATTTCATCTTGTCGGTATAATTGCGTATGTTGTGATTGGTATATTGGGATTTTGTTGGATTTTTTTGATTGATTTATCATTTCTGACCAACATTGTTGCATTTTTCCAATGTTGTCGCTGCAGTTTGTTGGAGCTTGTAAGAAGCCTCCAGTGTTCTGCATCATCACCGAGTATTTGCCGGGGGGATCTCTGAGGAAATACCTCCATCATCAGGAGCCACATTCCGTTCCGCTCAACCTAGTTTTGAAATTAGCCCTCGACATTGCGCGTGGGATGCAATTTCTTCATTCACAAGGGGTGCTTCATAGAGATCTCAAATCGGAGAATTTACTTCTTGACGAAGACATGTGTGTCAAAGTAGCCGATTTTGGTATCTCGTGCTTAGAATCCCAATGTGGAAGCGCCAAAGGGTTCACCGGCACGTATCGTTGGATGGCCCCCGAGATGATCAAAGAGAAACACCACACGAAGAAAGTCGATGTTTACAGTTTTGGCATCGTTCTTTGGGAGCTTTTAACGGCATTGACACCGTTTGAAAACATGACTCCCGAACAGGCTGCATTTGCAGTGTCCCAGAAGGTATTCTCCGTTTCATTCCTGAGATGCTGCATTCTCCAATTTTAATACGCTTCTATCAATCTTCGATTAGGCAAGTTGATTACTCGGTTATTATCGTAAATATTTCGTTACTAAGGAATGAAGCAACTTGGAAAATTCAATAGACTCTGTAATAGTACTGCTCTGTTGCTAGGATTATTCTAGTTGACTAATCTAGATTTTAGCTGACAAATGAAAAATTAGAACAGATTTTTTAGATTCGAATTTTAAAAGAAAGTAAAAAAAAATTTCTAAATTTGTTTAGTTCAACTATTTAACAATCGTTTTAGCAAAGGTAAACTACAATTATCTATTCTAGTTCTTGTGATTTTTACTAGATCAGGTGGGAAATTGCAGCTTTGAATGTTCTTATCAGGTGAGAATACTTCATATACAAGATTATAAATTATTCTAAATTCAAGGTGAAAAGACAATTTATTTGCAATTTCATATCAACACTTCTGAGGCACTTCCACATTTCCTTAGTGTAATTTAAAAAATAAATAAATAAAATAAAATTGTATTAAGAGAATTCCATTTCTTCATTATCCGAGTGTTTAATCTATCAAATTACTTGCTGAATGGTTTTCGCTATTTACCCGGAAATTTTTACTTTTTTTTTTCTTTCCTTTTTTGCCAGAATGCAAGACCTCCCTTGCCATCTGCTTGTCCGATGGCATTTAGTCATCTGATTAACAGATGCTGGTCAAGTAATCCAGTTAAGAGACCACATTTTAATGAGATAGTTTCGATTCTGGAAGGCTATGCAGATGCCCTAGAGCATGATCCGGATTTTTTCTCGTCCTATAATCCGTCGGCGGGTTTTAATTTCCTCCGATGCTTGTCAAAGTTTTCATGCTCTAGATCTTCTTCTACTTCTTTCTAAGTAAGCCTAGGAAAATTTAAGTATGATATCAACTGTATTATATGAAATCATCTTATTTGTATTGGTCTTTGGTCCTACAATTTGCTCAATTATGGTTATTAATTTTACTTTTTTATTTTGATTCCTTTTTTGTAACTTTACGTCTCTTCGTTCCTTGGAATATAGTGGAACAAAGAGCAGGTGTTTATTTTTGATTGCTTATTAGATCTTAATTCATTATCTTTTTGTTTTTTGGCCAACGTTTTGTCAAGAAGAGATTATAAAGTTGTAGTTCTCAATTGAAATTGAAATCAAAAGAAAGAACTAAACCATTTTCTGACTGATTGATCAAGTGGGTGCATGATTGCCTCCACTTGTGAACAGATTTATTGGTGTCTTTTCTTATCCCCACAATAGAGAGAGACATAAGTTTTAACTAGAGCAGTTAAGGCTTCATTTGGCGTTAGGGTTTAACTTCAACTAAACTGTTCTTTTTCATCTCAGTTTTTTTTTTTTTTTTTTGAAAAGTCAACAAAATTTATTAGTAGTTTTTGAAAATTTAACTAATTTCAATTTAAAAATTTAATCTCTAACCAACGAACCAAGTACAAGCTAAGAGAGAAGTTTCAAGTGGAGTTTATTATCTTGATTGGTGGTGATTAAAATGCTTTAGAATGGCGTGTTGAAAGATTATTAATCAAGGGCAAGAACCTTGTAATGCTGCACACGTTTTACAATTTCAAAAAAATAAGATTAAAACAAGTAAAAAAATTAAAATATTGAAAACAATAAATAAACTAAAATGTGACATACAAATAATATGGGACAGTTTGGCCGAGTGGTCTAAGGCGCCAGATTTAGGCTCTGGTCCGAAAGGGCGTGGGTTCAAATCCCACAGCTGTCAAATTTTTATTTTTCATTTCATTTTTTTAATGATTAAAATACCATTATCACGGATACTTGATTTTTATTTTTATTTTTCATTTTTGTAAATTTTCCTTTCATTAATTTTGTAATGACAAAAAATACAATTATCACGGATAGTTAGGAAAGCTAATTCCTATCATAGAAATTCTTCTTCTTCTTCTTCTTTTATTTTTATTTTTATTTTTATTTTTATTTTTTTTAATATGGTTGTAAAAATAGTATAAATCAAATTTCAACAAAAAAAAAAAAAATCAATACATAATTGGGTCACAAAATTTAAAGTTCAAATGCTCCACCTTTATGAATTAAAAAAAAGAAGGTATCAAAATAAATGTCCTTTTTTTTTTTACTCCTCAAAGGCAAAATAGTTAATCCCTATTGAAAATTATCATTAGATATATGATTAATTTCTTTTCAGGTAAAATTTCATTCAAATTTAACGGAACTTGCAATATAAAAGTTAAAACGAGATGACTTTGAAATTTAGAATAATTAGTGGGGTGTTTATTTATTTCCTTACATATACATATTAGTTTTCTCAATATTTTTTTCTCCCAATATATATATTTTCTTGGTTCATAGAGTCCAAGGGCCTTACATTTTTTAAAAAATTTATTTGGAATACAGGAAACCAAACTCTCAATTCTATAGAATTGCCGCTAAATTATATCTATATCACAATGTCCTTGTGTGTAATAATGAAATCACCACTTTAGTTATCAACAACGATTTGAATGAATTAATTTCTCTATGACAATTAAAGTAAACTGATAAAATTTACTTTTTTCCCCTTAATTAGGTATATGCTTAATCTGTCTATCATGGTATATGTTGTTTTTTCCTAATAGAAATTCTAATGGATGAAATTAAATAAGATAAATTTAAAGTTTGGACTCTTGACATGGGATAAAGATCATGAGACAAAGTGAGAAGAAGTATAAAGTTTAGGATATTAACAAGAATAACTTAAATAAACAAAATATTTTTATCTATGCTCCCCAACTTTAAGGTTACTCTCAATCTATGAACCTTAAAAACTCCTACTTCAACGTTTAAATTTTGAATTTGTTCTACTTAACGTAATATATTAGAATTTCGGTTAAAAGCAAAAAAAATTTGAGTAAAACTTAGGTACATAACTCTCTCTTTCTTTTTTCTTTTTTTTTTTTTGTTTTTTTTTTTTTTTGTTTTAACAAAAATCTAAACTAAAGTAGTTAGGTGAGACTAATTTTCTCATTTTTTAAGTTTATTTTAAAAAAATATTTATAAAAGGGACTAGATGGATAAATTAAAAGATTAAGTCGTATAGTTGGAGGTTTTAAAATTCAAATGGTAAAATAAGAATTATCTAAAAATTGTTACGAGAATAATCAAAAAGGAAAAAAAAAAAAAGGGAAAATATAAAACCCAAAAACGGCGAAGCCAAAACCCCAAAGGAAAGCGCGTGTGAAGCATAGTGTTATTGTGTTTCACCCGCCGCCACCGACTCCGGCGAATCCCGTTCGTCGCGTCACAGAGTTCTTCTCGATTCTCGCAGGTAGATTTCTCTCCAAACCCTAATGCCTTCTCATGTATTTCATAAAAATGATAAATAATTTAAGGCTTTTTTTTTTTTTTTTTTTGCCTCCGATTCATGTTATTGGGTTCTAGATTGGCCAATACAAGTAATTCATGTTTTCTGGTTGGAAAGATCCTAAATTTGATGCTGGGTTGGTGTTTTTCTGTTCATACAAATATATATATATATATATATGTATATATGACTATATTTATTGTGCATATGTTTGGCAGATTAAGGAGGTGAGAATGGAGGAGGGACAGGAGGAAGGGAAGACGTTTAGAGAGTTGGGGATACGTGAAGAACTGGCCGTGGCTTGTGATAAATTGGGTTGGAAAAAGGCCTCCAAAATACAGGCCGAAGCCATTCCTCATGCACTTGATGGTTTGCTTTGCTCTCGCAATCTAGATTTTATTTGAGTTTGATTTTATAAACAACCATGTCTAATTGTTTGTGTGTTTTGGTGTTTTTCGGTAATCCGCATTCGGATTGTTCTCACTTTATGATTCTGAACGAGCCCAAGTTTTTTTTTTCCCTTAATATTTATTCGAATTGTTCCTTTTTTTGGATGAAAGGCATGGTTTATTTGCAAAACTAGTCTGGTGAAGCGAAAAGCTTGACCTTATCGAGAAATCTTTTGTTGGGTGTTTTCTAGTTTGCAATCGATTAATGGCCAGTTTGGTTCATAGGTTTGTATAGAAAATTCAAATTTTTGTGAGAGAAAGCATTGTAGAAAAAGTTTGAATTATGGGTTTAAACCTATGATGGCTTAATTGTGTTTCAGTTTTGATCTGATTGGGGGCTTAATTTAGTCTGTATTAAGTTTAATTGATATTGTAGGTAGGGATCTGATTGGACTTGCGCAGACGGGCTCGGGTAAAACAGGGGCTTTTGCTCTTCCCATATTGCAAGCCCTTTTAGATTCTCCTCAACCAGTCTTTGCTTGTGTGTTGTCTCCAACAAGGTTAGTTTTGTTGTCGTGAAAGGTTAATGGTTTATCTGCAGTTCTGTTTCTATTTTCTACTCTTTCATTTTTTGCTCTTACTCCAGGGAGCTTGCACTTCAGATTGGTGAGCAGTTTTCAGCTTTAGGATCTGAAATTGGCGTTAAATGTTTAGTGGTAAGTATTTTCTAATGGTAGTTTCCTTGATAGATGACCTACCGCATCTTAGGCATTACAATGGGTTCACTATATCTAAGATTGATGATTGGATTACCCCCGTTGGGGTTGGGGCTAGCGCTGATGGGAGAGGAGGGGTTTGGGTAGGAGCTCCCAGGTTTCGAACCGAGTAGTGTTTTCATTTCTCTTTAATAAGTGGGAGATGCCCCATACTGTAAAATGAATTTCATTAAGGAAAGGGCACACATGTAGTGTGGGTCATCACTTTTTTCTACGAAGAACAACCTTTTCTCCATCTCATTGTTAAAGCATCAGCACATTTTTGAGGTGATTATGTGGAAGATTCTTGTTTATTTATTCTTGAGCTTGTTGCTTAGTGTCTTTCTCTAATCTTCTGTAGCTTGTTGGAGGGGTGGATGCGAAGCAACAAGGTGATAAAATTGGAAAGCAGCCACACATCATTGTAAGTTTTCAGTTTAACTAAAAATATGACTCTAGATTTCCTTAACCATTTAAGTAGGATTTAAAATTTTTGACTTGTGTTGAACATGTAACTATTGCTTTATTGTTGTGTCAGACTTCAGAATGATCATATAAACTCGGTGAAACTTTAAATATTATAGTAATCTGCATTATTGCTTAGTAGATGTTTTGCTTTTTGTTAGTCCTTTCTTTCTGATCAAGCGTCGTTGTTTGATGAAGCAAAAATGATGATATTACACCGTTCTAGATTAATATATGAATAATGACCATCCATCCTTTAAGGATAATTGTTTAAATCGTTTGACTGTTCTTTAAGAACATGGAAACTAGTCAAATGATAACTTAACGTTTTTATTCAAGGAAAGAAAGATATCATAAGGTCTTTAGTGATCATTTTCTGATGTTTGACTCATGGTACGGTAGGAGTGTTTCTTTTGGCTATCTTGACTTTTTCTTTGGGTTATCTATCATTTATCACCTCACCTTTCCTCGTTTAAATAGATTTGGTTACAGTTCTTTGTTGTCTCCATGATGATTTTCATTAACCATCGTTCTCTTAGTTTTACGTCCTCTTATTTTGTTTTTAGGTTTGTACACCTGGTCGCCTAATGGATCACTTACACAACACAAGGGGTTTTTCTCTAACCAATTTAAAGTATCTGGTATGATTTATTATCATTGCATATTTCATCTATGCGATTATTATATCCTTGCTGTTTAAAAAATTGGTTTGCCTATTTAATTATGGATGTTATTTTTTCTATTTTTTAATTTTTATAACATCAGAACATGGTGCCTACGTGGGCATCCATATAGGATAATTGGTACTGCTGCCCATATTGGTGCTGCTGTTGCTCGTCATGTGTTTATCTTATTCCTTTCTTTTCCCATTCATTATATAGTTGTTATCGATTTTGAGCAGGTTCTAGATGAGGCAGACAGGTTGCTAAACGAGGAATTTGAGAAAATACTTAATGAAATTCTGGCTGCTCTCCCTCGTGATCGAAAAACATATTTATTTTCTGCTACTATGACCAAGAAGGTACTGCATATTGAAATGTTGCAATCACGTGTACCATAATTTCACTCCCTACAATATCTTTTCTCAGTGCAGTATTCAAGTTTTTTATTTCTGGATTATCTTTCTATTATCATATTAACAGATCAGAAATTTGTGTAGTATGTACTTTCTAGTTCTCTCATGGATTCTGTTATCAGCTTCCTGAAATATGGGTGACCTTTTCGGAGTTTAAATGATTGTCCTGTTCTTTCTTATATTGTTTTTTTTTTTTTTTTTTTAACTCGCTCTTTTTCTCTCCTCTTTTCTACTTTCTTCCCAAGCAGACATATATATATAGCTTTATTGCTTCACATTACTCGATGGTTATTATTTTGAACATTTTTGGTCGTCAGAAAGGGTCTGTGGAGTTGTCTGTTAGTAGTAATTTATTAAGAATGTGTTTCATCTGCTTTTAAACATGAAATATCTTCCTAATGTTCACTCTTGGGTTCTAGATCTAAAACAGGAGCTATGCGTTTCTGAACTTATGCTGTTAAAATGTTTATAGAATTGACCAAGTTTTTCTGGTCATAATTCAGGTCCGGAAGCTCCAAAGGGCTTCTCTAAGGAATCCTGTAAAGGTGCAAAAATGATACTTCTGCATCAAATTTTATCTCTGTAATGTTTGACCTGATTTGTAATGGCGGTCAGGTTTTTATTTTTATTTTTTTTCCTTCCCTCAGATTGAAGCAGCATCCAAGTATTCAACTGTTGACACACTAAAACAGCAATACCGCTTTGTGCCCGCTAAACATAAGGTATGTCCTTATCTTGGTGCTACACCACTTTGTAAATTTATGGGAACGACTGGACTTCCTATTGAAATATGCCTCCGAATCTTAATTTATCTGACGTCCACAAAGCTACATGCTAACAATCTCTCTGCTGCAGGATTGCTATCTAGTTTATATTCTTACTGCACATCCTGATTCTACATCGATGGTATTCACTCGTACGTGCGATGCTACCCGTTTTCTGGCTTTGGTTCTTTCAAATCTTGGCTTTAAGGCTGTCCCAATTAGCGGTCACATGAGCCAGGTATACATTTATATACCATAGCAATGATAGCGTAGCTCTATTAGTTTGAATAAGCTTTGGTTTTCAATATTTGTCCTTTTGTATTGCTTTAGAAATTCTGAAACTTTTTATTGGAACTTTTTTTGTCAGCCAAAAAGACTTGGAGCTTTGAACTTATTCAAGTCTGGACAATACAATATACTTGTGTGCACTGATGTGGCAAGTAGGGGACTGGATATCCCATCCGTAGATATGGTCATTAATTATGATATCCCCACGAACTCCAAGGTCAGTGCCATTTGCTATCCAAGTACATTTCTGGAAGTGGAATGTACCGTAAAATGTACCAGGCTTGTCTATTTTGAATCTAAATTTATTGAATCACTCCCCCCTCTCTTTTTTCTTCTCTCTCATAACTCGATTTTTTCATCTTTTTGTCGAATTCAAAAATGAGAAATTGAAGACAGTTTAGTTATTGCTAAGATATCCTGTACCTGATAGGACATTCTTACGAAGTGCAAATTAGTTGTTCACCAATTCACGTGTATTTAATAAACAACTCAATCTCAATCGATAATAAGTGAAATTTTTGTTTCCAAGCTTTCTTGTGGAATTGTTTCATGATCATAATGTTTATCACAATAGGTGAAGTTTTTCATCTTCTCACTTTTTCATGTTTATCATATTCCGAACCTCCTAGTTTGTTTCAACTGACATTTTTACGTCAGCAGATTTTGGCTATTTTTTTCCTTTAAATAATAATAAAAAAAATATGTTCGTGTGATGATTTGTGATGACTTGTTTTAATAGTCATTCATTTTTTTAACTTTGCTGTACTAACTACGAGTGGGTCACAGGATTATATACATCGGGTGGGAAGAACTGCTCGGGCTGGTCGATCTGGGGTTGCAATCTCCCTTGTGCATCAGTATGAATTGGAGTGGTATTTACAGATTGAGAAGCTCATTGGTAGGAAAATGAATTCTGTACTTGTGTCTTGAGGCATCAAAGAAAATATTTCAGTGACTGACTCATAAAATTTTGCATGTTTCAGATAAAAAATTACCTGAGTATCCAGTTGAAGAAGAGGAAGTCTTGCTACTGTCGGAGCGCGTAGCAGATGCGAAAAGAATAGCGCACGGGGTAATAAATTACTTTATGTTTATAGTGTTACTAAAGTTTCATTCATGTGTGCTAAGGATCCCTGTCCAATTTTCGTGTCTCAAATGGTATCTAACCAACCATAATATGCCACGTTATTCAATTGACTCATGTTAAAGCACATAAAAATCAGTTAAGCATTTCAAATTTTCAAAATGAAATGGCATAATATGGTTGGTTAGACACCATCTGGGATGCCAAAAATTGGACGGAGATTTGGGCAAGGTCTGAATGACAAATGCTCAGTAAAGCATGTTTTTGTGAATATATATTCGAACCTCTTTCCTCGTTCTTTTTTTTAGCGTGTGGTTTTTGATTTGGCCGATTTCTCCTCGAAATCCTTTATATGGTTCTCATGTTAGTTTTAGTTTGGTTTGACTAGGATTTAATTTGTGCCCCCTTATTTGTGTCTCCATTCCTGTTCCTCCAATAAAAATATGACACATGTGTAACCAACATAATCTTTTAATTTGTGTACCAGAGTTTGCATTTGGAAAATCTTAATATGAAATCTGTTCCACATGTGGAGTTTTCAAAAAAATTAACGCCTAAAATATTTGATATCTTTAGAAAATCAAAGATGGCGGTTTTGGCAAGAGGAGGAGGAAGGGGGATGATGGTGATGACTATTTGAAGGAAGATGCTGAGAAATATTTTGGCATCAAGGATCGGAAGTTCTCGAAGAATTCAAAGAAGCCGAGAAGACACTAAGTACATACCGAACAGAAAATTTTGCTCAAGGATTTTCCATGCTTTCTTCACCCCAAAAAAGATGACGGACGGTGCGGAAGGCGTGTTCAGGGAAGGTTGCCAAATTTTTGTAGTTCTCGTGTTTGAAAAGTCGATAGATCTTTCATTTTTACTTTTTACTTTTTTTTTTTTTTTTTTTTTTTTTTAATTTTGTTGGAAAGATTATGTGAATCCATATTAGGAAGAGTCATAACTCTATAAACATATCTCTTATTTATGACTGAAATGGTTTTTTAATTAACCGATTATGAAAATCCTCGTACAATTCTCTTCGGTGGTTGGGCAGTGAGTGGAGCATGATACGATGCTCTGTATACATTAGCATGAGAGAACACCATAGGATTTTTGTCCCATTGTGTTGGCCTTCAGTATCAGAGTAATGATTAAAAGGGACGGTCAGGGACTTTAATATTTCATAATCAGAGGTGAAATTTTTAGATTAATGAACAATTGCAAAAGCACTTGTGAATGATGTTTTCATTAATCAAGAAAAAAAAAAAAGTCGAGGGTTTGAAGACGATCGGATACCGTCTTAATCTCAACCATAAATGATCAAAGTTTCATGGGTCGCCAGAAACTGTTTGGAGGGGTTGATTCCCACTCCGGGCAGAGATTCTGGAACTTGAAGTACTCAATCAAGTCGTTTCCACTCTCTGTTGCAACGATTTAGTGGGGTTTGATCTATGATAATTTAATTTAACCATTCTTTTCTTTTGTTCAGTGGGGTGAAAAAAAAAAAAAAAAAAAACCAACAACAAGAACAAGAGGGAACTCATTGTAGCTAGTTGTCTAGTCATTACAACCCTTAGCCGTGCCTACATATATGAATCCGTTTTGAGTTTTCACTAGGTGCTCAAACCAGTGGACTCTAAGCTAGCCTAACAAATAGAGCCTAAAGAAGAAGAAGAAACAAAGGGCATCCTATAAGTTGGGAATTCTACAATGAGTACTCATGCAGGAGTGATCGGTTGTTTCTAGCCGCAAGATTTAAATTAGACGATACTTGTTAAGTAGATGGAAATGTATTAATTAAAAATCATCTTGTAGTATCTAGTATCACATAATATGTGCTATCTGATGTAAATCTTATAGTCACGATTAATAATCTCATAACCCTGCAACATGATGCTCTTATTCCATATGAAAATTCTCTTAGTAATAGTGCTATCATCATGTAAGTACATCCATCCCAAGTTATTTTGACTATTATTGCCTCTCTTGTTTGAACTAATAATTCATGACTACTCTTGGAACCTATCTTTGAAGGAAAAGGCTGAGCCATGCACCTTTACATCTGCCGTTCAGTGAGCGGCTTCAAACATGTTGTCTATAAAAATCTTTTATAGTTTCCAGTCTCATATAATATATATCGTCTGATTTAAATTTTATAATCGTCACCTTTACATCTGCCGCTTAGTGAGCGGATCTAAACATGTTGTCTATAAAAAAATCTTTTATAGTTTCCAGTCTCATATAATATGTATCGTCTGATTTAAATCTTATAATCGTGATGAATAATTTTATTGATCCTAATTCCCTAGAACACGAGACTTTCGTAATTGAAATTCCTGATTGCAGTGCAACAGTTTATATTAAGATTATAATTACAACTCTTGTCTGAGCTAATGACCCATGATTCATAACTTTTTTATTTTTTTTTTAATCCTATATTTGAAGAAAAAGGCAACGCCATGCACCTGCCTCACCCATAAGAAGCAGAAACGGAAACAAAAGAAATCGAGTAGAAGAACAAAAGTAAAGTAAAAAGTGGGTTATTTATTTATTTATTTATTTTCATTTTTGAAAGCAAAAGTAGGTTCCCGGTTAGCTTATCTAATACCATATCATTTAACTTTTTACTTAGAAAAATAAATAAACAAGTACTACAAGTAAACAACCCAACCAATATGTTATAAATGTTTTGTTTTCTTTTGTCTTGTCTATCGTTTTTTGTTTTTCCTTAAATGGAATAAATGTAATGAATGTAGTCCTCATATTTGCTCCTCTTTTTATTTTTATTTATTTTTTATTTTTTATGTTTTAGTTGTTGTTATTCTAACCTTTCTCATTATTGTGATTTCAGTATGGTTCTTAGGCTGGCTGGCTGGCTGGCCAATACAGGTCATTTTAACTACCCTTATTATCCAAGCAATCTTTAATTTTTAATCGCCGGATATTGCAGAATGATATTTAGTACTAAAACCAGAATAAAGTTTTTTTTTTTTTTTTTTTTTTTTTTTTTTTTTTTTTTTTCACGCAAACAAGAATAAAGTTGAATATTGAGAATTTGGGTTGGTTTTAAGGATTGACATTTCCTAGTTTAGTACACATGTATAAAAATTAACATATTAGGATTGTCTCATATCCAACACTTTTATAAAATGACATTTGTAATTTTTTTAATGTTATTTAAAAAAAAAACAATTGAGTTTAATATATTATTTTTTTTAATGATACATGTCATTTACATTGATAATATTAAATAATACCTTTAAATTATTTTAAATAAAAAGTTATATGTAAATCAACTAATAATTATAAGATTCTAAATGTATAGAAAAAAAAATTATAACATCGTATAAAAATTGAAAAAATATACTGCTCATATTATTATTATTATTTTCATCTAGAATTTGTGTTGTTCATGCAATCAAGAAAAAAAAAAAAAAGAAAAGAAAAAATGGAAGGGTAAATTGTTAAGTTGGTTCTTGAACTTTTAACTTTGAGTAACTTTGGTTAGTGAAATTTTTTCAAAACTGGAATGCCCATAAATTATTAAAATATTAATATAATAGTCCTTTACGTTAATTTTTGGATCAAATCCATTAATTAGCATTACTTTTTGATCAAATTACTAATGGACTTCGTTTAAAAATTATCAAAAATGATTATTGTAGCAAATATTTTTAATAGTTCATGGACACTCCATGTTCTTTTTTTTTTTAAAAAAAAAAAAACTGAAATGATCATAAACTATTAAAATTATTGTTATAGTAGTCATTTCTATTAATTTTTAGACAGAATCTCTAGTTAGCATCACATTGATCAAATTAGTAATATATTTCGTCTAAAAATTAATATAAATGGCTATCATAATAATATTTTAAAAATTTAAAAATATTTTAACTATAAAAAAAATTCAGGAAATAAATAAATAATTTATCCAAGAAGGAAAAGAATGTAGCAAAGCCTTACGACATACATATGTTATGGGGCATAGCAATGATAACGTTGAATTGATGCCCCGTTAATGTTTTTGCAGGGAAACAGAGAGACTATCAAGTGCAAAGAGTAACAAGATCTCTCTGCAATTTTTCCTTTAAGAGTTATTTTTTGCCATAATTTTTAAGGACGGTCATGATATATAAACAAAAAGAGAATCTTACCAGGACATCATATTTGAGTACTATCGATAAAAATTTGATGTTTTAATTATTAGGATCAAATAAATGATTGGAATAATTTTGTGTCACGTTATAAATTTTCTTTAAAATAAGTACTTGGATCATTCCATTAAAGAATAATTTAGGATAAAAGTACAATTTTTATCGATCATGTCAAAAAAAAAAAAAAATCATATCATAAAAGAATTTAAAAAAAAAATGGTAAGATGAACAAATTCAAGTACCAGCCCAAATATCTTATCATTACCTATTAGTATGTTTACCTCTTGTGAAAAGCTAACAATCTTAGGGAGTTATAATATAATTAAATTGTCTAAGTGCAATTAGAGGAGATAATTATTAGTTTTCTTAATTTGGGATAATACAATGTATTTTTCAGTCCCAATATATATCATTGATTATTACGCCACTCTAACCTCGAGAATTGCAAACTCCACCTACCCCAATAATCATAATTCATAAAGCTATGCATCTTAATAGGCTCCTAATTGTCTACCTTTCAAAGATGTTATGGGCCACTTAACTTCCCAAAGCCACCTTGCTTTATGATCTCTCTCTCTCTCCCTCTCTCTCTCTCTCTCTATATATATATGTATGTATGTATATATTCATTTCTCCTATTCAGTCAAAAAATTTCTTTTTAAAAGTACTCAAAATTTGGTGTTGAGTTTCTGTCACTTACTCACTTTTGCATGTTATTGCATCATAGCCTTGCTTTAACAACACAGAGATCGGAATTTCTTATAATTATTGCAAAATATGCACTTTATACAAAAGTATATATATATATGTTTGGATATCTTAGACAAGCTTGACACCAATTAGTCTCTATTAAATGTCCTATCCAATTAACATATTGTATGCAGCGTTAAATCTATAATATTACGAGTAAAACTAGATTTATTTTTCGAATTGAATTAATTAAGTTATTTCTCTTCTATTAATCGACTTCGAGATTTTTTCTTTAAACAACAAAGAAGAGATGGGGATGAGGGGCAATGGTCCTATTTTCACAAGCTAGAGAATATCTTAAACACGGTTAGTAAGTCATGTTTTTCATTAATCATATTGTGTGTTGTCATTATCAATTTGCCAAGCATTTCAACATGTTTTTGGAAGTTTTCCTACCAATAAAGAAACCTTGGAATTTTTTTATTTTTATTTTTAAATTGAATAGTCTACCAAGGGAAAAGGCCATGCAGAAATTACAGTCTCCTTATTTAATTATTTATTTATTTCCCCTTTGGGTGGAAAACACAGTCTCCTTAATTGCTTCATGTGATGTGCACTGTTACATTAAATGCACTGTTCTCCATTGGAAATATGGGAGGAGTAGTACTAGTACCCTCGTTACCATTGCCCTTCCACAAATATATATATATATATATATAATATAAGGAGGGATTGTTATCCGACACTTTTTTTTATACGACACTTGTAATTTTTTTTGTAGTACATTGTATTAATTAGGTAATTCTAATATGATATTTTTTAATTAGTATCATCTGACAATGTTTTATATAAAAAGTTACTATGTTACAAAATTTAAATAGGAAATTATATGTAAATCAATTAGTTATTATAAATTTCTAAACATAAAATTATAAATACCGGATGATATCTAGTACAGGATATAAGCTCTTTCTTATATATATGTATTCACAGAACTTCCACAAAATATGAACAATATAACCATGCACCCAATTTTTTTTTTTTAAAAATCTTGTAATAGACTATTAAAAAAAATTCTATCGATATCATATTATTTCTAGCGTTAGTTTACCTTAAATTCAGATTAGATCAGAAAAATAGTATGAAGATTTAACAAAACTTGATAAAAATTAAACGGAAGTTTTTGTGTTGAAGATGATTAAGTAAAATACAAGTTGCAAAAAAATGTGTTACATTGGGTTTGGTTCTAGGATTCTCTCAAATGCAAACATGACATTGACCAAACTTATCTTTACAAACACATTGACCAACTTCACAACTAAGATTAGAAGAAGATAATAAGTTAACTTCAAGAGTGTGACCTTTCGTCCACATGAACCAACAATCCCACCCAAAAATTAACAAAACTTTAACAATTTCCCCAAATAAATAAATAATTAGAATATTGAAACAACACACGAGTCAATTTTTAGCTCTTCAAAGGGTATATATGTCATATCATGTAAGATGACGACTTTATGTGCCACGTGGCAACAACTTTTATTGGTGGAAAATAAAAGTACTAAAATAATTTTTTTTTTAACTTTCGTTTGATTCGTTAGTTAAAAATGAAATTTTTAAGTTAGAGTTGATTGACTTTTTAAAAACTAGTTATAATTTTTGTTGATTTTTTAAAAAAAGGATAAAAATTAAGATGAAAAATTTAAATTTCAATTAAAACACCAAATAAAAGCTTAGAAAACAAAATACAAAAAATGGCAGTTGCAGGCCAAGAGCCGGTGGGGAAGAAGTCTTCTTCTCCATTCCCATTTGACATTTTCCAAATCTGCGATTTTTATTTTATTCACCATTTTTAACCCATTTTACCATTTTGCCCCTTGTGGATTTTTTCTTCTTAATAATCTCCCATCCCTCTCTGTCTCCTTCATTTCTAGCTAATATTCCACACCCACCCCAAAAAAAAAAAAAAAAAAAAAACACGGATTGTTATTTTGTTTGTTCCTTTATTATTACATATATTTTAATGGTATAAATATGTGCCTTTGAATGTTACCCAGAGAACAAAACCACCCCCCCCTCCCCCCCCCCCCCCCCCTCCGACTTTTCTTTTCACATCTTCTTGTTAAGGTATGTTTTCCTACTTCCCTTTCTTTGTTCTTTTCTTTTCTTTTTTTTTTTTTTTTTTTAAATAACTTTTAGATCACTTTGAGAGGTCAAATGCACATTCTCTCTCCTTTTTGTCTTTTTATTTTCATGGGTTTCTTTTGATTTGGTGATTTTTTATATGGGGTTGTGTTTCTAACTCATATTATACATATATAATCATTTATACACATATAAATACGTTTTATATCTGGGTTCGTTTCAGTTTGTTATAGGTCGTCATAACTATAGGATTGCAAGTTTAACTTGCCTGTGAAGATCTCAATGAGAAGACTTTTGTTTATTATTGTTTATTTTTTAGTTTAGTTTAGGTTTAATTTTATTTTTTTTCAACCAGAAAAAAAAAAAAAAGAAGAAGCAATATTAGATATTGTCACTGCTTTAGCTTTCTGTTTGATGTTCATTTCTTCAATCTGTAAAGTTAAATATTTATTTTTACTATTGAAGTTTCAGAGGTTATATGTTGTTTTAATTTAGATGTGTTGTTGCAAAGTTTTTGATTTGTATGTGCTTTATGTTTCAACCATTTTTGCAGTTAAATTATTCGATTTTTCGTCGAATTTGATAATCTGGGTAGATAGAGATGCCTGGAATAGTTGTGGATGAAATAAGTGAGGATGGGGTGGTGAATGCAATGAATGGAAACTCACATGGAAACTCACCGCCTCCCAAGGAAAATTCAGATTTAAACAAGTCCCCGAAGAGTAATTCGAGCCCAAAGAGCCATCAGGGCGCGGGTGTTGGTCTCCCAGATGGTGATGGGGTTGTCATGGACACCTCAATTGAGCAGCTTTATGAGAATGTGTGCGATATGCAGAGTTCTGATCAGTCGCCCACGAGGCGTAGCTATGGATCCGATGGTGAAGAGTCTAGGATTGACTCGGAGTTGCGCCATCTTGTTGGTGGAGAGATGAGGGAAGTGGAGATAATGGAAGAAGAGGTGATGGGGAAGGCGGCGGATGATTCTCGTAGTGATTCAGGCTCTAAGAGGGGAAGTTCGTCTGCAGGTAAAAGATCAGGAAAGATGGAGAAAACACAATCCACAAGTGGGAAATCCGTTTCTCCAGGGAACTCGAAGAAAGCTTCTCCTGTGCTGTTGGAAACTGAAACGTCACCAAAAGCCAAAACTACACCAGAGAAGCCTCCAATTGACAGGCGAAGCGACAAGAATCCGAGGAAACAGAATTCAGGGGCCAGCCTTGGGAAGAAAGTAAGAAATTCGCCTTTTGGAGGGTCAAAGTTGCAGAATGGAACCGAGGATCTGAATGAGTCGGCATTGGATAATTCAGATCTTGGCCCCTTTTTGCTTAAGCAAGCGAGGCAGTTGGTTTCTGCTGGAGATAATCTCCATAAAGCCCTCGACTTTGCTCTTCGAGCTGCAAAATCATTCGAAATATGTGCAAAAGGGGAGCCCAGTTTGGAACTGGTCATGTGCTTACATGTTACAGCAGCAATATACTGCAATTTAGGCCAGTATAGCGAGGCGGTTCCTGTTCTTGAGCATTCGATTGAGATTCCTGCAATTGAGGAAGGACAAGAGCACGCCCTTGCTAAATTTGCCGGTCAGATGCAGTTGGGTGATACTTATGCGATGCTTGGAATGCTCGAGAATTCACTAACGTCCTACACAACTGGATTGGAAATCCAGAGGCAAGTTTTGGGAGAAACCGACCAGAGTGTTGGTGAGACCTGTAGGTACTTGGCTGAAGCTCATGTTCAAGCGCTGCAATTTGACGAGGCTGAGAAGCTCTGCCAGATGGCTCTTGACATTCATAGAGAAAATGGCTCCCCTGCTTCTCTCGAGGAGGCAGCAGATAGGAGGCTCATGGGTCTTATTTGCGAAACAAAGGGAGATCACGAAGCTGCTCTTGAGCATCTCGTTTTAGCCAGCATGGCGATGGTGGCAAACGGCCAGGAAGTTGAGGTGGCTGCTGTTGATTGCAGCATTGGAGACACATACTTATCTCTGTCGCGATACGACGAGGCTATTTTTGCTTATCAGAAAGCACTCACCGTGTTCAAGACCACCAAAGGAGAGAACCATCCTTCTGTTGGCTCAGTCTTTGTCAGACTGGCTGAATTGTACAACAGGACGGGGAAAATAAGGGAATCAAAATCGTACTGTGAGAATGCCCTTCGCATTTACGAGAAGCCTGTGCTCGGGATTCCTGCAGAGGAGATAGCAAGTGGCTTGACTGATGTTTCTGCTATCTACGAATCAATGAACGAGATTGAGCAGGCGCTCAAGTTGTTGGAGAAGGCATTGAAGATATACAAGGACGCACCGGGTCAGCAAAGCACAATAGCTGGAATCGAAGCCCAGATGGGGGTCATGCACTACATGTTGGGAAACTATGCCGAATCATACAACTCTTTCAAGAATGCTATTTCGAAACTCCGTGCAAGTGGGGAGAAGAAATCCGCCTTCTTTGGCATCGCTCTTAACCAAATGGGGCTTGCTTGTGTGCAACGTTATGCTATAAACGAGGCTGCAGAGCTGTTTGAAGAAGCCAGGGGTATTTTGGAACAAGAGTATGGCCCATATCACCCCGATACTTTAGGGGTGTACAGCAATCTTGCCGGCACCTACGACGCAGTTGGCAGGTAAAGCGCACTCAAATCTTTCTCTTATTTTTCCCGTCATTTTGTTATGTTTCTCACACATGTTGGTCGTTTATACTTGTTTGTGAAATTCCACAAGTCAGTGATTTATGTTTTTGTTCGCACGGTTTGATTTCTCACTCAGGTTGGATGACGCAATTGAGCTCTTGGAATATGTTGTTGGCATGAGGGAGGAGAAACTGGGGACTGCAAATCCCGACGTGGACGATGAGAAGAGAAGGTTGGCCGAGTTGCTGAAAGAAGCAGGCAGGGTTCGGAACAGAAAAGCCCGATCGCTCGAAACACTCCTTGATGCGAACACGCATGGTTTGACGAACAATGGCATCATCCAGGTGTGATAGATGATAAGATGTTGTTCAGGAACAAATGCTTGTATTTTGTAACATATTTAAGGTTGGGAAAGAGGACACCAAAAAACTAAACTGAACACAAAGAAACAGAAAAAAACACAATCCAAAAGAATGAAGAAATTTTAGTTGATGCTCAATATTCTCTTTAGGAGGGTGGTTGAAATAACTCCAAGGCTGGGTTTTGATTGTATAATTTATTTATACTAGCATATATATATATATATATATATTGTGTGTCACCAAGTTATTGTGCTCAACTTGGTTGGCACTTCCAATATTTGTGTATTTAATTTAACTTTTCAAAAATCATAGATTGTTGATACTGTTGTAAACAGGAAGATTGCTTATATAGTATGCACATGAATATCAGTGTGTTGATTATGTCTCTTTGTTAGGACGTTGTGTTATGGGACTTGAGAGCCTGTTTGGTAGGAGAGAAATGTTTGGTAGGAGAGAAAAGTGGAAGGATGGAGACGAGTGGGGGATTGCCGGAAGGATTTTGGAACACATGAATGTTTGGTAGGAGAGAAAAGTGGAGGACATGGATTGGGCGAGGGATTTCAATACCAAACTAGATTAAAATAAAAATGATGGAATTAGGAATGTTAAAAATATAGAAACATGCTATGTGATTCGATGAGATAGTCGGGTTACCCGATTCAACCCGTCGGGTTGAATAAGGACACTCTAAAGTATATTATGGATCAAGATCCATGACACTGGTCGATAATTGAATGACCAATAATTGAAAGATTGTACATTTGGGTGGAAAGTTGCTGTCTGTGCTTGTTTTTGAATGTCAGTGAGAAATCATAAGCACCACAAGAGCCAAAATTCTCTCTGATTTTTTGTTTATAATATTATTAGATTATTATTTTTGGAGTCTTGTCAACTTCTGAGATTTAATGCCGGTGGGAAACAATGTTGGAGCGATCTGAATCATTGACAAGACCTCCATTTCATGCTTGTGCTCTATATATCAGCAAGAAAGGGGGAAAAAAATCCTCAAAGATCTGAGAAGAAATTTTACTGAAACGCTCTGGCCCTGATTTTTTTTCTTTTTTAATTTTTTTTAATTTTTTAAATTTTTTTAAATTTTTTTTAGCCCCTACTTTTTAGTAAGATCATGTATGTAAAATGGGAAAAGTGCTCGTTTGGTCATTGATATATTTTTTTTACAAAGTTACAATTTAGTTATCATTTTTATTTAGTTAAAAGATCCGTAAATTCTTTAAAATGATGTAAAATGATTTTTTTAGGGTGTCTTTTGTTCGCCGATTGGACATAAAATTTTTAAGTTGGAGTTGGTTGACTTTTTACAAACTAGTTAAAATTTTTGTTGTCTTTTCAGAAAATCACGTGAAAAAATGTGATTCATGTGACAAAAATCAGAAAAAAAGAAAAACTAAGATGAAAAATTTGAATTGGAGATGCTGAACTTAACGGTGGCTTAATTGACAAATGTTAAATATTGATATAAATGTCACGTGAATCACATACGATTAAGAAAAAAAAATTACACAATTCAACTTACATATATCATATACGTGATCTATTCTGTAGATTTTATTTTCTAAATAAAAGGATCAAATTACATTATTTTAAAGAGCTTACGGTCATTCTTAGTCATAAAAAAAGGTTAGGGACCATATCATAACTTTGTAAAAATGTTAATAATCAAACAAGTAATTTACTCAAATCCAATAGCAAGCTAGCGGTTTTTCTAGAATTATGTGGTAAGGAAAAAAAAAAAACCCCTCTTAGCACGATACAATTATGAATATTAGATATTTATCAAATTTTGTTAAATAATCATATTATTGTAATACGATTTGATTGTTATCTGGTTAAGTACCAAAGAGAATGCAATAATCTGCTTTCTATTGAAGCATCCTAGCGATGTGTTACACATGGCACAAGATATGGCCCCTAAGAAAGCTACTAATTATTTTGTTGTATATGTTACAACACAATTAATAAAGAGACATTTTTAGTCCAAACTTTTTCCATAAAAAAGGTATCACTTTTAGTTGTATTGATAAAATTTTTTTGGCATCAAATGATTAAAATTAATCCGGATTATGAAAAAGAGTTGTCTTCTGTTTTGTATCTATAATTACGTATAAGCTTTTCAACCAAAAGCAATATAACACGAGTAAAGGCATTTATAGGTACTCAAATATCAAAACTAAGCTTGCGTTTGGCTCGTCAGTTGGACATGAAATTTTTAAGTTAGAGTTGATTGACTTTTGAAAAACTAAATATAATTTTTATTGACTTTTTAGAAAAAGACAAAAACTAAAATGAAAAAAATACAATTTAGTTAGAGTTAAACTTAAACACCAAATAAAATATAAATTAACTTGCATACCTTTTATATTTTTTAGATATATAGAAAATTTGGTGGAACAAAACAACAAAAACATTTTTTTTTTTGGTGAAATTTGATGCTAAAGAGTTAAATATAAAAGAGTTTCCTTCTTAAAAAAAAAAACACAGAAAAAATAAAAAAAGAAGCCTATTCCTTTATATCCTCATTGTGCCATAGATTAAAAAAAACATACTTTTCTCATCACTACATTTAGGTTGATTTACAAAAAAATTTACAGTCAATTTTTTTATGGTACGTGTTTAAAGGTTATCACTTCTATTTCTATTCACACAAAATTTACCACTATTTTTTTTTTTTCAAATCATACAAAATCCATATTGATATTAGATTTAGTCGAAATTAACCTTGTGGAAATCTTTCATAAAAGAAACTATAGTTCTATGAGAAAAAAATCTTATTTTATTTTATTTTTATTTTTTTAAACTTGAGGGGACAAGATTCAAACTCTTTTTTCTAATAATAAAATAACATGTCAAATTATTACTAAATTATATCTATGATCATTCTCAAAGATGGTATCTTTAATTTTTCAATAAAAAAGCTTTGACGTTTAATTCTTTTGAAATTTGAGAATAATCAACTTCAATTATTTTATAAATTTAGATATATCTTTTTTTCAACAAATAAACGAAATTTGTGTTTAAAAAAAAAAAAAAACAAGAAATAATTTGAAAACACATATTAAGAGTTATAATCACATTAATTTCTTTTGTTAAAAAAGAAAAAGGAAAAATTATGAAAAGACCATAATGACCTTCCTCACGCTCTCATTCTTCCCGCTGTGTTTTTCTTTCGTCACCAATACACCACAGTTTCTCTCACTTTCTTGCCTCCCAAACTGTTCCGAAGAGGCTTTTTCCGTACAAAACAATGTCCGATAACCAGTCCGGTTCTTCGGCGAGCTTCGTCGATCAATCAGTTGTGAGAAATTCGTCCACTTCCCAGTTCTCGCTCCACTTCAATTCTCACAGAAATCACAACAAATTTTTTTCTTTTTCCTTTTTTACATGTGTAATTGTTCAAAGAAAATAAGAAAAAACCCTAACTTTGGGTGTTTAGGTGCCTGGAGATGTGGTTCTTGACCTCTCGAGCATGGCTAACCAGACAATCAAGCTTGGCGGTGGTCTTCGTCAGGTCTCTCTCTCTCTCTCTCTACATATATATATATATATATGTATATGTATGTATATGTCTCATACTGATTTTCACTGTAACTATTTTTTTTTTTTTTTTTTTTTGGGGGGGCGGGGGGGATGGATTTCAGGAGTCTGATTCTATATCTGTGACGAAAGCTGGGAAGTTAAGGTTGTCTAAGCCTAATAAGTACTGGGTCGAGAGCTCCCAGAAAAGGGTATCAGCACGCCATTTATTCAGATATTTTGTTTGATTGTTCTGTAGTTTTTTGTTTTGTATATGTGTGTGTGTGTAAACGCATATGTTTCAGTGTGCGGTTATATATAGTGATACTAGTAATTGGGATGTGCTTGGATTCATTATGGTATGAAGTGAAATATCTCTCCGGATTTCTATTCTAATGTTTGGAATTTTGAGCTTCATTCTTTAATTGCTCTTAAAAATGACTGATTTTAGTGTTAAAGTCTTAAAAATTTGATGATTAAATGGATATGGCTTTGTTCTTTGGTTCAATATTGATAATGCTGTGCATTATGTATAGTCTGATCTGTGTTACGGTTAAGCACACACAACGTTTATAGTGGTTCACCGAGAGCTATGTCCACTTTCAGCTGTTAAATTACAGAAGATTTACACACCTCACTTGTTGACTTGGGAAATAATTAGGCTCAACATGCTCGACAATCTGTTTTTCTCGTTTTAGTTGATATTGGAGATGATTAGTTCAGAGATGAAGTTTAGTTCAAAAAAATATATTTCTTTAGTCTCTTTTGATTTATTTATTTTGTTGGTAACAATTTTATTTGTTGTGTACAGTATGTACCTTGTGTGGAGGATTCTGTACTTGGAATTGTGGTGGACTCCAGATCCGACGTAAGAACAACCTGTCATATGAACCGTTTGAGTTTGTTTTATTATTGGTTCTTCATTGCTAGTAATAGCCTTTGTATGACTTTGTTAGTTGCTCTAAGATGGATTCAATTAATTTCCCACTTGTTCATCACGCTAATATTGTCCATATTCAGAGCACACCACTATAAACAGTGAGAATGAAATAGACAGTAGACGAACAATTTCCACGATTATGTGCTAATGACTTGCTGCTAGTAACCTTTCTATTTGTTGGGTATTTGAGTTTGAGGTAGAAGAACTTTAGCAATAATCTTATCCAAATTATGCAACACTCTCTGTGTTAATTGATGAGTGGTATATTCGACTTTGATGTACATTTACATTATCAAAATTTTGTTTCACCCTTTTTGGATCCAGAATTTTCTTGTGGACATTAAAGGACCTGCATTGGCATTTCTGCCTGTGCTTGCATTTGAAGGAGGAACCAGGAGAAACATACCAAAGTTTGAGGTGTGCACGCGATAAAATAATTTATGCAAGTAGATTATGTGGCTAAATATTGTTACTTCAACTTAATTTCAAAAGTTTAAGTAGACTTTAACGTCACAATGCAGGTAGGTACATTGCTTTATGTCCGGGTCGTGAAGGCAAATCCTGGCATGAATCCTGAGCTATCATGCACTGATGGTTGGTTTTAGTATGCAAATGTCTGTTTCTCTTGGTTACCAAATTGATATGGATTGTTTCTTGATTTATGCTATATATTTGTCGTGAATTAGCTACTGGAAAAGCAGCGGAATTTGGACCACTCAAAGATGGTTACATGTTTGAGTGTTCGACGGGCCTCTCAAGAATGTGAGACGCAGCTTCCCTTGCTGTTACTACCAATAATAAGCCCTTTCTATGCTTATTTGTAATGCAGAGAGGAATTCTAAGTATCGCTTTATAGTTTTCTTTCTTCAATGTTGATATGTCGTCTTTCATTTTGTAATCAGGCTGCTTCGGTCCCCACCATGTCCAATTCTTGAGGCCCTCGGAAAGAAGATTTCCTTTGAAGTGGCAGTTGGCTTAAATGGCCGTGTTTGGGTAATGTTTTGACTGATACCAGGATTAAGCAGCTCCCATTTCTATAATACTATAGTGGCGTCTTTCTTTCATTAACTTTCTTCTTGGATTTAGGATCAATTGTTTCTGGTGCCTTTTCCTTATTGGATTACAGGTAAATGCGGAATCCCCATCTACGGTTATTATTGTTGCTAACGCAATTATGAGGTCGGAGTCTCTCAGCGTGGTACAGCAAAGAATTATGGTGGAGAAACTTATTCAGAATTTGAATATATCAAGTGAGTAAAATATATTTAAATTCCAACTCATATTCTCTTTGTTGGGTAACTTTCCTTTTTTCTTTCCCGCAACTTATGCCGAAGCTAAAATCTGTTATTTCGTTAACCTGTAGCATGATAAATCAAGAACTGTATGCTTTATAGATACAGTTGCTGAATTCGGATGAAGATTTTCATCGTTCGGGGTCAGAGATACACTGAAACTTACTCTGAAGTATGAATTCTGTTGTTTAACCTTCAACGTTTTATCGACTATCAAAAAACTTGAGAATTTTGTCAAATTAGTTTTTATTAGATTCCTAAACTTGTGGAAATGCATAACTGTAGGACTACTGTTTTATTATTATTACTTGGAAATTTAGTTTTGGAGGCATATGACGTAGGAGAAATTATTCCGTGAATCGAGATTCAGGTTTATCATGTCATCACGGTAGTTTCTCCTTCACATAGTATGAAGAGGTGATGTGTGCCATTTAAGGGCATTCTTTGTTAACATTGACACGTTAGCAACAATTATTATTGTAATTTTACAGTTCGACAATGCCGAAAGTAAATTAAGCAAATGTTTCAAGGCTGAATTTACGAGTAAAGTAGTTGCTATAGCCTTTTATTTTAAAGTAAATTAGTTGCTATAGCTTTTAATTTTAAAATACTGTTCTTAAATGTCATTTTGTTGCTCTTAAATTGTCTGGTTACTGCTCTTGAACCGCCTATTAAGTGGTTACTTCTCTTCAATTTTCTAGTTACCGTCCTCTGAAATGCGGAAACCGACCATCATTGGTCGGAAAATTGACCAAATCTCCATCACTCGACTTGGTGCTCGGTCTCGTCTTTTGGAACCCGAACCGACCAAAACAATAGGGGGGAAAAAAACACTACACTTGTTTGGCATAGCATTCGGGATTTAAAAAATTTACTACATTTCAAATCCAAATCAATTTTTTCATTCATCGGCACCAACACTTTTTTTCTCTCTCTTCCAAACACTCATTCATCTAGATTCTTATTTAAATTTTTTT
Organism: Ficus carica; assembly: GCA_009761775.1. Taxonomy (NCBI): domain Eukaryota; kingdom Viridiplantae; phylum Streptophyta; class Magnoliopsida; order Rosales; family Moraceae; genus Ficus; species Ficus carica. Next base: position 5,215,341 of record CM019744.1, on the reverse strand, counting down.
TTAATTTTAAGACAGTGTACCAAACGAGACTTAGTTACAGTAACTAAGTTCACACACAAATACTGTAATGAGGACCAACAAAAGCCATCCACAAGAGTACAATTTCTACAAGTGATGTTGGTGAAAACATTATGACAATGTTTGATACCTTGAGTACCATGTGCTGCATTAGCCCAATTATTGTGAAAAGTTCAAGATCTTTCTATTCTTGGTAAAAACTTGAAAAGATTGGCAATAGAGTTATTCATATCACATTTCCAAAAGAACAAGATTGTGTTGTTGCCACGTGAAAGTATTAATGATCGTACACGTCTTGCCCCTATCACAGTACTTGGTGGGGGGAGGGAAAATGATAAAGAGATAAGATATGATAATGATGGAAATGAAAATGAAAATGATGACTTTTCTTTTGTTGAATTTTTTTTTTGTTTAATAATTGGTACGCAATTTTAAAATGTGAAAAAAAATTTAATTAGTTTTCGGGGAGAAAAAAATGATCAAGGTTGTTAAACAATGAAAATTTTCAGTTGAATTGAAATATTTGTTAAAAGTTCAATTCAAATTATGTGCCAAATAGTAGTAGCATTAAAAGGAAGGAGAAAAATGGTCTATGAATAATTACGAGTTCACCTATTTATTTATAATATCTAAATAGGCTTCAAAAAGTAATTATATATAATTGTTTGACAACTTTTTCTCTGTTTAAATCTCTTAATTTGTGGAGAGATTAAATATGGTAAGGCTTTTTTTTTTCTTCCCTCTTTTCTCACTTCCTCTCATACCAAATAAGTTACTTTTCTATTTCCTCTCTTAAAATCTTTCCACCTAATATTTTTTTCCCTTCACTTTTCATCTCTACCAGACGTAATATTTACAACAGTTAAAAAGACTCTGAGAACCAGTGGAAGTGGTGGGACAGTAATTGTGAATACCTTTTCTAGATCTCTTCCAATTTCGACACCAGAATTAAAATGGAGGTTCACATATGAAACTCATTTTTTATTAGTTATGGTGCTCAATATTAATGAATATCCTTAATATTAAAAAATAAAAAATAAAAATTGTTGATTGGAGGAAACAATTGCAAACTGTCAAATTTTTGTCTTGTTTTGTTGAATTGACTATATATAGAGGTTCAAAAATGTGGTCCACAAAACTCTCAGATATTGCCATGTATTCACCCCTCTTCTAATTGCAGAGAATCTATTGCCATGTATTCACCCATTTGATGCTTAGATATATTACTTTCTTATATATGGTATTGCCATGCAGAAACTTCTAGAAGTACATATGGTAACCAAAAATCCCCAAAAGGGAAAATTGTAAAAAATAGTAGTGAAAACAAAAGTGATAAAAAGTACCAAAGTGAAAGAGACCAAACAACACATTTCAGCTAGAGAAACACTAGTAGTTCACATGTTTTGAGTTGGGAATTTGTCACTTTGTTTAATTACATGTCACATTTTAGGTACTATGGTTTAAGTGAAGAATGTTACTTTATAATGTCACAATGGATCTTGTAAAGGAACAATATGCCTCTAGCTAGTCAGTGCTTTTTTGCATTAGTTTTTCATTCATTGTCGTTTTTTCTTCTTTCCTTTGACCTCCTTGAGCATAAAACGGTCACATCTTATGCTGATTTTCTTGGACTACACAATCAAACACGCATAGACACTTCACACAAAAAGGTCATTAAAACCGAAATCAATAAAAATCACAGAAGAAAAATTACCAACACGCACACACAAAGTCTATAGAGATATATTAATATGAAATTACTCACTTTTTCAACTACTATCAGAGACGTATGCAATTTAGATTTGAGGATTAAACCCCCTCAACTTGTTTTTTTCCTCTCATTTACGTATGTATATATATGACTATATACATCGAACATTACATTAAGTGCCCCTATTTACAATGAAAAACTAGGACCACCACAATTACAAGTGTGAATTCCACAAGCTACCCTTAATAAAGCAACCGTCAGTGGTGTAAATTTTTGGGGACTCCACCGTTGATCCCTCATTGTCTCTACATTGGACATTAGTTAATCTATACAACTTAACAAACAATTGGTTAGATGTTACTAGAAAACACATTGCATTAAGTAAAGTTGTACCGAGAACAACATGTTAGAGACTTCCTTTTGTCTGTTGATTTTTTTTTTTTTTTTTAATAAATAAAAGGATCTGGTGGTGGTCCCATTATTTTCAGGATTTTCAGCCCCACAAACATGAACACTTCTTTAAGTATGACAGAGTCAGGTCCTTTAGTATGTTTATTTATTCAATCTTTGATCATGCTAAACTGGTTCCACAATAATATTAAACACCATAACCCTTTATTTATAAGAATATTAAGATCAAGAAAACCAAATAAAGATACGCACTGACATTTAGAGTGGTTCAGCCTTAATGTAAGAGTATCGATGTTTATTTTTAGCCACTGCATTGTTTTCAATATGGCACTCAATGTATTTCCGTCTAATCTTTTTTTTCTAAACCGCTCCCCTATTACGTGTAATTAAGGCAACAAAAATACATGCAATATACTACTACTAAAAGATTTTGGCACCACAAAATCAACATGATGAACTTCTGAGAATACTACTTTTCTAGAAGCTTGGTAATTTCAAGCCCTCCCAAATTCCAACACCAAATTAAAAAAGAAGAAAGTAAATCAAGTGAAGCAATATAGAGCTCGTTTGACAGCTTTTATTTTTATTTCTAGCTAATAAAAGAAGAGAAGTAAAAACTTTGACTTTGCAGTTCGTGTTTGCAATCAAATAGCTTTTGAAATTAAAATGATATTTAAAGTTTTCAAATAAATAATAGAAATGTCAAAAATAAAATTTATAATATCTAATTTAAATTTTGTTATAAGTTTTAAAGTTTATTCAAAAAAAATTTTTTTTGTTAGAAATCATATTTTTTTAATTTTGATAAAAAATACTTCTAAAGATTAAAAATTATTCTGGTAGATTATCTAACTATTTTTAGAAAATACTTTTAAATCATCTAAGAAACTCCGGCGAATATGCTCATATAGTTGACTTTAGAAAGACTAGAGTGGAGTCTTTGAGCTAGTAGAAAAGTCGCGCTTTTTTTCTTTATTTAGCATGTGCTAGAGAGTGAGTCTGGCTGCTAGACCCCTGTGGGGCCATCCTTAATGATGTGGTTTGCATTAACATCATGCCAACAAAGCTAATTTTATTTTGTGTGATCGATACCAAACTTTACATTCCGTATTTTACGATAAAGGCTTCGTTTGACATTTAAGTTTGTATTTAATTTATCGGTTAGAGATGGAATTTTTAAGTTAGAATTTGTTAATTTTTTAAAAACTAGTTATAATTTTTATTTATTTTTTAGAAAAAGACAAAAACTGAGATGAAAAAGTATAATTTAGTTACAGTTGCGTTGATATGCCAAATAAAGGATAAGTTTAACTCCAATTAAACTGTACCTTTTCATATCAATTTTTGTCTTTTTTCGAAAAGTCAACAAAAATTATAACTAGTCTTTAAAAAGTCAGTAACTCCAACTTAAAAAATTCATCTCTAACCAACGAACCAAATGCAAACAAAATGATGACCGTTCATTCTATTATCAATTCCCTTTTCTCAAGCGCTGTGCACTTCTAAAACGAAACGCTTATAAAACGGTATTTGTAACTTCTTTAACGGAATATTGTAATAATCAGATGATTTCAATATATCAATATTTAAACGATATCATATATATAATAATATTTTAAATAAAATATTAAACATAAATCAATTAATTGTTATAGATTTTTTAAATAAATTATTATAACTATCGATTTATCTGTGTCTACGGATACAAACCCATATACATACACACACACGTAAGCATTGCTGGGTGCAACTGATATAAATACGTAACCACCACCCACAGCTCACTTTACCACCACCTCCACTAGTCTCACTATAAACCAATTATTGAACATAGACTACCCCTACATATATATCCAAATATATATATATATATATGAATATTGTAATTAGTTTCAAGAGATAACCCAGTTCTAAGCTTATCATCTTCAACGATGAAAGGTGGAAATGAGTACAAAAAAGGGCTGTGGACAGCTGAGGAGGACAGGGTTCTGATGGACTACATAATGGTGCATGGAAAAGGGAAGTGGAATCGCATTGCTAGAGAGACTGGTTAGTGGTTAATTCCGTGTTTTTTTTTTTTTTTTTGGGTTTTTGGGGGGAAGGGGGGGGGGGGGGGGGGGGGGGTTGTGTTGTGGGTTTAGTATAGAGAAAGTAGAAACAATAACCATGCTCTTTTTTTTTTTTTTTTTTGTTTGGTGGGAAACAATGATATTTAGGATTGAAGAGGTGTGGCAAAAGCTGCAGATTAAGGTGGATGAATTATCTCAGCCCCAGTGTGAAGCGTGGTGACTTCTCTGAGGAAGAAGATGACCTCATTATTCGGCTCCATAAACTCCTCGGAAACAGGTTTATTTCTTTCATGTTCTTACAATTTACTCAACATGTCTGGTTTTTGTTAGAATTTCCTGTCTATTTTTAACAGAAATTTTAATTGCAAAGGATTAAGTGAGATTAACTTAAATTTAAAAAATAAAGTAGGAATGAACTTACGGTTTCGAGATATGAACGAGAATAATCTTAGAAAAAAAATTGCGGCCTACGTAAGGAATCCAAAACTTCTAACAGTTTGAGCCACTTTTCTTCCTTGTTTCTGCTGTCTTTCATGTTGATGATTTTCTTGTTCATTTAACTGTTTAGAGTCTGTCCTTTTGAAAGGACATATTTCTAACTCTTGACTATTCTCTCTATGTCTGCAGTGGCAGTAACTGTCTTTCGTTTGCTGACAAATTATGATAGATTACTACTTTTGAAAGATTGATAATGGTCACTATCAAGAATGACCAATATTTGACGTAGATTAAGCACGCGGATCGATTTTTAAAAGAATGTTTAAAAGAGATATTTTGAGTGATCTGATAATAGTAATACGAGAATGGTAAAAAATGAACGTAACTCTCACATTAATTATATTGTCTTTAGGTGGTCTTTGATCGCCGGGCGGGTTCCGGGGAGAACCGACAACCAGGTGAAGAACCATTGGAACACTCGTTTGAGCAAGAAGCTCGGGATCAAGAAGGGAAAGAGCGAAGAAACAAGGACGAATTCAGAACCAATCTCAGGAGAGCTAGAGAAGAATATTGAAACCCCATCAGGTTCAAACTTATCCGAGTTGCCAAACAAATGTCCTAATGGAGAAAAAGAAGGGGAAATAGTGACAAAAGAAGGCTCTCAAAGTGCAATTGGAGAGGTGATGATGAGTGAGATTAATTCTTATCTTGATGAGAGTTGTTTTTTGTTTTCTAATTATGATAATTATTATATAAATAGCAGCTCTTCTTTAGTGGAGCCTCTAGAAGATCACTTTCTTGATTTTCTTTGGGATTTGGGCTTCTAATAGTAATATTCTTGATTTTTTTTTTCATGAATGTAAAATACATGTTTTGTCTCAAAATGGGGAGGTGCAAATAATTCAGAGACCCTTTATTGTGTTAGGTACAATGTGAAAAATTCAATATTTAATGGACCACTTTAAACAGTTTAAAGATAGAGGAAAGATATTTAAACCAGACAGGCTGCATAAGCACTATTTTATTATATTAAAGCTTTGAAAAAACCTAGTACATCTCATGAGGCCAGTTTTAGTTTTTGAATGATAAAATGAACCGATTTGTGTCTTTTTTTTATTTTATTTTTAAATTATTCTTATTTATATCTCTGAACTTTAGGATCATTCTCACTTTACTTTTAAAATTTTAAAAACTCTTAATTTATCTTTTAAACTTCAAATTATTCTCACTTAACTCCTTGTATTAAAATTTCAGTTAAATACAGAAAAAAATGAGTTAAGTGCAATTACATAATTTATTTGTTTATTCATTTTTAATTAAAAAATCCGAACACAATAAAATTAGTAAGACTAATTCCTTTATTTTTTTTCCTTTTTTTTTTTTTTACCAAAATTATTGATAAAAGGAATAAGTGGGATAAATCTAAAGTTCGAGAGGTAATGTAAGAATTTTTAGAGTCTAAAGACAAAGCGAAATTAAACCTAAAATTGAGGAGATACAAATGAAAATAATAAATTTACCAAAAATATGAATAATTAACGTCCATTTTATAAACTAAAGTTTGGGTTGCATGCTGTAAATTTGATAAATAACTTTATAAGACTCTCTAATTGGTTAAAATGGAAGAGACCAAGAAAAGTTCAAGTAGACAAAAAGTGAATTACCCAAAAAAAAAAAAAAAAAAAAGGTGGACAAAAAGTACTAAATTTGCTTTTTGTGTCTACTTTAGTGAATGAACTGCTTTCGATTGTGTGCATGCTCTGTTATTCGCCTAACTTTGTCGTATAATTTATCTTTTTGGTTGTTTTCAGTATTAAATTTAATGTAGGCCATGAAAAATACGGGAGCTCTCTTATCAAATAATTTTAACAAATGACTCGCGCTTGTAATTTTTCTTTATATATTATCGTAACAATCAATTAATTATAATGTAATATTTCTCAATTATACTCGCTATTTATATTAATAATGCTAAATAATTCATGTTATAAGATTCTAAATAAAAAATTATATGTAAATCAACTAATAGTTACAAGATGAAAAATAAAATGTTATAAGTATCAGACATGTCTGGTTACTAGATAAAAAAGCTTTTATATATATATATATATATATATTTATCTTTATGTTGTTTTGATTATTATAAATTTCACATAGGAGAAGCTACTCAATGGTGTTCACATGCCAATCAGGTACTAAAAAGGCTGCAAAGCTTTAGAAATCAGAGATGCTATGTCAAGTTCAAGTAGTCGTCGATTTTTTGTTTTAATTTGTTTTTGTTTTGGTAGTGACATAAATAAAAGGGTTGAACTTTTTTATTTGGAGAATGTAAATTATTTGGAGCTTAATTCCATGCCTTTCTCAAAGTTCAGAATCACAGCCATCTCATCACATCATTTATTTTGACAAAGGATTAGGTCTATATATAATATGTATAAGAAAAGGGTGTACCACGACATGTATCTTATATAACAAGAACTTTATAAAAAGTATGGTACAAGAAATTCATCTATCACGGATCAATGCTATACATTTATAAAGTCATTGCCTTTATTTTGGACTAAACCATCGTAAAGGGGGGAAAAAAAGTGAACTAGTTATTAGAATCAGTTGTGGCCTGAATTTTTTCTAGTACTTATTTTTCTTTCATTTTAGAGTGTATTTAGAATATCGATTTGAGTTAGAATTTTTAAATTAAAATTAGTTGATTTTTTAAAAATTAATTAAGAAATTTATTGATCTTTCAGAATAAAGAATAAAAAATGAATTAAAATTTTTAGGTTGAATTCTGAGTTCCAATCAGAATATAGTGTTCATAAGTATCTAATTGATTATTTACGTGCTCCACTGCTAGGATCCCTTGCATTGGAATTGTACCAAACAATCATTGAACTTTTGAACCAAAACGTATTTATATATATTCGTACAGTTTTATCAATCATTGCAATCAAAGAGTAGGGGGAAAAGATATATAGGACATCTATATTAATGGGATTTCTCTTGTAGTGTCATATATGAAATGATTTTATTTTTTTTATTTTTTATTTTTTTGAAAAGAGGAATTGGATTAAACTAAACAAAGTTTACAAACACTAATGTATATAAAATATTTCTCATGCAGCATATGAGTTTAAAAGTAATTTTAGAGGCTGAACAAGGCCATATTACAAAAAGCTTCCTTTTTTGAGGTCCCCTCTTTGGGTGATGATAGTTATCAAGACCTGAATCTGCCTTTTACATAATGTGACATTATGTTTTAATAGTCTTTTTTTAGTATTGCGTTCCCACAAATCAACAATGATTGGACTTTTGAATTTTTAACTTATTATCATGTCTCTAGTGGTGGTCATTCTCAAAAATAATTTGAGATTATAAGCATAAAGTTTAAGTTCTCTTGTAGCTCTAAATTAAAAGTGATTATCAGAGAATTTTAATAATAGGCGACGTTAAATAACTTGTTGTTGATTATTAGAGAGCAACTTTCACAAGTAGCTTGTACGGAAAAACAATATAAAAGTGATTGGTACATAATCCAATAAATTTTCATGATAGTTTTAGCTTTAATTGGCACTACAAAAGCAGAACCAGAAATTCTTTAAGAATTGTAAATATGAGAAATCTAGCTACAAAGGGAATCTCGGGAATGAGTCCTGAAATAATTTTCCCACACAAGCACAAAGTCATGACAGCATAAATTAATTGAAAGGCTGAAGAACAAGACAAAGGCCTTTTTTAGCAAAAGCTTAGACAAATCATGCTTCCAAAATGCAATGCCAATTGCCATGCAGTCTCCATCAAACTAGCTATATCTTCGATGCAAAACATTTCCCTTGAAATAAAATATTATTTCTATATATATATATATATATATAATTTTTTTTCTTCATTTAAATTTGCTCTTGAATTATTTTGTTTTTCGAAAACAAACTAATTGACATAGAAAATCAAGAAAAATACGGTATTTTGGTTTTTTCTAAAACAACATGTCGTTTCTTGTCCATGCTCAATACAAAATGAGTAAGACAATTAAGAAGTACAAATGTCATACTGAAGAAAGCTTTTTCTAATGAATCGTAAGACTGTCCTAATAATGTTTTGTCGTTTTCATTTTCAAACAAACTATTGAGTAGTAAGTAATCTAATGATAATGTCGTTTTTTTTTTTTTTGTTTTTAATTTTCAAACAACACTATAAAGAAGTATGCAAGTAATCTAATGATAGCATTAATGATAATTTCATTTTTCATTTCCAAGCAACATGATTGAGAAGTATTGTAAGTAATCTAATCATGATTATGATAATGGCGTTTTCCATCTTCAAACAATATCATTGAGAATTATAGTAATAAAGTAATATAGTGATATACCATAAGAATTATAGTAATTAACATAGTGATATACATAAATATATAGAAATCTAGGTTCTCTCTCTCTCTCTCTGTTTTTTTTTTTCGGTACTCTCTCTTTTCTTTTTCTCGCACAATATTATGTGATTGCAGGCATAAATTAACGATAATTTTACATCTGACTTTTTCATAAGATAGATAGTTTAAATCTTATTTTCCACAAGTTCAAAAAAAAAAAAAAAAAAAAAAGTTCGATGTTGTTACTTTCTGAATCTTATAACTATGGGCATATATAATGCAGAGGTAATAATATTTGTACTTCGATCTTTTGCTCATGAATTTTTTTTTTCTCCATTAATTTCTCTCAGTACTTTAATTCGAAAGTTCTTACGTGTATCCAAATAGTTTGCTGTGGATTTTACTAAAATACAATTTCCCAGCCAGCTGCTAGTTCATTTTCATTACTTGCTTATTTATAAGGTAATTAATAACTTCAAAGAAACAATTAAATAGGAGAAGCAGAAAAGTTTTTTAATTGGTAATAATCACCACTAGGGTTGTGGTCCATTTTGAATATGTTATCAGTAGTGTGAGAACATCTTTTTTATGGTAATGATCACAACACAATAAATAAAAGGCACCAAAAAAAAAAAAAAAAAAAAATCCCTTTTCTCATTTAGTTCACATTTTAATGTTTCACAAACTGAAGTTGCAGATTTAAAAGAAAAACAAAAAAACAAAAACAAAAACAAGACAAAACAAAACAAAACTAGCGAAAAAAACAAACAAGAGCCAGCAAACAAGGCCTGCTTTTCTGCATTCACCAAGAATTTTCTTTTTCTTCACATAAATAGCTTACAAACGACAAATAGTTAAAGTACAAAACGACAAGGGACTCTTTTTTTTTTTTTTTTTTTTTTCCGCTTTATGTTTAATTATTGGCCTTATTCTCATAGAGGCAATTATATATTGTGATAAAATTCACAATAACCTTTTTTTTTTAATTTTTTGACTGAATAAAATTCAGTGCAAAAATTACTCGCAGGGAAAGATGATCGGATCAAAAACCTTGGGTCTGAAATTCCTAGAGCTTCAAAGATCCAACGACAAAATCACGGTATGCACTTCTAAGTGCCAGTTTTTTGTCTGCTATTGCCCTTTGAACGTACATATAACTCAGTAGGTTCACCAGTGACAGATTCAATTAATTCGAATAATATAGTTAACAAGTGTTCGTTTGGAGTATAAATTAGAACGAGAAAAACCTAATGCGAATGCAATGCAATTTATTATATAGGACATCTAAAAACAATAGCTTGAGTGGAGAAACTATTTAATAAACTAGATGTGATAATCACGTTTACGTTGTACTTCCACCTTTTAAATGATTAATATTTTGGTAACCTTTACATGTCAACATTGATATCTAATAAATTTTTTCTCTCCTAGTATGTTTTAATACTAATAAAAGTTAGGTAAATAGGCAGGAATGTCACAAATGTCATTGTTTCAAAACCTCGTGATATTTTTGATATGGTTTTTGGATGCTTTACTTCTTTGCCACAAAAGAGCACTAGTCAAAGGTTAAAGGATACTGGACAATGATCAACACAATATACTTTACCCATATTAACCTTATTAATCAAAAACATCTACATGACACCAAATTGTTTATATTGTGGAAATTCTATAGAAATATATCGTGTTTTTAACATGAATAGCCGGCCATCTCCGGCGAGAGTCGTCAATGCTGGTCGACAAAGTATTCTAATGGAATGTTTTGAATATTCTACTAAAATAATTTATATTTTCAACATAGATGATCGGATATATTCGGCTCTGACCATCAATGCTAATCATCAGAACATTCTAGTAAAATATTTTTCTTATTCTACTAGAATAGTTTCTGTTTTCAACAAAGGATAGTCAGAAATCTCAGGCTCTAACTGCCGGCGTCGGTTGCCAGAATATTCTAATATAATATTTTGGATATTCTATTAGAATATTTTCTAATTTCGATATGAATGGTCAAATGTCGCCAGGTCCAGCACTAGCGCCAATCGTTGGAATATTCTAGTAGAATATTTTGCTTATTCTACTACAATATTTTCTGTTTTTCAACATGAATTGTCGGAAATCTTCGACTCCAGTTACCGGTGCTGGTCACCGATCGCCGGAATATTCTAGTAGAATAATAGGGGTATTTTAGTATAATATTTTTAGATGTTGTACTAAAATATTTTCAATTTTCAACATGGATGGTTAGATGTCTCCAACTTCAACTGTGAGTGTCAGTCGTCGGAATCTTGTAATAGAATATTTTTGTTTATTCTACTAGAATATTTTGTTTATTATACTAAAATCTTCTTATTACACTAGACTCTAAGTAAGGTGTTTTTTCATAGGGTATTAATTAGGCCCCACAATTTAACAGAAAGTATTACTATTGAACTACTTCATGACTGGTGTTCAACTGCCTCGCTACTAAGCATAATACAACAAAAATAGAGTAATAAATTGGTAGATTACCGCTATTCAACTGTCTTATTATTACAAAGGCAATAGACGCTTAAATTCAACCAAAATCGACCAAACATGACCGACTATATTTGGTCGAAGTTCCTAGATGACGCTGCGGTTAGCATTTTTGAACAATAAACTTTCCGACTACTAATGTTCAACGGTTCGGTCACAAAACTTTAGTTTTTGTTTGGTGTTCCAATTGGAACTGAAATTTTTCATCTCAATTTTTGTTTTGTTTTTTGTTTTTGTTTTTGTTTTTGTTTTTTTTTTTTTTTTTTTTCTGAAAAGTCAACAAAAATTGTAACTTATTTTTAAAAAGTCAACTAACTTCAACTTAAAAATTTCATTTTCAACTAACGAACCAAACGGTGGCTTAATGAGCCAAAAAAACTTAGCTATACACCAGAGAATGAAGGTTGGTCATTCCTGGTTCCGATCGTCAGAGAGTATTCTAGTAGATTGCTTTTGGTAATCTACTCGAGTATTTTTTATTTCCCACACAAAATGGTTGGTTGTGTCTGACTCCAATCGCTAGAGAGTATTCTGGTATATTACTTTCGGTAGTCTATCATAACTTTAACGTAATTTACCAAGATATTTGACCATTGGAGAATAATTTCGTAGATTATTTTCAATAATCCAGCAGAATATTCAACCATTGGAAAGTAATATGACAAAATAGCATACCTAATTCACCAGATTAATTATCATAATCCTTATATATAAAATCATCATATTACCAAAAAAATTTGCAACAAAAAGTTGAAAAAAGACTAATGGTTCCGACTCTGATCTATTGGATGGGTCAAAGTAATCTATGTTAATCACCATATATGTTATGAAACAAAAAAACATAAACTACATATTCTTATCAACAAAATATCAAACAATATGATTTAGAATTTTCGATCCCTCTTGCAGAACAAAATAAATATATTTGAAAAGAAAGGAGGAAAAAAAAAAAAAAAAAAAAAAAAAGAAAAACATTGCTAATCTAGTGGTGTGGATCAGCCTTAACAAAACAATGTTGATCTCAGACTCAGATCGTGATGGGTGGAAGATGAGACAGGAGGCCACTAGATCGGATGATCTCATCGCAGGAGTAGACGAGTTGTTAACTAAGTTTAATAATAGTACTGATTTAATTAATTATCAATAACTTTTTGACTGCCGGAGTTCAACGGCTTGGTTATAAAGCCTAATAAGCAAGAAAACACAAAAGTTTTTTTTTTTTTTTTTTTTTTTTTTAAATTGATATTATGCATTCAATATTTGAAGGAAAAACACACTTCTTTAAGAAAAAATATGAGAAATCTAGCTATAAGGGGAATCTCGGGAATGAGTCCTGAAATAATTTTCCCACACAAGCACAAAGTCATGACAGCAGAAATTAATTGAAAGGCTGAAGAACAAGACAAAGGCATTTTTTAGCAAAAGCTTGGACAAATCATGCTTCCAAAATGCAATGCCAATTGCCATGTAGTCTCCATCAAACTAGCTATATCTTCGATGCAAAACATTTCCCTTCAAATAAAAGATTATTTCTATATACATATATATATATATATATATATTTCTTCATTTAAATTTGCTCTTGAATTATATTGTTTTTGGAAAACAAACTAATTGACATAAAAAATCAAGAAAATAACAGTATTTCGTTTTAGCGAGCTTCTACGGCGATATGCGTTTACTCTATTAAAATCAAGTATTTTTAAAATTTTTTTTTTTAATTTCGTAGTTTAAAGTTAAAAAGATTTTCATATACTTTACCACAAAACTTCCCCATTTTAAAAAGGTAAACTTAAAAGTTTGGTTAACAACCAAGAATTAAAATTGCTGTTTGTTGATAGGCAATGATTGCATAAAACCAAGGCCTTATCTTTGTTTGATTGCTTATTTCTGTAACGCTTTTGTTCCACTAATCTTTTTTTGTTTGTTTTAATTACCTTCTCTTGAGATCAACCGTTTTAATTGTCCTACAATCGACCGCTTAGTTCTGTACACATTTGGGCGTAAACATATACACACACATCTATAATCTATTAACTTGTATAAAAAGGAGAAATTCTTTTGCACTCCATCTTTTGGTTGAAGTAATCTAATGGTTCAAATTTGCTCTTTTTTTATTTAATTTTAATCTAATGGTTACTTTTAATCCATATGGTTTTTTTTTTCTTTTCCCCTATCCCAACCTCACACTCGTTTTAATTCTCCAATGCCTATTACGTTTTTCACAAACCAATGCACAATTTTATTAAATTATTAGTACATTTACATTTTTTCAGTCTTTCACCCATATTACTCATGCCTTTGGCTTTTAATTTTGCTATATTCTACTTCTGCATTCTTTCAACTTTAACTATTACATTTTCCATTTTTGTCCTTTATGAATTAAATTATATTATAGTTTTTTTTTTTTGGCTAAAAGTACTTCAACTAAATAGATTGTTTTTTTTTTTTAAAATAAATCTTTTATTTTTGATGTTGCTTATTAAAATATTTTACTCGAAGCCTCTTTTACTCCAACCTTTGGAGGTTAGCAATATCTGCTTGCTTAGTCTTTTTCTTTTTCTTTTCTTTTTTGTTTTGTTTTGTTTTGTTTTTTTTGTGTGCAAAATTTACGATAGCAACTCTACTTTTACTTTAACGGTAGAGACTATTATTTTATTCATTCAAATGATTTTCTAATGTGGTTTGATCTATAAGTATCTATGTCAATATTTATCATGTAGCATGCATATAATTACTTCCAGTCATATATCAAGCTATTGAAAAGTTGATTTAACTACTAAAATGGTGCCTAATAGTAGGGTTAAATAGTTCCTATCATTATTTTTTTTTCTTTTTTTTCTCTTAAAATTTTTTTATTTGTAAATGTTTTTCAGTAAATTTTTTTTTTAATTTTTTTCTTTGGAAATCAAAATTTTCAGATAAGATGTAAATTAATCTATATAAAAGAGGTAATTATATTATTGTTTCAACTTTTCAAGTAGAAAGGTCGATCTCCTCGTCAATTATTAGCAGTTTCTAACAATCAATATCTGATTTGAGTTAAAAATATGGATAATTAATGTAATATAATAAGATTTGTTACAAAAAAAAAGACTTTTAATCCAAACAAGAAGTTGATGGTAGATATTAAACGTAATTTAATAATGTTATAATTAATTTAATAAATCTTTCTCTCTTTTTTAAATGATTTGCTCTTAATATTAAGGGAAAAAAAATACGAGTACATAGAGAGGACACGTGCCTTAGGCACGTGATCCATACTAGTGTGTGTGTGTGTGTGAATATTGCTAGTACTTTCAAGAGATAACCCAGTTCGAAGCTTATCATCTTCAACAATGCAAGGTGGAAATAAGTACAAAAAAGGGTTGTGGAAAGCTGAGGAGGACAGGGTTCTGACCGACTACGTAACGGTGCATGGAAAAGGGAAGTGGAATCGCAATGTTAGAGAGACTGGTTAGTGGTTAATTCCGGGCTTTTTTCTTTCTTTTTTAAGTGTGTTTAGTATGTAGAGAAAGTAGAACCATTAACCATGTTATATATATATATATATATTTTATTTTTTTTTCTTTTTGATATTCAGGACTTAAGAGGTGTGGCAAAAGCTGCAGACTAAGGTGGTTGAATTATCTAAGCCCCAGTGTGAAGCGTGGTGAATTCTCCGAGGAAGATGATGACCTCATTATTCGGCTCCATACTCCTTGGAAACAGGTTAATTTCTTTCTTTTTGTGAAATTTACTCAACATGTCTCGTTTTGTTAGGATTTCCTGCCTAAGGAATTCTAACATAAGAGATTAAGTGAGATTGATTCAAAGTTTTGAGAATATTAAAGTATCTTAAGGTTTCGGGATAGTATATATGAAAATAATCTTAAAAAAAACTCACGGAGTAACGTAAGGAGTCCAAAAACTTCCTTGAACATGTATGTTTTATCACCAATCTAAAAGTTCGAGCCATTTTTCCTCCCATCTTCTTCTCTTTTGTCTTTCACTAGTACAGAATGTGGATACCACGACGGTTTTTAACCGTCGTGGTAACATTTCCACAACGGTTTTCTAACCGTCATGGAATCTAGGGTCGTGAAATCTTTTTAGATTTCACGACGGTTTTTTACCCGTCGTAGAATAGGTAAAAAATAAGGCTTAAATGTGGACATTTAAGAACATACCATGACAGTTCTATGCTAAAAACCGTCGTGATAGGCAGACCTACCACGACGTTTTTTCAAGAAAACTGTCGTGGTAGGTCCACCTATCACGACGGTTTTTCGAAAAAAACCGTCGTATTAGGGTCCGCTGAAAAAAAAAATTTACGAATTCATTTCATTTCCCACGGGTGGCAAATGAGAAAACTGTCGTGGTAGGTCCACCTATCACGACGGTTTTTCAGAAAAAACCGTCGTATTAGGGTCCGCTGAAAAAAAAAATTTGCGAATTCATTTCATTTCCCACGGGTGGCAAATCCGGAAAATTTATCTCACAAAATCAATATTTTTTCTGGAAAATTCCCAAATCCATGCCTTACCCAATCAATTTTAAATCGATCTAAATCACAACGACAATCAACAATCACCGAAAGGACGGATTTTGGACAATTTTCTACGGAAAATTCCCAAATCAACAATCAACCAAATCAACATTTTGGAAGGAACATTGTGGATTTTTGACATTTTAGATGGAAATTTCACAATCAACAACCACAATCAACAAAATTAACATTGTGGATGGAAAATTCCCAAATCCGTGCCTTACCCAAGCAAGATACATTTCAACTTACCGGATTGTCGAGGGTGGGTACGGGCGGAGTGGTAGAGAATGTAGGGGACGGAGGAATGGCGGCGAGAGGGAAAGGGAAAAAGGCTTGGAGTTAGAGAGAGGGAGAGGAATGACGGTTAGAGAGAGAGGGAAAAATGCTCAGAGTTAGAGAGAGAGAGAGGAATGGCGGCGAGAATGTAGAGACGGAGCGGAGAGAGATAAATGGAGGGAGGATATGGGCGGCTTTGGGTTTGGAGTTAGAGTTTGTATTAGAGAGTGAAAAAGGCTCGGAATGTAATGGGGTGGGAAATATGGTATTTTTTTGGGTTTTAATATACGCTCCAAAAAGTTGAACAATTTCAAAATTTTTAAAATTCCTGCATTCATACCTACCACGACAGTTTTTTCCAAAAACCGTGGAAAAACCCGTCATGATAGGGTGAAAAATTCAAAAAAAAAAAATTTTTGACCTACCACGACAGTTTTTCCCAAAAACCGTCGTGGTAGGTCAAAAAAAAAATTTTGATAAAAAAAAATTTTTGGAAAAATTCCCTCCTTCGTACGTACCTACCACGACGGTTTTTTAGAAACCGTCGTGGAAGATTCATGCTTCCACGACGGTTTTCAGAAATCGTGTTCCGCCTAATGTTTTTGCCTAACTTTTCACGACCGTTTTTTAAAAAACGGTCGTGGAAGCTTCGTCGTAAAATCCACATTTTGTAGTAGTGTTTCATGTTGATTTTCTTGTTTATTTTCTAGTCTGTCCTTTTGAAACAAGTTATTTTCTAACTATTGACTATTTTCTCTACGTTTGTAGTGGCAATAACAGTCTTTCAGCTACTGATAAAGTTATGATTACTAATTTTCAAAGATGTTTTTATCATGCAAATTGTAACTCTTAAGAATGATCAATATTTTTTTAATAGAATGGTTAAGAGAGACATTTTGAGTGGATTGTACAATGTATTTCTTTATCTGATTATAATAATACTACTACGGTTGAAAATGAGCATAACTCTCACATTAACTATATTGTCTTAATTAGGTGGGCTTTGATCGCCGGGCGGCTTCCGGAAAGAACCGACAACCAGGTGAAGAACTATTGGAACGCTCACTTGAGTAAGAAGCTCGGGATCAAGAAGGGAAAGAGCAACGAAACAAGGACAAATTCAACCAATCTCAGGAGAACTAGAGAAGAATATTGAAACCCCATCAGGTTCAAACTTATCCGAGTTGCCAAACAAATGTCCTAATGGTGAAGAAGAAGAAGGGGAAAAAGTGACAAAAGAAGGCTCTCAAAGTGCACTGATGATGAGTGACATTAATTATCATGATGAGAGTTGTTTTTGGTTTTCTAATATTATTAATTATGATCTTAATAGCAGCTCTTTTCTACTGGAGCCTCTAGAAGATTGCTTTCTTGAATTTGATTGGGATATGAGCATGTAATAAATAATTACACAAAAAAGTCCGTTTTTTGGATCTGTTTTAAAATGTCTTTTTAAAAATATATATATAATATTATGTATGTGTCTATTTTTAAAAAAATAAATGTCTGTAATATCTATATTACTTTTTTATTATAATTAACATCATTTCATTTTTATACAGATTCTTTTATTTTCCTTTTTTGTTTTTTGACTTTGATTATGAATATTTTTGATGATAAATGTGAATGACCTTTAATAAAACTAAGTTAGTTAAAAAAATCAAAATAATTATAATAAATATAAAATATTTCTCGTAAAGATGATGGTTTCAATCAAAATAAGCACAACACAAAATATTAACGATTAAGATTGATGAAATTAAAATGTTCACACTTTTCATATAAAAAAACCAATGAATTCTTTATGAAAAAACCTTTTTATTTATGTAATCCGTTACAAATCAATTTGTTTCCTTTTTTGTAATTTCTTTATTTGTTAATTCTCAATTCTTTATGAATGGTAATATTGTCTTTATAATTAGTCTTTTAGACATTTATGTTAATAAAAGGAAAAAATGAATGTATTTCAAATCAACACTTCCAATTTAGGCATCTATGTAAACAACTTTTTATGATTGTATAACTCATTGTTTTACTTTTTGTCTCAAAATTGGGAGGTGCAAATAAAAAGCTAGTACACGATCATTCTCACTTTGCCTTTTAAATTTTAGAGACTCCTACTTTATTCCTTTAATTTTGAATTAGTCTCACTTAACTCCTTAATTAGAATTTCATTTAAAAAAATGAGTCAAGTGCAATCACATGATTTTTTTTTAATGTTTTTTAGTAAAATCCTAATAGAATAGGTTTAGTAAGACTAATTACCTTTTTTTTTTCTCTGTTTTAACCAAAATTAATAGTAAAAGGGATTAAGTTGAACCAATTTAAAATTTTAGAGATAAGGGAGAATTTTTAAAATTCAAAGACAAAATAAAAATAAACCTAAAATTTAAGAGAGATAAAAATGAAAATAATTAACGACTGAGATTATTTCTTTCCATCATAACTGAAATTTGGGTTGCATGTTGTAGATTTCATGAAAAGCTACGTCGTTGGCCTCTCTAACTGATTAAAAAGGAAGAGGCCAAGAAACTTGGTTCACGTAGACGAAAACTGACATATAGTACTACTAATGTTTTCATTTTTTTTTTTTTTTTTGTCTATTTTAACTTGCGTTTGATTCATCAATTGAAGATAAAATTTTTAAATTAGAATGGTTGACTTTTCAAAAACTAATTATAATTTTAATTAAATTTTTTAAAAAAGATAAAAATTAAGATGAAAAAATATAATTTAATTGATGTTAAATTAAAATATCAAACAGAATAGTGGATGAACTGTTTTGTATTGTGTGCATGTTGTGTGTGTGTGTGTGTTTTTTTTTTTTTTTAATTAGAGTGTGCACGTTGTGTTGTTCACCTACCACGAGGTGAAATTGATCTTTTTGTTGTTTTCAATATTAAAATTAATATATATAATAGTGTAGACATGCCAATCAGAACTAAAAAGGCTGCAAAGCTTTTAGATGGTTGTTGCAGAGATGCTATACATGTCAAGTTGTTTTTTTTTTTTTTCTTTTTTTTTTAAGTGACTTAAAATAAAGGTTGAACTTTTATATTTGTAGAACGTAAATTATTTGGAGCTTAATTCCATGCCTTTCTTAAGGTGCCTTATCTTAATACCAAAATTTAGAATCACAACCATCTCAAAACATCATTTACTTTGACAAAGGCTTGCATCTTTTACGAGAATCGGACCTAAATGTAATATGTAGAAGAAGAGGGTGTATCACGACATGTATCTTATATAATAATGATTTTATAAAAATATAGTACAAGAAATTCATCTATATCACGAATCAATGTTACACATTTTTTAAGTCGTTGTCTTTATTTCAGACCAAACCTTGGAAAAAAAAAAAAAAAAAAAGTGAACTACTTACAATCTAAACCAGTTGTGGCTTAAATTTTCTCTACTTATTTTCCTTTCATTTTAGGATTTGTTTGGAACACCGGTTTGAGTTGAAATTTTTATATTAGAGTTAATTGACTTTTCAAAAACTAATTAAATGTTTGTTGATTTTTTCAGAAAAAAAGAAGGAAAAAAAAGAAAAAAAGACGTGGTCCAAAAAAGACGTGGAATTTTTAGAGTAAAATCTTAGTTCCAAACAAAGCATTAATGTTCATAAGTAACTAATTGTTTCTTTACGTGGTCTTCTTCTAGGGTCCCCTGCATTGGAATTGTACCAAACAATCATTGAACTTTTGAACCAAAGCGTATTTATCTCTATATTTGTTATAGTTGTCTAATTTTATCAATATAATCGCAATCAAAGAGTGGAGGGAATAGATATATAGGATACCTATAATAATGGGATTTCTCTAGTAGTCTCATTTATGAATTTTTTTTCCTTCGTTGAAAAGGGAAATTGTATTAACTATAAACAAAGTTTAGAAATACTAATAAATAAAAAAGTTTAGAAATACTAATACAAATAAAATATTTCTCATACAACATAAGAGTTAAAAAAGTCATTTTAGAGGCTGAACAAGGCCATACTACAAAAAAATAAAAATAAAAATAAAAAAATTCCTTTTTTGAGGTCCCCTCTTTGGGTGATAATAGTTTGCAAGACCTAAATATAAGTCCTTTACATATATATATATATATATATATATATTGAAGTTACGTCCTTTACATAATTGCGACATTATGTTTGTAAGGTTCATATTTTGGTATTTCGTTACCCCAAATTAACAGTCGTTGGACTTTTGAACTTTAATTCGAAAAAGGTCTTGATGTGTACATGTGCCCAAATAGTTTGCTATGGGTTTTACTAAAATACAATTTCCTAGCCAGCTGCTGGTTCATTGTCATTACTTGCTTATTTATAAGGTGAGCAATAACTTCAAAGAAACAAATTATATACAGGAGAAGCAGAAAAGTTTCTTTTCTTGGTAATAATCACCACTGGGGTTGTGGTCGAGAACATTGTTTTTATGGTAATGATTATAGCATAATAATAATATTATTAGAAATTATGCGGTGCGATCCCTTTTATTATAGGAGAGATTAGTTTTAATAACCTTTAAAATTTAAATTGGATGACATTAATAAAATGAGCGCAACCATAAAATACAAGATCATATAGGCCTGGTCGACGTTTCTTCATATTTTATTTGCTTGATTTTCTTTGTTGTTATGCCACATTTCATCGCTGACACATCCGTAACTTGACTTATTCTTAAATACCATAAAGTTAAAAAAAATAAAAATCTCTTATTTAAGCTTCGTTTGTTGAAACGATTTGAGTTGAAATTTTTAAGTTTGAGTTGGTTAATTTTTTAAAACTAGTTAAAATTTTTGTTGACTTTTTAAAAAAAGATAAAATTTAAGATAAAAAAATATAGTTTAATTAGAGTTAAACTCATTCACCAAACGAGATTTTAGTTTTCAGTTTTAAATATTTCACAAACTGAAGTTGCAGATTAAATTAAAAAACAAAACAAAACAAAACAAAACAAAAAAGAAAACTGCATTGAAACAAACAAACAAGACTTAAATTTATTCACCATGACTTTTCTTTTTCTTCACATTAATAGCTTACAAAGGACAAATAATTAAAGTATAAAACGACAAGGGGCTTTTTTTTTTTTTTTTTTTTTTTTTGTCTGCTTTATTTAATTATTGGCCTTATTCTCACAGAGGCCAACATAAAATGTGATATAATTCACAATAACTTTTATTTAATTTTTTTATGCTGAATAAAATTCAGTACAAAATTTACTCACAGGGAATAATCGGATCAGAAATCTTGGTCTGAAATTCCCAGAGCTTCAAAGATCCATCGACAAAATCATAGTATGCCCCTCTCAGTGCTAGTTTTTTGTCTGCTATTGCCCTTTGAACGTAAGGATAACTCAGTAGGTTCGTCAGTGACATATTCACTTCTTCCTGAAAATTTTAATTTTATCAATTATATTCGAATAATATAGTTAATTAGTGTATGTTTGGAGTATGAATTCAAACGAGAAAAACCTAATGCCAATGGAGAATCAAAATTGAATTATGAGATAGAGAAAAATGACTAATATGACGCGGATTTCGTTAAAAAAAAATAATTTTCATTTGAATTGAATGTTTTCGATCAATTTTTGATCCAAATAAGGGCTTAGTGTGCTTAATGTTGAAAAAAAAAGTGGGTGGTGGAAAACTGTTTTGGTGTAAAGAAACGGAATATAATAGAGAAAATCGAAGGGTTTGAGGCGTAGGAAATACTTTCCTTAAGGTTTTATTTGCCCCCACTATAAACAGTTTGCTATCGGGTGTTTTGGCAAATTACCTCCAAGATACAACAAACCCACGAATTTAATAAGTAGCAATCTTATTAAATTCCAGAACAAGATATGAAACTAATATCAGAAATTGGAGTTTTATGGCCTTTGATATGCCTGTTCATGAAGCATTGCAACATATACAACAATCGCACCTTTTGACCTAACAATTGCAATAGATACAACAATCGCACCTTTTGACCTAACAATTGCAACAGATACAACAATCGTATCTTTTTAAATTAAAAGGTGCCTTTTCAGTAACAACGTATCTGTTTGTTCAACAGACATACCTGTTGGTCATCAGAATTAATTATGACCGTTAGGTTTAAATTAAATCTGAAATCAATCAAATCCGACCGTTAGATCGCGTCCGATCAAATCAACGGTCCAGATTTAATTTGGAAAAACACGGCATTTAAAAAAGAGAATGCTCCTTGACTCCTTGCGACGATCGAAGTGCAAAGTGCGCCCTAATAAGCGCCTTAAACGCCCAATCGCCCTCGCGTGTGGTGGTGCATAGTAGTAGCATAGTCTTCACTATACATTAGTAATTCTTACACTTCACATGTTTCATTTTATATTACTATGCTTGCTTGTATTTTTCCAATGTGGGACTTTTGTTTCCACTACCCAATGGTAGTACAAGAGATATTACAATCTCTCTAACACTTAATTATTTTTTGATTTATTTGTTATAATTACAAATTGTGTTATAGTATTTTATTATGCAGTACAATGCAATGCAATTTATTAATTAGGACATCTAAAAACTATGGCTCGAGTGGAGAAATATTTAATAAACTAGATGTAACAATCATGTTTACGTTGTATATCCACCTTTTAAACTATTAAAATTTTCTAATCCTTTCATGTCAACATTGACATCTAACAATTTTTCTCTCTCCTAATATGTTTTTTTTTAATAAAAATTAAGTAAAAAGGTAATTTTTTAAAAATTTATTTAAATAAACAGTTCTAATTTTTAATTTATGAAAATAACCGTTAAATGACTGATTAATAATTTTTTTAAAAAATTATCATTTAATTATTTTGTAAAACTTCAGTCAATTATTAAAACACTTCTTTGGAAAAGGCTGTTTACCCACATATCGTGTCACATTTATCGTATATACGTCACTGATATACATATATATTATTAATTAGTTTCAACTTTCAAGCAATGTTACTTTTTGTTTTTTAAGGACACGTTATTCAAATCAAACAATGATTCTGTACATGTTCAAAAGGACTTGACATATTTGCCACTAAATATAGCTTATAATTACCTGAGCACAGATTTCAAGTTGTTTTCTCACTTGGCAAATGGCCGTACTCAGCTTTGACCTTGGCCTTGGCAGGTAAGGCAATTTGGACCCAATCATCTATGAAGTCGCTGCAAATTATCCCATTCAAATAATTAATTCAGTCACTTAATTAGGTCTTAATTACAAGATCATTTTTGTTTTTGTTTTCTGTTTATTTAGAAAAATTGAACACGTTTTTTTTTTTTTTTTTTAAACAAATCATTTGTAATCCAAATGAACAAAATTCAAATCTTTATGCTCGTCTTTTCCGGTTCAATTAGTCCTTCTCCAATTAGCATCTCGCTAAATAATAGCCAATTAATTACAAGGACTGTGATTTGTATTAATTATTGTAAAAAAGACAAGTTTTTTTGTTTAAAAAAAAATAATAATAAAGAAGTCCTTACTAGGGAACATAACCATCCTCAGGGTGAGACATGAGCCTCGCTATACCTCCACAGCGACTGTGTCCGATTACCAAAATATTCTCAACCTGTATCGTTTTACTTTTGTTAGTCAAAAAAATACACCCGCAGTTTTATCAAGGGGGAAAAAAAAAACATGAAGATTAGTTAGAAAATGAGAATTCTACGTTACGGAATATTTTTTAACGTTAGATTTTTATTGTTAGTTTTGCATAATAAGATTTTGATGGTGTCAAACGTGTATAAACATGTACTATCGATAAATAATTTAGGATACAATACTGTAGAAAGTTTTGGAAAAACACCTGAAGTTCTGCCACAGCATATTCGATGATTGCGCCAACACCCGAGTATCGAAGCTGTGAATTACAAAGCAGATGAGACAGACTTGATCAGTTTTTGTAACAGATGACTAAATGCAAGAGAAATTAATGGAGATTAAGAAATAGATAAAGTTTGATTTCAGTAAATTAATTAAAACCTTGTTAAAAGAAGGAACCAAGTTGGCAATATTGCGGGCCATAAAGGCTTCCCCAGGTTGGAAGTTAAGGATATGGGAAGGGCTCACTCTCGAATCCGAGCAGGCGAAAACCAGAAACTAATCATAGAAGATTTAACCAAAAAAAAAAAAAACTTAATTAATTAGTAATTACCCCATTATTAATATTCATTTATATAGTCTTTTCTATATTTAGGTTTAAAAAATGGTACCTTTGGATGTTGACCTTGGGCAAGTTGAGAAAAGCAATCCGGATATTTGCTACAAAATCATCCCGAGAAAGAAAATCAAGAAAAATGAAAACAAACAGAGCAGAATTAGAGGTTCGTATTGCACCTCACAAAGACTGAGCCCCACTAAACTAGCGGTGCTCAGTCCCATTACGTGCGACGATAGGCTCGTGCAGCCCCAAAGATTTGTGATATCAAGAAACACATTGGTAGTTCATATTAGTGAATACCTCCAAAATTATAATTAATAGCCATTTTAATGATGCTTAGTTACTAACGTATATATAATCAATTTGCAACTTGTAATTCAAACGCAAAAGGAGAAGTATAGTCTGAAAATATTAGAGAGACAAAGCCATATGTGTGTGCGTGTGTCTATATATATAAGATCATAGCCGTATAAAAATATAATTTTACTTGAATTTGTTATCCAGAAAATAAAGGTCCGTTTGGTGAATGAGTTAAGTTTGAGATGAGATGAAATTTTTAAGTTTGAGTTGAGTTGACTTTTTAAAAAGTAGTTATAAACTTTGTTGACTTTTCAGAAAAAAGATAAAAATTGATATGAAAAAGTACAGTTTAATTTGAGTGAAGTTGATTCACCAAACAAGGCCTAATTAAACCCCTTTATAATTCTCTTAACCGGGTCAAAGCTGGCACAATGATCAGTTTCTTCAGCTGCCACTTCTTCATGACCTTCCTTCTCACTACAATTTATACCATTTTATTATATATATGTATACCATCACATTAATTTTATTCCATACATATATTAACTAGAAAGAAAAAAAAAAGTTCGAAAAATGGATTTAAAACGAGATGTAAGGGGAGCTTAAGATTAATTCCAGATTTATATTGAGGGATTTAAAATTGGTTTTTTTCAAAAAACCCTCTAAATGAAAGATATTTAACCCCTGTTTGGAGGATCGATTTGAAAAGTAAATTCGAATTTTTATAGAGAAAACATTGTAAAACTTTTTTTTAAACATTATCAAAACAGTGAAGCAAACGGGCTATTAGATTCAATAGGAGTACGCATGAATGCATGCAATTAGTACTGTACCCGATTGTTAGCTTCTTCAAGTCCGTAGTCGCCACCTCGGATTTCAATTGTTCGGCCATTTCTCGGATTTTCTTTCTGACAAATTTAGAAGTAAAAAAAAAAAAAAAATTATAGATTGAGTAAAACTGTTTGTAATTTATATACAACGTCTACATATATATACACACACGAAAACAAACAAAGGATTTGGTGTACGGAAAGTGAATCAAGAGATTTTTGTGTTTGAATGGCCCGGTGGCTAAATTACACCGAGTCAATTATCAACGAGTTAACTAGGAATTCTATTTTAAGAAAAAGTCTATTTGAAACAGGAGTTTTATTCAGTAAAACGTAACACACTTTGCAATTGGAAAATTGATAATCGGATTCCTTTACCCCGGTGTATATAGTAAATTATATATTTACAAAAATTAAAACAGATAAAATATAACATATTTACGAAATTGTTAAAGCAAAAAACATATTTTCATTTACTCTTAATCAGAAATATATATTAATAAATGAACTGGTATTTATAACTTTTTCACCTTTTATTCTTTATTCATGCATTAGGACTGCCTATACATGTGTGTATATACATACACATATTATAACTATAGTTTAAGACTAAAACGCACATTTATGCCTGTAAATATATATGTCTATTTATATATGTACATATCCATCTATGTAACGCACATATATGCGCGTAAATAAATATTTGTCTATCTATATATGTATATATCCATCTATGTATATATATATATATATATATATATATATATGTATATAGGTAAAACAATACCTTTCTCAAAGAGAATGATCTCAAATGAATTTACTAACGACAATTTGCTGCAATGAGGGATAAACACAAGCACAAGCACATCTTTGCACAGAGGGAAGTTCTTCTATTTATAGGAGAAAACTCTCTTTCATTGTACTTGTGATTGCCAATATTTCCACAAGAAAAACACCACCCAGTACTGTTTTTTGTTTTTTTTGTTTTCCCTGCTCGATCTGGTTGCAGATGTAATTCATGAAAAGCAAGTTGCACACAAATTACGTCTTCTTCTATACACACACACACATACATACATATATAAATATATATATATAAAAGTATTTACGTACAACTTTTGAATAACTTTGGCCAGCTACTAAATTTCTAATGACATATATGACTTTGAGTACTAATTATATTAGTTTCAATCAAGTAGCAGTATGGTAATTACTATAGCCGTACTTGATTTATTGGTAGACTTATGAGTTTAGTGTGTAATTTAAGAAATCATCGGTGCAAACCATGTGTTAAATTCGGAAATTCTAATACCATTTTTAATATATATGCAAATGTCGATACTACTATATATATTTTTTTAAAAAAGATATTAACATATACCTTACTATTATTAAATTAAATTTCAACAATCGAAACTAAAATGAGACTTAAAAAAAAAAAAAAACAGTAAAAATTGAACTTGAACGGACTAAGAGGAGATGTCTAACAATCTTATCCACTCAGCTACACTGTCATTTATATTTTATTTCTCATGGGTTCACGTCTCCATAATGAACACAGCACAATCACGTCCATATTATGCACACACAAATTTATTTCCTTTTTTAATAGACTTACTTTTACCTAAATGCCCTCATTTTCATTTAAAAAGGTTTTTCTTCCTTTGAATGCTTCCTTGTCACCGCCGGCTTTTCTTCTTTTATCGTCACGGCTTGTCTTGGCACGTGTCCACTACCTGCCACTTTTTCATGCCATGTCAATACTGCATACCAAACGGTACCAGATTAAAGACCTGGCTATGCCATGTCAATATTGACCATTTTTAACAAACGCCCTTTTCTGTTTTACCATTCATTTAATCAATAAAAGATTTTTCAGCACAAATGGTTCCCGAGTATGTGTGTACTATTTTTAGCCGTGTGTTATTTCTATGGTCAATTTATTAGCACCATATTGAACCAAATATATTTATGGCGCCATAACTTGACTGCATTTCCTATATTTGGTAGTTGCTTAATTAGTGCTATGACATTCTTGACCGTATAACGAAGTTTTGGTTTTTCTCTTAAAAAAAAAAAGAAGAAAGTAATATTGGTGTCACTTACCGTTGATCCACCAATGAAACACAAATGATCTGATCAAATTTTATTTAAAAATGAATCTAATTCCATGTAAACCATCATATGTCCAACGTCACACAATATATTAATTGGGTTAGACCGTGCAACAACTTTCTTCAAGTCCCTGAAGCCCCTGTTTACAGAATAAATTACAGAAAAATGGAAGTAATCAAAACGAATTCAACCGGAGAACTCAATAGAAACTCCCTATCTATATAACCTATGGGCTGCAACACCAAAATATATGCTGTGGTATGTAGACAAAACGAGGTCTCCGGTCAAAACAATGGGAAAAGTTGTTGGGTGTAGCGATTTGCGAGCATCTCAAATGCAATGCGGAGTCAAATTAGCATGCCAACGTTAAATTTTAAAATAAACAAAATAAGATCAATATTATTATTTTTATTCCGAACATAGTTCAAGTTTTTACACTTTTTTACTCTAAACATTTTTTTTTTCCAACTAAACACATATTTCTAAAACCTATCTCAACTCCAATCCAAAGCTCCATCTCCAAAACCTCCACCAAATGGACCATAAATAACCAATGACGGAGCCACTTAAGGACAAGTGTGGTCAGCTATCATCATTGACTTTCCTTTTGTTTTTAAAAACTTAGCCTCCTTTTGACATTCAAGTTTAACTTTAGTTAAACTGTATTTTTTCATATTAATTTTTATCTTTTTCTAAGTCAATAAAATTTATAACTAGTTTTTGATAAGTCAACTAACTTTAACTTAAAAATTTTATCTTCAAATAACTTACCAAAGGAAGGCTTAATTTTTACAATTTTTACTTTTAGTTTTTTTTTTTACACCACACTTAACTTTATATATACCCCCACTCAAATAAAACGCTGGCTCCGCAAACAACATAAGATAGAGACAAAAACCTTTGTATAATGTATTACTACTTTACTAGAGTATAAAACGCTACAACAATGAAAACACAACAGACTACATAGAAAGGTTTCAGCTCTGACAAGTTCGACTGCCAATATCACTTCACAGAGCCGGCGGGGTGGCAAATGGCCCATAAAACTAATGAAAAGAAAATCAACAGTAACTACAAACTACCGGAATGGAAACCGTCCGCACTGAAAGTCTTTGCACAACTGCACCAGGAGGTTCTCACAAAGCACCAGTCGAGCTTTTTTCTGAAGACAAACGATTGAAGACGTAGCCTGGCACTGGCAGCGGCAGCAAGGGATTCTTCGTCTTTCTTTTCTTTTGCGGCAGCAACAGCAGCAATGTAAGCTTCTCGAGCTTCCTCCATTTTCTGCATCGCTATCTCATCCCAATCATCCTGTTTATTCAAACAAGAGTGGCTTAGTTCCAAATATGATAACCAACAAGCTGACAGATCCATCTACATAAGAAGAAATTTCTAAATTCTGACTGCTTAATAACTGTATAGGTCTTATTTTCGAAATGCTAATTCTTACAATAATGAGTTTATCACTTGACCGTCTCTGCAACTATGAAAATTTATAACTTGCCGTGTTTTTATTAAGTGGATCGTGTCTGACATGATTTTTACGAACGAAGTAAGTTAAAAATACGATGTTAGGCCTCTGCCCCCGGCGCGGACACGAACATAATAAACGACATGAAAATGATAAGACAATATTGTTTTTTTAATAATTTATTTTGTAATTTTTAAATATGATTTATGGTTTAATCTTTCTTTTTCTATCATGAGTTTTTATTTGGTTAGGTTTTTTATATCAAAATTTCTTTTTAATAATATATACTTTGTTTTTATTAAAAATCAATGTTTTTCATTATATTCAATATATTTTTCTTGTTTATTAATAATTTTATTTATTAGACCATTTTTATATAGGCCGTGGATCAACATTGACACTATAAGCTATAAATAGACACAAACATGAGACAAAACATTATTGGATCCAAAATAAATTGACTAGGATCTGATCGGATTGGCCCGTTTGACATCTCTACTCTCGGATTTCAAGCTTTGCTGGTTTCTCTGTTGTCTTTCTCTCTCTATAGTTTGTTGTGGTTTGGGCCAACCAAGTAAAAACTGGCTGTTGGGAGTTTGGATGAATAAGGGGACACTGGCTCTTGACGAGTGAACCTATTTGGTTTGGGCTAATTCTGGCCCAATTTTTCTTTTGGGTCATAAGAGAAAATTTGAGCCCCTTTTGCTATTTGCACTAAGGAATTTGGATCAAGATTACAGGCAGTAAATAGAAGGGTGTTTTCAAATGTCATGTTGCCTTGTGCATTGGCGGTTCACTATTGAAATCTTGAATTCGAGTTTGTTTGTATTAAATTGTATATTATTGAACTAGATTAGGATATAGTAGGTTTATTTAAATTTTAGAGGTTCAATCCATAAATACATGAAAATTCAATGTTTTTGAATTGTGATAAACCGGATTGAATAACAAACAGATTAATACCAGGTTGAGATTTTTCCAATTCGTGAACATCCCTAGCAAATAACACGGTTCAAGGGGTAATAAAAATATTTTGTCGAAGTTTTTGGGTTGAGAAATTAATGGCCGAATTTTGGTTGAAATGTATCACTCCGTGTCCTTTTCTCCTTGGTTTTCCACTATTGTCATCATCATCGGCGAGAACCTTTCATCTCGAGCAAAGTTCTCTCTCACCCCTCTCTCTGTTTCTTTTTGTAAAATCGTGAAAATTTTAGGG
This sequence comes from Ficus carica, assembly GCA_009761775.1. Classification (NCBI taxonomy): domain Eukaryota; kingdom Viridiplantae; phylum Streptophyta; class Magnoliopsida; order Rosales; family Moraceae; genus Ficus; species Ficus carica. Next base: position 5,184,913 of record CM019744.1, on the reverse strand, counting down.
GACAAATTTATCAAATATTTTAATAATTATCAACCACCATTTTGGCACATGATACTCTTTCTTGTGTAAAAATACTCTTAGGAATTTTGATGACTTCAAAGGAATTTTATTCACGGAATGACTAAAATATATAAAAAGTGAAATCTAGAAAAAGCAGCCAATAGTTGGACCATATCCTTAGCCGCGTGGTTCAGCTTCTTTCATTTCTTCAATGCCATTTGCTTCTTTTAAGCTATGTAAGTAAATTTGGTAACGAAAGTAAGGTAGTTTATATATATATATATATATATATATATATATATAATTAGAAAGACAGCTTATTAGTGCAAGCTTGTCCACTATTCCTCATCGGTTATACCAAAAATCTCGAAACTTATCAATAAAATAGAAAAAGACATTTTGGGCCTCCGTTTGCCTCACCATCTTAAAGTCAAAATTTTCATCTCAATTTTTGTCTTTTCTGAAAAGTCAACAAAAATTATAACTAGTTTTTAAAAAATCAACCAACTCAAATTTAAAAATTTCAACTTGAACTGTTTTACCAAACGCACCATGAAACTCTACTTAAAAAATGACTTAATTTCATAAAAATCACCATTAATCTAATGTTACACAATATACTCACCGAACAGGACTTTTTACATTAAGAATATCGAATATCAAATTTGGAACATCTTTAGAAAAAGAGAGAAAAAGTCAAATAGTAAATTTGGATACTCTAATTAATAATTATAGCATAATTTTTAAAGACTAGTAACAAATAACATATTCATATTAATTGTACACAAAAATATCAAAATTACCCCTACAACTCCACTCATATTTCTCTCTTCTCTCTCGACTACAACTCTCTCTCTTCGACATCACCAGCATCAATGGTCGTTAGAGTATAATGTTATTTACCCGTAAGTCTGTTATTTACTAAAAAATCTAAGTATTTACTAGAAAATTCAAAGGATTTACTTGTAAAAATATACTATAATTTATCATCTTTAAAAACCTGTTATAATTTTCAAAAATACCTACAAAATATGTTACATTCAATAATTTCTCTTAAAAAAGTGAAATATATCTTTATCACAGCACCAATTTAATAATAGTAATAAAAGTGACGTAAGTGTTGATTCTATGGTAGCTATAGATATACTAAAAACACTCCATTAATTTGTATCAAGTTTGCTAGTCTATATAAAACAAACGACTTCTAAAAATTGCGACGTTTCTTCTATATTTATATACAAAATTTGATACTATAACGATCACCGCTCATACATAGCAGAAATCTCGATACTTGTCAACAAAATAAAAAACTAATTGCAGAAAAATGATATCCATCCGGTGGCTAACAACCCCTAAATGCCAAAGAATTTCTATTGGGGCAAGAAAGACAGAGCAAGACAAATAACAAAGAAACCAGCCACAAATGGTACTAGACCAAACATTTGAAATTATAAATCTCACAATTAACACAAGTTGTAGACTAAGTATGTAATTATATCTTCTAAAAATCTTTACCATGCAATGCTCACGGGGATTTGCAGAAGTTGCCGTAGAAAATACATACGAAGGGCAGCCAAGTGATTTCTCCAATCCAGGTGGATGAAAAACATCAACATGTGTTTGTGTTTGTGTTTGTGTTTGTGTTTGTGTTCTTGCAGATCTACCTAGCTACATGTAATGAAACCTAAACATAGATAGTACGCACTAACGCTTTTGTAGATTTCCAGAGAAAATCTACCATGTGTGCAGAGCCGGTGAAGTCTTCTTAGTATAAAAGCAGTATGGCAACCAAATGCTCCCTTGTAAGCATGCGCCTCATCCACAACTATGAACCTAACATATAGGAATATAAAATGTCTAAACAAAGAACACTGTAACGACGGAATTAATATCTGCATAAAACAAAGAAAGCTTTTCTGTAAGGGTCATCTACAGAAATTAGAATTTTAGTCAATAACGCAATACCTAAGATTTGACAAGATCCGTCCAAATTGTTTATGGTATGGCAATATAGACAAATGCAGCATGTCTGGATTTGTGATCAACTGTGTGCAACCAGTCAAAATTTTAAGCACAAGTTAAACCGAGTGAGTCTGATAAAACCGTGAGGTATAAGGTATTATTTACCAATCTGGCATTATCACGGAGCCACGCCCTATCCTTCTGAGATGTATCACCATCATATACACCGATGTTTAAGCCACAGTCAAGTTCTTTTGTCATGACTGATAAAGCTCGTAGTTGATCTTAAGCTAAAGCCTTCATCCATGAAGCATTGGGAGTATACACAAATTAGAGATATGCCTGTATATTTGTTGCTTAAGATTTACGCAAATATACACTTTCACAACCTACCTTTGTTGGAAACAGGTACAGAGCACATGACGACATGTCCTGACATAACTCTAATTGATTTGCTTAATATCAAAATGCCATATTTACAGAAAATCCCTATAATTGACTTTCTATCCTTATGACACATATAAATCCCAATAAATGCAGCTGTTGATAGTTCTCTAGAGTACATCGGCATTGGAGAGGTTGCCAGAGACGAAGATGGTTCTATCATGAGTTTTTTGACCAGACGCATCTTTGGTAAGTTTTCTCCCCATATAGGAGAATGTCTGGCTGTGAGAGAAGGTGTGTGCTTAGCCAAATTTCTTGGTTTGGATAATTGGGCGGTGGAATCGGATGCTTTGAACACTGTTAGTGCTATTCAGAATCCAGTACCGGAGGCTCCATAAGCAAATATTGTTGAAGACATCAGAGACTCTCTCTTGGCTGCTAGAAGTGGCATGGTTTGCTACATCTCCCATGATGGGAATAGAGTAGCCCACTTATTGGCAAAATATGCTATTTCCAGGTCTGTTTATTGTTTTGGGGTTGATTATGTTCCAAGATGGCTTGGTCCGATTGTTAAAGCCGATCTTGCTATTTGATTTTCAATAAAAACAAATCCAATTTCAAAAAAAAAAAAAAAAAAAAAAAAAAAAAAAAAAGAAAACTACCTAAGGTAGTCCATGAAAGAGATTATGTCCGTCTTCTCATAATTAGAGTATTGATTTGTAAAGATAAACTAGCAGTATTCTAATGCTGGAGGTACAATATCTACGCCAAAAAGAAAATTCAGATTTCGTGTGTTTACTAATAAGTAATTCAATTCGAGAAAAAAAAAATTAAATTACTGATTTTGAATTCCAGTATTTATTTTTGTATTTGAAAATTAAATGACATTGGTCTCACATAGAAATAGGAAATTAATTTCCTTGATGAGGGAGAACCTGTCTCTCACATACTACCTACGGAAATAAATTACTTTCCTTAAAAATAGGAAGTAATTAACTCTATACCAAATATACCATTATTCTAATTTACTATTATTTTTTTCATTTAAGGATAATTTCGTAACTACAGTAAATATATTCTCAATCCTTCTAACTTTTTGAAAGTAAACAGCATAATAGGAATTTAATTCCTCAAGTAAATAGATTTCTTGATCTATTAGTAAACATTTTTATCTAATTATGGAATTTAATTCTGTGTAATTTAATTACTTTTTTATGAAATTAATTTCTTATTTTAAAAATTATCAACAAGTAAACGTGTCCTGATTTGAATATCAATAAGTATCAATCACGAAATCCACAGCACAAAACCTTCATAAAATAAATTGACACAATCTAGAATGAGCTAACTTAAATCAGCTAAGTTAAAAACAAGGAAATCAATTATGATTTCATCAATCAAACTCCTTATAAATCAACCATTCTTTGGACTTTTCTTAAACATACCTCAATCAGTCTATACAAGTCCAAATACGAATTATGAACCCACAAAACTTTCCGGATGTGAACTGAACATAAAAGTCTAATCCTGTCAGAACAAATAATCAAACTTGTTTAGACAGGTTCAAATAAGTCATCCTGCACCACAAAAGAAAAGTTGCCCAAAATCTTTCCAAACAAATCAAATCACAAAATACTTTCTCGATATGAATACTGGCCTCCAAAATTCCAAATCATAATATGAGAATAGTTCAGATATTACAAGAATAATTGAGCAAATTAATCACAATAAATTCAGAATTCACTTTTTTTTTTTATTACAAAGTATCGATAAAAATCAAAAGAACATAATAACAATTAGTACATGTAAAAGTAAAAGCAAATATGTAAAAATAATTCTTATTATGTTTTTCAGATTTTATTACTGCTCTGCCGTTGTTAAAATCTACTGGATAAAAATAGTGTTGACAAATGTAATTATAAAATTATGAGTTAACTCGAGGCATTTTTGTAATTATGTGTAGAACAAATATATAAACTAAATTACATATGTAATTGGACTTGGCCCTTAAAAAATTATAGGTATTGAAAATTTGGCTTTATTCTATTAAAGTTTTATGAAAACATCATAGAAATGAATACAGATCTGCTGTCTCCGTTTTACTGTCTCCTTGGCTGACATCCCATTAAAAATTTGACACCTCGTCAAAGATTTCCACATAAGCTACCAACATAGAGGGCATTAACGGAGTACAAACGGCAGCTCTTTTTTGCCTTTTTTTTATTATTATTTTTAAAAAACTACTATCACTTGCACCCTTTTTTTTTTTTTTTTATTAAGTTATCATTGTGCCTTCTCCGGTCACCATTATGGAGCAGTGAAGAGCCATTGAGGAGCTCAAATTGGAGGCAAGAGACGCGAATTGGGTGGCTATATTTTCACTTTTAATTCTCCTTCTTCTTCTTTGTTATTTATTAAAAAAATAATAAAATAAAAAAAAGCAACTCTCCGTCCAGTAAGAAGTAGAGGCGTTTCTGAGTTTGAAAGGAGTTTTCCTCCTTTTCTTTTCAGTTTACTTAATTTTTTTTTTTTAAATTTCACAAAGAGCCCAAAATATATTTTGTTTTTCTATTATTACCTCAGTTTCATATTTCTTAACAAATTTGTTTCTTTGTTGCTACCAAAAAAGAAAGAACTTTTTTTTTTTTTGTCCCTAATTGTTAATTTTGTTTTAATTTAATATGATGAAAAATTAATATGTAAATAATACGAAACACAATTACATAAATTAGAAAAAATCATAGATTCAAATCAATAATATTTTCTCTTTTATTTTTATATTTAGTTATTAAATCGAATGTTTGGTTCACAACTTTTTGTTAAATGTAATTTTCTTAAATTAATATATCAATAATAAATTGGTCACTTTAGTTAAGAACGAGTTTAATACCCGTTGTCAATATTGAGAAACAATACAATGGCGTTTGAGGCTAAAAGAAAGCTATCTTGGTATCAAAAACGTAACGTGACACGAGGGGTAAAGCCTGCAGGATCAAGCCAAGCAGAGGCTAATAATGGTAGTAAAGACATGAATGTTGGTCAGTCAGTTGAGAGTACTAGAAGTGATGAGTACTCAAATTGATCAAAATATTTAGATGAAGACTACATCATCTTCTCCTTTATAGAGGAAGATTTGAACAATGACAAGACCGATGAACCGTCTACCAATCGCTTAGAGCATTCCATGTCAAGAAATTCAAGACCCGTTAATCGGAAGGTTAGTAAATTTTCCCCTACTTTCATTAATATTTATGGTGATACATGGAATATTTTTAAGGTCAACAACGTTGTCTTTCTTTCCTTTTTTTTTATTTTAAATTTTTAAAGGATTTGAGTAGTAGAAAGCATAATTTTAGTTTTTTTTTTATTTATTATTTTTTTCGTATGATTTTTGTAAGAACAGCTTAATTATGAAAGGAATACCAATACAGTGTTGATTTAGAGGTGTAGTAATATTGAGGAGACAAATTACCCCCACAAATTATGGTGATTGTATAAATTATCCTCAAAAGGTAATATTACCTTTTCACTTTTCTTTCTTATTTTGTAGTCAAATTTTTATCCTTTGACTGAGTATTTGTATTCCTTAACTTTTGGTTTCTACAATCTTATATTAGTAAAAGGAGTAAAAAATAATAATAATAATAATAATAAAACCTCGTAAGGAAGATTCTTTTGAGCTGTTGTTTCTCCTTTTGAGCACATTTTCGTGATTTAATTTTCGTAAATTTATTAAACTTTTATATAAATATGCGTATATGTATTATATGTTCTGGACGAAACTCACGTGGGAAAGGCAAAAGAGCCGGAGCTGGCATTTGATGAATAAGTAGAATCTCTTGATTTAGTTAATGCCACTCTGTACTCTTCAAAATTCGCCCCAGAAACCGATTCAACTTCCAAATTATTAATATTCTCTTCTTCTTCTTCTATTTCCTTTTGAAAAAGTTACACCAACAAAGGAAAAATTTAGGAAAATTAAATCACGAAAATGTGCTCAAAAGGAAAACAATAGCTCAAAAGAATCTTCCTTACGAGGTTTTATTATTATTATTTTTTTTTTAAAAAAAATTTTTACTCGTTTTACTAAGATAAGATTGTAGAAACCAAAAGTTAAGGAACATAAATACTCAGTCAAAGGATAAAAATTTGACTACAAAATAAGAAAGAAAAGTGTAAAGGTAATTTTACCTTTTGAGGATAATTTATACAATCACCATAATTTGTGGGGTAATTTGTCTCCTCAATATTGCTATAACTCTCAATCAGCACTGTTTTGATATTCCTTTCATAATTAATCTGTTCTTAAAAAAATCGTTCGAAAAAAAATTATAAATAAAATAAAAAAACTAAAATTTTGCTTTCTACTACTTAAATCCTATAAAAATTTAAAATTAAAAAAAAAAAAGGAAAGAAAGATAACGTTGTTGACCTTAAAAATATTCCATGTATCACTATAAATATTAATGAAAGTAGGGGAAAATTTACTAACCTTCCGATTAACGGGTCTCGAATTTCTTGACATGGAATGATCTAGGCGATTGGTAGACGGTTCATCGGTCTTGTCATTGTTCAAAACTTCCTCTTTAAAGGAGAAGATGTCTTCGTCTAAATATTTTGACCAATTTGAGTACTCGTCACTTCTAGTACTCTCAACTGGCTGACCAACATTCATGTCTTTACCACCATTAATAGCCTCTGCTTGGCTTGATCCTGCAGGCTTTACCCCTCTTGTCGCGTTGCGTTTTCGATGCCGAGATAGCTTTCTTTTAGCCTCAAACGCCATTGTATTGTTTCTCAATTTGGCAATGGAGGTTTGGAATGGCAAATTCCATGTTCCAGCTCATCATCTAAAAATGAGACAAATTAAAAAAAATCAATAAAAATATTGAAAAATATCACACACTAAAAACTATATTATGATATATAAATGTGTGTGTGTACATATATATATGTATGTATATGAATGTGGTTTTGTTTACCTATAGGAATTCTGCAAGCAAAGCAACGAGGAGCCAATCCCCATCTGACAAATATTGTCATGGTCCATGGTGTTGTGCTCATTTTGTATTTTTTTTTCTTCAAATTATTACAAGTGAATAAAATGAGAGAAAGGGAAGAAGAGACAATATTATAGAGCGAATTATAAGAATAATATTAAGAATAAGGAGAGGAAATTAGGCCTTTGAATTTGAAACAAGAGAAGGGGGTGCTTCAATTTTTATAATGAGAGGAGTAAATGGGATTCTAAATAATGGCCTTGAAAAAAGAGAGAGAAACGTGGAGCTATAGTTAGCAATTGTCCATGATTATTTCGAAACCCCAAAAAGGTAGAATATTTACTTTCCTTTTATCCATTTCTGTTCCTAATATATACATATTTTACATATATAATATACTATTATAATTTTTTATTAGTATTTTATTTATTTATTTATTTTCCTTTTATTCATTTCTATTCCTAATATATATTACATATATATATAATATAATATTATAATTTTTTTTACTATTTTATTAACTTATTTATTTTAATTATTCTTAAAAGTGGGATGCACTGTCAACAGTGCATTTTCGTCCTTCTTTTCTTGGCAACCATGTCATCAATCGCGTGACAGTCTAGTCATTGTTAGATGATTTTTTTAAGATTAAATGAAAGACAACATATAAAAGCATCTCTAATGGAGTGTTAAAATTAATGAGTCAATAATAAATTTTGGTATTTAGGTTAGAAAAAACTCCTGATAGAGTGTTATCTGTCTTTGGTGTCAAATTTCTCAAATGGTAAATTTGATGACAAATTTCTATTAAGCATTACTGATGTTAAATTTTAATATTTGATTTTTATTGGTTGGTATTTATCATGACGTGGTTTTGGGGTGTTTTTCTGGGATGTTTTCTTCTCATATTGTCGAGTGTATTGTTGTTTTATTTTGTTCTTGTTTTGATATTTAGATGTCGTTTGTTATTGAAGTAAAGGAGGTACTATACTCAACAACATGTCGTACATGATATGTCGTTTTATCTTCCAAAGCTAAAATCATCCAGTGACGAATGAATATATCTCTTTTGTATTCTAAATAACATGTTTAAATTGAAGTGAATTTAGATCTTCTAGCTTTAGGGTTCGTTTGGTGAATGAGTTTGAGTTAAGATTTTAAAGTTAAGTTGAAGATAAGTTAGGCCCTGTTTGGCGGATTCGTTTCACTCAAGTGAAACTGTACTTTTTTTTTTTGATTTTTTCTGAGAAAATTTTTTTGTCTTTTTTGAAAAGTCAACAAAAATTACTATTGAAACTAAAATATTTCAACTCAAACTTACACACCAAACACCCCTTTAAGTTGAGAGTTTGAGTTGAGTGTTTGGTAAAAAATTTGAGTTGAAAAATTTAACTTAAATTGAGTGTTTGGTAAAAAAGATTGAATTTTTTTTTTTTGTTTTTTTTTTTTTTGAAAAGAAAAAAAAAAAAGTTTGAGTTTCAACTTTTAACATAGAAGGGCAAGAGGAGCTCTGGGGTGCGCGCTGGCTGGGCACGCGCTGGCCGGCGCGCGCCCTCTTCTGACTTGGATGAGTGGGCGCGCGGGTGCTTGGCGTAAACAAAATCCAGATAAACATTTTCTTTCTCTTAGACCAGAAGAACCAGCTTCCAGCATATACCAAAAACTTGGCGTAAAAGTGCCTTTAAAAAAAAAAAAAAAAATTGTAGCGATCCAAGAAGATCATGATCTGGAGTTTTTGATAGCGAGGTATATGTCTAATAAAGCTCTTTTGTTTTCATTAATGCTTTTTGTTTGGTTAAAAAATGTTGCTTTTGTTCTTCCCCCTCCAACAAAAAAAAAAAAAAAAAAAACACCATTTTTTTGCTTCTTTGCATTGTTATACATCCCCTCTCCTCCTTTTTTTTTTTTTTTTTTGCCCCCTCTGTGTTCACGTGTGTGTGTACTTGAGTTAACTGCGTGTGTATGCAGTACAGGGACTCATATTATACACATCTCATCCGTTGTCATGTGAGAGACTCATCACCTTCCCCATTTTCTCTCTCTCTCTCTAAATACGGTTCTCAACGTTTTGTTTAGCACCCAAAAAGTGATATAAGCCACTTTTCCCCATTAGAGCTGCACATCTTAGAAACTCATCTTTTATCTTCCTTCTCTCTCTCTTTCTCTATTATATACCTCATAGGCATTTTTGTTGTAATCTACCTAGAGAAAACTCTCATTCTAATCGACAAACCCAAAAAAACAAAAAACAAAAACAACAATGATTTCCTTTGCAAACAACTCTTCCCTTGAAACCCAACAACAACAAACGCCGGTGGAGAATAATCGGCCAAGTAAAAGAAGATCAAAACAAAGCAAAAACAGGAGAGAGAAACAAAGAAAGTGGGTTTATTAACTCACAGAGAGATCCGGTAGTCAAGCTTCAACGTGGAAGGGAAGCTAAGGCAGATTCACATGGGGAAATAGGAAGCTCGTAACTGGGTTGGTGGGAGGGGCACGGTGGATGGGCTCACCGGAGGGGATGGTTGCCGGCGGTTGGGGAGAAATCGTAATCGGTGGGTGGGGAGCAAACTGGCGTAACCGGAGGAGATGGTTGCCGAGGAGCTGGGAACCGTTGCAACACAAATGGGGAGAGAGGAAGAAGACAGCAGCTTGCTTGAAGATTGGGAGAGAGGAAACAGACATCAGCGTCTGTCGGGGGGGCTCCGAGGTTCGCGAATCAATTCACGTGGGTGGACAGGCTACAGTAAACCAAGTTCATTCACTGTGCAACGGTTCACAACCGAGTTCAACTTGAACGGAGGTGCCAAATGCAAAAAGTTGAGTTTGGACTCAAAAATTTGAGTCCGAACTTGATCACAGTGGCGAAAAGTAGGAGAGAAAAAAAAAAAAAAAGAGTAGAGGGATTTTATTAAGAGAAAACAGGATTTTAAGTTGTTTGGTAGGAGAAAAAAGTGAAGGGAAGAAGAAAAATTTTAAAAAAAAATCTATGTGTCTCACAATTTTTTATCTTTACAAGTGATGAGAGATTTTGAGAGAAAACTTGTTTAGCTTGTACATATAATTAAATTACTTTTTTATCCTCAATTTTTAAACTAAATTAATATCAAATAATGGGAAAAATAATCATTTAATTTATCGCATTTTTTTTTCCCACCCATCGTACCAAAAAAATAAAAGAAAACTAAGGGGGTGTTTGGTGTGTAAGTTTGAGTTGAAATTGATAAGTTTAAATAGTAAATTTTGTTGACTTTTCAGAAAAAGACAAAAAACTTTTTGAGAAAAAGACAAAAAAAAAAAATTAAACAGGACCGGTTACCAAACAGGGCCTAACTCTTTCCTATTTTCCCTCGTATGTTTTTTTTTTTTTTCCTTTTCTTTCTCTCTTACCAAAGGAGTATTAAAATTATAAATTTCCGTGAAGTCAATATGACATTGACTGCCACTCAAAAAATATGACATTGACCAAAACGACATGGCCTTTATTGTGAAAGCAAACCATCGTTTGCTATAGAATAAATAAAATTTTGAAAAACCAAAAAAAAAAAAAAAAAAAAAAAATCAAATTGCACATGCACGTATGTGGAAAAAAAATTTACATAAGAATACATGTAAATTTTTATATCCACTGTAAATTTTATATCCACGGAAATTATTGTCTAATGTTTTGTAAAAATATTGATCTTGGTAAATGTAATTGTAATTTGACAAAATTTCTATGGTACCTAAATTTGCTGTATTAAACTCGTTCTTAACTAAAGTGACCAATTTATTATTGTATATTAATTTAAAAAAATTACATTTAACAAAAAGTTGTGAACACATTAGATTTAATAACTAAACATAAAAATAATAAAGAAATTATTATTGATTTGAATGTATGAGTTTTTAGAATTTATGTAATTGTGTTTCGTATTATTTACATATTAATTTTTTATCATATTAAATTATCTATAAAAAAATTAACAATGTGGGACACACAAAAAAAAAAGTTCTTTCTTTTTTGGTAGCAACAAAGAAACAAATTTGTTAAGAAATATGAAACTGAGGTAATAATAGAAAAACAAAATATATTTTGGGCTCTTTGTGAAATTAAAAAAAAAAAAAAAAAAAAACAACAACAACAACAACAACTCAAGTAAACTGAAAAGAAAAGGATGAAAACTCCTTTCAAACCCAGAAACGCCTCTACTTCTTACCGGACAGAGAGTTGCTTTTTTTATTTTATTATTTTTTTAATAAATAACAAAGAAGAAAAAGGAGAAGGAGAATTAAAAGTGAAAATATAGCCACCCAATTCGCGTCTCTTGCCTCCAATTTGAGCTCCTCAATAGCTCTTCACTGCTCCAGAATGGTGACCAGAGAAGGCACAACGATAACTTAATAATAATAAAAAAAAAGGGTGCAAGTGATAGTAGTTTTTTAAAAATAATAATAAAAAAAAAAAGCAAAAAAGAGCTGCCGTTTGTACTCCGTTAATGCCCTCTATGTTGGTAGCTTATGTGGAAATCTTTGCCGAGGTGTCAAATTTTTAATGGGAGGTCAGTCAAGGAGACAGTAAAACGGAGACAGCATATCTGTATTCATTTCTATGATGTTTTCATAAAACTTTAATAGAATAAAGCCAAATTTTCAATACCTATGATTTTTTAAGGGTTAAGTCCAATTACATATGTAATTTTGTTTATATATTTGTTCTACATTTAGTTACAAAAATGCCTCGAGTTAACTCATAATTTTATAATTACATTTGTCAGCACTATTTTTATCCAATAGATTTTAACAACGGCAGAGCAGTAATAAAATCTGAAAAACATAATAAGAATTATTTTTACATATTTGCTTTTACTTTTACATGTACTAATTGTTAGGATTTATGTTCTTTTGATTTTTATCGATACTTTGTAATAAAAAAAAATGTGAAAACTGAATTTATTGAGATTAATTTGCTGAATTATTCTTGTATTATCTGAACTATTCTCATATTATGATTTGGAATTTTGGAGGCCAGTATTCATATCGAGAAAGTATTTTGTGATTTGATTTGTTTGGAAAGATTTTGGGCAACTTTTCTTTTGTGGTGCAGGATGACTTATTTGAAACTGTCTAAACAAGTTTGATTATTTGTACAGACAGGATGAGACTTTTATGTTCAGTTCACATCCGGAAAGTTTTGTGGGTTCATAATTCGTATTTGGACTTGTATAGACTAATTGAGGTATATTTAAGAAAAGTCCAAAGAATGGTTGATTTATAAGGAGTTAGATCGATGAAATCATGATTGATTTCCTTGTTTTTAACTTAGCTGATTTAAGTTAGCTCATTCTAGATTGTGTCAAGTTATTTTATGAAGGTTTTGTGCTGTGGATTTCGTGATTGATACTTATTGATATTCAAATCAGGACACGTTTACTTGTCGATAATTCTAAAAATAAGAAATTTATTTCATAAAAAAGTAATTAAATTACACGGAATTAAATTCCATAATTAGATAAAAAAATGTTTACAAATATATCAAGAAATCTATTTACTTGAGGAATTAAATTCCTATTATGCTGTTTACTTTCAAAAAGTTATAAGGATTGAGAATATATTTACTGTAGTTACGAAATTATCCTTAAATGAAAAAAATAATAGTAAATAAGAATAATGGTATATTTGGTATAGAGTTAATTACTTCCTATTTTTAGAGAAAGTAATTTATTTCCGTAGGTAGTATGTGAGAGACATGTTCTCCCTTATCAAGGAAATTAATTTCCTATTTCTATGTGAGACCAATGTCATTTAATTTTCAAATACAAAAATAAACACTGAAATTCAAAATCAGGAATTTAAAATTTTTTTTTCTCGAATTGAATTACTTATTAGTAAACACACGAAATCTGAATTTCTTTTTGACGTAGATATTGTACCTCCAGCATTAGAATACTGCTAGTTTATCTTTACAAATCAATACTCTAATTATGAGAAGACGGACATAATCTCTTTCATGGACTACCTTAGGTAGTTTCCTTTTCTTTTTTTTTTTTTTTTTTTTTTTTTTTGAAATTGGATTTGTCTTTATTGAAAATCAAATAGCAAGATCAGCTTTAACAATCGGACCAAGCCATCTTGGAACATAATCAACCCCAAAATAGTAAACAGACCTGGAAATAACATATTTTGCCAATAAGTGGGCTACTCTATTCCCATCACGGGAGATGTAGCAAATCATGCCACTTCTAGCAGGCAAGAGAGAGTCTCTGATATCTTCAACAATATTTGCTTATGGAGCCTCCGTTACTGGATTCTGAATAGCACTAACAGTGTTCAAAGCATTTGATTCCACCATCCAATTATCCAAACCAAGAAATTTGGCTAAGCACACACCCTCCCTCACAGCCAGACATTCTCCTATATGGGGAGAAAACTTACCAAAAATGCGTCTAGTCAAAAAACTCATGATAGAACCATTTTTGTCTCTAGCAACCACTCCAATGCCAATGTACTCTAGAGAACTATCAACAGCTACATCTGTTGGGATCTATATGTGCCATAAGGATAGAAAGTCAATTATAGGGATTTTTTATAAATATGACATTTTGATATTAAGCAAATCAATTAGAGTTATGTCAGAATATGTCGTCATGTGCTATGTACCTGTTTCCAACAAAGGTAGGTTGTGAAAGTGTATATTTGCGTAAATCTTAAGCAACAAATATACAGGCATGTCTCTAATTTGTGTATACTCCCAATGCTTCATGGATGAAGGCTTTAGCTCAAGATCAACTACGAGCTTTATCAGTCATGACAAAAGAACTTGACTGTGGCTTAAACATCGGTGTATATGATGGTGAGACTTCTCAAAAGGATAGGGCGTGGCTCCATGATAATGCCAGATTGGTAAATAATACCTTATACCTCACGGTTTTATCAGACTTACTCGGTTTAACTTGTGCTTAAAATTTTGACTGGTTGCACACAGTTGATCACAAATCCAGACATGCTGCATTTGTCTATATTGCCATACCATAAACAATTTGGACGGATCTTGTCAAACTTAGGTATTGTGTTATTGACTAAAATTCTAATTTCTGTAGATGACCCTTACAGAAAAGCTTTCTTTGTTTTATGCAGATATTAATTCCGTCGTTACAGTGTTCTTTGTTTAGACATTTTATATTTCTATATGTTAGGTTCATAGTTGTGGAGGAGGCGCATGCTTACAAGGGAGCATTTGGTTGCCATACTGCTTTTATACTAAGAAGACTTCACCGGCTCTGCACACATGGTAGATTTTCTCTGGAAATCTACAAAAGCGTTAGTGCGTACTATCTATGTTTAGGTTTCATTACATGTAGCTAGGTAGATCTGCAAGAACACAAACACAAACACAAACACATGTTGATGTTTTTCATCCACCTGGATTGGAGAAATCACTTGGCTGCTTCTTCTAGCTGCAGTGTATGGAAGTGATCCTTCGTATGTATTTTCTACGGCAACTTCTGCAAATCCCCGTGAGCATTGCATGGTAAAGATTTTTAGAAGATATAATTACATACTTAGTTTACAACTTGTGTTAATTGTGAGATTTATAATTTCAAATGTTTGGTCTAGTACCATTTGTGGCTGGTTTCTTTGTTATTTGTCTTGCTCTGTGTTTCTTGCCCCAATAGAAATTCTTTGGCATTTAGGGGTTGTTAGCCACCGGATGGATATCATTTTTCTGCAATTAGCTTTTTATTTTGTTTACTAGTCTCGAGATTTCTGCTATGTATGAGCGGTGATCGTTATTGTATCAAATTTTGTATATATATATATATATATATAACGTCGCAATTTTTAGAAGTCATTTGTTTTATATAGACCAGCAAACTTGATACAAATTAATGGAGTGTTTTTAGTATATCTATAGCTACCATAGAATCAACAATTACGTCACTTTTATTACTATTATTAAATTGGTGCTGTGATAAAGATATATTTCACTTTTTTAAGAGAAATTATTGAATGTAACATATTTTGTAGGTATTTTTGAAAATTATAACAGGTTTTTAAAGATGATAAATTATAGTATATTTTTACAAGTAAATCCTTTGAATTTTCTAGTAAATACTTAGATTTTCTAGTAAATAACAGACTTACGGGTAAATAACATTATACTCTTACGATCGTTGATGCTGGTGATGTCGAAGAGAGAGAGTTGTAGTCGAGAGAGAAGAGAGAAATATGAGTGGAGTTGTAGGGGTAATTTTGATATTTTTTTGTACAATTAATATGATTATGTTATTTGTTACTGGTCTTTAAAAATTATGATATAATTATTTATTAGAGTATTCAAATTTACTATTTGACTCTTTCTCTCTTTTTCTAAAGATGTTCCAGATTCGATATTCGATATTCTTAATATTAAAAGTCTTGTTCGGTGAGTATACCGTGCAACATTAGATTAATGGTGATTTGTATGAAATTAAGTCATTATTTAAGTAGAGTTTCAGGATGCGTTTGGTAAAACAGTTTGAGTTGAAATTTTTAAGTTTGAGTTGAAATTTTTAAGTTTGAGTTGGTTTAATTTTTAAAAACTAGTTATAATTTTTGTTGACTTTTCAGAAAAGACAAAAATTGAGATGAAAAATTTGAGTTTAAGATGGTGTGGCAAACAGAGGCCCAAAATGTCTTTTTCTATTTTATTGATAAGTTTCGAGATTTTTGGTATAAACAATGAGGAATAGTGGACAAGCTTGCACTAATAAGCTGTCTTTTTAATATTATATATATATATATATATATAATAAAAATAAAAATAAATAAAAATAAAACTACCTCACTTTCGTTACCAAATTTACTTACATAGCTTAAAAGAAGCAAATGGCATTGAAGAAATGAAAGAAGCTGAACCAGGCGGCTAAGGATATGGTCCAACTATTGGCTGCTTTTTCTAGATTTCACTCTCTATATATTTTAGTCATTCCGTGAATAAAATGCCTTTGAAGAGCCTATCATCAAAATTCCTAAAAGTATTTCACACAAGAAAGAGTATCATGTGTCAAAATGGTTGTTAATAATTATTAAAATATTTGACATTTTTGTCCCTAAAATTTTCACGATTTTGCAAAAATAAAGAGAGAGAGGGGTGAAAGAGAACTTTGCTTGAGATGGAAGGTTCTCACCGATGATGATGACAATAGTGGAAAACCGAGGAGAAAAGGACAAGGAGTGATACATTTCAACCAAAATTCGGCCATTAATTTCTCAACCCGAAAACTTCGACAAAATATTTTTATTACACCTTGAACCGTGTTATTTGCTAGGGATGTTCACGAATTAGAAAAATCTCAACCTGGTATTAATCTGTTTGTTATTCAACCCAGTCTATCACAATTCAAAAACATTGAATTTTTACGTATTTATGGATTGAACCTCTAAAATTTAAATAAACCTACTATATCCTAATATAGTTCAATAATATACAATTTAATACAAACAAACTCGAATTCAAGATTTCAATAGTGTACCGCCAATGCACAAGGCAACATGACATTTGAAAACACCCTTCTATTTACTGCCTGTAATCTTGATCCAAATTCCTTAGTGCAAATAGCAAAAGGGGCTCAAATTTTCTCTTATGACCCAAAAGAAAAGATTGGGCCAGAACTAGCCTAAACCAAATAGGTTCACTCGTCAAGAGCCAGTGTCCCTTATTCATCCAAACTCCCAACAGCCAGTTTTTACTTGGTTGGCCCAAACCACAACAAACTATAGAGAGAGAAAGATAACAGAGAAACCAGCAAAGCTTGAGATCCGAGAGTAGAGATGTCAAACGGGCGAATCCGATCAGATCTTAGTCAATTTATTTTGGATCCGATAATATTTTGTCTCATGTTTGTGTCTATTTATAGCTTATAGTGTCAATGTTGATCCACGGCCTATATAAAAATGGTCTAATATATAAATTATTAATAAACAAGAAAAATATATTGAATATAATGAAAAACATTGATTTTTAATAAAAACGAAGTATATATTATTATTAAGAAATTATGATATAAAAAACCTAACCAAATAAAAACTCATGATAGAAAAAGAAAGATTAAACCATAAATCATATTTAAAAATTACAAAATAAATTATAAAAAAAGTAATATTGTCGTATCATTTTCATGTTGTTTATTATGTTCATGTCGGCGCCGGGGGCAGAGGCTTAACATCGTATTTTTAACTTACTTCGTTTGTAAAAATCATGTCAGACACGATCCACTTAATAAAAACACGGCAAGTTATACTTATTTGATAATATACATTAATTTATTATACCATGTCCATTTTTTAGTGTCGTGTTTCGTACGGGCTTACGCAGTCCGGCCCGGCCAGGCCTGGTCCGTTTTGAGTATTTGACATCTTCATTGGAGAAAGAGAGAATAATCACGTACAAGCAGAAGCGGATGCAGTGAGTTTATTATCCAATTCCAGGACGGTTTTCTTTTGGCGTCAACGTGAATATTTGCTTCGAGATGAGCAGACCCATCCTCTGACACACAATCTCACTCATCGTCATCCTCTGTAACTACTTTTCTTATTTATTTATTTATTTTCATTTTCATTTTTATATTTATTTTTGTTTTTGTTTTTTATTTTTATTTTTTGCTCTCATTTTCTTTTGCCCTTCCTTCGAGTTAACTCGCTGCTCTGGCGATTCAGCGAGCTATAGCGACTCAGTCCCAGGCTCCTCCTTCCGACGACAATCCACCCAAACCAGATCTTCTTCTTTTTTTCTCTTCGTTCTTTCTAATTTCCACTTTTTTTGTTGCTCAATTTTGATTTTTGTTTTCCTTTCTCCATTGGATTTTCATCCTCCCTTAATTTGCTCGAGAAATCAGACTGATTGATTCGAAAATTGAACTATATAACAGTTTGTGTTGCTTAAATTTTCTTGATCATATGGTTTTGCTAGAGATTATTGTGGCGGATTAGCTCTAACCAAGCTGGTATTCTGTAGTATACATATGCATATACGTATACACATATATATATATTTAATATACATATACTTACGGCGTGTTAGCTTATTGGATTTCTTTTTGTTATAAACTGGTCAGAAGGCTTTGTGATTTTGGTGAGAAAATCATAAGTATGCTCAAATTTTCTACTTTTGCTGTATTTACCAACATGTGTATGAATTTTTATTTTTATTTTTTTGGGTGTTTTGACATGTAGACATGTGTCTAGTTTGAGGCTTCACAAAAACATTTTAAAGTGAAACAGAAAACAATAACAAGAAAAGCGGGTTTATCCTTGTGAGACTAAGAACTCGAGTTTCCAGCCCCAAAAATTGAATTAGTTGATAATAGAAGTCATTTGCTCATGTTACCTTAATTAATCATTTGTAATAACTAACCGTCTCATAATTCCGATTGAAAAGATTCATTGGGCAACTGTTGAGTTGAGTTAACCAATAATTAATATCTAATCTAGGCAAATCAATATTGAGAAAAGGAAGTTTTAGATCATCGACTTCAATCCATTGTGAAACCTCAATCTTTGGAATATGGGGGTACTTATTGATTTGCACTTGGAATTTGGCAATGTCAACTTCGTAGATTTGAGGGTCCAGAACATCGAACGTTGTCATAAGCATGCGTAGTGTGATTTTTCTCGTTCTAGAGTATTTTTAATGGTATAAATTTATTGCTACATACCAAAGTTAAATGTCTAAGGTAAACTAACTTCAAGAACAGATCTTACACAAGCAACAACCAAAAATCAACAATATGTCCAGGCGGAGATTCCTAAGCAAAATTCTCCAACATCGGTGTTTGTGAACTCAGAACCAATGCGAGAGGAACAAGTACACTTTCGCACCCGAAAGTTAGAGGCTCTCCTGTTATGTACAGACGATCTTTCCTTGAGAAGAAGGGCCTAACAAAGGAGGAGATAGATGAAGCCTTTCGGCGTGTGCCTGTAAGCAAATTTTTCTTTTGTAATTATCAGAATAGTTAACATATTCCTGTTTACTGTGATTTAAATCATTTATCCCTTCTTACGTAATCATATATATTACTTGACATACTTTCATGATCACGTATATATTACTTGACATACTTTCGTGAAACTGCAGGACCCATCTCCATCGGTACAGCCTAGTGGTGGAAATCAAGGTAATATATCGAACGGAGACTATAGATTTGTCCAGAGTTTTTTTACTCTTTACTCTTGACAGAATTAAGGGACTAATGATTAATGATGCTTTACCATAGCAGATGGACAGAAGACATCACCAGGCATTCAGACACAATACCCAGTACAAGCTCTGCAACCTGTAGCAGCTGCTCCGCCGAATGCTGTTTCCCCTGTAGCTTCATGATATCGCTTCCACTGGTCTCATGCCGTTCTTGCTGTAGGATTTTTGGCTGCTGCAGGAGCTTGAACAGCTGTAATAATTAAGGTAGATAGAATTGATCCGTCTCTTGCACTGGCCATCTAACGAGTATTTCATGGACAGGATGCTAGCCTTCATCTTCTAGTGCCATAATATGTGGTGCATTGCACTTGCTTCCTCTACCTAACTTCACTTTTGGCTAACCTTACCAAACGTCTAACGAATACTTTTGGTTTTATGATAACTGACAACACTTTCCCTGTTTTAGAATGCTATTATTCCTAGATTGAAGTCTTGGATTCGCAAGGTTGTCTCCGAAGAAGTTGACTCTGTCAAGAAAACAGATTCTAAGCCAAGTTTAGCAGAGGAGGCAGCTGTTGCTGCAAAAGCAGCTGCAGCTGCAGCAGCTGATGTGGCAAAAGCAAGCCAAGAAATGACTGAATTCTAAGAATGAAGGTATAGTAGTTATTGTGGCTTAATTCATCGTGCACTTCAGTCAGTCTTCATAACTTTTCAGTTTGTTATTTTCTTTTCCTCCGTCACTTTGATGACTAAAGCACCTTACTTTGTCCTATGTTTCAGAGAGGAGATACTTTGGAGAGCTCATGAATATGTTGGATGTCCAAGTGCAAGAAATGAAGTCAATGCGGAATTCCATACAGAAATTGGAAGGTACAAAGAAATTGCCTTATGGTCAAACAAATGTATATGATCAGTGCTCTCTGGCCCACGAATAAGTAGAACCACAGTTTTTATATTGCTCTTCAGATACTTTGGTTCTGGATCTCGTGTTGCATCGCTTCCTGCTTGCAGCTTCTTTTTCAGCTTGGAATTTATTATTATGTTATATGATTTTTTTTTTTCTCGGCGTAATTATCAGGTGAAACAACTGCTCAAAAGAGAAACCATCTTATTGAGCAAGAAGATCATCAATTAAATATCATAAATTCAAAGGTTAGTTCAATGTAGGTTTAAGATTCATGATATTTAAAGTAGTCGCTATCTCTCTTCGTTGTTCAATTGTTAGGATTTTACTAACCAAAAAGCATTTGACAGAGACCAAAAGTCAACGGAAAGGCAGACTACGACCCACGCTCAGGTTGTTATTCTTGAATTAAGTATGAAATCTCTACTATATATTACTTTTAATGGTTGCCATAGTTACACGATCGAAATTTTTGTGCAGTAAGATCTGCCTCACCTCCTGCGGCTGCAGAACCATCAGTTGCACCTCACCCAAAGTCTTTTATGGATGTACGTACTTTTCTTGATCTTTTAATTACCTGGAAATGTTTCCTGAAGATTTAGTGTATAGTTATTACTATGCTAAGCTGTCCTGAGAGCTTTCGCCTTTTAAGTTCGTTATATCAGTCACAGGGAACTACACTGTTAATAGTCCTTTGAGGATTGGCCGTATGCCTATAACTTCTCTCTCTCTCTTCTTCTTCTTTTTTTTTTTTTTTTTTTTTTTTTTTTTGAGGAGAAAATTTTAGTGGCAATCTTGGGGTGGAGCTTAGAATGGTGGTGGATCTTCTGAGACTACAATGATCAGATGCCTTGGAATTAAACTAGTTATAGGCACGGTACGGTGAGTATACTGTGCAACAGTAGATTAATGGTGATTTGTATGAAATTAAGTCATTTTTTAAGTAGAGTTCCAAAATAAAAAGTATATTGATTTGTATCCCAACAATTGGGATACAGATTAGGAAAAAGGGAAAAAAGGACCATACAGATTAGGAAACGTGGAGCTATAGTTGGCATGTCTCATAAAGATGCAAGTATATACCATACAGATTAGGAAAAAATGTAATCCAATGATAGTAATAGAAAAGATGCACCAGAATAGAATTTGCAACACAAGATAGAAAAAGGCCTCAGCAACTGAAAATGGAATATGGCAGCTCATTCTGATGATACTTGACTTATATCACCTCTTTATTATTTCTGGTCCTTTTTTCCCTTTTTCCTAATCTGTATGGTATATATTAGGAACAGAAATGGATAAAAGGAAAGTAAATATTCTACCCTTTTGGGGTTTCGAAATAATATGGACAATTGCCAACTATAGCTCCACGTTTCTCTCTCTTTTTACAAGGCCATTATTTAGAATCCCATTTACTCTCATATGGTGATAATAATGGCTTGAAAACCCCCAACGTACTGTAACTCCTCTCATTATTAAAATTAAATCACCCCCCTTCTCTTTTTTCAAATTCAAAGGCCTAATTCCCTCTTCTTATTCTTAATATTATTCTTATAATTCGCTCTATAATATTGTCTCTTCTTCCCTTTCTCTCATTTTATTCACTTGTAATAATTTGAAGGAAAAAAAAAAAGTACAAAATGAGCACAACACCATGGACCGTGACAAGATTTGTCAGATGGGGACTGAGAAAATTGGCTCCTCGTTGCTTTGCTTGCAGATTTCCTATAGGTAAACAAAACAACATTCATATACATACATATATACACACACACACACACACATTTATATATCATAATATAGTTTTTACCGTGTGATATTTTTCAATATTTTTATTGATTTTTTTTTAATTTGTCTCATATTTAGATGATGAACCGGAACATGGAATTTTCCATTCCAAACCTCCATTGCCAATATTGAGAAACAATACAATGGCGTTTGAGGCTAAAAGAAAGCTATCTCGGCATCGAAAATGCAACGTGACAAGAGGGGTAAAGCCTGCAGGATCAAGCCAAGCAGAGGCTAATGGTGGTAAAGACATGAATGTTGATCAGCCAGTTGAGAGTACTAGAAGTGATGAGTCTTCAAATTGGTCAAAATATTTAGACGAAGACTACATCATCTTCTCCTTTAAAGAGGACGGCAGTTTTGAAGTTTTGAACAATGACAAGACCGATGAACCGTCTACCAATCGCCTAGAGCATTCCATGTCAAGAAATTCGAGACCCGTTAATCGGAAGGTTAGTAAATTTTCCCCTACTTTCATTAATATTTATAGTGATACATGGAATATTTTTAAGGTCAACAACGTTATCTTTCTTTCCTTTTTTATTTTATTTTAAATTTTTAAAGGATTTGAGTAGTAGAAAGCATAATTTAGTTTTTTTATTTTATTTATAATTTTTTTCGTACGATTTTTGTAAGAACAGCTTAATTATGAAAGGAATACCAAAACAGTGCTGATTGAGAGGTGTAGCAATATTGAGGAGACAAATTACCCCACAAATTATGGTGATTGTATAAATTATCTTCAAAAGGTAATATTACCTTTACACTTTTCTTTCTTATTTTGTAGTCAAATTTTTATCCTTTGACTGAGTATTTATGTTCCTTAATTTTTGGTTTCTACAATCTTATCTTAGTAAAACGAGTAAAATAATAATAATAATAATAATAATAATAAAACCTCGTAAGGAAGATTCTTTTGAGCTGTTGTTTCTCCTTTTGAGCACATTTTCGTGATTTAATTTTCCTAAAATTTTCCTTTGATGGTGTAACTTTTTCAAAAGGAAATAGAAGAAGAGGAAGAGAATATTAATAATTTGAAAGTTGAATCGGTTTCTGGGGCGAATTTTGAAGAGTACAGAGTGGCATCAACTAAATCAAGAGATTCTACCCATTCATCAAATGCCAGCACCGGCTCTTTTGCCTTTCCCATGTAAGTTTCGTCCATCACATATAATACATATACACATATTTATATCAAAGTTTATTAAAAAGAAAAAAATAAAAGATAATTATAGTCAATCACTAATATAAAACATATACACATATAATACGTCAGGTTTTAAAGATTTGATTTTTTTTTTTTTTTCATCTCTTTAAGTTTTTCTAAAACTTCAACTGTATCTCCCCTTTTATAAGAAAAATTATCTACCATATCCTTGATAATTAAATACATGCATAACTATCTATTCTCCTTCAAAAACAAAAAAAGAAAAGAAGAAGAAAACCTACATCTAATCTTTTTAATAGTGTTGACCGTCACTACTAATTGTACATATATAAAGATGCACATATCTAGAGCTTTATATATCTGTATGTCTATGTATAAAGATACACATATGTATAGCTTTATATATATGTATACAGTGTGTATGTACTGTATATATGGGTGTGGATAGTTGTTAAAGAAGATTTGGTGAAACGATGCAGATTGAGGTGGGAATGGAGTGGCAGCCCCGAGAGAATGCCGAATTCAGAAGGCTTGCCCTTCAGAAAACACAAAGCTCATTGCGTTGGCTTTCTAATCGGCGATTACCTTCATCTTCTCTCCAAATGCATTGTCTCATGATGCAAACCTCCGTGAACTGAAAGTAGGTTTAGATTCGATTGAATCTATAAGATCTTTTTTTTTTTTTTTTTTTTTTTTTTTAGGGTATGCAACATCTGTTGTTGGACTATTGAAATCTCAACTGTTTCCTCTTCTTTTTCTTTTCTTTTTTTTTTTTTGGGCAAAACTCTAGAAGTATCTATTAGTCGGTGGTAGATTTAAAGGTATCATAATATGATGACTTTCCTTATTTTGGTTTTTAGCATGCATTAATGACTTATTTCAATTAAAAGAAGTGGAAAAAAAAAAATTCTTATCTTTTGGGTAGAGTTAGGGGCTGTTCCGGTGAGTTACGAAGTCGCCGAGGATCTAGAGGCGTAGTATAATGTAGTGGGCAATCTTTACCGTTGAAAGATTCAGAATTTTTTTCCTTCTGTATTTTTTTATCTGGTGTTATTTTGAAGTGAAATTTCAATTTTTTCTTTTATTAATGTTCACACTTCACACTAAGTTATTCTTCTTAAAAAAAAAAATTTAAAACTATCACCTACTTCGTTAGCTGTTGACAAAAATTTAAAATAATAATTTTCACACTTCACACTAGAGATGTGTCTAGTTTGAGGCTTCACAAAAACATTTTAAAGTGAATTAGAAAACAATAACAAGAAAAGCGGGTTCATCCTTGTGAGACTAGGAACTCGAGTTTCCAGCCCCAAAAATTGAATTAGTTGATAATAGAAGTCATTTGCTCATGTTACCTTAATTAATCATTTGTAATAACTAACCGTCTCATAATTCCGATTGAAAAGATTCATTGGGCAACTGTTGAGTTGAGTTAACCAATAACCAATATCTAATCTAGGCAAATCAATATTGAGAAAAGGAAGTTTTAGATCATCGACTTAAATCCATTGTGAAACCTCAATCTTTGGAATATGGAGGTACTTATTGATTTGCACTTGGAATTTGGCAATGTCAACTTCGTAGATTTGAGGGTTCAGAACATCTAACGTTGTCATAAGCATGCGTAGTGTGATTTTTCTCGTTCTAGAGTAATTTTAATGGTATAAATTTATTGATACATACCAAAGTTAAATGTCTAAGGTAAATTAACTTCAAGAACAGATCTTACACAAGCAACAACCGAGAATCAACAAGATGTCCAGGCGGAGGCTCCTAAGCAAAATTCTCCAACATCGGTGTCTGTGAACTCAGAATCAATGCGAGAGGAACAAGTACAGAATGCGGTGAAATTCCTTTCGCACCCGAAAGTTAGAGGCTCTCCTGTTATGTACAGACGATCTTTCCTTGAGAAGAAGGGCCTAACAAAGGAGGAGATAGATGAAGCCTTTCGGCGTGTGCCTGGAAGCAAATTTTTCTTTTGTAATTATCAGAATAGTTAACATATTCCTGTTTACTGTGATTTAAATCATTTATCCCTTCGTACGTAATCATATATATTACTTGACATACTTTCGTGAAACTGCAGGACCCATCTCCATCCGTGCAGGCTAGTGGTGGGAATCAAGGTAATATATCGAATGGAGAATTTAGATTTGTCCAGAGTTTCTTAATTTCTTTAGTCTTTACTCTTGACAGAATTAAGGGATTAATGATTAATGATGCTTTACCATAGCAGATGGACAAAAGACATCACCAGGCATTCAGACACAATACCCAGTACAAGCTCTGCAACCAGTAGCAGCTGCTCCGCCGATTGCTGTTTCCCCCGTGGCTTCCTGATATCGCTTCCACTGGTCTCATGCCGTTCTTGCTGTAGGATTTTTGGCTGCTTCAGGAGCCGGAACAGCTGTAATAATTAAGGTAGACAGAATTGATCCGTCTCTTGCACTGGACAGGATGCTAGCCTTCATCTTCTGGTGCCATAATATGTGGTGCATTGCACTTGCTTCCTCTACCTAACTGCACTTTTGGCTAACCTTACCAAACGTCTAACGAATACTTTTGGTTTTATGATAACTGACAACACTTTCCCTGTTTTAGAATGCTATTATTCCTAGATTTAAGTCTTGGATTCGCAAGGTTGTCTCCGAAGAAGATGACTCTGTCAAGAAAACAGATTCTAAGCCAAGTTTAGCAGAGGAGGCAGCTGTTGCTGCAAAAGCAGCTGCAGTTGCAGCAGCTGATGTGGCAAAAGCAAGCCGAGAAATGATGAATTCTAAGAATGAAGGTATAGTAGTTATTGTGGCTTAATTCATCGTGCACTTCAGTCAATCTTCATAACTTTTGAGTTTGTTATTTCCTTTACCTCCGTCACTTTGATGACTAAAGCACCTTACTTTGTCCTATGTTTCAGAGAGGAGATACTTTGGAGAGCTCATGAAAATGTTGGATGTCCAAGTGCAAGAAATGAAGTCAATGCGGAATTCCATACAGAAATTGGAAGGTACAAAGAAATTGCTTAAATGATCAAACAAATGTATATGATCAGTGTTCTCTGGCCCACAAATAAGTAGAACCACGTTTTTTGCTCTTCAGATACTTTGGTTCTGGATCTCGTGTTGCATCACTTCCTGCTTGCAGCTTCTTTTTCAGCTAGGAATTTATTATTATGTTGTATGTTTTTTTTTTCTTGGCGTAATTATCAGGTGAAACAACTGCTCAAAAGAGAAACTATCTTATTGAGCAAGAAGATCATCAATTAAATGTCATAAATTCAAAGGTTAGTTCAATGTAGGTTTAAGATTCATGATATTCAAAGTAGTCGCAATCTCTCTTCGTTGTTCAATTGTTAGGATTTTACTAACCAAAAAGCATTTGACAGAGACCATACGTCAATGGAAAGGCAGACTACGACTCACGCTCAGGTTGTTATTCTTGAATTAAGTATGAAACCTCTACTATTAATTACTTTTAATGGTTATCATAGTTACACGATTGAAATTTTTATGCAGTAAGATCTGCCTCACCTCCTGCGGCTGCAGAACCATCAGTTGCAAAGCCTAATAAGCAAGAAAACACATAAGTTTAATAATAGTATTGATTTAATTAATTATCAATAACTTTTTGTTTACCGGAGTTCAACGGCTTGGTTACAAAGCCTAATAAGCAAGAAAAAACAGAAGTTTTTTTTTTTTTTTTTAATTGATATAGTCGATCTCCTCGTCAATTATTAACAGTTTCTAACAATCAAAATCTGATTGAGTTAAAAATTTGGATAATTAATGTAATATAATAAGATTTGTTATAAAAAAAAAAAAAAAAAAGAAGACTTTTTATCCAAACAAGAAGTTGAAGGTAGATATTAAACGTAATTTAATAATGTTATAATTAATTTAATAAATCTTTCTCTGTTTTTTAAATGATTTGCTCTAAATATTAAGAAAAAAAATACGAGTACATAGAGAGGACACGTGCCTTAGGTACGTGATCCATACGAGTGTGTGTGTGTGTGTGTATCTGAATACTGCAAGTAATTTCAAGAGATAACCCAGTTCTAAGCTTATCATCTTCAACAATGAAAGGTGGAAATGAGTACAAAAAAGGGCTATTGACAGCTGAGGAGGACAGGGTTCTGACCGACTACATAACGGTGCATGGAAAAGGGAAGTAGAATCGCATTGTTAGAGAGACTGGTTAGTGGTTAATTCCGGGCTTTTTTTCTTTCTTAAGTGTGTTTAGTATGTAGAGAAAGTAGAACCATTAACCATTTTCTTTCTTTATTTATTATTATTATTATTATTTTTTTTTTTTTTGATATTCAGGACTTAAGAGGTGTGGCAAAAGCTGCTGACTAAGGTGGTTGAATTATCTAAAAGCTCCAGTGTGAATCTTGGTGAATTCTCCAAGGAAGAAGATGACCTCATTATTCGGCTCCATAAACTCCCTGGAAACAGGTTAATTTCTTTCTTTTTGTGAAATTTTGCTCAACATGTCTCGTTTTTTTAGGATTTCCTGCCTCTTTTTAACAGGAATTCTAACATAAGGGATTAAGTGAGACTAATTCAAAGTTTCGAGAATATTAAAGTAAGATTTCAGGGTATTATAGATGAAAATAATCCTAAAAGAAAATCACGGAGTAACGCAAGGAGTCCAAAAGCTTCCTTGAACATGCATGTTTTATCACCAATCTAAAAGTTTGAGCCATATTTCCTCCTATCTTCTTCTCTTTTGTCTTTCATGTTGATTTTCTTGTTCATTTTCTAGTCTGTCCTTTTGAAACGAGTTTTTTTATAACTATTGACTATCTCCTCTAGGTTTGTAGTGGCAGTAACAGTCTTTCAGCTACTGATAAAGTTATATGATTACTAATTTTGAAAGTTGTTGTTATCAAGCAAATGGTAACTATCAAGAGTGATCAATATTTTCTTAATAGAATGGTTAAGAGAGACATTTTTAGTGGATTGTACTATATATTTATTTATTTCATTATAATAATGCCACTACATTTGAAAATGAGTGTAACTCTCACATTAATTATATTGTCTTAATTAGGTGGGCTTTGATCGCCGGGCGGCTTCTCGGAAGAACCGACAACCAGGTCACTTGGGCAAGAAGCTCGGGATCAAGAAGGGAAAGAGCAAAGAAACAAGGACAAATTCAGAACCAATCTCTGGAGAGCTAGAGAAGAATATTGAAAGCCCATGAGGTTCAAACTTATCCGAGTTGCCAAACAAATGTCCTAATGGTGAAGAAGAAGGAAGGGAAAAAGTGACAAAAGATGGCTCTCAAAGTGCACTGATGATGACTGACATTAATTATCATGATGAGAGTTGTTTTTGGTTTTCTGCTATTATTAATTATGATCTTAATAGCAGCTCTTTTCTACTGGAGCCTCTAGTAGATTACTTTCTTGAATTTGATTGGGATTTGAGCATGTAATAAATAATTACACAAAAAAGTCCGTTTTAGGGTCCTGTTTTAAAATATGTATTTTTTAAAATATATATATTATTACGTATGTGTTTATTTTTTAAGAAATAAATGTCTGTAATACCTATGTTACTTTTTTACTATAATTGACATCATTTTATTTTTATATATATGCTTTTATTTCCCTTTTTTGTTTTTCTGACTTTGATTATGAATATTTTTGCTGATAAATATGAAATACCTTTAATAAAACTAAGTTAGTTATAAACATTTAAATAATTATAATAAATATAAAATATTTGCCGTAAAGATGATGGTTTCGATCAAATAATAAGCATAACACAAAATATTAACGATTAAGATTGATGAAATTAAAATATTCACACTTTTCATATAAAAAAACAAATGAATTCTTTATGAGAAAACTTATTTATTTATGCAATCCGTTACAAATCAATTTGTTTCCTTTCTTGTAATTTCTTTATTTGTTAATTCTCAATTCTTTATGAATGGTAATATTGTCTTTATATTTAGTCTTTTAAACATTTATGTTTATAAAAGGAAAAATGAATGTATTTCAAATCAACACTTCCAATTTAGGTATCTATGTAAACAACTGTTTATGATTGTATAATACATTGTTTTCTTTTTGTCTCAAAATTGGGAGGTGCAAATAAAAAGCTAGTACACAATCATTCTCACTTTGCCTCTTAAATTTTAGAGACTCCCACTTTATTCCTTCAATTTTGAATTAGTCTCACTTAACTCCTTAATTAGAATTTCATTTAAAAAAATGAGTCAAGTGCAGTCACATGATTTTTTTTTTTTTTATGTTTGTTTTTAGTAAAAATCCTAATAGAATGAGTTTAGTAAAACTAATTACCTTATTTTTTTTCCTCTGTTATACCCAAAATTAATAGTGAAAAGGATTAGGTGGAACCAATTTAAAATTTTAGAGATAAGAGAGAATTTTAAAAATTCAAAAACAAAATGAAAATAAACCTAAAATTTAAGAGAAATAAAAATGAAAACAATTAACGACTGAGATCATTTATTAACTGAAATTTGGGTTGCATGTTGTAGATTTCATGAAAAGCTACGTCGTTGGACTCTCTAACTGGTTAAAAAGGAAGAGGCCAAGAAAATTGGTTCACGTAGACAAAAACGGACAAATAGTACTAATGTTTTTAATATATATATATATATATATATATATATTTGTCTATTTTAACTTGCGTTTGATTCACCGGTTGAAAATAAAAATTTTATATTGAAATTGTTGACTTTTTAAGATAAAAACTAAGATAAAAAATACAGTTTAATTGATGTTAAGTTAAAATGCTGCTGATGAACTGCTTTGTATTGTGTGCATGTTGTGTGTGTGTGTGTGTTTTTTTTTTTTTTTTTTTTTAAAGAATGTGCACGTTGTGTTGTTCACGTACTAGGAGGTGAAATTGATATTTTTGTTGTTTTCAGTATTAAATTTAATATGTATAATAGTGTAGACATGCGAATCAGAACTAAAAAGGCTGCAAAGCTTTTAGAGGGTTGTTGCAGAAATATGTACAAGTCAAGTTATTTTTTTCTTTTTCTTTTTTTTTAGTGACATAAATTAAAGGTTGAACTTTAATGTTTGTTGTACGTAAATTATTTGGAGCTTAATTCCATGCCTTTCTTAAGTTGCCTTATCTTAATACCAAATTCAGAATCACAACCATCTCAAAACATCATTTACTTGGACAAAGGCTTGCATCTTTTACGAGAATCGGACCTAAATGTAATATGTAGAAGAAGAGGGTGTATCACGACATATATCTTATATAATAATGACTTTATAAAAGTATAGTACAAGAAATTCATCTATCACGAATCAATGTTACATATTTTTTAAGTCGTAGTCTTTGTTTTGGACCAACCTTGGAAAAAAAAAAGTGAACTACTTACAATCTAAATCAGTTGTGGCTTAAGTCGTTTGGGACACCAGTTTGAGTTTGAATTTTATATTGAAGTTATTTGATTTTTTAAAAACTGATTAAATATTTGTTGACTTTTTCAGAAAAAAAGGACGTAGTCCAAAAAAGACGTGGAATTTTTAGAATTAAATCTTAATTCCAAACGAAGCATTAGTGTTTATAAGTATCTAATTGTTTCTTTACGTGGTCTACTTCTAGGGTCCCTTGCATTGGAATTGTACTAAACAATCATTGAACTTTTGAACCAAAGCGTATTTATCTCTATATTTGTTATAGTTGTCTAATCAAAGAGTGGAGGGAAAAGATATATATAGGATATCTATAATAATGGGGTTTCTCTAGTAGTCTCATATATGACAAAAAAAAAATTCTTCGTTGAAAAGGGAAATTGTATTAACTATAAACAAAGTTTACAAACACTAAGGGCTAGTTTGGTTCAAACTCAAATTTTTTAATTCAATTTTTGTTTTTTTTTGAAAAAGTTTTTTGTTTTTTCTGAAAAAGTCAACAAAAATTACTATTGAAACTTAAAAATCTTAACTCAAACTCAAATACCAAACACCCTTTAATGTTTTTTTCCCCCCTCTTGTTGGAAAGGGGAATTGTATTAACTAAACAAAGTTTACAAATACTAATACAAATAAAATATTTCTCATACAACATATATAAGAGTTAAAAAAGTCATTTTAGAGGCTGAACAAGGCTATACTACCACAAAAAAAAAAAAAAAAAAAAGGGGTTCCTTTTTTGAGGTCCCTCTTTGGGTGATAATAGTTATCAAGACCTAAATATATGTCCTTTACATATATATATATATATATATATATTGAAGTTATGTTCTTTACATAATTGCGACATTATGTTTGTAAGGTCCATATTTTGGTATTTCGTTACCCCAAAATAACAGTCGTTGGACTTTTGAACTTTAATTCAAAAAAGGTCTTAATGTGTACATGTGCCCAAATAGTTTGCTATGGATTTTACTAAAATACAATTTCCTAGCCAGCTGCTAGTTCGTTGTCATTGCTTGCTTATTTATAAGGCGATGAGCAATAACTTCAAAGAAACAAATTATATATTGGAGAGACAGAAAATTTATTTTCTTGGTAATAATCACCACTGGGGTTGTGGTCGAGAACATTGTTTTTATGGTAATGATTATAGCATAATAATAATAATTAAAAGAAATTATGCGGTGTGATCCTTTTATTATAGGAGAGATTAGTTTTAATAACCTTTAAATTTAAATTGGATGACATTAATAAACTGAGCGCAACCCTACAATACAAGAAACTTTTTCACATGATGTCTATTCTACGATAAGAAGACCTTTGAATTATTCTTTTTCTGTCCAATTCTCTTTCATTATTTTTTTCCTTTTGTTCTTTCTACGAATAATATATATATATATATATATATATTTTTCATATAGGCCTAGTCGACGTTTCTTCATATTTTATTTGCTTGATTTTCTTTGTTGTTATTCCACATTTCCTCGCCGACACATCAGTAACTTGGCTTATTCTTAAATACCACAAAGTTTAAAAAAAAAAAAAAAAATCTCTTATTTAGTTTTCAGTTTTAAATATTTCACAAACTGAAGTTGCAGATTAAATTAAAAAAACAAAAAGAAAAAAAAAAACTGCATTGAAACAAACAAACAAGACTTAAATTTATTCACCATGACTTTTCTTTTTCTTCACATTAATAGCTTACAAACGACAAATAATTAAAGTAAAAAACGACAAGGGGATTTTTTTTTTTTTTTGGTCTGCTTTATTTAATTATTGGCCTTATTCTCACAGGGGCCAACATTTATTGTGATATAATTCACAATAGCTTTTATTTAATTTTTTTATGCTGAATAAAATTCAGTACAAAATTTACTTGCAGGGAATGATGATCGGATCAGAAATCTTGGTGTGAAATTCCCAGAGCTTCAAAGATCCAACGACAAAATCATAGTATGCCCCTCTCAGTGCTAGTTTTTTGTCTGCTATTGCCCTTTGAACGTACGGATAACTCAATAGGTTCACGAGTGACAGATTCACTGCTTCCTGAAAATTTTAATTTTGTCAATTAATTCGAATAATATAGTTAATTAGTGTCTGTTTGGAGTATGAATTCAAATGAGAAAAACCTTATGCGAATGGAGAATCAAAATTGAATTCTAAGATAGAGAAAAATGACTAGTATGATGCGGATTTCGTTAAAAAAAATAACAATTTCCATTTGAATTGAATGTTTTCGATCAATTTTTGATCCAAATAAACGCTTAATGTGCTAAATTATTTTTTGAATTATTTGTTATAATTACAAATTATGTTATAGTATTCTATTATGTAGTATTTTATTATGCAGTACAATGCAATGCAATTTATTAATTAGGACATCTAAAAACTATGGCTCGAGTGGAGAACTATTAAATAAACTAGATGTAACAATCATGTTTACGTTGTATATCGACATTTTAAACTATTAAAATTTTCTAATCCTTTCATGTCAACATTGACATCCAACAATTTTTATTTCTCCTAATATGTTTTTTTTAATAAAAATTAAGTAAACAGGTAATTTTTAAAAAATTTATTTAAATAAACAATTTAAATTTTTTATTTACACCGTTAAATGACTGATTAATCATTTTTTTAAAAACTATCATTTAACTAATTTTGTAAAACTTCAGTCAATTATTAAAACACTTCTTTGGAAAAGGCTGTTTACCCACATATCGTGTCACAATTATCGTATATACGTCACTGATATACATATATATTATTAATTAGTTTCAACTTTCAAGCAATGTTACTTTCTGTTTTTGAAGGACATGTAATTCAAACAATGATATTGCACATGTTCAAAAGGACTTGACATATTTGCCACTAAATATAGCTTATAATTACCTGAGCACAGATTTCAAGTTGTTTCTCACTTGGCAAATGGCCGTACTCAGCTTTGACCTTGGCCTTGGCAGGTAAGGCGATTTGGACCCAATCATCTATGAAGTCGCTGCAAATTATCCCATTCAAATAATTAATTCAGTCACTTAATTAGGTCTTAATTACAAGATCATGTTTGTTTTTGTTTTCTGTTTATTTAAAAAAATTGAACACGTTTTTTTTTTAACAAATCATTTGTAATCCAAATGAACAAAATTCAAATCTGTATGCTCGTGCTTTCCGGTCCGGTTAGTCCTTCTCCAATTAGCATCTCGCTAAATAATAGCCAATTAATTACAAGGACTGTGATTTGTATTAATTATTGTAAAAAAGACAAGTTTTTTTGTTTAAAAAAAAAATAATAATAAAGAAGTCCTTACTAGGGAACAGAATCATCCTCAGGGTGAGACATGAGCCTCGCTATACCTCCACAGCGACTGTGTCCGATTACCAAAATATTCTCAACCTGTATCGTTTTACTTACGTTAGTCAAAAAAATACACCCGTAGTTTTATCAGGAAAAAAAAAAAACATGAAGATCAGTTAGAAAATGAGAATTCTACGTTACGGAATATTTTTTAACGTTAGATTTTTATTGTTAGTTTTACATAATGAGATTTTGATGGTGTCAAACGTTTATAAACATGTACTATCGATAAATAATTTAGGATACAATACTGTAGAAAGTTTTGGAAAAACACCTTAAGTTCTGCCACAGCATATTCGATGATTGCGCCAACACCCGAGTATCGAAGCTGTGAATTACAAAGCAGATGAGACAGACTTGATCAGTTTTTGTAACAGATGACTAAATGCGAGAGAAATTAATGGAGATTAAGAAATAGATAAAGTTTGATTTCAGTAAATTAATTAAAACCTTGTTAAAAGAAGGAACCAAGTTGGCAATATTGCGGGCCATAAAGGCTTCCCCAGGTTGGAAGTTAAGGATATGGGAAGGGCTCACTCTCGAATCCGAGCAGGCGAAAACCAGAAACTAATCATAGAAGATTTAACCAAAAAAAAAACTTAATTAATTAGTAATTACCCCATTATTAATATTCATTTATATAGTCTTTTCTATATTTAGGTTTAAAAAATGGTACCTTTGGATGTTGACCTTGGGCAAGTTGAGAAAAGCAATCCGGATATTTGCTACAAAATCATCCCGCGAAAGAAAATCAAGAAAAATGAAAACAAACAGAGCAGAATTAGAGGTTCGTATTGCACCTCACAAAGACTGAGCCCCACTAAACTAGCGGTGCTCAGTCCCATTACGTGCGACGCTAGGCTCGTGCAGCCCCAAAGATTTGTGATATCAATAAACACATTGGTAGTTCATATTAGTGAATACCTCCAAAATTATAATTAATAGCCATTTTAATGATGCTTAGTTACTAACGTATATATAATCAATTTGCAACTTGTAATTCAAACGCAAAAGGAGAAGTATAGTCTGAAAATATTAGAGAGACAAAGCCATATGTGTGTGTGTGTATATATATATTAATCGAAGATCATAGCAGTATAAAAATATAATCTTACTTGAATTTGTTGTCCAGAAAATAATTAAACCCCTTTATAATTCTCTTAACCGGGTCAAAGCTGGCACAATGATCAGTTTCTTCAGCTGCCACTTCTTCATGACCTTCCTTCTCACTGCAATTTATACCATTTTATTATATATATATGTATACCATCACAATTTTATTCCATACATATATTAACTAGAAAGAAAAAAAAAAGTTTGAAAAATGGATTTAAAACGAGGTGTAAGGGGAGCTTAAGATCAACATCGAATCCCAGATTTAGGTTGAGGGATTTAAAATTAGTTTTTTTGACCAAAAAGTCCTCTAAATGAAAGATATTTAACCTCTATTTGGATTATCGATTTGAAAAATAAATTCAAATTTTTATAGAGAAAACATCGTAAATTTTTTTTAAAACATTATCAAAACAGTGAAGCAAACGGGTTATTAGATTCGATAGGATTACGCATGAATGCATGCAATTTGCACTGTACCTGATTGTTAGCTTCTTCAGGTCCTTAGTCGCCACCTCGGATTTCAATTGTTCGGCCATTTCTCGGATTTTCTTTCTGACAAATTTAGAAGTAAAAAAAAAAAAAAAAAAAGGCTATAGATTGAGTATAACTGTTTGTAATTTATATACAACGTCTACACACACACACACACACGCAAACAAACAAAGGATTTGGTGTGCGGAAGAGAATCAAGAGATTTTTGTGTTTGAATGGCCCGGTGGCTAAAATACACCGAGTCAATTATCAACGAGTTAACTAGGAATTTTATTTCAAGAAGAGGTCTATCTGAAACAGGAGTTTTATTCAGTAAAACGTAACACACTTTGCAATCGGAAAATTGAGAATCGGATTCCTTTATCCCGGTGTATATAGTAAATAATATATATACAAAAATTAAAACAGATGAAATATAATATATTTACGAAATTGTTAAAGCAAAAAACATATTTTCATTTACTCTTAATCGGAAATATATATTGATAAATGAACTGGTATTTATAACTTTTTCACCTTTTATTCTTAGGACTGCCTATACATGTGTGTGTATATATACACACATATTATAACTATAGTCTAAGACTAAAACGCACATATATGCGTGTAAATATATATGTCTATCTATTGATGTATATCCATCTATATATATTTATATACATATGTATATGTATATGTATAAAACAATACCTTTCTGAAAGAGAATGATCTCAAATGAATTTACTAACGACAATTTGCTGCAATGAGGGATAAACACAAGCACAAGCACATCTTTGCACAGAGGGAAGTTCTTCTATTTATAGGAGAAAACTCTCTTTCATTGTACTTGTGATTGTCAATATTTCCACAAGAAAAACACCACCCAGTACTGTTTTTTGTTTTTTTGTTTTCCCTGCTCGATCTGGTTGCAGATGTAATTCGTGAAAAGCAAGTTGCACACAAATTACGTCTTCTTCTATACACACACACACACATACATACATATATAAATATATATATAAAAGTATTTACGTGCAACTTTTGAATAACTTTGGCCAGCTACTAAATTTCTAATGACATATATGACTTTGAGTACTAATTATATTAGTTTCAATCAAGTAGCAGTATGGTAATTACTATAGCCGTACTTGTTTTAGTGGTAAACTTTTGAGTTTAGTGTGTAATTTAAGAAATCGTTGGTGCAAACCATGTGTTAAATTCGGAAATTCTAATACCATTTTTAATATATATGTAAATGTCGATACTACTATATATTTAAAAAAAATGATATTAGCATATTTAAGATGTATCATCTTATTTTCTATTTCAATATTTAATGTTAATCTACATGTTATCATTATCATTAAGCTTTAGAATTCATTAAAATAAACTTTTAATATTTAAAAAAATTTTAAATGACAGTATGATAATGATTAAAAATAAATCAAGATATAGCAATCAAAATTTTCACCAAATTTAGCATTTATCAAAATTAGCACCAAAGATATATAGCATTTTATAAGAGTTTTTTTTTTTTTTTTTTTTTTTTTTTTTTTTTTTTGAATTTTTATCCAAATGTAAAGATTTGAAATTGGCATGTCAATTTGACACTCCATCAGGGATGTTCTAAGGGACTATTACTTTTTATCTTAATAGATTAACATATTAAATAGAGTGATAATATCTTTACTAAATTGGATACCATACTATATTCGAGTTTGCAAGAGATTGAGTTTTCATTTTAAAAATGTTAGTTTATTAAGTAAAGTGGCCTAATAATTTTATATACCTATTATAATTTTTATATTATTATGATGTGAAACTTAGTTTCTTTTTATTCTTAATTTTTTCCTTGCAAGTTGATAGCTCTTTTTTGGCTACCAATCCTAGAATACTATATCAGAATGCTCGTCGTTTGTTTGTTTGGTTTTTTTTTTTTTTTTTTTTAAAGAAAGTGACCTAATATTTTTTTATATGTTTCTTGTTTTGCCGTTAAATCAAGCCTGTAAAACAAGAAATCAATGATAATAATAAAGAGAAAAAATTAGGTAAAAAGACAATTTTCAAATACTTATTTAAATAAATGATTGGAATTTTTTTATTTGGGAAAATGACCGTTAATTAGTGATTGTCCATGATCAATCAATGAAAAATATGTATTATGTTGGTCAATTACTCATTAATCATAGTCAATCCATGATTAATTAATTGATTATTAAAAAAAAAAGGTCATTTTACTAATTTTATAAAATTTCAACTATTTATTAATTTTTTTTAAAAAAAGTTCATCTATCAACGTGTCCCTGTGTCCCTGTCCCTAACAAAATAAAAATCATAAAACACATGTCTTAGAATCAGACACGTCTCCTATTCTTACACGGAATGGATGTATACATTACTTGTCAAAAGAAAAAAAAAAAAAAAAGAAAAACATATTCTCAAATAAAAACAAATAATTACGTACGAATGAAGTGGACGATTGTGTATATGCAATCAGCGTCTTTTAAATCATTTGTCGTCAATTTTTAACAAGTTAAAATTATCATGACATAAATCACATGTTGTATTTCAAAATTTTATTTAATTATTTAATTTTTGTTTAAATTTATGATTTTTTAAAATTATATATATATAGATGTATATATAATTTAACGATGATATCACATATAATTTTATTAAAAAGTACATAATTCGAATTACTCCACCTCAAATTTAAAACTAAAGATATATATTCATTGACATTAGGAAAATAGTTTTTAAATAAATGTGTGAGTTGTTTTCGATATTTTTAATGAGTTTTGGGATCAAATTTTGGATGATAATAATTTTTTCAAATTAGAATTAAATATAATATATGAACAGTCGTTTTCATTATGTCAATTTTTCATATTATACAATATTGTGGACGTCTTATTCACCAATGAAATAAATGTGTGTGTGTGTATATTGTGGAAATTTTGTTTGATATGACTGCGTTTATAGACTAGCAAACAATTAATGTGGGAATTTAAACTTGACGTGTTATTATGAGAATAATACCTACATGACATCAACAATTACGACACTTCTATCATAATTGGCCACATTTTATTGTTATTATTATTATTATTTTGCTAAAGATACAGGGGTAATTGGCAAGGGCTTCGTCTACTTTTCTCATAATGTATGCATATTCGATTTTCGGTAATTAAAAGCCTTGTTAAATGAAAATATTGTGCGACAACCAATAGTGATTTATAATACTATCTTTTTTTTCGAGTAAAATTAGATTAGGTCTTTTTATTTTGTTAACAAGTCTCGAGATTTTTGCTATATATGAGCAGTGATCGTTATTGTATCAAATTTTGTGTATATATATATAGAAATAGAAGAAACGTCTCAATTTTTAGAAGTAATTTGTTTTATATAGACTAGCAAACTTGATACAAATTAATGGGAACGTAAACTTGGAGTGTTTTTAGTATATCTATAGCTACCATAGAATCAACAATTACGTCACTTTTATAACTACGATTAAATTGGTGCCGTGATAAAGATATATTTCACTTCTTTAAGAGAAAAATGTAACATATTTTGTAGGTATTTTTGAAAATTAAAACAGGTTTTTAAAGATGATAAATTATAGTATATTTTTACCGATACATCCTTTGAATTTTCTAGTAAATACTTAGATTTTCTAGTAAATAACAGACTTACGGGTAAATAACATTATACCCCAATGACCGTTGA
This sequence comes from Ficus carica, assembly GCA_009761775.1. Classification (NCBI taxonomy): domain Eukaryota; kingdom Viridiplantae; phylum Streptophyta; class Magnoliopsida; order Rosales; family Moraceae; genus Ficus; species Ficus carica. The sequence goes on along the minus strand of CM019744.1, from coordinate 5,145,465 downwards.
TGCTGGTGATGTCGAAGTAAGAGAGTTGTAGTAGAGAGATAAGAGAGAAAGATGAGAGGAGTTGTAGGGGTAATTCTGATATTTTTGTCTGCAATTAATATGAATATGCTATTTATTACTAGTCTTTAAAAATTATGCTATAATTATAAATTAGAGTATCCAAATTTACTATTTGACTCTCTCTCTTTTTCTAAAGATGTTCCAGATTCGATATTCCATATTCTTAATATATAAAGTCATGTTCCGTTAATATACTGTGCAACATTAGATTAATGGTGATTTGTATGAAATTAAGTCATTTTTAAAGTAGAGTTCCAAAATGTCTTTTTCTATTTTAATAATAAGCCTCGAGATTTTTGGTATAAACGACGAGGAATAGTGGACAAGCTTGCACTAATAAACTGTCTTTCTAATTTTATATTAAAAAAAAAAAACCTACGTCACTTTCGTTACCAAATTTACTTACATAGCTTAAAATAAGCAAATGGCATTGAAGAAATGAAAGAAGCTGAACCAGGCGGCTAAGGATATGGTCCAACTATTGGCTGCTTTTTCTAGATTTCACTCTCTATATATTTTAGTCATTCCGTGAATAAAATGCCTTTGAAGAGCCTATCATCAAAATTCCTAAGAGTATTTCACACAAGAAAGAGTATCATGTGTCAAAATGGTTGTTAATAATTATTAAAATATTTGACATTTTTGTCCCTAAAATTTTCACGATTTTGCAAAAATAAAGAGAGAGGGGTGAAAGAGAACTTTGCTTGAGATGGAAGGTTCTCGCCGATGATGATGACAATAGTGGAAAAACGAGGAGAAAAGGATAAGGAGTGATACATTTCAACCAAAATTCGGCCATTAATTTCTCAACCCGAATACTTCGACAAAATATATTTATTACCCCTTGAACCGTGTTATTTGCTAGAGGTGTTTATGATTTGGAAAAATCTCAACCCGGTATTAATCTGTTTGTTCTTCAACCCGGTTTATTACAATTCAAAAACATTGAATTTTCACGTATTTATGAATTGAACCTGTAAAATTTAAATTAACCTACTATATCCTAATATAGTTCAATAATATACAATTTAATACAAATACACTCGAATTCAAGATTTCAATAATGAACCACTAATGCACAAGGCAACATGACATTTTGAAAACACCCTACTATTTACTGCCTATAATGTTGATCCAAATTCCTTAGTGCAAATAGCAAAAGGGGCTCAAATTTTCTCTCATGGCCCAAAAGAAAAAGATTGGGCCAGAACTAGCCCAAACCAAATAGGTTCACTGGTCAGGAGCCAGTGTCCCCTTACTCATCCAAACCCCCAACAGCCAGTTTTTTCTTGGTTGGCCCAAACCACAACAAACTATAGACAGAGAGAGACAACAGAGACACCAGCAAAGCATGAGATCGGAGAATAGAGATGTCAAACGGGCCGATCCGATCAGATCCTAGTCAATTTATTTTGGATCCAATAATGTTTTGTCTCATGTTCGTGTCTATTTATAGCTTATAGTGTCAATGTTGATCCACAGCCTGTATAAAAATGGTAAACGGATTGTGTCCTTGACGAGCTCACGTCTAAAAAATAAATTATTAATAAACAAAAAAAAAATATTGAATATAATGAAAAACATTGATTTTTAATAAAAACAAAGTATATATTTTTAAAAAGAAATTACGAAATAAAAAACCTAACCAAATAAAAACTGATAATAGAAAAAAAAAAACATTAAACCATAAATCACATTTTAAAATTACAAAATAAATCATAAAAAAAGTAACATTATCGTATCATTTTCATGTAATTTATTATGTCCGCGCCCGCACCCACGCCCGCGCCCGTGCCCGGGACAGAGGCTTAACATCGTATTTTTAACATTTCGTTCGTAAAAATCATGTCAAACACGATCCACTTAATAAAAACCCGACAAGTTATACCTATTTGATAATATACCATGTCCACTTTTTAAAGTGTCGTGTTTGTACGGGCCTACTCAGTCTGGCCAGGCCCGGCCCGGTCCGTTTTGAGTCTTTGACATCTTCACTGGAGAAAGAGAGAATAATCACGTACAAGCAGAAGCAGATGCAGTGAGTTTATTATCCAATTCCAGGGCGGTTTTCTTTTGGCATCAACTTGAATATTTGCTTCGAGATGAGCAGACCCATCCTCTGACACACAATCTCACTCATCATCATCCTCTGTAACTACTTTTCTTATTTATTTATTTATTTTCATTTTCATTTTTATTTTTGTTTTTGTTTTTTATTTTTATTTTTTGCTCTCATTTTCTTTTGCCCTTCCTTCGAGTTAACTCGCTGCTCTTGCGATTCAGCGAGCTATGGCGACTCAGTCCCAGGCTCCTCCTTCCGACGACAATCCACCCAAGCCAGGTCTTCTTCTTTTTTTCTCTTCGTTCTTTCTAATTTCCACTTTTTTTGCTGCTCAATTTTGATTTTTGTTTTCCTTTCTCCATTGGATTTTCATCCTCCCTTAATTTGCTCGAGAAATCAGACTTATTGATTCGAAAATTGAACTATATAACAGTTTGTGTTGCTTAAATTTTCTTGATCATATGGTTTTGCAAGAGATTATTGTGGCGGATTAGCTCTAACCAAGCTGGTATTCTGTAGTATACTTATGCATATACTTGTACACACATATATATATATATATAATTTACATATACTTACGGCGTGTTAGCTTATTGGATTTCTTTCTGTTATAAACTGGTCAGAAAGCTTTGCGATTTTGGTGAGAAAATCATAAGTAAGCTCAAATTTTCTACTTTTCCTGTACTTATCAACATGCGTATGATTTTTTTTTTTTTTTTTTTTTTTTTGGGTGTTTTGGTATGTAAAGATGTGTCTAATTTGAGGCTTCACAAAAACATTTTAAAGTGAATTAGAAAAAAATAACAAGAAAAGCGGGTTCATCTTTGTGAGACTAAGAACTCGAGTTTCCAGCCCGAAAAAATGAATTAGTTGATAATAGAAGTCATTTACTCATGTTACCTTAATTAATCATTTGTTATAACTAACCGTCTCATAATTCCGATTGAAAAGATTCATTGAGCAACTGTTGAGTTGAGTTAACCAATAACCAATATCTAATCTAGGCGAATCAATATTGAGAAAAGGAAGTTTTAGATCATCGACTTAAATCCATTGTCAAACCTCAATCTTTGGAATATGGAGGTACTTATTTATTTGCACTTGGAATTTGGCAATGTCAACTTCGTAGATTTGAGGGTTCAGAACATCGAACGTTGTCATAAGCATGCGTAGTGTGATTTTTCTCGTTCTAGAGTATTTTTAATGCTATAAATTTATTGATACATACCAAAGTTAAATGTCTAAGGTAAACTAACTTCAAGAACAGATCTAACACAAGCAACAACCGAGAATCAACAAGATGTCCAGGCGGAGGCTCCTAAGCAAAATTCTCCAACATCGGTGTTTGTGAACTCAGAACCAATGCGAGAGGAACAAGTACAGAATGCGGTGAAATTCCTTTCGCACCCGAAAGTTAGAGGCTCTCCTGTTATGTACAGACGATCTTTCCTTGAGAAGAAGGGCCTAACAAAGGAGGAGATAGATGAAGCCTTTCGGCGTGTGCCTGTAAGCAAATTTTTCTTTTGTAATAATCAGAATAGTTAACATATTCCTGTTTACTGTGATTTAAATCATTTATCCCGTCTTACGTAATCATATATATTACTTGACATACTTTCGTGAAACTGCAGGACCAATCTCCATCCGTGCAGGCTAGTGGTGGCAATCAAGGTAAATATATCGAATGGAGACTTTAGATTTGTCCAGAGTTTCTTTAGTCTTTACTCTTGACAGAATTAAGGGTCTAATGATTAATGATGCTTTACCATAGCAGATGGACAAAAGACATCACCAGGCATTCAGACAAAATACCCAGTACAAGCTCTGCAACCAGTAGCTGCTGCTCCGCCGAATGCTGCTTCCCCTGTGGCTTCGCGATATCGCTTCCACTGGTCTCATGCCGTTCTTGCTGTAGGATTTTTGGCTGCTTCAGGAGCCGGAACAGCTGTAATAATTAAGGTAGACAGAATTGATCCGTCTCTTGCACTGGCCATCTAGTGAGTATTTCATGGACAGGATGCTAGCCTTCATCTTCTGGTGCCATAATATGTGGTGCATTGCACTTGCTTCCTCTACCTAACTGCACTTTTGGCTAACCTTACCAAACGTCTAACGAATACTTTTGGTTTTATGATAACTGACAACACTTTCCCTGTTTTAGAATGCTATTATTCCTAGATTGAAGTCTTGGATTCGCAAGGTTGTCTCCGAAGAAGATGACTCTGTCAAGAAAACAGATTCTAAGCCAAGTTTAGCAGAGGAGGCAGCTGTTGCTGCAAAAGCAGCTGCAGTTGCAGCAGCTGATGTGGCAAAAGCAAGCCAAGAAATGATGAATTCTAAGAGTGAAGGTATAGTAGTTATTGTGGCTTAATTCATCGTGCAATTCAGTCAGTCTTCGTAACTTTTCAGTTTGTTATTTCCTTTCCTCTGTCACTTTGATGACTAAAGCACCTTACTTTGTCCTATATTTAAGAGAGGAGATACTTTGGAGAGCTCATGAATATGTTGGATGTCCAAGTGCAAGAAATGAAGTCAATGCGGAATTCCATACAGAAATTGGAAGGTACAAAGAAATTGCTTTATGATCAAACAAATGTATATGATCAGTGTTCTCTGGCCCACAAATAAGTAGAACCACGTTTTTGCTCTTCAGATACTTTGGTTCTGGATCTCGTGTTGCATCACTTCCTGCTTGCAGCTTCTTTTTCAGCTAGGAATTTATTATTATGTTGTATGATTTTTTTTTTCCTTGGCGTAATTATTAGGTGAAACAACTGCTCAAAAGAGAAACTATCTTATTGAGCAAGAAGATCATCAATTAAATATCATAAATTCAAAGGTTAGTTCAATGTAGGTTTAAGATTCATGATATTCAAAGTAGTTGCAATCTCGCTTCGTTGTTCAATTGTTAGGATTTTACTAACCAAAAAGCATTTGACAGAGACCATACGTCAACGGAAAGGCAGACTACGACTCACGCTCAGGTTGTTATTCTTGAATGAAGTATGAAACCTCTACTATTAATTAACTTTTAACGGTTATCATAGTTACACGATTGAAATTTTTGTGCAGTAAGATCTGCCTCACCTCCTGCGGCTGCAGAACCATCAGTTGCACCTCACCCAAAGTCTTTTATGGATGTACGTAGTTTTCTTGATCTTTTTATTACCTGGAAATGTTTCCTGAAGATTTAGTGTATAGTTATTACTACGCTAAGCTGTCCTGAGAGCTTTCGCCTTTTATGTTCGTTAAATCAGTCACAGGGAACTACACTGTTAATAGTCCTTTGAGGATTGGTCGTATGCCTATAAGTTAAATTATTATGCTACAATCCAAATGTAATCACATGTCGAACGAGTGTCTGAATAATATTTTTGTTGTTCCATAGGTTCGTAAAGAAGTGGTTTATTGGTGTTTTTTTTTTTACGTATATGAATTTACAGCCAGATATGTTTTATTACTGATTTGCAGTTTGGTTTTCCTGTTAGGGTTTTGTGTGGCTTCTACTCGTTTAACTTTTTCTTATGGTGCAGATTATGGCTATGGTCCAAAGAGGGGAGAGACCTCCTAATATCAGGGTAACCTACAACTAGATTCCGTGCAGATTCTCTTATTTCGAGTTAATGCCAACTCTGTCATTCTGGGTTCCTTTGCAGGAGATTAATGATTTACCTCCGAACCCTAATCAGCAACCATCAAATCCTCGGTTAGCACCAAGAGCTAAGGTTGGCTTTTGAGTGTTGAGATAATTATTTTTTCCCCCACAAAAGAACTATTGTTTCATTTGTTTTCCGAACAGAAAACTTCTAACCAAATAAAGAAAAGATTTCCAAGTCTAAAATTTGCTCCAAACTGAGCTGTGTACTTCTTTTTCTTCTTTAGCAGCCTTGGGAGGTTGGTCAGGTCCAGAACTACTCGAGCCAGGTAACGCAGTCTCAAGCAAGCAGTGAAGGCGTATATTCCAATGTGCAAGACAATGGGCTCAATTACTTATCAAACGGGAATGGTTCAGCGCCTTGGTGGCAACAGAATAATTCAAGAATCACCGAGGTTGAGAATGAAGATGAATTCAAGACACGGTCTTATGGTGCCCAACCCAGTGAGGTTCCAGTTAGGCGTACATGGGTTCCTCCCCAGCCACCCCCAGTTCAAATGCCGGAAGCAGCTGAAGCCATCCGAAGGCCAAAACCTTCGGCGCAAAAAGAGCCTTCGGATGACGACCAGTTGGAAGCACACCCGGCGGGTGTAACTGATGAGTTGCAGAGGGTCACAAAAATAGCTGAATCTGGAGGTGCGGTTGAAACGAAAAGTGAGAGCTCAGGGCTTAGCTCAAGTGAGATACAAGAAGCTAAAGATGAAATCTATGGGTGATCCGAGCATAACATGAGGTATGTGTATGTCACTCGTATCCATAGCTTCCACTAGAAGTAAGGTTCTTAGTCATTTCTTGGATTATTTACTGTTTAATCCCCTGGAATTTAAGCTTATTAAAAATATATACTATACATTTTGAATGTTCTCATTATTGTGTTTTATAAGTTCAATTTCATATCAAATCTATAAATTCTCTCGATCAACTACGTAGTTTGGACCACTTAAATGACACCTTTACCTTTTAAAAATTATCTGCTTGTTCATTCTATACCTTGTAATATGTAAAGTTGTCTTTTAAGTGGTTAAAATCAGAATTTAACCGAAAAAAGATGTAAATTGGTTATTAAGGGTAGTGTTGAGATCATCCAAAATCCATAATTTCTAATAAGCTTAACGTGCAGGGCATTAAAATAGTAAAGAACTCACGAATTCTAATATCAATTTTTGAGTATCAATTTATATGATATATGAGTTATCATTTTTTTGTATTGACAAGTGTTTAAAAGATTCTACATCAATTGATTGTTTTTATTAAAAATATGGCACCTCACCGTCATATAAATTAATATTTAAAAATTATGATTAGAATTGATATTCCTAACCCTACTCAATAATACTTTATTTCTTTTTCTTTTGTTGAAATCTAATTTCCTGAAGTGGGCTTCTTTTAAAGTATTTTTTGGTTTTTTTGTTTTAGTGGCTACTTTTGAAAATGGACAGACACTACTGACCGACCATTCCATATTTTGATACTGAGATGCATACACGTATACATTTCCAGTAACTTTTTTTAACTGCTTAAATCTAAATCTATATTATAAAATTAATTTTTTTTTTTGCTTAAAATTAAAAATGTGTATAATATAACACGTGTTTCACCTTTTTCTGTTAGGTCTTGCACGTGGCTATCACATGGATTTTGTGTTGCATTGTCAAGTGTTGGACATGGAGCCACCTTGGACGAGGAAATTAATATGGTATATGATTTACCAACTCCATGTTAAAAAGTCTGTCTTTGTTCTAAGGACTCTGTGACGCTTCTTGGGCTTTAGCCTTGATAGGATAAATCTCATAATTTGCTGATTACCAGCATTCAATAAAACAAAAAACAAAAAAATAATAATAAGAAAGAAAGAAAGAAAGAAAGAAGAGGAAGAAGTATTGTACTTGTATCTTAAAGTACGAGTGGTTGTTTTGGTTTATCCAATTATTGGAGACTTCTTATAGGAAAATATTAAATAAAATGGTCTTTTTGGAATATGGGATTGTTAAGAGAAGAGTTTTAGGTATAAGAAGTTTAAAGTAATTATTATTACTATTTTTACACTGTACTAAGGTTTCATTTCTTGCTATTGCTCTGTTTTCTCACTCATGTCCAATCCCATTCCAAGATGTGTGCCATGTAGCGGAGCAACCCACATAGGAAAATTGTCTAAAATGACCGAGAATTCAACCATATTGAAATATATCATCATTGTTATCTCGTTCTCATCCCTATTGTCTATGTTAATAGAACAGAAAAAGGTCTAGTTTAATTTTAAGTAAAGATAAGTTCGACATTACACAATCTATGAACATTTGACAGAACGATCAGGTGCATTTAAAGAATATTTATGTGGGCACTATGACATGGTTTTAGTGGCAATCTTTTTATTTCTTTTCTTTTCTTTTTCTCTTCTTCTTCTTCTCTCTCTCTCTCTCTCTCTCTCTCTCTCTCTCTCCACTTTTTTTTTTTTTTGGTGGAGAAAATTTTAGTGGCAATCTTGGGGTGGAGCTTAGAATGGTGGTGGATCTTCTGAGACTACAATGATCAGATGCCTTGGAATTAAACTAGTTGAAAGTGACCTTCACTCCTTGGGAGACAAAAAGATTATTGTTTTATCTTCAGTACCTCTCGAGCATAAGAATGCCAATGAAAATAATATTTATAACAACAACAATAATAATAGTATTCACACAAAAAAAAAGAATAATAATAATAGGAAGTAACAAGAAAGTGGGGCCAACTGAGCCCTACAAATTTAGGTGAGAAAGTAGGACATGTTTTGCATGTCTAAAACATTTTCCAATAAAACAACATTATATATATGTCCTGAGAATTATGTCCTATGCTCATAATAGACTTCTCCTCATCTACTCCTGCCTACTACTCTGCCCCCTTTTTTTTTTTTTTCACATCTGTAAGTTTGTAGAATTTATGGCAGAATATTATCATCTGGACTAAAAAAAACAAGTCTAGATTTTGTGAAGATGATAAGAATAGTAGAAACTACTCCCATATGACGTTAACACCTTTTTCTTGGAGTTAAATACCGTTAGTCTATATATATAAGATATATATATATTTATATACACTATATATAAAGCCATATTCTGAATGTTTATAATGAACTTTTAAAATAGAAACTCAATTAGACCACTCCCACTATCTTAGAGGGGGAAAATGGTGGAAAAACCACTTAATAACTACAGTTAATAACACTATTTGTATTTTAAACAGATTAAGAAAAAAAAAAAAAAAGGGAGAGAGAGTAACGAATGCAACTCAACAAAATTCATAATGATGGCAACGGAGTGGGGGAGGGGGAAATGCTTTTCTATCCCCATCTATTGCGTTCAAGGCAAAAAAAAAAAAAAAAAAAAAAAGATTTTGTCCCTATCCTCACTCTGAAAGATCGTCTTTCATTCTTGCTCTGTTTGGAGCATAGCCTCGTGGGATTCCGCTCTTAAGGAGAATATTACTAAAATTAGCTATCCCAAATTTATGTCATTGAGAGCAATAAAATGTTGAAAAAAAATGAAAAATTATGAAGACACAAATTTTTACAGGTTCGCCTCAAGATGGTTATGTCCTATTTTAGCTACTGTAGTAATTCATTATGATGATCAAGGAGTTTGCACGAGAAGCTCACACACACTCATACTCTCTAACCACTCTAATAATCAACCCTAATAACAACACTTTTATTTACAATGAAAAACTAAGACAACCAAAATTACAAGTATGAAAATTCCAAAATATCCTTAATGAAACAACTATCTATATGTAGGACGTTTCTAGATTCCACAACTTAGCAGATATTACCATCTCTACTTAAGGGTGTCCCTCCTCTCCTTCACACCTTCTCTCTCACACAATCTTCCATTTTCCACTCCTTCTCCCTCTACAAGTTCTAGAAAAACGCTAGAACTACCAGGTTTAATCCCAACTTTTGAGTACATATATATAAATTTCTTATATTGAACATCAATTGTTTATTTCTTTTGGATGACTTTGTGTTGTAGTAACTAGGATTTTTTTTTTAATAATTAATAACTTTGTATTGTTTTCCATATGAAAGGGATTTTGTGCGAATTTAAAAGAAAATGCACTTATTTTTAAACCCAAAGGCTTTGTTTTCGTAAAGAAAAAAATCTTGTTATTTTATTATGATTTTGTATAGAGCTACAAGTCTGGATTTTTGATTGTGTATTTGGCTACCAATCATTTTCTCATTGATATTATCAACTCAGATTTATTATGTCGTGATATTTTATTGTGTACCACAAACTATCGTTTTTATTTTGATTTTATGTTGAGCTACTAATTATTTTCGTGAGTATCTAGTCCTTTTATTTTGATTATATTGTATTGAGCTACCACTTTTTTTTTTCTTTCTTTTTAAGATGTTATTTTGATTTCGCTCACACGCCCAAACGTGCAAGAAAAAAAAAATCAATTAACAAATTCTACCTAACGTGGTTGTTGCACGTGAAAAATTTTGAGAATTCTACCCATTACAACAATCAATATATATGTGTGTGTGTGTGTGTGTGTGTGTATATATATGTATGTATATATTAAAGTCAATGAGAAGTGAGGTCAGATGAGCCCAAAACATTAACGATGGCATATCTTTTATTTTGAACATGTCAAGATTCCATCATACAAAGGTTTAGTAAAAGAAAGGTTTGTATTCCGTTTGTGGACAAAAAAGTTATAATAATTAATAAACATCAAATTGGAGGTTGTTGAAGGCCGAAGTGACTCATTTTATACATATATATATATATATATTTATATAAATAATTATATATATTATTTCTAGTTTATATATATATTATTTCTTAAGCATGTTTAATTTGACTGCCACTGAAAATGGGTTTTGAAAAAAGAAAAAAATAAAAACTAAAAAAATATTTTAAAGAAAATTCTGATTTTAGCAATAAAAGCTTGTTATTACTGGCCATTGTTGAACATGTTTTATGGCTTAGATTTCCTTTCCACTGAGATAATCCTTCCAAAGCAAATCCATATGATATCTCAATGTTAGAGGAGAATATGGTAAGATAGTAGCTATTTATAAGTATTGTATAGGTCATTAATTACCCAAAAAAAAAAAAAAAAGAAAGAAAGAAAGAAAGAAAAATGAATTTTTTGAGTGGGGAAGAGATGATTTTCTCTTCCACTAAGATAGCCATATTTGACTTTTAATATGGTCAAATATGGTAAGCCATTTATAATTAGGATCTAACTTTTGTCAACAGTCAAACTAAGAAATTAAGTAGGTGATAGTCGGAGAAAGGAAAAAAAAAATGTTGAGTGTCAAAATAAAAAATGGCAAGTCAGTTATTATTATTATTTTTTTTAAAGGAAATTATGCTAGTACAATTACAAATACAAATTACATAGCTTAACAGAAACGGCGGGTCGTTTCGCACGTCAAGCCCCGTTTGAACTTGAAATGGGAGAATCACTTTTTGTTTTGTTTTTGTTTTTATTTTTTTAACTTTCTTTATAGATATGAATATTAGAAGTCAAATATGGTAAGCTATTTATAATTAGGACATGACTTATTGACTTTTGTCAACAGCTAACGAAGTAGGTGATAGTTTTATTATTATTTTTTTTTAAGAAGAAAAATCCAGTGTGAAGTGTGAAAATTAATAAAAGAAAAAATTGAAATTTCACTTCAAAATAACACCAGATAACGAAATGTTGAAAATGACCTCAATACTTTAAAGGGGTGTTTGTTTAAGCATTTTGAAATATTTAGATGACATCATTTGAATGAACTATTTAAATTATCATTTGACAATAAAAAACATCTTAATTCTAAAATTTTTAGTTATGTGGATATATATTTACTATAGTATCATTTAAGTGAACTATATTTACTATAGTATCATTTAAAAATTTTAGTTATGTGGATATATTTACTATAGTATCATTTAAGAATCATTTAGATTTTTAATATAAACGTTTGTTTTCAAAGTCTATTAAATTATACATTCAAATGTTTTTGTATAACAATCTTATTCAGATTATGAATATCCAAACATCAATTAGGATCACAATGTAAATACTTTTCAAATTTTTAGGTCCAAATATTCCCATCTAAAAGCAACCATTCTAATATGTAATATGCGAATCAAAGGATGGGTGTTATTTTCAGAAATTTAAACCACAGTACTAATTATTTTCTATATTGTTTTTCTCTCGTAAAGAATTCAATTCCAAAATTATGTCCAAACTTATCAACTTCTTGAGAATACAAGGTGAAAGTAGTAGATTATAAGTTTGAACGGAGAATATTTAATAGCATTTTTCCTAGAATAAATTACAAAAAACAAACCTGAACAAGAATCGGAATCGGACATGAGCAAACACTCACCAGCCTATTTTCTCTTTAGAAAAGAACATAACTTAACAAAAAAAAACGGCGTGTCGTTTTGTGCTTCAGCACCTTAAAATCGGCAAAGAAAGAATCAACACTTTTTTTTTTCCAATTTTTTTTTAATTTCATATGTTTTTGGGTGGGGGGTGGCTGATTTGACTGGGAGTCCTTGGTTTCGTCCATATTGTATATATAGAACTGTAGTGTAGACCCCACTTTCTCAAAGCCATCCAATATTTATTTTCATCTCTCTCTCTCTCTCAGCTCCCACTGCCATATCCAAAGCCACAAAAATATTTGTTTATTGCCTTCGTTAACACCATAAAACGCCATTTCTTTCTTGCAAATTCTGGGCATTTACCATATACTACTTTCTTTGTTTCTGTCTCTCTCTCTCTCTCTCTCTCTCTCTCTCTCCATTTTTGCTCTGGTCGAGTTTGGACCCTGAGAAAAGAAAAGAAAAGAAAAGAAAACGAAAGAAAAAAGTAGTGGAATTTTGGATGGCTCTGAATTTGTTATCGCCGGCTGAAGTAAAGGCCATCTCCTTTTTGGACTCCACCAAGTCCACTCGCCTCCCCAAGCTTCCAGGTTTAACTTCCACTTCCTTGTTTTCCCTCTTCTATCTGTTGTTTGTTTCCCGGGAAAACAGAAGGGAAAACCCAAAAAATGTTTTTTAACATTTTCTTTTTATGGGTGGAGTTTTTGTATTCTGCGTAATTCAGTTGCCATAGGACAAAGTTTGATTTTGTGGGTTACTGTTTTCTGATGTATTAGATATTAGTTTATACCCATTTGATCATTTTATCCAAATTAAAACCGTTTGCGTTAAACTGCTTCAGCTTATGATGTTTGGTTTGGTTTGGTTTGGTTTGTTTGTTTGTTTGTATGTTGTCCTTAGGTGGGGTTGCTTTGCAGAGAAAGGACAGCAGAGTAGCATTCCGGCAAAGGGTTCATTGTTCGGTACAGCAGCCTCCTCCGGCCTGGCCAGGGCGAGCTGTTCTGGAGTCCGGTCGCACTTCTTGGGATGGCCAAAAGCCCATCTCTGTTCTGGGATCTACTGGTTCTATTGGAACTCAGGTAATAAGAGAGGAAAAGGAATTAAAAAAAAAAATTTTTGAAGAGAACTCTTGTAATGAGATTGAATGTAACTTTTTAAAACTTAACTATCATGTTACCTTTTCTAACTTAAGAAAATTAGTTATGAAACAAAATAACCATGACACGATACTGCTGAAATCGCTTTATATCTACAAGTGAAATTTGACAATGGAAAAAGGGTTCCGCAAAACTAGTTGTGAAAGTGGAGAACTTAAGAACAAGTAGGTAAAATGCTACCAATTGTTCACGAGGCTTGGAGTTTGCTACGGATGAACATAAATTTTTTAAGTCGTGTTTTGTCGCCATATGAGTTGGTGCTACCCGTTTTTTTGAGTTTGGTCAAGATCTAGTGCTTGGACATGGATTTCAATTCACATGGACGAGGCATTCTTATTGAAGTCCTTTTTCGTTTGTAAAGGAAAAAATAAAATTCCGTTTTTGTGTTTAATCAAGCAAAACCTTTATTTTTTTTATTTATGCTTGTTTTGGCCCCATGTATGATTTGCTTAGAACTAGAGAATGTTGTTTTTCAGACATTGGATATAGTGGCAGAGAATCCTGATAAATTCAGAGTAGTTGGACTTGCAGCTGGTTCGAATGTAACTCTTCTTGTTGATCAGGTATTCTGTGAACCTGATCTAGCTTACAGGATAACAATCCATCACGACCCACGCACTTGATATGCGAGGGTTTAGAATTGATGTGCTTTTCATTCATATTTTAGATGACCATTTTGACAGGTTAAGAGGTTCAAGCCTCAAATAGTTGCTGTTAGAAACGAAGCTTTAGTTGGTGAACTAAAAGAGGCATTAGCTGATGTGGAAGAAAAGCCTGAGATTATTCCTGGCGAGCAAGGCGTGATTGAGGTGGCCTAGTCTCTAACTTCCCTCTGCTGATAAAAATTCGTCTTTTCTATCAGAAGTTTTGATTAATATATTTTCCCTTCACAGGTTGCACGGCACCCAGATGCCGTCACGGTAGTTACAGGAATTGTCGGTTGTGCAGGATTAAAGGTGAGATCATAAATGTTATGCAAACATATTACGGGACTATATGTTGAATGTGGTTTATATAGATGGATCTCAGATCAATTTTCAAGATATAAGTTGTGCAGCTTTTAGCATTCTAGCTTCTATCAATGTTGTCTGCTAAAAAGAACTTTGAAGGATTTACAAGTTAACAATTGAGCTAAGAGATTTTGCACCAATTTTACCAGCTGAATTCCTGAAACTAGCATGATATGTCTTTATTTATTATTTATTTTTCTTTCTTCTTAGCCTACGGTTGCTGCAATAGAAGCGGGGAAAGACATAGCTTTAGCCAATAAGGAAACCCTGATTGCTGGAGGTCCTTTCATCCTCCCTCTCGCTCACAAACATAATATAAAGATTCTTCCTGCTGATTCCGAACATTCGGCGATATTTCAGGTACACAAAAATCTAAAATTTTTATAGCCAGCCGTACCATCTTATGTGCAACTTAAAATATTCCATCACATTTGTTACATTGTTCTTGTCAGTGTTGAAGCATTGGTAAATACCACTTTCAATGTCATTACATTTCATCATTTTGCACTCTAATTCCACTTCTGCACGTTAGAAGTGAATCTTAATTGGAATGTTCGTATTTCAGTGTATCCAGGGCTTGCCAGAAGGTGCACTACGGCGTGTCATTTTGACTGCCTCTGGAGGGGCTTTTAGGTGTGCAATCATTATATAAGCTTGAATTTCAAATTGTAACTTGGAAACTATTCAGTGAAATTTTATTTTTGTATGGAAATTGAAGTAAAACTACAGTTTTTGCATGGATTCAAAGCTTTTCCGTGTATATAATCTAACTTCTTGTAATATCTTTGTTCCCACAAACTTGTGAACTCGAAGGAAATTATTTCTCTTGAGACTTTCTTGGAGAACTTAGAAGCCTCTTGAATGGAAACAGGAACTTGAAACTCAGTACTTATGTATTTAGATGTCCTGTGTTCATAAATTTTTGGATTGTGATTCTTACATTTTCTTTTGAAATTTGTTGTTCACAGGGATTGGCCCGTTGAGAAATTGAAAGATGTTAAGGTTGCGGATGCTCTGAAACACCCAAACTGGAACATGGGGAAAAAAATCACTGTGGACTCTGCTACCCTTTTCAATAAGGTTTATACTCGTGCCATGTGTATTTACCATATTCTTATAGAGTTGTTAGCAATTCAACACCGGTTCCTTTTGCTTTTAACAGGGTCTTGAAGTCATAGAAGCCCACTATCTATTCGGAGCCGATTATGATGACATCGAGATTGTGATTCATCCACAATCCATCATTCATTCTATGGTTGAAACACAGGTTTGCGACTTTAAACTAGTAGTCCTGGATTTTTATGTTCTCAAGTTCGTAGAAGAGATACAAACTAAAGAGTTCAAGTATACTATACAAACTTATTCTCATGTTCTTTTCTTTTTTTTTCTTTTTGTTCTTTTTTTTTTTTTAATTTATTCAGGATTCATCTGTTTTGGCCCAGTTGGGTTGGCCTGACATGCGCTTGCCGATTCTGTATACCATGTCCTGGCCTGACAGAATCTATTGCTCCGAAATAACTTGGCCTCGACTTGACCTTTGCAAGTAATAGATCTTTCCTCAAGTTTTCTTTTCAAAGATATGCACACTAATTATTCCATAAAATTCTTTTACTTGCATCACTAGACAAAGTCCATTCCTAGGTTTTTTCTATAAGATTTAAGCTTGTGACGTGCAAATAATCATAACAATCAATTTGAAGCGGAATATTTAGTTGAGATTCATTTAGATAACTTGGTGGATTTCTTTTAAGTTACTGTTGCTTGACAAGTTAAAAAATGGAATGTGATAATGCAGGCTTGGTTCGCTAACTTTTAAAAGTCCTGACAACAAAAAATACCCGTCAATGAATCTCGCCTATGCTGCTGGACGAGCTGGAGGCACCATGACTGGAGTTCTTAGTGCAGCTAATGAGAAAGCTGTAGAAATGTTCATTGATGAAAAGTAAGTTCACTTTTCTATTTCTTCATATTCCTTTTGATAAAATAAAACATGTTCCTCTTCAATCTTAACTGCACATCATCATCGCTCCGCTCTCTGTTTCCGCCCTGCTTTCAGGATAAGCTATCTGGACATATTCAAAGTTGTTGAGCTGACCTGCGACAGGCACCGGGCGGAAATGGTGGCCTCGCCTTCCCTCGAGGAAATCATACACTACGACTTGTGGGCTCGGAACTATGCAGCCACTCTGCAGAGCTCTTCCCGTCCAAGTCCCGTGCCTGCTTGAGAGACGGCTTGCCATTGTTGACCAGGATGTTGATTCTTGAGAGGCATAAGTACGTAGAATTTGAAGCTGAAAAAAAAAAAAAAAAAAATCAATTTTCCCCTAAGATTGGGAAGCAAAAAGAGGGCAGAAGATATTTATCTTCATAGATATGTAAATATCCCATCAGGAAAAAAAAAAAAAAAAAAAAAAAAAAAAAAAAAGTTTCTTCAAATGCATGAAGGCATTCCCTGGCCAAGGTAAGTGTCCCAGAAGAAGCAACAAGACAAACTCATGGAAACAAATTAGTGTTTAAAATTCGGACTTCCTTGTTCTCCAAGGGTCATGTTGAGGCTAGCAAAAGTTTATTGCCTAATGTTTTACTTTGATTCTGGTTGGAAGGCACTGGCCTCTCTCCTCCTTTTTTTTTTTGTTTTTGTTTTTTTGTTTTTTTGTTTTTTGTTTTTAATAATGTCGCAAGTTCTTTGACTTTTAATTGTTTGTGGCCTAAATAAAGTCTTCATGCTAGCCATTGAATTTTCTTCTTGGGCTGCCAGTCCACAGAGTTGACCAAAGACAAATATGACTCTTTGTTTAAACTTTTCGTATTTGCTTGCGACTCTATAGAAGGATTAATCTTGATTTTGAATCCTTTAATTTCCACTAACCATGGGTTTGGTACATTAATTGGAGTTAAAAATTTTAGATTAGAGTTGTTTGATTTTTTTAGAGTTGGTTAAAATTTTTGTTGACTTTTTTTAAAAAAGATAAAAATAAATTTAGTTTTTTGAATGGCTCCAAACACCTCCTAATACAGGTGAATAACTAGACTTCTTAAATGAAACTAATGTTTTTTTAATATTTCATCTTAAACTCAAATTTTTTATCTCAGTTTTGTATTTTTCTGAAAAATCAATAAAAATTATAATTAGTTTTTAAAAAGTTAACCAACTTCAATTTAAAATTTTTATCTGTAATTAACTTACCAAACAGAGTCTAAGCCTAATGGCCTCTTTTTTCCCTCTCACTTGGGTTTGATTTATAATTTCATAAATAAAAATTAGAGTAAACAGTAAGATTTTAAAACATTTGCAATAAATAGCTAAAGAAAATATATTATGCAAAAAAATCTATGTACTTATAAAGACGCTATTTACTTCTTTCACCCTTTAACAAAGTCCTTCAATCTAATCAATTATCCAAGAATGAAAAGGGCAAAATCTTTCAACTCTCATCTAAGACAGACAAGACAAAACCCAAAAACAAACTTGAACTCAAACCAAAATTTCGAAGTATTGCACATAGAATATACCCTCTTAGCATTAGTTGATTACAATTTGGTTGATAATGTTTCATTTTCTGTTTGCAAAAACAAAAGGGGGTACTTTTTATGGTGGGAGATACATAGCAGTACCGTACATTTTTTAACACTAAATTATACATCAAATCGCATCAGAAATCAAACAGCATACAAATCTAACTTAAATTTCCTAGTAGTGAAATCCCATCAAGACACTGCTTAGAAAAATCCTCACAATTCTTCACTTAAAATGGGCAAAATAAATAAATAAATAAATAAAGTTGACTAAAATATCTTGAAAATGAAGGTAAATAAATAAGAGAATAATAAAAGATAGAAGAATGAGAAACAAAAGATTAACGTGGTTTTATCCACAGACTAATAATAGAGAGAAGATTCACTAATAAGGAGTACTATAAATGTGTTCCTATATAAATACAAGTTTACAAGTACAAAAAATCGATAAGTTACCCGAGGACATCAAATCTACTATAACTAAGAAATTTCTTATTTCCTAATATGAAAATTAACATAAATAAATAAAAATATCATATATTACAATACAAAGTTGTAAAAATTTTTACTAGATGAGATTATATTTAAGTATCATTCAGCAGCTGAAAAATGAGAAGCATGACACATCTTAAAAAAAAATAAAAAAAAAAGATTATTTCGAAGTTGAAAATTAATATATTGAGCTACGTAGCCACCAACCTCCGACTGTTGTGTAAATTTTGGAGACATAGGCCTCCAAACAACTTTGCAACTGAACATTAATTAATAAATGGGACCTTGTCTAGCTTGGCTATTAGTAGTCAGTCTCAGTCAGTTAGTCTATTTTGAACTAAATAAAAAAAAAAAAAAAAATCAGTTTCAAATGGGTCCATAAATATTGGTTGTGACTTGTTCTGTGTTGGTTAGTCATTAATGAAAATAGACTTCCTTACATGACATGTATTTTATTTATATCTAGGAACTGCAATGTCTTATTGATGTATGAAGACGTACGGTCCTTCTATAAAATTGTTAGTTTCTTATATAAATATAACGCTTCAAAATAAAATCAATAAAGTATATTTTTCTATCTTACCTTAGAAATTACTTACGAATTGAAAAAAAAAAAAAAAAAAAAAAAAACCTTTGATGATCCACTCGAGATGGGGATTATCAAATCTATTATTTTCAGAAAGATTAATTATGATGTGTACCCGATCATATTATAAGATGATATATCTTCAAGGATATACATATTTATTTATATGTATATAATATGATATGTAATAATGTGGTCGGATTTGCAAATTGACAATCTTCTGCGTTGTGCAAGACGCAAACACACATAATATATATATATATATATAAATATATATATAATATACAAGAAGTCTATCTGGTACCGTTTGTCATCCGGTGTTGGCATAGCAATGGTGGGATGGCAGAAAATGGATAGCTGTTGGAAAGTGGTGAGTGCATGTGGAGTTGGACTGACTAACAAAGAGATAAAGCTGTCAATTGCAAGTTCAAGTCACTCAGTTATTAGAAATATAAAGATATGAGAAATGAAATGTAAATGAACGTGTCAATAAACATCAGATGAATGAAAACGGCTAAGTTTTCTAGTTAGATTCCGGGCCAAGAAAAGCGTAAGTTTGAGAAATCTTTTGAGCTTAGATATGTCATGTGTTATTATTAAATTGGGAACATTACTATAATAATGATACAAGTTTTTAGAAACACTAATGATACAAATTGAAAAAATGGGGTTGATGCCTGAAATTTGACATGACTTGGGCCTAACTCACATCTTGCGATGTGGGCCAAAAGCAGTACGTGGACCCAAGTCACGCTTCGGGGATCTTTGAGTGGGTTATGATTTGGAAGGCCAAGGAATATGAGCTCATTTATTCCGTTCAATTAGACTCTTGTCTGATTTGGGAAACTTTGAGTCTATAAAGAATTAGAATAATATGGGTTGTGGAGAACTTTAAAAACCCCCCAAAAGCTTTAACCTAATCCAATAAGCCTAGATAAGCCCATTGCATCTAATAGAAGCCCAATATATACCCATAAAATTTATCGTTTTTCCTCTGCAAATTAAGATTTTAAAGCTCGTTAATATGAGAATCAACAATACACCGTTTAGGTGAGACCTTTCCCTGCCAAAATCGTCTGGTGTGCCTGGAAAACACTTGAAATAGCATTCTTGAAGTGTTTGACTAGCTAGCTACCTCTCTAGGCACCTCTATTTGACCACATTCAAACGGTCGATGGAAGAGTTCTCCCGCCTCCAGAAGCAGCCATTCCGGGAAAGAGAAGGAAACCATGGCCGGAGAATTCCCCAACTAGAACCTTTAAGTGGAAAACCTTCCAACTAAACTAGAAAAAAATTGGTTGCCATTAAATCCTCCTACCAAAATATTCTTACCCCAAACGAGGACCTTCAACCCAAAACACTGCTAAGAACTCGTCTTTCATCTCCACTCACAGCCAAGAGAGGATACCCTCTTTAGATCAGGTGGCTCCCCCAACGGAGGCACACTTGAAGCATGAATCCATTCTCGAGCACATTGTATTTTCTACCTCACCAACCATCCCTGACCACATCATCAGATCCCATATTCTCTCAACGCTTCTAACAACCATCTCCTTTACCTTTCACTCACCATTTCCGGCCAAGAGAGATGACCCTCTCTACCTCAGGTGACTTCATTGACGGAGGCGCACCTGAAGCATGGAACCATCACAACCACCATCACAAGAGTAACATTTTTCTCACCATTCCTCACCATTCCTCACCCATAACAAATGGCCAATAGAGGATACCCTCTCTAATACACCATAACTTCTGGTGACAACTTCGATGGTGGAAAACCACCGGGATAGGCATTCCCAAGTATGCAACCACTTCGATTCCCTTCATTCCAACTCTAATACATATCACCATCAACCCCTTAAACATAATTAGCAACAATTTGCCTCACCCTTCACTCACCTTACTCGGTCAAGAGAGGGAAGTCCCTCTCTAACTAGGTCATTTCGGTGATGAACAACACTTGAAGTACAGAGTCACCATTAGGCACTCTACATTTCAGGCCTTACTCACTACTTATAACAAGACCACAAGTCCAAACCCGCATACTAAGCATCAAACAAACATTTCATTCACCAAAAACATCTCTCTACAAACCATTCATATTCTTCTCCCACACCATATGGTCATCTCAAGATCCCCTTTATTAAGAAGTCTTCATCCACATGGGGTCAGAATCGCAACGGGTGTCGCCCTCGGAACTATCTTCCTCGAGGTTATCTGGGTTCAACTCGTCTCAGCCGGGGCCAATATTGTGGCTTGTAAGAGAGAGCACTACGGACACACCTATTGATTGTTCTAGTGTTCAACCTCCCGACGTAGCTCGTTGTACCTTCAGCGGCACATTTCCTCGATGCCAACTAGATGCCAACTGGACCAATCAAAGGAGGCCAGGAACACCTACCCTCCACGTCAACTCTGCCACCACAAAAGAGCCCCATCAAATGGTTCATCCAACTTCCAATTCATAGCTAGAAAAAGGAGAAATAAACACAAGAGAAAATAATATAGCCCATATTTCTTAGTATGCGTTTAGATTACAGGTTTATACCTAAATTTTTCATATCAGTTTTTATCTTTTTCTGAAAAGTCAACAAATATTATAGTTAGTTTTTAAAAAATCAACCAATTTTAATATAAAATTTATATCTCAAATCTGTATTTCAAACGGAGCCTCAGTTAATGTCTTTTTTTTTTTTTTTTTCGTTACTGTAACTCTAGTCTATAACACCCCCCCCCCCCCCCCCCCCCCCCCCCCCCGGCGTACCTGTAGCTACAAGTCTAATGTAAACTTGAGGAAAGAAAAAAGTTTGTATGCACGGATTTGATATAGCTTTATAGGACGCAATATACAACATCTATTTATTTTCTTTTTCTTTCTCTATTTAATTCATTTCCATCATTAACTATTATTTAATTGATTACAAGTACTGCAAAAAGAAAAAAAAAAAAAAAAAGTCGCCAGACGTAACCTAGTTTATTAGAATGCCCTTCTACAAATTATGACCACAGAGATTCATCCAACGGCTACCCATCTACTACCGGATGAATCCGCCATCGGAGGTGAGATATTTCCTCTATATATATATATAGGATATATATAGACAATGTACATAGTAGTTGGAAAATTTTTAGCATTTTCCACATGCTTTCAATATTCATATATACATGTATATATGAACTTTGATATTTATCTTTCAGAAGTTAGGTGGGGCAGTCGATTTTATTTGATCATTCTTTTAAAAGAAATGCGGAATATTTCGTTTTTAGTTAAAAGATTATTTCACTTTTGTTTGATTAAATTTCACGATGGTCTATCAATGATAAACCAATTTTATCTATATTAATATTATAAAACATAATGATTAATATTAATAACTAATAAATCATCAATTAATATTGAATTATCATTAAGTAATACGGTTCACAGTGATTGACCATCAAATCTGAGTGATCGATCATCACGTAATCCACTAATAAATCATTTTAAAGACGGTTATTTTTCTAGAATTAAGAAAAGTTGAGATATCTATTAAAAAATGACTTACTTTACCTATAAACTCATTTTATCTTTCTCATTCATTTTGTTGATATTACGTTTCTACAGAGAAGGCGTGGGGTTTGATTTGCCCTTAGTCCAGGGAGTACAGTAGCACTGGTGTTTGTGTGTGTGTGTGTGTGTATATATATATATATTCTAGCATATCAGATTGAAGTTAATATATGCACACACACACACAGTTGAATATATGAGTTAGAGTTGACTCTATATATTTACACTAATTTGATGGTAACCCAAATTAGACATCAAATGTCACAATTTTTTCTTCAGCAAATTAAAAATGTCACATTATTTTATATTGACTATATCGTGATGATGATTGACATTGGCAATTTCTTGTTGTTGTCAAGAACGGGCCACAAAATTTTCAGCCAAACGCATATAAATTCCTTCCAACACCAAAAAAAATATATATATTAAATTAAAAAAATACGAAGCTTACAATGACTAGTTTCTGTCTGTCTATATTTATTCCTTTCGAGAACGCTACTTGTAAGTAGAACTTTATTTTGAACTATTAAATATGTATAAGAAATTGTCATTTTTGTATACTTTTTTTTAAAAAAAATTTAATATGATTTTAAAGAAATATGACATCGTTAAAAATATCCTATTAGAAAATTCCTTACCCTTTATTTCAGTGTTTAAAAGGGATTTTATTTTTCATTTTTTCCCAAAGAAAGGATTTATGTTATATATTTCAATATTATTTATGTTATATATTTCAATATTTGACAAGACATATATGTAAATCATCTCTTTTTTTCTTTTTTTTCTTTTTTTTGTTTGTGTCCCTCTCTGATAGTGCTTGAAAAATATATAATCAGTCATCTTTCAGTAATCAGATTTATATCAACGATTATTTATTCTGAATGGATATTCTTTTATTTCGATGTGATTTTAATTAGACGAAAGTGAGGCCCCTACTGCAAAAAAGTCCACATTATAAATAGGGTGTAGCCGATTGATGTCTCTCGACATATAACTGAAGCATTAATTGAAAACATCTTTATGAATCATATAAACTATGGAAGTAAGTACACTATCAATTCTAATGATCATATATCTTAGTGGACACATCAATAAGTGAGGGTGTGGTTCCCACCCAAAAAATGGAACTCAAACAGTAGTAGACACCACATATTATCTTCACAAAGGTAACATCCCATCAATATATAAGATAAGTTTGTTGTCCGGCGGTTGGACGTCTGACAAGGGAGAGGGGATACAGTCCGAGAAATTATATCACAGCCCACTTTCTCTCTCAACAGTGCCGTCTATTTTTGTATCAAACGGTCCCAAACAAGCTGTCGTTCGTATCCGGTAAAAAAATGATGCTAAATAACAGAGTATGAGTGTATATATATCGTTACTTATAAGCAACTAATTATTCTCTTGATACTTCACACTTTCTTTTTTTTCACGAAATCTTATGTTTGGACAACTAGGAAAAAAGTAGCTAGCCGCCAAGATTATTTTCCTAGCTTTTTCCTTTGTATCTAGCCTTTTAGTGTTACATGTGCTTGTTTTTAAGTGCCCCGTATAGTGCTGATTGAGATAGGTACTCCTAATTTGGATGATAATGCGAGCTTGGAGATGAACATGGTCTGCCAATATCTCATATTGGAGATAGAGTGGGGTACTTCATTTAGTAGTGAACCTGGCCAGCTTTTGGTTGTGGATGTTGTCATGTATTTTGATACCCACTCTACCAAGCATATATATACAAGAAATCTAATCATATTTCAGGTACAAAAACCTAAAAGGGAAACCCCAATATATATAAAAAATGGGGGTTTGGAAGATAATTAATAATAGCTTGTTTTTGTCAGTCTTATGTTTTAGGTTACATGATTTGTTTTTAAGTGGCATGTATAGTTATATGATTGACAAGAAAAAGAAAACCACTATGTTTAGGTTACATTTGTTTTCAAGTGATATAAGTTTCTAATCATATTTTTTTCCCTTGAGTTTCACATCTTATAAAGTCGATTTTGTATCTCTCTCTCTTTATATATATATATATATATATATATATATTATTTGGTGCAAGAGCATAATCGAATTTGGAGTATGCCTATTTGGATTGGCCTCAAAAAAATGCCTGAGTTTTCATTTTGTTTAGGTGCACTCACGAATTCATGAACTACTACTCAAAAAGTAAGGGCCAAGACCCTAAACATGTAGTAGTTTCAGATGTCCTGTCAATTACAATTTTTAAAAGGAATGGTTGTATTATTGCTACATAAGTTGGTATCACATAAAAAATTCCATGTTCAAGTCTCCACTTCTTGAAGTAACGGTCTATATAGATTGTGTTAAGATGAATTCCGAATCTTATCTTAAATAGTGTTTAAAAGATTTGATTGTGATATTTTATCTGTTGTAACTTTTAAATGAAATAGTTATATCCTACATCACCTCTAAGCAAGAAAATCCCTTGGCTGCAAAGACAAAATGGATGTTGAATATTTAATCCTCTACCTAATTTTATTTTATCTATGGCTGAAAGACAAACTCCTTTTTTTTTCCCCCTTTATTTTAAAGACGGATATGGAAACAAAATTAATAAAATTGGGGAGTTGTTGATGAGTAATATTGAATTGAATCGAAAACCAAAAGGTGGGGTTGGTGGTTAGTTGGAATATTAATACTATTTTGGTTATGATGGTCATCATGATTACTTCGCATAATACCCCCAAATCTTGCAAATTAAGAAGGATAGTTGATTTGGGAAATTAGGGCTCGTTTTGGGATTCTCTTTTGTACGGTTATTTTTTAAAAGAGGAATTAAAGAAGGATATTCTTTCACTCCATTGTGTGTATGCACCTATATATATATATATGTATATTTATATGCCAATAATCGTGATAATCATTATCTTAACTATATGAAAAACACATGGTTGATAATCATTAACTTGAACAAAGCTAAAGGCATGCTAACTACCGAGTGTGGTGATAGTAGTAAAGAATTATCATGATTGGATATGTGGTTTAAAAATCAACTATTGAATAATCATTTTAAGATCTTAAATATAAAACTTATTTAAGCAATTCAAAACTTGATTTATTGTGTTTAGGGCTACACTTTCACATTATTAAATGGATCTACGTAAAACTCATCCTCAAAAGCTAATACCATAACAACATGATAACTTAACAATTTTATCTCTTTCATACATAGCATGTCATACAAATGGGTCGGGGTCCAAACCCACCATCGTCCACCAAATCTGTCTCTGATACCATGTTAAACAAATTTAGGTAGAACTTATTCCCAAAAACTATAACTCAAGAGAAGAGGGCGCTTGATTCACATATAAACACCCATAATAACAAATTCACTACCTAACACATGTATTCTGATGACAAGCTAGCACATATTCGCTACTTCTTGATTGTGCCGTAAGTCCAACAATTAGAACTTTTAGTAAACATTTTATTCATTTGTTTTGGGATAATTCTTTTGATAACGCTCGAAAAAGGTACGCTAACATCGGCCGTTTTATTCCTGGATTTTTTCTTTAAAAAAAATAGAAAAGAAAAGAAAGGCTAACCGTATAGCAGAAAGAAGCATCAAGCATCTTGATCATTTAAAACGAAAAGAAAATTATATGTACATATATTTTCATTCTTTATTTTTATATGCGAGTGAAATCGAACACATGGATGGGATTAGGTTTATAGTGTGTGAAGATTTGGATTGGCAACCAAGAAATTTATATATACACACACACTAGTTTAAGTCACGTGCCACACACATGTTAGACATATTTGAGGGAAGTAATCTAAATAGGGAGAAATTAAATTAATAAGTTAAAGATAGAGCTAAAACACACCAAAAATTAAAAAAAAAAAAAACCAACAACGAAGTACCTGAAAAGAAAAAAAAAAAAAAAAAAGCATGAAAAAAAAATATTGACTAACACAGAAAAAATGACTAAAATGAAAAAAATGAAAAAAAAAAAAGGCTAAAAGCAAAAAAAAGGAAATTGAAGGGCTACAAAAAAAAGGATTAAAATTTAAAAAAAATTTTAAAAAAAAGACCAAAAGAAAAAAAAAAAAAAAAATTGAAAGACTAAAAAAAAAAAAAGTTTTTTGTCCAAAATACCAAAGTGAAAGTTCACATTTCTTATTATGTATATATATAGATATGGGGTACCCCCTGTACTTAATTTACAGCCTTTGGCATGCATGGTCTGCGCCAAAAAGAGGTTAAACAAAGAAAGAAAAAGAAAAGGGTTGGTATTTGGCCCCAGAGACCAATATATATATATATATGCGCCTTAGCAGTGCAGTTTCTCAGTTTGTTTCTTTTTTTTTCTTTCTTTCTTTCTTTCTTTCTTTTCTTTTCTTTTTTTTCTCTTTTCTTTTTTTTCGCTGGAACTCAGTTTGCTGCTTTTGATGTCTAGAATAGAAGAAGCTACAATATTATTATTGTTATATATATAAAGCTAAATTCAACCATTTCCCAATTATCTTTTCTATTTCTCTTTATTACTTTTGGGATTGACTTGATAAATTGAGAAATATGGAGAGAGAGAGAGACAAGTCGGCTCCTGGTTGCAGTATAGTGGTTTTTCTTTTTTAGATAATTTTCTTTAAAGTCGGTTCCTAGTTGATCAAAAGATTCCTCAATTATTCAACTGATTAACATAGCTTATATCCATTAAGACAAAAATTTAAATTAAAAAAAAAAAAAAAGGCTAGGAAGACATAAAACATGAAAACAGAAAAATAAAAAAAATAAAAATCTAGGTTTCTCTCGAATTTTTTTAACTGAGGCACTAGAAAGATGATCACTATTTTCAGTTATATACTCGATCGGTTGTCTGTTTATAGATCTATGAATATAAGAGTTTGTTCCGTAAAATATTAACTATAATTTTTATTTAATATAATAAAAAAAATTTAAGAGAGAATATAAAAGTTCATCGTATGTATATATAACTTTGCTATGGGTAAACTTTAATATATATATATATATATATATGTATACATTAACTCATCTATATATATTCTCAGCTTTAGGTACAAGAGAGAATATTTGTCTGCTACTTTGTGCAGTAAAAACAAACTTAGGTCTCTCTCTCAAAATTCCCATTTTCCCCAGCTGTCAGCTGCAAATGATCTGTAAAAGACTAAAGATCTTTGCTTAACTAATTCTACGACAATATGCCATGTTTTTCGTCACTTTCCCACTTCTTTATTTCCGACTGTAAAGACACAGGGAATCTATTTTATTATTAGATGCTTTTGAAGCCAACAATATTACACAACATCAATAATATTCAGCATCATCATTTTACAACAAATTAGTTGATAAGCAAACGCATGTTAAAACAGATAAATAAAATAAAATAAAATTTAAAAAAATCACGTGGTATTGATGTGGCCACTATATGATGATGCTGTAATAACCACGTGATGAACAGGGAAAGGAGGACGATAGCCTCCATTCACTCTTTTAAAGAGTGTTATAGATAGAGAACACCAATACTTCTTCTGCTCCGTTTTTTTTTTCTTTTTATCTTCTTTTTCATTTAACCAACTCAGGTGTTTGATCTTTGTATGATATATTATTTTATTTTCCTAAATCATCACCTATTATTAATTAAAGATAGATCTGATTGAAGTCATGACATGACAGTATTAATTTCACATCTTACTCGATCAAAAGATAAAGAGTTTGAATTTCCTCATTTCAAGTTTAACAAAAATAAACAAAAACAAAATTAAAAGGTAGGTCTTACGAGATTAGACTCACATGTACTGATCTTTCGTTAACACCCCTTTTTTTTTTTTTTTTGGTAGTGGATTGGAATAGAGAAAAACACACAACTTACTGACAAAAGACATACTCGAGACCAAGACCTAACAACACCAATCACGGTCAGATCAGCACAAAATTTTCTGCATCCAAACAATGTATCAATTGTATTCATTCACTTTATTATTATTATTTTTTTTTGAAATAATATTCATTCACTTGAATGACTCCTTTCCTTTTCATTACTCAATGGAAAATTGTGGTCAATATCTTTTTAATAAATGTAAATTTTTTTTTATGAATTGTTTGATAGTTATTTTTGATACATAAGTAAATCAGTTCGATCCCTTAATAATTGATCACTAAGAACAACTCCAACCATACTCTAAAATAAAGTTTTACATTAATTTAGAGTATGGGGGCATCTCTAACCCATACTCTATATGGAACTTCAAATATAGAGTATGAATAGTGTACTTCATATTTGAAGTATCACTGTTCATATTCTAAACTATTTTTTTTAAAATTAAATTTTAAAGTAATATTTAGGTAAAAATAAAAAGGTAAATGATTATAAAAAAGAATATAAATAGAATATTTCTTTTAGAGTATGATATAGAGTAAATGGGTTGAAGATGAAATAGTTATTTGAAGTGACAGATATTCTATTTTAGAGTTTTAGTACTCTAAAATAGAGTATTTGGGTTGGAGATGGCCTAAATCAACCAATAAATCTATAGACGAAGTCAGAAAATTTAGAAGATTTTTCAAGTGATTGATGAAATATAGATTATTATTATTCAATCGGTATAATTTTTTTTTAAAATCTAATAGAACTTGATGTATATAACAAAATAACATTTTTAAAAGGACAATTTTTCGACACACATCCTTATTTTACTTTATTTTTATAATTTTCCTGTTTTTTAGCTTGTAGGGTCCCAAATTAACATTGGCTTTACTAGTTACTAGCCATATGTGGAGCCAAAACATTCAACCATTGGAGAGACAAGTTGATATTTTGCTCTTTTTTTATTTTTATTTTTATTTTTTTTTAAGGTTGTAACGGCAATTATACATCTGTACTTTCCACGAAAAAAATTAAAGATGAAGAATATTAATGCTTTCAAAAATCTTTTTTTTTTTTTAAGTACGGGTCATTAATGTTTTTTATATTCACTATAGCTTTCTCTAGATGTGGCATTAATTTCTGTCGTTTTTCATTTTTGTTCAATACTTGCTAAATAACAAGTACTTGTCTTTCAAAATAAATAAATAAAAGGACTTTTTCTTTAAACATAAATAAAGGGACTTGAAAACTACATGTTTGGAAGGAAGGACTCTACCCCACTAAAATGTTTGGGAGCTATTGAACCTCAATATGAATTATATATATATATATATATATATTCTCTTGTGGAAAAAGTTCAATTTATCTTACCCCGATATTTAAAAAATTTTCCTTAAAAAAAAAGAAGAATAATTGTTTCACTCAAAACATCTGGCTAACAATATTCTTTTTTTTTTTTTTGCCTTTAAAAAGAGGGGTTAGTTCAAAAGGTTTTAAAGTAATCATTTTATGAAACTTTTCTGTTGAAAGCGGCATTGTTTAAGGGAAATACACTATTTCAAATTGAAGAAGACAGCATATATATAAAAGGTATGAAACTCTGATATATCTTGAACATATTTTTGAAAACTTATAGTGGGTATTATGTCATGTATTACGGCAACAATACAAATTAATAAATATGATTTGCTTGCCTTTTGGTTTTACCCCTTAATATGGATGTTGACTTTAGTAACTTAATTGATTACAGATATTAATCGAAAAACTTTAGTTTGAATAGTTATTCACAATTCGGTTTCTATTTGCCAACTTTCTTTCTACAAATGATTTAATAACAGATTAGGTGTGTATATATCTATATATGTGTGTGTATATCTTCGCCTAAACTACTCCGCCGAAACTTGTATAATTTGAATTCCCAAACATTGAAAAGGGTTAAGAAGTCATAATTTTAAAAAACAAAAGCTTCTATAATTTGAATAGGTATTTACAAATCATATATATATATATATATTGCAATTTGCATGCCAATATGATAACCTTACACACACAAACACACACACACACATATATATATATTTGTGCTTATGTATATGACATGATAGATTGCTTTCTTACACATGATAGGTTTATACTTTTCAAGGATACACTTTTCGTAGAATCAAGAATAATGTACATATTAAGCTAATCAATAATAAAAGTATATTTCCTAAAAAAAAATTATAAAAGTATATATGTCATTCACCCTTTTCTTTTCCATATGTACACATATAAATAAAAATATTAATTATCCAAAACTAGACCACAAATTCTTATGGTCGGCTAGCTTGATGTCATGTGTGTGTGTGTATGAAACTTTATTTTATACCCAAATGGATAAAAGAGAGAAATATTATCCAACTCTTTTAAAAATTATACATAATATATATATATATATATATATATATCTAGGTAGTCATATCCTTATCGCTTAATTTTCCTAGAATAATCACAAAGAAAATTTTCTTGGAAAGGTACAAGGAAAACCGACGTTCTTTAGCTAAATGTTGCCTAGAAAATGGATGTCCTTTTACCAAAGCACCTATATCTATATTGGTCCTATCACCGTGTGAGACCCACACGATTTCTCAAAAAAGCAAAAGCAATTGTAAATTCCTCCAATTAATAAGCATTCACACATCACCATTATCCCTCTTTGCCATTAAAAATAAAAATAAAAAATAAAAAAATGTTCAAATTTCAGCCAAAAAAAAAAAAAAAAAAAGCCAACGAGAATGAAAATTCAAGCACTAATAAAAAATTGCACACATATTTACATTATTAAATAAAACAAATTGAAAACCCCTCCTTCGCAAAGTTTCATTTTTCTTTTTGTAATAGAACTTACATATACAGACTCTAGTCACACTCTCATCACCTAATAATCACTAATTACACAGAAGTTCTAAAAAGATCGATAATCCACGATTCTGAATTTTCAGACCAAATCATGTTATATAAAGAAATATGCATGATAAAATGATCAAGTTATATAACGAAACTTGTAATTCAGAATAAGAAAAACTAAAAAACCATTCTTAACATTTATATCCTACCGTAGAATTCATCGCGCAACTAAACTATCTTTTTGACATGGAATTATACGAAATAACCTATAATTAAAACGCTAATTAATCTCTCAAAATGGATGCAAATTCCTGCTCAAACCATTGACATTTGCCAGAAACCCCACAAGATCATGCTTGTACGACTTCCTCTTGTCCTCATCCTTCCCCGCTCTCTCCGCCGCCGCAAAAACGACGTCGTTTTTTGCTCCGTCCTTCGCCGTCGCCGCTCCTTTTTCGGCAGCCTTGTCGCCCTTGGAGACCTTCTTGCTCGGAGCGGCTATAACAACAATTGTCCGGTCCTTCCTCCTGTCGCTCCTGTCGCTCCCACCGAGAAGGTCCCGAATCTTCCACCGCTTCGACGACCCCGTCGATTTGCTCTTCTTCCCTCCTCTGGCGCCGGAGCCGGCGCCGCCGTTCCTCGGGGTCCACACGCAGTAAGACCCGTGCTGTAGCCCGTCGTTCTCGTCGGCCTCCGACGACGACCAGGAGGTCGCCGTTTCCCTCTCCTCCTCCACCATCAGCGTCCTCAGCGGCTGCCGGCGACGCGGCGGCGGAGGCGGCTGCGGCGGCGGAAGGGCACTCTTGTCATTTCCCATCTTGTCCGTCCCGGAGACAACACCGACGTCGCTTCCAGCACCCTTTACGTGTTCTTCAAGTATTAAATTCTTCCCAAAGAGCGGATAATAAACCGGCTTGATCTGGCCGTTGTAGAAGATTTCGTCGGCAGAAATCGGCGACGATACCGACTCTCTGCAGACAAAAGCGAATTCAAATTCATCCTCATCATCATCATCCTCATCCTCATCATCTTCATCCTCATCCTCACCACCATCATGATGATGATGATCAAGTGGACGGCTCTGATCTAACTCCGCATTAAACCAGTGGTGGCGGTGGTCGTCGTCGTCGTCGAGGAAGAAGGCGGAGTCGGAGCCGTTATTCTCACGACGGAGCTCGCTGACGACTCGAGCAGCGATGTCGGCGAGGTGTCCGGTGGAGGAGGAGTAGCTGTTGAAGCTTGGAGAGAGAGAAAGTAAAGAACTTGCCTGCATTTTTCTCATAACTAAGCCAAATTTCACATAAAGAGACACAATATAATAGCTCTCTCTCTGGGTGATATATGTGTATTATATAACGATATACATATATATATATATATATAAATAGAGAGAGAGAGAGTTAGGTGGAAATGACCAAAAGTGTGGGGCTTAATAGGCAGTACCCTGGCTCAAGGTATATATATATTTAAAGGGTTTTTTTTTTTTTTTTTTTTTGGTTCTCGGTGGAAAAAATAAGAGACAAAAAAATTTGGAGAAAAATTTAAAGAGAGGATAAAGAAAAGGAACGCGGTGTAAAAGGTATAAATAGGAGGGATTAATAACTGATAAAGGCTAATTTGTTGAAGGGCGTTGTTTTTAGTAATTTGGATTTATTTTGGTATTTCGTTGTGTTTTGATCATGATTTTCGCTTAAACCTCTTCTTTAGGGGTTAAACAAACCATTGTCTTTGAAATTTTGGTTGGATTTATAACCAAAATTGTTTAAGCGAAATCACATTGTCTTTCTTATTTAGGAACGGAGTTAGAAACTCTTTTAGGGGCATTTGACTTAATTAAGTACAAACTTAGGATATAACTAAAAAAAATTTTAATACATTTTGAAAAAAATTGTAAATTTTAGAAAAAGATAAGTAGGAGGGGTTAAATAGGAAAAAAAAAAAAAAAAGTCCAAATTAACAATTTTTTAAAGGATTCTAATGCAGCTACTTCGAATTGGGCCGAGCTAGCTTCGTCCATGTTCTTATCAACTGAACTAATAGTTTGGTTGTTTTAATTTAGAAGGGGGAGGGAAAAAAAGGGAAACTAAAGTAGTAGTTTCATTATATAGCATTTTATTGTATTAATTTCGACGTTAATCAACGAGTGTGTTCCTAATTATTTGGATGAAATGGATTTATGGCTTTTATTAAACAAAATTAAAATAAAAAAAAGTCTGATGTTCAGGTGTTTGACAGAGAACAATAAAGTGTAGAAAAAGGTGAAAACCGATTTAATTATCACAAATTCATAAGTAGTTGGGTTTTGGGTATTGCTTCCCAAATGCGTAACACTGATTTGTACTTTCACATGTATTGTTCACATGTGTTTAGTTGCTTTTTTAGGTTTTTTTTTTTTTTTTTTTCCAATTCTTATGTGGAATTTTTTTTTTTTAAGATATGTAAATTATTTCTATTTAGCTGAAAATGGCATATCATCGCTGGATGAATATGGGCCTTATTTTTTATTTTTATTTTTTTGCACATATATATTTGTATATATTAGTAAACTACAAATATAAACGTCGTATGTACAACGTAGACTTCTCTGCAGCCATTAAGAATTTAATTTGCCCTTAAGCATCACGAAATATAGCGGGTTAAGTACTTGATCGAACCTTTGTACACACACACACACACACACACACACACACACATATATATATATATATATATATGTATATAAACGATCTTCAATATGCTGCCAATTGCCATGCAAACAAAATTCCTCGTACAAAATTATATTTAAAAAAGAAGAAGAAGAAAAAGAAGAAGACTTTGTTCTTTGAAATCATATCAAAATTAATTAATATTGTTAAGAAACCGTATAGTCAATCAAAGTACATGAACCGCTTATTATTGTCAATTATCTCAATGGTTAAAATGTCAAGCATATAAAAAGGGCCAAAAAAAGAATATAAAAACAGTAAGCAATTTACAATTTGGTGTCTGCCTAATCTGGTTATTACCTAAGTTGCCGATCTTGTCCAAGACATGGCAATAGGGCTTGTGGAGAAATTATAGAAGACGAGGGTATTTAGGTAATTGAAGCTGATGGTATTTTTATGGTATTTATGGGACAAACTTTTAGGTTTACAGAAGATAGATGGCGGGGAAGGACGGTGGCTCTACCAATTCCTGTGGAGGTGGGAGGAGGATTATCTCACCCTCACGACACTATTACTTGCCACGTGTGGAGCAAATATCACTATACGTGTTACAAATGTTCTCCAAAGGGTTTTGGAAGTGAAAGTGAAGGGTGTTATAAGTATTGATTAAGAGTTTTTTTTTTTTTTTTTCCCATATAAAAATACTGTCAGGGGATTTAACTATAATAAGGGTTCGTTTAGAGAGAAAAAAGATAGTATTTTGGAGATTTGGTTGAAAATGTGTATTTGTGGAAAAAATTATTGGAAAAATTTTGTGACGTAGAAAATAGTGCAAAAACTTGAAATGATTTCGGAAAAAAAAAGTATATAAATTGAATCTTATCTTGTTCGTCTCGTTGTTACGAGTATTTTGACATAAAAATCATCTTATTTTAATTTGAAATAAGAAAATAATAAATTTTTGAAGTTTGAGTTTTTTGAAAATAGAAGAGAGAGAAAGTTTGATGTAGAGTTGAGAATTTGAAATTCAAATGGTAAAATATCATCCAGAGATGTTGTCCCAAACGGACATTTAATTTTTAAATATTAACTCACGTGATGATAAACTGTCAACTTTCTAATGATAGATGGATTTAATTTATGTGACAATTATATTAATGAAATAAAGATAATTAATCTATTACGTAAGGTGATACTCGAAACCTTACTAAAAAAAGAAATTAGGGTTAATATCTCTACTATTTTTCTTATAGAAAATACTAAAATAAAAAGTTTTTAAAACTTACAGTACTTATGGATGTAAACTTTGACAGAGTTCCCGTATAATATAAAATTGTAGTTTTTTTATGAATAAAAACACTCGCAAGTTTCTAATATGAAAACTTATATCAAAACTATTTTTCTCCTAGCCGTTGAGCTAGTTCTAACCTTGGAATTAATAATATTAAAGATCAACATTTGAATGGGAAAGGAAAATATCAACGCCTAACACGTTAGTGTGATAGTTACAAGTTATTCAATATAGTAAAATTAGAGACACTAATTTCATGTGTGTCTCACTTGTTATATAAAAAAAAAAAAATTATGATAACTTCTGGTTCAAATGGAAATCACATTTTTTTTAAATAAGACTTAATTTTTACTATAATAACTGTTCAATAAATGTGAAAATATTAATAATGAATTGATGCAGGTGTCATAACCCATCATTTAAATACCTCCTTTAATAAAATCAGCTATATTTATATTTTACTCCAAGTTGTACTTCTAGAAAAGGGGAATTAATAAAAATATAT
Organism: Ficus carica; assembly: GCA_009761775.1. NCBI lineage: Eukaryota > Viridiplantae > Streptophyta > Magnoliopsida > Rosales > Moraceae > Ficus > Ficus carica. Next base: position 5,109,824 of record CM019744.1, on the reverse strand, counting down.
ACTTCTACTTCTAGAAATATCGTGAATAAATTTTTGTGCTTCTAGAAAATAAGGGAATTTGAGAATTTTCCCTCTTTTGATATTGTAGAAAAAGTTCATTAACCAATGGGAGTCGGCTACAGGTGATGTGTTGATGTTGATAGCTGAAAAACTTTGATTTTTGGTAATGTTCCATCCAACTTCCAACCTGTATGAGTAAGACAACTACTTTTCATTAGAATATAAGAAAGGTATAAGACAAAGATTTTAAATAAGTAACACTATTATTTTTAAATTAATAGAGCACTATTTTCTAGTAAATATTATCATTTATGGGTAAAATGGGATGGACTTTTGAAGTGTTTCTCTTGATGTTACCTACCATTTAGTGATGATCAGAAAGGCTGTTATCCATACAAGAACCTTATCCAAGGATTTAACTTAATTGTATGAATTGGATAAAAATTAATTCTAAATGGAAATTACCTAAACTTTTCCACCGTTGAAGTGCTAATGTGGACTAAAATGATTGGGCAACTTTTTTAGGCGTGTTCAATGAATGATGCCCGTCAACTATATATTATAGTTATATTTAGTCTAGAAAAAAAAAATGGATTATTTCAATTAATATAGGTTTTTAAAAATTGTTTCACTAACCTTTTATTGTCATTTAAAAAAATGAGAAATTATAGTTAACTAAACAAAGTATACAAACATTAATGAGAATGATCTCGTGGTGCACAAGATGAAAACTTGAACTGAAACTGGATCTATCAGTAAAATCGAATAAAGTTTATAGAGAAGTATACATATCGAGACTCACACATTAATAAACGAGCACACATAAAGTTCGTTTTAACCAGATCTCTATAATCGATACAATCCTCCGATTGATTGAGAGCCAATAACCGATAACAGTAAGACTAGTAACTTTTTATTGTAATTTGAAATTCGATTTCAATTTCTTTTAGATGAGACACAAAAAGACTTTACCAATTTAAACCAAACGATATCCTAAAAAAAAAAAAAAAAGGCATTGCTTAAGAAAGCCCTATTTTTTATATGCAAAGTTTTGTTATTTATTTTTGCCAAGAAAATTTTTTTTTTTTCTAGAATTCATAAAATTGTCTACCAAAAAAAAAAAAAAAAAAAAAGATAAAAAAGAATGCCCCTAATTCCTATAGGTTTTATGGCAAAACGTACGTGTAGGGTTATCATAGCACAATGAGCACGTCTTGTAATTAATGAATTTTCATTATTTTGTGCATTTCTTGCTCACTGTATCTCATAGCCTTGGTCTGTACAAATTTTGACGTGAGACACAATTGCAAGTAATGTATTTAGCACTTTTAAAGGAGAAAAAATAAAGAAAATTTGTTACTTATTACTAATTATCATTCAATCCTTTTTTTTTTTTTTTTTATTGTGTTTGGTTAACTTCCAGATGAATAGAAAAGAGGACACCGTAGTCAAATTCAAACTCGATGCAGATGAATGAGAAAGAAAAATATTATATAATCCTGTTCTTATCGATTTGGATTTTTGTTTTATTGTCATTTTCAATCTCATAATAACGGAGGTGGTTTCCCCATCTTTTAGGTTGGTTTGTTATTCGTTGATATGTATCTTGGCCCATGACAGTGTGTTTGATTTTGTTTTGGTTTCATTAGATTCATCTTTCTGCAGAATATGTGGTGACCTTTGTATTATAGAATTTTAGCTTTCAAGAGATTTGAAGTTTTCAAAAATTATAGAGATTTTGCAAAAAGAACATTTTATATGTTCAATCTTTGTTTGCTTAGGTACATTCCCGTTATCGAACCTCATGATTAATCCATCTTTTTCTTTAAGTGCAATCATATTTTACTTATAAAACATATATCAATGGATAATTATATCTTTTTGTAACATAGAGCCATTCATCTTGTTTCGTAGCGTTTATCGTTTTGTAGTTTGATTGCATTAAAAAAAAAAAAAAGCATCGGATCAAATTGATCGTGCGCAATGAGAAAACAACAGCGATCATTAATACTGAAACGGCGCGAGTGAATGTCATGATGGAATTATACATAAGTGTTTGTCCAAGTATAATTATTTTGTCCAAGTATAATTATTTTTTTTCCTTGAATAAAGAAGATAATATGTGGTTTTTTTTTTTTTTTTTTTTTTTTTTTTTTTTAAGATAACAGCGAAAGGACACATGGAGGCAATGATGTCATGTCATGAATATCATCGTCTTTGGTACAATTTAATTGTCCATTCTTGGTGGTCTCGAAGATGTTATGGAGCAGCTAGAGCCCACATAATTTACATCAAGAATTTTATCAAAACCATATGGTCACTTGTGAAAAATTTCCAAGATTGTGGACCACCCTGAGAAATTGTAGATTTGTGTAGATAAGCGGGATAGAAGGGGTAGCCCATAGACCCCCGTCGTGTACTCCATTTGAGTAAGTTGACTTTAATAGTGTAACGATAAGAATAAGGTGTTTTTTCATACCTCGTTACATAATTCTCTTCTTTTTTTTTTTTTTTTTTTTTGTCGTTTCAGTCTTTTTAGTTTGTAGATATTTTTCCTATCCTTAATGATGATAAAATATCTAGAAGGCATGTGACTTTTTAATGCATGCCGTTCAATTTTCGCAAATGAGTGGGCCTATGGGCTTAGAACTATAGACATGAAGCATTAATCTAAAGATCATTTGTACATGTCTCCCCATATCTACCCCCATTATGTTTGGTCCTATTTTGGTGTCTTTGGGAACTCGAGGCCCGAGAAGGGGAACAAGTTGTTTTATGGTGTTTTTCAATTCCATTAGAAGAAGAAATAGAAGAAAGAAAGAATACTTTTGAAATCTGAATCTGAAAAATACGTGGTAGAGACTCTTTTAAAGTATCTATCCATATATCTTCATCTATCGGTTGATAATTGATTTTCATTTATTATAAATGGTGAGATGAAGTTGTTATTTTAAGACGGGAAGTATCTGATCCGGATATTAAGGTAATTTGATATTTTACTTTTTTTTTTTTTTTTTTCCCTCTCTCCACACACCAACTCTCTCCTTGCCATCCTTTTTTTTCCCTCTCTCCTGAGCACAAATCTCTCTACTCGCCAGCGACCATGGCGAGCATTTCTCCGACGGTTCCTCAGGGAGGTGGATCTCACGAGAATGATCGCGATCTCGTCGGGCATTCTTTAACGAGCGATTTGGTGGCCGAAGGACATCCTAACCCAAACCCATCATAAAGGAGGCCGTCGCCGGAGACGACAATGAGCTCAGGGTGCGGACGACCATGAGATCAGAGGCGATCTGAATCGCGATTGTGATTTCCTCTCAATTCTGCTGTCGCGTGAGGTCATCTTCATCGTGGAGATCGTGATTGCGTTGCGGTGCGGTGCCGGAGACGATGGAGATCTCACCGGAGAAGACGAAGACGCAGTCGGAGAATGGAGATCTCGAAGGTCGTTTACAGAGTCGCTCGCAATGTCAAGTTCCTCTCTCCTCGTCGCCGGAGAAGTGGCTCTATTGATTGCACTGGCGATGGACATCCTGCTGCACGGTGGAAGGTCGGGGAGGGAGGGGAAGAATGACGGGTAAACATTAGCTTTTTTTAGATTTTTTTAAATATTTTTTTTTTGTCCATGATGCAATGAGTTAGAGTATACCGTAGTTACCATACACATGCACAATTTCAGCCAATAGATTAGATTTAAACGGTCTTAAAAATAAGTTTTACTGTAGTTACTCTTAATAGAACTCTACCATAGTCTCTCCTTTTAAAATCTAGTATCTACTTTTCCGGGAGAGAAAAGTAAATAGCAATTTTATATAAATAATAAAAATAAAATATTTTAACAATATTTTAAAGTAAGTAACAAATTTACAACATAAATAATTTTTACTATTTACTTAGTGAATTTGGTACATTAAATATTTTAAAATCTTACTATTTACTTTAATTATTTTTGTAACAATACAACTTACTACAATTTTCACTTTTGGTAATTGTTGGAACGTACGCCCAATTTTCATTTTAAATATATCTACCAGTTTTGTTGTCTAGCAATCCCTTTTTGCCGGACACGAACGGTAGCTCGTCTTGGGGCCGTTGAATGCGAACATGGACGGTGTTAATGAGAGAGAAGGTGGGCTATAATACAACTTCTCGGGTTGTATCTTCTTTCTCTCAAAAAAAAAAAAAAAGTTCGATCACCAGACAACAACAGACTTATTCTAAATATATATATATATATATATAATATTTTTAAAACGTGTTTCACATTCCATTTCTTAACCTCATTCACTAAATTGTTTAGCAAAATTTCCCCCAAAAAAAAAAAAAAAAAAAAAAAAGAATAAAAAGAGTCTCCTTCACTACTAACTTTTCTGATTTCTCTCCTTGTACAAAAGCCAAACAAGTGGTGTCAAATGTTTGAAAAATATCAGCTCCGTTGATAGGTACTACAAGTTTATCATCCATTCACACATATTTGTAGTCATGAAATACAATCGTTTTAAAGAGTTGGATCATCAATATAGAGATTCAAAGAGTTTACATTGTTGCAGAATAAGTAATACATGTGCGGGTTAATCAAAATAAATAAATAAAAATGCAATACAAGTGTGGGAGTGAAAATATTCCTTATAAAACGGTGTGGTTTTATCTAAAGAGGAATGGCAGCAAAGAAAATTAAAAGAATAAAGAAAACGAGGGAGACGATGACGTGGAAAATTTGGTTAAAGGGAGAGGATTAAAACGTTTAGAATGAACAATGAAAATGACTTTTTTTTTTATTTTCTGAGCTCGAGGCTCTATCATTTTCATTGTTGACAATTTTGATAGATTATTAAGGAGAAGTTCACCATGAAGAAAACTGTTAAGAATTAGACATTATAGTTCTATATTAATCATAATCATAAAAGAAAAATAAACTATACTACTAGTAAGATTTATAGAGGTTAACTTCAATATAATACTGCGTCATCTCTCAGCTTCAATATAATACTACATCTCTCAGTGTATAATGATCAATAAGTATACAAGATAAATTTGCACATTCTCAAATACTGTGTTTTTTTTTTTCCTTCTAATGTCTCTCATAATAAATCCTAATGTTAGTCCCCTATTTATAAAGAAAAACAAAAACAACCGAACTTACAAATTTAAAATCTTCAAAAATCAAAAATACTCTTAACGAAAGAATTGTCATTGAAGCACTCCCGCCCTGTTTCCAACCCCACGGCGATCTTATCATAAAGATCAATCTGCAAACTGTCTTTAACGTAGGATATTAATTAGATTTTACAAATTAATAAAAACAAGACTTATTATAAAAAATAAAAATAAAAAATAAAAAAAAGTCAAATTAAACAAAAAAAAAAAAAAAAAATCAAATTTAGTACTCATTGATTGGGACCTACGCAGAAATTCGTTCCAATAACAAGACTGCTATATTGCGCAGAAGTTCTGCTTCCTAGGAAAATTGCTTGGAGATGTCAAAAGATTTGCAATTATAAAAGAGGACTTTAGCTGAAATAGACAGGATAGAATTGGGCTTGGCTTTACGCCCACAATATTGCAAACCTTCCGTCACTCATGTTCTTCTAGTTTTGCATGGAAAAATATTTATACGAATTTGCCCCCTATGTCTTGTGGCGCTCTATTATATATCTTACCCGCTTAAGTTTTTTATTTTTTTATTTTTTTATTTTTTTAATATACCGGGATAAGGACAAAGATCTTATGATGTTTCAAAAGGAAATTTTGATCAACTTAAGCATCATCTGTAAATAACCATGCTAAAAATATATACAATCCCTCCGTTTGACAAATCATCTTAAACTCACATTTTTCATCTTAGTTTTTTATTTTTTATTTTTTTATTTTTTTAATATACCGGGATAAGGACAAAGATCTTATGATGTTTCAAAAGGAAATTTTGATCAACTTAAGCATCCTCTGTAAATAACCATGCTAAAAATATATACAATCCCTCCGTTTGACAAACCATCTTAAACTCACATTTTTCATCTTAGTTTTTATTTTTTTTCTGAAAAGTCAACAAAAAATTATAACAAGTTTTTAAAAAGTCAACCAACTCAAACTTAAAAATTTCAACTTAAACTGATTTACCAAACGCTGATATTATAAGTGCTTTGATTCATAAATGATAACTCTTAAAAAATTAATACAATGACTAACAAAGCCTTCGTCATAGTCATTTTGCTATTCTAACAAAAGTTCTTGACATTTTTTTTTTATAGAAACTTTCTTAAAAAAAGGTCATTTACCCGTATATTTCTGTTAAAAAAGTCATCCATCTGTAAAACAGAGATACCAAATTAATATTATTGGAACAATGAATTAGTATCTATACCCTCAAAAAAAATATATTATTTGAGCACTGAAGAACTAATTCAAACGTAATTTATCATAATCATAAGTTAAAAGAGCAGAATAACAAGCGTCAAAAAAAATTTGCTCATCAAGCCTCTCAAGAGGCATATATAATTTGGTTATCAAATGGAAATCAAAGAATCAGAGCCAAATAATAAGAGAATACCTTATCAACTAGAGAACCAACAACTGTTTATGGTATAATTCCCACTTTTGCTGAAAAAAAAAAAAAAAAAAAAAAAAAAATACCAACCAACTACTTTCATTAGGTAATTAAACACCTCTACCACTATCAGCCACTAAGAATGCCAAAGACTAGAGCATCCCACTAAAAATACAATTACTTGTTAGAATATGTATCCTTCTTGTTGTCTCTTCTCTGAGTTGTGTCTTCATCCAAAAATTGTTTATCTACAACCCCTCTACTTTGATCATGCCCAAACACCTCTCCGGATCCATTTTCAGCCTTCTTCCATACAAAACGTCCGTTGGAGCTCCCGTTTCAATCTTTTTTCTATAATGTTTTCTATTACAAGAAAAGAAATAATGAATTCAATATTTGTGTAATGAGTTTGAAGCTGTGATCAAAACAGGCATAAAAACATCCCGATTTAGGATTTAAGATACGGATTTGTCAAGATATGAGGTATGAGATAAGAGATAGTGAAATCCACCTCTATTTTATACTAAATTAACCCATATCGAAATACGACTCTTTATCGTTACATAGACACACAACTTTTTTAAAAACTTTTTTGTATCTGGCAAGGAGAAAAAGTAATTTATGTATTTAATTTACTAATATTTATTTTTCTTACCCTCGTGAGTAAGGTAGTAGTGGAAGACTTCTGCTCGTCTAAAAGGCGCGCGCACACACACACACACACATATATATAAAGGCTAGGAATAAAGGAGAGGATACAAACAACTGGGCCAAAAACTTTGGTCATCCACCTAAGCATATTATTCTTTAGTCAGATCCACGTTATTATTCCACTGATACGATCCCCACTAATGATTCACTAGTGCCCACAGTACATGGGCTTCAAGGTACTTTTCGTTATTCTATGTCTTGATAACTAAGCACAAAACTTTTGACAATCACCAAAGAGCCAACATCTTTGCCAATGATTCCATATATATTTACTTTTGTCCTCCCAAATTTTATTTATTTTTTATTTCAAGGAAAATTCCATCTAATTTCTTATAATTGAGGTAGCTAGATTGACTTTAGCTCACAGTGCTATAGCGAACAACATAAATTGCATAAATTCTAGTTTCTTTTGTTTAGTCTAAAATCGATATATTTAAATGATTACAGATATAACCTAGTAGTAATTCCACACTTAATGTTTCCAAAACTGAAGATTAAACAAAATATGTGTGACGTAAAGAAATTGAAACCAAGATTTGGACAAGGAAAACGATTTTATTTTAGACCATTCAGTGTAGTTGTCAAGAGTCAACACTTGAAAACAACATTTTATGCTTGGAAAAAAGGAGATTGTCATTTCGATTTCGAACTTTTAAGAATGGCACAGAGACACCTATTGCATACCTTGGCCCTGAAGTTTTTGATGACCGAAATCAGTAGCTCGTCCCCTGCTATTTGCCTCACTCGTTGTATCAGTTCTGGTCGTGCTATCTTCTTTTCCTGAAAAAAGAAGACACAAACTCAAGGAAATGAGACCACGGAGAAACCATCATGACTAAGGCGACTGAATGAAAACCAAAGATTCTACTTTACCAACAAGTGACAAAAAGAAATAAAGAATTTACTTACTTTGTGATCTCTATGGTACTTGGAGATCAAGGCAACAGAAGGTGGAGGAAGGAACTTGGAGAGCACAGAAATCAGAGTCGGAAATGGCATCCATGGCGATGTCGGTCTCCTGACTGGCTCCTCGATCTTCACAGGCGCTACAAAAACAAAACAAACCCAGATCAAAATCAGGAAAAAATAATAAATAAATAAAAATAAATTAAAAAAAAAACCTCATGTGCTGCAAATTTCAAATGAGCAAATACCATAAGCATCACGGTTGGTGCCTACAAAATGTATCAACTCGAGAACAATTTTTACCTACTAAAATATTCACACAATTCACATCGGTTTCCCTGTTAGCTCTAAATTAGCTAACAAACTAAAAATGATAACGAATGGTCACGTTAAACAACCATATCACATGTCAATCTTCAATTATAGTTATTTATTTTCATGCTCATTTTTACTATTTTGTAATAGCAGATTATGTGGTATAAATGCTATAAATTATTATTATTATTATTATTTTTGTTGGTATTCACCACTAGCTTTTTAACTACACAAGTCGTATGTGTATCTGTAGAACAATTTTAGGCACCAACTTTACGTGTGATGCTCCCTATTAGCTACAAAAACTAGTAACGACAATCCCACTAGTGATTTTAAACATTTCATAATAGATAATAAGGATGATAAGTTTGAACTCGTAATTCAAATAAGAAATTTAAATTTTTATGAAAGAAAACATAAAAAATTTAATTGTAGTTTATAACGAGGTCTCGAACGGAGATATGAATCAGACATTTCTTACCTTTGAAGAAAGTGGGAGCTCTGAAACTAACGACGTACTCAGGCAAGACACAGGTGCTCATATGGGTACTCCAAACGATATACTTTCTGGGTTTCGAAAGGTCGTCCACGCCCGAGTCAAACTCGTCCGAACTCGGATGGTACTGCTCAGACCCAGGACGCACAAGCTCCGCCTTCCCCAACACCACACGACACAAAACAAGATGTCGTACGCCGTCCTCTTGATCGTTTCCCGAACCTTCTTCCAAACTACCAAAAAAAAAAAAAGAATAAGTCAAACAAATTTTGAAATTGGACCAAAAAGTTCAATAGAAACTGCGCGAACTGTTCACACACGCAAAATTCATGCACGTGTTTGTTGATCGGGAGAAGAAACCAGCTCACCATTCGAGGGGAGAATCATCTGGAGAGAGGTAGAGGCCGTGTCCGTACAGTCCATTGTTGTTCCCAAATTGATCGGAGAAGCCATGGGAGACGATTCGCGAGATCTCGTCCACGGAGGAGGGAGAGAACCAGGCGTACCTGACGTTGGCGTTGCCGCCGCACTTCCGCTGGATCGCCTTCGAGAAAATCTGGAAACAATGGAGCCGAGCTTGGCCCACGGCGCACGAGTGAGAGTTCCGGTGAATTGCGAGCACTGTCGTCGCCGCTCCGATCGCCGGACCCAGGCTCGAGACGAACCTCTGCTTGATCAGGTCGTGGACTCTGTCCCCTTCGAACAGTCGAACCAGAGCGGCGGTGGCGCCGGAGAAGGAGGAGAACTCGGCGGAGCGGGAGCGGTGATTCTCGCCGGAGATTCCGCTTTCGCAGTCTGAGACCGACGAGTCCTGATCGCACGAGGAAGAGTCGGTGACGGCATTCTCGTCGGAAGATTGGTCGGTGAGTTTTTGAAGTTCCGATGAATCGCTGTCACCAGAATGTGATGGTGATGATGAACCAAACTTACGAAACTCCATTTTTGGATTCTAGAAGGTTAGAACTAAATCCTAAACCCAAAAAAAAAAAAAAAATTCGAAAAGAAGAAGAAGAAGAATTCAACAACGTTTTGTGAAAATTTTACAAAGATTTGAATCAGAATCTGGAATTGGAGAGTAAAAATTAAAAAGACGCAGAGAATTAATGGAAAAGGAAAGGGGTTGAAAATCAGAAAATATTCATCACTGAGTTTTACAAAGAAATCAGGTCAGAAACAGGAAGAAAAAGGGTGAGAAAAATTTCGTGAAGAAAACTAATGAGAAAGTTTTGAAGAATATGTAATACTACTGGGTAGTCGGAAACTTGATATGAAAGTATTCATCTATATATATATGTGTGTGTGTGTGTGTGTGCATATATATATATATGTATGGTGTTATGTATATATAGTTATGTTAAAGCAGAGAGAGTTGCTTGGAGAAAGGAGAAGAAGAAGAAGAAGAAGAAGAGCGGTTAGCGAAAAAAAAAAAAACTAACGGAACGGAACCGCCTTGGAGCGGTTAGTGAGAAAAAAAAAAACAAAAAAAAAAAAACTAACGGAACCGCCTTGTCTTTGATTCCGGATGCGGTGAGAGCGCTACTTGTTTTATTTTCAAAGAGCCGGTCGTTTTGAGAAGGCTATTTGGATTTTTTTTTTTTGATAATTTCTGTTGGCGGTTACCCCAATCCGAAGAATATTCAAGTTACCAAATTGCCCTTCAATTTATCTAGTTGTTTTTCTTTTTAATAGGTGGAAAAGCATGATAGAATATATAAACTATAGTGATCCTATTTAATTTTTTTTATCCTATTTAATTAAATCCTGTAATGTGTTGTTTTTAATGTGAATATTTATAACTTAAATTGTATAAATCATATATATAAAGAAAAATAATAGGAAATTGGATGTCGGTTTTTATTTTTTATTTTTTATTTTAAATAAATTAGGGTAAATTTTTTATTTAGTCCATTAATTTTTAATATTATGTAATTTTGGTCCATTAACTTTTTTTCATAATTAGAATGTCCCTAAACTTTTAAAATGTAACTGTAATAGTCCATTCCGTCAATTTTTGACAGAATCTGTTAGTAATTTGATTAAAAAGTGATGCTAACTACGGATTCCATCAAAAAATTAATGAAAATGATTACTGTAATAATATTTTTATTAGTTTATGATTATTCCATCTATAAAAAAAAGAACATACAATGCTCTTAAATTATTAAAATATTATTATAATAATCATTTATGTTAATTTTTAGACGGAATATGTTAGTAATTTGATTAAAAAGTGATGCTAACTAACGGATTTTGTCCAAAAATTAACGTAAACAATGGTTGTAATAATCTTTTAAAAGTTTAGAAGTATTCCAACTATAAAAAAAATTCATAGACCAAAATTATATATAATTAAAAATTCAGTGACCAATCTAGTAATTTATCCCATAAATTAACAAGAATGGAATATCACTTGCGGCCTATTTTTGTTATTTAATCTTATTATTTATTTCTTCAATGAAGAATTCTTCTACCTCTATCATGTTCCAGCCTAGGCAAATGGGAAAGATATGAATAAAACAAGGGTCTGCCCACTGGTCGGTGAATGTCTGCATTGATGGGTAGGCAGTAAAATTATTCACAGAAAGCTATACATATTTTTTTTGTTTATTTCTTTAAATACCATGTTTTTCTCATTTATTTATTTTTATTTTTCCTTTATTTTTAATTTCTAGTTTTGGAGGACATTTTTTGTGGCATGCCATGCATGTGGTTAAAGTGGGAAAGAACTTTGATTATAGAAATGTAATTTTTTTTTTAACAGTAGAGATGTTGTAATTAAATTTAAGCTTATGTGGAGCCGAGGTTGAATGGATAAGAATGGTTTGTGGTATTTAATCTTATCTATTTGGCTTTGTATTTGTTTTCTCAAATCATAATTAATAGAGAGCTACACTAATTACTTAGCAGCTACATTATACATTTATATATATATATATATACACATACATTTATATTTTTAAATCCCTTACACCATTAGTCATATGGATGAGAACAGAGATAAGGATGAGTAACATGATTTGAAAGAGTCGGATTCAAATATCCACTTCTTCCGGCTATTTAATTTATAAATATAAACATAAAATCTGTTAACTTTCCAATGAATTTGATCTATAAATATACACATTAAAAATTGTCACACATAACATAAAATTAATATCAAATTATTGAAAATACAATTCCAATGGAAAAAAAAAAAAAGAGCTTCTATCATATAAATATCTTATAATTAAAAAAAAAAAATGAAACAGCCATGAACATCCATATTTTAAATCATTCATTCCCAAGGAAAAAAAAAATAGTCACAAGCAAAAAACTAACTTTATGAATAATACTCGTTCATGGCCTAATTAATTTAAAAAAAAAGTTTTTTAATAAATGATTGAAGTTTCTAAAATGATTAATTAATTATCTTTAATGACCAATAAGTGAATGACTTAAATCATCAATTCTCATAATCAATCACTGATGATCATTTTTCTAAATTAAAAAAAAAAATTTGGACCATCAATTATATTGGGTAAGCAAATAAGCCACCCAACTTAATTTTTTCAAAAAATAAAAAGAATTTGAAGAAGAGTTTAATACATTAAAAACAACTCACACGTCTATTAAACAACAATTAAGCTCCTAATTATCTCTTTCCTACAGAAAGAAACAGCAAAGCTCAAACGTGTGGCAACCACGGGAAGAGAGAGAGAGTGGTGGGGGTCAACAGTACGTCGACAGTCAACATAAAAGGCGTACATGGCATTCGCACGAGGAGTCCCTCTCTTCTCTTCTCTCTATTATTATGCCTTGCACCGAAAGATATAGACGTCGTCTTTTTTCAATTATTTGTTTATTATTTATGGTTTTCCTTTCTTGGTGAAGACAGAAGAAAAATAATTTTGTTTATGCTATAAGTTAATTTGCTTTCTTTTCGGCCAAACAACAACTCATATATCATTAAACACGCCTGCAAATTGCAGTTCAGAAAATTGGAGCTGGGATTTTTCCTTTCCTGGCAAACGACATGAAAATTCAAACTTTGAGTAGGATAGTGGTAACTTTTTTCATTTTTATTTTTATTTTTATTTTTATTTTTATCATAAATGAGGCATTTTCTTGATCCCTAAGTTTCGCTTTAAATGATTAAGGACTATCCAAGTAAGGTTCCTGTTGCTATGTCAATGAAATAGGTAAAGCCTATAACCAAACATAGAAATATAAATTGACCTTTTTTATATTTTACTTGTACTAATAAAAGTTGAAGTCTCTAGCATACAATTGTCATGCGGCACGCTTCTTTAGCCAAAATTGAATGAAATCTTTGACCAAACCCACAGAAGCAAAGCAAGAGACAAATAATAAATAGGGATATATATATATATATATATTTTAAGAGAGAGAGAAGATGAATAACGCGAACTACAGCACCATGCATAGGAAAAGGATGATAGTAACATCATAAAAAGAAGCAAAACATAAGATAAAAGGGTAAACAAATAGGAGAGGATTTCACGGTAGTTGTTTCGTTATACTTTCTTTTTTTTTTAATAGTTAGATGAGGTTTTTATTAATTTTTTTCTTTCTTTTAATAATGCGATCATGATAAGATCTAACCTTAAAAAACACACATAATAAGTTATTCTATAAAGCTTTAAGATAAATAGTTATAATTAACTTATTAATTAGCAACATACACATTCACCCCAGAGGACAAAATCCAATGGCCAGCAGCTTAGCGATGATCTTGTAGGATAAATTACAAGTTCACAGGATGAGCCGAGCGAAGAACGCCATTGCAACCTCCTTACGACAAGCACCATATGGTTGAAATTTAATGCCTTACAGAAACTCAAACCATAGCACTATTTGAAATACATGGTGGAAACAAGGCTTCTAACTCCTGATCTATCAAAGGACTAGAAGAAAAATAAAGCCAGCAAAATTAATCTCTCATAATCCGTCTGTCAGCGTCAATCACTCCTTAGTGGAGCCGTAGAACAAGGACTACAAAATTTACTGTGTTTTTTGGCCGTTCAAAATCCCTTGATTAGAGTTTAAAAAAAGTCATTAACCGCCAGCAGCAAAAAAATGCTACGATGACGTTGATATTGATTCTTTAAAACATTGAAAAAAATATGAGAATAATTTAGATTTATCATACAAATTAAAATTTAAAACAACGTAAATCTTAATAAATAATTGGATTTACAACACAAACTAAAATTGAAAACAAGACATATTAAACTGAAAATACAAAGATTTACAATGTATATACAAATATTAACAAAAAAATAATATTAACTTGATAAATGTAATTACTTTGTAAAAATTATTGTGATAAAAGGAGTCAATAATGATATTTACACATAAATCAAGATATTTAACGGCAAGTAGTGATATTTACTTGATTTGAAAAATAGAAAATATATTTATAATATTTATTATTATAAAAAGACGTTTATTTATTGATAAATATATAATTTACAATTACAAAATTTGTAAAAACAGAAAAGAAATTAAAAGATAGTAATAATAATGAAATTAAATCTAATATTTACTTGGTAAATCCATTTTATTTTACTTAGTAATTCTAAGTATTTATGGATAAATAGATAAATTTAATTAATGAAATAAAATAGATTTATCAAGATAAAATCAGTAAATCCAATTATTTTCTCATAAATCTTTTATATAAGATTTACAGGAAATTTAATATTACGGGTAAAAGTTAATATCTACTAAGTAAGATTTAAAAAGATAACTCTCACGTTTGACATTAAGATACAAATATTTACAAAAAAAAAAAAAAAAATAATAATAATAATAATAATTACTTGATATAGATTTACCTGTAAATTTACTAAATTTGTTGAGTAATTATTAACTTCCGAATCTGCGTATGTACGAAATTTTTTTGTAAATTTAATAAATCCTAATATAACTTTAAAAAAAATCCAAATATTTACATGTCAATATAATGATTTTTATAAATAAATAATTTTTTTTCATTATTTTATTATTCTATTTATTACTAACTTTTTTAAATTGTAAAATACACCCCAAATATGTCCCAAATTAAGTCCTAAATTAAATCAAACCTAACCCTATTTCCAAATTACCGCCGCCACCACCGACATCATCATATCATCGGAAATCTCGCGAAGCTTCGCAAGCCACCATCATGTCTTGCTTGACTCGTCTCCCAAGATCGCTACCATCGCCTGCTCGATTCGTCTTCTGAGATCGCATCTGGAGTTCACGATCGAGATCGCGACGTCTGCCAGGAAGTTCGCAATCTCGCTACCACAGTAATCGTTACAGGAGAAGACGAAGAATCAATCAAGAAATCGCGAGATGCCACTCGAAGCCAATGACTAACACCACTCGAAGCACCAAACTTGAAGTAAACGACCGAGAAATCGCGAAAGGGAATCGAACATCTTGCAACTGCCACCGCCGTCATAGTTACCGCCTCCATCGCTGAAGGTCACGACAGTGACAAGCTCACGAGGAAGACGAGCTCCTTGCCGCACTCCAAGATGCACTCTGTCCTCGCACAGTCCATCGCCAGCATGGTGAGAGCCATCGCGTTGGTTCGTCGTCAATGGTGATACTTCTCCGACGAGGTCGTGCAACTAGTCTCACCGGTGGTGCTGATTTCGCAAGTTCGTGAGTTCGCGATTCTCCGATCTCCGTCCTGGAGTCGCTACGGTCAACGATCTATGGCTTGACGAAGAAGACGACTTGTAAGATCCGGGGAGGTCGTTCACTGGTGCCGGTGATGGCATAGATCTGAGGAGACCGGAGAATATGATGGAAGGGCAAAACCAGGATTTAAAAAAAATTAAAACTTAAATATGCTATAATTTTTTACATTTTCAAAATATGCTATTTTGTTAAATCTACATCTTCCATTATGCCATTTGGCTCATTCTCCCTAAAAAAAATTCCGTCTACGATTAAATAAATTATAGAAAAGAAAGGGTCCACTCTCAACAGCATATTCCTATACACGCACCACCAACGCCGAATACTAAAGCTAGGAAAACAAAAGAAAAAAGAAAAATAAAAACAAAACAAAACAAAACAAAATCAAAGAAATAAAGAAAAATGCAGAAGCCGTCTGCACAATACAAAACTGATTACTTCAAAAATAAAAAATAAAAATTTACAAAACTGGTGTTGATGGGTCTGAGATAATAGAATTACAAATCCAAGCATAGTTCACAACCAAGCCCCCCATCCAGGAAACATTTGACACAGTCGCTCAGGATCAATAGCATCTTGAATTAGTTGTTGCACCTGCAAAAAAAATTCACATTTTTTTTTTCTACTTGCGTCAGGTATTCAAGAAACAAGTAATAAATTTTCTACTCGTATTTTCGTATTATTATTTTTATTTCTAGTTTTCTAAAATAAGGAATGGAGAAGGTAACAGAGGCCGGCTTTTTGTTTGATGGGCATATTATCTTAAACTGTCTGAGGGACAAACCTTCAAAAGTCATCTTCTCGCAAGAGGCATATAATAATATCAATTCTTCCACAAGTGAAAACAAAAACAAGGGATTTGGATACATTTATTATTAAGAGGGAATAAGAGTGTTATATCACCTATCAAGTCTCAAGACAATGTAGTAAACTCACCTGCCCATGCACACTTCGCATTTCGCCTTCTTCGTAACCATCCAGTTTCTGTTTAACTCGCAATAGTGCACGTGCCGCGTCCTTGTTCCCTTCACACTCATCTTGTGAGCCTTCCAAGCTGGATTCTAGATCATCATCCGTTTCCTTGTAAAGGATTAAAATCATGTCGCATAAGCAGTTGATGTAGGCACATTCTAACTATGCATTATTGCCTAGTCAAAGATGTCGGAACAGTTCAGATAGCTTTTTACACCCTTGCGCCTATAGCACTAGAATTTTTTTTTTATTACGTTAACCATGTGGGGTTACCATAGGGCAAAATTGTTTGTTGAAAAAACCTGTCCGCTTGTTATTTCGTTTTTCTATTGCAATATGATTGCATGATTTCAAATAGGTTTCTCACAATTTCTGTGGCATGATGTAATAATTGGAAAAATACGCACCCCGACCCCACCTTTCTCCACTCTGGGACAAACCACTGACATAATAAATTCAGATTGCATATGCATGCTTGTATATGTAGAGAGAAAAAACTTGGGGAAAAAGAAAAACCTTTTGACGCTGCAAAGCCTTCAAAGGAGATAAAGCCCACTTGTACAAGGGATCATGTATAAAAACCTGCATAACGTTCCCGTTAGCCAAAGAGCGATAGGAACAAATTTCAAGTTTTAGTTATTGGTAATTGATTCCGTTGCGTGACATACTTCAACAATGGTGAGAAGTGCTTCCTTATTCGTCCTCATCACAGAGAGTGTTTCCTCGCAACATCTTCTGAAAACCCCTTCCACTCCGGTAACACCCATGCCATCAATAATATCTCTTGTAAGCCTGAACGGAACCTGAAACAATTGGATGATAAGATGACCAAGTGGTGAACCGTGTTAAACTGGTATACCCTACTGATTAAATGAATAATAAGCTATCAAAAAAAAAAAAAAAAGACAAATAAGTACGAACCCGCTCTGGTGTCTTGAGCATCAAGCCTTGTTCAAAGGCAACACCAAGATCAATGTGAACAACTTCTGCCGTGGCTTGATCAATTAAGATATTCATAGAATGCCGATCACCAAGCCCAACAATATAACCAACCTGAAAACAAGAAAAATGCATCAGTATAATTTAAACATGAAAACTATATAATCATTCATTAATCTATCCCTTAATCTATTGCTTAGTTATTTAAAAGAACATGTTCTTAGTGAGAAAGGAAGGAAATGAAATTAAGTCGAAATGCACCAGGGTTTTTCCATGAAGAAAAAAGAAAAGCAATAGAATCTTGGATGATGGCCCAAGACCTCCTCATTTAGGAGGAACACTACGTTTTTTTTTGGAGATGGCTTACTTTATCATTTTCCCAGTGGGCTTTTGTTTTGGCAACCCTAATTCGGAACCATTAGCAAGCAGCTTGAACAGAAAATACAAGATGAACTTTTAGTTTTATGTTCCCATTTATTTTGCCGCAACATTGCATTCATTCTTTAGCATATAATGCAGTTGAAGATACGGAAGGAGTTTGCTTTCAAGAATATTAAACAGTTTTCATAAGAAAGTAAAAATAAATAAATAAATAAACATGCCCAAGTCTAAACATTCAAAACATTCTAGTACAACGTCTCATTACACAAAATACTAACCATTGAACTAGCAGCCACACTTCGCGTGTATGCAAGCCTCTTTTCAAACCAGTCAGCTGGTTGTAAAAACCTCTCCAAGAAAAAGTAATGCATGACAGGCCTGTATAAATTCCAAGTTATTTTACATTTCAAAGAATATATTTTTGAAAACTAGAATTTGCTACCCTGAGAAACGAGATAAACCTGAATTTCTCACAAACTTCCTGAAAAGCCTTGCGTTTGTCTTTTGCCTGTCAAACCATCAAAGCAAATATTAGTTGGCTCTTCTGCAGATTAATACCAAATGTTTGGCGTCATTATATGTACAGACCCAAAATAATTTAAACATCTCAACTTTAATTACATATATCTAGAACAATAGCGACCAACCCGATTCTTAAAGTAGGCATTCGTGGACTTCAGTCTTTTTCAGTTATTTTTATTGTGGGACAGAATGCATACACAAGTAGATACATACTGAAAAGGACGCTGTTATGAAAAAAAAAAAAAAAAAAAAAAGAGGATACTTGCATTTGCCATGTGGTCCCGGCATTTAAGAAATGACCAATCCCTTGTTCCATATCGACCATGGGCACCGCCATTCCTCTGGCTGAAAATCGAGTACATTAGACATTCGTATGATTCGAGCATCTTCTAAACAAAGCTATAGGATTGTGTTTCCTACCTCCCAAAAAGGTATTCACCAAGAGGAAGAGTTCCATTGACCCATTCAAGAACACCAGCACTTGGAGTAAAAGGAACAACCTAGATCATTAACAGATATCAATATGCAAGGAGCTGCTAAAGTTTGACACTCCTGGAAAAGAATCACTGAGCATGTAGTCGGTCAAAGCATATTAATTCTAGAAATAAAATAGTAAAAAAATAATAATAAATAAAAAAAGAGCAATATTATTTCCATTACGGTATAAATGTATTCAGAAAAAAATAGTGAAGCCATTAAGTTCTTTAGAAAAAATTAGTGAATGATTATCATTAGGCATAGCTTCCTCATTAAGCTTTCTCACAAACAATTCAAACGTTTTTCATTTAGCTTTTTTGAACACTGGTCAAATTGCAACATATTTTATTACTCTATCTAACTTGGTACACACACACACACACACACACACACACAACATACATGTATCTATGCTGCCTAAAGGTAGAGCATTAACTAGTTTACCAAGCAATGTATTCAATCTTACAGCCATCTTCTTGTTTACTCCAATATTTTGAAATGGTTGTCATTATTACACACAACTAAAAACAAGCAAACTTTCGTACAATCGTACTTTAAAACAGCTGAACAATGGTTGCAAGCCACAATATATGCATGCAAAAATCTCAAAGGAACCAACTCATCATTCTACTGTGTCTACTGCCCAATCGACAGAAGCAGCAAAATTTTCTCTTTTCTTCAAATTGCATCTCAACCATGTTGCAAGTGCAGCTCACTGGCATAATTAAATTAAAACAATGTACCTTGTATGTCCGTACACCTAATCGTCTTTTCCACGTATCCCGATGGTTTTGTAAAAAGGTGTTGACTAAACCAAAAAATTGCTCCATTACCTGTACAATCATTCAAAAGGAATTTAATCAGTACCATCCATAGTATCGGTTTTCCATTTTACCTTTAGAATTATTTCAAGAATACACCGAATTTTTCAGCAGGGGGTAATTACTAACAGTGACCACAGTAAGTACTGTCATCATACCAGTCGGAAAGGAACACACATTTGTAAACTAATCATACCGGACGTAAAGGAACATACTTTTGTAAACTAATGACATGGAAGAGAATTTGACGAGTTGAAGAACACAAATAGTCAATATCTACTCTTACATCAGATGTAGGCAATAAATGCTTAAAAGGCACTGTAAAATAAGCAGAACAGGAATTTCAGTCGTGTATTTTCAAGGTTGCTGAGATGAAGGAAGACTAATGATGAATATTCTTAAAACCATATTACTAGATTTAAAGATAGGCAAATCTTACAGCATCTTGTCTTAGGTCGTCGTTTCCAGATTTCGCCAGTTGCTTATATGTGCATCCGTCAGAACCCAAGCATTCAACCACCTTTGGAGCATTTACACCAAACATTACTCTGTCCAGTTCACCAGTATAAATTATAAGTTTTCATCAAATGTGGCCATATGAAGTATAAGAAATAACATGAATGTGAAACAGCTTGAAATGTTTAAGACATACAAAACCG
Organism: Ficus carica; assembly: GCA_009761775.1. NCBI lineage: Eukaryota > Viridiplantae > Streptophyta > Magnoliopsida > Rosales > Moraceae > Ficus > Ficus carica. Next base: position 5,089,385 of record CM019744.1, on the reverse strand, counting down.
AATCTCCCAATCCTTGGAAGTATGGGAAGGAGCCATTATGATATTCACAACTGCGGTCAACTGGAAAGGTAGCTGTCACTACAGGAACCTGAAGTTTCCACACAGATGAAGAAAAGATCAATGATCTAAATTTAAGTCCTAAAGCCAAGTGAAACCTATAATTAGATTATCGGTTTTTTCAAAGGTAAACTAATTGTACTTTTACCTGTTTCCATCAGATGCCAATTGGCATTTTACTCCTTAAACCTCTATTAAAGATAGGGAACAGAACGCTTATACCAAGAAAAATTACAAAAATAAAGGGGGGAGTGTTGTACAAAAAGTTGAAGCATAAAAAAATAACAGGACTACTCACATCTTTCCAATTCAGATTTAATAAGGTAAAAAAATAGAGGAATAGAACTAATGGACTTTATTAACTGGGACAGATTTTACAGTCTGGAGTCAATCACATGTACTATTAAGTTGAAACAAAGTTGCATGATGACAGTGATGGGCTATTAGTTTAAAGGATAGAACGACAATTTTTCCTGCATAGTATAATCACAGTCTATTTTCTAAAAAAACATTAATGAAAAAGGTCTTCTGGTTAACATTTTCATGTTTCGCGTGATATAGAGCATGATTATATTTAAGTAAATGCCTAAACTGATTTTTTTATTCTCCAGGAATTTCTCTCGTTACAACAGAGTTCTGCCAATTAAAAAATTAAATAGCTTTCTCTCAAACTTGATATTCATTAACTTATACAGCTATTACTTCATAAATTTATCATCAGTTTACACGGAATGGCTTCAATTTTTTTTTTTTTTTTTTCCGTTGCTCATAGAAGTATATTTTTCAGATTCCAGTTGATTTAAAAAATCCAAAGAAGAGTTGAATTGAAAAATCTCCCCATATTAACGCCGTACTCACAAGTTCCAACGGTCGAAGATTACGTAGATCTCTGGGTAGCGCAATTCTTTTATTGGTATCCTGTTGACAAAATCAAGTCAAAGTGTCAAAATATGAAGGCAAGACACAGAAAAATCCACTTCATTTGTATTTCACTAACCTCTTTTCTTGTTTCTTGTTCGGCAAGTCTGATATAGATCTCCACCATTTGTTTCATCTAAACATAAATGCATTACAATTACATATAATGTGAGAACCGGAAAAAAAAAAAAAAAAAAACAAAAAATTAAAATTAAAATGTAAATAAAATATAAAAATTAAAAACAAAAGAGGATCAATAGTACATTTATATATAATAAAAATAGAAGAAAACAAACCACTGAATGCGGGAAAATAAATCAAGTTACCTGTATAATAGTGGGTGCATGATATGCTGATAGCTCCTCCAAAAGATTCTCTGCTGCATGTTTTTTATCAATATCCACCACAAATGAGTTTCTACTCCGTAGCTTGTCCTTAATGCGATCACCATTTGCGAGGGCTAGAAGCTAGTGTGGGACGCCCCAACCAAAAAAAAAAAAAAAAAAAGGAGCCTACTTAAGACTGTTGGGAAAGAAGAAAGCGCAGTGTTAGTAAGCCTCGGTTGAACATAAATAAAAAACACTACCTGAAAGATGGTATGGTATGGATGATCAATAGACATTTTCTTCAAAAGAGAAACCAATGCAAACTGCAAAAGCCCAAAAGTTGAAAATAAAACAAATCCCCACACTCCAAAAATGTGTATGAAAGAGAGAGAACAAAAAGAAAAACAAGTAAAGGCTCGCTCATAACCTGGAAACTCTGAGGCCCAGAGCTGTCCTTTGAGCTACCCAGTCGTGAAGCAATTTGGTAGACTAGAGGTATAAATTTGAACGACTGAACCTGTCATACATTTGAAAAGAAATTAGGAACCCCAATATGGAATACTAGGAGAAGCTATATACTACAAAGCTAACTCTGTTATTTATTGTGTACCTCATTACTTGTGGCAAGCATGTTAGTCACGATATCTTGTCTGTGAGATAAACTGAACCACAGGGAAACTAATCGAAACATCTAAAAGAACAGTAGTTAGTATCTCAAACTAACATAGATTTACAATTGCAACAATGTTTTCCATCAAGCTTTCAACTATGAAAAACATGAAAGATGTACTGAACTAAAAAGAAAAGAAAAGAAAAATTAAAGGATAATAACAAGCAAAAGAACTCTGATCAGCTCTGAGAAGAACTTAGATTCGTAACAAAGCCATGGAAAAAATCACACCACTAAGTAATATATCCCTGGGAGGAAGTATATACCACTTTAACATCATATTTGTCACTAACAACCAAACAACGTTTATATCCCTCCAATGCTAGGCTGAGAAAGTTGTCCCTGTCATCCTGAAAAGAGCTCGAGTCAGATTTTCTTTATTTGTTTTAATGATCTTAACTCTAAAGATCAGTGCAAGAAGGTAAGAAAAAGATTGGATGTCAACCTATGTATCAACGTAGCAAATTAAAACATGCTTGAGTCAAGACATTCTTTTTTCTAAGGGAAAAAAAGAAAAAGAAGAACAAATCTTATTAGAAGGATGCTTAAATCATGGTTCACGCAAAAGATTATACCTGCAGTTTTTCAGCCTCCTCCTTGTCCATTGCAAGTTGCTTTTGCAACTCTTGTATTTTTATTGAATAGTCCGTCCTATCCCCCTATAAGTAAGACATAAAAAAAAATTGGTAACATCCAGATTCACAGACCTTAAATCCATAAAAATGATAACAATTAGACATGAATGATGATAAGCACTTGGGATTGCTATTGATAGTTATGCATATATGACTTTTATGTACTTATTGATTAGTTAGTTGTCTGCTTAATCCCTTTTTCTAATGTCGAATTGTAGTTTATCTGGTGCAGTGTTGGTTGGTCTCAGCAGTTGAGGGTCTCAATGCTCGCAGACAAATTGAAGGGGTTGTAATCTCAGTGTATGTGGCAATCATTTATATCATGCAATATTTTTAGTAAGTGAGATTTAAGAAACATAATTGACGACATAAGTGAAACATATTGATATTATATACCATGTGGGCTATCATAGAACGTTGGTTATAAGCATAACTACCATGATCATTCAACTTTCCTGGTCACTATGCTTTTAACTAATACATGTTATGCTACGGTTGACTTGTTGGCTTGGAAGCATTATGGTTCTTGTTTCAAGAAACAACCAAAAAGCAAATAGATTAGGGACTGGAGCTTTACCTTTGAACTTTTTAGCCGTTTACCAAGTGCTTCCAACTCCTTTGTCTGAGGGAAAAATATTAACATACTGTTACAAGACCTCCGAATATAACATAATTTAGGGTGTTGTTCTGGAGTTGATTGAGTTACCTTGTGTTTCCTTAAACGTGTTGCTGCATGCCATTCATTGGAGGTGAGTCTTTCCTCATAACTCCTAAAAAGAGCATCTGCATAATGTGCGAGATGAAAATGAGCTTGGCCTAGCCTTTCAATGGACTTCTTGTCCACAGTTCTCTCATTCTCAGCAAGTGAGACTGCAGGTTTTAAGTGCTTCTCTAGAATAGTTCTTGAGCTGCATTTTCATCGCAAATATAGGATTTAAAAAACGAAAAACGGAAAAATATTGGCATTTGGTTGGTGGCACAAAAAATAAATTACAAATAATGTGAAAGTGATATAACTTGCTAGATCTAGTTTCTGCCAGCCACTTCCCAACCAAGCGATGCACATCTGAAGACTCTTCATTTGATTGATAATTTTGTGAAATATATTTTGCAAGGCTGATAGCCATCTCATGCTGCCCTTGGCTACGCAAAAGCTTTGCTTCTTGGAGCTGAGATTATGCAAATAGTTAACACCAATAACACATCTACACTCAATAGAAATGTTTCAGCAAGGAAAAAAAAAAAAAGGTGCAACACCAACACTTTTGAGATCTCCGTCTCAAATGGTTTATACACTATGCACTTAAACACAGGATTTTCATCAAATACGCCTGAAAAGGTCCTCAATCTAAGCTTACATTTTCAACCCTACAAAATCATATAAATCTAAATAAACTACTCATAAAATAAAACCGAAAAAACATGGACAGAGAACAAGGAGAATGTTGATCAACCTAAATATGGAAAGAGCGTAAAGAATGACGTGAAAGATATATATATATATATATTTATTAAAAAAAAAAAAAAACCCAGTAAATAATTCCTGTGGATTCTAAGAAAGTGGTAACGTGCAAACTTTAAAAGCATTTATGAAATGTCAATTTTAAGAAGTGAAGTTACCAAAGATTAAATCTTAGCATTCCAAATTTATTTAATGAAAAAAAAAAAAAGAAAAGAAAAAAGAATTCAGATGCAGTCAACTGTGCAGGGTTAAAAAATAGAATGGAAAAAGTTCCCAAAATTACGGAGCCATACAAATCAGAGGGCACAAACTAGGTTCGTTAGGAGATGAGGGAAGAGCGGTGTAATTTTGTACCCTTCCAAGCCAATACAAGGATGAATTTCGTTCTCCTGATTTAACACTGAGAAGCTTATGTTCATGCAAGAACGTAGCAGCTTGAGAGAATCTAGAGCCCTGGTAAATGAAGAGGAGCATAAGCAACATGGGAAATAAAAAATTGGAGCTAAGATCACTTTTCCAAAAATAAAACGCTAAAATACCTTGCGAAGAGTAGATGCAGATTGCAAAAGATGTTGCATGGTAGAGTCTTCACAACTTAAGATCTGAAGTAGAACTCTCCTGAAGGCTATAAATGGTTCTAACAAATTCATATGTAAGTGCGCTCGTTCCAGAATAGAACTCCAATCCCTATTCAGCCAAGACAACTAGTTGACAATCAAAAACATATGTTAATCATCCAGATAAATATGTAATTTGTTTACATTTACAAGTTTAGCTTTCACATGTAAGGTTGTTTTGCTAATCAATGCTAGCTCTTTCTACTGGTTCTGCTTCTCCTGTTAGGCTAGTTTATAACATAGACGTAGTAAGGCTTTTGGGCTAGTAGCTTATGAGTCAGAGGAAGTAGGCAGCTTACTTGGCTGAATGGATTAAAATAAGGAAAACACTATTGATTTACCAGGAAGTGAGTTTCATAAACTTCAATACCTGATCCACAGACGGAATTACAGGTCCTGAAACCACTTTTTGCTTATTTGAGTAAAATTTCATTCCCTCACATGTAGATGTCCTCCATCGTAGATCCCAAGCAATACCGAGATGATAAAGAATCTGCATAAGGTCAGAACATTTAAAAGATCAAATACATAAGTTTAATAAATTAAATAGTACGAGTGACTGGACACCTGTAATGTACAGGTGGTCTGAAGCTTTCTTTCATCCTTCATAGTTGAATTTCACTATTTCAACGTTCTCTAGACAGCTAATTTCAATTACAGCAATACAAGAAACCTTGTAGCCACCAGAAGCTGGACTTTTTTTATTTCACTATGATAGTCGGATTTTTTTCTTTTTTATTGAAATGTTAGTCGAACAATAATTCGCAGATTTATTGCACCCTGGCCATAGCCAAATCTTCCATCTATACAAACAGCATGCAACTAAATTGAAAATTGAGAATCTGACATCTAGTATGTTAGGATAATATATATATATATATATGGTGTGGTTTCAATGGTTACTCTAATATTTATACATTAGTGGTTACTGTTATTTGAGCCATTCAATATAAATCAGATTGCTGTAACGAATTGGGTAGTTGACCAAAAAAACATGTATAGCAATTTATGAGCATTAAACATATAAAGCTCATTAAACATGATAAGATAGGCAACTTATTCTTGACCTGTTATATAGGTTTTTTTTAAATACTTTTTTAATTTAATTAAAACTAAGATTTGTTCCCTAATTTTTAAATATCATTCCTAATTATCTTCATTCCAACAAAAATGAAACGTTTTTTTTTTTTTTTTTTTTTTTTTTCAACTTCGTCTAACAAAAACGAAATAATAACTTCTTGATTTTCGATTTTGCTTCTGGTAATTGTTTGCGTTGAGTGTATATGCATGCTTTTTTATATGTACATGTGTGTGTAAATTTATAAATGTAAAAAAATTGTTTCAACAAATGAGGCCGTAAGTTTTGTTAGGAAAAAAAAAAAAAAAAACTATTTTAAACGAATGCAGATTGTAAATGAGAGAAAGCAAACACTAATTCAAGAGACCCATTATATAAAAAAATCGATGAAATTAATATCATGCAGAATTCATTTGTCCATTTTTTTGTTTTTACCTAACGTTTAGTTTAAATTTTTTTTTATTAATGTTTAGGATAAACCTTTATTTAACCTGCTATTATAAGTCATCAAAAATGCCATGTCATCCAACATAATTAAGATCTACACTACTTATATAATTTTGTCTGTAATCATGGATTGTTATAAAAAAAAAAAGAGTAACCATTGAAAACTCTTCTATATATATATATATATATATATATATATGAAACCTTACCATTTGAAAACGAGTAAAGCCTCATGAGTTGGAAATAATGCATGCTTTAAAAAAAGTCTCCATAGAGGCCAAAAGTGAATAATTAAGGTGCAATGCAAGCTAGGTATATTTAATACCTGGAGTTTGATAACTGATGAGTAGATGTGTTCAGTGCTCTCTTCACTTGCTTGAGAAACAGAGGACACAAGTTCCTGAATGTTTTCAAGGTGCAAGTAAACTTGTTCAAAATCTAACTTCCTATAGAAAGAAACAAAAGGGAGATGAAAAGTACCTGCTTTGATTCTCTCAGTTTTAGATGAAATACATTGAAATCTCCCTCTTGCAACGCCCTCAGACAGCTAATTCAAAAAAAAAAAAAAAAGGAGTAGAACCAAAGATTTTATGAGATACAAAAAACAATATACTTATTGCATTTCTCTTTGAAATTAATACAATGAATAACCTATTGGTGTGCCCTGCCTTGCGTCCTTGGATACATAAGTAGAACGCTCATATACAAATATAACACTAGTGTAGGTAAATCAAGTGTTGCAAATTATAGTTCTAAACCTAGCTTCACCAACTAGATAACTCTAAGGTTAATTTATTGATTTACATGATAAAATATGATAAACCACTACTTTTTTTTTTTGTTAATAAATGATGATTCTACCTACTACCAAGCTCTGACACATGGTCAATTAAAAAAAGTATATTTGAAACTATTCTTGGTAATTTAAAAACTAGGCTACTTTATATTCAAATAGAAATAAAAATATAAGCTCTCAACCATTTACCAGTGCAGATTTTCATTGTAATGACCACTTTTAGTTTGCAGACTTGGAGAATCATCTCCCATGGAAAGTAGGGAAAAATCCCAGTTTCCAGCACGCCAAGCAGCCTCGTACTGCAAATTGTTGATGAAGAAAATAATGAATTGTTAACAAAACCTTTAAGAAAAATGCGCAATTAAATTCAAGAAAAAAATACGTTTTTAATTGTGGATTTACTACAAGACAATTAATAAGATAGGAAACCTGCAATTCAGTAAACTCCAGATCATGCTGAATATGAACCTTCCTTGAAGTCAGACCTTGGCAATACAAATCCAGCGCGTGCATACAACCAATTTGTTGCAAGGATCTAATAATACCTTTATAAGGCTTCCTCATTTGATCTTGTAGGGCAGAAATGGCTAAATTGTCTTTTGGCAGAGTCCGATCCAGTGATGAATTTGTAGAACCATAATCCATCTGGACCAAGGCAGCTAAACGTACTTGCAAGTCATAAGATTCAAGAGCTTTGCCCCATTTTCCCTCATGCTCATACATGATTATTTGAGAGGTCAGCTAATAATTCCATCACCACAAAACAAACAAACAAAAAAAGAGTTCACAACCGTGAGAACAAAACCACTGTTATGAATATAGAACAAAAGGAGACAATGCAGTGGCTTAAAGGACCAGCAGATTATCACGATCCCTCATACATGTTCCTCTAGTTTCAGGTTCATCACTGCTAGAAGAGTAACATGGAATTAGTTGAGGCCACACATATTTCTTAGCACCGGGCTTTACCACATAGAAATGGTTAGGTAACTCCTGCTTTCCATCTCATTGTTGCATAAGATGATACATGACTACAATCTTGGAGATCCAACTAGTACTCTACGAGTTAGTTGTGGGTTGTTTCTTCGAGCTATAAACACTGTAAGGCAAAACAGTTGGGAGACAAGCTACCATCATGGACACATGCTCCAGTTATCTGACTGATATTATCTATTTATTCATCTTCACTACCACTGCAGTCACCACCATAATGCTACTGCCTCGGCATTCTAAGAACTTAAAAGCGTGAGGTCTAGCATTACGATCGAATAGCAAAAGTAAATTCAGCTCATCCAACTTTCCTGACATTTTCAAAAAGCTCTCAATATACAACAAATTAAAATCAATCTACATGGCCAAAATAATTAAAGCAACCACTGTGTAACATACTCATGCTTCAACTAAACTAACTACAAAACCAATTACAAAGGTAAGGGAATACTGGGAGGCGTTTCTTACAATTGAGAGCTGAATTTAAGCCCTATTTATTTATTTTTCAAGCTGAAAAAGCACGAACTCATTTATATACCTTGTGTGACTGGATGATTCCATATAAGCTGTCAGGTTCATTGATATGAGTGACCGCAGAGACAAGTATTTCAATATGATGTGGCAACTGGAGCAAAAAGACCAGTAATACAGAGTTTAAATGTATGATCTTAAACCCATGAAGACATTCAGAAAGTTAAGATATATGCGTGTACGCATTTAACATGCATGCACATAATGGACGGTACTTAAGTAGAAATGAAGCATATCTGAAGTATTTAGAAAAGACCTAAATAGGCTGTTTGTTTTCTTCCAAACAACTTGGACATTAAAAGTTTCGCTTTTAAGTAAAAATAATAATAATAAATAAATAAATAAAAATGAAAATTCCTATTGACGTTACCTGAAATCATATCAAAAATCACTAAATAAAAAGCAGATGAAGTAGTACATGTACGTCCAACTAACCATTTCAATGTCAGAAAAATCTGGGCTTCCCAGTGTGAGCCTTTTGAAATGCTCTTCACACCAATGCTCCACATATATCACGGCAGTAAAGTATGATCCACAAGTCTATAAATATATCAATGATCTTTAGGCCGATAGTGAGGAAGGTCATTGCAAAACCAAAAGTACGGGAAAAAATTTAAGTAAAGCACAGAAACTGCGGAACTCACAACTGCTGACTTGGCAACAACAAGATAGTCAATGGTAAGCCAATACACCTGGAAAAATTATACTTGTCAGCAATGAAAAGAAAACTGACAAAAGGATTATGCATATTTATTTCATAAGTAATAATCAATTCAACAACAGCCTTGAAAAAAATAAAAAAAAACACAAACAGACAAACCAAACCAAACAACAACGACAGCCTAAGTGCAAAAATGTGTTTGCCTGTAAGTACTCATATTGTATTATAAGCAATAGAAAGACGTGCTAACAAATCAGTACAAAATCTAAAATCTACAATATGAGAACATAAATAGAAAACTCAAAATAATAATATAATAGAAAGGAAACAAAGATACATAGAAAACAAATCTACAAAGAGGCCAAATGAGAAAAACTTTCTTGATCTAGTATAAAATCTAAACAAACCACTCAAAGATTTAGCCTTCAACTCCACAAGAGATATTCCTTTCCACCAAATTTTCAGCTATATTTCTCCTCTAAAAACAACAAAAGGAACAGACAAGGATGGATGACGTGGGGACAAATTATGTGTATTATACAAATCTCTCTTTTCCAAGTCATTTCAAAGAAGAAAGCAAGAACCAGTTGCAAAACCGAAGGTTTCCTACCATATTTGCTGGGATTACCTTGTTCCATAAAGAAGTCAACATTGACATTGCCTTCAGTGTGGCTGCTGAATCTTTACCCTTTCCAGAGGCTGAATGCGATTTAGAGCCATAACTAGAAGGCTTAGCAAGACCAGAACAAAAATTATGCATTAAACACAATGAGAGAACATAAGAAGCTCAAAGCAACACGAATCTATTAGAACAAAAGGCTATATGTAAAGTAGCTATGTGAATAGTTTGAATATGATATACCTTAGAACTTTCTTGTTTCGAAGGTACAGAAGAAGATCTTTCCATGACATAACACAACCGAAGCTCATTAAGGGCATTCAAGAAGACTTGAATTGATTTGCTTAATTTATTAGACTCGGAAAAAATATGCTCTTGCACCTGCATATTAGCCAATCATTTAAAAATGTACATATTCTTTCTCCCGAACAATAAAGCACGAGATGTAGCGACTTTAAAAAGCCATAAAGTTCCGCACAACAGCTGTCATTCATTTTATCCAATCAAGAGTAGGGCAGTTAACATCAATCTTTATGCTCCCATCCAGTACGTCTATGGAATTACTAAATGAATTCCAAACAAAAGGAAGTCCCAAAAAAAAGAAAAAAAAAAAAAAAACTAATGAAAAAAACAAATAAAAAGTGGAAATGTAATCACTCAAAAACAACCTTTGAGGAGATCAATTGCTGAAGATTAATATCTATATTCATCCTCCCAGCCATATTGACAAAGATACTCGGCAATATAAGCTCTGCAACTTCAGCTTTCTGAAAAACAACCTCCTGGCACAATCTGAAAGCAGCACGTTAATCCAATAAATTTGTTTGATAAAACGTGTGCTGATAATAATAAACCTTGATAGTCGCTATAATTTTAAAAGTATACAAATATTAATACCTTAGAATCACATCATTGCAATAGCCACATAGCATGTAGGCAAGCGGACAAATCCATGTCTCAAAACTTTTACCACGTGTCTCCCACAGAGTTGAATCATCCAATGACATTGCTTTGGCTGATAGAAAATTCATGGAATTAGTTGCATGTAGAATAGACAAAGTATACAACAAGAAAGAGACCAGAAAAGACGGACAGACACAGGCAAATATTTATAAGGTAATTGAAATGTTGTGAAGAGGAAGACAATAGGAGAGAATTTTGTAAACCTATGTTGGTGTTAGCCAGTTGCATTTATGTTCTTGTGAAAATGAAAGTTAAAATAACAGAAAAAATGAGATAGCATATTTCTGAAAGTTAGAAAGAAGAGAAAGTAGAGATGGATGCCTATGAGTAATCATTTAAGATCCCCCGATATGTGTTCAACTCTCTATCCTTAGAAATTGCTATCTTTACTTTAATCACGACAGTTCAAATCATCACCATAAGTAAGAATAGTAAGTTTTCAAAACGTATCACCAGATACCTTTGAATTTCCTTTCCAGATCTGACAGGAATTTCTCTACTAGGTCAAGATTAGTACCCTTTGAGTGAACCTGCAGAAAGAGAATTTTTTTTACATGAGTCTTACAAACTATTTTTACCGTCAGATTACTCTCAAGCAAAATGTTAAAATCAAGTAAGAACAATTGCAACAGAATTAGGTTTGTACAGTCACTTTTGAACCTCTGACCTGTGAATTATTATTCACTCACTTAGCCAAAGGTAACAAGGTGAGAGATAACATCACTGGAATTAAGTACAAATCTGAAGCATAAAACTTAAATGTCAGTCAGAGAAGATGCATAATAATCACCTCAACAAGAGATCTCTTGTACGAATCAAATGACTGTAAAGTTCTCTGACCTCTTTCAGTAGAAAGAATTGCCTAATTCAGGAAAGAAAAAATCATAAGAATTAAATTGTCAACAAGTAAATGTAAGATATATATATTAGTTACGCACACAATTTCACCTAAATGAAATGCAGGTCCCGAACAAGATTTGTAATGTTATCCACATATATGTTCAAACTATAGTCTTTTAAAGTGCATCACACATTACGGTCTGTAAAAACAATGCTAAAGTCATTATCTTAGTAAGTAAAAAATTTTGCTCCACCAAGCACATAAATCACCCCATGCTTCTAATTTAAGTGTCCTTTTTTAAACAAGAGATGAAGACAATCTTATGGATTGCATCAACTACTTTTCCTATATCTATTATATCAACTACTATTTAAGATAAATAATTGTGAACATATTCAGATGCTTCTTGTGGATTATGCAACTCATAAACAAGTCACGCCAATAATGATTTATATTCTTGCATATTCCTTTAAAAAGTAGTAGACAGTAATGAATAATAGGCCACTTTCAAATTCATCAACAAAAAAGAAAACAAGCAGAACAACTATAGAGTTGGTTCGGTGGAAAATCCAAATGAAACTCCAAAAACTCACCCGAAGAGCTTGAGATGTCATATCTACTATTTCAACAGAATCGTCCATTAGGTACTTCATTAAAAGTTTTAAGAGCGCAACCAGGAGACTTTCAGATATTCCAGCATCCATTTGACAACTCACTTCCGGGGTCAAGTTACGATTTGAAGATAAACACAAGGACAAACACGAAAACTGAGAAAACTATTTTTATTCAACTCAACATTTAGGGTACAGAGTTCGGCCTCTTATAGGCTGTAATTTACAAGCATACCAGAAATAGAATAACCCAGATCAAGGAAATAAATAAGGGCAATAACTAAGAAATAAATGGAGAATAAATCACAGGAATATTTCCTAGAATAGTGAATCTGCCAACACTCCCCCTCAAGCTGGTAGGTACAAATTGTGCATACCAAGCTTGTCTACAAGTTTCTCAAACGTTATCCTAGGTAACCCCTTGGTTAGTATGTCCGCTGTTTGCTCGGAGGTAGGGACATAGGTAATGCGAATGATCCCTCCTTCGATCTTCTCCTTGATGAAGTGTCTATCAACTTCCACGTGCTTGGTTCGGTCATGATGCACAGGGTTGTGAGAAATGTTGATGGCTGCTCTGTTATCACAGAATAAGCGTAGCGGAAGGTCAGTTCGGATATGTAGCTCTTCTAGCAACATCTTTAGCCACAGAGATTCACAAACACCATGAGCCACAGACCTCAGTTCAGCTTCAGCGCTACTTCTAGCCACCACGGGCTGCTTTTTGCTCCTCCACGTCACTAGGTTACCCCACAGAAACATACAATAACCTGAAGTTGATCTTCTGTCCTCAACTGAACCAGCCCAGTCAGCGTCTGTGTAAACTTCAACTTCTCTCTTGTTGGTTTTCCTGAAGAAGAGACCACGACCAGGACTTCCCTTCAAGTACCGGATTATTCTAAATACAGCCTCCAAATGAGTCTCTGTAGGTGCATGCATGAATTGACTCACCCGGCTGACCGCAAAGGCTATATCCGGTCTAGTATGTGACAAATATAACAATCTCCCAACTAACCTCTGAAACCGCCCCTTATCTACAGGATCACTCTTCTCATCTTCCTGCTTCTTCATACTGTAATCCACTGGAGTATCCGCCGGTTTACACCCTAGCATTCCAGTCTCCTGAAGAAGGTCGAGTACATATTTCCTTTGAGAAACTGAGATACCAGATTTATTCCTGGCGACTTCCATTCCCAAAAAATACCTCAGGTTGCCCAAATCTTTTATCTCAAACTCCTCAGCAAGCTTTGTCTTCAACGCTTTCCCTTCTTCAATATCATTCCCTGTAAGAATGATATCGTCAACATAAACAATTAAGGCTGTAATCATACCTTTGTTGTGTCGATAAAACAGTGTATGATCGCCATCAGCCTGTCTATATCCGAGGCCCTTCAACACCTTAGTGAACCGACCAAACCAGGCCCTGGGAGATTGCTTTAACCCGTAAAGTGATTTCTTCAATCTACACACCTTGTTATCTCCGCTGGACTCATCGAAACCAGGAGGTAAATCCATATACACCTCCTCCTCTAAATCTCCGTTAAGAAAAGCATTCTTAACATCAAGTTGCTGAAGAGGCCAGTCCAGGTTTGCTGCAAGAGAAATTAATACTCGGACCGTGTTGATTTTTGCAACAGGAGCGAAAGTTTCTTGATAATCTATACCGTAGGTCTGAGAATATCCTTTAGCAACAAGTCTGGCCTTGAACCTGTCAATCGATCCATCTGACTTGTACTTAACAGTGAACACCCACTTACATCCCACAGGAACTTTGCCACTCGGCTTGTTAACAATGATCCAAGTCTCATTCTTTTCGAGTGCCCTCATTTCTTCCATTACAGCTTCCTTCCATTCCGGTATCATCATTGCTTCTTCAATTCCACGTGGTATTTCCATGCTGGCTAAATTAGAAACCAATGTCCTGATACACAAAGACAAATGACTATATCCAACGAAGTTAGAAATAGGGTGTTCAGTACATTTCCTTACCCCTTTTCTCACTGCAATGGGAAGATCCAGATCATCCACACCTCCATCAAGACCGATCATAGGAGTCTGATGATTGTCATGCAAGTCTTTGTGTCCTTCGGCTATTTCATGAACTTTCCTCCGTGAGTATACAAAATCAAAAGGCTGCAATTTCCCCTTTTCTGGTTCATGAAGGAGAGCTTTTTGTGTCTCAGGTTCAGGCAAGTGGGTACTGGTTTCAGGTGATTGTTTTTCGGTCTCACATGATGTGTTTGGATCATGATCAGAACTTGGGCTAGGGTTATTCTCTGATGAAGTTTCCAAAACCGGTTTTTTTATAGGAGTATAATCCCACGAGTAGTCCCAAAAATCAAAAAAAGGTTGTTTCCCATCACACAATGATTGTTTCCCAAAACTTTCGGTGTTGGGTTGTTCTAGACTCACTTGGTTTCGGTTTTCCCACGAATTCCCTTCTTCCCTTAAATTCTCCCCCTGAAGGGAATTCTTCTCTGAAAAAGGAAAAACATGCTCAAAAAACACAACATCCCTAGACACGAAATATTTCCCCTTTTCAAGTGAATAGCACCTATACCCCTTTTGTGTTGAGGAATAGCCAAGAAAGACACACTTAAAAGCCCGTGGATCCAATTTACCCCTATTCGGTACTTTATTATGAACAAAAACCGAGCAACCAAAGGTTTTAAGGGGTAGGTGATTTTTAATGGTCAAATTTGGGTAGGCCTTATCTAAGGTTTCAAGGGGACTTTTAAAATTGAGAACTCTAGAAGGCAGCCGATTTATCAAAAAAGTTGCTGTAAGAACAGCATCCCCCCAAAATTTTTTTGGTAAATTGGCAGTGAATAGTAATGCACGGGCTACTTCCAAAAGGTGTCTATTTTTCCTTTCTGACACTCCATTTTGTTGTGGGGTATTCACACAAGAACTCTGATGTATAATCCCAAGGTTAGACAAACACTCACCCATCATCGAATTAAAAAATTCTGTGCCATTATCACTCCTAAACACCCTAATGTTCTCATTAAACTGAGTTTTGATCATGGTATGAAACTGTTTAAAGACCTCTTGCACCTCTGTTTTTTCTCTCAACAAATAAACCCAGCATGTTCGAGTACAATCATCTGTGAAGGTAATGAACCATTTTTTATTATTGAGACTTAAAACACGAGATGGACCCCATAAATCACTGTGAATAAGAATAAAGGGCTTTGAAGCACGGGACAAAACAGGAGGATAAGGGACACGTGTTTGTTTAGCAAACTGGCAAATCTCACAATGGAATTTTTCATTATTTCGAAACAAACTTGGAAACATAAGTTTTAAATAATTAAAATTCGGATGTCCTAGTCTATAATGGAGAGACATTATTTCTTGGGTTCTTGACGAGGGTTCACTTGCAGCCAATTGAGCCTTTATACTCACATCAGGAAGGTTGACCAAATAGTAGAGGCCACCAAAAGCTCTAGCATTGCCAATCCTCTTCCCCGATAACCGGTCCTGAAAGACACAATCAGAAGCAGAAAAAAATACGTCACAATTTAGGTCTCTTGTAGCTTTGCTAATGGACAGCAAATTAAATGACAGATTAGGCACAAAGAGAACCCCTTGTAATATTATTTCAGAACCCAACACTACTGTCCCTGCTCCTGTTATAACAGTAGTAGATCCGTCTGCAATCTGCACCTTTTTGTTACCAGAAACCGAGTAGAATTCAGAGAACAAACCTAGATCCCCCGTCATGTGATCAGTGGCACCCGAGTCTAATATCCACGGTTTTTGTTTCCTGGTTTTATCACCCACTAAAGCGAGAATTTTACCTGAGTGGGCCATAAGTGACGTTGAGTTCCTTTGGCCGAACATCTTCATCAAGGTTTCCATCTGCTCCTTAGTGAAAGGTGACGTGGGTGAGTCGGTGGGCCCTTGACTTTCGACTGCGGCATGGAAACCTTTTCCATCCTTCTGGTTCTTCTTGTTCTGACTAGCATTTGGAGGCCGCCCATGAAGCTTCCAGCAATTTTCTTTGGTGTGATGTGGCTTCTTACAATATTCGCACCTTTTGATCGCCTTGTTTTCTCCTTGATCAGTTTGTTCTCTAACAACCAGGGAAGAGCTCTCGAGGTTTGGAAGGGCAGTTCGAAGCATCACACGGCGCCTAGACTCCTCTCTTCGCACTTCAGCGAATACTTCTTCAATGGCTGGTAATGGTTTTCTTCCCAAGAGTCTGCCACGCACTTCATCCAGATCCTTGTTAAGCCCGGCAAGGAAGTCATAGACCCTGTCACGATCTACCATACTTTTGAACAAAATTGCATCCTCCGGATCCTTCCAAGCAGGAGCTGTAAACAGGTCCGATTCGAGCCAAAGTTTTGTTAATTCATGAAAATACTGAGTCACATCATTCTCACCTTGTCTCAATTCCTTTGCCCGGTTTCGCAACTCGAACAATTGAGATGTATTTTCAAGATCTGAGTACGCCAAAGTCACTGCATCCCAGATTTGTTTTGCGGTTGGGAACAAAATGTAGGAGTCGGCAATGGACTCCTCCATCGAGTTGATTAACCACGCCATGACCATAGAGTTGTGGGCCTCCCAAGTAGCATGCGTTGGATCTTCACTGCTTGGTTTGGAGATCGAACCATCCAAGTATCCCATTCGGCCTCTCCCCCTTATCACCATGAGTATTGATCTAGACCATTTAAGGAAATTCCTTCCATTCAATTTAATGGAGGTAATCTGAAGGGCAGAATTCCCTTCAGTGATATTGAGTAAATTGTTGGTGGAGTTTGTAGAGGGGCAGGTGGTGGAGGTTGCCCTTGAGACGCTGGAATCACCTTCAGGCATATTGTCTCCGTCCGCCCCTGTTAAAGCTTTCCTATACATGTTCCTACGCCTTAGTGTTTAGTCAGACCGGATCTATTCTGGCCTGGCTCTGATACCATGAAGATAAACACAAGGACAAACACGAAAACTGAGAAAACTATTTTTATTCAACTCAACATTTAGGGTACAGAGTTCGGCCTCTTATAGGCTGTAATTTACAAGCATACCAGAAATAGAATAACCCAGATCAAGGAAATAAATAAGGGCAATAACTAAGAAATAAATGGAGAATAAATCACAGGAATATTTCCTAGAATAGTGAATCTGCCAACACGATTATTAGTTTTGCGGGCACTAAGGTCCCCATAGCTTCCAGGAAGATGGAAAACTACAGAATATGGGTCACCAACACCAACCTGAATTCAAATTTAAGAAAAAATAAGCAGATTTACTTAGAAAAATGCTCGAGAATCAAATAGAGATGACAAAGTAAAGCAGATTCCAAAAAAAAAAAAAAGAGCTGCCAACAGTACCCTTGAAATAAAATCAGACACCAATGCTCCAGCAGTATTTCCATTGTCCGAGCCACACATGCGTACTAAGGTCCAGATAGCATTTACAATTTGAATGTCAAAATTCCAACCACCTCCTTTCTCAAGATCTTTGTCCTTTTCAATCTGAAAAGATTCCTTTGAAAGTAACTTCTTGTGCAGTGCTTGAAGACTACAAGAACATCAGTATAAAACCCCTTTTATGAGTCAACAATGTAAACAGCCTTCAAGTAAACAGCCATTTTATTCTTAAATCTTCACCGAGCATCGATTAGTTTCCACCTATGACATCAAATTTAATAACCATAAATGGAAGAGGTTAAAAGAGACAAATTACCTTGATAAAAGTAATCTTGGTGGAACGTAGCAAGATCTCTCCACCAACTATAATTTGGGACACAATATAAAGGAAAATTAGTATAAAAGCTTTATGTTATTTATTTATCTATTTGCTAACAGAAGAAAGATTAAAATGATCCCTAAATTACATAATTAACTAGTAATAGAAGTTCAAAATCATACCTTCAACAAGTGATTTCTTGTAGAGTACTTTTGGCATAAATCCTGGTGGAACCTTCTAATCCTGTCAAAAATATCTATTTCAGGGAAGGGTTCCAATTCCTGCCAAAAATCAATTAACAGACATTAAAGGGAATGACTATGCTAATGCACAATATAAAGAACAGGACAAAAAAAATTTCTAGTCAGATAAGCTACACTGATGTAATCATGAAGAGATGGGTCACAATCCACAGTCAGCTCGAGAAGCAGAGAAAAAACTTGAGATGATCCCGTCCCAGATTGCTCTCCATGAGCTTTAGAGGGAACGCAACAGGCCACCAACTTCGATACCAAAAACTGCACCATATAATAATCATATAAGAGCAAAGGACACCGACGTAGAGAAGGAGAAGAGGACTGGGGGGGGAGGGGGGGGGGAGTGTGGGAAGGAATCATGATGAACCAACTAACATGAGATAGATACCTGAAGTTGTTCCCCCAGCACACTCGTCATTTCTTTGGACGGGTTACTTTTAAACGCTTTAAGCAATCCATTAATGATACGACAGCATTGATCTTGTAATGCATTACAATTGATGTATTGCCCAATCAAATTCAAAAGATAACTGCATTAAGCAAAAGACATTTGTTTTAGTTACCAATGACATTCAAATGTACATGGGACCTGTAGCACTCCTCTACAAATGACCAAAGGAAAGATATCCACCAAAGACAAAGGAGAAAAACAAGTATAGATATTAGCAAAAGAAACAAACTGTGTCCCTAGATCAGAGTCCTAGAAACAAAAAGGAAATAGGAGCTATAATTTAAGGAACTCCAATCTTTAACAATATCCGTCACAGAGTAATATGGGAGACCTACATCAGTCTTTTCTTCCACCCTCCTAGTGACTTTTTACTGTTGTCCTAAGTAGGACAAACACTAGGATATTATATTTGTCGATGAATACTAGGATGTTACATTACAATTTATAAAATACAGATTTGCTAAATCTCAAAAGATGAGATTGTAGACTTACTTGGAAGTGCTTGAAACGGCAACTCTATGTCCAAGTATATCTATAAGCACCTCAATTCCAGCCAATCGGTGACATTTATGCCTGTGGTGGACTGCCCCAGCAATTTTATAATGAAGTTCTAGTATAAACTGCATAATGGAGACAGCAATTCACTTCACACAACGAGACACTGGTGCCAATAATAGAACTGAATTGAACAGGAGCTAAAACAATAGTATATATTTGTGTGTGCATGCGCTATATAAACATATGTTATAATAGAGTTCCAGTATAAACTATAAACTGCATAACGGAGACAACAATTCACTTCACACAACGAGACACTGGTGCCAATAATAGAACTGAATTGAACAGGAGCTAAAACAATAATATATATTTGTGTATGCGCGCTATATATACATATATAAAATTGCATTGTACCATGAAAACCCTATCTGGGCGAAAAATGTTAATGTTGTCAACAACGCCGGC
Source organism: Ficus carica (assembly GCA_009761775.1). Lineage (NCBI taxonomy): Eukaryota > Viridiplantae > Streptophyta > Magnoliopsida > Rosales > Moraceae > Ficus > Ficus carica. Next base: position 5,069,798 of record CM019744.1, on the reverse strand, counting down.
ACTTGTAGGATAATCCCCCCTGCACATCCCAAGAAAGTGTATTTTAATAAAAAAATCCATACACATGAAAACAATAGAACGAAACATTATGAATGATGATCAAATATCTCACATCTCCAGAAAACCGTCAACCACTGTTCGAATTGCTCGTTCAACTGTATCCAGAGAAAAGAATGGGACTGCAGGTTCTGATGCACAAGAGGCAAGTGACAAAATGTGGCTCACAATGGATACCTTGAAAAGAAACAGGGCATCATAATATAGTCAAGAAAACACTTTTGACCTACAATAACAATCAAATTCTGAAGGTTACACATACAAATGCAATCCATAGAAAACACCAAAGATGAATGAGGCTAGGTAAAAAAAATATAACCGCATGACTCCATTAACATTATTTCCAATACACTCTAGTCAAATACAAGACCTCCTCTCTAGTGGACGACTAATTCATATCTCAACTTTCCATGCGTTGACTGAATTCAAAGCTTTTTACTCACATAACTCTGGATAGACTCAAAAGAGCATTTACTGAAAGGATGATATGCTAATTTGCGTAGGTTAGCAAATCGTATTGACATTGTGCACTAAGACCATTTTTTCTGATAAGCACACTATAAGACTACTGTTACAGACCCACCTAGGCATTCAGATTCCAAACAAAATTAACTACTACAAGGGATTGTTTAGCTCTAACGTTTCATAAACTAGTGGCGTTCATAAGATATCTGTGCAAATTGACAAATATTTGTGTAACACACTGTTCACAAGATATTGACAAATATTTGTGCAACACACTGTTAAACTTGATACTCTAAACATTCGAAATTACTAAATTCAAATAAGTAGGAGCAAACCATATGTTTCTTTATGAGTGTATCTCGTTTACTCTCAGATATCTCTGCAAGTTGCAAAATTGAATTCTGAAGCACAGCAGCCCCTCTTTCCCCATCAGATGTTTTACTGCAGTGCAATCCTATACAAATTGAAAAGATCTGCACAAAATAATCTTTGACCAGAATTGACAAAGGTTGACCAGCAATCTGAAACAAAAAGTATGTTGTTAGATAAAGAAACCAATTTCAAAGCAGAAAATTAGAAATGCAATAGAGATTACATCCATAGAGATATAGCCAAAAAATAGTTCAGCGCACCAGTCTTAGTAAATGCTTAGAACTCGCACATTTTCAGTCTACCTACCAGATCTACTTTTCAAAATCTTTAACCGATCACATGCAATAAAAGTTCTTGATCCCAACAGAAAAGCCACCCCAACAGCAATATGGTACATAGATAGATAGAGAGACCTTATATTTCACCTCCCAGCCAATCCTACCTTAGAGACCCAACTGAGGTTGGAACTGTCGCCATGCAAAACCAAAGTTGGAAGAAGCCAATTGCAACAGTACAGCATGAAATAACTAGGTTCACTATCTTCAACGAAGAGTTGTCTTATCTGTGAAGAGAAAATGAAACTTCGATAATTCATACATACAACAGGAATGATGAATATGTAAGTTCTATAAGAAAGAAATATGAAGAAAGAAAATATCTACATATTATATGAATACACACATGAATATATAGAAATGCATATTGATGCATGGATATGAAGAATATGTATTGATGTATGTGTTCCATAAGTTACAAAGATTAAGAAAGAAAACAAATACAACTCAAAACGGGAGGACCAGTAGTCCTCCAAGAAAAGGGGGGGGGGAAAAGGTAAACTCAAAATCCTTGCTTGTAAGCATCACATAGTTTCAGACATATAGATAGAGTCCGTACAAAACATAAGCACTATACCTCAATGAGTGCAGCTAAGCTTACACCACAAGCAACCCAAGAAAAGAGAAGTGATCCTATGAGTTCTTCCAAGTACTGCAAAATAATTTTGACACCATTGGAAAGATCCACAATTCTACTTGGAATTACCAAAAAATTCCCAAACTCCCCCAGCATTTGATGCCAAATACTCAAGGAGAAGCGACAGTGAAGAAAAAGATGGTCCAACGTCTCACCAGCTCACCTTAAACCTAGTTGTATACTGAAGCTTTCTGGAAAGATTATCAAGCACCACAAAAACTAATTCCCTGAGAAAAATAAATAAATAAATAATCAAAAAGGAAATAATGAGAGAAAGGGCTTAAAGATTGCAATACTTAAGATGTCAAGTCAACTCTGCAGAACAGGAAGCAAAACCGTACCTCTGAGACGGATCAATGGCAGAAACTACACACATCATAAATACAGCCTGCGTATCATGAATAGAAACCAAATGATTGTAAATCTCCATAACAATATAGGGATCAAATCAATTAAAATCACTTAAATTTAGACAAGAAAAGTGAAAGGTTCCAATTAATTAGTCCCTGATTCTTTCTAACACAAAAGATGACTGAAGCTGACTGCAAGCAGAAGTATTTTTTAAGAAGGTTGAGGATTCAAAGTTTGTCAGTGTCACTCCCTCAAATTGACTACACAAATAAAATGAATTCCAAATGCATGGTTATGGACGTGCTAAGTGTTGTTGTTGTTGTGTTATGTTTTTTTTTTTTTTTTTTTTTTTTTTTTTTTTTTTTGGGAGCAGCAACAAAACTTCTTGGCCATCCTTCCACTTTGATTTCACTGTAAGCTTGGTGGATACAAAACTTCCCTGAGAACGGTCAATTCAGTACAATAGAGAAACTGTACTTTATAAAACCAAAAGACATATTATCAGAATTCCTGCTACTTTTGTTGAGAGATATTTTAAATTGTTTTGCACGGCTTCACATTCTTTAATGTGTGGTTCTCAAGTTCTTTCCTCAGAAGATTGGGCATCCTACTTTTCCTTTTACATAACATCTTCCCAAAACACATTGAGGAAAGCAACATACCCGTTCTTCTATTTTCTCACTGTACAATGCAAGGTGCATAAGAGTGACAAGAATGGTTTCCATGGTAGGACTAGGATGAGGACCAGAAGCTAAGACCTCGCTAGCAGTAACAATATTCCCTTTTGAGGAAACAACCAATGTAACGCCAAAGTTAGAACTAGCAACACAGCAAAGTAAAAAGGAGTGTCAGAATGAGAAAATAATTCCGTAACATTTTAAATAGAAACATACCAAACCTACGACCATATTCAAAGTGAGAAAGAAATTGAGAAAGTAAAAAATATTAAAATAAATAAATAAAATAAAAAATAAGGTGAGATGCATTTATGCAATTAGGGAGCAAGAACAAGGCTTTAACAGTTAAAAGTGTTAATTTACTCCCATGCGTGCTACTTATTTAGTCAACTTAGAAAACAATCGAATATGAAGAAGCATTTATGTGACTTGTAGGGCCAGGATAAATTTACAAGACACCCCAAAGGAATAAGCCTTCCTTTTAAGAAGAACCAGAGAGGCATTACAAAGAAGAAAATAAATAGATACATAACATTTTTATAAAACCCACCAGATATCTTTGAATAACTCCTCATGTCCTTCCCACGTTTGGAAAAGAACACCTATCCTTCTAGCCACAGAGAACCTCACGCGATAATCAGTATCTCGGAGCATCATCAGCAACCTTTCAATCATTGTCTGTAAATAGTTGCATCACGACAACCATACAACACAAGGATTCAAGTTATAAGGACGTAAATGCTTCATTATGAGTGTGACAAATAACCAAACAGAAAAGAAATAGTGTATACACCATAAGCCAGGATATTAGGTATGAAACCATCAAAAGAGGAAACAATTAGTCAGCCAAGAGAAGTAAATGAGAAAACCCATCAATTTCAGAATCAAGGTTACGCTTAATATATGCTCCAAGTTGAAAAGCAATAACATCTGTATATTGAGTGAAAATCACCTGGCCTGTTTGAGGACTTAGTAAAACAAAATCACACATGCAGTCAACCAGCCTAACACGTCCAGACCAGTCGAGATGATCAAGTTCAGCAATTCTATTTACCAGATCTCCAAGATGCTTCAAGCTCTACAAACACTAGAAAGCAGTTACTCAAAACAACAATTCTACAATATAAATCCTATCATGAACGACTAAATGATAAGGAAAAAATTTGCGAATACACTAAGAAAGACATACAAATAACCAAGTTTGATAATAAAATATTGTTGAAACAGAAAGGAAAAAAACAAAACAAATAAAAGAGGTTCCGAAACAAGAAAAATACTATTTAAGAAAATAATAAGCTTAAAGATGAAGAAAAGATAATTGACTCAGACATAGATTAGGCAACGTAGGATATTAGAGTGCAATGAAATTCACTCAGTCGTGCTCTCAATAGTTATTATTATAACAATAGTAATAAGAAAAAAAAATTGCTTTTCTACAAAGAATAATTGCTCATATTATTTAAATAAGAACAAGGAGAATTAAAAAGACCTGTTCAGATGTCATATCCAAAGAAAAAGATGCCAATTTGTCTTTCCCACTATTTTTCAGGGATAATAAAGTTTCTAACAAAACACAGATAGCTGCTAATGTGCTGATACAATCAAGCTTAAGACGAGATTGAATCTCAATCATGTCATCCGTAAAATTGATCTGCAAATAAAACAAGCAAAGACCTGTTATTATACACATAAGCATGAGGCACTCTATAGCATGCCTCTGAATTTTCCAGTAACATTTATTTCGGTGTTCAAGTTTTCTCCTACCAAATTGGTAAAATTTGAAGCCGACCAGTAGGGATGTTGACAAAGGTTATGCAGAATTGTTTCACGAACCTATTTGACAATGAAGATAAAATAAATAAATCATATATAGATATTTAATGGAAGTGATAGAATTTATAAGTTTAGTGCATGCCTTACAGAATAAGTATGCAATGTACCTTTGAATCACACTCTTTGTCCATGAGGTCAAACAAAATATCCCATGTAACAACATGTAGGACTGGGAAAAATCCTGAAATAAGTGATATCATGTTACATTTCCATTTCTCTACAGAAGACGAAATACCACTGGCAAGTTTCCCGCCAACGGCTGAAATATCAGCATCTCCAGCATCATCATTCACATCTAACTCCAGGTCCATAATCCTGCTGTTATTGCTATCAAAAGGGCACGTATCATGTACAGGATTAACAGATGCAGATAAGTCTTGCAGGATCTTTTCAGACTGACGACTTGTTGAATTCTTACAATATTCTTTGTATCCTTTAGCAAGTTCGTTTAAAAGTCTCTCCATAGATTGTATCACTACATCATATAGTGCAATATCCATAGAGCTTTGATCTCTCTGTCCTACAAATAGAGGAGAAGAGACAAAACTCCGTAAGGAAGTAACAAGAGCACGATCACCAACAACGAAGTCGTAGCTGAAGCAACCAGATGAAAGATCATTTTGGTTTCCCTGGATTACACCAACAGCATGATCCAGCAATTCCAACAGGCGCTGGCCCATTTTTGAGGAGAATGATGAAATTCCCTCTCCTTGCCTGGGAAGAACCAATGCATGTAAAGCATAAGAAAAGCCAAGGAGGAAATTCAATTAGAAAATATGACGTTCCAAACCAGAATGAATTCCCAGCATAATTATAAGACAATTAGAGAAACAGAGAACATCCACAGAAATTAGTTTTCTAAATGGAGCCTATATTTACTCCTGACAACCTTTAACCATAGGGCCTAACAACACCAAATTCCTATTCTAGCTCTTCCATTCCTTAACCTTCTCTAGTTTTGGCCCCTGTCGCAACATCCCAACCACCAAATACAATCAGTTATTTAAGCAGAAAAAAACTGCAAACCAAAATGGATAATGAAACAAAATGCTTAAGCATGAAATACTTCATCCACAAAAACAATAATAAAATAGAAAGACCGGCACCCAACATGAACAAATTCAAAATGAAGAGAAAGAGACGGAGAGGGGAGTGGAGATGAAGGGGCAACAGACCTCACAAAGAGAGAGCCGTAGACCAAGTTTGATAAGAAAGCACATATAAATAACAAGTCTGACAGAGGCCTAGCTTCAATATCCTTGTCTACTAGAGCTCCAAGAACAAAAGTCTCCATTTCCAGCAGTAGAGGATCACTCAACTGCCGAGGAAGACCTACACTTGGATGGCTTGGGAATGAGGAAACCTAACAAAAGTATCCAAGTGTTTCAAAGAAATGAAAATACATTTCAACTCCAATTACACAAAGTTCTGAACAAAATAAAAATCTGAGTACCTTAACAGAGGAATCCGAATCAATGTTCGCAAGTACTTCAATGGGGCACTCAAAAAGTTCGTGCACATTATCTTGCTCCATTTCCTCTGCCTACAATTAAGATTATCAACTTTTAGTTTTCTAGTGGTAACTAGTATGTATGCATGCATAAACCATACCATGCCAGATTACCTTAACCCAATCATTCATAGCCCCATTAAATTCTTCAGACACGCTGTTCCATCGCTGAAAAGGTGCACAACCAGTAGAAAGAGAATACACAGCTGCAGGTAACAACAATACCAGGTGCTCGTTGAAAATAAAAGAATCCTGCGTATGAAGAACCAGTAAGTAAGATTATTCTATAACTATAGAGTCATCAGTCATTAAAGCCTAGAATTTTTCATCTCTAGTTGCAAGCTTAGCTTTGTGGTATATGTACACCTGCCTCCCACCCCCAAGTTCAACAAAAAAGGAAAAGCTAAAATTTCTATCATCTCTAATTTTGCTGGATTGGGGAGAGACTCATCGTAGTATTTATGTTTTCTTTGGAATTATAGTATGCCATTCCTTGATTTTCTATTTTTTATTTTTTATTTTTTATAGAAACTCCTTAAATTGATAAATGAATCAAATACAAGGGCAAGTGGACAAGGTATCTATTCCTTCTTATTGTCAAGGACTTTTTGATTCTCATCTAAAACATAGGAAAACACAAAAACAGACCTGCCAATTAGAATGAGCTAAAACTGCTTTCAGCAGGCTTTTCCGAAGATGTAAGATGTCTCGAAAATCACCCTGCATTAACATGACGATAGCTGCATTATACAAATATGCCTCATTTCCTTGATTCAAACTTCATATCACCTATAACTACATATCAAAAAGGCCTAACATTGGTGTCTCAACTCCAATAGACTGACTCATGTAGGACAAGAGCCAGAAAAGGCCACGCAGACTAAAATCATAATCCAGTGCTAAGTTTTTCTGTAAGTTTTGCCATATTTAACTGAGTTTGCGTGAGCATGAGAAGTTGACACACAATGATGAATGCATAACTGAAAGTAAGTTAACACAGCCTCACTTAAACATAGATCATATGTAAGCTACTTCTAGTTTAACTCCAATGCATGTCAATAAGCGTCTGTATCTAAATCACATGCTACAAAACAAAAATTACAGGGGGGAAAATAAAGTGAAATGATGCTAAATTCAACCACTTACTTGACAACCTTTCAGTGAAAAGTAGCATAAAATGAAGTACAAAACTGACCTGGATATCATAAAACTCAATTAGTACAAATCTCAATCCCAAAAACACTATGATTTGAAGCTTATCAGAGGCATCAAAGAGAGACAGAGACTAAGGAATGGATACTAGAATGCTTTCACTGCCCCATGTATCCTTCCTAAACTATCATTCTTGCTTCTAATTTCTAAAAAATTATGCCTAAAACTGCTTTGCAAATACAGATGACAACTTTAAATTTATACTTCTTGAGGGATATGAGAATGCACACTAGTTTTTTGCTTTATTCATTTATCAATATATAGAGTTTTTTTCTTTTAAAAAAAAAAAAAAAAAAAAAAAAGAGAGAGAGAGAGAGAGAGTTTATTTTCTACAATTCCTGTTAGTCTCTCAAGTAAAAAGGGCACGGAATTTTCGAAAAGTGCGAGTAACAAAGGGAGAACATTTCAGAAAAGGAAGAAAAGGCCTGCAACTTTATTAGAATCTGAATGAGGGTAAATGAAAATATTGAATAGTATATTCCATTCGAAAGCCCAAACCAAAAGTCTGACTAGTGATTGTGAAAACAGCAGTGAACAAGCTATCATTTTCAACCTACCATAGGAATCATGCACTATGATTTCTTTCAATCGAATAGACTATCATTTCCATCTCGCACATGAATTATGTACTATGATGTCTTTCAATTTGTTAATGGAAATTCAACAAGAAGCTTGTCACACTTGTCAGAAAAATATGAACAAAATGATTATAGAAATACACTTATCACACTAGAATTGTATAACAAGAAATAGATTTACATTGATGGCACTTGTTTGAACAAGCTCAGGTCCCATACATCCTGATGTACGACAAATGTATTTGTTAGGTCAAGGTCCTGGAGAAAGAAATGTCATGAGAACATTTTTGGAACCAAACTATTTACTTTCACTTAGATGGACTGCACAGGAAGTGCTAAAACATGATGTTGAAGGATAAATTTTCATACTCACACTTGAAATCATGTTACCAAGGAGTAATAGAGCAGCATCGACCTGCATTAGTGCATGCTTAATGAATAAAAAGCTAGTAACTTTTACCATAGTTCTTGCGACATGAATAACTTCAAATCTGAACAAATAAACGAAAAGGAAAATTTCAAGTGCTATGAGAAAGTAAAAGTCTCTAATGTGAAACTTCCCAGTGTCATAGAACTTTTAGAATGTTTTTTTAAAAAACTCTATTGAAAAGAGTGAGTCGTTCAACAATGATTTGATAAGCTATATATACTGTTTTTCCTCAAGGATAAACTATATATATTTGGACACCAGTGGATAAGGTTAAAATGGAAAAACAATGATGTCCATCATAAATCAGAAAAGGTAATATAACGATTAATTGGTAAAAAAAAATTATGGAAATTTAGATAGTAAAGTTAAAAAGAAATTGAAACATTCACCAAAGTGAATGTTAAAAATGGAAGAAAGACGGATTGAGAAGAACTCGTAAATGAATGTCAAATCAATCCGAAGAAAGAATAGTTGAGAAGAAATGGTAAATGAATGTCAAATTCAATCCAAAAAAATTGCATCAGAGTTGAGCACAACTTACAACTGCCGTTACATTACTAAATATTGGTAAGCCATGCATCAAAGAGCTCCATAATAGTCGCCAGTTGCAATGATACTGCAAATTTTTGTCCGCAAGTCAATGCAATGTGAGGGAAAAAATATCAATTATAGCTTCACAAGAAAAAGACTCAGAAGTGTTGCTCATACAAAGTTAAAAGAATAAAACCAGCATAGCCCAATATTCGAATCAATGAATTTTGCTTCCAGCAATTTGCAGTGCAGTCCAAAAAAGTCGAACTAAAACAAAAAATGAATAGGAACAAAAGAAGGGGAAGGAGAAGAAAATACCTCATTCAAGGCAGAAGACCTTGATGATGTCTGAACTTTTGAACCCGGTAGCAATAACACGGAAGAGAGTACTTGCAAACTCCTTTAAATGCAAGTGTATATAAGCGTCTGAGCTCATAGAAGAATGGTGGAAGTGGAGCGAAAGTAAAAAAATCTAAATACTCCATACCTTAAGGTCCATAAGAAACCATCATAAGCATGCCCCATATTTGCAACATTCATAATTCTGTAATATATTCAAGGTTGTTATTTTTATCAGCGAATACCCTTTTTTGAACAGCCAAAGCCAGTATTAACAGCCATGCAAGCAAATGCAAGCTTGGCGGTTTAAAAACCACAACAATGCAATCCAAATTAAGTATGCGGAATAAACATTAAAAGAATACATGTCGTCAAGAAGCTATGCCCCAACAAATATGCAAATGGACTGGTTTAAATGAATTGTAGGAATTGTAGCATCTCATCTTCTTTTCATACTTTTCCGTACAAATCATAGTATTTGTTCGTTTTCTTCATAGTAAGAAACATGCATATAAAAAGGCCATCTTAGTAAGACATTTTCCCAAACAAGCACACACAGAAAGTAAAGAAAACATTGTTAGAATTGTGCATGGAAATAGAAAACTCATTTGAAGCAAACAACATCAAACTTGCAACACTTTATCCACAGCCAAAAAAAAAAAAAAAACGTAATTCTTTTCCCAAAAGTACAATACATACACACACACACACAAGAAACCAGAAGACAAAATGGCTCTAATAGTAGAGTAGAAGTATACAACATATAGGATATAATCTGACAACAAGCAACAAATAGTAAGAGTTAAATAAAGAGACTGATCTATCTTCCTATCGTTGTCTTAAAAGTACGCAGAATTCACTTTTTGAGTAAAAGTCAAAAATACACGAGAAACACATAAGAAAAATTCAAAACACACTAAGCAAGAGTAGAATTTTATGCTTAAGTTGTCATGAAGAATTACCTTTCAAAGTTTGAGGATATGCCCTCAAACCAGTAGATGAACAGGTCTTCACTAATGCGTTTATGGTAGTTATGAGTGAGACAACAGAATGCAGCATTCCTGTAAAACAGTCCATCTGCGTTAACTTTTCCATTTTCTCTTATACGAAACAAACTTTTAGATTACTTTAAAGGGGGGAAAAAAACAGATGAAAGTAAAAAGCATATAACATGATAATTCCAAGGATTAGAAAAGCAGAAAGAACAATAGCTCGAACTGCAAATAACCATATAACATGATAATTAGAAAAGAAAAGAAAAAAAAAAAAAAGTTTTCAACTACACAAGCACCATATCCAAAGCCATGCAACTGAGAAAGAAAAAAAGATAATTAAAGTCAAATTATCATCACAAGAAACGAAAAATTCACACCCAAAATCACCCCTTTCTTCCAACATATCCAGCGTTCCAGCTCTATTAAAAAAGCTCTTTTCTTTTCTGTCCAGCCCAGCATCTCAATCATTTCATGTCAATAAGCCCAGCAACTCAATATGTCCAGCAGTTCATGCCATGTACCATCATACCTCAATCAGAATGCCTTTGTTTTCTCTGCTGGCTCAATATGGAATGCACTTGATGGAAAATTCAAAATCAAGATAAAGTACCCAAACTTGTTTGTAAAACCCAGAACTTGAGATCCTATATATGATCAGCTTAAAACTTACCAAAGCCACTTCCCTTTCATGAGCGCTTCTCTTAAACGTGCAGCAGCATGCTCTCTCTTCATCCGTTTTTCACTTGATGGTGGTTTGGCCATGTTAACACAAGCCTGAGAAGCCAAAATATATTAGCTAACAACCAGGATTTTCATCTCAGACTTTTAGAAAACAAGATAAGATCGAAACTATTCTCATATTACTTGCTTCTCCAGCAGTTTCACATTTACTTCTTTTAATATTCGTATAAGAAGGATATCTACCAAATACCATTTCATCATTACAGCTCAAGCCAACGCCAAGAGGACAAATCACGTCAAATTAGGAATCTAAGCATATGCAGAAACAGAGAAATAGCTCTAAAAAATTTAAAAACTACCAATAATATCAAACAGAATTCTTACATGGAAACATGAATATTTTAAAATTTGAAGTTCAATAAGAAAAGCAAAAATGTCAAACTGTCGGATGAAAGAGAACCAGAAGCTTTTGCATGAATATATGTATTTAGATGGAATAACTCTGCAGCGAGAAAAGGCATAATAAAGCCTGTACATAAAATTAAGCTGCCGGGACAGAATACCAAACATATCATAAAAACTACCCGATAAAGTACAGCAGCAGCAAGGTCGACCAAACCATATTGTGAACTACTCAACGCTCCAAGTTTTTCATCCTTAGATGCGTCAACCCTGAATAAGCAGATAATAAAAATAAGCAACCACTAGCGCCACATACAACCAGCACCAAGAACACAATTAGAGAATAAATTGAGGAAAAACAAAAAGAAGAAGGAAAAAAAAAACCCACCGGGGCAAACTACCACCAGATGTAATGCTCTGATCTAGTTCCTTGCAGACTATATCAAGAAGTTGTTCTACCAAAAGATTCCCATCAGAAGCACCTCTTGTCAAATTTAGTTGTAACCTTGAATACAAAATAAGTGCATCCTGCCAAAAAAAAAAATTTTGATAAACGTTTATATATGCAAATGCATCTGTGTCATACAATTAGCAAGTTATAATAATGTTAAAATAAAAATAAGAAACAAAAATTATAGCCATAAATGTTGACTAAGAAACCTTAAGAGCTCGGTCATGCGTTGTCAGCCAACAACGGAACACAAACTGTTGCACCGCACCATGGATCTCCATGGAATGACAACCTAAGTTGGGACCATCTTTCAACAAGTATTTATTGATACACTCAATAAGCTTGCGTGAAAGCTTGTCTTCATCTCTGAACAAGTGACAAAAGGTGGCATATTATTTTCTTGAAATATGTCAGTGGGTGCACAAAGAGGTAAGGAAAGAAACCAGAATTAACAGCTCCACTCCCAGTGCCGATGATAGCATTTAATGCAAGGACGAGTGATCACTTACCTAACATAAGAGAAAATCCCGACAAAGCCCTTAATAATGTCTTCCCTGAGGTTATTTGAGAAATCTCCAGGTGGATTCTCCAAAAGCGACTGCAGTGTAAGAATGCAGCGAAAGACCTCCTCCCTAGGATTATATGGATTATCACTTTTTCCACCCAAGCTTGATTCCACCTTTTCCATGTACAGAAGAACCAGACCTAATCAAGAGGGAGTAAGATATGTATGAGAAAATTGAGTCATGATGCCGAACAATGTGAAGAGAAGTGTGCTCTGAGTTTAGCTAAGTGAATACTCACTAGAATATATACGTTTCCTCATGTGGAAACGATACTCTTTGACAGTCAAAAGATGCCGAAGAATAACCCCATATTCCGACTGAAAGCTTGGCACAGTGCTCAGGACTTCCCATATGTGATTAAAGAGAAGTTTAACCACAGAGATTAAAGGAAACATTTTACCTGAAATGACATTGAAAAGAAACTTATGATTATCATAGAGCACTTAACAACAATTTCTAGATACATATGGACACACATGTACTAGTCATTTGTGATGCATGGCATCTATATGTATATTTTATCTGCCAAAAAATTATGAGGTTGGGTGGTTTCAATTCATAGTCAGAATATTCTATAATAGTTTAGCTAAGTGGTTTCAGTTCATAGCCAGAATATTCTATAACAGGACAAATTGTATCTACAAACGGCAGTAAAGACCGTCTATTTTTAAATTTGCAAAGAACTTTCTAGTATCTTCCATGTTCAATACATTCTTTGTTTACAAACTAACATAAAAATGAGATTTCATTTTGTTGAGATATAAGTGTAATGCTGACAATCTGACACTCTTGGAAACTAAAATGACGAATACAGTTGTTTACTTTCAAGAAAGAAAAGGGTCAAAGTTTGAGGGAGAAAACAAAAGAAATATATTTTTTGAATTCTACCTAAAAACAGACTACATAAACACATTTTCAGCAGCAGGGACTCGTTGTATAGCTGAAAGGAGGCAAAAGAGAGAAAGAGATGGAAAGAATTAAAAAAGAAAAGGACAGATGCAGAGAGAGATAGAGAGTAGAAGAGAGCACATGTAGAGGTAAAAAAAAAGTAAGTGAAGATTGGTTGCTCTTCTGAAGGGAAAAAAAAGAGTTTTGACTTTTTTAATTTTTTATATTAGATAATTGAGAACTTAAGATATTGCTGCAAATGCACACGTTTATAAGTTGCACTCAAGGAGTCTAATGTTCAAAATCAAAGTTCTCTTATCAAAGAGAGTTAACAACAAATCAGATCCAAATTCTTCCGCTCTCTACTAGCTTTCGTTTGATTTCCCGAAATCCTTTTACACCTCATAAAAAATAAACAAATAAACTTAAGTTCCGGGGGGTTTTACCATCAGCATCAGTAAACTAAAGTGTTTAAACCATGTAAAATAATTCAATAAGATCTTATCATTCAAATATTCAACTGAATAATAACTCACCAACTGTGTCTATATAAAAGAAAGGTCTGGCATTGATGAACTAGATATTCTCCACTACCCAAAATATTAAAATGGATAACATGGATATTTCTTCTCCTATGACAAAGCTTAAACAAGGATGAACTAACATAAAAACATGAATTAATCCAATAAATACCAGAGAATTTAGAACCTTGTGCTCGTTGCACCACAATCCGGAGAGTCTTTGCGAATATCAACTTTGGCAATCGACGCTTGCTCAAAGATACCTCCATCGAAGCGCATTGCGTTAGCAGAGTGATAAGAAAAGGCCATGTTTCAGCTGCAGAAAAAATGTAACAAATTTACTTTCCAATATCCAAAAATAAATTATAAAACTCCATTTTGACGGACTGAATGCATGATGCTCAAATTTTGATCTTACGATGAGGAATGTCATTCGGTTTAAGCTTTGCTGTGTTTTGTCCGAGCAATTTGCAAAAGGCGATAGACCTTTCTCCTTCCAACCATGTATTCAACAACTTTATCCCTTCCTATGGAAGTAAATAATCAAAATCAGAAAAAGAACAAAATGTACAATACAAAAACAAAAATCTTCCAAAAGAATGAAAATCAAAAATCCATTTGGCTGCCGAGAAAAATTAAGGAAGGAATAAAGAAAAAAAAAAGTATACCAAATTGAAATCATAACCTGGCTCAATTCGAACACCAGAAACACAAATGGAATTTCAATAACTTCGAAAATACAAGGAAATGTTTTCGTTTTGCTTGATTGAACTGAACAAGTGTTCTTCTAAATTTATTTCACCATTTTCATTATCATCGATCAGGACAAGCCATACGCAACTTACTAAGCTGAATAATGCCAAAATTTTTATTTTTTATTTTTAATTTTTTTCCTCTTTTTGAATTTTGTAATCCGATGTGAAAGAAGAATATTATATCACAAAGTTCATCTTCATTTTCGTTGTTTCTACTCGTACATTTTCTCGGCAACCAAACGGAGAGGAAAGAGTAGACAAAAAGGAGAAAAGGTACTTCTCGAGCTTTGACTTTATCGGAAGAGAGCTTCGAGACTATCTCCTGAACGTCTCTGGAGGTGACGATCGCGGTCATCGGAGCCTCTGATTATGGACTCCGCCGGTGCCGGACAGTGAAGGACGAGAAAGAATTCTAGGGTTTTTGGCTTTTTCTTGCTGTTTGGCTGCAAGGAAAATTTGGCGGGAAAGTGAAACGACACTCTAGACAGTAGAAAATGAGAGCAACTTTTTGAAAGGGAAAAAAAAAATAATAAGCGAGACAAGGAAAAACTACACTGCAAGAAACGCGGGTTATGTGGGAATTATTTTACAGGGGGTTTGGGGAAGAGGAAAGACGAGAGATGAAATTACGCTGATACCCCTCATCTAATTAAATAATTACGCAGGAGTGCCCTTGTGGTGATGTCGAACAGCCAAACGGGCCGTGTCTAAATGGCCCACTAAAGTTGTAGGCTTGACCCAGGGAGATCTTAAAACTGGGCCAAGATAGGCCAGATTAAGCTAGGGTGGAGTTGCCTTGGGCCCTGGGGATAGCTGCCCCTGCCCAAGGAGCTCCATTGCATTTTCACCCCAAAATCAAAAATATTTGCACTTATTTTCCTAATTTGCCCCCCTGTTTGAAATTTTCCAATTACCATATTTAAACTATATCTTATAGAAAAGTTTCTATTAGACCCCAAAATTTGACATTTAACATTCTTGTTTCAAACTTAAAAAAGTAAATAAATTAAAAAACAACTATGTTATTGTTTAAATTCATGCTTATGTAAACCAAAACCTTTTAAAAGTTGCACTATAATTTTAGTTTAATAAAAACTTTGGTTCAATTCATGCCCTCTAAAAAAGAAAAAATTTATGATTTCACCACTATACTAAGCTATGTTTGGTAGAATGAAAAAGTGAGATAAAAAATAGGAGATATTTTAGGCTATGTTTGGTAGGAGTGATGGAGAGGAGGGATGATGGAGAGAGTTGGAGGGATGGAAAGGATTACAAGAATCATTTACGTTGTATGGTAAAAAGAATGAAGAGTTAAAAAGATTGATAAATAATTATCTATAATTACTATTTTGTCCTTTTTATTATTAGTTTATTATTTTTAAAGGGGTAAAATAGATATTTCAAACATAAAATAAGGGATTTCATATATCATTTTACTCATGAAATGATGCATTTTTGTGGGCCCAAGAAAAGAGTTCATCTTCTTTCCATCCCCTCTTTCCTCCAACCAAACAAGAGATTTACTCTTTCCTTCCATCTCTCTCACTCCCTCCATCTCTCCTTCCAACCAAATGGACTAGAGTGAAAAAGGGAATCTTTTGTTTAGTAGAGACATGACTTGTCATTTTTTAATCTTTCCAATTTTGAAAAGAAAATATAAGTAAAAACCTAGATAAAAAAAACATGGTATGCAAAAGAACTATTTTGATCTCAATCCCTACTCATCTTCTTATTTATCTATCTAAGAGTGTAATTGTAAAATGAACTAGATTATAAATTTTCTTTTATTTTTTTCTTTCTCTTCTACTAAACAACATGGAAAAAAAATCTTTTTTTTTTTTATTTTATTTTCTCACCTTGTTATTTTACTTATCTGACCTTTCTAATTTCCATTACTCTTACCAAACAAACGCAAAGGAGCCTGAATGAGGAACCAAAGCGATGGTGCTAAAAGATCAAAAAAAAAAAAAAAGACCTAGCATAAGCATACTAGTGATGTTAAAGTACAACAAAAAATTAAGAATATTTTAATTAACAACATTTCACATGATTATAATACTGACTGCGTAATTTTGTAACATAAAACCTGAAAATCATTATATAGATTAGGAAATTTTTCATAAATTCCCCTTGAACTTTGTCACTAGTGTTAATATGCCCTATAAACTATAAAATGTACCTATTATACTCCGTGAACTTTAACATGTGTGTCAAGTTGCCCTATCTATTAGTTTCCATTAGTTTTTCGATTATCTTTAATATCAAAATGCCCCATGAACTTTGTTTTTGTGTCAAAATGTGACACCCTATAAATTCATAAACTTGATTTCATGAATTATTATCATGGATTTCCTTCATTAATATACTTCTAATGAATTATTTTGATGAATATCAAATTTTAAGATCATGAATAATGGTATATGTATCATCAGTATAATGATGTCGATGATCTAACAATGTTGAGTTTCTCTATTTAAATGAGAAATTATAGATACATAGAAGATGGGTTGAACAATATATAAATTTATACTAAAAATTTACCTTGTTGTACTAAATGGTTAAATGTTAATTTTTTTGAAAGAAACCCCAACTATTAATAGCAGGTCAATCTGATGACCTTAGTATTTATTTTGATTATATCAATATTTAAGTATTGAGAATATGATTGGAAAAATTAATGTGTCACATGGATAGGAGATGAATGATTAGAATTTACTCTTAGTAAATCCAAAGGTGTAAGATTGATCAAGAAATGTGCTTAAATTTGAAATCAATGGTGTATATTTTATTGTAAAGGATCCTAGGCAAATTAATGGCCAAACTTTCGATGATAAATAACCAATGAGAGCTTAAGGTAAGGATTGGTGTGATTGAAGATCCAATGGGTGAGATCAAAGATGACAACATTTGATTAATGGTGGAAAAAATTAGAAGAAAGGAAAACCAAAAAAAAAAAAAAAGGGCGGGGGGGGGTGAATTGAGAGGGAGATCCAGATTTATTGTGGTCAGAAGCACGAAGAAATTTGTTCAAATAAAAATAATGGCATGTGGTGCATGCATGCAAAATCAAGTAAGGGAATTGTGTGGGTTGTTTTGGCAATATGACACAAATAAGTACAAGTAAAAGTGACCACTTGTCTTACACTTTGTTAAACAAAAATTTTCACACCAACCCCTCCCTCAATTGGCGACAATGCAATGGGAGAATCAGCCATAATTTTCCATTTTTACCCTTAAAAAAATAGCTCCTTTAAAGCAAATGTTGGCTGAAAACAAGCCCCCAATATCTCACCTTATTCTCACAAAGTTTAAGCTCAAAAACCTAGCCTTATTTAGCCACCACCAACACTATTCTCATCTCCAACACCCCTCTAGCACCCTTCTTCCTCCATTTTCAAGCTCCAAGCAACCCCATTACCAAGTTCGAAGAAGTGTAAAGTTAAGTTAGATGATGTTTTACTAGAGGTAACCTAGTGGTTCTCTTTGTGTTTTGGTCATTTTTAGAGAACTAAAGCATGTTATGTAGTTATAATCTTAATGTTAGACTTCTTCTTACCTAGGAAAAGGTTTTGAGAAGAACTTTGGAGGTCCGAGGTCTTAAAGGATCCGCGGAGTATTTTGGTAAGATCTAAGAACCTTATAAGAGCTTGTGGTTGTTGTGATAATTAGGCTTTGGAATCACTTAGTTTGTTTTTGTATGTCTAAAGTTATGTGCATTTGAATTTGTAACACAAAACAAAAGAGAAAAGGAACCTTTGGGGTACAGTTTACTCACAGGTTTTGTGAAATCCGAACCCCTTAATCTCAAAATTTTGGATTATAAATTATATGTTTAAAAATTAGATTCTTCAAACTTTACAACAATGTATCTTATGCCTCAAATAGATAAATATGCAATTTTTGGCTAATTTTACAAGTTAAGCTACGAAATTAGAGGCTTTGTTGGAATCATGTACCAGCCACGGGTTTTGTATGTTTTGGGTTAGTAAACCATAAATTTATGTAAAACTATTTCCATTAATGACAAATCTTTTACCTTATTTATACTTTTAACTGAATTGTTATGATTTTTCTAAATTTAACCACAAATCTAGGCATATGGTACATACATGAGATCAACAGTAATAAAATCTAAGTATATGGTATGAAACACTCAAACACTAAAGGAATTAACTTTATAATTATAAAGTAGACATCTCAAGTTTTGAAATGAGTTATCATATATTTAAAACGGATATGTATATAAATTTTAATAAATCATACAATATTATATTGTGATCTGGTAAACTGAGATTTTACCATGAGACACTTATGAAAACATCCATATTAATATTTGAAACCCTTGAAATCTTGGAAAACATATTATAAGGACAGAAACTAGATACTTCAAGATTTTCAACGAGTCATTAAGTATCTAAAATGGGATTATACACAAATTTAAATAAATCTTAAAATTTAAAATCTCACATCGATAAAATGATTAAACATTAAAAACGTGACATAAGGGTAAGTTATAATATATGGACATAAATGTTAATGAAATGAGTTGGTATTAAGTGTGTGATCAAATAATATGAAAAATCTTAATTTTATAAAGTTGAATCCCAAGTTTTAATATGGACCAAGACATAGTAAACTAGAGGATTATTAGACATACACTATGAGACTATCGTAACCCAACTAAATGATCATTACTAATGAGATTGGGCTTTACAAGCCCAATATTAGATAGAAGGCAATCCACTTAAGGGTATACACGTAGGTGGCTCCTTGTTACCAATGTAACATAGATTGATTAATTAATTAATTAACTAATAAATATATAACAAAATATAATTATGCAAATAAAGTTAATTAGTAATTAATAAAGTAATTAATTAATTAATTATAAGAGTTAATAAGTGATTATTAATTGTGTATACAAGATTATTATGCTGAATAATTACATAATTAAAATGCATGATTGATTATAGATTAATTAATTATTAATTATTAATGTAATAATATATTATTAATTAGAGATTAATTAATCATTAATAACTAACAAAATTATTAATTATTAATTAATAAGAAAGAAAGAATATTAAAGAGGATATAATTACTAATTAATTATACAATTGATTTATCATTTCCCAATCAAGTAATAATTAAGGATTATCTAATTAATTAATTAGTTAGTTATTTAATTAATCGATTCAATTAAATTAAATTAATAATATTTAGTAGAATTTTCTTTTACACTTAATAATTAAAAAGAATTAATTATTAAGGTTAGTTATGATGCAAGTAAATCAAATTCGTCTTAATTTATAAAACAAAGTAAATAATATATATTTATATATAACCATGATTTACTATAATGATTAAATATTATTAAATCAGGATATTTTCCCAAATTTATGTAGTAGGAGTTACAATTCCCGAAGTTTAAGCACATAAGACAAGTAATACGAACCTCACCTATAACATGGAACAAAATGTATTTCTTTGTTGATATTCTATGTTTGTTATGATTTGTCTCGATGATGTGATGAGTATATGAGTTATATGTATTGTTTTGATTAAGCATTTGACGTGCATAATTTCTCTTGCACTGACATGATTGACATACCTCACAGATATTTATGCCAAAATGATAGTTGCATGGTGACATGTAAATTTACACATTATCATAATTAATAAGAATAAGGCTGGCGAAATATATGATTAAATATCGTACCGACCTTCAATTAGTGAGAGGATATGATAAGAATGAAAGTTATAAGTTATGACCTTGGAGGTTGTTGGAGGTTCGCTCCCCCAACTCCCCATTAGTTGCGCGCATATGGATACGACATAAGGGCTCTTAAGTAGAAAAGATATATATATATATATAATTAAGCATAATTGAACACATATAAATCACATGCATTTTGAACATTCATTTTGTGACATGCATTGATATGATCTATTAAAATATTTTGAGATATAGTTTGTGCTTGCGGAATGAAAGCTTATATGTGTGTGTTCATATTGTAGGTAACACGGGATAACAGTCCGTCACTTACATGTTTTTTGGACTGGCGAAGCAGTGCGGAGGTGATGAAAGAAGAGAGTGGGATATCACTACAAATTTATTTTTCGTATTTAGACTTCCTAAATTATTTTGTATCTATTATCTTTAAAAGTATGTTTTCAATATTTCGGTACTACTAAACTAGTAGGAATACTTAAAGACTTTAAGGTCTTTTATTTTAACTCGTATGACGTTTTAGCTTTTTAAATGTTATCTAAGTACGAATTTGAATGTGATATTTATTATTTAGAAATTTCAATTTCCTTAGTTAAAATTTTAGTTTATTAAACTCTTCAAGTACAAGTATAATTTGTATGTAAAAAAAAATTACATTTTTTGAAATCAAACATAAACAAGTATTAAGACTATATTAACTAAAAATAAGTAAGTTAGTTAACGATCCGAAAAGTCAGATCGTTACACAAAATCCCCCATAATATTTGTATTTGTGTCAAAAAACCCCTTAGTCTTTAATATTTATGTCAAACTAACCCCTAATCTTTAATATTATATTAAACTGTCACCTTTATCTTATTTTAATCATCTAATATTGTAAAATTGTCTAATAATTATTAACTTTTTAAGAATAAGTAAATTTTTTTATATTTTTAATAAAAGAGAA
The DNA here is from genome assembly GCA_009761775.1 of Ficus carica. Lineage (NCBI taxonomy): Eukaryota > Viridiplantae > Streptophyta > Magnoliopsida > Rosales > Moraceae > Ficus > Ficus carica. The sequence continues at coordinate 5,048,535 of CM019744.1, read as the reverse complement.
TGTTTTTTTTTTACCCACTATTTTCTATTTTGCTTATTTTAATTCAAATTTACATTCATTTTGATTTTGTTAAACAAAAATAACTATACAGCTTATGTTTATTATTTTATTTTTCTTAATATTACAATTTTTAGTTTTACCAAAATTTGCAAACCTATCTTTTTTTAAATTAAAAAATATAATTAGGAATGATTATCACAGTAAATTTACGATACTTATTTTCATTATGGGTTTAAACAAACACATAATGAAATTTGTTATAACTATGATTTCGAATTATGTAGGCCAAGTTATTAGCGTGTTTGAAATCTAAATCCTGGATCTAAGTCCTATTAACTATGATTACGCATAAGTAAACCCATAATCAAGATAAACTTGAATTAAAATAAGTAAAATAAAAAAAAATGTTATAAAAATATGCATACCACTTTATTAGAATAAAAAATATATTCTTTTACCTATTCTAAAAAAGTTAATAATTATTAGGCAATTATACAATGTTAGATATTTAAAATAAGATAAACAAGGCAGTTTGATATAAATATTAAAAATCATAGGGTAGTCTGATATAAATATTAAAGATCAGGGGGCATTTTGATACATCAAAGATTATGGGGTATTTTGACACAAAAACAAAGTTCAGGGGTGTTTTGACATAAAGATAATGGAAAAACTAACGGAAACTAACAAAGGGGGCAACTTGACATACATGTTAAAATTCATGGAGCACATTACATACATTTCATAGTTCACGAGATATATTAACACTAGTAACAAAGTTGATGGGGAGTTTATGATATTTTTCCTATAAATTATGCTATTTTGAAATCTGTAAAAAAGAATTGCTGTATTTTAATTTGATTTTTTTTATAAATAAACTACGTACGTGGTATAGTTTCGTAATAGTACAAAAAATACAGATATAAAAGCATCTATATTCCTTGTAAAAATAAATATCTCTATTGTAATGTCAAATTTTATATATCAATGGTAAATTTTAACATCCGACAAGAAAAAACTATTTTCTAATGCAATATTACTTAATGCTAAATTTTGCATATGCAAAACTTATACTGAATTTAACCAGAAATGTAGCTTATGCCAAATATTGGACTTTAATATTCTCATTAATTGATATGTTGACCTTTTCAATTAATAATTGGAGATGTATTATATTTAAATTTTCTTAAAATATAAACTTTTATCAACATTTAAAGTGGCATTTTACATTAGAGTACAAAATAAAACAACACATAAAATATGTTACTTTTACAATGTTTGCTACTAAATCTTGGACATGGTTTAATAAGTGATCAAAATGATTTACTATACACAAGAACAATTAAATCTTTTGACCATTTGTGTTTTATTAATTTGTGTAATTCCTCTTGTACAGTCATCTTTAGAACACTAGCTAATAAGATTAAGCAACTCCTTAACAGGCTTATTAGTCCTTTCTAATCGGCGTTTATCATCTGACAACACGATTACGGAGAACTCGATGTTAGGCTTGAGAAATCATGCACACTCTTATAGGAAGAAGCAAGGTCAAGGAGGCCTTTTGGGGATCAAGATCAACATGAGTATATTAGGCCAGAAAATCATATGACTGCATAATACATAGAATTTTCTTGATTGGGTTCTCCATTGAGTCTCATGAACCTCGGTTTCTATCCTTTTTAATCGCGGTCCGTCGCCTAGTTTTTTTAGCTTCTAGGGGTCCTCGGGTCCTCACTATGGCGACCCCTTTCGCGGTTTCACCAAATTTGTTTATTTCGTGCAATGAGATAATTTTTAAAAGTACTGCAAAAGGAAGACCACAAAAGTGCCCTTTTGGGCATCAAGGTAGCAAGGGAAGTGCCGCGTATCACTCATTTGATGTTTTGCAGACGATACTTTACTCTTTCACCATGCACGGATTATTTGAGTTCAAGCTCGTTTTAATTACTATTTACCTAGTAAATTACCTATTTAAATAGTATATTTACTATTTACTTTAAATATATCTTATCATTTTACTTCATTTAATTTCATAAAAAAAAAAAAAAAAAAAACTATTTGTTATAGTTTCCGTTCACGTAATGAATTTGATCTCAGTCAAAAAGTCTCTCTCTTGTGAAAAACACTACCAAATCTACTTTGTGCCAAGTATGATCCGATCATATTCCTTAGAGAAATTTCCAATGAAACAACCCAATTATGTATAGCATCAAATTCTTAGAAATCCGAAAAAATATTCATTTATCGATATGACAACATAAGACCTACCATCACTTTTTTACGAATATAATTTTTATTGATTATTACAATACCAAACGCCCCTCAAAATATGACTTATGCGAAGTATAACTTCAGAAGGAAAACGTTTTCTGTTCCTCTTTCTTTTTCGTCCACTAGATTAGGTGCATATAATTCAAGTTAGGAGATTCTCATGTACTATTTCTAATTATTGAATAATTAAACACTGTCAACCGCAAAAACAAAAACAAAATGTGCTACACATGTTCCAACTAATACACAAATCCATCCCCTTAATCTGATTTCAGTCGATTAATATTGTCAAATCATTATAGTTGACCATTTTATATATCTTAATGGAAGTTAATTTGGATTTTAATACATAATAGCGCATGACGTGATTAGCATGGATTTATAAGATTAAAAAATAAAACTTCATTAAACTTTTTCAGTATATAGAAATAGACAAAGAATGTCAATATATACATGTACTTATTAATCATATAGGACCACCCCTCTCTCTATATATATTTATATAAATATATATCAATATAAAATCATGTTAATTAATAATTAAGCATATCACACGTCAATTAGAGAAAGAGACAGATGATATGGTATACGAACATGTCCATGTCATAAAAGATACTTTCGAATCATAATCGTAAACAAAATCGGCTGGCATGTTGTCACTAAAATTAGACCTTAGTCGATAAGTTATGAGAACACACGTGCATTTGGAAAAACCCAATTAATTAATTAATTACAAACATGCGCACACATATATTCATATGTATATATTGGAAATACCTTTTATGCCCACAAACATGTAGTATTTGTAACTTTTTATTTATAATTTATAGTAAGTAATTAATTTATCATATAACTTCCTAATTAAAATCTTATCATATGATACTATTTAAATATTGGTTTGAAAATAAATAGTATAATATAACACAAGTCACATTAAAAAAGATAGTTCCCCTAAAACACTATTAAAAATTTTGGTTAATTTATTATTTATTATTTTTTTATACTTTTTCTTGATTTGTTGCTTAATAGCTCTTGTGAATAGTGTTTTTAATCTTTGCTCTCAAGCTGCCATATGGTAACATTGTCATCGTCATGTAACAATCCCATCACTTGTTATGCAGTGAGTCATGAATCACTAGGTGGCATTTTTTTTTTTTTACTTTGATTGTATTTTCTGCACGCACTTTGTGGTGGTACGCAGCTGGTTGGGAGAGAGAGAGAGGTGTGTATGCACATCAAATTGAGTTCGAATTTGAAAGTGGGGTTCAATTGTCTTGCTTTATGTCCATTTATATATAGGCATAGACAATCCCAATATACATACAAATTCCTACTTCTGTACTTTATATCTATTTACACATGGGAGATTTTACAATAGGGTAAAATTTATACATGGGAAATTTTATAATTGGGTAAAAAAATTTACCCCATCAATAGGATAAAATCCAACAAATGCAAATGAGTAGATTAATGAGATATACCAAATTAGAGTGTTAATTTTTACATGTGATAATACTAAAAAAAAAACACCTAGCCCTAGTAGCAAACTTCCCAAACCGCCCCCCCCCCCCCCCCCCCGATGGAGACCCAGCCCTCCCCTTGACGGCAACCCAGGCCCCCCCCCCCCCCCCTGACGTCGAGCCCTCTCAGTCCCCCCGGCACCACCGCAACTGGGTTCCCCCCCCCCCCCCCCCCCCAACTGGTTTACCCCACTCCCCCCACCGCCCCGACAACTGGATCCCCCCCCCCCCTCCCCCAAGCGAGCTCGGAGCCCTTCCGCAGCGTGAATCTCGTCGGGTTTGCGTACTTTCCAGTCTGTCACCCATGGGGGACAGATGTGGGCTGTCGCGACCTCTGTCGATGTTCCACGCAGTTGAGCCGGTCCAGTAATGGCTTTTTTTTTCCCCCCTGAATCTGATACTTGGATTTTGAAATCACATGTGGGAGGTTTTTATTTCAATTAGGTGGTCTTTGGCCCTTTCTAACCGATAAATTTCTATCCAATGGCTAATAATTTTTTACCCTATCAATGGGATAAAAAAGTTTACCCATGGTAGAAGACCCCTTTATATATATATCCTTTATTTAGTGGACAAAATAAAATTCAGCCTGTACGGACTCATCCACTATTTCATTCTTATTATTGGATCTATATATCAATATTCAAAGTTCAAACAAAATCTTAGAATAAAGTCAATGGAAAATTACTTGGATGGTGCAATATTGCTCAAAAAATAATGGACAATCCAAAAAACTTTGAATATTATCTGTGTTCTGCTGGATTATCGTCACTTTGTTGACTCGAGCAAACTCTTTCCTATTCACAAGTAAACAAAACCTTTTCACTTGCCCAATAATATTAGTGGGAACCTAAGTTGTACATTTGCCAAACTCCCCCCAAAAATTCAAAGGACTAGACTAAAGTCGAATATTTACGCTAGTATAGTTTCACATCGTACATTTTACGTACTTCATAAGAATAAAAATAAAAATTCATGCGGTGTTGATGTAATCATCACGTGACGATGATGTCGCGACCACGTGACTAACAAGAAAGACATAATCAAAGAGTCATTCGTTTTTTTAAATATAGATAAGAGATTTCTAGAACCATATGATTTAAATTGGATGATTTTATAATATAAAGCAACATATTGCAAAAGAAATTTTAAGTAACAATGTTTTAAGCGCTTATTTCATAAGCACTATTTGATATTTAAATATTACGATTTTGATGAATTATCTTATCATGAAGTTTTCATATAATTTTTTGAATAATATTACTGTAAGAACAATTATTTTTTACTATCGGTAAGAACTAATTTAGTTTTTATTTTTGGATTAAAATTTTAAAATCAATGATCTAGAGCGCAGTACGTGTGATATGTGATATGCAAAGTTTAAGATATGATTATGACTTATTTATGAGTGACATCACGAAGCATGTTCACTAATTCTTAGGTATTGTGCTTGATTATTAGGGTTATGGTTGGTTTTGGTTTATAAGCCTTATATGTTATGTGCATGCATGGATATTAGTTTTTTTTTTTTTTTTTTATGCTTAATGTATGATGATGATGTATGTCCCCAATTATGTATGATGACAAGGCTTTACGATAGAAAGACGCTGCATGACTGGTATAGGCTCTCGGCTGCTGTCGATTGAGGTAGAGTGCACGATTAGGACGTAAAACCAACTTAAACAAGAAAACTGCCAGTTCGGGTGAAAACTGGCCAGTTTTCTAGAAAGCAGGTTTTGAGGCCCTTAGAGGCCGAATTTGGAAAAATGTAAAACATGAAAGTTGTAGAGAAGGGTTTTTCCTAGGGGGTAGATCAGACCGTTTTCTAAAATAAGACTCCAATAGCCTCGGTTTTGCAAAAATCCGAGCCTGACCGTGGCCAGACTTCATGCACGGCCAGGTGGGTTCAACAGGGGAAACAAGTAGATTAGAGCCCGAAGTGGGTTTTGAGTAAAACATAAAAGTTGCAGGATTTTTCGAGATCTAAAACTTTCATGAAGAAAACTTTTTCAAATTCGACCTAGATTTTTTAATAAAATTGTATTTCAAAAACTATGCAGGAAACAGGAAATTCCTACACAAGATTTTCTAAAACAGTTCAGGAAAAGGACCTTTCTGCGCACATACTGATAAATAGGTAGTGAGAAACTGTTCCAAAGGCAGTTTTCAACATCCAATAATTTTTACAAGTCCTACTCAAAAGTTACAAATTTTCAGAAGTTGAACAAAGGATTTTGTACATAAAATATGGAGTTTTCCAAAAAGAAAAGTAAAAGTTGGATTTTGAAACCAAAGTTAAATTATAACCCGAGTAGGGTAAGTTTTAAAACCCTAGGGTTCCTCAATGTAACCAAGTAGGATATCATGTGATTATGTAGGGGGACATACGACTAAGGTTGTATATGAATGTTGGTTATATCACCAACATTTCTTACCTTTACCTTTATATTATAACAGAAGGTAGAGTGCTGTAGTGTCCTGACTGGAACAAACACTTTATCGGACACAGCGGAGAAGGTAAGTACAACTCCGCCTACAACATAGGCTTTGTTGTGAATACTTACCCAAGTATGTTTGATGTATGTTCTGATGTGTGATATAATGTATATTAGGAACATGTGATGCTAGGATACAATGTGTGATATGCTAGGGTTATGGTTTGAAATATAAACAATTATAAATCACATTATTAAGAAAGTTAATTTAATAATTAAAACGGTAATTAATTAATTACTATTTTTAGTATAGTACTAATGATTGTTTTTATGTAGAAAACTTTTAATTTTCAGTTAAAAAATGCTAATAGGACAAACAAAATGGTTTGAAGTTTATAATCAGACGAGGCTAGGGAGGGTCCAAGGTCGGTTAAGATGGGACCCAATAGGGGACAGAGATTTTCAAGGAAGAAGAAAAAAAACGACTGAGACAACAACCGCGCATAGAACTGGATGCGATATATATATATATATATATATAGCTATTCCTATAGCTAGAGAACAAAATTAAAAGAAAAGAAAACGTGAACAAGAAGAATAACATGGTTAGAACAATGGTGGGGCTTAAGATCCTGTCGACCGACCCTTAAGATTCGTCCTATATGTGTATATACATATATATATACATATATATATATATATGTATTTGATATTAACATATATTTCAGGATTTTGTTTCGCTGTACTAGCGCCAAAACGAGTACCCGCCGCAGTCACCGTTGGCACTGTCGCGCATGCGCATGCGCATATGTTTATTATATATGTGTGTGTGTGTATATAAACACACTAAGACATGATATATATTTGGTGTTGGATTTGGAGAAATAATAATATCCGTGTACAGGTTGGAAAAGATATCAAATGTGTGACTGTGCTTTATGTGCATGGCCCCAATATGAATCTCTACGTGATCTTTCATATGCAAAATAAAATTTTCTAATACGGTTTCACACTAAGCCCTAGGAATGGCAAAAACTTTTATTTATTTTTTCCTTCTAAACCCGCGTCTTTTCTTTAAAACCACACCTTATCTGAACACCTCGGTATCACTAGATCAAAAGATTTTAGGTTTTCCAAAGTGTATTATATTTACTATAGTAAAAATTGGTTGAGAGTTTTGGATCATCAAGAGCTAGTAAGCACTATAGTGATATATTATAATTATATATAGATATATATAATCATTGGGAACTTTTTTATTGGGTTATACAAAGAATTTATGGTCCCAACAACACACACACACACACACACATATTTATACAAAGTTGGGGATAGGCAAAATGGGGTTTGTTAGCTCATATATCCATTGTGCATATATCACTGCCATACATGTGGACCAAAAAGGCTTTAGGACCTATAATTTATGAGATGATCAAGATCATGATGATCAGTTAAGAGTGATCTCATCACATAGTGGGATGGGGGCAGATTTTTTATAGTCCTTGGCTCAAAAGAACCTGATTATTGACTGCACTCATAGCGAGGCTGGATATCTTTGACCGCTATATTATATATATAAAACACACACACACACACACATATCCTATACATAAAGAGGACCACATCAAGAATCTGCATGATGAGAGGATCCGTCTGATTTTGTATTATATTATGTGGTATTAGTAGTGTTGGGCATGCACGTGGTGATCACGTGGATATGGTATTTGGAATTTGAAATTTGAACTGCCATAGTTAGTTATTCTTCAGTCTTCAGAGAGTGTTTGGTTTTTCCAAAAGGTGTTTGTGCGAGTGTGTGGACCAAGTACTACTAGCTAGTCATTATATACACACACACACATACATATATATACATATATGGCCCTTGCTATACAAAACTAACCAAATGTTGTTTGAGTGGGTACTTCACCTTAAATTTGAAGTTTGAACCAGTACGGCAAAAGGGGAGGTAACTAGAAATTGACCTTCTTCCTTACTTGAAAGAAGAAAAGAGAGAGAGAGAGAGAGAGAAGAGAGGAAATTAAAGACTTTAAATTGGTGGGGCGTTTAAAGAATCAAGCTCTTTTAAATAAAGAAGGTGTTAATTGGCCTTTCCATGACTTTTTAATAATTTGAAGTTGGAGAAGAGAAAACAAATAAAAACAAAAGCAGAGAATAAAGGTAAAAAAGAAAAAAGAAAAAATGGAAAGAGAGCAAAATGTACCTAATGAAGATTCAAAGATGATGATGATGATCATCATCATATATGGTCTTCAAGAGGAAGCTTGAGTCTCAAGATTTTCCATTTACCGCTTTATTAAGCAAGAGGAACAATCACTTCGTTTAAAGTGATCCTGTCTGAGAATCCCATATTTTTATCGAACTTCCAAAATTTAATCACATATAATATACACTAGAATCTCTATATATATAGTATATAATTATATTAATTAATTAATTAATTATATTTTTGTACTAACATTAAAACATATATGCTTGCAAAATTCCCAACAACGTGTTCCTTGAGTTCGTGCAGATCTAGAGCCAAAAACTTATGTCATCATATATATGAGCTGGTAATGAAAATAAAGTTGACAATAAATAAATATATATGTACTAAAGCTATAATAAGACGTCTTTACTCTTTATTAGTACTTCTCCTTAAAGAAAAAATGACAACTTAAAAATGATCCATTTTTTCCCTTGTAGATGAAGCCCTTTTGATCACTCTCTTTTTGTCAATTTTTTTTTACATTCTATATGGAATGAATGTATACTTATATATACACGCACACATTTGTATACATACATTTATATATACATCTATGATTATTTACATGGAGTGAATATGTTTGTCTTGGTTTGAACTAAACCCTAGAGGAGTATATCCTAAAACTTTTTTTTTTTTTTTTTTTGAAATTTAACCCTTCACATGATAAATTGTAATGTCAAATAATAATAATGATATTGATACCAATTTGGTCAATATGAACTATTATTAGCCATATAGGCCTTTGATCAGAACCACTGAAAATCTATTAAATGATTATACACTTTTGAAACTCCACATGGGATTTTATTTTTTTTATTTCTTTATATTTTTTATTTTTATTTTTGCATCACAAACTTGCAGGATGATCAGTCAGCAGTAGAAGTAGTACTATACCACATGAAGTTCCCTTTTCTTTTTAATTCCCCCCATGAAAAAGAAAAATGGAAAATTATGGTACTTGATCATCAAGGATACAATAAGATCTGCACGCTGGTACTGATAGAGAGAGAGAGAGAGAGAGAGAGAGAGAGGATGATGATCACATATGTGACAAGATTACGAATACTTTGGAATGATGTAATAAGAATCTGTGTACGTACAAAAGCAGAAAAAAGGACACTGATTTTAGCAACAGATCATAGTGATACTAAGGGTGAGTATGTTTATGTTAAATATTTACATCGTGATACCTATAATTGTTTTCTATAATAATATTAAACAGTTAAAAAATTTATTTAAAAATTAAAATAATATCAACATTTTCTCCTTTTTTTTTTTTTTGGTCGAATGATATAAACGATTAGACTTGTTTATGGTCATACTAAGGATCATTTTTTCATGTAACATAATGTTGAAAATATATAACAATAATCTAGATAAATCTTATTGATGTTATTTTTAGATGAGAAATTTTATGTTAAATATCATGTTATACTTCTTAATTAATATACAAAACCTATAGATACAAAAAAAATATATATAGATATATATATATATATAATCCCCATATGCAAGGATGGCGAGTTGGTACATAACATGAGGCAAAAGAGACGAGTAGTAGTACTACTGGGTTGTGGGAACATGGGCAAAACATTCACTTTAATTTATTCACCTGACACTGTAATTTGGGCCCCCTAGGAGTGTGTTGCTCACGCTTTCTCCCTCCCAACACGTTTTTCTCAAAATCGTTAGTTAGGGTATCCTCCAACGTTGTCTTGCATGGCATTTTCAAAATAATAACAATAACAATAATAACAAATCTTGTGTCGCATGAATTATAAAATAATGTCCAATTTCACAACTTAAATATGTGTAACATATTAACAAATATGTGTTCTCTCCGAGTCTTCAAATCTCTTTAGAATCACTAATATAATCACAAGTCTGGTCAGTAAATGAAAGGGCAGGCAATATGGACAATAGCTATGTGATAGACTAATAGTTACATAATTTCAATTGCTACTTGTGACATGCCAACACATATACATAGTTATCATATCTGAGTTTTACAATGTAGAGCTATATCATCCAAATCAAACTTGTGTTCCAAAGAAAAACAACTGGTTTATTAGGAGAAAAAGTTGCCAAGTGTATGAAGTATATGGGGGTGTTTGGTATTTGAGTTTGAGTTAAGATTTATAAGTTTAAATAGTGATTTTGGTTGACTTTTTCAGAAAAGACAAAAAACTTTTGGAGAAAAAGACAAAACTTGAACTCATGAATTTGAGTTCAAACTCATGCCCCAAACGGGGCCATATATATATATGTCCCCCGGTGATGAAGTCATAACAACAATTAATGACCTCTTCATATATAGTCCTCTCTATCCGTTAGAGATACGGTTAGGGTTATGTACAAAAATATCATAAATTTGACGCATTTTTATATTTATGTCCATCGTAACATTAAATTTGATAATTTTAGTATTATAAAATGATAAAATTATTAATTTTAATATTAAGGAGGTACTCAAAATATAGTTCTCCACCTAATTTTTTCATATGATTATTCGCATATACAATTTTTTTTTAAAATAATTTTTTTTTAAAATAATGAGATTATATGATTGTTATATATATATATATATACCTTAAACCCGACCTCCTTTTAAAATAACAAATTTATAAAATAACGTTAAGGATATTGAACGAGCAAAAAGTATATATGATTCTATGCTACGAGAGGCTACAACAATAATGTTTATTCCCAATATTGCCCGAACTTCTGTTTCAACAGAAGCAAATTGTATATGCAAACAAACTTAGAGCTAGTTCTCCAACAAACAAACAAAGACAGCAACTTAGCAGGAATTCAAAGGTCATAGGAGAGTAGTAGTCTGGCCAGGAATTGGTAGGGCACGTGACTCCCAATGAATTGGGTTTAAGAAGAAGATGATGAAGAATCTATGCTTTGCTTGTAGGAGGAGATCAACTAGTGGGACCCACACACTACCTTGGTGTGGGCCCATAGGTTGGAGTGCTCTTTCGGTATGCTTTCTTTATCGAGGACCCAAATATTCTCATTTCTCAAGCGCCTGTCATGTCACTCACACCCACATATCCAATCTTAATCTCTCTCTCTCTCTCTCCCTCTCTCTAGATTTTGACTTGGTGTGACGACCACGCCGCGAAATTCTGACGTCTTCGGTCCCACCAACTGACAGTTCTCAATCCGACGGCCCACGTTGTCGCTTGAACCACCAAGTGCCGTGACATCACGGCCGTCGGCTGTGCATTAGTTTATACATGGGATACAGTCGGTTCAGTCGATCTCTATATTTTTATTTTTTATTTTTTATGAAGTAACAATTTGATCTTCAAATTGTTTTAATCAATAGTTTTGTAAACTCTAAAAATAATGCAAAATAATCTTTGAGTAATGTTAGGATGATAATCCCTAATCTTAAATTTTTTTTTAAGTATCAATTCATATATTATATTTTTATTAATAAATATAATTAATTAATGTGATAATATTTTAAATATTTATTAATAAAATAGTAATAACTCAAATGTCACATAAATTTATATTTAAAATTAATGTCCTTAATATTTTTCTTATTTCTAAAATGATAAATTTTATGTGATTATAGACATTTTTATTACATTTTTAACGTCTGTCAATGTTAATGGTAATTTTGTACCTTCTAAGAACTTAAAGAATTCTTAATTCAAAAATAAATTGAATATTATATCACAATTTTATAACGGGTTATATATAAGAATGTCATAAATTTGACACATTCTTATATTTATATATATCATAACATTAAAATTGATAATTTTATCATTTTATAGCATCAAAATTATCAATTTTAATATTAGAATAGATAACATTATAAGGAGATACTCAAAATATATAAATAACGTTATAAGGAGGTACTCAAATTATAGTTCTACACCTAAATTAAAAAAAAAAGTTAAAAATCAAACGAGTAATTTCATATAGGATTATATATGATAATGACATAAATTGATATCTTATGTCTATTATAATATTAAAATTAATAATTTTATTATTTTATAATATAAAAATTATTAGATTTAATATTAAAGTATGTAAAATTACGAGACTTAAAATATATATTTTTACTTAATTTTCTCTTTAAAAAATGTACATGATCATGCTTGGTAGGGGCCTAATTGGGCCCAGTGTTGGGACATTGCAGGCATTGTTGGGGCCCACTTCTGTTGTTTGCCCGCCACCGACGGTGTGTTTTTGTTAATGTTTTCACTCTCCCACCGTATTACATGGGCAGAGTAAGAGTCTATTATTAGCTACTATAACAGTACCAGTGTTGTTTCTGTATCAGCACTTTTTTCGTCCCTTCCTATATAGTTCCCACCAAACCCAACCCACACACTACACCAACAAACTCTCACTCCTCAGCTTCTACATTCTCACTTCCTCTCTCTCTCTCTCTCATCCCCCTTTTCTCTCTGAAAACTAACGCATCTTGCTAGTGCTACTAGCTCTATATATATATAAATTATTTGTTGAGAGAGTGAGAAATATGAAGTAGATTCGGAAGAAGGAAAAAGAAAAAAGCTTGGCTAGGTTTTTATTTGCTTCTCTCTCTCTATATATATATAGAAATATAAAGAAGAAGTAATCTAGTGTTAGTACTTGGTATTATATATATATATATATATATATATATATTCTGGGTTTTTGTTTTATGGGTCTTACTTCTCTGCAAGTCTGCATGGATTCTTCGGATTGGCTACAGGTACGTTGTACGCTTAATTAATACTCTCCTAAACTTGGGTTTATTGGGTTGCTAGTCTCCAACAATGATAAAAGACAGGCCATTTATATATATATATATATATATATATATCATGTGTGTGTATATTTTCTGTGATCATACTATTAGATGAATTATGGGGCCCTTATTAGAAATCTAAATGGAAGTAGGAAAAAAAAAAAAAAAAAAAACCTCCAGGGAGTACTTGCTCTTGATTATATATATATGTGTGTGTATCTATGCGTACACACATATATATTTATAAATATAATTGCTTGAAAATGAAAACCCATTTAGGTTTCCAACCTCCAAAGCAACACATAGTTACTGCGCAGCCACATTTTTCTTGAAGAAAACAACAAGTGGCCTCATCTTTTTTGAGCCATCTGAAAAAACCGTACAGTATAATTCCACTGTTATACCGCTATTAGTTAGTGACATTAATGTGGTTTACCATGTGAAAACATGGTACAGACTTTGAAAATGTGTGTGAAAAAATGGCTCAATTATTTATCCTTTATTTTTTATTTATTTATTTTTTTAACAATGGGAACCTTCTTTTCCTTGTTTTCTTTTTCTATTCAAAGTCTATTTCGGTTTAGATTACAGGTTTAAACTTTCAATTCAATTCGTTAAGAATTTTACGAGAGAAAACAACATAGAAAAAATTTTAAAAAATGAGTTTAAAATGAGATTGGAAGACGGGAGTATGGTTTCCAAAAACAGTTTGGCTTGTCAGTGGCTTAGAGTACTACTCTCTCTGGCCATTATCCTGACCGAGACACATTTGGATTTTGAATGACAACTAAGAAACGACAAGGAATCTTAGCCCCTTCCCCCTCTACATAGCTCTAGCTAGTATTATTTTGTTTTGATTGATAGCTAGCTAGACAAATTAGAATGTCTTATTCTAAATTATACCAAAACGACATCATCTGAACTAGTTGTACTTCTCTCACAATATCTCTGGCTGATTTTTTTCTTTTTCTTTTTCTTTTTTAATTTTTTAGGGCACTGTTCCCGAGGACTCTTCAGGAATGGACTCTTCTTCACCTCTATCAAACGACATGCTGACATGCTCGAGACCGTTGAACATGGAACGACGGCTCAGACCCCAACACGACCAGGCTCTGAAATGCCCGAGATGTGACTCCACCCACACCAAGTTCTGCTACTACAACAACTACAGCCTCTCTCAGCCCCGCTACTTCTGCAAGACCTGTCGCAGGTACCATCCGCATTACCTCTACTGAATGTTAAAAATTTATGGCGCGTTTGGTTTATCGTCCGAATCCAAAAAGTATAGTTCCAACTGGTTAATTAAATACGAGCTTACTCTTTTAATTCTCATTAAACTTATTAAAATTTGATTTTAGTTAATACTCTCTTATTGACAAGAATTTCTGACTCCGTCGCTGTAACTAGGTACTGGACCAAAGGAGGCACTCTGCGGAATATTCCGGTAGGAGGAGGATGTCGTAAGAACAAGAAAGTGGCGTCGTCCAAGAAGCCAAACGACGACAACAACAACAGCAACAATAACTCCCCTGTCGTTGGCCAGATCATTCACCATGCTGCTTCTCCAAACTCCCACAATACGACAGATCTTCAGCTGTCGTTTCCTGATCAGGTCCAATTCTCCCACCTCACTAACCTCCTTGGTGGTCCCCACGGCCACCCTTCCTTCTTTGAGCACCACCCTAAGCCTATTGACTTCATGGAGAGCAAGTTGGAGGCCATTGTTGGCAACTCAAGGAATAATAGCTACAATGACTTTATGGGAAGTACTAATAGTACTAGTGGTCATGATTTGGGCATGGTCGGCGTCGGACTTTGCAATTTCGGCGGCGGTGGAGGTGGAGGCGGTGCTGGTAGTGCTCATCAGCATAATGGAATGTCATCACTTGAGCCCAATTTTCATGGAATTTCATGCCCTCATCCCTTTGGGATGTCCCTAGATGGGAATATTGGAAATAATGGGACAACATTTATGGACACGTGTCAGAGGTTGATGTTACCATATGAAGCAAATCATGATCAGGACCAAGGTGGGGTCGATGTGAAGCCTAATGCAAAGATCTTGTCCCTTGATTGGCAAGACCAAGGGTGTTCTAGTGACCATCATGCAGGGAAGGACTCTTTTGGGTACATCAACGGTCTAGGGTCATGGTCCAATGTCATGAACAATTATGGACCGTCCACAACAAACTCATCACTAGTTTAATTATAAGCTAATTAATATTTCCTTAATTACGTTTTCGCTCGCGGTTGGTGTGATTAATTAGTGACTTGATATGTTCATCTGTTTTTTTAGAACTAGCTTATATAGTAGGTTATCTTAATTATTCTATATCCATATATAAAAATGAATCATGTCCTTGACATAAAGTTTTTCTTTCTTTTTTTCATTCTTTCTTTTTTTCTTTCTTTCTTTTTATGAAGGCAGTCTCTGGTTCTTGCTAATGTCTTTTAACATATATTAAAAAGAGTGTGAATGAAGCTTTCACGAGTCAAAAAACGACTGCTTTCATGCTAAAATGTTGCTTGTCATGTGTTTCTTTCTTTCTTTCTTTCTTTCTTTTTAGTTTTTTATTTATTATATTAAATCTTTCTTTTGATCATATTTGGTGTCTTGTTTGTGTGCGAGACATTCAAAGATGTAGGATTTTGTTCTAAGACCGAGGAAGATATGGAAGCCATCTTTTTTTTTTTATTTTTTTTTATGGTCTAAGGAAAATATGCTATTTATTTAGTCTACTTGTGGTCTCTTCTTTCCAATGCCATGTCTGCTAGCTCGTTGAACGAAAGTGATTAGGTAACGTTGTCTTTATGGTCGGAGAGAGAACCAAAAAAAAAAAAAAAAAAAAGATGTAAAAGTATAGCCAAAGTAGAGATTTCAGTGAAAAGCAAAAGTTCTCTTTGAGCTTCGTGTCGTTTCCCATGTGGCTTCATTTCATTGTACTTTGGTGTGGACCCCTCCCTTATGATTGTTTATGTGATTGGAAGAACTACAACAACTAAAAGAATGATCTCTCCACGAAAATAAATAAATAAATAAAGAATGATCTCTCTCTCTCTCTCTCTCGCAATTCGTGTTTAGCAAGACCAAAGTGCACGTTTATTTTTTAGTAATGAGAAAAAGTTATTGGAGAAGAGGTTGAAGTCTCGTATAATCTCGAATTATTTTACGTAATCTGTCAACATTCTGATGATAATTAAAGATGAAGTGCACATAATTATTCGTCTAAATTTATTAAAATAATTATAATAAAAAATATTATTTTTTTAATAAAAATGAAAACAAACTTAATAATATATGCATATATTATATATAGTTAAACTAACTGCTTTTAGCATATATATATATATATATATATTTTCAGGGAAGCTTTCAACAAAATTCTATATGTATAATATATTTCGTCACAAACTTTAACGTGTCTTATAAACCCCTTATTGAAACAATACCGTCATTGGCCTGTTCGCTTAAATTGATATTTAAAAATTAAAATTAGAATTGGTTTTTCTAATATTCTTCTTTCTAATAATTATGTTATTTTTGTTATGTTATAACAACCAACGTATAAGTGAAAACGTAAAAACGTAAATTATTGTATCTCCTTATTGAAAGGAATGCAGGATATTATGGAATTTCAGTTTATTGTTTTTAATATCTCACCATTTCTTTTTAACCTCGTCTAACAAAGCATTTCAGTTGAGGCACAATACTAATTATTATAAGAGTATATAAATCTCTAAAATAGTGTGGGATCCGATTTGAGAGATTGAGAGTAGAATAGTGTAACCGGTATTTAAAAGTCTTCTTGTTCTCTATTTTATTAGGATTGAATGAATCTTCGTTTCAATAATTTATAGAACACCAAAAAGGAAAACAAAAATCACGTCTTGTTAAGTTGTCGAGTCTAATCATTACTGAGACGTAAATATAACATATAGATTGATGACCTCTATGAAAGATTGTTGTGGGATAATTCTTAACACGCAAAAAAAATTAAAAATAAAAACAAGAAGGCTAAGAGTAGAACGAAAGAGAATGATGCAAGAAACAAATAAGTGTTCAGATAAGTTCTCAAAGGCTGAACAAAATCCCAATTCAACGTTTGAAAGAAGAAGAAGAAGGAAAAATTAAAAAAAAACCGGTGGTTTAAACTTGAATAAAAGGTCTTTTTATATAAGGGTTTTATAGTTTTCATCTGTATGTTCTCACGTTCTTTCAATTTTTGTCGTTTTCAAACGGGAAGTTAATTACTCTTTTTTTAAGGCGATTTTATCTTTATGTCGTTTTACTCAATAATGCAGTCTTCATAGACGTATCGTTTTAGTCAATAATGGATCTCCATAGAAGTCGTTTTTTATCTGCTGTCGTTTATTTAGATTATTATGCTTTTTTGCGTTTATCTCATTGTCGTCAGGTTGTTGCCGTTTCTCCGCTTTAACTTTTAGTTAACTGTCGTCTTTCTTGATTTGGCTTTTCTCTAAAATCACAGATGTCGTTATTTCACATAATTGTCATTTTCAAAATGTTGTCGTTTTCTGGTTTGTTTTAGATAGTTGGATTTTTCTTCTTTTATCGTCTTCTCTCTTGATTTGGCTTTTCTCTAAAATCACAAAGGTCGTTGCTCCACGTCATTGAGATTTTTCCGGTATGTTTTTTTTTATAATTGAAATTTTCTTCTTTTTATCGTCTTGTCTTCTCTTCACGTTGTTTTAATTGTGGTTCATTATTGCGTTTTATTCTAATTGTTATCTTATTTTGTGTTTGTTGTCGTTTTACACTGATGTTGTTTTTTCTGATTATTTCATTTTTCGTAACTCCAACGGGGTTCTTATGTAATAATTGAACCTTTTCATATATATGGCTTCTAAACTTTATTATCGTTTCTCCACACTAAACTTAGTTGTCGTTTCTCCACATTATTGTCATTTTCAAAATGTTGTCGTTTTTGATATTATTATTATTTTTTTAAGTTAATCGAATTTTCTTCTTTTTTATATTCTCTTCATGTTGTTTTAGTTGTGGTTCATTGTTGTTGTTTTACGCTAATGTTGTTTTTTCAGATTATTTCGTTTTCACAACACCGTGGTTTCTTACCTAATCGAACTTTTACGTATACTAATTTAAAGCATGTTATTTGAGAAAATTTATTTAAATAAAAAAAATATATAAGTAAAAATAGACAAAAAAAAAATTCAACAACGTACTTGAAATAGGCATGAAAAAAGACCAAAAAGATAAAGAACGACTAAAATGTTAAAAAAAAAAAAATACCAATACAAAAAAGGACTAAAAAAAATGGGCCGAAAGAAAAAAGAAAACTAAAGGACCAAAAAATAAAAAAAGTTTTTCATCTAAAAAAATCAATAAAGTACCTGCAAAATAAATAAAAAATAAAAAGAGGCATGAAAAAAGACCAAAAAGATAAAATAATAAAAAAGTTAAAAGTATATCAATACAAAAAAAGGACTAAAATGAAACAAAAAATTAGGCCGAAAGAATTAAAAAAAGAAAACTGAAGGACCAAAAGAAAAATAAACATTTTTTTGACGAAATCTCAAGTGCACAGTAGTTGTGATTAAGATTTCTTATATATGTATAGATATATATGACTTCTAGACTTTATTGTCGTCTTTATTATCTAATAGTCTATTGAAAGTTTATGCTTTTTTTTTTTTTTGATAACTCATTTAGGAATTTAGATCCCAGTTTCGTAGCCTGGATTTATCTAAAATATTTGATAATAGTTGTCTATAATTCGTATCAATTAAAAAAAAAAAAAAAAACGTTAGTCAATGTCGTTTTCTTCCTTATAACTGTCTTTTCTGATAAACATTGGCAAAGTCCATCATAAGAAATCTTGCCGAGAGTTCTATTTTTTACTTTCACTTCTTTCATCTAGAGGAGCTTGTCAATGTCGTTTTCTTACTTATAACTGTCGTTTTCTTATAAACGTTGGCAAGTCCGTCATAAATATTTTTGCCGAGAGTTCTATTTTTTCCATTGGCAAGTTCACTTCATTCATCTAAAGGAACTCTCTTTCAGTCTCTTTACAGTAAAAGTAAAATCTTTGATCCAGGTATTGATAAGTCTCTATCTTCCTTTTATTAAAAAATATCCAGAAGTTGTGACTGAAATATCACACGCCAAATGTTTGTGTAAATGCTCCATTAGAAAAACTGATTTCACCAGCCTCTAAATGGTGAGAATTCTTTGCCAAATTGGAAAAAAAAAAACAAAAAAAGAAGTTTAGCTTGTGATTACCCTTTTGAAAAAGCTAGTGTTGAGTGCAATTCGAATTTTTAATTGTTATACATGATGATGTTAAAACTGCTCGGTCGAAATGTAGATCACAAAGCTTGTAGTAATCAGTTCTCCACGAGATATTGCTCTCATTGATCAATAGGATTGTCGCGCTTGCCAGACCGTTTCGTGCCCGTTCCATGCTGCTCCGTGTAGTAGCGGGGCCTTCGCAACAACATACCTTCCAACATGATTTTGTTCACAGGGGTCCAAATGCCAAGCCAAAGAAGTACAGGTATCCAGCATTCTATGATCCATACGGTTTGAGACCCCCACTCTCGGAGAAAGATCATTCAGCTCGCTGAAAGAATTGTGTCATCATCCCCCGGAGAGCGTTGTCAAGTCGGTCCAGCTCTAGCGCAGAAGCTGACCCTTCCGAAGCTGCAGCACATATCAACAGAAGGCATGGACTTGGCTGCACAAGCAGGGCCGGCTGGAGGTGCCGAGGCTGAAGAGAAGAAAGCGGAGAAGACAGCATTCGACGTGAAGCTAGAGAAGTTCGATGCAGCAGCGAAGATTATAAGTGATCAAGGAAGTCAGGGCTTTCACCAATCTGGGATTGAAGGGGGCCAAAAATCTGGTTGAGAAAGTACCTGTTTTGCTTAAACAAGAAGTTACTAAAGAAGAGGCAGCTTAGATCATAGAGAAAATTAAGGCTGGAGGAGGAGTTGCAAGTTGCAACTATGGAGTAGAGTTTCGGTTTTGTAATTTTTCTTTTTCCACTATATGAATTTCGAAAATTCTTTTCTTCCAAATCTGGAGATTTTGTGATGTAGGTCACTGATAGATGATTCTATGAAGGAATAATCATTAGACTTTAATTTGATTTAAATCTGAAAGTCTTAAAGATTGTAAATGAACCCCAAAATCAGAGCTTCAATGGAGTAATAGTCACTATTTGAAAAGAAAACATCCAGCTCAACCTGACCGGGTTTTTAGTCACAAAAATGTGTTCCATTGTCAAGTTGGGGACAATTTTGAAGAGAGAACTCCATTCAATTCGGTCGGATTAAATTGAGGTAATCATTCAAAATGATTGTCAAGCCACAAAACAAACGACTGAGATTTTGTAGAGATTGAATAAATAACTATTAGATCAAATCAAGAACGCATCAAATCATCATGAAAATAAATCAAGAATAATGTAAGAGATTAGTAGTTCGGACAAATGTGTCCTACGTCTGCCTTGGGCCTTTCTTGAGATCAATCCGCTGAACCAATAAAAAGATAAAGCACAAACTATTTTTCTCTCACTTTCTCACTCGCTAAATAGAATTTACGGTAAGAATTCTCTAAAAAGGAAATGACATATTTCCTTAGAAAAAAAAAAAAAGAAAAAAAGAAACAATATATTCTCCTCAAATTATATCACTAATTTGTAATTGAACATTTTCCTTAAAAAATTAAAAATAAAAAAATCGTAGCTGAACGCGCTATTTTATAAGCACTTCGATATAACTCCTTCTATGAATAAAACATGGATATAATTCCTGCTACATTATGATTCTAATTCTATCTTGTTTTCTCACCACGTTCAAATTAGTGAACCAATCTCTACAATAAACAAAACCGAAGTCGTGATGAGCCTATTCTTCTATGCTCAAGCTTATGCTTCATATGAATGTTCATCACGACAAACATGAAACACAAACCAATTTCTAGGATTCCGCCTTTAATCATTTAGTGGTTGTTTATATCACTATTTGGAGACTGTTATTTAACATAATTTTAAAAAAATTCTGCAGTATTTTTTCTTTAAAAAATTTTAAATTTTTTATTCAAGTGTACTTTTTAAACATAATCAAACGGACTATTAAAAGCCCACTTCACCGTTGACAAAGGAAAACAAAAAAGGAAAGGGAAAAGGGAAAAGGGGAAAAAAAACTTTTATCTTTTGGAAAAGTCATCATCTTTAAGTAATAATATAACGAGTAAAAAAATAAAAAATAAAAAACTTTAAATCATATATCATATCACTATTGTGTCCAAAGCAATTAATTTTTTTTAGGGTTATTTACATGAATGTCTAAATTAAATATTAAAATTTAAAAATATCTATTTTTTCAGTATTTACATAAATGTTTAAATTGATACTTAAAAATACCACATTATCCTTTTTATCAAGAATTGAAAATAAACAAATAATTAATTGATAAAAAAGAAAAAAAAATCTCAAAAAAAAAAAAAAAAGTCAAAGTAAGCAAATCTTTCATTAAAAAAAATCATTTTACTTGATTTATTATAAAGAAAAAAAAAAGGAACATAACACATAACAGTTACAAGATGTATGAAAAAAATAATCATAATAAATAATTGGTCATTAAGATAAAGTTCACATCATATTTAAATATAAATTAAACAAATATTGTTAAAAAATATTAAACATTTTAAAACCTAAAGAAGACATCATAATGATATAATAATTATCATAAAGAAAAAAAATCAAAATGATATAACAATATCATATAGGAAAAAAAAATACCATGCTCAATTTAAAAGCATCATAATGACATAGTAATTATTATAAAGAAATTAGCAATTTCATATCACAGTTAAAATTTATAAACTAATTATTAAAACAATACCAATAATAATATAAAAAAGAAACTATCATAAAAAACCTAAATTATACAAAAAAAAAAAAAAAAAAGGTTTGGAAGAAATCTAAATTATATGTTTATAAGAAAACCTAACCCATACCAACATACTAACAAGTAATCACTATAATAAATAATTAGTAATTAAGATAAAGATACAACAATAAAGAACAAAAAAGAAAATATATATATATATATATATATATATGAATCATAATGAGGAAAAATGATGTTGAATATAATAAAAGGACAAAATAGGTACTACAAGCAGTTGTTTCTTTAAAAATGAACATTTAGGAAATATTGTTAAAAAATTAACATATTTAAAAATGATGTCCTAAAAATAGACCTTTTATATAATTATTTCCTTTTTTTTTTTTTTTTTTTTCCATTTTAATGGGAAGTAACTACTTAAAAGTTCTAGAATTCACTATCCAACTCCAATGAGTTTTATGCATGCTCGATTATTGGTGTGCCGAATAATTTTCTCGTTATCAAGTCTTGATGCATGTCCTTCTTATTGAGATTTATCATATTTTATTAATAGATCCGATTTCAGTTGATGGTTTTATCTCATGTACTATGTAGTTATTTGTATTGGTTTGTATAGGATTTAATTAGTTGAATATCATTTTTCTCAAAAAAATATCATAGATGAAAGAGCCACCAAGAGCAAGAAAAAAAACAAATTTTTTTTGAGGGAGCAAGAAATTTAAATTGATATAATAAACATTTTAATAATATTTTGAATGGCCAATGAAAGTGGACTGATCTTTTATTGTATTGGTTTGTATAGGCTTTAATTAGTTGAATATCATTTTTCTTAAAAAATAACAAAGATGAAAGAGCCTCCAAGAGCAAGAAAAAAAAACAAAAATTTTTTTTTTGAGGGAGCAAAAAAATTTAAATTGATAGGATATTACATTTTAATAATATTTTGAATGGCCAATGAAAGTGGACTGATCATTAAAGCTCAAAAATGGTCTTTCAACATGATGAAAGGACCAAACGTGGACTAAAATGCTACTTGTGGAATCATGCACAAGGGTGTACTTTTTAAGCTCCAAAATTATTTTTTTTTTCTTCAATTTTAAATTTGAGTTAAAAAAGAAAAAGAAAAATTAGGTTAGGCGATCTTTTTTAATCACTTAATTTAACAGATGGTCGAATTTTTTTTTATTTAGGAAAATAATCATTTGTCATTTTTTGATTTGGTCAACCAGTAATTGACTAATGGTTAATCGATAATTGATCATGAAATTTGATAATAGTCAATCAATAATTAATTATGAAATTTAATGATTTATGTTACAGTTATTTAGTTATTGACTGTAAATCAATTACTGATTGATTATCATGCGGTCAATCATTGATTGACCATTTAAGACAACTAATTAACCAATATAAAAAAATAAATTTTTAATTAATTTTTAAAAACTTTGACCAATTATTAAAAAAACCTTTTAAAAAAAGGTTACTTAGTTATAAATTAAAAAAAAATAAAAAAAGGAAAGAGAAAACATGCGAAGGAGAGCAAACAAATTTTTATTTTTTATTTTTTCTAAGTAAAAGCAAACAGATGTTTTTCCTTTCAAGGAAAGCGTAGATATTAATTTGAAACTGAGGATACAAAAATTAATTCGAAGCGTGATAAGTTTTCTCTCTCTTTCCATTTTTTAATGGATAAAATATTATGGGACTTTGAGTCTTTTTATCTCTTTTTTTTTTTTTTCCTTTCTATTTACTTCACTGTTTTTGTTTTCCTAACAAACAACCTATAATTTTTTTTTTTTTTAAATTTAAAACTCCATTCTTTTCTTTTGTCTCACTTTTGACACTATCAAATGTACTGTAAAATTCATAAAAATGAAAAATAAAAGAGTTGTCCTTAACATCTTCAAATTTATATAAGAAACCGATATTTTACTTTTAGCAAATGCACCATCTCTCATAAAAATAAAGGATAACAAATAATGGTTTTATCGAAATGTCGATTTTCTCCCATTTGTTTTACAAATCACGTTAAAAAAATCTCTCATTTTTGTGTGCAAAAAATAGTTCTAACCTTCCTCTAGAACAATTAATTCTCTATATATATATTTTTTGGCTAAGAACAATTAATTCTAATTGATAATGAAGGTTAAATTCCGGAAGAAATAAAATTTTAGCACCTTTCTCTCTCCAAACTCCTCATAATTTAACACTTTAGTCCTAGAAAAACTACTTTTATGATACTATAATCCTTGAAATTTAGCCATTAAATTCCCTAAATTAGTTGTTAAAGTTTAAATAGACATTAATGAAAGGGTTTTGAAATTTTTTTTTTAATCTCATCTTAAAAAACAAAGAAAAGGGTTTTAATCTCATCTTAAAGTTTAAATAGACATTATTAAAAGGGTTTTGAAAAGTTTTTTTATAATCTCATCTTAAAAAACAAAGAAAAAAAAAAAAAAAAAAAGAAGCAAAAGGCACAATGGACCAAAACCTATCAATTATCCAAAAAATGGTGAGAGATCCCATTTGTAATATTTATTTTGCTTAACCATTTTTGGTATATAAAAAAGCAAGAGATATTTTATTTTTAATATAGGAAAAAAAGAAGCAAAGATCTCGTTAGTGGCATTTTGTTTCATTTTGATTTTATTTATTTATTTTTTTGTTAACCATATATGGATTATCATACATATGATGTCATGGAATATGGCCTATGGGTGTGTTATATGCTTGAAATGAACAACAGTAGGTAGATAATGTAGAAGACTCGGCAAAATCAAGAGAATCAAAAGACACGACAGTGACTTTGGAACTCCACCTTTTCAGAAGCCCCAATAAAAAAAAAAAAAAAAAAAAAAAAAACTTTACTAATTATTCAAAAAGCTCCTTTCTTTTTTCAAAAAGGAGAATTCTAATTTATTGAAAATGTACCTGTAGGTAAGATTTTCTTCTTAATGGTTAGATCTTTAAGTTAATTTAACAAATTTTGTTTCGAAATTTTTATGAGTTTTTTTGGTAAATTTTTATGTGCTTTTAATTAGATGTAAAATAAAAAAAATATTTCACCCAAGAGTTAGTCAAGTAAGTAGGAGGAAAAAATTTAAATTAGTTTTCATGTTTAAAATCTAAGGGAAATTTAGAATTTATATTTTTATTAAATATTATTATTTTTATTATTAGGTTGATTTTTAAATAGTGTGATATGAAAATATTCACATTAAATGCCTGATATATAATTGTTGTTCATTATAAATTAAATTATTATAAAGTTAATCCAATAATTAAAAAAAATATTTTTATCAGAGGACTATAAATTAAATTATAAAAACATTAGTATAATAATTAAAACAACAATATTTTTATTAATTGGATAAAACTACATTTAGACCGTGATCATAAATATAATATAATGATAATTTTATATGTAATTTTATTATAGATTTTAAATCTCTTACTCTTAATTAAAAAATATATATATATATATATTTAGAAATGAGTTTGAAAAAAAAAATCATAAAAAAAAAGACAAGTCAGTTAAGATGTGGAGCCACTTTGATAACACAGCTTTCTCTCTCCTCTCCCCAACAAGTGCCGTATCAAGTGCCTAAAGTAAAAATAAATGTGTCATCTTTCACTCACAGCCCACAGGAACACCAACTGGAATAAATTTTCTTCTCCTCGCTTTAAACAAAACAAAACACTCCTTATCTCAAAAAAAAAAAAAAAAAATAAAAAAAAAATAAAAATAAAAAAATCCTCTCTCTCTCAATCTCTCTCGTCAAGAGAATCCTTACTTTCTATTTTTGTTACCTTCAAGCTTCTTTGAGTTGGATTACAGAGACTCATCTCTCTAGCATTCATGTAAAATTTCTTATCCTTCTGTCCTGCATTTTATTTGTTTTTATTATTTTTTTTTATAATTTTTGGGTTTTCCTAATTTTCCACTTCAGTGTTGAATATCTTGCCAATTTTTTTTTTTTTTTTCATTGGATCTTTTAGCATTTCTAGCAATGTAATAAAAAAAAAAAGGCTCTCTTTTTTTATTTTTATTTCTTCTTGGTGTTGTTGATCAGCTTTGAAGTGATGATTACGAGTTATGGTGAAGTGGGAAAAGTAGGTGAAGTTTTCTGAACATTCTTAAAAAATGGAGAACCCCAAAACCCCAGAAACCCTAGAAGCCAAAAACCCAGATGAGAAAACCCCAAAAGAAGCTTCTGGGTCTTCTGGGGTGGGTGAAAATTTCTCTGGGTTAGCACCTGTTTCTGGCATTTCCATTGAAGGAAATGACAAAACTGTTGCTGCAGCTGAAATGGAAGAAGTTGAGAAAAGTACTGAAGTTTGTGAAGTTGAGAAGGGTGGTTTGGTCAAAAATGATGGTTTTGAGAGGGTAAAAGAGGGAAAATTGGAGTCCAATATGTCACCAAATGATGAGGAGGAGGAAAATGAGGCCGAATTGGGTTCGGTACAGTCACAATCAGATGGGGACTTAGTAGACTTGGGAAGCAATGGAAATGGGGGTGTTGAAGTGAAGGATTTGGTTCAAGATGAGGGTGCAAATGAAGATAAAGAGTCGGACTCAAATGGGATTGATTCGTCTAGAGAGATTGAGGTTTCGACCGAGGGTATATCGCTGTTCGTAGAAATTAGTGGCTCGCCGAGCAGGCACACAGACAAGGATGTTGATGAAGGAAATTGCTTTCCTTTGACGGATAGCAAGGGGGGTTTAAAAGAAGAGGAGGATGAAGTGCAAGGAAAGGAGGTTGATAATCGAGAAAGCCAGTTTTCTGTGGGCGATATTGTGTGGGTTCAAACCAAAAATCAAACTTGGTGGCCAGGAAAGATTCATAATCCCGTAGATGCACCCAAATATGCTACAAGGAGTGGCCCGGGGTACCATCTACTTGTCGGGTATTATGGGATCAGCCACTTTGCTTGGTGCTGTCCGTCTCAGTTGAGGCCGTTTCATGAGAACTTCGAGCAAATGTCGGGGAAGAACGGGGCTAGAATCTTCCTTGGAGCTGTGGAGAAAGCTCTTGATGAGTTTGGACGGCATGTGAAGTTGGAAATGACTTGTTCATGTGCTCCGTTGCATGATCAATTGTCGGCAGGTACGGCATCAGTTGGAGGAGGAGTCCTAAAACCCGAGAGCCAGTCTGGCAGACTGGGAGAATTTTCAGTCACAAGTTTCAAACCCGAAATGTTTCTTGAACGTCTCAAATATGCTGCGGAGGTTGTTTCCATGCCTCACATGCTTGACTTTACTGTCATGCGTAATCGCCTATCAGCCTTCTATCGGTCTATTGGCCATAGGCAACTGCCGGTGCATGTACTTGCGGAAAGTAATGAAACTGAAGAGGATAAAACTAATGCTGCTAAAGAAGGTTTTGTGTCGAGTGAATCCAAGAAGGGAAAAGGTTTTGTGTCGAGTGAATCCAAGAAGAGAAAGATGAAGAGAGATTCTGAACCTGAAGTAGAGGATGACAGTGATAAAGTTGAAAATGTTTCTCAAGAGAAAGCGGGAGTTGAAAATATTGCTCACGAGAAAGAGGGAGTGGTTGACAAAGGATTCAATTTGAGAGAGCGGAAGAAGAGCAGGTACTTGTCTTATCCATACACAAACTGGGAGCAGAAAGGCGCAGCTGGAATGGAAGACCCCAAGGATTTAAAAGTTACTCCGGAGGCCAGCATCGTCGCTGGCCAAAGCAACACATTGCCTTTAAATTCTAAATGCAGCGGAGAGAAGTTCTGGAGGAAATGGTACAAGAGATTTACTGGAGGGAGTCATCTACCAACCGGTTCGGAGTTGACAAATGCAGCTTCAGCTGAGCTGCTTTGTGAACTTCGCTCTGCCGCTGTGGACTGTCTACACCCAAAAGGAAACGACAACTTTAATCCAGTTTGCTGGTTTCTTTCCAGATACAGGATTTCGTTGTTTCATGAGGAGTCTGTCGAGAATGAGGTTAACGGTGCCGAGGCCTGCCGATCCGGAAACAATTCACAGGAGAACTCACAAGCATTCCTTGGTAAACCCAAGCGGAAGAGAACAAAGAAGAAGGAAAATTTGCCACAGGGCAAGGATACAATCCACTCACCGAATCCGATTGGAAGTACAGCAACCGGTGTACAGGGTGCGAATGAGAGTTTTGATCCATCTATGGGGCAAGATTCTGTAATCATAAAGAAAAACAACCAACCTAATTCAGCGAGATCAAAAATCAAACCGCTGTCTGTTCTGTCAGATGTGAGTATAAGCATTGCCACCAATGGCTTATCAGTTAGAGATGCCTTGGAGATAGGCCCTGCCTTAAAGAGCAACAAGGCTAAGCAAAGGAAGAAAAAGAAAGGAGAAAAAATGAACGGAGATAATTCGCTGTCCAAACAAGCAACTGCTATACCCGACTTGAATGGAAGCAGTGCTGCCTCAAGCCTATTGGTTGACGACCCACAGGCTATGAACCACGTTTCTTCGGAGGTCAAAACCAAGCGGCCGAAGGAATTGGAGAAAGGAGCTGGTTTAGAAGAATCGAATGTGAATATCACTGCTGGTTTATTAGACATGCGTGGAAATAATGCTAAACCTGGCACACTATTTGTAGATCTACGGGTTCCTGATGGGTCTTCGGTGTGTAAGAATAATAATTATACCACAGGTCTACAATTTGCTAACGACCGACTGACAATTGGCCTGCAATTAGGAGAAGGTGAACCCAGGCGGAAAAAGAGAAAGAGGAAGGAGAAAGCAGCACCGAAGAATATACCGGATTTGAACGGAGCCAGTGCCGAATCCAACTCCGTAGGGAAGGAAATGGAGGAGCCTAATAACGGCCTTACACCGCCAGTCAAACCCAAGCAAAAAAGAGGGAGGAAAAAACGGCAATATGCTGCTTTGAAGTACCCGAGAAATATTTCCATTTCCTGGAGACCCGACATGAATCCAAGTTATAGTCGAAAGGAAACTAATGGAGAGACCATGGGGACTGCTCTTCTCTTGACTTTTGCACCGGGAGTTCCAATGCCTTCAAGAGACGACTTGGTCTCGATGTTTTGCAAATTTGGACCGTTGAAAGAATCCGAAACTCGGTTTTTGAAAGATCCCGAGAGCGCCCAAATTGTGTTTATGAGAGACGCTGATGCCACAGAAGCATTAAAGAGTATAGAGAGAAACAACCTTTTCGGTGCAGCCCTCGTCAACTACAGGCTCCATCATCTTCCAGCTGTGTCCAGAGCACCGGAAACCAACCGAAATTCAATTGCAACACCGTCCTCGTCAACTCAAGCGCTTTCCGTCGCGCCTCCCCTTGACGTCATAAAGCATAATCTTCAGATGATGACGACGATGCTCGAGAAGTCGGGCGACAATCTCTCTCCGGAGATGAGAGCCAAGTTGGAGAGTGAGATTAAAGGCCTTCTCAGTAAGGTGAGCTCCATGACTGGTTCTTGCTCTTGACCTGAACTCGAAAGTTGGGTTGAGTCGGGTCTTTTTTCTCAAAGATGTTTCGTCTTTGCACTCTTGTTTTTCTTTTGTTTCTTATCAGCTGCTGCTGTTTTTCTTAGGCTCTCTCTTTATCTCGATGTGTTATAATTGGAATTGATTCAATTGGAATAGTTTTTAGCTCGTTCCATTGAGAGAGAGACCTCATAAGCAATGGCTCAAAAACTATGAATCTCCACTTTCCACTACTAGTTAGTTTTTCTCTTTATTTATTCTGCTTGTCTCGTTTCTCCTATAGTTTAGTGTCTCATTTCTCTTATTTGTTCTTGAATTGAACTTAAAAAAGGGATATTAGTGTTTGGATTCACCTTTTTGAAAGTGTTTAATGGTCAAAATGATTTTAAAATTTGTCTAATATGCAATAAAAAAATGTTTAGAATCGAAGTTTAGAATGTCTGAGTGAACTCTGATATAAGTTTCGAAGTCTATTTAGAGAGACAACTATTCACATATAAAAGAATTTTATGGTAAAATTCACACACCAATATATTCTTTGCGAGATCGAATCCGAAACCAAGAAGGCTAATGTAAAAATTGACGATGATTCTTCAACTTTCTCGTGTTTTATTATTTGCGACATGTTCCTCGAAATACCCCAAAATTAAAGTATCCAAGTTTTTGCGTATTCACTCAATAATTTCTCCGTCGGAGAAATATACTGAAAAAAGAGAAATGAAAAGGAAAAAAAAAAATAATGGACATTAAAATTCTGTGACCTTTCCATAAGAAGTTTTCTGGAGCTAGTTGTACGAGTACTTGACATTATTCATATTGTTATCAGTACATCCATTTCATAAACGTTACCTCCCAAGTCGTATAAAAAAAAAAAAAAAAAGATGGTGAAAATTAAACTTTTCGGTCAAATGGTTTAAAGCTAAAGGTCGTCCTAAACTTTCATCGTGAGCAAGTACAAATGTTTTCATTCTGCCATTCAGCCAAGATGAGGACCATTTAAACTATATGATGTTTTAACATAGACCCACAATTCATTTTTTGAGGACTTTTCAATCTTTCTAGAACGGGCATTATAACTAGTAGACGATAACTTTGCTTAACGTGCCGGTTCATATCGGCATACGCAATCGTAGATGTTTCCTTTGATCAGTTTTTCTGCCAGCCTTTGATTCTTCACCATTGCAAGCTGCAAAATTTATACTTCATCATGTCAACACTAAAAGAAGTTCATTAATTTGGCAACATGATCATGGTTTGTCGAGAGACTAAATTAAGTTCATTCAGTAAAATCTCAAAAACCACATGAAAAGAGAAAGGGCAAAGACAAGGGTGAACATCGGTCAGTTTCAGTCGGTTCCACTCGGTTTCGCCAGAAAAAATTTATCTATCTATTTTTAGCTTTACAAATGGTAGAATTCTCACCTTCAAAGCATCACATTTAAACTGAGCATTAAAGTTGGTATGCAAAGCTCTGCCCATTCCTTCCAAGATTATCTGAAATCCACAATTTTATATCACTGTTTCAACACAAGAGAAGGAAAGAACCAGCAAAAACATGAAAATATCTATAGAATCGGTATGTTTCAATTCTATCTTATTTTAGACCATCTAATAGTGCATTTCTGTAATGGGACATAAAACAAAAAAACATAGATAGAAGAATAAGGAGAGTAATGGAACAAAGTACTATACCAAATCAGCATCTTTTGCGGCAGCAGCTAACTCCGAGCTGACCTGCCTCAAGTCTATGCAAGGGCTGCCACACCCATTCTCGACAACCATCAATGGAACCAAACACGAGCTTTCTTTAGGACCATCAAGGCCGCTGACCATTGCATCAACAAGCAAGCCTCCTGCTTCTGCGGCTCGGCGGAGAATGTCACAATGCTGTGGACAAGAACAACAAGTTCTTACGTGACTGTAACAGTAAGAATATCATGCACAACTTCTTGTGGAATCTTTTAAAGAAAAAAGTTTGAACTAGCTTATGCGAGTATTTCAATCCTAATACATTTGGTAGGACATCATTTTTTTTTTCCTTGACAAAAATGAAAAAAATGAAGAAATATTAATGCATAAAACCTACCTTGGCAGCTTCAGCAACGATATCAGGAAGCTCCATGGCAGTGACATCATTTAGAGCAGGGAGTGAGTTTGCAACCAAAACAACCTACAAAATAATATCTTAAATTCTCTCATTATGTCCTTCAGATAGACTGCAACAAGAAAACTTTTATCTCGCCACTGTTAATCGTTGTAGTACAGACACACAGGTAGAAGAAGTACAATCTAGTGGAAAGTAATTAAGTTCTACAGAATTCCATCAAAATGTTTTTAAATTAGGAACCTATTTCCCTTTCCTGAAATTGATTTCCTGATAACAGAGATATTAACAACTTAATAGCCATTAGTCTTGACATTAAAAGGAAGCCTAACCTCAGTTCCACGGCAAAGGAGTTCACGCGCCAGGGGAAGCATCCCTAGAATAACGTCGGCACCTGAATTATCCACAAAGAGCAGAGCTCTTTTATGAGGGCGAGGTTTCTGGTCGCCAGATCCCAACATTCTTTTTTTAAAGACATCAAAGTCATCCACCTAATTACATGAACAAAAAGTCAAACAAAATCTAGATAAAGGGATAGAAATAATGCCTTTTTGATCCACTAACCCTCCATGGTCTTTGCATCTTATCGCGACTCATTCTATAAATTTCGATAATCGTCCCCTTATGATAGAGATCCACACAGGCACGGGATCCCCAGTCGAAAATATTGGCTGCAAGAACACCTTCAATGAGGGTGAGTAGTCTTGCTTCCTGAAAATTAAAGAGGGCTTTAATTATTAGAAGAATGAGTATACAACCAAAAAGTTTACCTACAGAAACTGCTTTCGAAAAACACGAGCCAGACTAAAACTTTATGCAAGAAATAAATAGTATATTTGAGGCTTCAACATTATTGAACAATAGGAAGGACAAAAGTTTTAAGGTTATTTTAATATGCACCTCACTCATACTATCAAGTTCCATCAATAGGTCAGGCAAAACCGCAAGTGATGCCTCATTTTCCCTGTCACATTCAGAAAAAATTATGAGAGAATGAACTAAAAAATACCACACATTGAACAGAGAACAGTGATAGCTTAGAAAGTTTGTAACCATTTAGAACTGAACTTGTGTGCAAACATAGAATCGGATCAATATAAACCCCACTGGGGATAGCTCAGTGGGTGGGAGGAGAGGGGTTTGGGCACGAGCTCTCAAGTTCGAAACCTAAGAGTGTTTTCATTTCACTTTAATAAGACGGAGCTGGAGCCATAGGCCCCATAACGTAAAAAATGAAAATAAAATGGAATCCAATCGTTATAAGTGGCTTTGTAAGTATGTCACTCATTAAAGACAAAAAATCAAAGAAAAAAAAAGAAGTGAAACCGTAATGTTTACCTCTGTTTTATACTTCTATAGGCATCAACAAACTGGAACTCCCTCAAACATTCTTCCCTTAGTTCGAGCAGATTGGCCAACCCAAGCTTTCCATATGCAGCGGGCTCCTCCATCAACCTATAACCAGTCGTTAAATTGAAAAAGTTCACATAGTATGAAAATTTTCTTATACTTTCTGGTATTAACCCAACAACAATCATGAGTTATAATTTCCAAGACAGTAAAGTTACCGTGCCAAGTGAGCGGAAAAAGCTTGAGCAAAAGCATCACCCCTTCTTTTAGCATCTTCAGTTCCACCTTCGCTTGCCACTGCCTACCATGGTTTACCACAGGAAGAACATTATGAGTTGCAAAGAATGTTTAAATACGAATATGCAAGATCCAGATTAATAAAACCGTTGTGTAGTCCTCTAGGAAGGTAAAAATAAGTATCATTACATACAATAGCATGGTAAACATGAATTTTTTCGTTAGTTTCTTTGAGTAATTTCGTTATTCTAATCAAATTTGGTCGGCATGTCAGTTAGAGATAGAAGGAACAGAATAGAGGTTTCAGAAGAATATCATGCTTACCTTATCAACAAGGTCTGGCAGATGCTCAGACAGCACAGTAAACCAATACCTACAGCACAATAAATAGCCAAAGTAAGCCAAAAAGATGAAAAAAAAAATTATTTAGAAAATCTTAATTGGGGATGCGGCTTAACAAGGTAATCCAATATAGATTTTGAAGATAAGCAGATACTCTAGTGGGTACTCACTCCAATTCACCGGGATCCGTGAGATCAATGGTGTTAGGCTCATACCTGTAGGCATGTAAGTCAATATCTACGTCAGTAAGATAATTAATAGAAAAACTATATTTCAATTAATAACTTTCAAGATACCACTTCCACCCGATTATTTTCGTGGTTAAATTTAGTATCAATTCTATTCATGTAATTTAACTCACATTTTTGGGTCTGCCAAGAGAGGAAACACCTCCAAAGTTGGCACTAGATGGAGGACCCCAACATTTAAAGCGCTGGCGTCAGAACGCAGAGTACCTCCTTTGGACGAAGGAACTTCAAAGCCTCCAAGTCCAGTAGTCCCAGGTGGAGCCATTGGCACTGGTGCAATAATCTCAGTACCCTTCTGCACAAACTTCTCCATCCACGAGATCTGCATGCAAGGATTTCGATCCACGTGAAAGAATAATTCAACTTTAGTCATAATATTACGAAAATAAATAGATAAATAGATTACATGGGACAAAATTTAAACCGAGCCATGTTAAATCGCTAATATTAACATGGTCTTTAACTATAGCAGACTCAAACTGAGCTATATTACTCAACATAATACCTGATGTGAAAAAATGAATTGCTTTCCTTCCTTTTCGAATCAACACAAATCCAACTAAGAACCGATTTACTTTTTCAAAAGAAAGCCGAGTACGAAGTACTCAAAGAATGTAACACAGTTAGGTTAAAATAAAATGAGGCTTTCAGTGTTTGTGAAAAAAAATAATGATAAAATAAAATCAAACAACAGCCCTAAAGCGGTCTAGAGAGACTGACATGCTGGAATATTGGACATAGAAACCATTAGTCAGCCAAGTAAGAGATTAGAGTTGATTGCTAAAACTTCAGTTCCCCAATATTCCAAGCTTAACAATAGCCTTGTCCAAACTGGAGCCGCCACTTGGAGTCTTCATTTAAATATCTTCTGAGCCCTTCACTTTTAATTTAACTGCGAAGTTGATCTCCGAAAACTAATTTAACAGAATATATACCCATCTAGTTGCTTCAAGAATCTAGTCCTATTTGATGCCAGATATCTTATGCCTTGGAATAATAGTAAACAAATGTTATTCCAAGAATCCCTGCAATGCAGTTAATTTTCCAACTTTTTGTTTAATAAAATAACTTGCGGGACCCTCCTATAGAAAATGGGATAACAGCTTAACTTTATACCCAACAACTTAGCTTCAAGTTGGAACATGGTCAAGAAAAAAATTTAAAAAGATATAACCAGGGTCTGACGTATCAAAAGGATTAGAAGCCCAATGTTGAGGTTTAGTGTAAGAACTAAAAAAACAAAAAGATTCAAAATCTTTTTATCGTAGATAGATTACAACAAAAGTAATACTTTGAGGACAAGAAGTTCTCAAAGAGAATATAGAAGAAACTGATGGAGCAGAAGCGTATAATTACACACAAATTCATTGATTTTTAAATAATACCCGAAAATATGCAAGATAGGTTGAGTTAGATTTGTTGATTTCTAAATAGAATACCGAAAAATCACGCAAATCAATTGAGAGAACTCTCAAATGAATTTTATTATTAATAATGATCAAAAACTCTCCTAACAAAATAACAAAGAGGCCTTTAAATAGTAAACCCTAAATTCTAATCCTAATCCTATTCAAATTCAAATACTAAACGATAACTCCTAGAATTTAAACTTCCTAAGATAATCATAAAATAATTCAAATAAAGACAATCTTTTAAAAATTCAAATTCAATTGAAATTATATAAAGATAACCTTTTAAAATTAAAATAATCCCTCTAATTATCCTATTTTCATACTGCATCATCAGAAACTAAAAGAACTAAAAATAACAAGATCCACTAGTGATTCAAAACACAATTTTACTTGCCTTCTCATTCAAATCCCCTAGTGGTGGGCCATGTATCTTTCCTCCGGTATAAGGTGCACCCATTGGGAACCTTTCAACTAACTGATGAACCATCAGATCATCAAGGCCGTGCTTTTCATAGCTCATGAATGCACCTAACGACCCTAGAAACCCTTCATGCCGCAAGAACATCGCTTGTGCCTCTCCTTTTGACCTAACAATTAGAACAACATTTTGAAAAAAATCCAACAAACAAATGCACGAGTTATTGAACAGATGAAAATTTTTAGATAACATTTCATTTCCAGAAAATAGAGAGAAGAACCTAAGAAGAAGGTAAAATTTCCAGTCGTGGTCTGAATAATGAACTACTTACCAAAACTGAACTGCAAAGGAGATGGTGTCCATGGTATAGGCATGACCCCTTATGAAAAATCCTCCGAAAAATATTCGCTTAAGACCAAAACGCAGTGCATTTAAATACGATATCTGTACCAGAAAAAATCTAATCAGACCTAATATATGCCATCACATGAATATAAGATAAACGCTAGCAGAATATCTGGATAAAAGGTTATCTTTTGTGAAGATGGGGTGGTTCCTTTCCTTGAGACATCAGATTAGTAGAATTAACGAATATTTTCTAAACAAAATAGCAATTTGTAATTAAAAACTTACCTGTCCAATATTATATGAAATCATTCGTAAGAGAGATAACGAAATATCTTCAGGCCTGTAGTCTTCAAGCTCCTTATTTTCAGAAATAGCCTTGCCAAAACTAGAAGCAATGGTTGATGCAGAGAGACCAATCTGTGACATGACGAAAGATTAAGTGGTGTCTTACTCATCCCAAAAAAGAAAAAAAGAATAGAATTATCCCTACTTAAAGAAACAAAAAAGACTTTGCAAATTCGTAGTTCTTATTTTAGCCTTCTACCCGTCTCGTATCACACACATGTTATCATCCAACTCAACAATAATCGCAAGAAGATCAAAAGCTGGACGTACCTTTGAGTAATCCATTCCCCCATAAATGTCCCCAACTAGCATGTCTATAGTCCTGTTATCTCCCCGTTGACTCAGCTCTAACAACTCATCGAAACTGGACGAGGAACAAATTAGCAGAAGTTGCTGAAGATGACCAAAAGAGGTTGCAAAACAACAAGATTAGAACAGTCTTAATTCGAACATTGTAATAACCTCTTGCACTTTGTTAGTAGCCTTCCCAAGCCCCAATAAGTACCCCCACCGACATTTGTTCCACTAACTCGCTGAAATTTACCCTCTCCGTCAACCTGTACCAAATTTGAAATAATAAGAAATAACCAAGTCTTAGCCATACTTGTACTGAAGTCCTTGACATTCGAGAGAAAAAAGGGGAGGGGAAAACGAATTGTACCTTAATCATACTAACACCAGATCCAATATTAACGAGAAGATAGGGAAACAATTCATTCTGGTCGATCTGCACAAACTCTTTCTGACCCTCCATGTGTGTGAAAGCTTCATGACGAATTGCCTACTAAAAGAATTATGGTGGAATATCCCATCAAATTTTTGGGAAAATACTCCTTGTTGGAGTTTAAATAATAAATACACAACCAATAACTTAACAAAAAGTACCAAGTACTAAATATCGATAAATAACCAAACAAAAGTATCAAGTACTAAATATCGACCAATGCGAGAAGCAATATTCCAAGTAACTTCCACCTTTAACAAAAAATTTGCTCCCGCAACAAGACAATCCATTTCATCTTCTTTGTCAAGAATAACACCCAGCCTTTGTTTGAAGAGGTCTGCAAACTTGTATGCCCCACCACCTGTGGCCTTCTCACAAGCATCAATTTGTTATTACTATGTCGACAACGCAAAATCAGATAACTTAAGTTTTAACTTAAAACCATCGACAAGAAGCATTTGGTCATGGATTACCAATTAGGAAATAATTAACAAAACCCCAATTTTATAATAATTAACAAAAGGCAAAATGAAATGAAAGTATTAAATTATTAAACCAAATGAAGGGCAAGGAAGTTCAAAGGGCCCTTGTAATACGGAAGCAATGGTGCACGTGAAATGCTCCACAAAAGTGCAAACAAATAGCTACTGGCCCAGTGAGGACAATTGTTCAGGTTTTTTCAACAAACCCGTTGAGGGTAAACGAGAGCTAAACTAGATGAAGCTTAGATCAATAAGAAATTGAGTCCCTTTTTTAATCTTTCCTTAATGTCCATTTTAGGGGAATTTTGAATGCTAAAGGAATCACCAACATATTTGTTTTCTACATAGAATTTCGAAAGAAATGACCTGGACTTGCATCTCTAATTCAACAACTAATTGAAATGAAAGAAAATCCATAATACCTTGATTATGGCATTTTCATTGGCTGGGGCATCAGGAAGCCACGAATGTGAATCAATTCCTATCCATGAGAAATTTGAGCATAATATTAGGGATGCTTATAATAGACTAGCATCAAATAGAAATAGACTATGAGGGACTTTGACGATAATACCACTACGGTGAAGCCGCTTGGAATAGATAAAGTCTATGCACTCATTGATCTTGTGTGTCTCAAACTTGACAAAATGAAGTCTTCCCCCAAGAACGGGGTAGCTCCTCCTGTTACCATTGGAAATTCCCAGCCTCTCCTTAACATTCTTCTTCCTCTTATCATCACTAGAACGATCCTCGTGCCTTGAAAAGTAGACCAACTTGATGAGAGAACCTGCCAATAAGAAATACATAACACGAAAATTTACTAAACAGCAACCCCATAACCAAAGAAAGTTTCCAATTTAATCAAGAACAAAAACAGCCCCCCACAACACAAAACAAAAGAATCCCAAGCAATGATAATCACACTTTGTTTACACTCTTTCAACGTCAAATTATGTTTTTAACATTAAAAGAAGCATGCCCATATGAGGAAATCACGTGAATGAAAATTTACTAAACAACAACCCCATCTTTTAACCAAAGAAAATTTCAAATTTAACCAAAAACAAAGGCAGCGACAAAACACGAAATAAAAGAATCCCAAGCAATGATAATCACACTTTGTTTACACTCTTTCAATGTCAAAATATGTTTTTAAACATTAAAAGAAGCATGCCCATATGAAGAAATCACGTGAATGAAAATTTACTTAAAAAAAAAAAAACAACTAGAAAATTACAAATTTAGCCAAAAACAAAAACACCCACACAAAACTCCAAACAAAAGTATCCAAAGCATTGATGATCACACTTTTTTACACTCTTTCAATGTCAAATTATCAGTAAACATTAAAAGAAGCATTCCCATATTAGGAAATGATGTGGATGAAAATCTGAAGGTTCAGAATTGCCCCAGAAGTATCATCACCAAAAGCAAAAGATGACACCAACCTACCTCCAATGTCCAAAGCCAGATGAGAAGAAATGTCGTCAGACTGATTAGGCAAGAGGATGGTGGGATCTCTCTCCTCGGAATTGCCTTGAATGGCGGCTTTGCTGAGATCAAGCTGTGGGCGTGAGCCCGACCGGTGAATGGAATTGCCAGTAGGAGGAGGAGCCATGTTATTGCTGTTGTTGTTGATATCTCTCTCCTTCTCCTTGTCTTCAGGCTTGTTTTTATCCAAACTGACCTCTTCTCTCTTCTCCTCTTTTATATCGTTAGTTTCAAGAATTGGGTCATCTCTTAGACCAGCCATCAATCTCTCTCTCTTTGCCTCTTTCTCTCTCTAACTCTCTCTCTCTCTCTAAATCCCAAAAATTCCTCACTGCCCAGCTACCAACCCCACCACAACACAAACACCAATTGGTAGGCCTTGTGTGGTAAAAAATTAAAAAAAAAAAAAAAAATTCTTGCCCTTTAGCCAGTCAACAATAACAATAGTATTTATATGTGTAGAATAAAGAGGAAGACTAATTATAATTGACTTCCAAGCCACTTAAACGAATACCCAGACGAGGAAACCCATTGCTGAGATGAAAATTTTCTCAAGTTCGATTTGGAAAAGGAAGAAAATGGAGGATTGAGTAAAAAATTTATCAACTTTTTAACGTTTTTGGCCTACCCCAACAAATGACATTAAATGAGGAAACGTTTTTAATTGGAGAGAGAGAGACAGAGAGGGAAAAAAAAAAAAAAGTGTTCTGTACTCATTAAACAAGGTATGAATTGGAGAAAAAAGGAAATGGGGAGCTTGGTGGTCAACAAAAATCATAGAAAAGCGTATAATAATGAGTATAAAAATATGGAATTGAGATTTGAGAGAGAGATTGGTGTAGGTGAGTGAACGGTTGAAAAGGAACGGTTGAACTGATTTGGAAAAAAAAAAAAAAAAAAAAAAAAACAATGGGCAATAGCAATTTTATGATATCTCAAGGACAAAAAAAAAAAACCAAAACAAAACAGACCTTAGAATTAGATCGTACGGTTGAGAAGTAGTTCGAGGATTTTGAGGGAGAAACTGCTTAGAGGAATTAGGAGTAATGTTCTTTTGTGTTTTTGATCTGAATCTTCTTCTTTTATTTTATTTTATTTTATTTTATTTTAGATATTAATAAATCGTTATTGATATTTCTCTGGTGTAGCTCCTACTCGCACCACAAGCGCGTGACATCACGCTTATCGCCGCCTTTCTTCAGTTCTCTCTCTCTCTCTCTCTCATTTCTAGCTCAGCTGATTTCCTCAGTGGTAGTGATATTTTTTTTTTCCCATTCTTTTTTAGTATTTTAGTGAACTTTTTAATATAAAAATATAGATTTTTTATGACTAGGTTACGGTCTTGAACTGTTACCCAAAAAAATTAAAAAAAAAAAAAAGTGGCGGGACTTTAAGGAAATTGACTATATGACATCCTACGTTAATGTGTGTCAACTCCTGAGAATTTACCCTGAAAAAATAGCAGAAATTGCATTAATGTTTCAACAAATCCCAATTATTTACTCTGGTGATATATATATATTTTTGTCAATTTAACAAAAATTATTACCAGATAAATAAATAAATAGTAGTTTTTTTTTTGAAGTTAATTAATAACAATTTTCATAAAATAATTGAAATAAATAAAAATTTTATCAAATAAGTAATTTACTTCCTCTTATAAATATGTTATTTACTTAAAAAACTTTATATTTTACTTCAAATACTATAGAGTTTAATTATTTTTGCAAAAAATGATATCCTTTTTTTTAAAATCTGTTTTGAAAAGTCAAATATTGATGGCATAGGCCTTTTTCTTTTTTCAATTGGAGCCATATCCACATAGATGTGGAGATAATAATATATTTATTCATGAGATTTTTCAAGAACAAACTTCGTTAAGGACTCCGTTGTAAAATCCAGATCGTGAAGGAATTGAAAGAGCATTAAAAGGAATTGAAAACGAATATCAAGCAGGGAAATAAGTTGATTACCAATTCATTTATTTATAAATCCTGCATATATAAAAGCCTGAACCTCATAGAACACACAGCTCTGCCATTGCCATATCTCAACTTTTGCCTTTCAAATAATACAACACCAAAACATTCATAACTTCAACAAATTTTAATAAATAAATAAAAACTAAATAAAATATGATTTGAGAGCTTTCTTCTTTTTGTCTTTATGTTTTCCCTTCCAAACAACAACTTTACATCCAAGAGAGTCTACTCAGAAGGCCCTTGCAAACCACAATCTTTATTAGAAGTACTAGGTAACTTTTAGGTAACATTTAGGTAAACTATATCCAACACCGGACATTTTGCATCATCTTTTTTACAACACTACAAAATTCAAGCATCGGTAGCTGTAGGTGCAGCCTTGGTACTGGCTGCGGATTTCACACGTTTAGCTTCATAGTCTTGGACAGCTGCCTTGATAGCATCCTCGGCAAGCATGCTGCAGTGAAGCTTAACCGGAGGGAGTGAGAGATGCTTTGCGATTTCGCTGCAGAAAAAAGGGAGAAAACCGTGAGCATGATATGATTCGTCACTTATTAAGTTTCGGTACGGAATCAAGCTGATCTATGCTGTGGGTATATGCAATTATCCAACGGAACAGACTCACAGAGTTGGTGTGATAAAAGGAGGCAAATTTAGTTAGATTTTAGTTGAGGTAAGCCCGAAAAAATGAATGCTCGTTTTTTAACCCCTTAAGTTCTCAACTATGAGTTTCTCATTGACTAACTGTTACTTGCCGGGAAATATCTGTGCATTTCCTCATTCTCGATTCCTTCTGCCAAAAACTGCATCTTTGGCGTAACACGGTTACAGCCAAAAGATGCAGGATCTATGAGTTTTTACAATGCCTACATATACAAATGTAGGGCATATTTTCCTCTATTATACCATTACATGTAAATATGTCTAGCTTATAAGCTACAGAAACAATTAGACATATGAAACAGTGGCAAAAAACAAGAACATGATCGAATTTTGTAGAGCATAATTAGCGAAAAAATATGAAATAATAGCCTAAAATAAAAAGTAGATAGAAACATTTCGCAGAAACTTACGTGTTTTTAATGGTTAAGACTTCCTCCATTTGTTTGCCCTTCACCCATTCAGTAGCTGAAAAAAGAGAAAACTCCCATGAATGAGAAACACAGCAATACAGCTTATACCAAGAAGCTACTTGTCATGATTTCAACACGACATGGAGCTTCGAAAGCCCATGAACGCTTTAAAAAAAAAAAAAAGAAAAAAAAAAAAAGTGCTTACTATCCTAAAGATCAATTGTTAGGCCGTGCTCTTCGTTTTCTTTTTGAGTCTCGTATTAATTTTCATTAAAAAACGGAAATGGAAAATAACTAAACAGATGTTCTCCCGTTTTTGTTTTCGCTTTCTGGCACTTATATCCTTAAAACAAATTTTCAGAAACCAACAGTTTCACCTATTCCTTGCACTCAAATCAACCTCTCAACTCAAGAAACCCAACCAAACATGATTTAACTATTTCAGCATTCATTCAGAAAAGAATTCTCATTTCTATTTTATACCCAAAACAAAATCATTTCCAACACGCTCCCAACGGACCGACTTTTCAAAGTCTTTTGCTATAAGATTTAGTAAATTACTTGTTTAAACAGTGTTCCATACAGTCCTCAAGCAAAAATCCATCCATTTATATTCTTCAGCAAATTTGTTTTCATTCACAAAAAAGCTAAACAAAAATCCAATCAGATTTTCTCTAATCCTTAATATGTCCGTCCAAACTTATTAATAATAAATAAACTAAACGAATCCAAATCTATAAACAAATATATATGTACACATATATAAATATACACAACAAGCAAGAACTATCAGATCTTCAATAATCCAAACCTCGGTTTCATTGAAAGCCTTTCGTTTTGAGTTTTCACCATTCAAATTCAGTAAACAACTAATTAAATCATCAAACTTTAATCACAAAACCCTAAAATCAGAGGATCGACCCAAAAAAAAAAGCCCAAATTTTTTCCCAGGTGCTTCAAAAAGTTCCAATTTTTAGCCCTAATCCTAAAAATCCGACAACCAGAAACGAAAAAATACGAACCTACAGAGGAAGAAGCGATGGCGGAACCACAGCCAAAGGTCTTGAAGCAGGCGTCGACGATCTTTCCGGAGTCGTCGACCTTGATCTGGAGCTTCATGACGTCGCCGCAGGCGGGGGCGCCGACGAGGCCGGTGCCGACGTCGGGCTCGTTCTTGTCGAAGGAGCCGACGTTGCGGGGGTTGTTGAAGTGGTCGACGACCCGCTCGTGGTACTGACGATGCATCGCCTGGAGCGCCGGCGACCGCGACGCTAGCCCCTGGAGGACTCTCTTCGAAGCCAGACTCAGCATTTTCTTTCTGTTCCGAGATTCCGAGAGTTTCTGTGATTTGATTTGCGGAGATAAGGAGAATAAGAAGGGGGGAAAAATTGGGTATTTAATTTGTCAGGGTTTCGGACTTCGTAGCTTCGGCTGTGGCGGTTTTGATTAAAGGAGGGATGATGAGCGGACACGTTGACGGTGGTGAT
Organism: Ficus carica; assembly: GCA_009761775.1. NCBI lineage: Eukaryota > Viridiplantae > Streptophyta > Magnoliopsida > Rosales > Moraceae > Ficus > Ficus carica. The sequence continues at coordinate 5,004,893 of CM019744.1, read as the reverse complement.
GTTTTCTGGGGACCCACTTGGATTTGCGGCGTGGAAAACACTATTTTTATTTTTATTTTTTTATTTTTTTTCTCCTAAATAATTGGATCAGGTTAGGTTGGGAACTCTGCGGTAGGATGTCCTGCGGTTTGTTCGGTGCGCATAGAAAATGCGTTGGGCCTTCAATTTTTGGGCCCATAATTGAAATAAATTTGGGCTTATGAAATTAGTCTTGTGAAGAACAACTAGCCCAAACTAGTTTTGGATTGGCATTCGAACGTCAATGAAGGGCTGCACAATGGTCGGGTTGGGCTGGCTTTTGGGCCCATTTTTGGAAATTGCAATTAATAGCATGGATAAAGAAGTAAATAGCATTAAAAAACAAAATACTAGTTTGTATACCCGTGCTATATATTGTAGCATTTAATTTTTTAGATTTTATAATTCATATAGATTGATAAAAACTATCAAATATCTTTAATTTATTATATGCGTACGGATCTAAATTAAGAAAATTAATTATTAATATTTTTTGTAGTGAGTTTTCCAAAAAATAGTAGTTTCAAACATCTCATAATCTAGTCGCTAAGGAGCGAAACAACAATCACAATATTTTTAGTAAGAAAATATCAATTTCTTCTAATTCTCCACACACACATGTTTAAGGTCTTCTTCGTGCTAGTGTGCGAGAAAATTATATCTGCAAAGATGTTTTGTGTCGGTGTATTTTCGCCTTGGAGAGAGAAACAAATAATTATATACATAGCGCGCGAGAAAGAGTGTGTGTGTGAGATAATGCTTTCCGATTATTTGAGCTAGGGATTGCGATGAAAAGTCTAATTACTTATAAACATACGAATTTCACAAGTAAAAATATGATTATCCCATAGTTGTTTTGAATAATTGAAAACTGAACAAAACACAAACACACTTATAAGTGTTGTTCAATATAAATATTAAAGAGTTATCTTAAACAGTTACAATCGAAAGATAAATAGATTATGAATGATTAAACATTTCATAAATTATAGTTGATTTGAACAGTTGCAATTGAAAGATTAATATATTGTGAATGATTAAAACCTTTTATAAAATAGAGTTTTCTTGAATAGTTGCAATCGAAAGATGAATATATTATGAATGATTAATACATTTTGTAAAATAAACACCTTTTAGTGAAATGTTGTAATAGTAAAACATGATACGATACATATATCAGAATATTTAATTTGCGTTGAATAGTTACAATTGATATATTACGATGTCATTTAAGTTCCATGTATTATGATGCTGTTAGAAGAATCTTGGATGAATTTATCTTTTAAATAGTTGTTGATTTATTCCTTGTTTTTCTCTGTTTGTTATTTGAATTAATTAGACACATAGAATATTATTTATTTTCAGTTATTATTTTCTACTTTCATGCATGTAAACATTAAGCAAGTCGTTATAAAAGATTTGATTGATTTTAAATAAAGACATCGAACAATTATATCGACTCTTTAAGTTATTTGGGAGTCGTTGGTTCCTCATATAAGCCAATAAACTTTCATTTTTCCTTTGCTTAAGTTACTTTGCGTAACAGTTTGGTATCAGAGCTTAAGGCATGGATCCACAAGATCGAATGTCGAAGTTGGAGGAGATTGTCGCCACTCTTGCTAATAGTCAAAAAGAGATATGTTGGGCCATATCACCGAAAGGATGGAACAAACTCAGCCAACAAGTTTCCGACAAAGTTAAGGATGATGGCGAGCATTCTGCAAACAAGAGTGGTGGCCGAGGTTGTAACAACTCTGGCTTCAATACATTCGGTTCTCTCAACAGCTTCGTTCCCAAGACCATGAAGATTGATTTTCCACGTTATAATGGTCGAGACGAACCTACGACTTTGGGTGTGCAGGACAGAGAAGTACTTTTCACTCCATGATATCCGTGAATATCGGACAAGGTCACTTTGGCCTCGTTCTATTTGGACGGTGATGCCCAACTTTGGTTTCAAATGTTGGAAGGCTAACTTACTTATGTTACTTGGGAGGAACTCAAGCACGGAATTTTCTCTCGTTTTGGTCCCAATCAATTTGAAGATCCATTTAATGAGCTCATTCGACTTCGGCAAAGTGGTTCGGTGGTGGACGATCAAGGAAATTTTGAGAAGCTACTAGCTAAGACTGGCTCTCTCTCCCAAGAAAGAAAGGTCAGTATTCGAACGGATGTGAAGGCGAATCGACCGACCTCGCTGACGATGGCTATTGGATTAGCGAAACCATATGAAACGTGTGATTTTTCACTTAAGAAGCCAACTAATCAAGCTGTTCGACCAATGAATCCTCAACGAGCGGCGCCAAATGTTCCGGAGTGCAACTTAACAAATGCACCTTCAATCAAGCGGATGACGACGGATGACTTGGCGGAACGACGACGGAAGGGATTGTGTTTTCATTATAATGAGAGGTATGTTCCTAGTCATAATTGTGCAAAGCTCTTTCGGATTGAAGCTTGCTGGGCTGAGGACGATGATGATGGCGGTGTCGTAATGGAGGTCGATGGAGCAAGTGAGAACGCGACACCGGAAATTTCTTTGCATTCAATGGCAGGAGTAATAGCACACGAGACTATGTGAGTATGGGGAAGTTTGCAGGGGTGTTCGGCAATCGTTCTTATCGATTCCGAGAGAACTCACAATTTCATCAAATCGAGAGTCGCTCAACCTGAAAATTTGAACCCAAATTCGAATGGGAGGTTAGAAGTAATGGTGGCTTCAGGAGAAAAATTGGTTAGCCCAGGCAAGTGTACTCAAGTGCATCTAAAGCTTCAAAAAATCCCATTTGTCACTTATTTCTTTGTTTTACCATTAAAGGGATATGACGTTGTACTTGGAACTCAATGGTTTAGAACGCTAGGTTCTATTGAATGAGACTTTGAAAAGCTTTTCGTGAGATTTACTTGGAATGATAAAAAAGTACTGTCAGATGCTGCTCCAATTACGAATCTTAACAAACAACAACAAGGGGTCATTTTGCATGCCTTGGATGGCACCAGTCAAAGCACTAAATCAGATTACATTCCACCACCAAGCAAAGATCTCTTGCAATCATATCAAGAGGTTTTGAATATCCGCAACGTCCACGGGACCATCGGGTTGCGCTTCGAACCAGTAGCAGTACGACCTTATCGCTATCCTCATTTCAAAAAAAAAAAAAAAGATTGAGAAGATTGTTAAGGAGCTTCTGACAACCGTAGTTATTCACCCAAGTACCAGCCCTTAGTCGTCCCCAGATTTGTTGGTCAAAAAGCATGATGGCTCGTTGCGGATGTGTGTCGATTATCGTGCCTTGAACAAGATATATAACAATGAATGACAAGTTTCCAATTCCTGTGATTGATGAACTTCTTGATGAATTGCTGGGAGCTTGTTATTTCACAAAGTTGGATTTGCATTCAGGCTACCATCAAATGCGGATGTGTTTGGAAGACATTAAGAAGACCGCTTTTCGGACGCACCAAGATCACTATGAATTTTTGGTGATGCCATTCAACCTAACCAATGCTCCATCAACATTTTAAGCTCTAATGAATGAGGTATTTAAGGATTACCTACGTAAATTTGTGTTGGTATTTTTTGATGATATCCTTCTATACAATAAAGATTGGAATGATCATTTGGTGCACCTACGAATTGACTTTGATCTTTTGATAAATAATCAATTGCGAGTTAAGCTTGACAAATGTCAGTTTGGAAGAGAAGAAGTGCAATACTTGGGACATGTTATTTCTCATTTTGGAGTTGCGGTTGATCCATCAAAAATTGAAGCAATGATCTCGTGGCCGAAGCCGAAAACACTTGGGGCCTTAAGGGGATTTTTGGGCCTAACAGGATATTATTATCGCAAGTTTATTCAAAACTATGGGAAGATTGCTGCTCCTCTCACCAATATGTTGAAGAAAGATTCATTTGAGAAGACGTTGGCATCGGAGGCGGCGTTTGAGAAGTTAAAGCTCGCAATGACACAAGCTCCAGTATTATCCCTTCCTGATTTTTCAAAATCTTTTATTGTCGAATGTGATGCTTCCGGTGTTGGTGTAGGTGCAGTACTATTGCAAGAACGACCCCTTGCTTGTTTTAGCCAAGCACTCTATGGGAAGCTCCTCCTTCTATCCACTTGTGAGAAGGAAATTCTTGCTTTTGTTTTGGCAATACAAAAATGGCAACCCTATCTTTTGGGAAGGAAGTTTGTGGTTCGTACAGACCATCAAAGCTTGAAGCATCTCAAGACTCAAAAGACCACCACAACAGCCCAATAACCTTGGTTATACAAACTAATGGGTTTGATTTTAGCGTTGAGTACAAGGAGGGAGGAGATAATGTTGTTGCCGATGCCTTGTCAAGGCGCCATGAAGCTGAACCAGTTGTTGGGTCCATTTCAGCATTTTCATGTTTAATTCCTCACTGGGTGGATGCCGTCAAGGAAGAGCTTCAAGCCAACTCTTTGTTGGGGGAGCTCGAGCAGCAAATTCAACAAGGTGAAGCTATTGGGCCATGAAAGATAATGGATAGATTGATCTTGTATAAGGAATGTATTTTTCTTCCAACCTCACACATGATATTATTCAAGAGTTTCATGGAAGCCACTCATGAAGGCTTCCACAACAAATTTGGGAAGATATTTCAATGGACCTTGTAGGGGGCCTACTTACGTCAAATGGTAAGTATGCTATTTTTTGTCGTTGTTGATAGGCTTTCCAAGTATGCACATTTCATCCCTCTTTCACATCCTTATACTGCCATTGGAGTAGCAAGATTTTTTTTTTTTTAATCCATTTTCAAGTTGCAGTCTACCAAAGTCTATTGTGTGTGATTGAGATCTTACTTTCACCAGTGCATTTTGGAAAGAACTATTTCGTTTAAATGGAACGTCATTTTAGCTCTAGTTACCATCCTCAAACAGATGGTCAAAGTGAGGTGGTTATTCGAACCTTGGAGATGTATTTGAGGTGCTTCACAAGTTCCAAGCTTAAGGAATGGATGAAATGGCTTTCATGGGTAGAATATTGTTACAACACAAGTTGGCACTCGGCGATTAAGAAGACCCCGTTTGAAGTTGTTTACGGGCAAACCAAAGCTTTTGCATTACATTTTCGGCACAGCTAAAGTAGGGCAAGTTGAACACGAATTATTAGAGCGGGATCAAGTTCTCAAGGAGGTAAGATATCAGATTTCACAAGCTCAAGCAAGAATGAAGACAGTTTATGGCTAAAAACACCCAAGAGCGTGAGTTTTCTGTGGGTGATTGGGTGTTCTTGAGACTTCAGCCATATAGGCAAATGTCTCTTGCGGCAGAAAAAATTATAAACTCTCTCCCCGTTTTTATGGCCATTCCAGGTCTTGGAGAGGATAGGAAAGGTGGCGTATAAGCTGGATTTGCCTTCATATTCTCGACTTACACCCGGTGTTCCATGTTTCAGTTCTCAAGAAGAAGATTGGAGAGAAGCAAAATGTGCTTTAAGATTTGCCAACTTTGAACTATGAGAGGGAGCTTGAATCTTTTCCTCAGGCTGTGTTAGGATCAAGATTGAAGAAAGGAAAAACTGAAGTTTTAGTTCATTGGCGAGGACTTTCTACATCTGAAGCAACGTGGGAAAAGCGTAATACCATCGAAGAGCGTTTTCCAGAATTTACCCTTGAGGACAAGAGTGTTTTCTAAAGGGGATGGAGCTGTTACGATGTCGTTTAAGTCCCATGTACTATGATGCCGTTAGAAGAATCTTGGATGAACTTATTTTTTAAGTAGTTGTTATTTTATTCCTTGTTTTTCTCTGTTTGTTATTTGAATTAGTTGGACACGTGAGAGTGTGATTTATTTTCAGTTATTATTTCATACTTTCATACATGTAAACGTTAAGCAAGTCATTATAAAAGACTTGACGGATACTAAATAAAGGCATCGAACAATTATATTGACTCTTTGAATTATCTGGGGTGGGTTGGTTCCTCATATAAGCGAACAAACTTTCATTTTTCCTTTGATTTAGTTACTTTGTGTAACGCGATAGATGAATAGATTGTAAGTGATTAAAACATTTTCATAAAATAGAGTTGCCTTGAATAGTTACAGCCGAAAGATGAATAGATTGTAAATGATTAAAATCTTTCATAAAATAGACTCATTTTAGTGAGAAGTTATAATAATAAACCATTATACAATACATATAATAGAATGTTTAATTAAAATTATGGGTACTGTTTTGGATGACCTAAAATGAGCAAGACATCTCACAACCCACTCTTTTACTATTGTTAGGAAGTTTCAGTTTTTGGACAAAAAAAAAATGACTAACTTGATTCAATACAATGTTTAAAAGAAGGTAATAAAACAATAACCAGGAAAAAAAAAAAGGGGGGGGGGGGGGGGGGGGGGGGGGAAGAGTAAAAAATATTTAAAATGAACTGAAAAAAAATGCTAAAGAGAGGTGTTTACAAGAGACTTATATAAGCCCCTTTAAAAATAAATAATAATGTGCAGATACATGTTTGGGTAGAAAATAAAAAAATAAGAAATTTGGTTGGGGGGGGGGGGGAAGGGGATGGCCCACGATGGGATTCACCCACCCTTTCAAAAGTCACCCACCCTTGCTCTTTTAGTAATATTAGGAATTAAGGGCCTGTTTGGGTGGTGAGTTTAAACTCACCACTATCAATTTAATTTTATCTTTTTCCTCAAAAGTTTTTTGTCTTTTCTGAAAAAGTTAACCAAAATCACTATTTAAACTTATAAATCTTAACTCAAACTCAAACACCAAACACCCCCTTAAAAATAAAAAACCGGGTTTAAATATTTGTAATAAATATAAATTGACCGTGAAATGATTTATCTGCATGCTGAAAATATGTTATAGTAAATTTGTACGATCGGAATATGTGGGTAGATTCCTTTCCTTTATTTACCTAGTAAAATTTTATTCACCTAGTATGATATTTTAAAACCTTACTATATACTTTAATGATTTTCATTAAAATACTATTTCTTACAATTTTCTTACCCAACTAAAGAATATTTGGAATAAACAATAATAAATAACAAATTTACTAACAAATAAGTTATTTACTTTAAATATTTTTAAAACATTTTATTTACTTAAATTATTATTCTACTTTTCCCCCTCTCTCTCTCTCTCTCTCTCTCTTTAAGAATTAGGAAAACCGAAACCCGAAGAGGGAACAGGGAACATCGAGTGCAGGGGCGGAGGAAGCAGTAAATGAATGAGGGCTGCGGCCCTCACTGAACTTTGGAAAAAAAAAAGAAAAACCCCATAAAATTTTATGACTTTTTATTTTTGCCCACACTAAAAGATAATTATCTTTTCCTCAAAAAAAAAAAAAAAAAAAAGAAGAGATAATTATCTTTACATATGTCTCCAGTAGTAAATAAACTGCTAGATAAACAATTTATTATCAATAAACATGTTATTTACTTTAACATTTTTGTAAATCATTTACTATGTCTCTACTGATCGCATATGTATCGCACAAAAACCCTAACTCAAAAAATGCAATCAAAGTTGGTCATGAAGCCGATACCTAATTTTCAAGCTAGCTCAATGCATCTAGTTCTCAATTTCTATCATCTTCAAATTGAGCAACAAACATTTCTTCTTGCCTCTATAGATTTATTACGTGAAAGGAATATTTAAGTATATAGAGACACACACACACGCACTCTTTACAACCATTTTCAGTCCTAGTAGGAAATGGCAAATCAATGCAAGTGGTAGTTTCTTTGCCTCCAACTTTGGGGGACCAGTAACTATTCCCCCAAACTATTTTCGTATAATTCACTTGAGTCTTTACACATATCTATTAAGAATTAGCGCTCTAATTCTACATTATTGAGAGTAATAAAATCGTAAAAATAAAATAAACTCTCACAGAACATGCAATTTGTATACAGATTCGACTCAAATGAGACTAAATTCTGTTTCAACCGCTGTAATAATTCACTATGATAATTAAATAAACCGCGTGTTGTCTTTACATAAAATGTTTTTTCATAAACATTAATTAAGCTTCACAACTTAATAATATATATATTTGGTAGAATATATATATATATATATATATATATTAACTATTCAACAACATTGACATACACTAAAAAAAAGCTACAAATATTAGTACTACATGCAACAGCAAAAGTGCTCTAGCTAGGGTAATATTATCATGGGCGTACGTAGCTTTCCATACAAGGAGATTCAAGCACTACTGCGATGTGTGTTTTTACAAAACATGACAAACTTTTTTTCAATCTCAATCCCAATCTCTCATCAGATTGATTTGAAAGGATTGCTTTTCTCTTGTATTATTGCGAGAGAGTTGCAAAGAGATATTCAAGCACTTGTCGGGTTCACCGTAATAAAAGTTAAATTAGTAGTTGACTCGTTGATAGCTAGGGTTGTCATTTTCTATCCAACGAGCACATTTCTCGAGGGAGTTTTAGCTCTATCTTGATGTGTCAATGATATGTTTTTGTACGTTAAAACTTCTTTCTTTTTGATTATTTTAAGAAAAATTAGCGCACAAAAAAAAAAAAAAAAAAAAAAGGTAGATACTTAAGATTGTCGAGTAGAAATATTGGTGTTATATAGCGTTTTTACTTTCTATCTATAAATTTTGATATCGCTAGCTACTTGATTAGTGATTAATTACATCGACAATAACAAGACCGAAACATCATCTTTCCTTTACTAGTAAGGCAAGCTAATCTTCATTTAATTGGGAGGATGGATAATTCATTTGATTGGGAGGATGGATAAAGTTGAAAGGACAGGGAATGTAAATGATGAACAAGATTATAAGAAGTTTGATAAGAGTGATAAGAAGTTTGAATATAGTTTAGAACTTTCATCCTTTAATTAATAGAAGGATGAAATTTGATAGGGCCGGAGGCAGATTTTCTCTCCCTCCTTGTCTCCTCTACTTCATTAATTTCTTCCAATCAAACAATGGGATTAGCATGCCACATTTCCTTCTTTTCATCTCTCCCTCAATCAAACACACTCTAAAGAATAATATAGCATATTATAATTAATTAAGCTTAAAGCCGATTATGTATAGAGAGAGTACTAGGCTATTAGAAGGGGTTATGGTTTAAACATAGAGGCCATATGCTCTAAAATTAAATTAATTTTAAGTCTCTAAGAAACTTAAATTTAACTAAAAAATATATTAAGGGGTTAATGTTGATTTAAATGTTATTATGTGTATATGTAGTTAATAATTTCTTGTAGTTTACCCATATGCTTTGAGACATGTACCCCATATATTTCGATAGAGAAAGAGTTGATCCTTTTAACTGGAAGGGTGGAGTTTGGAGGCTTTAGATAGAGAAGCTAAGAGTAGTAATTTATTATTATTTAGCCACAAAAAAAAAAAAAAAAAAAAGTAGTAATTTATCCTTCATTTTACCCAAATTATAGTAAATAACATTTTATTTATTTATTTATTTAATTAACTAGAAGATTGGAGAATCCAAACTCTACTCTATTTAGTGGAGTCGGGTATGGTATTACCATTAGGTTTTGCTTGTAATCACGTAAATAACATTTTTACGAAATTAAAAGAAGTAAATATAAAATATTTGAAGTTAATAGCAAATATACTATATACATAATTATTTGTTTTTAATTAAATTTATTTTTTAAACAAATTTATTATTTACCACTATTTACAATATATATTTTAAAATTTTGTTTTTTATTCAAGTATTTATGTAAAAATGTTATTCACTTCTTTCTCCCCCTTATTTGTTATATACTTAGTTGAGGCTTTCTGATGTTGTTTCTTGTGCGAATATATGGATTTCTTTTTTCCCTAATAAATTTCTATTTTCCTTCAAACAGTTGCGAAGCCACAAGTGTTTCCGCATTCAAATTTTGAATTTGTTTTTGTTTTTGTTTTTGTTCTTGAAATACAAAGAGAATTTTAGTTATATCCTATTATATAAAAAGATTATGAACTTGTTTGGTAAAACGGTTTAACTCAAACTAAACTGTACTTTTTCATCTCAGTTTTTGTCTTTTCTTAAAAGTCAATAAAATTATAACTAATTTTTAAAAAGTCAACCAACTCAAACTTAAAAATTTCAACTCAAACCGTTTCACCAAACGGACCCTATAATAATTGTCAGCAGCAGAACTAGAATTTTCGCTACAACAATAAAATCTTTTACCTCGTTTATCAATTTGTATCTTCGATTTTTTTTCCATAAATGAACCAAGTTTTTAATAGAGTTTCATTTATTAGTTAGAGTTCAAAAATTGTGAATTTCTAATATAGTAGTATAGTTGATTTGATTATTTGAGATACTAAATTTTAAATATGAGTATTTCATAAAAAATAAAAATAAAAATTGGGTAAATTTAAAGTTTTCTTAAAAAATTATGCAGATATAGTAATTAAAAATTTTCAGGGGAGCAAATAAGGGATAAAAGTATAAACTATTTTATCATAGGGGAAAATTTAAAAAAAATTCTTAATTTTAGAGGCTAAAATAAAAATTTATATAAATAAGGGGGGCATAAGCCCCTCCTTGTCCCACCTCCCTTCGCCCCTGATAATTTTGCCTACAATAAGAATTAAAATATTCAACTATATATATATATATATGTTCTCATTGTTAAGTAGAAAATGATCTTATTCATAATGCCAGCATAGAAAAAATTTTCTAACTCCGTAAGTGTCTTGTTCTCAAGTAGAAATACTTTCCTAGGTGCTAAGTTTTTACACTTGTTTTTGTTTTTGTTTTTTGTTTTTGTTTTGTTTTACTGTCTGGTTGATCTATCTAGATTATTTTTAAGTTTTGTTCACTTTTGATGCACCAAACTTCCATTATTTTTTCATTCAACCTGACAAAGTGCAAATTAAGTTATAATAAATAATATAACGCCTAAATGTTATACATGCTAGTGCTTTACTTTTCTGATAGGTGACCAAATTCACTTTGAGTGGATGAATTATTCTATGAAAAAAATAATGAGGATAACGTACGGAAATACCTTTTTTCAATACAATAATTTTATGCAATTAGCTATTGAGTTTAAAATATTTGTACGTAGGACTATTATTACATTATTTATATATATTATAGCTAGGTCCAAGAGAGAAGCACGCCTAAATTTCTTTTATTAAAATGGAAAATAAACTATTTAGGGAAAGAAAAACAAAAGGGAGACCATGCATGCGCACACACACACATTTATATATATATTGTTTTCTCCATGGCTGTATACATGGAGCTAGATTGTCTATCTGATCTCTTCTGGACCATCTTTTCTAGTAACCTATAAAAATTTCAAAATAAACGATAGTATCATATTTGAAGTAAGAAACATCATGTCAAATAAATGTTAGTTTTCAATACTTCTCACTTTATATATGTCATAATTAAGGGAAAACAAAACTTCCTAAAAAATTATAGACACAGCTTATACATATTATATATTTATATATATATATATATATTTGTGGAATTGTCTTAAGGTGTGTTACTGCCCCTTCACGTCAATATAGTCAAGACAAAAGGACGACTCTACTTGAACGGAGGTTAACGTTTTGTGAGACTTTCTACTTTATGAGTTTTCACGCCCTCATTCACCAAATCACGACGCACTCTATCTAACAATTTAATTAATAATGCACGAGTGAGACCTTGCCATCCTTTACTGGGTACAAATGTAAATTAAAGATATTATATATAAATATATGTGAATATATATCATATGTATATATGTGTATATATATATATACGCACACACATATCACGTATGTATATATGTTATATATGTATATACATTATATATCACACCACTCTTTGTCTATATTTTGTTCTCTCGTATGCTTGTAGACACGACTAAAATTTGATTGTCCCGAATTTGCAAATGAACAAGCACTTGTTATAGTTCACTCATAACGAAGTGGAACGTAAAAAAAATATTAAAAAAAATTAATTAATTAATTAAAACGAAAATTGATAGATAATTTCCTTTGTGAATTTGCCTTGTTTGGTTATTAACGTTTTTCATAAACTTTCAGGTATATATAGCTAAGCCTAGCCCCAGCTTGAACTCTTATGGTTTGGCATAAGAATATTGTACAGCTATAAAGTGAAATCGCCAGGTTGCAATATATAGACACACACACACACACACACACATTGTATAATATGCTGAAATATTGTGTTTGTCCCTTACCTTTTAATATTATGAAGCTACCCTGTGATGCTGAAGTTGACATTGAAATAGTTACTGATCTAATTAAAGAAACTGCCAAAAGCCTAACAGCGACAAAATGTCTAGAGAAGTGACGAGCTATACATATAGTATGAAAATTCAATGATCTTTGAGCATAATTTATAAACCTTATATTAAGGTGTGTGTGCGTGTATATACATATATATATATATATATATATGTATATACTGCACTGACCCCATGAATAATGCTGATAAATTATTAGTTCTCCAATTTTGACAAATTGAAGGCAGAGAAAATAATTCCCAGCAAATAAAGTCTCTTGGGTAGGCCTATCTATTTTTATAATTTATGTTCCATGTCTTGACTTTACAACTAATTATTGGAGATAATTTAACAGAAAATTAATACATTTGCTTTCGAGTGACCGGTGATTTATTTTTTATATTTATTATTATTTTTTAAAAATAATATTGTTGATTTATTTTAATTAAGCAGCTCTAATGCACATCTTTTTCATGTCCATTAATTCTCAAGCAATATGCAGCAAACGTAAGATAATACTTTGTGGAAGATGTTAGAAAAAGTAGACATGGGAAAGGTATAATAGCTGTTGAATTAATATGGACATGTTGCTTTTCTCCTACATATATAATTTTCTTGCAATAATATATAGACTATATATATGTGTAAATATCTTTCATTATCAAAGCTGTTTTCTCAAAAATGCTTTGATTTTCATCTGATCATCATACGTTGAATTTGATAGTTTATGCGTATTAATAGTAAAATTTTTCTTGTATTAAGAGACATCTAATCATCATACATACAATTACATTTTTTTAACGAGACATATATTTAAAACCTATTTTTAAAATGCGAATCAAGATACAATTGAATGAGACTGGTTTTTTGGCTAGTGCAAGTTTTCTTGTTTCTTTTCAGGCTTTTGGTGTTTCTTTTTTGGTTCTACATCTGTTTAGTGTTGTAGTTATTTTCCCTTTAGATTCAAACTCTTTTGTATTTTTATTTGTTATTAATAAAGAAACTGATTTAGTCAGTTATATATCTTGATACACTTATTTATATATCTTGATACACTTATTGATTACTATTATTTGAAAAAAAAATTAATTGATAGTTTATTTGTATTAGAATAAGTGAAAAAAGTATGTATAGCTTTCCAACAGATGAAGATTTTTTTGGCAATAAAGCATTCGAATCATATTGTAATTCCTTTATAAAAATAGCTGTCAGTACATACACAAATATATATATATATATATAGGCCCAAATATATACTTATTTAATTTATATATATACTGTTGACCTAACTTTCTTCCCTATAAAATTAAAGATTAAAGATTACTTATTTAATTTAAGGTCCTCTCGATAGTAAATTATAAAGTACACTTGCCTTTTTACACACACAAACAATTTCCTTTTTGTTATCATGGGTTTAATTAAATTAATATTAATTAATATGTGACACAGAACCTTAACAAGATGATCATAAAAGGGACCTAAATATTCCACCATGAAAAGGATTAAGGTGACTCAATACTTGGTACTTTAGGAAACACATTATACATACACACACACATATATATATATATATATATAAACATATATATGCATACACTAGTACAGAATGTGGATACCACAACGGTTTTTAACCGTCGTGGTAACATTTTCACGACGGTTTTCTAACTGTCGTGGAATCCAGGGTTGTGGAATCTTTTCAGATTCCACGATGGTTTTTTATCCGTCGTGGAATAGGCAAAAAATAGGGCCTAAATGTGGACATTTAAGAACATATCACGACGGTTCTACGCAAAAAACCGTCGTGATAGGGTCCGCCGAAAAAAAAAATTTACGAATTCATTTCATTTCCCACGGGTGGCAAATCCGGAAAATTTAACTCACAAAATCAACATTTTTTCTGGAAAATTCCCAAATCCGTGTCTTACCCAATCAATTTTAAAGCAATCTAAATCACAACGACAATCAACAATGACTGAAAGGATAAATTTTGGAGAATTTTCTACGGAAAATTCCCAAATCAACAATCAACCAAATCAACAATTTGGAAGGAACATTGTGGATTTTTGACATTTTGGACGGAAATTTCACAATCAACAACCACAATCAACAAAATCAACATTTTAGACGGAAAATTCTCAAATCCGTGCCTTACTCAAGCAAAATACATTTCAACTTACCGGATTGTCGAGCGTGGGTACGGGCGGAGTGGTAGAGAATGTAGGGGACGGAGGAATGGCGGCGAGAGGGAGAGGGAAAAAGGCTCGGAGTTAGAGAGAGAGGGAGGAATGATGGCTAGAGGGAGAGGGAAAAAGGCTCGGAGTTAGAGAGAGAGAGGAATGGTGGCGAGAATGTAGAGAGGGAGCGGAGAGTGATAAATGGAGAGAGGATATGGGCGGCTTTGGGTTTGGAGTTAGAGTTTGTATTAGAGAGTGAAAAAGGCTCGGAATGTAATGGGGTGGGAAAGAGGGTATTTTTTTGGGTTTTAATATACGCTTCAAAAAGTTAAACAATTTCAAAAATTTTCAAAATTCCCGAATTCATACCTACCACGACGGTTTTTTGAAAAAAACCATCGTGGTAGGTCAAAAAAAATTTTTTTGATAAAAAAAAAAATTTTAGAAAAATTCCCTCCTTCGTACCTACCACGACGGTTTTTTAGAAACTGTCGTGGAAGGCCGGGACTTCCATGATGGTTTCTAAAAATCGTCGTGGAAGCGACTTCCACGACGGTTTTCAGAAACTGTGTTCCGCCTCGTGTTTTTGGCTAACTTTTCACGACCGTTTTTTAAAAACGGTCGTGGAAGTTCCGTCGTGAAATCTACATTTTGTAGTAGTGATATCACTGTTATCACCTAAGTATACACACACACATGCATATCACTGTAATCACCTAAAACTTAAGAAAGCCTAATTGGCTGCTAGTTCTCATTCATTGTTAATTGGCCGTTATTTAAGCTGCATTTTTTTTAAGATAGGGTCTGATTTGAACTCTTCACCTCTTAGTGAAGTTAGGTATGAAATCATAGTCAACCGCAGATTTGCCTCCAAAAAATCTTTTCTTCACAATTTTTCTTATGTCTTCCCTAAAATTTTCCAATTGCAAATATTCAGATGAAAAAATTTTCAATAGTACCTCAAGTTTGACTTTTGAATATACTCATGTTTCAAACTCAAAATCCCAACAAAATAAACGAATAAATAAATCCACTATAAGCTATACTATTATGTAAATTCTTATAAATTACTAAAAAAATTAGAATTAAACCGTATTACAAACTTAATTAGTTATTTGGAAGAATAAAAGAAAGATGCTAATAGTAATTAACAAAAGGATTAGATTGTAGTTTTATAAGTTTGTTAAAATTTTTGTTTAATTTACTAATGCTTTTGAAATTATAAAAAAAAAAAAAAAAACCTAACTCTGCGCATGCGATTAAGGTTAAACACATTTCTTTAATTACATAAGGAAATAAGAGCTAACACACATAAAATAACGATAAAACATATACAATTAATGCAAATTCAATGACAAATGAAGAACAACCAACCGTGTTTTTGGTATTATATATATGAAGGAATATATATATATATATATATATGTATAAATATATATATACACACACACATAAATGCATTGCCTGGAAAGAAATAAATATAATGACATATAGTACACACAAGCATGATGTATATATATCTCAGAGTCAAACTGCTTGAAATTTAAATCATTGATGAATGAATCTATTAAAGATCAATTTAGAAAAAAACAAGAACTGTGGGTCAGCTTCCATCCAATCACATAATGAACGATCATGTTCTATTATTGAGCTATAATGTGTCTCTAACAAACAGTCTTGTACCATACATATATATACATGTGTATATTGGGTGTATATGTATATATTATGCATCGACCGTCCAATTGGAGTCAAATGATGAGCAGATGAAAAGAAGATGATTTAAGTATGAGCTGTCAGGCTCGAATATGAAAGTTTTTTTTTTCTCTTTTAAATAAGTGGACCTCATACCATAACAAAGTGTGTGTAGCATATATATATATATATATATATTATCACGTTTATATTTATTTACACAAGTACTATGTATCTAGCAAATGGGAATGAATGATTAGACAAATAGATGTCGTATGTCTCCTTCAATGTCTAGCTATGTCTCATCGAGATAATTTTATTTTTTCATGTTTTTATTTATAGTGTTAATTATTTATGAGATGACGTAAATACCTAACATATGCTAGATGATAACTTTCATTAGTTTGCGGGCATGGTGGAGAATGGAGACTAAAAAGGAGAGAGAGGACATATTTTATTATTCATTAATCTCCAAAATATGAGAAGATAACAAAGGAAAAACCCTATCATGTTGGTGTCAAGACAGCTAGGTCACGGACAGCTAGGTCACGGCATGAATTATTTACTTAATTTTTTTTATTGATAAAATACAAAACAGGTGAAGTTTTTCTTAAAATTAAAAAATAAAAGGAGAGCATGAACTAATTTCTCACTAAAATGTATTAAAATATAATAAAAAAATTAGAGAAAATCAAAACTCAGCTAATGGAAAACTAACTAACAAAAAAAAAAAAAATAAAGAAGTCAGAATACATTTTCATGCGACATTTTTAGTTAACATTTTTGCAAAACTAATATTATATTTGATAGAGTGAAAAAAAGAGAGGAAAGAAATCGGAGAAGGGATTTTAGAGAGAAAAATGAAATCCGGGTTGTTTGGTAGGGTAGAAAATAAGAAGGAAAGAAAAGGAAGTTTAATCCTTCCAACTTTGAAAAGAAAATAGGAGAGAAAATTTGATAAAAAAAGTGATATAAAATAACTATTTTGACCTTAATCCTTATAATCTTCTAATTTATACGAAATTGTAAAATGTATTAGATTTGATATTTTGTTTTCTCTTTTCTTTCTCTTATACTAAACAAGATGAAGGAAAAACTCCTCATATCTTTTTATTTCCTTCACCTAGGTATTTTACTCTTCTTTCCTTTTTATTTTTCATCCCTTACAAACATAGCATAAATGTGGGTTTTTAATCACAGGATTGTGATTAATATGTATTAAGACACCACTTTTTATTATGACAAATTTCAAACAATATTTTTTATTAGATTTAATCATTTTTTATGACAAAAGTTTACAAAATTTTTGGGCTTAAAACCCAAATTGATACTTATTCTAGATATAAGTTAACGATAATTTCATATCTGACTCCACCAAAGGAGGAGTCAAAGATAGAAGAACTCAAATCCCCCTTCGCCAACTAAAAAAAAAAAAACCAAACTGATCAAAATAATTACTTTTAGTTTGATTTTTCTGTAAACTAATTAATTAATATAAACCGACCAAAATAATAAAAAAAAATTAGCATTAATCACTTGTAAATCGTTCAAAACGACTGCAAACACTTCTGACATACATATATTCTTTCAATATAGTTATGAAGCATATGGAAAACTTTAAACTACAATTTTTTTTTCCTCATTTTGATCGATATGTTGAGCGTGGAAAATTGCATCATTCGGTTACATATAATAACAATTTCTGAGTTCTTATATTAGTTGTGGAGTGGCTAGCGGCTTTTTGCTTTACCGCCCATACTTCTAATTAAGGAAATCAATAAATATAAAATTAGTATGAGGTCATCGGTGCTTTGGATATATATATATATATATATATATTATTTCTATATATAAACTTATATACACATCTAAATGCACGATGAGAATGAAAAGTATAATGGATATTAAAAAGAAAAGATAAAGATAAATCTTTGTGTTTATATAGTTAGTCATTGACAACAAAAACAAAATAGAAAAAATGATAAAATGGTTAATAACAAACATGTTACGTATGGTTTACCCAGAATCAAAGGACACCCTCTTTGAGAAAAGTTGAATTCTCATTTTTATTAATATTGCCATAAAAACTTTAAAAGTCCATATATATATATAATATATATATATATATATGTGAAAAGAGTATAAATCTTATACGCAACTGAGGAAAGCAAATATAAATTATAAGATAGTTGTTTTTAATTCTGTCAATGGAAGTGATAAGAACTGCCTGTTTTGGATATATACCACAAGTTTAGATCTGAAATGTGGCATAATATGGTGGAGTTAATAGGAAACCTTGACTATAAGCTAATAAAGTGACCAATCTTGACATTGTGCCATTGGAAAAATTGACAAGGAATCATAAAATATGCATCCTCTGAATTCTTTGTGAACAAGGCCATGGCAATTAATAAGTGTTATTTAGCATATAATTGCATTTTCCTCCAAATGTCATTGTCGCATTTAGGGGCCGTTAGGGTTGTTAAAAAACCGACGAATAACGATCAATCCACTCAACTCATCTGATTGGGTGGGCCAAAAACTCATAGTATATGTTCAACTTACCATTTATATTCACATTTTTAATTTAATTTGTTTATTTGATGGATTTAGGTAGAACTCTCTTCACTAATATATACTTCTCAAGGGGATATATGACACTAGATTAATGGAACTTTGAGAATTACAGTGTTTTGAACCTTACTTTTATGTCACTTATATTGCTTCACTAACAATTAAATCTTTGAAAGTTAAATCACCGACTAAATTTGACAATAAATAAATATATATATATACACACACACACAATAAATCTCAATTTCAGTACCGGAGTGACGTGGCATGGTGACTATGTCAACAAGTGAACAGGAGGTGAATCCATGAGGGAAAACAAACTCCACAGATACGAAGTCAGAAGAGGAAAATGTATTTAAGTAGAAGTGAGGGCAGAAAGGTAATTGTAATTGAATAAAAAAACGTGAAAGAAAGTATAGATATAATCTTTGGACGTGTGTGCGTGGCATTCATCAGATGATAGAAATGTAATTTTATGAGAAAGGGATTGCAAATTACAATGTAATAAGATTGTAGATGGAAAGAAAATGGTTAAAATGTATCATGGCATAGAGGTATGACCTGTAAGAAAGTGTAACAATTTAAACTTTTGTTAAGGGCAAATAGTAAGGCTATATATTTATATCAGTAATGTAAATGAGGAGAAAACAAGTTACTAATTAGAGGCGATCATAAACGTTTTGGGACTGAAAGCAAGATGATGCTCTTGGTTGTTTTTTTTTTTTATTTTTTTTTATTTTTTTATTTTTAACAATTATCATAGCTGATTTTAGCTTTTCCATACATACGGTTCTTCTATTAAATCTTTCTTCTTTTTCTAGCATTAAAAATCCTCATAAGAGATTAAGGGTCCGTTTGGTTGGTAAGTTTAGTTTAAATTAAACTGTATTTTTTTTATCATATTTTTTGTCTTTTCCCTAAAAGTTTTTTGTCTTTTATGAAAAAATCAATAAAAATTACTATTTAAACTTAAAAATTTCAACTCAACTTAAACTGAACTTGTGTACCAAATAGGTCCTAAAAAAATCCATGGTCAAAAACGCTTTTGACTTTTCTAACTTGTGATCTGACGGTTTGTGGAATAATTGAAAAGCTACTTCGCCATGAGTAATTTCATAAGCCAAACTAGTATCTTCTGCCCTCTTGTGTGAATATTAAAAAAAGGTATCACTGTGGCAAGTTTTACATAGATAAAAATGACGACGTTAAATAACTTCTAAGTATCACAAGTTTTTTTTTTTTTTCTTTCTTTTCTGAAAGTTGTAATTTAATAAGTTTTACGTATAATATATTAAATTCTTTCCTCCGAAAGCCTATCGTCAGAGTGTTTAGAGCCTACGAATAACCTCACATCTTCCGATTTTTTTTCCCCTGCACATCGCTATATGACTTCCTAATTATTATTTTTTTTTTCAACTGCAATTTAGCCTACAAAGTTGTTAGTGCACTTCACAGCCTACCCCTCCTTTGTCTTCAATAATCTTGACCGGCCTACGAAAAACCTCACATCTTCCGATTTTTTTTTCCCTACACATCGCTATATGACTTCCTCATTTTCTTTTTTTTCAACTGCAATTTAGCCCACAAAGTTGTTAGTGCACCTCACAGCCTACCCCTCCTTTGTCTTCAATAACTTGACCGTCCAAATTTCATCCAACAGTCATCATCAATATGTCGGATATGTCCGGTAAAATAGAGGTGCTCGACACAAGACATAATATATATATATATATATATATATATATATATAAGAAACCATAGTTGTTAGTTAGGAATTGATAAAGTTTAAAAACATTTAAACATAATTATGTTTTATTGAAATGAACATTCTAATTCTTTCAAAATGACCAAAATACCCTTATTAATATCCAAGCAAACAATCATGATTATAAAGCAATTAAAATGTATTAAAAACAAAAAAGAAAAAGAAAGGAGGTTCGCAGACTCGCAGGCAGGGGTCGAGAGATCTAGACCCAACGACTGCGAATCGCAAGATCTTTTTTTTTTTTTTTTTTTTTTTTTTTGTTTTAACTCAAATGTCTTCTTTATTTCTATTTTTCATTTTTTCTTATTTTGAAATTTTAAGAGAATTTCTTTAATTCTAAATTTCTATTTAAGGTTTTTAAAATTAAGATGTTGGGATTTGGTATTAGTTTTTTTAAGGCTTTTTTTATTTATTCGTATACTCTTAATTTATCGTAGAGTTGTAATTTACACCCTAAATTTTTAATTTTGACAATTTACATCCTAAACTTATAAATATGTAACAATTTACACCCCATTGACAATAACATTAATCTTTAAAGGAAATTGATATGTGATTTTTACATGAGTTGTTAATTCGTGACATAAATAATCATTTTTATCTTTGTTAATTAACAATCTATATGCAAGTGAAATATCAAATTTCAATAAAAAAATCAATATTGTTTATCAATGGAGTGCAAATTGCTACAGATTTGCAAGTTTATGATACAAATTGCCAAAATTAAAAACTCATGGTATAAATTGTAACTCTATAATAAGTTTATGGTACACTAATACAAAAAAGCCTTTTTAATTAAGGTTAAAATTTCCCTTTCCATATGTACTGTTAGTTTGACAAAATTACCCATTAGGTAGGATGTTTTTAACACAATTTCTAAACATAAGAGATAAGTACAACATGACTGAACAAGGTAGAACGTAATTCAGATAAATACAATAATTTTTTTATATTGTTACTATCCTGTCGATAAATTAACACCTTAAATTAATAAATAAGATAAGATATTGATTAGTCTTCTTACCAAACTCATGTATCAAATAACTAACCCATTAAATTAATTAAAGGGAGATCATGTCACACATTTTTTCACTGTGAAGATGTGAACACTTTTTGCATCAATGTTTTAATATCATCTTTTTACAGATATCAAACCTAAAAAGTAGGTTTACAATTATATATATATATATACACACACACACACATAGATATGTGTGTATATATATATATGTGTGTGTGTATAGGAAACTGTTAAGATTTCATTAAAAGCTTGATGATCATCTAGTTAACCATTAAATATTGTTTAGGATGGTTATATACCTTAACCTAATTGATCTGTCATTGGCCCAAAGTTGCAGTTCCTTTTCAACACGAAAAGAAAAAAAAAAAAGTGTTTTTGTTTTGTTTTGTTTTGTTTTTTTTTTTTTTTTGGGGTGACACTGAAAAGGATTGTTATACTTTAAGCACGTAGGATATTGGTTGAGTGCATGCATGGTGGCATACCCACTATCCTGACTGCTGAAAATTACAAATCTGACCTCCTATCATTTTCCCTTATTTTTGTTATTGTTTTTTTTGTTTTGTTTTTGATTTTTTTTTTTTTTTTTCAGGAATAATAACATCATTTAAAAATTAATTGATGCCATTTCAAATTTGTATTGAGAACATACACCATAATGAATGTTCTTCCTTTTTTTTTTTTTTTTTTTTTAAAGAAATAAAAATGAGGGGAGAAGTCACCAGTTTTAATAATCCATTTTATATATGATTAATCTTAAATAAATCTTAAACGCTTTTATCTCACGAGATTCAAACATAAAACCTCTAATTTATTAAACCACAAACGAGAGTCTTCTAGCCAAAAAAAGAAAGAAAGAGAGAAAGGTTATGTTCTTTGTTTGTTTGTTTTTGTTTTTGTTTTTGTTTTGTTTTGGTTTTTTCTTATGGTGAAATTAATCCTCTTATCTTGAGCTTTCGACAATAAACTCTAAGATTTATAAACTCTACCAACGTCCATATAACTTTTAACTTTTTTTTATTCGGTGTGATTCCAATCTTTGACGGATAGAAACATTCGGGGGTGTTTGGACCTCCAATCCAAATCCTGCTTTTACAATTTAATTTTTGTCTTTTTCCTTCAGTTTTACTATTCATATAGTTTTTATAATTTAAATTTTAAAAGTTCATAACTTTGTATAGACATGTCCAAATGAGATGATTTTTTGTTTAAAATTGTATAGAATTTCGAGACGAACGAAACAAACTCCATATTAAATTTTTTTTTCGAACACATTTCAAGTTTTTACACTTTTTAACTTAAAAAATTCAACATCTCGATAAACATATAATCAATCTAAATCAAAATTTCGTAATATAAACTTTAGCACCAAACATATGCCAAGAGTAACTTTAAATAAGACACCCTATTAAGAACCGAGACCTAAATTTGTCATTTTCACTTGTCAAGTTGTTCCTTAACTTTGGTCATTTCAGTTCCTTTTTATTATTATTTTTTTTTTCTGAAATCTGAATTTTTTAATTTTTGGGTTGCTGCGACCTTTGATAAAATTTTGAACGACCTTTCGGTTGTATCCCCTGCCTTTGTCCTCTTCCCATGTCTTTACTGAAACTCTGCCTCTCACATATTTTTCTTTTCTTTTTGGCTCAATTTTTTTTTTATAATTTATATTCTAAATTTTTAATTTTAATAATTTACACTTAAAACTTATCTAAATATATAACAACCTATCGTATCGATAACAATGTTGACTTTTTAATTAAAATTGACACAACTCTCACTTGGATTGTTGATTAAGAGTATGAAATATCTTTTTCCTTTAATCAATGTTAATTTAAATTTATATTGAAAATAAATTTAATTCAAAATTTTCTATTTTAGTAAAACTTGATTAAAAGTCTCAACTTCAAATGAGTTAAAATAGATAAAAATAACCACTCATATTATTAATTACCCATGTACTGATTACATATTAATTTTCTTCAAAAAATTAATACTATTATCAACAAGAGGGTATAGATTGTCAAAAATAAAAAAGGGAGAAACACTTGAATGATATAAATTTAAAGACAATTGCACTAATATGATGTAAAAATTAACACTAGATTGACATTTCACAAAGTTAAATTAAAATTAAATAAAATTCGTGTTATGTTGGTCAACAGATGATAAAAAGTGATTATTTAGATAATTTTAACAAATAATAAATATAAAATATAAAAATTTAAAGAATATATTGTAACTATGTAATAAGTTTGGGATGTTGATGCACAAAAAAACCTTTCATCAATTGGAGACTAAATTTTTAAGTTAGAGTTAATTGATTTTTTAAAAATTAATTATAATTTTTGTTGATTTTTTTAAAAAAAATTAAGATAAAAAAATATAATTTAATTAAAATTAAGTTAAAATGTGGAACGAATGTTGTTGTTGCTGTTGTTGTTTTTTTTTTTATCGTAACCTTATAGGCCAAAGGTCGGTTTGTTTATAATTCAAAAGAAAAAAGGATGGTATCTCAACAAAATAATAATAATAAAAAGGACGGTTTGTTTATTTTAATTACTTTTCAGATTAGTTTTTTTCACTGTTTTTTCTCTCTCTCTCTCTCTATTATTTGTTTGTTTTATTCGACAGGTGAGGGACTTTATTTAATGCTTAGTCACCGCACACCCCCCCATTTTCATTCACGCGAAAATCCTTCCTCCATTTTGCAGAAGTTTGTTTGTTCACCTAAACAAATCTCTCTCAGAGTCTCTCTGTTCTTTCTTCTGCTCCTTTTATTGCCTCCTTTGTTAGAAAGCTGTTTTCTGGGTACTTCTCATCTCAGCCTCTCTCTTTCTCTTCCTTAAAAACATTTTCACTTCTCTTTTCTGCTTATATGTAACTTTCTCAGCCTTTTTTTTCCCCACTTTTTCAGTCCTCAAATTACTTACTTTCTTGTTCTAAAATAGTTGCTCTTAATAATGTAATATTTGTCTCAGCATTGCACACTTTCTTTTGAATGCCCATTTTCTCAAACCTGCTCTAAGTTGTCTCTGCCATGGTTTCACTCATGGGTTCTCGCTAATTTCTCATATTTTTCAAGTTTCTTCTTCTGCTTTTTGAATGCCCATTTGCTTCAAATCGTTCTAAGTAATCCCAAATGCAGTTTTCCATGATGGGTTTCCGTTAATTTGTCCATTTTCCCCCTCAAAACCTTCTAAAGTTTCAAGCTTTACTTCAAAGTAGCTAACTTTAGCCATTATATATATATATATATATATATACATATATCATGTAGCTGATTTGTTTGAACAAGTTTCTGTATTTGATGAGAAGGAATTTTTTTTTTTCCTTTTGTATGATAAAAGTGAGGTGATGTTATGGATCTAAGCTTCATCATAGTTGGCCGCTAGTTCTGTGATCTGAACACATGGAGAGTTGTTTATTCCGTTAATCTGAACTTCTTTTCAGTTTCAAAATGAATTCCATTCGCTAATTTTCTTGCTTTATCTAAAAAATATGGCATCCAAGTAATTGTTTTTTTGTTTTTTTTCTAATCTATTCTTTTGTTCTTCATATCATAATCGACCAGTTATTAGTTCTAATTTCCTTGCAAATGTAAATTTGTTCCACTATTAATCCATTCTTTTTAAGGACCTCACCAAGGGTCTTGAATACTTGAAGAACTAATGAATCCGACATTTTTCTTTCCCGCTTTTTTAACCCTTCAAAATCCTACTATGATGAAGTAGTCCTTGTTTCTCTGCCCACAGTTTTTGCTTTTAAATCTTTCTTATGCAAATTTAAGTACCTTTTTTGCGCCTCTCGAGTCCCTTGGAATTTGGTTTTCAGAATTGTTGTTTCCCCTGTTTATTTTCTTTTGTTTGCCCACAAAACACGAAAAAAAAAAAAAAAAAAAATCTATATTTTTACTTACTTATGGAAGAAACCTTTGTTCCCTTTCGTGGGATCAAGAATGACCTTAGAGGAAGGCTTTTGTGCTACAAGCAAGACTGGACTGGCGGCCTCAAAGCCGGTATCAGGTTTGTGAATCTCTATTTCTCGTTTGAATATCGAAAACACGATGCTACAATTGTTGTTTCTTCGTTTATGACCGGGTTTAAGCTGATCAAGTTTTCGGTATTTTGTTACTAGAACTATAGAGCATAAACAATATCCAGAGTTTTGATAATTTTCTTCTAGCTGTGTAGGATCTTGGCTCCAACAACCTATATATTCTTTGCCTCGGCAATTCCAGTTATATCTTTTGGGGAGCAGTTGGAGAGAGATACAAGTAAAAACATTTTCTTCGTTCTGCTCTTCAAGTTGCTTTTCCAATTTTAGTTTTCTAAGAAAAACTTTTGTTTTTGGATTATGTATTACAGATGGAACTCTCACTGCAGTACAAACTCTAGCATCAACGGCGCTTTGTGGTGTTATCCATTCACTTCTTGGAGGACAACCCTTGCTCATTCTAGGGGTAGCCGAGCCCACGGTTTTGATGTATACGTTCATGTTCAACTTTGCCAAGGACAGGAAGGATTTAGGACAGGAGCTTTTCTTGGCCTGGACTGGATGGTATATCTTCGATACTTAAATTCAGTTACGACTAAAGGACTATTATATTCGTAAACTGAATCTTATTTTTTCCTCCCTGTTTTACTTGGAATCAGGGTGTGTGTGTGGACATCCCTTTTGCTCTTCCTGCTGGCTGTTCTCGGCGCGTGCTCGATAATCAATCGGTTTACTCGCCTTGCTGGGGAATTGTTTGGACTGCTGATCGCAATGCTTTTTATGCAACAAGCCATAAAGGTGAGTGTGTGCTTTTTACGGATTTTGCTGCCTTAAATGATAGGTTCATCTTTTGTGTATAACGGAGTTGTTGAACGATTAAAACATAGTAGATGATCTTCTCATGGTAGCTTCAACCTATGATTTAAATTCTTTAGGGAGTGGTCGAAGAGTTTCGTGTGCCCGAAAGGGAAAAACCCAATCAGACCGTATTTGAACCTGCGTGGCGATTTGGAAATGGAATGTTTGCGCTAGTTCTGTCTTTTGGCCTGCTTCTTACTGCACTGAGAAGCCGTAAAGCTAGATCTTGGCGCTATGGTACTGGTAAGTAGATTCCTCTTATGAACTAGTCATGTATTATACATGTCGCAACCTGGAATTTAAAAACTTGTAGAAGGGTATATTGTCACTTCATTTTATGATCATAGCTGCGGAATAAGCATTCTTTTCCTCTTAACATGCAGAGTACTTCAGTTAGTAGTTATTGAATAACGTGATTTTTTTGTATTCTAGGTAGGCTAAGGGGATTTGTTGCGGATTATGGAGTTCCACTTATGGTGCTTGTATGGACTGCTGTATCTTACATACCCGTTAACGACGTCCCTAAAGGTCTCCCAAGACGACTTTTCAGTCCGAACCCATGGTCCCCTGGGGCATACTCGAACTGGACAGTCATAAAGGTGAGTTTCGTAGTTCAATTTCAATTTAACCAAATATGTCATTTTTAAACCCTTTAATTCTACCTAGGAACTCATGTGTTTTACTTACGCAGGAAATGGTGAATGTTCCTCCATTATATATAATTGGAGCATTTATACCAGCAACCATGATTGCAGTGCTTTACTACTTTGACCACAGTGTTGCATCTCAACTTGCACAACAGAAAGAGTTTAACCTGAAGAAACCCGCTTCTTACCATTATGACCTTCTTCTTTTGGGTTTCTTGGTGAGTTATTTGCCTGGATTACCATGTTGAATAAGAAGATCTAACTTACCAGTAAATGTACTTGGTAAAACATTTTGTTTAGTTCAAAATTGTTTATCCTTTCAGGTCATTCTATGCGGGCTTATTGGCATTCCTCCGGCCAATGGCGTAATTCCTCAATCTCCCATGCATACCAAAGTTTAGCTACTCTTAAACATCAGGTATTTTTCTTCCCTTTACAGAGCATGTAAAGTAATTACAAGCAATGGATTAAGATTTGCTCTCAAGCTTTAAGAGTATAGGAATTTGCTCTATCCGTTTACTCGAACGGTCCAAAAATAGGGGTTTCTTTGGGATTTTAAATCAAATGATCGTAGCCATTGGCTGATTTGCTGGTGTCTTATGAATTTATGCACATGAAGGAATTGGTCGTTCATATAAGGTGTGATCAATTTTCTTTCTTCTTCTTTGATAGCTGTTGCGGAATAAAATTGTGTCAGCAGCGCGAAAAAGTATATCTAAAAACTCAAATCTGAGTCAACTATACCGGAATATGCAAGAGGCCTATGATGAAATGCAGACTCCACTAGCCAACCAAATTCCACCTGCCATGGTAAACTTATCCTTTCACGAGTTCTATTCATATAACTTCTATACGTTCTCTCTTTGATCTTAAACTCCGAGCTTTGTCAGGGACTTAAAGAACTTAAAGAATCGACAGTCCAACTGGCAGCGAGGACCGGCTACATGGATGCCCCCGTTGATGAGACTGTTTTCGACGTGGACAAGGATGTTGATGACCTTTTGCCCATGGAAGTTAAGGAGCAGCGCCTCAGTAATTTGCTTCAGGCATTGATGGTTGGTGCTTGTGTTGCTGCTATGCCTCTTCTGAAGAAGATTCCAACTTCAGTCCTATGGGGTTACTTTGCTTTCATGGCAATAGAAAGCTTGCCTGGAAATCAATTCTGGGAGAGGATATTGTTGCTTTTCACCGCTCCAAGTCGAAGATACAAGTAAGTTAATCATTCACCAATGCTCTACAGTTCAGTCTTGTTATTTTTGCGTGGGGGTTAAAACCCCCTCGGGACACACATAAGTGCTCTTTTAGAGGTTGAATTGGACTTTAGATATCAATATTTCCTCGGTACTTTTAAAAAATAAAAATTAAAAAAATTAATGTTTGTTTTGTTAGGGTACTGGACAAGTATCATGCAACATTTGTGGAAACTGTACCCTTCAAAACAATCACACTCTTCACCCTGTTCCAGACCGTTTACTTGCTACTTTGTTTCGGTTTAACATGGATCCCAATTGCCGGGTGCTTTTCCCGTTGTTGATCATGCTTCTCGTCCCGGTGAGGCAGTATTTCTCCCCAAGTTTTTCAAGGGAGCTCACCTCCAAGACTTGGACGCTGCGGAATACGAGGAAGCTCCTGCCAGTTGCTTTCAACATGTCATTCGAAGTATGTTGTCCAAACCCGCTCTTCATTCAACAAAATCTCAGGCAGGCTTGAAAAGGCTCATTTTCATGCTACTATACTGATGTCATTGCATTTTTCCTTCTCATCGTTGACAGAATCAGGATCTTCAGTCAAGAAGTAACAACATCGACGGTGCTGAAGTACTTGATGAAATAATCACGAGAAGCCGTGGAGAGATCCGCCGTACTCAGAGTCCAAGAGTGACAAGCTCAACACCATCCATAGAGGACATAAAACCTGTTTACAGCCCAAGGGTGTCACAGAGAGTGTACAGCCCACGTCTAAATGAACTGAGAGGCAAACGAAGCCCCCAATCGCCTGGGAAGGAACTTCAGGCAAAGCAGACTCCAAGTCCCGGGCCATCTATCCTTGGGAAAAGCATTCCCAGTTCTTCTTCTCCAAGCCAAATACCGTGAATTCGTGATTCTGGTGAGTTTGGTTGGTAATGGTTCTCGAGAGGTTCTACATTATGCAGATATATAAATATATATAGCTAGGTGTTGTCTTTTAATGAAATGTGTTCCTTTCTAAGTTCTAACCTTCCGCATATAGTATACTGCATTTGTATGTGTTTATCTTCCTTGTGTGTTGGGCAGAGAACATGTTATTATAATGGAAAAGCTACTTTTAGAATTTTTTCTTTTTATCTTTTGTGTTTTTTCTTAATCTCATCAAAACTGCTGCTCTTAGCTGTGTATTTAAGCTTGTACATGTTACCAATAAATTTGGTGAAAGCAATAAAGAGATTGAAATGAGAAAGGTACTGTAAAATTTTCATTGCACTAGTCAAATATTTGGCAGGCTTTTCTTTCAAGATGTATATCGACTTTAAGTGTCATTATAAAGAGAGAAGTTGTTGAATCCACTGTAAAGCTATTGCACTTGTGTGGAACAATCCAATAATAAAAGGCTTGATTCTATTTTTAGTCCCTGAATATAGGCCAAATCGTATTTTGGTTTCTGACTTTTAAAACGTCTCAGAAAGAGTTCTCAATCAATCAAATTGTTTGAAAGTAGTCCTTTTGTGCATTTAAAACCTTGGTTGAAGATGTCAATGACTGAAAATGGGACTACGGCATTGCTTTCGGAGTCCTCGAAAGTACGTTTATCTCGTGCATTTGCTAAAAATTTCATGAAAGTACTTTGCTTCTATTTCATTTTCCATTAATTACAGCTTCTCTTGAAACCACAACAATCCTAAAGTTTTCCAATAAGCTACATAAAGATACTCCACTTAAGTTTCCACTTGTACATTTCAAATCTTCGGAAAGAAAAATCCAGGGCTACTCAGTTCCCATCCACTTAATCATTTAAAATATTTCCCACCATTTCCTTTTCCTAACTTATCCACAAGAGTTGTAAGTGGGATCATCGAAGTGGATCAAGTTGGGGAGTATCAAGAGTTTGTGAGGCTATCAAAGAGTCAGATCCCATACATGTCATTAGCGGCGACAGAGCCAGCCTTACACGTCAGTGTGAACACATACAAAATATTTATCAAAATTAGAGACATTAACGTAAAAAATGTGAAATCAGGAGCGGTCGCATCCACTTCGCCTCAATTGGCTTTGTCACTATATATACTTCATTTAGCCGCTAAACTAGAAACAATAACATTTTCTCCCATTGCTTTTCACGAGTCCTATGTTGTTTTGTTTTGTTTTTTGTTTTTGTTTATATATATATATATATATAAATAAAAAAAAGTGTTATAGGATAGAGGTTAGCGTACCCAATAACTCCAAAGGTGAATGCCTTCTCGTGTGATGTATGGATCTCTCATAAAATGGATTATCTGTATACTCCGATCAAAGCGGTGAGGAAGACTCAAATCCAAGCATTTAGCTAGAAGGACGAGTGTCCTACCAATCTACCTAGAAGACCTTGGCTTTCACGAGTCCTCTTTAACAACTGTCTCATTATTGGTGGGAGCCTCTTATTCTCTGTATGGAAAATAGTTGTCTTGAAGCAATAGTGTCAGATTCTTGTGTACTCAAAGTGATGACCAAGATTCAAGTAATGGTTATAGCCATAGGACAGTTAGTGGGAACATGCCTTCATGTGATATTAGCATGCCACTTTTACCTAAGTGTACTCGTTACAAATGAACAATGCAGGTCCATTCCAAGGTACTATCCTCCTTGCTTGTCAGTTGGTTTCTTAGTACCATCAATGATTCTTCGGATAGAGGACCACCGACAATTTAACACGGTAATAAGGCTATTTGTTCTCCATAACAACGTCTTAGATTCCAGTCAGTCCCACTATAAGAATTTATATACTACATAGAGATACATCGTTTGTTTTGAAAGTTATCAAATATCTGGGTATGTCACTTTTTTTATGATAGGACCCTTGATGGATATCACCGTATGAACTTACCACATCATCTAATTCCCACTAATTCTTCTTTGGTGGCATGTCAACAAAATTAACGTGCAGGTTTAGAACTTCTTAATGAACTATCCTTACCCACTATTTTTTTTTTCTTTTGAGTAATCTTTACCCACTATTTTAATATTAAAGCTCATCTAGTTCTCACTTTAGCACACTTTCTTTCTCTTTCCTCTTTTTAGAAATATCCATGATCCTAAAAATCCTACTTCAAAAATAATTATAAAAAAAAAAAAAGATCCTAAAAATCTTTATCCTAAATGCTGCTAGATTTTGCTTCACCGGTCTGCCACATAGAGACATGAGAGAGGATTCTAGACGTCGGATAATGGTTTTTTGGCCAATTATCTTTTGAAACATTATATGGTGGAATTCAGACCTTTTTCTCCACTATCTTTGCCCACGGGCAACCATGATATACTTGTTTTATAACTTTCCCTCATATTTTTTGGTTTTGACATAGATTGATAGCCACTCAACTAAAGAAACCTCGAAGAAAAAAAAAAAAAAAAAGGCCTTTTTCAATTATTTGGTACGAGTCACTTGTATTTTTACATAAAACCTAGAAAGTCATTCTTCTAATCATGTAAGAAGATGCAATTTGCGTGTAGGACAGTGCTAGATTACCACATCCTTGCCTTACTTTGGCGTGATTAGAAATCTTCCGATCGAGAATTCCCGGTTGAGATATAACCGGAAAGACATGTAAGAAAATGTAATCTGCACGTGGGATAGTTCTAGATTACCATAATCCTACCTAACATTGTTGTGATTATAAATTCTCTGACCTAGGGTATAACCTGTAGGACATGTAAGAAGATGTAACTTACATGTGAGATAATGCTAGATTACCATATCCTTTCCCAATTTTGGCATGATTAGAAATCTTCCAACTGAGAGTTCTGTGCTAGTGTATAACCGGCAGGACACGATTCGATTCTAAATTGTTAAGATCTTCATCAAATTCCGTTAAATTATCATAATTTTATATTTTAGTATTAGAATGTTTAGAAATTTAACAGTTTAGAACTGTATCTAATTGATAAGGTAAATAATTGTGATATAATTCAAAAGTTGTTTTTCATAGTACAGATTCCAATGGCACTAAAATTAGAGTGCGATTTTAGTTTCTCCAATATGAAAGTTGAATATCAGTTTTAACGTTTATGTAGGTGGCACAAGGCTTTTATATTCCAACATGGGAAACTTTATAGAAAATGACAACAGAGTGAAATCAACAAAACCAGTCAAACTTAGGTAGAAAAATTCAAAAACGATAGAACCTTGAATACAACAACTAAGTTATAAATGAAAGAAAGTATGGATATTATAGTAAATAATATTTTCTTCAAAAAATAAAAGAAATAAATAGTAAGATTTTAAATTATTTAAATTAAGCTACTTGTAGAGAACAAAAACAGTACCCGAAAAAGAAAAAGAAAAAAAAAAAAAAAGAAAAGAAAAGAAGCACACTACCATTTTATCTTGAAAACCACAGTAAATTTCGAAACGACAAAAAAAAAAAAAAAAAAAATCAATCACATTAAAAAACGATTACAACCTTGAAACTAACGACTGCAGTTAGATAACGGAAGATATATTTGGAAACGAAAATGTTGCCTAAAGGGTAAAAGTTTATATCGAGAAATGACTAAAAACGACAATAATATAAGAAACGACATTTACGCCATCAAATTGATAAATGGAGAACATTTTAGAACGATGAGTCAAATTACGAAACAACTCAACAACAACAAAAACACATGGAAACAACAAGAGCACTTTAAAAAGGAAGAAGCGGCCATTAGAAAAAACACAAAAAAAAAAAAAAAAAAAAAAAAAAGAAGAAGAAGAAACGACCAAAAAAGCCATCAGGCTTAAAAACGACAGTAATTAGGAAAACGACGTAAATTTTAAGGATGGAGTGTGAAGATAGATTAGAATGTGACAAAACGACTGTGATGGTTAGACACGACAGAAAGAATTGAAAACGACGAGACTACAAAAGGATATGTTAGCTTAAAATTTATAAACCAACAATATTATGCAAGTTAGTATTAGTATTATGAAAAGTTACTATTTTGTATGTAATTATCTTTGTTAGGAAGTTTTAATTATTTATAGAGTAATTAGCCTAAATGGTCCCTAAGTTATTAAAGAGGTGATAATTTAGTCCATGTTTTTTTTTTTTTTTTTTTTTATAATTTTGACTAAGACAACCCTAAACTCTATAAATGGAGGTAATCTAGTCCTTTCCATCCCCCCTCCCCCTGATGTCGTCTCTTCCATTGCCGAGCCCCGCCCCTGCGTTGTCTTTTCCATCGCCATGTTCTCCCCCAGGCGGAGCTCTGACCCACCCGCCGGCGAGCTCAGGCGCAAGAAAGAACTCCCCCCCCCCCAAGATCTGGATCTCGCCGAGCTTCCCCCCGGTGTCGGGAAGCCTAGCCCCCCATGTCATCTCTTTCGTTGCAAGAAACCCCCCCCCCCTTATCCTCTCCGAGCCCTCGCAATGTTTTCCCCCAGGCCGAGCTTCGGCCCCCCTACTGACGAGCTCAGGCGCAAGAACAAACTCCCCCCCCCCCCCCCCCCCCCCCCCCCCCCCAACCAAAAAAAAAAAAGATTTGGGCTTCTGCTTCTTTGATTCGAGATAGAGAGAGAGAAAGAGGGGGGGTGATTTTTTTTAAAATTTTTGTTAAACTATTTATTGTTATGTTACTAAAATACCATTTTAAATTAAATCACATGTACTGCACATGACTCATTCAGTTAGAAATTTAACAGACTTGGAAGGAAAAGACTATAATTGCCAACATTTAAAAAGTTTAGGGTCGTCTTGGCCAAAATTAAAAAAACAGGGACCAAATCATCACCTCTTCAATAGTTTAAGGATCATTTAAGCCAATTACTCTTATTTGCAATCATTGTAATTTAGATAGTCGTGATTTTAGAAGACTTGTAAGTATTAGGCAATTAATCCGATTGTGTATATTGTAACTTGTCTTTATATGGGGGCTTATTCAATATTCTTCATTAATGAATTATTTGTTTTTAATTCGTGGATATAAGCATATCCACGTCAAATATCTTTGTATTATTCTCTTGTTCTCTTATTACCCTTGTTATTATTATTTATTTAATTTTCTATATGGTATCAAAGCCGTAGATCCTAACTTCAATACTTAAAACACTCCATTTCCCACCTTTTTTGTTCGTCATGTAGCTTCCCCACCCCACCTAAACACATTCCCCTGCCCCACCCTTCTTCACACAATCCCTCATCTGCACCTTATCTCACCCATCGCTCCTTTCATCCCATCCAAAAATAAATAAAAAATGAATAAGATAGTTCTTCCTGCAAAAACAATAAAAAATAAATATATATCTTTTCATTTTATTTAATATTCTATTATAGCAATTATACTTCAACGAACCACTGATCCTTTGATTCCATGCGTCATTGCACCCTCTTTTGATGATTGCCGTCCTTAACGTTTTTGTATCTAGTTCTGACAATTACCGTCCCAGTACCAATGCCCCTTTCTCTCTTGACGATTGACGTCCTAGCGCTCATGCGCCCTTTTTCTGTGCACCCAAGTGTCCCTTGTCTTCTCCCTCATCTCCTAAAGATTGTTGTCCCTGCACCAAAGTGTCTGTTGTCTCCTCCTTCCTCTTCTGATGATTGTCATCCTCTTGCGCCCAAGTACCCCCTCTCTCCGCTCTCGACACTTGTCATTCATTCTCTGTGCTTGTGCGCTCTGACATATTTTATTTTAATTTTTCTATAAGTTCATAAAAGAAAAAGAACCAAAAAAAAAAAAAAAACAGAGAGAGAGAGAAAAGACAAAAAAATTTATTTATTCAAGTTTTTTATGTTATAGTCCAAGATTGGACCTCCTATTAGAGCTCCATCTTGCAGGGGCATATTAGGAAAGTTTGTATGAGTATCAGGAAAAGTTACTATTTTGTATATAAGTATCTTTGTTAGGAACTTTTAGTTATTTGTAATTATTTTAATTTAGAATAGTCTTGATTTTAAGAGATTTGTAAGCATTAGGCAACTTATCCGATTGTTTATATTGTAACTTGTATTTATATGGAAGTCTATTCATATTACTTCTCACTAATGAATTATTTGTTCTTAATCCGTGGACATAAGTGTTGTTGAAAATTGCAAGTGCACAATATCCTAAACAAGTAATAAAGTAATAAGTAAAGTATCGTTCTTATGAGAACTGTCGTTACCAATTACTGAAATTATATTAACTCAAACTTTATTTGAATTACCGAAAAGAGATTTAAAAAAAATAACAAAATAAGTATAAAAAAAAAAAAAACAAAAGACTCAAAATACTAAAAATCTAGGGTTTCCGATTTCACCATATTAATCATATTCAAATCATCTAATCTAATTAATCAATGTCTATTCCCTATGTTGCCAGTGAATCTCTCTAATATATTCATTAATATTTCTCAAGCATTAACAATTTATTATAATAAGCCTTATCACTTCTCGATCTCAAACAACTTATCATAATTCATTAAGAACCAGAAATTCATGATGATGCACAAGTTTCATAACTATCTTTAGCTTATGACAATCTCATGGCATATTAAACAAGGATTTATTCAATTATCACTTCTCAGTCTCAAATCAAATACTAAATCATGCATAAGTTGGTCAGAAATTCACAAGCATTAAGCACAGATTAAAATACTTAATACAGAATTGGAATAGAATATCAATCAATTAAAAATAGAAAAACTCAAATAATTATAATCCGGATAGATCGTATCCCTAGAAAAGAAAATTATTTTATAAATAAAAATAGAAATCTACATAATAACTGTTCAATCATTCTCAAATTACAAAAATAAAAAATAAGAAAATAAATTAAGAAAATCCAATTATGGAGGTGTCACAAGTCTCCAAAGCCTTCTCCGAAATTTTCTTCTCTCTTTACTCTTGATGATTCAAGATAATCTCTCCCTAATTTTGTAGAAAACTAAACCCAAAATTTAAAATATAATTTTTTTTCCTTTTTCTTCTTTGGTTTTCGACTTCTCCCACAGCCAAAAGACCTCATTTATGGAGCTCTATGACTCCTTTTTATATGCCTCAGCTGCTGCCTTTAATTACTAGGTTTTTCCCTTTTTTTTTTTTTTCTTCTCTCTTCTTTTTCTACTGCTGCAGCTGACATGCAATAGCCTTGGGCCCCATGGAGACAAATGGCGAGCAGCAACAGGCGAGCGCTGAAGCTTGGATGCGTGGTGCGTTGGAGCACGCAGGTGCATGGACGCACGGTGGGATGCGAAGCGCTAAATCTGGCACTTCACTAGATTCGTTGACACAAGCTCAGTGACACGCCTGGCTAGACGAGTTTCGTACACTCGTGATCTGGGCCGCATTTGAGGTCGATCTGATGGTTGGAAACGCGAGTGGCGTGCATGTAGCAATCACGCGAGTGGTCAAAGTCGGCTCCGA
Source organism: Ficus carica (assembly GCA_009761775.1). Classification (NCBI taxonomy): domain Eukaryota; kingdom Viridiplantae; phylum Streptophyta; class Magnoliopsida; order Rosales; family Moraceae; genus Ficus; species Ficus carica. The sequence goes on along the minus strand of CM019744.1, from coordinate 4,968,346 downwards.
ATTTCCTTTTGCAATTTTTATTTTATTTTTATCACATTTTAGCTCCAAATTGCTATTTTTTTTTTTTCCATTAACATAATTAACTTACACACTTAGGACAACATGATAAATTTGGGGAAAAATTAATAAAAATTACTAAGATTATAATAAAATTATAAGCATAAGAATGCTAAAATAACTCTATTTTATAGAGTTATCAATAAACACATCCACGTTAAATTGATATGTGATATGTACATAGGTTGTTAATTCATGACATAAATAAACATTTTTATCTTTGTTAATTAACAATCTATATGCAAGTGAAATATCAATTTTCATTAAAAAAATCAACTTTGTTTATCAATGGAGTACAAATTACCACAGATTTGTAAGTATAGGGTATAAATTGCCAACATTAAAAATTCAGAGTGTCAATTGTAACTCTATAATAAGTTTAGGGTGTACCAATACAAAAATACATTTTCTCTTATTACGTTCATTCTTTTTTTATTTAGGGTCTGTTTGGTGCGTTAGTTCCAGATGACAAAACAACATCTGGATTTCAAAATCTCAACTTTAAATCAAGTTTTCTCTCTTTACCATATTCAAAAAACTCAAATTTTAAAAGTCTATAACTTTCTCATTTCAAATTGAAATGAGATGATTTTTATGTCAAAATACTCATAACGATAAGAGGAACAAAACAATATCCATTTTGCATATTTTTTTTTTTCTAAACACATTTCAAAATTTTATCCTATTTTTTATATCACATAACTTTTTCAAAAGTTTTACCACTAAACACATATTTCCAACTCAATCTTCAAATCACCATCTTCAGATGTTTCCCCAAATGGGCCTTTAGTTTCTATAGATACAATACGACATCATTTCCGATAATGATGCGTCAATGACCTTAACAACTTGAACATGTTCACGTCAAGAAGACAACAACAAGATAAAGACAGCGAGAAACGTTTAAAAGAAATGGTTGATTTCAGTTTTGACCCTAAAAAAAATACCGTCTCATTTTGCCTTTTAAAAGTTAAATGTCACATTATTAACATTTGAGCATATCAAACATTTTACTATTGGTCTTTCTGTTACATAAATGTAAAAAAATAACGAAATAAAGCATGTGTGGAAGGTGATGTAGTAAAATGAATGTTAAGTAATTGATTGGACAAGTGAATTGAACCATATGCATGATGCCTAACTGATTCAAAATTGTGGTTTTCATATGTTGGATCAGTTGGGTAATGTGGACCCCATTTAATTCACATGTTTAATTAACTATCCAACATTCGTTTCATTAAATTACTCTCTGGCAGTGCATCTTTCGTCACTTTTTTTTTTTTTTAACATTTTCTATCAGAGAGGGACTAATAGTGAAATGTTCTATAAGCTCAATAGTCACTAGTGTGATGTTTTAAGTAATAGGGGAGAAAGTGAGAAAACTTATATTCTTCAGGGACTAGAATTTAAAATAATCCTAAAAGAAAAGGACTTAATGGCAAAAACCCTTAAAACGACATGATAACTGAAAAAGCATCAAACTAAAAAACGACAATTGAAAACCAAACGACATGAATTCCGAAAACAACATCATAGTTTAAATAATTCTGATAAAAAGACAATAACATAAGAAAACGGCGAAAAATTGAAAAGGGCTGCAAATAGATAACGACGACAGAATAGTCAACAAAATTACTAATAACCAATACGACAGACACTAATATAAACAACAACTGCACTTCAATTGACGATACGATTTCAAACTAGAAAAACGACAATTACACTGAAAACGACTAAAAAGTTGAAAAAAAAATAGAAGCCTCGAAAAAACGACAACGTATTGTAGAAGTCAAAAAAAAAAAAAAAAAAAAAAAAAAATGGGAATGAAAACAACAGCTTGCTGCTGGAAGACGACCAACCAGGCAAACTGATGATTATACGAGATAATTAAAACAAAGAAAGCAAAACATCAATCATAATGAACGATGACACGTGGTAAATGACAATAATTAAAAAAAAAGCTGTAAGAAACTACATAAATATTCAGGAATAATAATTGAAACGAATAATACAAGTACAAAAGTAATCAAACTAAAATATGACGCTAATTTCAATAAACCATCGACCATGAGAACAACTATGAAACAGATATATAATAAACGACAACAATACATTTAATTTCCAGCAAAATGAAAAAAACACACAAGATGTAAAATGAAAAAAAAAAGAAAAAAAGAAAAACACGATAAGAAACAATAAAGAAATTTAAAAACAACAACGTAAATTACATTGCCACGAGATTTTAAACGACAGCAACTTGAAAATGACATCAGTATTAATGAACGACAATAACGTATAAAAAGACAACAAAATCGATTCGACGAGAGCAGTGTAAGACGACATGAAATTCAAAAACGACACCCAAAAAAAAAAAGAAACGATTTTCTAACTGAAAAGTAGCCATAAAAAATGCGCCAAAAAACTCCACCGAAACGTTCCTAAATCAAAACAAATACTTCAAACGACGAAACGACATTTTGACAAACCTAACATTGCGTTCATCTGAACGTGTAGATAGAGAGAGAGAGAAAGAGAGAAGAGAGAGAATGAGGCCTCAGATCGTGCTGTTTGGGGACTCTATAACAGAGCAATCCTTCAGACCCGGGGGTTGGGGAGCTGCTCTTGCTGACACTTACTCTCGCAAGGTTTCATATAATATATATAATTATATATAACTACCCATTTTCATTTTTTTTTTGTAAAGAAAAACGAAAAATGAGAAGCACCCAGAAGTTGATTTGGGGAATTGTATTAGGTAAAACTAAAAAGTTGATTTCTTTTTCTGGGTTGGTTGATAGGCTGATGTGTTAGTCCGCGGATATGGTGGGTACAACACTAGATGGGCTTTGTTTCTGTTGCATCATCTTTTCCCATTGGTAAGTTTCTTCTTTTTTTAATATTCTTGTCGATTTTCTAGCTTCAGGAATTGAAAAAGATTTCACCTTTATGTTTTCTTTTGAGATTATTAGTTATATGTATCATCATTAATTGTATGCATTTGTTGCAAATTACAATTTTTTGGAATGATATTTCGTGTTTCTTAGATCTTTATACCAATAAAGTATAATGTCGTTGCATTGGTTGATCTTTGGATTCATATCTGATGATCATGAAATGGGTTTTTGTTTTGTTTTGTTTTGTTTTTCTTGGTTGCTTGTTTCACTTGAAGAATTTTTGGTGTAGAAGAAATATATAATGATCAATGTGTGTGTGTAAATATATGTTCATTTAATTTGTATATTCATAACGCTAGCTAATTGCTGGGCACGGGGAGGGCGTAAATTTGAAACTAAAATTTGTTATTTTGTGGCTTTATTTTTCAGGACTGTACAAAATCACCAGCTGTTGTGACAATTTTCTTTGGGGCCAATGACGCTGCTATTTTGGGGAGAACAAGTGAGCGCCAACATGTCCCCACCGATGAATATAAGGAGAATCTCAGAAACATTGTGCTTCATTTGAAGGTTCAGATTCTGTTTCTTGATTCTTAAACTGGTGTTTAGTCTTTTGATCCTCATTTTGAGGTCAATATGTAGTAGGAGTTTTAATTGACTTAATTATTTGCGACTAAATTATGTTTTCAGACTTGATGTAGTGAACTTATTATGCTTCTACATTCCATTTGGTTAATCATCACTTCTGATGAGTTTTTTAGGTTTTTAGTTACCAGTTTCCAGGCACTCCAAACCTCGTCTTGTAGGCTTAATTACATGATTATTCTTCTCATTATGTCCAGTCATTTTGATTGCAGGAATGCTCCCCCTCTGTGCTGGTTGTGCTTATTACTCCACCACCTATTGATGAGGAAGGGCGTAACGAATATGCTCGGTATGGTCATGGTATTTTGCATACCAGATTACATGCTTTAAAGATAAAGATTACTACGATATTGTGAACCTAAATACGCTTCAAATTTTATCTGTTGAATGAGCTCATTAGTTGTCAAGTCCAACAGATCTCTATACGGCGAGGACGCTAGGAAATTGCCAGAAAGGACCAATGAAGTAACAGCACTTTATGCAAAAGAGTGCGTTGAGCTAGCCAAGGAAATGGGTATCCGCTCCATTGATCTGTGGTCCAAGATGCAGGAAACGGAGGGTTGGCAGAAGAAATTCCTAAGGTTTGGCTTGTTAAATCCTTCCTTATAGAATTTTCTGATCATTAAGAAAGTGGGACTGACCATTTTCGAGCTATGCTTTTTTTTTTTTCCTCTTAAGTTCTGTAAACCATCCTTGCTTCTGTTCATGATAATCAGATTGGTTTTCTTCTTACCTAAAAAAAATGGCATAAGAAAGTGCTGGAAGTACTATGATGTGCTCTTTCCTTTTGAGATAGTAGATGGGCTTGAGTTTCAAACTGGAACACCTGCCGACAAGGGCATCGTGAAACTCATACTTTTTGCTAAGTAGGTTTCCATTTAGTTATTGAACCTTAGACCATGTGAGAGAAACAACGGCCCTAAACACTCAACTAGCTCGTAGGAAAAATAACATTTTGATCAATTTCATCACTTTCCAGGTTTTGTTATTTTCCGGCCATTAGTATTTTACTAAGATGGAGTACTTAAGGCAGACCTGATAAACTATGTAAATAATTCAATGCAGAGTTCAGCTGGGTGGAAGTTCTAGGTTTCATATTTTCCAAATTTATATGCTCTGTATCTTCATTACAGTGATGGATTGCACCTGACACCAGAGGGCAATGCTGTGGTTCACCAAGAAGTTGTGAGAGTTTTGAGCGGAGCATGGTTTTCTGCCACGGAAATGCCGTATGATTTCCCTCACCACTCGCAAATTGACGGGAAGAGCCCTGAGAAGGCTTTCCAGGAAAGATGCTTATGATATTTTTCACCTTGCACCTCCTTTTACCAACTTGGCCAAACTCTCCGTCTTCTTGATTTTTGATTCTGATACTGTATGTTGGAAATGCTGAACATTTTGCTTTCCAAATAAAAATTAAAGCCTATTGCCAATTACCACATTCAATCAAGTTTCAGAAGATGAATGTAAGCTAAATATTCATTTGTTTTGTAACTCCTTCTCGATTTGTGCATGTCATTCTTGCACAGGGACTATGCCATTGTTCTCTTTATCATTCCAATTATCGGCTATCCCCGAAGCCCTGCTTGGTTTATTTCTCCCCGAATTCTTTTTGTGATTTTTCTTTCTTTTAAATAATATCCGAGGAGGGACCTCAGCATGGGATAGGTAGTCTAGCGGGTGCTAACTAGTTGAACTTGAGGTGTGCTAGACTTCTTGATGTGAGTTGCTCTTTCTCTTCGTTTACTTATGTTTGTTTAAACATTTTTCCTTTTCATTTATCGATTTTTTCTTTTGCAGAATGTTTCACAGTTTTTCAAGCTTTGCTTCTCAGATTTTTTCTTTTGTGCAAATGTCGCATGGTTAAGATCTTATGGTTAAGATCTTATTTGGTTTCGGTTTTGTTTTGTTTTGAGAGAAATACAACAAGAATGCTAATTGTTGCCTGTTTAATATCTTAAAATGGTCAACCGTTTGAATCTTTTCAAGTAGAAAACTGGAAACTACAAACTTAAAGCCCTCTCATCAGTCTCTACATGCTTGAAAGCTTTTCATGGTGAATACTTAAAAGAAACAAAGAGACTGGAGAAGAAGAGGGGCGAGTTTGATTGACAATATAACGAAAACCTTTGCCGACGACTAATGGCGTCGTGTAATGTCCTTGATCATCGCTGTATTACTGCCAAGACGCAGTCGTCTGCATAAAAGTCTATGGATGTGTTTGGTTAGAGGAAGAGAAAATAGGAGGAAAAAATAATATATATCCTAGAAGTGAGGAGAGTGGGGATGAGCTTTATTTATTTATTTATTTTTATATTTTTATTGTGTTTGATATGGATTCCATTCTCCATTTCTTCATATATTAGGAGAGATTAAAATTTGGACTTGACGTTTTTTAAATCTCTCAATTTGCCATTTTTTCCTCTTTTCTCTTCTACCAAATAGCGGAACAATCTAATGTTGAAGGTTGTTTCCTCATAGACCTTTCAGTGACTTAGTGAAGGGTTACTTGAAAATTATGATGACCTACTAGACCCGATCAAATTAATTGTTCCCCCAATAGTTGATCCGACCATTAGTTCCGTTTTTTTTTTTTTTTTTTTGGATTTTTCAGCAATGATATCCCCAAACTTGTTAATCTTTGATAACTTGACCCCCAAACTTTTAATTTTGATAATTTTTCATCTAAACTTGCTAAAGTGTTGTAGTGTACCTCATATGAATTAATTTACCATAGTTATAAAAAGTCCATGTACGTTTCATGTAAAGATGGAAAACCCCATTTCTGACCAAAAATTTATAGATTTAATACAAACCCTAATTCAAATCTTCAATTTAAAGTAAAGTTAACAAAATGAGGAATAATGTAACAATTTAACAAGTTCAGGGGGTAAATTGTCAAAATTAAAAATTTAGGCGGCAAGTTGCCAAAGGGTGACGAATTTGGGGACAATCAGTGCTGAAATACTTTTTTTTTTTTTTTTTTGTTTAAAAAAATTATTGTGTTTGTATTATTATCCATTTCATTGAGTAATGTTAATAAAATTAATAATGTAACTCCTATTCATATAAGAGCTGTTATTTTTTACTATTTTCGATAAATCATGACAAGTGTGAAGTTACATGAAAGATGCTGTCAAAATTTAAGACCTTTATGTTTATCATCAGTGTTATCGATATTACTTTATTATGTGTGTAATTGATGTACTCTAAATAGTATAAAACTAAGTAACAATTCTCATCATTATTATTATTATTTTTTTCTAATATCGGTTTTATTAAATAACCTTCATGCCAATGGTCATGAATGGCATGAAACATGTAAAAAAAAATATGATAGGTGTGAAGTTACGTGAAGATGCTTTCGAATTTAAAACCTGTTCTTATATCATCAGTGTTATCGCTGCTTGCTATTACTTTATCAGGTGTGTAAAACTGAGTGAAAAATAATTCTATTTATTTATTTTTTCTATTATTGGTTTCATCGAATAAATGTCATGCTGATCGTCATAAACCACATCAAAATATAAGAGATGTGAAGTCACGTGAAAGATGCGCTTGAATTCTAAAACTGTTGCTAATATCATCGGTGCTATCGCTAATACTGTATCACGTATGTAGCTTATGTACTTTAAATAGTATAAAACTAAGTGAAAAATTCTCTATTTTTTTCTTTTTCTATCCCAATGGTCATGAATCACGTGACGTTAAAATACTCTAAAAGTTTCACAACGTAACTCCTAATCTCATTTATGATTTTTCCTCCGTGTGTGTAACCGTTGTGTTATAAATCATGTGAAATTATACAAAAGATTCTCTAGGATTTCAACTTTCTTATCCTATCATAGATTTCATCGCCCAAGTTCTCTATAAATGCAGACTCTAAATCTCAAGGCAAATGCATTGAAAAGAAATTTTATTTCATTTTTTTTTTTCCTTCCGAAAGCAAGATGCTAGAGAAAAATTGTGGTGTTCTCAAAATGTTACTCAAAAAGGGTAATATTTTGGAGCTCAAAGGAAGCGTAAAATTACTAGAGAGAATCAAGTGATATGCAAGTTAAAAATGGGTGACATGGGAAAAAAAGGGATAGAAATTCGTTCTCACCTAGGTGATCTAGCATTTCCTACTTCCTATTTTTTCTTCTTCTTACCAAACACACCCTTGCCATTTTTTTTTTCCGCCCTTAAGTTTTTTTTCCTATCTCAAATGTTTTTAAAAGTTAATAAATCTAACATCGGTTTCATCGAATAAGTGTATGCAAATATGGTAAAATATTCTCTAATATATCTCTTATAATCTCATTTACGAATTTTGTGAATTTGTGATTGGTACATTCCAAATCAAACCACGTAAAAGATCCTATAGGATTTCGATTCTCTAATCCTGTCATCGATTTCATTGCCCAAATTCTCTTTAAATACGACTTCAATATCTCAAGGAAAATGCACTGAAAAGAAGTTTTATTTTCTTTTTTCTCATGGGAAAATTGGGTCTTAATTTTGCAGAACCAGATGCTAGTGGAGAAGGGTCATCTTGTTTTCAAAATATTACTCAAGCGTTACATTTTAGAGCTCAAAGGAAGGCTAAAATTGCTAGAGAAAATCCATTGATATGCGAATTAAAAATGGGTAGCATGTGAAAAAATTAGAGGTGCCCGGTAATACTCTTTAACTTCTTGTCAAACTTTTGTTTGAATCCTGAAAGTCTATTTGCTCTATACATAATTTAAGAAAAGAGTGTTTTTCAAAATTAACAGATATTTTTTCTATGATTTTTCTTATTTTTAATTTTGAATGAAAATTAATGATTGTTCTATAGGATTGAACTATTGTTCCTCACATAAAATCTCAATCTATTTATTTGTTTATCTTTTGTTGCTTAATTCAATCTTTTGGGGCCACTAAATGTGAAAGAACATATATGGGCACGTTTTAATTTCCTCATACTTGTAATTGGTATAGATTGTAGTACACATATTTCACACGCCATAAGTTTGATATGATCATGATCTAAATTTAAACTTTTCATTCCTGGAGACGAAGAAGATGATGAAGAATTGCCGTTGATGGAGCGAGCTTCCCGATGAGATGCTTGTAAAGATTTTCATGTCCGTAAACATTATTAACTTGGTTACCGGTGTCGCAGGTGTGTCTCGCTCGTCATGTGCAACTTGTTGTGATTCGGTAATATGGCAAGAAATCGATCGACCTCATATATGATGAATCCTAGTGGTACTCTCTGCAAGAATGTCATACGATCGATCAGTATTTGCGGTGTCATAACGGAGAGAAAAATACATGATGTCGTACAAGTAAACATGTTAACAGAGAACTCAATTCGGTAGTTTCTTTATCCAAAGGCAATGAGAATTTTCTGTCTATGGAATCAACAAGAATAGTTCGGCAGAGACATATGATCAATATTTGCAATGTCCTTGGTGAGACATTATAGTACGTGATGTTGTACTAGTAAGCAAACTGATTACCTGATATTGTAGAAGTAAACAAACTGATTACTTGATGTTGTAGAAGTAAACAAGCAACAAAGACTAGTAATAACCATTTTTTTTTCATCTATTGACCAACATAACACAAATTCCCCTATCTTGACCAATATGACACAAAATTTATTTAACTTTAGTTTAATTTTATGTTATATTGATCTAATATTATTTTTTTGTATCATATTGGTGCATGTTACATGAGTTACGCATCGGAAAATTGTTCGAGAATACTTTGACGGCGGCTTCTCCTCTTTGTAGCATATATATTGTTTTCAGAAAGCCTAGATCTAGGGTTCTTAATTTGGGGATTTAGTTTTTTAAATTTGAGATTTTTCTAAAATTGGGGGTTTATTAGGTTTTTAATTTTGTTTTTCTATTGGTGTTAAATAATTTTTCCATAAAATAATGCGGATAAATAGATGAATAATTGGTAAAATTAGTAAATATCTCATTACGGTTTCTCGTGAAACAAATAGAATGATAATTATGATGAACTGTTCTTTTCTGCTTTTTTTTTTTTTTTTGAATAGTCGTCTCCAAGTTTCTAAGCAAGGACTGTCTTCTTGAGCAGCAAAATAAATTAATTAATAGAAAGTCTATATATGGAGGAAAATGGGCGGACCCACTTTCTTATTAATTACGAAGTTCTGTTTTTTTTTTTTTTTTTTTGAAGGAATTAATTACAAAGTCCTATATAAGGAAGGCCCTAAAAAAAAACATAAAAGATAAAAGAGAAAAGATAAATAAGAAATATTTCTTCTCTGTTCCAAGGGCATTAATTCAGCTTCTAATTAAGTTCTATATCATGCTTCTTCAATTAAATCGGCCTCAGGATCATTAAATTTGATATTTTTATGGATGAGATATTATTAATTATATCGGTTTTAGACAATTTTAAAATTATTTTTCACAACTCTAAATGAGTTGTAACATACAATCTTTTTCTCCCTTCAACAGTAAATAGTATAGCAAAATGTTAAGCATAAATTAAATTTACGTGATATACTTTAGCCCAAAAAAAAAAAAAAAAAAGAGTAGATACTACCAAAACACTCTTGATTGGGTAGACCAAAAAAAAAAAAAAAAAAAACTCATTGCATTTGGATAAAGGAACTACGAAATTTATTTTTCCATTGATTGTTTACTTGTACAACATCATGTACTATTCTCTCTCTAATGACATTGCAAATACTGATCGTAATGATATGCATACATCAGACTGAAAGATGAGGCATTTCATCGCCCAATTTCCGAATCAGCAAACAGAAGCTTGCAGCTACTGCAACATATTGACGTGGCTCATGACCATTTGCACTCAAGGAAATCGATGATTTAATACAGACATGCAAAAACATGTTAAATCAAATCACCATTAATTGTTCCTTTGAAAAATAATAATAATGACTGGGATCACCAATTGGAGAATTATTTAGTAGGTTGGGCCTACTAGGTCATTGTGTTAAGAGGTTTTTTTAGAAAACGTTCTAAAAAGAGTACATCTCTATTATATTATCATATCTATAATGATTTTAAGATTTTTTTTTTCTCTCTTATATAGTCAAATAAAATTTGATCAACATAATAAAAATCCGAATAGTGGGAAAAATTTTAAACATATATACTAAAAGGGTTATTCTCACAATTCTTTTCTTTTTTTTTTTTTTTGGGGAACAATTTTCTCTCAGGATGACTTGGTACACCCATTCAAAAAAGTGTTGTTGTTGTTAAAAAGTGATGTTATTTCATCAATTTTTCATGTAGCTCAATGTGCAATCTCATTTAAACATCTCTCAATTAGACGTCTTTAAAATTTCCTTTGGAGAGTAAAACGGGTTAAATTTTACACTTTTTTCCCTGAAAAGAAGGATTAATTTTTTAAAGCTACTTAATTTATAAATTTGAAATGAAAAATTTATGGTCGGTTTGACTATACAAATTCCAAGAAAATTTGGTAAAGATCTAGCAGGATAATGAATTGATGACTAAATTGAACCACATGAAAATTTTAAATAATTGCAAATTCTTCAATTGGACAGGTGTATTCATGATCTCTTATCAATTGTTAAAATTTGAAGGAAAAAAAACGACCTTTTAGGTGAATATTACTATACTACAAACAACAAAAATCACAAATTAGCAGTTTTATGTACTAAAATTTGAGGGTACAATATACTTATTAACGTGGTACAAAAATCTATCTCTGGTGGGGAGTGATATGGATTTTAAAGATTTTTGCTATGATTGTGTGGAGTGTTATTGGCTCAACCGTAATTCGTTTTTATACCAAAAAAATCTTTAGATGGTGTTCCCTTTGCTCAACAGTACGGCTTCCATGGAAGAATTCTTGAATCCGATGCCATAAATGTGATTCGAGCTATTCAAATATCGGTGCCGCGCTCTTAAGAATCAAATATTGTAGGGGATATTCAACACGCTATTAATCAAGCCGATAGTTGGAAATGTTAGTTACACCTCTCATAAAGGGAATGGTGTAGCCCACTTTTTGACTAATTTAGTTTATTCCATGCCTTGTGATTGACTTCGTATTAATTCTATACCGTTGATGCTAAAACATTCTGTATGTTTTCATATTTCAAGATTGAAATAAATGAACGATTTCCCTTAAAAAAAAAAGTGGTACAAAAATGGAGGAGTTAGAAATTATTATTTTTGATATAGTAATTGAGGTAATATAAAAAAAATTAATTACGACATAGAGTGATAAGATTAAAAAGGACTTAATTCATCCAGTAAAAAAAACTAAATCTCTGAAAAAAGAGAAAACATTTAATTCGAAGTCTAATCAAAACTTAATTCCTTTTTTAAAATAATATATATATATAAAGATTCGTAGACTCTTACCGGATATTATTAGTAGTCAATTATTCAAATATGTTATAACTGATAATTAATTAGGATCTTAACTTTCTAGAATGAAAAAAAAACGTTACGATCTTAAATCTTTTTTTTTTTTTTTTTCTTTCGCAAATAATAGTTAAGGTCATACCTCTTAATTTGCAAGATTTTAACTTAATTACTTTCTTACTTTAGACGTTGGTTTTAAATCAATAATACTCAATGGGCTTTAGACATCACTTTTTAAAAAGTAACCTCTAATAAGGGATTTAAACATCGCTCTTTAAAAAATAATATATTTTAAGCGATGTTTAATGTTCCTTTTGTGCTAATAGGGACATCAAAATTTGACAGAAGATATAAGTTTGAATGATATCATCACGAGCTATAAAAGCTTTAAATAGAATGGTTTTCCAATTAAACTGAAAATATTCAAATAGCATGAATTTCGAATACAAGGAACGTAAATTTGGCTACCGAAACCATTACAGCATAAGACTCTCCATGGACTTCTACTTTCACAGAACGTGTGATCTCGTTAATTCCCTAATCACATTGCAAATTCTTTCAAACAATGGAGCGGAAGACACAATATTTAATACTCGTTTTTTTTTTTTTATACTTTTTTTAAATACAAAGTACAAGATGTAAAATCCACCGGCAGTTCGATCACTAAGAGCTCAAGAGGAGGAACTTGATAACGTCATGTCTTCTTCTTCTGCCTCTCATTACATCATCAGCTTGGAGCTTGACAACAAGACATGAACTGATGACTCTTTTCATTACAAAACTGTCCAATATATATATACACACATGGCTTTAGCAAAGAAAACTAGTTATAAAGAGAAATCCACGAATGAACCAGTAGAAAAGATAACTAGTTTAGAAAATTACCCGCTGAAGGGTGTACGACGAAAACTCTCACGAATTTCTGTACCTTTTCTTTCCCATGTCACCCATTTTTAACTAGCGCCATCATCCGACTGTCTCTAGCAATTTTAGCCTTCCTTTAAGCTCCAAAATACTACCCTTGTTTAGTAACATTTTAAAAACACGACAATTTTTCTCTAGCATCCTGCTTTAGGAAATTTTTTGACACTATAAAATTATCTATGGAAAAAAAAAAAAAAGTAAATACAACTTTTCAATGCATTTTCCTTGAAACATTAAATGGAGTTGTATTTTATAGAGAACTTGGGCGATGAAACCTACGATGGGATTGGTCAAAGTTGAGATCTGGGAGAATCTTTTTTATAGTTGCACACGATATACAATGTACAAAACGGGCCAAAAAACATAAAGTATAATGAGATCGGTGCCACGTTTCGAAACTTTTAGAGAGTATGTTGACGTGATACATAACCATTGGCATGACATTTCCTGGATGAAACCGATAATGGAAAAAGAAATGAAAAAAAAATAATAAAAACTTTCTAGAAGTTTTATACCATATTTAAAGTACATCAGTTACGCATAAGATAAAGTAATAGCGAAACGATAATATATGTATAAAAATTTTAAATTCCAAGAGCATCTTTCACGTGAGTTCATGCCCATCAAAATGTATGAATTATAGTTAAAAAAAAAAAAAAAAAAAAAAAAAAAAGAGCTCTAATATGACTAGGTGTGACATCATTATTTGCATAAAAATTACTTGGTGAAAGGGATGATAACTCAAACACGACCAAAGCCAATGGAACCAATTGTGGGACGATCAACAATCCGAGGAACTATTAATTTGGTTGGGTCAAGTGGGTCATATTTTTAAAATTACCCTTTACAAAGGTCGAGCAGGAATCATCCTTCAACATTAGAGCTTGATTTGTAGGACGAAAATGTAACGAGGGAGAGGGACTTGAAAGGGAATTAGTAGAAGGATTAAATAGGAAACCTGGTTATTTAGTAGAAGATATAGAAAAGATTAACAAATGGATTGAATCCATCACAAGTCCCAATTTTAATATCATCTAATTTAAAGAGATTAGAAAAGGGTATCCATACAAAAAACAATTAAAAAAAAAAAAAAAAAAAGCTCAACTCCATTCTCTTCACTTTGGTCATTCTTTTCCTCCTCTTTTCTATTCCTCCTACCAAACACATCATTAGAATTTTGTAAAGATGACTACGCTTTTGCATTATACAGTGATGACCGAGGACATGTACATGATGCCATTATTCGTCGGCAAAGGGTTTCGGTTTTATATATATATATATATATATATAAATGTACACACATTAAAAATGAATTCGAGAAAGAGAACTCACTTCAAGGAGTCTAGCACATCTCATGTTCAACTAAGTTAGCCGCTAGACCAACTACCTCATGCCAAGCTCCCTACTCTGATATTGTCGAAAGAAAGAAAGATCACAAAAAGGGTTCATGAAGAAAAATAAACAAAGCAAGGCTTCAGAGATGTCCGTTAAAATTGGAACGACAAAGTAATATCGGCGTAAGGATATTGACATACGTAAATTGAGAAGAAGTTGCAAAATAAAGGAATACTTATAGTTTACTTTCATTTTCTGACCATTGATTGAAGGTGGTAATAAAAATATAAGCTATGTAATAATTTTCTTTGGAAAGAAAAATGTTCAGAATTTCCTACACACAGCACTAGCATCAAAAATTGACACACAAGAAAACCACCTCAATTGTGCAAGATCAACAAAAGCCATCTAGCCAAATTGGTAAAAACAGATGCAAAGGTGAAAAATATCATAAGCCTCTTTCCCGGAAAGCTTTCGCAGGGTTCGTCCAATCAATTTGTGAGTGGTGAGGGAAATTGTATGGCATTTCCGCGGCAGAAAACCACGCTACGCTTGAAACTCTCACAACTTCTTGGTGAACCACAGCATTGCCCTTTGGCGTCAAGTGCAATCCGTCACTGTAATGAAGAAGACAAATTAAGCACATGAATTCTTAGTAAAATTCTAATTTCCTGAAAATTACAAATCCTGGAAAACTATACATATATATATATATGTATATATATTTTTGCTCTTACGTGTCTAGGGTTCAATTCCTCATGGGAAACCACTTTCTTAAGGATCATGAAATTCTACAAGGAAGGATTTAGCAAGCCAAACCTTAGGAATTTCTTCTGCCAACCCTCTGTTTCCTGCATCTTGGACCACAGATCGATGGAGTGGAGACCCATTTCCTTGGCTAGCTCAGCGCACTCTTTTGCATAAACTCCTGTTTCTTCGTTGGTCCTTTCTGGCAATTTTCCAGCGTTTTCGCCGTATAAGGATCTGTTCGACTAAATGATTAATGAACTCATTCAACAAAATAAAATCCGAAACATGTATAGTTAAGGATCACAAATAGTAGTAAACTTTGACGTGCACATTGAATTTGGTATGCAATTTTCGATTATCATACCGCGCATATTTGTTACGTCCTTCCTCATCAATAGGTGGTGGAGTAATAAGCACAACCACTACTGTGGGAGAGCATTCCTGCAATCAATCGAAATGACTGAACATATATAATGAGAAAAATAATCATGTGCATGAGCTCAGCGACAAGACTAGGTTTTGAGAGCCAAACTAGAAACTAAATACCATAATTTAGTGACAATCTGAATTTGAATAAAGGGGATTAAAATGTTTTTGCATCAATCTTAAAACAATTAAAACATCAATTATATATTGACCTAAAAAAGAAAGAGTTTAAGGATCAAGAGACAGAATTTGAACCTTCAGATGAAGAACGATTTTTCTGAGATTGTTCTTATACTCTTCGATAGGAACATGTTGGCGTTCACTTGTTCTCCCCAAAATAGCAGCGTCATTGGCTCCAAAGAAAATTGTCACAACAGATGGAGGTTTTGTAGAGTCCTTAAAAACGAAGCCATATCAAAATGACAAGTAAAAATAGCAGTTGATGTTTTCAAGCACGAGCGTGAGCACGAGCACAAATGCACGCACACACACCCTCCTTTCCTACTAATTAGCCCCCGGCCCCTTATGAATATTTAAATTAAATGAGGAATAGTAAATTGGATGTATCACATTGAATCATCATGAAATTAGATGAGATGGCCTGCTTTCACCACCTTTTCAAAAAATGACAGACCTAATTTTATTTAGTTAAAGGCCTTTTTTTAACTGTTTTAACAATGTTCAATCACTAATATACGAACAATCTATTACTGATGAACCAATAAATTAGTGATTAACCTTGATTAATCGTTCATTGATATCAATCAACTGATGATTAACCATCAAGTCCACCAGTGATCGACCATGATTGACCACCATCACTGATGTAGAAAGTTTGTGACTTTTATTAAGAATGGCTTTGGAAGGGCCATTTTCCCATAAACCACATTCTTCAAAACCAAAATTCTTCATCAGAAACAATGCAACGACGAAAACAAGCACAAACTCATTTGATGGTCACCGGATATGAATCCAGAGATGACATGTATACTTTATTGGTATACAGATCTAAGAAACCAAAAATATGACTCCAAAATTCCAATTATGCAATAAATGAATACATTGTATGAATTATATAAAACTAATAATATCAAAAGAAAACATAAAAGTCATTAATTTCCAATTTCTGAGCTAGTGAAAACAAGAAACTTACCAATGGAAAAAGGTGATACAAAAGAAACAAAGCCCATCTGGTGTTGTAACCACCATATCCACGGACTAATACATCAGCCTATTATCAACAAACCAATAGAAATCCATTTTTTTCAATTTTTAACCAAAGAACTTTCAAAATCAACTTGTGGGTGTTTTTTAATTTTCTGTGTTTCCTTCAGAAAAAAATGAAAAATAAATAAATAAATAAACATAAAAAAAAACCTTGCGAGAGTAAGTGTTAGCAAGAGAAGCTCCCCAACCTCCGGGTCTGAAGGACTGCTCTGTTAAGGAGTCTCCAAACAACACTATTTCAGGCCTCATTGTTTCTCTCTCTACTCTCTCTCTCCTTTGCTATTCTCTATCTCTCTCTCTCTCTCTCCCTTCCCCCCCAACAGAAACACAAATCAACTTTTGTTCGTCTCCAAAGTTAGGTGTGTCATGCTTATCGGAAAAACAATATATAATGTTGGGGTGTGTCGTGATTAGCGTGGAGACGAACTTTTTAATTTGTTTAATATTTTTGCTCAAAAAGTGGAGAAATTTTTTTAAAAATATATTTTTGCTGAAACATGTGAAGATGACATTCGACACCAACTTTAACTCTTTTTTAGTTGTTTTTTTAAAGATATGAATAT
The DNA here is from genome assembly GCA_009761775.1 of Ficus carica. NCBI lineage: Eukaryota > Viridiplantae > Streptophyta > Magnoliopsida > Rosales > Moraceae > Ficus > Ficus carica. The sequence goes on along the minus strand of CM019744.1, from coordinate 4,951,156 downwards.
ATATATATATATTTTTTTGTAAATAGTTGTTTTTAAAACTATATGTTAGATAATATAGTAGTTTATATTTATTTTATTGTTTGTTTTCTGTTATTATTAAATTTCATTCTTTTCAACAGTTAAGGATAGATTAGTCTTTTCTATATTTTCTATTTAGCTTATATAAACCTCTTTTGATGTATGATTTTGACTCATTGATTGGAATAAGAAACCCTAGCATTCTCTTGCTCCCAAATTGGTTTTTTGGTTTTCTACACTATACAGTCATTTTATTTCTATATATATATATATATATATGCTTCTGTGATCTATCTGTTTTTTTTTTTTTTTTTTAATTTCTTTCTTAAGGAAATTGTAACATATAACATATTTTATAGGTATATTGAAGTGTAACATATTAAATTAAACATGATAAATTTAACATATTTTTATAGATAAATCCTTGAGTTTTCTTTTAGTAAATCCTTAAATTTTCTAATTTAATAATTGATTTATGAATAACATATTTTTTAATTTTTTTTATAACATGCTTAAATGCATAGTTTCAAGTTAGAGAGAGAAAAAAGAGGAAGCATCGTATTTTTAGTATTGTGTATGATTTGGTACTATCTTATTTATTACCATGTCTAAAATTTTATGATATAATTTATTATTATTTTCTCCAAAAATGCTACTATTGCACTTTTTTCATATGACCAAATAAATTATTCAATAAGAATCGAGCACGCCTTCCTAATCTGTCTCTTCTGTTTGGCAAAAATATAATTCAGACTGCCCTCAAACATGTAATTTTCACCTTAATTTGGGGATTCAAACCCATTCATTATTGTAATAAATTCAGATTTTTCAGCTGAACAAAATATCTTAAAAAATTGCATGAGTTCGAACCGGCGAACCAATTGCGGTTAAAATTCATGTCATTTTTATTTTGATGTCGACGTTTCATGGTTTGAAGAATTGTTGTTGTTTATGAACGTTTTGGTGGAGTTTTTGGTTTGAGTGCTGGGTGTGTGTGTGTGTGTGTGTGTGTGTATTTGGTTCCATTATGTTGTCCTTTTCAATGTTTTAGGTATGTTATTGGTTATTGGTGTTCATTGAGTTTGACGTCGTTTCCATTTTATGTCGTTTTTAAAGGCTGTGGCCGTTTTATCTCATCACTTTCTTAGTCATCATGTCGCTTTTTAAGTAACTCTCGCTGATCTTGAATGTTTATGTCGTTTCTAACGTTTTGCTGTCGTTACTCCATTGTACTCGAATGTTGTGATCATTTTCATTTTATTATTGCTTATGAAATTCTATAAGGAAGGTGATAAGAGTGTTATTAGTGCCCTTTAGTATGCTTTATTTTTTGTTCTTTTGGTTCTTATTGTTCGTGAGGCTATATAAATGTAAGAAAAGAATTGTAATGTCTATCATCCAAGATTGAGATATTGAAAACAGTGAGTTGTTTTCTCCATCTTGGTGTTTTCACTTTTGGCCATAAATTTGGGTTGATCTTCCCAGCTCGCTTCATCATTTGGTATCAAAACAGGAGGTTTGAAGTTCAAGTTCCATGGGTACGTGCTAAAGAGGGCATTTTTCTAAGAAAGGGAAAATGATGCTGGGACATATATATACTTAAACTTAGGAGACGGCTTATGTGACTTGAGTTTTAAAAAAGTGTTTGAACCCTCCCGTTGGGTGTGCCCAAAGATTCATAATTAAGGGACTTTTTGAAGTAAGAGCTCAAACGAATAGTGCTTGAGGTTGATTCCTAAGTCTAGTCCTGGTGGTGTTTAAGAATACATTTAGACTTTTTTTTTTTTTTTTTGGAGAGAGCACCCATTTTCCTTGCAAGAAAAAGTGCAACATATTTAGATGACTATGATTCAATAATACCAAAATTACTTATAGATTCCATAGACAGAAAATTCTCATTGCATTTGGATAAAGAAACTACAGAATTTGGTACTCTACACCTGTCTCTATTGTTTGTTTACTTGTACAACGTCATGTATTCTTCTCTCACTAATAACAATATTGCAAATACTAATCTTAATGAAGCAGCTTAATCATCCGGAACAACTATATATCCACCTGAAGCCTATGTGATATATCGTTAAGCTCCAGATATATGTAATGATGGCCATGGCGAATACAAGATCGAAACGGGATATCAGCGTAACCTCAGTCAAGTTCTTGCGATAAGTTCCTGTAGAATTGAACATATTTGAGGTCAATCTCTATCACCACATAATGCACGGCATCATAAGAAGTTGCACGCCATGAGCGTGACACAACCCGAGACACCGCCGATTAACCAAGTCAATAATGTTGAGAAACATGAATGTTCTAACAAAGAGATGATATTGAAGGGGATCCATCAAGGGCTGTTCAACTTCATCTCCGACCGCTGGCAATGAGATTTTGCAGATCATGATCAAATTAAACTTGTGGTAATTGCCGTTTCTATTTGTGTTAGATATGTATACCACAATCCATACCAATTACAAGTACATGAGAAAATTAAATGTGCCCTTCTGGTGACAAGATGGAAATAATGGTTTGTTTAGGATAATTAAGTGGTCCCAAAAGATTGATTTACGCAAAAAAAAAAAAAAAAAAAAAAAAAAAAAAAAAGAGTTAATATGTGGAATAAGAATTTGCTCCTATATAGATTAAGGGGGAAAAAAAAGAAGAAAGTAAGAAAGAATTTACTTCTATAAAAGAGATGTTACACAGAGGAAATCATTAATTTTCATTTAAAAAATGATAACTTTAAAAATCATAAAACCAAAGAAAGCTCTGTTAACTCTTAAAGGAGTACATTTTTTTATTTTTTTATTTTTTAGCGTGGTTTTAGCAAATAACTAGTTAGGAGACAATCATTAAAGAAACAACAAAAATTTGACAAGAAGAAGAAGTTGAGAATATTACCTGATATCATTAATTTCCCATGCCATCAATTTCTAACTTGTATATCTGATGGATTCTCTCTAATAATTTTAGCCTTCCTTTGAGCTCCAAGATACTACTCTTTCTGAGTAACATTTTGAAAACAAAATGTCTCCTCTCTCGCCATCTACCTTCGGGAAATTAGGACTCTATTGTCCTGTGAACAGGAAAAAAAAAAATTTAACAAAACTTCTTTTTGATCGATTTACCTTGAGATATTGGAGTTGTATACAGAGAGAATTTGGGAAATGAAATCAATGAAGGGATTAGAAAGTTGAAATCTTATAGAATTTTTCTACAGTTTCGCACAATTTACACTTACCATTCTCAAGTACGGGACAAAAATCATAGATGAGAATATAGGAGATTGGGAAATTTTTAGAGAATATTTTGACGGCGGCTACTCCTCTTTGTTAGTGTAGGTTTTCAGAGAACCTATATATAGGGTTCCTAAGGATTTAGAGTTTTCATTAGGGATTCAAAAAAAAAAAAAAAATTGGGGATTAGGATTTAGCTGGGTATTGATTTAGTTTTTTCCCCCCAAAAAAACTAAGAAATAATTGTATTTAGTAACTATTTAACAAATAATTGGTAAAGTTTAATAAATTATTATGTTAAAATTTTGTTAAACTTTTTATTTATTTAGTAAACATATTGATTAATATATTTAAGTAAATAATTGAATAAAAGATAAATATATGTCCTCGAAAAATAATGGATTTACGGTACATCCTTTATTTACCAAAATCAAAGATTTTTTTTTTTTTTCCCGGTTCATAAATAAAGGGTTTACTTAGGTTATATATTGTTTATTTCTCTCATAAATTAAGTGATTTTTTATTACAAAAATAAATTAATTTACCGAGTAAATAAAGTAATTAATAAGGATACAAATTGTTTTTAGCTTGTAAATATAATATATACCCGGTAAATAAAAGATTATCATAGTCAATTAAGAGTTGATTGTTTTTTAGTTTAAATGCTACGTCTAATACTCTATTTAACAAAATTACACATTTTTTACCAGTTAATCCGGTGTTTATCAAGTAAATCAAAAATTTTTTTCTATTTTAGATTTTTAGTTTATTTGTTAAATGTGAAGATGACATTGACACCTACTTAGCATTTTCATTTTTTTTTTAATTTGAGGGCTAAGGGATTCGAATTCTACACCTTTTAATAGAGTCAGGTGTGCTATTATCGTTAAGCTCTATTTGCGACTTCGTTTTCGTTGTTTTTAGTAATATATATAATTCGCTTACAGTTTCATATTATTTCTAAGCTTCTGTAGTCCTTTTTTTTCTTTTCTCCCTTTTGATAAAGTCACTAGTTGCAACTTGAGCAACAAGATCTGAACACATAGATATGCAAATAATTAAAGATATTTTAGGCACTCCAACTTTATTTGTGCGTCCTATAAATATTTTTCATAACAAAAAAAAAAAATGATTTTAAGGGGGTAATTATATATAACGACTAATTACTCCAACATTAGAGATGTTACCTGGAATAATCATTTATTTTCATTTTAATTGAAAGCTTAAAAAAAATCATGAAACAAAAGAAAGATCTGTTAACTTTTGAGGAGTACCTTTTTCATTAAAAAATAAAAAAATATGCCTTGTAACTAGTCAGGAAACTTTGAACAATGAAATGAAAATTTGCAAAAAAAAAGAGAAGTTGAGAATGCTACCTGCCGTCACTATTTTTCCCATTCCATCCATTTCTAATTCACATGCCAATTGATAGATTCTCTCTAAAAATTTTAGCCTCCCTCTAAGCTCTAAAATACTACTCTTTCTGAGTAGCAATTTTAATACAAAATGACTCCTCTCTAGCATCTACCTTTGTGAAATTAGGACCCTATTTTCCTCTGAAAAAATTAAGAGTTTGGGAAACTGGAATGGTATCTATAGAGAATTCGGGCAATGAAATCGATGATGGGATTTGAAGGTTTCACACGATTTACATTATACCAATCACAAGTACAAGACAAAATTCATAGATGAGATCATAGGAGTTTGGGAGATTTTGAGAGAATATCTTGACGACGGCTTCTCCTCTTTGTTAGTGTAGGTTTTTAGAGAACCTATATATAGGGTTTCTAAAGATTTAGGGTTTTTAAAAGGGATTAGTTTACGGAAATTGTAGCATATAATATATTTTGTAGATACTTTTAAAGTTTATAACAAAATTTCTAAATTATGATAAAATATAGTGTATTTTAATTTCTATCTCTAAAATAAATTATGTATTTCCAATTTTACCCATTTTCTCACCAATCTCTCTCTGTCCCCAAAATGGCCGATCTCTGAAGGTGAAACAAGAGAATATAGCATAGTTTTATTTCTATCTCTTAAATTAGTTCGTGTTTCCAATTTTACTCCCTCTCTCACAAATATTTCTCTCTCTATTTTCCCACCCTCTGTCTCTCTGTCCCTAAAATGGCAGAGATCTGATGGTGAAAATGAGATCGGCGCTTCAATGGGATCATAATGTGAACGACGGCATCATTTTTGTTTCCTTCTGCAGATCGATGGTGTTCGCGGGCGGGTCTCAAAGTGAAGGCGTGGCTAAACAACAAGGTTTGTACATTTGGCCTCCGTTTGGTAAAACGGTTTGAGTTAAGATTTTTAAGTTGAGTTGAAGATAAGTTAAGTTGAGAGTTAAAGTTGTGCATTTGGTAAAAAGTTTGAGTTGAAAAGTTTAACTTGAGTTGAGTGTTTGGATGTAAAAATTTTGAGTTGAAAATTTTAACTTGAGTTGAGTATTTGGATGTAAAAAGTTTAAGTTAAAAAGTTTAACTTGAAAAGATGGACTCTAGATCAACTCTCCTCATTTCAAATCCCACACAAACTAATCGATCCAACGGCCATAAACATCCAAATCCAAAATTCACCAATCCGTAAATCTAAACTCGCCCACACAGAATCCTACCACCAAATAAACCTCAAACTGGTTTCACTTCACTTCACTGATCACAAATCAGAGCGGCTCAGCTCAACTTGCACAGAACGAAGGAGAAGAAGAAGAAGTAGAAGCAGAAGAGGAGAGAGAGAGAAAGAGAAAGGAGAGTGAGAGAAACCCACCACCCCTCCCTCCGATCTCCTCCTCTACTCCCAGCTCTCCCCGATTGCCTCCGCCTGCCATTCCTACCCGGACCTCCTCCACCGCTTCATGAACTACACCCCCTTCTCTCTCTGCCCCTCCGACGACGACGACCTCGCCGAATCCCTCCTCTTCCGCGGCTGCCACCACCTCCCCCGCCGCCGCTGCTTCTCCCCCACCCCTCCGAAGCCCTCATCTTCCTCCCTCCCCCAAAACCCCTTCCCTCCCTCCATCCCAGACTCGTATTTGCTCTGGAATCGTTACAGTTGCAAGAGCTAGGACTGCCTCAACAAGATAAACCCTAATTTGGGCTTCGATTTGGCTCGAGAGATTGGGAATTTCCTTTCCTACAAGTCCGAGCTCGATTTGCCCGTCCCCCAGCTGCTCCAGATCGCCAAGGCGGCGAATTCCGTGCTCTGATTGGGTATCGACATCGGCGGCGGCACCGGGACCTTCGCCGCCAGGATGAAAGCCTACAATGTGACCATCCTGACCACGACCAGGAACGTTTTTGCCCCATTCAGCAAGGTCGCGGCACTGCGGGTGCTGCAGCAGTGAAGCAGCAGATGGGCGAGGAAGGAGGGAGAATTCGGGTAGTGGGTGAACAGTTCGCGAATTCACCAAGGACAGTTTGCCTTGGGTTGGTCGCATAGTAAACCAAGTTTGGTTTACTGTGCAACGGTCCAAAGGCAAGTTGGAACCAAACTCCAGCACCAAACAAGTTTAGCTGAGTTTGAACTAAAAAATTTGAGTTCAAATTGTTGAGCCAAACAAAGACTTAGATAACTAGACTAGACAAAGTTTGAGGAAATAAGAACCAATGGAGACTTGTTGTGGTGAGAAAGGGATCTTATAATTTGCAATTGATACAAATTAATTAATGAACAAGTTTTCATTCATTTCATAAAGAGTTCAAGTTGTATGAACAATTTTTAAAGGAAAGCCCCCCCCCCCTTCCCGCCTCTGTTCACCCCCCACCGTGCAACTCAGTCCCCCCCTCCTGCCGTCATTCGCCCCCCGCGATCTGGGTTCCCCCCCTCCCACCGTTGTTCGTAGCAACTGGGTCTCCCTATCCCACCGCCGTTCACCCCACCCCACCCCACCCCACCCCCTTTCCCCTTAATTCGCAATCTGGGTTTTTGTGCCCCTCCCCCCACCGCGAAGCCGATGCCCCCCCCCCCCCCCTCTCTCCTGTCAATCGGGTTCGGCCCCCTCCCCCCCTCCCCCCCTCCAAATTCGTGATCTGGGTCCCCACCCTCCCAATTCGCAATCTGGGTTTTTGGGCCCCTGATAAATGCACAAAATCACATTTTTATTCATATAATTTATTAGATAATTTATGTTTTAAATGTGAATTTCCATAATTTTAATTCATAATATTTTATTTTAAAAGTATTTAATATTTAATTTATTTTGATAGATTTTATTTTATTTTTCCTTTCTTTTCCTTTTTCTCTCCTTTCTTCCGCAGGAATAGCCACTGTTGTGGCTTAATCCACGTGAAACCTGCTCAGGCCCGCGTGACCCAAGCCGCGTGAAACCTGCTCAGGCCCGCGTGATCCAAGCCCGCGAGAAATCCAGCCCGCGTGACTTCTGGGCTGTGCTTCTCAGGCCCGCAATCCCAGCCCTTTATCAGCTAATTATCTAGCGTGTATCCAGCCGGTAGCCAATCCGTGGAGACTGATTTTGTGGGCCAAAATCTCTCCATCACCCTTGGACATTGGAGCCTATAAAAGCAAGCCTTTGCAGCAAGCTTGGACGGTTTTTGTTTTTCCCTTTGGTTTTTGGCTGAGTTTGTGATATTATTTTTCTCTGATTCTTGCATTTTTCATCTCATAATTTCTTGTTAGAATTTTGTGAGATGAATTGCAAGTTAGGCTAGAGTTCTTGGGTGAGACTAGAGATGATCTTATATGTGTAGTGAACTTATTTGGGTTTTGATTCTCCAATGGTTTGTAATGTTCATACATTTGAGTAAATAATTTTTCTTCCATCTTATTTCTCTTTCATATCAATATATTTTATTGCCATCGTTTATATAAATTTAGTCAAGCTCTTTTTATGTAATTGTTGTACGATATGGTATAGTGATAGCATTATTTTATAAGTAGTCTTTTACTGTAATATTGCTTATGGTATATTGTCGCTTTTGGATTTCTTATAAGATAAGTTTTGTTAGTTCTTTATGTAATAATTTTATTTACTCAAATAAATTTTAATTCACAAGTTTCTCAAATCTTTATTTTCCGATTGATTGTTTGGGATGTGAAACTTTCAATTGAGTTATTTTACGAATTAAAATCCAAATAGGTAAACGAAACATATAGGGGATTTTCGATGTCTTACCATTTTTTATTATTGAATTTTTCTTCATTTTAAATTACGTTGTTTTTAAAATTGCTTCAAAATCACAAAAATACTTCTTCATTTTCTCTCTTTGTTTACTTATTTCTCTGACGCTTCTGTTCCACTAATCTTTTCTTGTTTGTTTTTATCACCTCCTCGTGGGATCGACCGTCCTAATTGTGCTGCAATCGACCGCTTGTTTTTGTACACATTTGGGCGTAATCAGCCCCTCCCCTCACCACTAAGCCGATGCCTCCCCCACCCTTCTCTTCTTCCGATTTGGTTCCCCCCCCCCCCCCCCCCCCCCCCACCATGAACTAGGTCTTGAGAAAAGAAGAGAGAGAGAGAGAGAGAGAGGAAAGAGAGAAATAAGAGGACACGTTTTTTTTTTTTATGATCTTTTTAATTTTAATTAAATTAATTAATATTATATTACTAAAATACTCTTACAAGTTAACGAATTTGGACAGAAAGGGCCATAATAGTCAAAAAATAAGGGTTTAGGGTGGGCTAAAAAAAAAATAGAGATCAAACTCTCACCTTTGAAAGAATTCAGGGACTATTTAGGTCAATTACTTATTTATTTATTTATTTTACTTCTAAAGTAGACGTTCCTTGCTTAGAAACTAACAAACGACTTTTTAAAAAAAATAATAAGGAGAAGACTTAAAAAAATAAAAAAAAATAAATAAATAAGGAGAAGAGAACAGTTCTTCAAACTATTATCAGTTCGAGCATTTGCTAATTCCAAGATAGGATTAAGAATTTCACATTGCCTCTCGATCTTTCTAAAATTTAGGCCAGACTCTTGGATTTCGTTTTTTTTTTTTTTTTTTTTCATAAGGTCATTTTCTACTTAGATGATTTCCTGAAATTATGTACACTCTGACATTTTACTGATCAATTTGTTTCACGAGAAACTGAAATGAGATGTTGATTGTCTAAAGCTTCATCGGAGAAGGCACACCATCCATCGTTGCCCGGTACCTCCTTCCGCCTTATCGACCACAAACCATGTCAGAAAGGAAAAAAAAAAAAAAAAGTTCTTTGAAAAATATTTAGACAACTTGAATTCTTTTGTGAATTTGTATGAAAACTTTGTAACTAAATAATCTATATGATTTGAATGGATAATTGATAATAATTCCGGTAAAGTACAAACATGGAAAAAGTCTAATATAGGAAAAGAGATGTTGAATGATTAATGCTCATGGATCTACACGGAAAGTTCAAATAAATGTTGTGCCATGCAAGCATAATAACTTGGTAGGCACGGCCTATGGAACGATTCCACCAATTGATAACACAGTCATTGGTGATTAATTGATTCAATCGTTGTTATTTTCATTGTACGTTTGTATTAAATTGGTTTCATCAAATGCAAATATAGTCATGAATCCCGTCAATATTTATATTCTCTCATAAATAAAGCTCCGAGTCACATTACGGTTATTGTTTTGACTATAACTGATATATTACAGCCCATGTGAAGTCACATGAAAGATATCATCAAGTTTAAACTTGTTAATTACAGAGCATCAGTGGAAAACTAAGTAAAAAAATACTGTCAAAGGTTATTTAATGTATCAAATTTAACTTCGGTTTCATTGATGAATGTTATGGAACGGTCGCAAACGATGTCCAAATTAAATATTCTCTTAAAATTTTATAATATTACTCCTAATCTCATTTATGTTTTTTCCTTGTGTTTCTCGCTTGAACATTGTAAACCATGGGAAACCGCCTGAAAGATTCTTTTCAATTTCAGTTTCTAGTCCCTTCATCGATTTCATCGCTCATCTTCGATTTCATCGCCCCAATTCTCTATATAGACGACTCCAATCTCTCAAGGCAAACGAATCAAAAAGAAGTTTTATTATTCTTTTTTTTTTCTTTCTATTCAAGGTAAATAGGATTCAAATTTCCCAAAGCAAGATGCTAGAGAATTGTCGTCTTGTTTTCAAAATGTTACTCAAAAAGGGTAGAATTTTAGAGCTCAAAGGAAAGTTGAAATTTTTAGAGTGGATCCGTTGATACACAAATTAAAAATGGATGGCATGGGAAAAATAGTGGCGTACGAGCTCACTAAATTTTCTTGGCATACCAGGTAAAATTCTTAACTTCTTGTCAATTTTTATTTATTTATTATTGTTGCTGAAAATCTCATAGCTTGTTATTTGTTAAAAACCACTCTCAAATTCACAAGTTTTTTTAACTGATGAAAAGAATACTCGACAAAAGCTAACAGATCTTTCTTTTTGTTCATTATTTTGTTTAATTATTTTCATTTAAAATTATGTAATCTTCTATGGAACATCTCTTCTACAATTTTTCTTGCACATGTAAATTCACTTTAATTCTTCATTTTATTTTATTTATTTTTAAATTCAACATTTTGGGACAGTTTTATTTCCTCTTGTAATCGGTATAGAAAGTGTACACATATGTCACACAAATTAATAGAACAGCAACTACAAGTCTAATTTTATCAAGATCTGCAAAATTTCATTCGTAGAAAAATTTTCCTCGAATAATGATCTGATAAATCACATTTTTTATCCGCTTCATGAAGTTCACATCCCGATCCAGCATTGCAGACTCGGGCTTTCAGGCTGTCAAATTGCCGGAGAAAAGCTCAGCCAAGCCAAAGCTTCATCACCTGCTCACGGCGCCACAAGACACGAGATCTGCAATGAGGCGGTAGCTGAGCAAAAAGGACGAGATCTGCACCAGTCTGATCGCACAATGACCTGCTTCAGGTGCCTTGGTCATGGTCGACAGGAACTGAATCCTTGGACGAGCCAATGGTCACCTCTGTTGTCTATGTTCATTGCCATAGCTTTCTTGATTTTGCGGTCTTTGACCGGAGCAGTAAAGACCTGAAGAAGTGGTCATAGCAAGGGAGTGTGCATGAGGAGATGTCGGAAAATGAGTGCGCAAATTAATGTAATTTCAAACTTCTGAATGATAATCGGCTCATCCAATGCGCATCCCGGCATGGATCAATTGGTGGAACAGTAGAGCAACTTCCCGGTTTTGGGAAGAAATCGCGTGCCAATAAATGTTCGCAAGACGGGTAATTCTCGACCAACATCGAGCTTCCCCCGATGAAAAATATCATTTTGTAGAAGATTGAGAATGCATAATGTTGTAGAAGTAGACACGATGAATACATGATGTTGCACAAGTAAACGAGCAACGGAGACTAGAGCAGAGTACTAAATTCTGCAGTTTCTTTAGCCAAATGCAATGAGAATTCTCTAAGAAATCAATTATAGAAATATATTTTCTTTTTTCTTTTTTTTTTTTTCTGTATTATCTACGAACTCATGAATTTCTTAAATTTTTTCAGATGTTGATAGTTACTGTTAAAAATGACTAAATAGAATGCACGATCAACTCATTGAGAATTGTGCAAATCGGAGTGGTAAATTGAAAATCGTTGAAACCACGAAAAAGATCCTCTAAGATTTCAACTTTCCAATCTCATCTTCAGTATTATCGCCCAAATTCTCTATAAAATATGACTCCACTGTCTTAACGAAAATGTATCAAAAAGAAGTCAAGTTTTTTTTTTCCCCTCCTGTTCAAAGAAAACTAGGGACAGAGGAAGATGCTAGAGAAGAGTTGTCTTGTTTTGAAAATGTTACTCAAGAAGGGTAGTATTTTGGAGCTCAAGGGAAGGCTAAAATTATTAGAGAGATTCCTTGGATCTGCGAAATAAAAATGGATGGGATGGAAAAAATAGTGACACAGGTATTACTCTTTACTTTTTTATAAAATTTTAGTTCCATTTCTCAAAATCAGATCCGGTCATTTGTTAAAACCACGTTAAAATATACAAGGTTTTTTTTTTTTTTTTTTTTTGGGGTAATGAAAAGAGGGCTCCCATATAATTAACAGATCTTTCTTTTGTTTTATTTTATTCTATTTCATCTTAGGGAATCTTCTATGTAACATTATCTCTTATAAAGGAGAACATTCTTGTTCCTCACATAAACTCGTTTTTTATTTTTTTTTATTTTGTTGCTTAGTTCAATCTTTTTTAGAGCACTTTTATCTGGAAGAACATTCATCTTTTCACTCCAAAGGCACATTTTAATTTCCAGTTATACTTGTAATTGGTATAGATTGTGGTACAATACAAGTTTAATTTGATCATGATCTGCAAAATTTCATTCCCAGTGATTGAAGTTAAAGGACAACAGCCCTGATCCACCTGCCGGATTGATTTGCCCTATGATAACTTTGAAAGGACATTCATGTCCCTAAACACAGTGGACTTGGATACCGGTGTCTCGTGGCGTGCAGCTTGTTCGGATCCCGTGCTGTGGCGAGAAATCGAGCTCAGTACTTGAAAGACTTGAATCTTTGAATGTCACATGAGCTCATTTTACATGGGCCATTATGAAATCTCTCGGTACTTACTGCAAGAAACTTGTTTGAATTCACTCTTGTGTACCCATTTCAACCTTGAATTCGCAATGGGAATGTGTCAGATGAAGATTTGAAACCTTTTTGGCTGTGCTGAATTCATGGAAATCAGTGAAAATCATTCATGGGATGACAAGTTCGTTAATTGTGAGTACTTACCCTGCTCTAGCTGCAAGCGTCCGCTAGCTGATCCTCAGATGATGATTTGCAATCTGCTAATGAAATGAAATGTAATGTCGTCTCTTAAGTCCGATGTGTGCATCGTCTGCAGAACATCATTATGATCAGTATTCGCAATTTCACTAGTGAGAGAATAGTACATGATGTTGTACAACTAAACAAGAAACAGAAAACTAGATTCTGTAGTTTCTTTATCCAAATGCAATGAGAATTTTCTGTCTATAAAATCAATTGAAAGTTGTATTTTTTTCTTTGTTGTACAAGTTGAATTCCTTGATACTGCGTAAAGCTTTGTTACTTGTCTTCCTAAGTCGTCTGATCAGATTTTCTATACCTTAGACCCAGAAGTATGATGCAATTGTGTTTAACCACATGTTTAAGATGGTTCTCTATTGGGTCAATTGTGATTCTAAAACTGTTTACTAGCTGAGTTTGTTTTGTGTGCCCCATTCAAATGATGAACGAAGAGATATGAGAACTTGTGTTATGTTAGTCAATAGATTAAAAAACTGTAATACCAAGTATTTCCGTAATAATACAATTTCTTTTGTTTTAAGAAATTTGGACAAAATATGAAGATATGCATGAAAAAGCCCGGTTAAGGGTTTTTATTACGTTTTGTGAGTTTTATGATTTTATAAGACTCGAAAATGATTGCTTAGTCAAGAAAATAACCTTTTAGGCAAAAAGGAGCAAAATCGTCAAAATTTTTATGTTGGTCAAAGTTTGACCGAAAAACGCCGACGGTTGGCCAAAAAGTCAACTATTGACTACGGGAGTCAAAATTTGACGGGAAAGTCAGCGGTTGACAAGAAAGTCAATGGCGGACGAGAAAGCCAAAGATTGACCCAAAAAGTTAAAGAAAAAGGCTGTACGACTTAATAATTCGCAGTATAGAATTGTACTGCATAAAGTCGTTTTTATGATTAAAACGATATGTTTAGGATTCAAAACCGCCATAGAAAATCAAGCACATTAATTAGAACCTCTTTGGCCAAGTGGTTTCAAGTTATGAGAAATTTTTATACAGTTCGGTTTTACACAGATGAATTTTGGACTGCAGTTCAATTAACCAATACTAAGTATAAGTAAATCCAGTATTGGAAATACCTGTGTTAATTCAAAAGTGGACTGTATAATAAGAAAAGGAGCCAAACAAGCCTAAAGGTGGATGACGTCACCTTACTTTTATTAATGACATCATTTTTTGATTTATAGAAAAATTGGAAAAGATTTCCTTGCTCACCAAGCCAAGGTAGCCGCCACATACCCCCCCCCCCCCCCTAGGCTACAATTTCTGATTTTTGAGGGACTAAATGTTGCAATTACAAAGAGTTCCAACCTCTATAAATAGGGGTTGTCATAATTCAAGAAAAATTAGAGAAAAACAACCTTATTATGCCAAAATTTCTCCACCAAAAACCGTGAGTGTGAAGGAAGGAAAAGGAAGAAATCCAAGCTAGGATCAAGGAGAAGAAAGTGTGTGAGGGTCGGTTCTTGAAGGAGAAGCAAGCAAGAAGTAAGAAAAAAGTTTTGGTACCTATTTTCCTACCTAGGGCCGGTTATGGGAGCCAAGGGGGAAACCAAGAAAAAAATTGTGAAACTAAGGGGAAATTAGGGTCTTGAGTGTTGGATTTCTACCTTGAATACCACCCAAGAACCCAAGAAAATTTGGTGCCCAATCTTGGCCAAGGGGCCGGTTATGGTGGGGAAGAAACAAGGAAGGATCTAGGCTTGGGAGACCAGATTTTTGAGCCAAGGTGTGGCTGGATTTTAAGCAGGTTGGTGACTGCAATTTAGGGCAAGAAGCTGGACATTTTGGGGAGCCAATGGACCCTTGGAAGTCGGCTGTGAAAGGAGGAAAAAAGAGAAGTGAAACAAGCCTATTTTAGACCCAAAAGTGAGGTAAAATCCTTGGATCCCTAAGTTTTTTTCATTTGAATTTCATATGGAGAAATTTAAATGTATTTTATGCAAGGTTTGTAAGAGTATAAGCTCACTTTAATTTGCTGCCTTAGATAGGAAATTAGAGCATGTGCTTGATTTAATTATGGTTAGGGTTTGGTGGTTTCAATTTTTGCATACTAAGTGTTTGATTGTTTGATTAGGGTTTTCTAAGTTTATGTTTGATGCGTATGTTGATGTGTATGATGAATGTTGAACGTTAGAAACGTAATGCATGTTTGATTTAGGCTCCCGCTGTGTTCGGTTGAGGTAGGGTAAACGTAATGGGACGTAAAACGAAATCGAAACCGAAAACTGCCAATTCGGGTAGGAATTGGCCAGTCTCGGGAAAAGCCGATTTTGGGGCCTTTAGAGGCCGAATTTGGAAAAACGTAAAACATGAAAGTTGTTCGGAAGAGGTTTTCCTAGAGGGCAACGTGGACCGTTTCCCAAAATGAGACCCCAATGGCCTCCGTTTACCCCAAAACCCGTGGCTGATCCCCAGACCCAGTTTTCACTCAGTTTTCGGGGTCAGCCAGTTTCAAACAAAAACTGGGACAAATCTAGGCCGAATTGGAATTTTTGCAAAACACGAAAGTTTTAGCATTTTTTGAGAGCTACAACTTTTGTGAAGAAAACTTTTTCAGATTACGAACCGGTTTTTAAACTGGGATCGTTTTTCGAAGGGTGCGCAGGGAATCCGAAAATTCCTGCACCACTAGCTTTACAAATGTTTCTAGAAAACTGTTTTCTACTACAAACTATTGTTTTGATTATGGAAAGCTGTTCCAAAGGCAGTTTCCAATAGTCAATAATTTTTACTAATCTAATTTTATGATTTCCAGTTTTTAAGTTAAACAAAAGATTTAACAAAGAATTTACATAAGGTTTTACAAGAAAATAGGATTTTGAAACCTAAAGTTAAAAACCATCCGATTAGAATAGATTTAAACCATAGGGTTACTCAAATGTAACAAAGTAGGATAACGTAAAATTAAGTAAGGGATATATAACTAAAGTTATATAAGAGTGTTGGTTACACTACCAACATTTCTAACCCTTACTTTTATTTGAAAACAGAGTATAGCACGCAGCAGTGTTCCGGCGGAATCAAGCTAGATATCGGACACAGTGAACAAAAACAAGGTAAGTACAACTCCGCCTACAGCATAGGCTTTGTTGTGTATACTTGCCTAAGTATGATAATGTTATGTGACGTAAATGTTACATGCTAAGTGATAGAAATTGTTATGCTTTATATGTTAAGTGCTATAATAGGGTAGGAAATGTCATGAAAGATGCTATGAAATATGAACGCTATGTTATATGTTATGTTACGCCATGTGCTATAAAATGTTATATGCTATGTGCTATAAAATAAGGTAAGTGCTATGAAATATTACATGCAATGTGCTATGGAATATGCTAAGTGCTATGAAGTGTTATATGCTATGGGTTACGGAATGTTATGAAAAGTGTTATGTTATATGCTATATGCTAGAATCATGTTATGATAGGATATAAGATATGTTATGGCTATGGTATGGTTAAGATAGGATCATGATTTAATTGTGTGACACATCACGAAACATGTTCACCAATTAATAAGAATAAGATCAAGATATGAAACGATGAAAGTTATGATAGCAAACGAACTTACCTGTGTCGTACCGACCCGCGTGAGGTCGGGTTGAGCTATGGCAAGAGTAAGTCCATAGTTGTGCACCCGGTACGGACACTTATGTTATGGGGCCCATAAGTAAAGATAAGTTAAGAAAGAATGTTATGAAGAAATAAGAAAGCATAATGAAGCATAAATGGTTCATGCATATGCTATAATAAGTTATGTTATGCTATGATAAGTTATGAGATGCTATGAAAGATTATGTTACGATAGGTTATAATATGTTAGGATATGTGGTGTTTGTGATGTTGCGGTAATTAGTAGTTGTACTTGCTGAGCGAAAGCTCACTGTTTTATGTCTATGCTGTAGGTAAACAACCTGTCAGCAACTGTTGATGCAAGATGGAGGGGCGTGGTCTGGCAACTGTGAAATGTGGGGATCAAGCCGCTACGCGTTTTGAATTATTAAGTAATTATATTATGAGTTTCATGTTATGCTCGAACGACTTTATTTAAAGTTCGTTATGTTTACGTACGTATCTGTATGTGCGAATCACGTCGTAAAAAAAAAAAAAAAAAAAAATTCCGCTGTTTACGATATAAGTACGAGAAATATGTATGTATGTACGGTAACGGCCTGTGCTAGGCGGGTCGTTACAGAGTTGGTATCAGAGCGGTTCCCTGCGATCAAATTTCACAGTCAGCCTGCCATCGCCGCCATCATTGTAAGTTTAAAATTTATTTTCATATATTGATATTTATTATGCGAATATGGGATGATAGATATACGATTATGGATCCTGCACAAGTAGCTGAGGATCGAGGCTCGATTACATCTTTCTACAAGTCCAAGCCCCTGTTGTTCGACGGCACGAGACGGACAGTGTCGCTATCTGCATGGCTGTACGACACGGAGTTGATTTTTCGCACTAGCCACATCGTGGAGCGTCTACAGGTCCCCTTAGCTAGTCGGTGTTTAGTTGCGGACGCCCGCTTGTGGTGGATGACACACGGAGAAAGGGCGTTGCCAGACCACACTTGGGCGCATTTTTGTGCCCTAGTGATCGCGCGCTATGGTCCGATACCTGAGGAAGGAGCAGGCGAGCCGTACCGTGATCCCGAGATTTATCGGGATATGCAGCATCGGCGATATCAAAGTTTTGTAGCTAATTGGCGTGCGTACCCACAGGAGTCCGTGGGACACTACTGCAGGAGATTTCAGGAGGCGATGTTACCTCACATTCCACAAAATATACCCAACCCAGAAATGCAGGCATTGGTGATACTCCACAATGGATTACCTCCTCAGCTCCGACAGTACGTCGCAGAACCTATGCTTGGTATGACGGTAGGGGATATGATAGCTGACATTATAGAGGCTGAAATGGTTAGCCACGCTATGCAGGCTGGAGTTGAGGCCGAGGCCGACGGCCAGGATGCGGCCGATGACATAGATGCTCATTAGGATCAGCCCGAGGATCCTCCAATCATCGATATATCCGGCGATGACGAGGACGATAATATGGAGCCAGCGCTCGAGCCAGGAGATTGGGATGTGGATTCCGATGCTTCGTCAGTAGCCACGATCGAGATTATAGTTTAGACTAGGACCGATCATATATATTTCTTTTGACCATAGAACGGATAGTACTAAGCTTATTATTTTTGATAATAGGCTTGTATTTATATATGATGGTGAAGTGTTAGACACTTCCAATAAAGTTTTGGCCTTATATGTATAAATATGTACGTATGATATGATGAAATCAATATGTAATTACAGTATGATAAATTACGATGTACATAGTATGTACATAAGAGATAGTAAGAATGATGTACTATTGGAAGGGTACAAAAAGACCGTGCGAACACGGGATATATGACAAGAATATGTTATGTTATGAAAAGCCATGCTATGATTATAAAAGTTACGTTATGATAAGTATGGTAATATGATATGATAAGTTATGCATGAAGGAAAGGATATTATAAATATGATAATATCTTTTCTTTGGGTTAAGAGGATTTTCAAAGATGGTACGCCCGCGTAGAATGATGCTCGTTAATCCACCTGAGTCAGATCTCGCAACCGTTGTAGTGAATTTACAACGACAGTTGTTGGAACAGCAGCGAGAAACTGATAGACTTCAGAAACAGATAGCTCGATTCAATCAGATACTACAAGATAATGTAGTCACACCTCAAGAAAATCCACCTCTGACTAGGGAGGATTCCTTACATAAGCGCTTCAGGCGAATGAAGGCGCCTGAGTTTGAAGGACCCGCGAACTCAATAGAGGCCGATACTTGGTTATTAGATATCCAAGTAATTCTGGATTTCATGGGACTGACAGAACAGGAGAAGATTCGGTGTGCTTCCCTGATGCTTAAAAAGGATGCTCAGCATTGGTGGATGACTGTGCAAGTGCGTAGAAACGTGACAACCATGAGCTGGCAAGATTTTATGATCGAGTTTAGAGCAATGTACTACAATCGGGAGATTCTTACAGCTCAGCAGAATGAGTTTAATAGTTTCCGATAAGGATCGATGACAGTATTGGAGGCTGTCAAGAAATTTGAACAGCTAGCCCGTTTATGTCCAGAGCTTGTACCAAATGAGACCGAGAAGGTAAGAATGATGATGAAGATGTTTCGGTCTGATATTGCCAAGCAAGTTAGTGCTAGCAGTAACCCTCCTACTTTGGTGTCCGATTGTATCGGTCAGGCAATAAGAGCTGAGTACCAGATTAACCAAGATAAGGAGGCAAGAATTCAAATTCTTAAGGCTAAGAAGGAAAATAAGGACGCGACGAAGCAGTTGCAGCCACGACAGAATCTGAAGTTGCATTCGAAGGGCCAAACCAGTAAATCGGCTCGAAAATTCAAACAATTAGGAAAGAACAAGAAGAGAAAGAATGCTACAAGGAAAGCCAACAAGGAAATTACCCTCAAAAGAAAACCAATCGAGGTAGTGGGGGTAGTAATAATAATAGCAATAGTTATCCGATGTGCGCCCAGTGTGGAAGGAGAGACTTAGGAATGTGTAAATTTGGGACGAACATTTGCTACCTTTGTGACAAGGAAGGCCATTATGCTAGAAATTGTACCCTGAAGAACCAAAATCCAAACCCCCAGTTTCCAAGTAGAGATTCGGATCATCAATTACTTGCAGTCCAAGCAAAAATTGAAGGTCTTTTGATCGCACAGGAAAGACTGGAGGCTCCGGAACCACAGACCTGGAATTATGCCTACACAGAGAAAGACGTTGAAGCTGAAACTTCATCGGTGGCAACAGGTTAGATTTCTGTCACCATTTATGATATATTTGCTCTAAGTGATTCTGGGGTTGACCATTAATTTGTATCGATGGATTTCGCCCAGAAATTAGGAAGAAAAGACAATAGTTTAGAGTAATCTTGTAGAATATTCCCGTAGTTAGGAAAAATTCTTCTGTCTGACTATTGGATACGAAATGTCCTAATAGTCAAGTACGACAGAAAATTTTACATGGATCTTGTTGTAATCAAACTTCAAGATTAGTGTGTAATCGTAAGAATAGAGTTCTTGGGAAAAGACAACGCTAAGGTTGATTGTCGAAAGCGTTGTGTTACATCTAGTCCGCCAGCTAAGAAGGGGCACTTGATTCTACAGACAGTCTTGGAGCTCAGCAACCAGGCTAGTTTTGGCAATAAAGGCTTGGAAAATGTTAGCTAATGACTGCCAATGATATTTAGCTAATATGGTGGACAAGGATCAGGAAGTGGAGTTGACGCCAGATGATGACCTCATTATAAAGGAATATGTAGATATCTTTCCGAGGAACTTACTAGGATTTTCGCAGGAACAGAAAAGTTCTTTCGAGATCGAGTTGTTGCTTGAAGCGGCACCCATAACGAAAGTGCCTTATTTATAAGCACCCACTAAGCTTAGGAAGCTTCAAGCGCAGTTGTAGGAACTGTTGGACAAATGATTCATCCGACAGAGTCACCCTTCGTGGGGAGCGCTTGTGTTGTATATAAAAGAAAAGGATGGATCTTTGCGCATGTGCATCAATTATCGTTAGCTAAACAAAATTACAATCAAAAACAAGTATTTCCTTCCGAGGATTGACGATCTTTTTGATCAACTTAGGGGAGCAGCTGTATTTTCGAAAGTTGATCTACGATCAGATTATCATCAGCTCAAGATCAAGGAGACAGATATCTCCCAGACAGCTTCCGAGCTCTCTATGCGCATTATGAGTTTTTGGTTATGCCATTTGGTTTAACCAACGCCCCTGTTACTTTCATAGACCTTGGGAACCGAGTGTTCAAGGAGTACCTAGACAAGTTAGTCATTGTCTTTATTGACGACCTTCTGATTTATTCAAGGTCCAAGAAGGAAAATGAACATCACCTTAGGTTGGTGATGGAAACGTCAAAGACAAAAACAACTGTAGGCCAAGATCACTAGGTGTGAATTTTGACTGGAAAAGTGCATTTCTAGGGTCATGTGATGCTCAAGGGAAGGATCTTCGAAGACTCGGCAAAAGTGGAAGCGGTCAGTTTACGGCCGGTACCTAAGAACGTTATGGAGATAAAGAGATTTCTTGGATTAGCTGGATATTATCGGCGACTCGTCGAAAGATTTTCCAAGATTACCGCACCATTTACAGCCCTTACTCGAAAGGGGAAGAAGTTCGAATGAACCCTGAAGTGCGAGGAGAACTTCAAAAGCTAACAAGCGCATCGGTGTTGATAATTCCTGATATAGATGCAGAAAATTTCATGTTTACAGTAACGCTTCTAAAAGTGGATTAGGAGCTGTACCTAATGCAAAATGGAAAGGTGGTAGCCTATGCATTACGACAACGAGAGTCAAAAAGGAATTATCCTACACATAATCTGAAGCTGACAGCAGTAGTTTCCGCACTCAAAGTTTGGAAACAATCAAGTTGCATTAAAAAGAGAATTTCCTTTTTATCAAGGGCACAACTTTTTGAAAGAAAGAACCAGGAATTTAAGACCTCTGCGAATGGTGGTATTTATTTCAAGAAAGGAATTGTACTTCTGACTTTGAATTTTAAAGGATCAGATACAGTTTAAGGCACATAAGACACCATATTCAGTACATCTAGGAGCTTCCACGATGTACAAAGATCTCCGAGAGAATTATTGGTAGCCAAACATGAAGAATAAGATAACAGAATATGTGTCAAAGTACCTAATTTGTCAGAAATTAAGGCCGAACATAGATATCTAGGAGGAGATTTACAAGAAATAGAACTTCCTAAATGGAAATAGGAACAAATTACAATGGATTTTGTAATAAACCTATCCAGGATTGCAAAAGGAAACGACACAATTTGGGTTATTATGGACTTATTAACCAAATCAACCCACTTCATTACTATTAAAGTCCTCTTTTTAGTAGATAATTGGCTGAAGTCTACGTATTTCAGATTATTAAACTGCTTGGAGTACCAAAATTGATCATTTCATTTCATGATGAACGTCTCATCTCTCAATTTTGGATCAGTGTTCGTAACGTTATGGAGTCGAAATTAAAGTTCAGTACGGCATTGCACCCTAAACTGATGGCCAGTTGGGAAGAACTATCCAGACACTAAAGGATATGCTTAGATCATGTGTCTTGGATTTCAAAGGGAATTGTGAATGGAAGCTGCCATTGATTGAATTTTCATGTAATAACAGTTATTACACTTCGATTGGTATGGTTCCATTCGAAGCATTGTATGGAAGAAAAAGTCAATTCCCCATTTATTGGCAAGAAGTTGGACAGAAGCAGCTTCAAACCACGGATTTTATTAGAAAGACTTCAGGGGATATTAGGAAAAAATTAAGCAAAGGCTTGATGGGGCTTTTAATCCCCAAAAAAAAAAAAAGCTATGCTGATAAGCGTAGAAGGCCTTTAGAATTCCAGGTTGGAGATGCGGTGTTCATCAAAATTACTCCTATGAAAGGAATCATGAGATTTGTCAAGAAGGGAAAACTTAGTCCAAGGTATAAAGGACCATTTGAAATCCTTGAAAGGATTGGGAAAGTAGCCTACAAACTTGCCCTACCGCCAGAATTAGCATCGATGCACAACGTATTCCATGTTTCGATGCTCAAGAAGTATGTACCAGACCCTTCTCATGTGCTTAGCCAGGAACCAGTGGAGGTTCAAACGGACTTAACTTATGAGAAAAAAAAAATCAGTACGAATTTTGGATCAAAAAGCGAGAAGGGTATTACGAAATAGAACAATTCCATAGCTAAAGTGGTATGGTAAAACCACAAGGTTGAAAAGGCAACCTGGGAATTAAATGATGATAAGATAAAGAACTACCCCAGTTTGTTCTAATTTTCGAGGACGAAAATTTTTAAGGGGGGTAGATTGTAATACCAAGTATTTCCGTAATAATACAATTTCTTTTGTTTTAAGAAATTTGTACAAAATATGAAGATATGCATGAAAAAGCCCGGTTAAGGGTTTTTATTACGTTTTGTGAGTTTTATGATTTTATAAGACTCGAAAATGATTACTTAGTCAAGAAAATAACCTTTTAGGCAAAAAGGAGCAAAATCGTCAAAATTTTTATGTTGGTCAAAGTTTGACCGAAAAACGCCGACGGTTGACCAAAAAGTCAACTATTGACCAAGGGAGTCAAAATTTGGCGGGAAAGTCAGCGGTTGACGAGAAAGTCAATGGCGGACGAGAAAGCCAAAGATTGACCCAAAAAGTTAAAGAAAAAGGCTGTACGACTTAATAATTCGCAGTATAGAATTGTACTGCATAAAGTCGTTTTTATGATTAAAACGATATGTTTAGGATTCAAAACCACCATAGAAAATCAAGCACATTAATTAGAACCTCTTTGGCCAAGTGGTTTCAAGTTATGAGAAATTTTTATACAGTTCGGTTTTACACAGATGAATTTTGGACTGCAGTTCAATTAACCAATACTAAGTATAAGTAAATCCAGTATTGGAAATACCTGTGTTAATTCAAAAGTGGACTGTATAATAAGAAAAGGAGCCAAACAAGCCTAAAGGTGGATGACGTCACCTTACTTTTATTAATGACATCATTTTTTGATTTATAGAAAAATTGGAAAAGATTTCCTTGCTCACCAAGCCAAGGTAGCCGCCACATACCCCCCCCCCCCCCCCTAGGCTACAATTTCTGATTTTTGAGGGACTAAATGTTGCAATTACAAAGAGTTCCAACCTCTATAAATAGGGGTTGTCATAATTCAAGAAAAATTAGAGAAAAGCAACCTTATTATGCCAAAATTTCTCCACCAAAAACCGTGAGTGTGAAGGAAGGAAAAGGAAGAAATCCAAGCTAGGATCAAGGAGAAGAAAGTGTGTGAGGGTCGGTTCTTGAAGGAGAAGCAAGCAAGAAGTAAGAAAAAAGTTTTGGTACCTATTTTCCTACCTAGGGCCGGTTATGGGAGCCAAGGGGGAAACCAAGAAAAAAATTGTGAAACTAAGGGGAAATTAGGGTCTTGAGTGTTGGATTTCTACCTTGAATACCACCCAAGAACCCAAGAAAATTTGGTGCCCAATCTTGGCCAAGGGGCCGGTTATGGTGGGGAAGAAACAAGGAAGGATCTAGGCTTGGGAGACCAGATTTTTGAGCCAAGGTGTGGCTGGATTTTAAGCAGGTTGGTGACTGCAATTTAGGGCAAGAAGCTGGACATTTTGGGGAGCCAATGGACCCTTGGAAGTCGGCTGTGAAAGGAGGAAAAAAGAGAAGTGAAACAAGCCTATTTTAGACCCAAAAGTGAGGTAAAATCCTTGGATCCCTAAGTTTTTTCATTTGAATTTCATATGGAGAAATTTAAATGTATTTTATGCAAGGTTTGTAAGAGTATAAGCTCACTTTAATTTGCTGCCTTAGATAGGAAATTAGAGCATGTGCTTGATTTAATTATGGTTAGGGTTTGGTGGTTTCAATTTTTGCATACTAAGTGTTTGATTGTTTGATTAGGGTTTTCTAAGTTTATGTTTGATGCGTATGTTGATGTGTATGATGAATGTTGAACGTTAGAAACGTAATGCATGTTTGATTTAGGCTCCCGCTGTGTTCGGTTGAGGTAGGGTGAACGTAATGGGACGTAAAACGAAATCGAAACCGAAAACTGCCAATTCGGGTAGGAATTGGCCAGTCTCGGGAAAGCCGATTTTGGGGCCTTTAGAGGCCGAATTTGGAAAAACGTAAAACATGAAAGTTGTTCGGAAGAGGTTTTCCTAGAGGGTAACGTGAACCGTTTCCCAAAATGAGACCCCAATGGCCTCCGTTTACCCCAAAACCCGTGGCTGATCCCCAGACCCAGTTTTCACTCAGTTTTCGGGGTCAGCCAGTTTCAAACAAAAACTGGGACAAATCTAGGCCGAATTGGAATTTTTGCAAAACACGAAAGTTTTAGAATTTTTTGAGAGGTACAACTTTCGTGAAGAAAACTTTTTCAGATTACGAACCGGTTTTTAAACTGGGATCGTTTTTCGAAGGGTGCGCAGGGAATCCGAAAATTCCTGCACCACTAGCTTTACAAATGTTTCTAGAAAACTGTTTTCTACTACAAACTATTGTTTTGATTATGGAAAGCTGTTCCAAAGGCAGTTTCCAATAGTCAATAATTTTTACTAATCTAATTTTA
The DNA here is from genome assembly GCA_009761775.1 of Ficus carica. Classification (NCBI taxonomy): domain Eukaryota; kingdom Viridiplantae; phylum Streptophyta; class Magnoliopsida; order Rosales; family Moraceae; genus Ficus; species Ficus carica. Next base: position 4,925,940 of record CM019744.1, on the reverse strand, counting down.
TGATTTCCAGTTTTTAAGTTAAACAAAAGATTTAACAAAGAATTTACATAAGGTTTTACAAGAAAATAGGATTTTGAAACCTAAAGTTAAAAACCATCCGATTAGAATAGATTTAAACCATAGGGTTACTCAAATGTAACTGTCACGCCCCGACCACCCACGTAGGACCGACCACGCGAATGACGGTCGTGACTATACTTAACTTAAACTTACCCAATTTTTAGAGTAATTTTTTTTTTTTACTCCTGTAAAACTTAAAAGCTTTAACTTCATTTTAAAATCGTGACTTAAACACGTTACTTACATGAAACATGAAGCCTTAAACTTAGGCTTAAACATAAACTTAAACTTATATATAAGAACATATCTTCTTCGTATGTACTCACTCGAGTACTGAGCTTTCACCTAATGGGAAAGCTATCATACATAAACGTAAATCGTGGACCAACCCGACCTAATACGGATCAGTACAACATGAGGCAACTCGTTGCCATACATACTGAAACCTTGCCATACATACTTAAAACATAATGTAAACACATTTTCCTTTCAAACACCTTTTATGGAAATCCGTGGTGGTGTCCATCCCACAATTTCACAGTTCGCAGCACCGTCTTTCCACAGTCTCGTATCAGGTATTGCCGGTAGGTAGCTTACCTACAGCATGAACGTAAGTAATGAGCTAAAAGCCCAGTAAGCACAATATTCAATCCGCATGCAACTGAAACACAAAATGCATGAACAGGTTATGATTTCTTATTAATCAATTATGGTTCCTTATTATCTTACTCTATAACATGTGAGCATGTACTGTGGTACATAACCATGGAGTGGTTGAAGGCGGTCCGTCCAATCCAACTCAAACCATGAAACAAGACGTTTAACATGGAGTAGTGAAGGCAGCCAATCCAATCCAAGTCAAACCATGGAATATACCATTTGAACCCACCACAAAGGCAAGCCAGTACAACACAACAATCTTTACTTAACTTATCTCGTATCTTAAGAACTTATTCTTACCATATGATTCATTATTAGTGAGCATGCTTTATGATGCCAAGATATCGAACATAAAACATAACATACTTTATCATAACATACTATCTCATAACTTAACATGAAACATGGACATACTGCATCTTAACGTAACATCATACTTCATAACATACTACATCTTAACATGAAACATGGACATACTTAACATATCATCATGTCATAACGTACTACTTCATAACATCATAAATCATGAAATGCTATTCATGATTTCTTAAAAACATCATATGCAAACAAACATGTGTTCATGCTGTAGGCGGAGTTGTACTTACCTTCCGTCCTATGCTCTTGATTTATTGTCCCGACTAACGCTGTTCCTTTTCCGGTACAGCTGCAGGTTCTATCCTGCTCGATAAAAGACATTGTCTAACTTAAACTCATGAAATGTTGGTGACCTAACCAACATGCTTACCTTACATGGTCTTGGTTGTATGTCCCTTGTGCATAACGTCTTACTTGGTTACATTGGATAACCTTGTGTACTAAGCCCATAACATAACATACCATTAGGGTTAGATCATCTTCCAACCCTGGGCTTCATCCTTAATCCACAAATCATTGGGTTACTTTCCTAACCCAAAATCTTAGCTCAAACGGGTATCCTTTAGGGTTATATTGAGTAACCCTTAAGATCAAACTAAAATCCACTTGTTAGTCAACCAAAGTCAACTATGGTCAACAATGGTCAACTTCGGTCAACTATGGTCAACCCTCGTTGGGTCAACCTTTGGGCCTTGGGCTTGACCCAGTAACTCGGGTATAACTCCCGGTTACCTTTCGTAAACTAATCGCTTGCTATACTCTAGCTTGAAAATTCATTTTCCTTACTTGGAAAATTTAGGGAAATTAATCCCCAAAACTTCTTTCTTAACTTTTAAAAATCCTTTACTTAAATCGTAAAAATCCAAACTCTTGGATTAGTGCTTCATAAAATCATTTGAGGTTGAAAACTGCCCTTGGAACAGTTTTCCATAATCAAAACAATAGTTTGTAGTAGAAAAACAGTTTTCTAGAAACATTTGTAAAGCTAGTGGTGCAGGAATTTTCGGATTCCCTGCGCACCCTTCGAAAAACAATCCCAGTTTAAAAATTAGTTCGTAATCTGAAAAAGTTTTCTTCACGAAAGTTGTAGCTCTCGAAAAATTCTAAAACTTTCGTGTTTTACAAAAATTCCAATTCGGCCTAGATTCGTCCCAGTTTTTGTTTGAAACTGGCTGACCCCGAAAAACTGAGTTGAAAACTGGGTCTGGGGATCAGCCACGGTTTTTGGGGTAAACGGAGGCCATTGGGGTCTCATTTGGGAAAAGGTTCGCATTTCCCCCTAGGAAAACCTCTTCCGAACAACTTTTATGTTTTACGTTTTTCCCAATTCGGCCTCTAAAGGCCTTATATTTCACTTTTCCAAAAACTGGGCAGATTTGATCCGAATCTGCCAGTTTTTGTGCTTACTCGGTTTTACGCGTCCTACTTCGCGGAAACTAACTCAACCGATCACGCGGGAGCCTAAGTAACCAACATGCAGCGTTAACTAACGTCCCACATGAATCAACACGTGATTCTAACGCAGCCATGCAACCCAAACCAAATCTACACAAACCTAGGGTTGCATGAACTAGAGTTGCATCACATTTCATACATGCATTCAAGCCAAACCATGACTAGCTCTAATAACCATGCACACAAGCCACAACCGGCTGCACACTAATAGGGAACATACCAACCATAAAGCCATGCAATCCTAGCATGCAACAAGCACAAATATAATGCACACAAGCATAAACAAAACCATAAGCAACCACCCTTAAGCAACACCCTAATCAAGCACCACACCTAGTCTAGGGCATTAACCATAAAACTTTGAGCTTATGCTCTTACATATTGGACTTGGAAATACACTTAAATTTCCACATTAAATCTCAAACCAAAAGCTTATGGTTTAGGGTTTACCTCTAGGGTTTGGAAGTTGGTTACTAGCTTGGATTCCAAACTTCCTTACTCCTCCCTCTTGGCTGCCAACAAGTCCGGATTTTCCCCTCCAAATGGGGTTCCAATTTTCAGCCATGCACATACAAACATACACATAAATATCTCATCTAACTTGCATGGAAAAAAGTTAGGGTTTGAGGGAGTTTTACCTTAGCTAACCCTAGGGATGGGTTAGGGTATGCAAACCGAAATCTCCCTCCCTTTTGGCTCTCCAAACACTCTGCTCTAGCTCCCCAAATGGCACCAAAATTTTTCACCCCTTTCTTCCTCACCCCTGCACGGCCACTGCCCAGAAATTGGGTCCAAAATTTCCAGATTTGCCCTTGGTTTCTAGCTTGAAACCGAACATGCACACTAACTAGCCTCCCTTGGCTTTTTCCAACTTTTTCTCTTGGTTCTCTCTTGGTTTCTCTCCTCCTCTCTCTCTCGGATTTTTCTGCAGAAAAATGGCAAGAGTTTGGCCAAATTTTCTGATTTAAATGATTAAATGCCACCCCTATTTATAGGCAAATGCAAACTTTTCAAAAATTACATTTTAGCCCCTAAACTTTGAGAAAATCATGCAATTGGCATGCTAGGTGTCAAGGTGGCTGGCTGTCAACTTGGAGAGCAAGGCAAGATGACCTCATCTTGGTGACATCACATGCTTACATCACCAAATTTCCAAAAATTTGCACTTTGGCCCCAAAAGTGAAAATTCTTACAAAAATGCCCCCTAGGTGGCCGGTTGCTTTTCTGGTGAACAAGCCAAGCTTATCTCATCATGATGACATCATGTGCTTACATCATCAATTTTCCAAATTTACACTTTTACCCCAAAAGTGAAAATTTTGACATTTTTGCCCTTGCATGTGACCGGCCCCAATGGGTTACTTGGTGACCAAGTTTTCCATATTTTCACGTTCCTTTTGCCCTTGACCTTAACTAGGTGTGCTTGATTTTCTAGGGTGGTTTTAAAGCCTATTTGAGCTATCTCGCCATACTGACATATTTTACAGTATTTTCTCATACTGCATTATACAATACTGCCAAGTCAATCCGTTGACCACTCTTGGTCAAACTTTGACTTTCTTGGTCAAATTTGACTTTTTCAGTCAAACTTTGACTTTTTCCGAAATTACGTCATTTTTCGTCCTTTTCGACTTGAAAAAGCGTTTTCTAACCTTAAAACCTATTTGAGTCTTACTGACCCAAAAGAATTCACATAATCAAACAAAAGCTCTTACTTGAACTTTTTCATAAATACCTTCATGGCATAGAATCTAATTTCTTAAGAAGAAATTAGTGACATGAAAAATCTAGGTATACAGTAACCAAGTAGGATAACGTAAAATTAAGTAAGGGATATATAACTAAAGTTATATAAGAGTGTTGGTTACACTACCAACATTTCTAACCCTTACTTTTATTTGAAAACAGAGTATAGCACGCAGCAGTGTTCCGGCGGAATCAAGCTAGATATCGGACACAGTGAACAAAAACAAGGTAAGTACAACTCCGCCTACAGCATAGGCTTTGTTGTGTATACTTGCCTAAGTATGATAATGTTATGTGACGTAAATGTTACATGCTAAGTGATAGAAATTGTTATGCTTTATATGTTAAGTGCTATAATAGGGTAGGAAATGTCATGAAAGATGCTATGAAATATGAACGCTATGTTATATGTTATGTTACGCCATGTGCTATAAAATGTTATATGCTATGTGCTATAAAATAAGGTAAGTGCTATGAAATATTACATGCAATGTGCTATGGAATATGCTAAGTGCTATGAAGTGTTATATGCTATGGGTTACGGAATGTTATGAAAAGTGTTATGTTATATGCTATATGCTAGAATCATGTTATGATAGGATATAAGATATGTTATGGCTATGGTATGGTTAAGATAGGATCATGATTTAATTGTGTGACACATCACGAAACATGTTCACCAATAATAAGAATAAGATCAAAATATGAAACGATGAAAGTTATGATAGCAAACGAACTTACCTGTGTCGTACCGACCCGCGTGAGGTCGGGTTGAGCTATGGCAAGAGTAAGTCCATAGTTGTGCACCCGGTACGGACACTTATGTTATGGGCCCATAAGTAAAGATAAGTTAAGAAAGAATGTTATGAAGAAATAAGAAAGCATAATGAAGCATAAATGGTTCATGCATATGCTATAATAAGTTATGTTATGCTATGATAAGTTATGAGATGCTATGAAAGATTATGTTACGATAGGTTATAATATGTTAGGATATGTGGTGTTTGTGATGTTGCGGTAAGTAGTAGTTGTACTTGCTGAGCGAAAGCTCACTGTTTATGTCTATGCTGTAGGTAAACAACCTGTCAGCAACTGTTTGATGCAAGATGGAGGGGCGTGGTCTGGCAACTGTGAAATGTGGGGATCAAGCCGCTACGCGTTTTGAATTATTAAGTAATTATATTATGACTTTCATGTTATGCTCGAACGACTTTATTTAAAGTTCGTTATGTTTACGTACGTACCTGTATGTGCGAATCACGTCGTATAAAAAAAAAAATTTCGCTGTTTACGATATAAGTACGAGAAATATGTATGTATGTACGGTAACGGCCTGTGCTAGACGGGTCGTTACAGTTCGCGTTTTAAACAAACAGTAGAAGTAAGATTACATAAACGTAATATTTTGAATTATGTCATGTTCGACAATAAAAAAATTTCATTTGAGGTATAGAGTTTCTTTTAACAAACATAACCTCCATAATATAATAACATAGTATAACATTTTTTTAAGGAACAAAATATTGCTTTCAATATCTAGTTATGACAGATATAGGCTAGTACCTAAAGGAACGCTATGTTAGAAAAAAGAAAGAAATTGTACCAATTTCACAAATATTGCCACATCTTTTTCATTAATATACTAACAAGAAATAAATAGATTACATTCCCAGATCCTTCATATTTTAACAAAAAAAAATATAGCTTTCAATATCTTGTTATACCATATATAGATAAGTACCTAATGAAATTATTTGAAATAAATAAAACAAAATCAACCAATTTTATATGCTACCATACTATCTTTATTCTCACCACGATTGTATTGATATGAAAATATTCGAGTATTTAAATTACAATAACCATTTATTCTCTCAGTATATACATAATTTATTGGCAATCTGATTTTATAGACTACATAAAAGTTTAGATATCTGTTATCTGATATACCAAATATAAACTAACAGTCCAAGCATCTTCATGAAAAGAATCTGTATTTACATACGTTACTAAGTACTATAATTGTCAAGTGCCTATAAATTACCCTCAAAATCCATTCACCAATGCAGAGCTAAATATCTTTGTTTGAAAACGGTTCAGATTACATATATATATTTCTTTTCTTCCTAGCTATTGGTTGCCAGAAAAAGATTTATATCAGGAAAAAAAAAAAAGGCAACCATGGTCGAAGTATCCAAAATATCGAGTACTTTTGTTCTGCTTCTCATTTTGAGCGTTGTTCTCTTTGACGTCCAAGCTCGGCCAATAAACAAGATCAATGGTGCATCACAGATGATTATACCTTTGGCAGACAGACCATCGGCCGGTGGTTCAGGTCACAGGTCTTCTCCCGGATTCACAAGTCACAAGTTGGGAATACAAGAGATTATACCTTTGGCAGAAAGACCAAGCGCAGGTGGCGGAGGTCACAAGTCTTCCTCCGGATTCATAACTCACAAGTTGGGAACACAAGAGGTTATACCTATACAACAAGGACCAAGCCCAGGTGGCGGAGGTCACAGTAGCCCGGGTGGCGGAGGTCACGGTTGCCCAGGATGCCTCTAATTATTATCTTTTTTTATTCCAACCCAAAGATATGACATGCTAGGGTTGGTATCATAAATAAAATAAATTTATGTACCCATACATTTTTTTTAATATAATAAGGGTTTTATTTGTTGACTATTATATTTACTATCATGGATTTGACTATTGAAATTTCTCACACAAGCTCATTCAACTTATCAAATAAAATAAAAAATTAAAGTATACACATGAGGAGGCATATGCTAGAAGATATAATTTCAAGTCAATAATTAAAAATCCACAAATTATAAAATAAAAATTGAACACTTTGTTCTCGTTATAATCCCAATACCTGTTTGATTTATTTGGACCATTAAAATGCCATTTTTCAAGTAGAGTGATTTTTAAATCTTCATGAGTATATAATGTGGCATACATTAGACAAGACTTATGTTAAAATTTGTTTTTTTTTATATTTTCTTCTATTAATCAAACACTTCAATTGTCATCTATGAGACTATCTTAATCTTGAACGAATAATTGACTTCATATTTATGGATTATATCTTTTAGTTAATCAAATGTGAAACTCCAATTATTGCAGTTGTCATACAGGTGTGTGTGAGTATATATTCATAATTAATTAATCGATGTGAAATTTGTAGTTTTGTTTTTCTAAAATTAAAGTAATTGATAATTTCTAAAAAACATTTTGAGATAGTAAAATAATAGATGCATCAGTTATTTGTAAAGAAACAACTAAATTGCATGTTATTTTGAAAGATTTATCTATTGGATTGCTAATGGAAATTAATGAGAAGCTTAAAGGAATAAAAGAATAAGAACGACGGACTTATCCTAGAGTCGATAATGAATATTTTATGAGTGTATCACAAAACGGTAAACTGATATACAAAGAAATAGTTAAAAGCTTTATGATATAATCATATTAAGAAGTTTAATAATTAGAAAGATAATAAATTAGGGAATACTCACGGACCATTACAGTTGACTTCTTATTTAATCATTCATCTCTTATAAAATTACGGAAAAGATTAAGCTTAAAATAAAAATCTTTATATAACGGAAAACTTTACTTAGATAATTTTAGAAAACTCTAGAAATTTTTTTTTAAACTATATCAAAATAAACTTCATAATTAATATATATATATATATTTAAAAACTGAATTCATGAATTAAAATTTAAGTCCATATGAGACCTTCAATCAAATAATAATAAATTAAAGTCTCAAAACTTCATTTGAAATTATAAATGTCCATCTCAAGATCGTTCCTTCCGTTTTCCTATCACATATCGTTCCGCTATCCGCTCCAAGCTCCTCCAACACTATATCTTACCCTTTCCTTTATCTGCAACATAAATTAACTTATATAAGCAAGGGCTTAGTAAGACACTTAAATCTCACAAATGTAAATAAACATTTTTCTTTTATCATCATAAATATAAACATCATTTAAAAACTTTTTACTTTTAAAACCGTCATATATTGGGCCCGGCGTTGTACCATCATAGCACGCTAGTCACGGAAGGGTTGGGGTAGCAAATCTCAAACCAACGGTGACAAAAGTCCGCTCACCGGATAACATCATCATCATTATCATCAAGGGTGTACAACGCCATTTTAAAACATAAAAATACATATACATACCATATATATACTTTTCATCAAAACGTCATCATAGGAGAAGTATTATTTAAGAACATCATAACATCATCATCAACATCAAAATATATACTTCTCAAATCTTTAATTCATGTTACAGGTGAGAGTGTACTTACCTAAACGCCTTACTTAACCTTTTCGAATTTTCCGATGGTGACGCACGATTAAGGTCTTGGGTGCTCGTCTTTAGAACCGTTTATATCATGAATGATAAATATAACAAAATCAACAAAAGCTCATAATAATTCATCAAACGCATCCATCATATCATAGCAGCACCTACAAGGCCTATTTCATCATTTAATTACATCAAAACACAAAAATTGAACAATTTCATGAAATTTCAAATTTTGATATAATCTGCCAGTCAGACCTTTATCCCTTCAAAAATTCATAAAAATTCACACAGAGCTCAAATTGATCTGAAACTAATTTTAAATGAAAGTAGACATCCAGATATTTCTAATGCTACCTGATTTGTAAAAAATGAAGACCGTTTGGACCCTCAAAAATAGTTTTGAAATTGATTTCTAAACTTTTATCGAAACTGGTAGCCGGACCTTTGCCGGTTTGAAAAATCACAAAAATTTTTAGATATCTCCAAATGATATAAAACTGATTCCAAATGAAAATAGACATCTACAGATTTTTAATAATATCAAATTTATTAAAAACGGAGACCGTTTGGATTTTCAAAAACAGTTTTGAAATCTGATTATTAAAATTTTACCGAACTTGACAGTCTGACCTCTGCCTATTTGAAAAATCATAAAAATTCACACATAACTCCAAAGGATATGAAACTTATTTCAAACAAAAATAGACATCTAGGGCTTTCCAACAATATCAAATTTGTTAAATACGAAGACCATTTTCACCCTTTAAAACCGTTTGGAATTCTTATCTTAAAATCTGAAATTTCGGAAGCAGTGATCAAATCCGAAAATCATTAAAAGTATAAAAAAAAAATATCATCACAATGTATATGATTCATACACACACACCCCCCACAAAACAGCCCTAAGACATGTTTCTAACACATAAAATTATTCAATCATCATATCAATGAAATCATACATCAAGAAATCAAAAACCCTAATTTCGCCTTATTCACAAAATAAACCTTATCGCTATTCTTCGATCATCATTCGATAAATATTTCTCATCCTCTTTTCAAACTCACATAAAGACACTCATCAAGAAAATCATCCAATCCCTCAAAGAATCCCAAACTAAAATAAATAACAAAATCATTCTCATCATTAAACAATACCGAAACTTACCTTGAAATCCTTTGATTTTCGGTTTGGAAGAATTTAGAGGTTTGGCGGATTCTCTTCTTGTTTTTTTTTTTTTGTTTTTTTTTTTCCTCTGTGTTTGTGCGTGGGAGAGGGCTGAGAGAGCAGACAACAAGAATGGGAAAGAAGGGAAAATGAGGCTAGGGAAAGGAGAGAGAGAGAGAGCATGTAAAAAGAGAAACATTCAAAATTATAACCAAATTTGTGAGTAATTTAATTCCAAATAAATTTGGAATTAATTGAGATTAAATTCTTTGGTTTAATTGTCTTTGAATTGCTGTGGAATAGCTGTCATTAAGGTCTGAAAACGTGTGGGAGGAAAAGGAAACAACTAGGTTAACTTTTAGAATTTTCGCACTTAAAATTGCACATGGTAAACTGGTTGGTTACTAGTACATATCCGGATAGTATACTAGTCATAACTTCTTACTCTGATATCGGATTTGCACAAATGAGTAGGCGTTGGAAAGCTTATGAAAAGCTCTATAAGTTTATTTAAATTACAACATAATTTTCGACATTCAACGATTCATAATTGAGTTGGAAATTAAGATCATATAAAATATGCCTTTTTCGGATAACATACTTTCCCTTTTTTTTTTTTTTAAACATTAACATCCTCACAAATACTACATACCATATATATATATATATATATATATATATATATACCATCACACAAAATTATCAAGTCATCATAAAAAAATTTATCAATTTGGCATGAACTTGTTCTAGCACATCGAGTCCTCGTCGCGTCACCTGTGAAAAATAACTCAACATAACATTAGAATGAAGAAATTGCTATCTCATCACATATCTATGTTAATTCTAATGTTAATTTTCTAACGTTAAAGTTAGATAGCATTTGGGGCGTTACATCCCTCTTACCTTATAAAAGTTTCGTCCTCGAAACTTAGAACAATTCTGGATAATTCATTCTCATAGCATCTTCTCGCTCCCAAGTAGCTTCCTCTATCTTGTGATTACGCCAAAGAACTTTTACTAAGGGAATCTCTCTGTTTCTCAAGCTCTTCGTCTTTCGATCAAGAATCTCAACTGGTTTCTCTTCGTAACTCATATCCTCTTGAATCTGAATCGATTGCGGTTGGATGACGTGAGATGGATCCGGTACATACTTCTTCAACATTGAGACATGAAATACATTGTGGATGGATGTCATCTCCTGCGGTAAATCTAACTTGTAAGCCACATTGCCGATACGCTCAATCACCATATATGGTCCCACATACCTGGGACTAAGCTTGCCTTTCTTCCCAAATCGCATCACACCCTTCATCGGGGCGACCTTGATAAACACCAAGTCTCCAACCTCAAACTCTAAAGGCCTTCGACGCACATCTGCATAGCTTTTCTGCCTACTTTGAGCTGTGGCAATCCGCTGCTGAATCACCTTCAATGCTTCTGTCGTCTTATTAAAGAAGTCAGTTTTCTCATTAAGTTCCGACTCTGCTAGCTTCTTCTCCCCAGCCTCATGCCAATAAATTGGGGACCTACAACGTCTTCCGTAAAGTGCCTCATAGGGAGCCATCCCAATCGTCGCTTGATAACTATTGTTATAAGCGAACTCAGCCAACGGTAAAAACTTACACCAACTCCCTTTGAAGTCCAAGGCACAAGCTCGAAGCATATCCTCAAGTGTTTGATTAGTCCTCTCCGTCTGACCGTCTGTTTGCGGATGAAAAGCCGTGCTAAATTTTAACTTCGTACCCATAGCCGCTTGAACGCTCTTCCAGAAATGGGAGGTGAACCTGCTATTTCGATCCGAAATAATAGATCTGGGAACACCATGAAGCCTCACGACCTCCTTCACATATAATTCTGCCAACTGTTCCATAGGGACGTCAATCGTATAGGAAGAAAATGTGCTGACTTGGTCAATCTGTCGATGACTACCCATATAGCATCATATCCATTCGTAGTCCTTGGCAGTCCAGTAATAAAGTCCATCGCAATGTCTTCCCATTTCCATTCCGGTATCTGAATTGACTGGAGCACCCCTCATGGCTTTTGGTGCTCAGCCTTAACTTGTTGGCACGTCAAACAATGCTTCACATAGTGTGCTACATCCTTCTTCATTCCGAACCACCAGAAACTATTCTTAAGATCCATGTACATTTTGGTTGCACCAGGATGAAGCGTGTTGTGCGCCTCTTCAAGAATCTTCTTCCTCAGCTCCTCATCCTTAGGAATACATAACCGTCCCTTAAGCTTCAGCACTCCATCATCAGACACACTAAATCCTTCACACTTCCCTTCAAGCATTTCCTTTTTAATCCTCACAAAGCTTGGATCAAGGTCTTGTTTGTTCCGAATGTCATCAAAAATAGTTGAAGACATGGTCATTGTAGAGAGTTGTCCAACTATTAATTCCAACCCAAAATCAAAAATCTCCTTTTGAAGGGGCTTGGACATCGCATTCAAGGACATTAACGTGGCTGGGGTTTTCCGACTCAATGCATCAGCTACCCTATTTGCCTTCCCCGGGTGGTATAGTATTTCACAGTCGTAATCCTTTACTAGCTCAAGCTACCTCTTTTGCCTCATATTCAAATCCTTCTGTGTGAAGAAGTACTTCAAACTTTGGTGATCAGTGAATATTTGACATCGGACTCCATACAAATAATGCCTCCATATTTTTAATGCAAAAACAACGGCAGCCAACTCTAAGTCATGGGTGGGATAGTTCTTCTCATAGTCCTTCAATTGCCTTGAAGCATAGACAATTACCTTCCCATTCTGCATCAAGACTGCACCAAGTCCCATTTTAGAAGCATCACTGTAAATTACGAACCCTTCATCCCTATCCGGAATCGTCAAGATTGGGGCACTTATGAGTCGTCTCTTCAGCTCTTGAAAGCTCTTTTCGCAGTCCTCTGTCCATTCGAACTTCTTTCCTTTTCGGGTAAGTGTCGTAAGTGGCATAGCAAGTTTCGAAAAGTCAGTCACAAATTTCCTGTAATATCCCGCTAAACCAAGGAAACTTCTGATCTCACTTGCGTTGGTTGGTCTCTTCCAATTACTAACTGCCTCAACCTTCGCGGGATCCACCATTACGCCATCTTTAGAAATCACATGGCCAAGGAATGTCACACGATCCAACCAAAACTCGCACTTAGAGAATTTGGCATACAACTGGTGCTGTGTCAATGTCTGCAAAACTGTTCTTATATGCTTCTCATGTTGGTCTCGAGTCTTTGAATAAATGAGAATATCGTCGATAAACACTATCACAAACTTATCCAGAAACTCCTTAAACACTCTATTCATCAGGTCCATGAAAGCAGCAGGGGCATTGGTTAACCCAAATGGCATGACCATAAACTCATAATGACCGTATCGAGTTCTGAAGGCTGACTTGGGAATATCTCCTTCCTTGATCTTCAGTTGGTGGTATCCAAGTCGTAAATCAATCTTCGAAAACACAGTCGCACCTTGCAATTGGTCGAATAAATCATCAATTCTCGACAATGGGTACTTGTTCCTTATGGTCACCTTGTTTAGTTCTCTATAGTCAATGCAGAGTCTCATTGTCCCATCCTTCTTCTTCACAAATAAAACCGGAGCTCCCCACGGTGAATAACTAGGGCGAATGAAACCCTTGTTCAACAGCTCTTGAAGTTGCTCATGTAATTCCTTCAATTCAGCAGGTGTCATACGATAAGGTGCCTTGGAGATTGGCCCAGTGCCCGGTGCTAACTCAATCTCGAACTCGATTTCTCTATCTGGCGGCAAACCTGACAAGTCCTCTGGAAACACATCACCAAAATCTCGTACGACAGGTACATCTTCAAGTTTCAGATTGGCTTCTTTCTTCTTATCTACGATGCTGGCTAAGAAACCGTTACAGCCATTGGCTAGCATCTTTCGAGCCTTCATTGCTGACAGGAACAACTTCGCCATTTTCTTCGCATCACCAATGAATTCAAACCAATCATCTTCTTCGGGATTAAACACGACTTTACGTCTTCGGCATTCAATAGACGCGTTATACTTTCCCAAGAAATCCATACCTAAAATTAGGTCATAGTCAAACATCTCGAGCACTGTCAGATTACTGTAGAGCTCTCAATCAACAATTCTCATCGGCACTGCTCGTAGCCAATGAGTAGACATCATCACTTCCCCAGAGGGTAGTGTCGTAGTGAATCCCTGACTCAAGATATCCTTATCTATGCCTAGTCTTTTAGCAAAAATAGAAGACACAAAGGAGTGTGAGGCTCATGTGTCGAAAAGAACATTAGCATACTGATTATTGACAAGTATCTGACCTGTGACAACAGTAGAAGTCTCAGCAGCTGCTTCTTCTTTGGTCATGGTGAAAATTCTGGCATTGGTGGTAAGTGGAGGAGCCTCAAGTCGTCCCTGGAAAATATGAGTCCATCATGAGCGGCCTGCATACTGTGGAGCTGAGCTGGTGGGTTTCTCTGTTGTCTTTGCTGGAAGGGCTGGTAAGTCTTGTTCGGACAATCCTTGTAAAGATGACCCTCGCGTCCATAACCATAACATAGATTTGTGCCCATACGGCACTCACCCAAATGTAGCTTTCCACACTTAGAACAAGGTGGAATGTTCCTAGCTTGCTTAGCTGGTTGGCCCCCTCCTTGACGGTTGTTGTGGTTCCTCTGATTGGAAAAGTTCCCCTTCCTCTTGTTAATGTTCCACTGACCTCCTTGTGACTTGCCTTGATTTCCGAAGTTTCCACGGTTCTGATTGTTGTTGTTGTTCTTAGGGACTTCGTCCCAACGAGGCTGGCTTTCCTTTTGCTTATTCAGATGATAGTCCGCACGAAGGGCACACTTGATACATTCAGCTGTGGTGGTTGGTGGAGCAGTCCCGCTATCAACAATCACTGCAATCTCGGGTTTCAGCATCCCGATCATTCTCCTCAACCGTTCTTGTTCATTTGGCACCATGTGGGGACAAAGGCGTACTAGTTGGTTGAACCGCTTAACATCTTCTGTCACCGATAGATTTCCTTGACGAAAGTTATTAAACTCGTCATAGTGTTCCCTGGTCACAGACATGTTGAAATATTGCTCGTTAAATTCTTGGACAAAGTCTTCCTATGTCATCTGACTTATGTCCCTGCTCAGCTCTATTCCTTCCCACCAGATTCTAGCATCATCCATCAAACAGTAGGAAGCACACTTCACTTTCTCATTATCGGTTAAATCCATGAAATTAAGCACTAACTCGATCGACTTCAACCATCCTTGAGCTACCAAAGGGTCAGTTGAACCATTGAATTCCTTAGGCTTCATCCTCTTGAATCGCAGATACAGGGGCTCATGATTTGTTGCTGCTTGAACTCCTCTATTTTGCACTGGCTGTGCAGCCGGTGGATCAATGGGGACTTCCACTCTGTTGGCATTAGCTTGCAAGGTGTTAATAAGAGCCTGTTGCTGCTGAACTTGCCTCTGAAGTTGAGCCACAATTTCTACTAAATTAGGCTCTGCCACCGCTTCATTTTCATCTTGTCCACGACCTCTTCGTTGGTCTTGACGCAACTGCGCCATAACTTCTGCCAAGTTAGGTTCCGCAGCAACCTCATCTTCGACTTGCACTCGACCATTACCACGTCCTCGAACTGCACGTCCTCGAGCTGCACGTCCTCGTCCGCGTACTATCTTATCTTAGTCGTCAGTTAGTAGCGAAATTGTCAATGAGAGACCCTTTTTTTTTTTTTAGATATCGAGTCAGGATTCAAACTTTCCATAAATAGAACATCACCTCACAACTCTTAAATTTCTATTTAAGGAAATTAATTAATTACTTACTTGAAGAAGTTTGAAGTGGATACGAGGCGATGCATGATAGGAAATAGGAAACCTCTCTGATACCATATCTGTAACGACCCCTCACAAACCATTACAGTTGACTTATTTAATCATTCATCTCTTATAAAATTGCGGAAAATATTATGCTTAAAATAAAAATCTTTATATAACGGAAAACTTTACTTAAATAATTTTAGAAAACTCTAGAATTTTTTTTTAAACTATATCAAAATAAACTTCATAATTAATATATATATATATATATATATTTTAAAAACTGAATTCATGAAATAAAATTTAAATCCATATGAGACCTTCAATCAAATAATAATAAATTAAAGTTTCAAAACTTCATTTGAAATTATAATGTCCATCTCAAGATCGTTCCTCCCGTTTTCCTATCACATATCATCTCGCTTCCGCTCCAAGCTCCTCCAACACTATATCTTACCCTTTCCTTTATCTGCAACATGAATTAACTTATATAAGCAAGAGCTTAGTAAGACACTTAAATCTCACAAATGTAAATAAACATTTTTCTTTTATCATCATAAATATAAACATCATTAAAAAATTTTTACTTTTAAAACCGTCATATATTGGGCCCGGCGTTGTACCATCATAGCGTGCTAGTCACGGAAGGGTTGGGGTAGCAAATCCCAAACCAACGGTGACAAAAGTCCGCTCACCGGACAACATCATCATCATCAAGGGTGTACAACGCCATTTTAAAACATAAAAATACATATACATGCCATATATATACTTTTTATCAAAACGTTTCATCAAAACGTCATCATAGGAGAAGTATTTTTTAAGAACATCATAACATCATCATCAACATCAAAATATATACTTCTCAAATCTTTAATTCATGTTGCAGGTGAGAGTGTACTTACCTAAACGCCTTACTTAACCTTTTCGAATTTTCCGATGGTGACGCATGATTGAGGTCTCGGGTGCTCGTCTTTAGAACCGTTCATGCCATGAATGATAAATATAACAAAATCAACAAAAGCTCATAATAATTCATCAAACGCATCCATCATATCATAACAGCACCTACAAGGCCTATTTCATCATTTAATTACATCAAAACACAAAAATTGAACAATTTCATGAAATTTCAAATTTTGATATAATCTGCCAGTCAGATCTTTATCCCTTCAAAAATTCATAAAAATTCATACAGAGCATAAAATGATCTGAAACTAATTTTAAATGAAAGTAGACATCCAGATCTTTCTAATGGTACCTAATTTGTAAAAAATGAAGACCTTTTGGACCCTCAAAAATAGTTTTGAAATTGATTTCTAAACTTTTATCGAAACTGGCAGCCGGACCTTTGCCAGTTTAAAAATCACAAAAATTTATAGATATCTTCAAATGATATAAAACTGATTCCAAATGAAAATAGACATCTACAGATTTTTAACAATATCAAATTTATTAAAAACGGAGACCGTTTGGATTTCCAAAAACAGTTTTGAAATCTGATTATTAAAATTTTACCGAGCTTGGCAGTCTGACCTCTGCCTATTTGAAAAATCATAAAAATTCACACATAACTCCAAAGGATATGAAACTTATTTCAAACGAAAATAGACATCTAGGGCTTTCCAACAATATTAAATTTGTTAAATACGAAGACCATTTGCACCCTTTAAAACTGTTTGGAATTCTTATCTTAAAATCTGGAAATTCCGTAAGCAGTGATCAAATCCGAAAATCATTAAAAGTATAAAAAAAAAATATCATCACAATGTATATGATTCATACACACACACACCCCCACAAAACAGCCCTAAGACATGTTTCTAACACATAAAATTATTCAATCATCATATCAATGAAATCATACATCAAGAAATCAAAAACCCTAATTTCGCCTTATTCACAAAATCAACCTTATCGCCATCCTTCGATCATCATTCGATAAATATTTCTCATCCTCTTTTCAAACTCACATAAAGACACTCATCAAGAAAATCATCCAATCCCTCAAAGAATCCCAAACTAAAATAAATAACAAAATCATTCTCATCATTAAACAATACCGAAACTTACCTTGAAATCCTTTGATTTTCGGTTTGGAAGAATTTAGAGGTTTGGTGGATTCTCTTCTTGTTTTTTTTTTTCCCCTCTGTGTTTGTGCGTGGGAGAGGGCTGAGAGAGCAGACAACACGAATGGGAAAGAAGGGAAAATGAGGCTAGGGAAAGGAGAGAGAGAGAGAGCATGTAAAAAGAGAAACATTCAAAATTATAACCAAATTTGTGAGTAATTTAATTCCAAATAAATTTTGGAATTAATTGAGATTAAATTCTTTGGTTTAATTGTCTTTAAATTTCTGTGGAATAGCTGTCATTAAGGTCTGAAAATGTGTGGGAGGAAAAGAAAACAACTAGGTTAACTTTTAGAATTTTCGCATTTAAAATTGCATATGGTAAACTGGTTGGTTACTAGTACATATCCGGATAGTATACTAGTCATAACTTCTTCCTCTGATATCGGATTTGCACAAATGAGTAGGCGTTGGAAATCTTATGAAAAGCTCTATAAGTTTATTTAAATTACAATATAATTTTCGACATTCAAAGATTCATAATTGAGTTGGAAATTAACATCATATAAAATATGCCTTTTTCGGATAACATACTTTCCCTTTTTTTTTTTTTTTTTTTTTAACATTAACATCATCACAAATACTACATACCATATATATATATATATATAAACCATCACACAAAATTATCAAGTCATCATAAAAAAATTCATCAATTTGGCATGAACTTGTTCTAGCACATCGAGTCCTCGTCGCGTCACCTGTGAAAAATAACTCAACATAACATTAGAATGAAGAAATTGCTATCTCATCACATATCTATGTTAATTCTAATGTTAATTTTCTAACGTTAAAGTTAGATAGCATTTGGGGCGTTACAATGCATCTCATCTAATCTGTGTCCATTGAGTCCCATTACAAGATCAAAAATTATAAGTAGAAACATCATATGTGAAATTTATCGATATAGAAATAATCGAAGACTATCATCAATAAAAAATAATCATATATTTAATTACTCATTAACGTGTCTTTTGGTGTTTGTTTTTTTTTTTTTTTTTGAACATGTATTTTGTATAAAAATCAATTTATTTTCAACAAAAATCTAGAACCCTCAAATATAACAACTTTTTTTTTTTTTTTTTCCATCATAGTTTACAAACCGTAGAACATCAATTCCTTTATGCCCCACAGACTCCCAACCATTTGAGTTCTAAACCTACATCTTTTTATCTTTTTCTTTTTGTGTCATCTCATCGTCAAGTTCACTTCAAAATCATTAAATCCATTTATTTTCTATACCTTAAGAATTTGGACTTGGGAGATTTATTTTTCTCTATTACTATATAGGATGCTTCTGGTTTTATATTACAAACGATTAATTGACAAAAAATTACTAAATTGGTATCATGACAATGTGATATTATAATTTTAAAGGTTCCTGCAATTTTACATCTTTTAATAAGTATTCTAAATGCTCAAGTACAATCCAATCCAACAAAGATGATTGATTGATAAAATGAATTTGACGGAATTTTTTGCATTTTAAAAACATTTTTTCATGATCAGATAGATGATGGATACTAACAAATTTAGTTTCAATTCTATGCACATCCCTACGTAATATATTCTCAAATGTTACTAGGGTATGATCAGCTATGGAAACGTAGGTGGATGAGACAGTGTCGGTGTTATTGGCACTTCATGTAGTGTTGTTTACAAATCAACACATTCATGGTTGATAAATAATTATAAAAATTTGTGTGCAATAATCATTTGATTTATTTAAGAAAATTTTTGAATTTCCATAAAACTGTTAATTAATTTCATTACAAATATTTTTTTTATCGTAATTTATATTTTATTAATAACACCTTGTTCGCGTTTTAAACAAACAGTAGAAGTAAGATTACATAAACATAATATTTTTTTTGAATCATGTCATGTTCGACAACAAAAATGTCATTTGAGGTATAGAGTTTCTTTTTAATCAAACATATCCTCCATAATATAACATTTTTTTAAGGAACAAAATATTGCTTTCAATATCTAGTTATGACAAATATAGGCTAGTAACTAAAGGAACGCTATGTTAGAAAAAAGAAAGAAATTGTACCAATTTCACAAATATTGCCACATCTTTTTCATTAATATTCTAACATGAAATAATAGATTATATTCCCAGATCCTTCATATTTTAACAACAAAATATAGCTTTCAATATCTTATTATACCATATATAGATAAGTACCTAATGTAATTATTTGAAATAAATAAAACAAAATCAACCAATTTTATATATTACCATACTATCTTTATTCTCACTACTATTTTATTGATATGAAAATATTTGAGTATTTAAATTTCAATAACTATTTATTGTCTCAGTATATGCATAATTTATTGATAATCTGATTTTATACACCACATAAAAGTTTAGATATCTGTTATCTAATTATACCAAATATAACTAACAGTCCAAGCATCTTCATGAAAAGAATCTATATTTACATACGTTACTAAGTGCTACAATGTCAAGTGCCTGTAAATTACCCTCAAAATTCATTCACTAATACAGATCTTAATATCTTTGTTTGACAACGGTTCAGATTACATATATATATATATATATATATATTTTCCTTCTTGGCTATTGGTTTCCATAAGAAAATTTAAATCAGGCCAAAAAAAAAAGCAATCATGGTTGAAGTGTAACAACCCGATTACGTAGGCAATTACCATACTTACTGAAATTAAATCTTAATTTTAAATACTTGAACTTACTGAAAATTTTAGAATAATTTAATTTTTTTTTAAAGAACACGATATAAAATAGACTAATCCATATGGGTAAACTTTACCGTGCAAACACATTACTTATATAACAAATTTTAAGTCATACATTGCCCATACATTTAACCGAAGTCTTTAAACATCACATATGTAGCATAATACAATATATTTAAATATATAAATACATATTTATAGTTTCAATAGAGTTTACGGAAAAATATGCGTAGTAGTATCCCACACCGCCCTCACTTGTCGCATCGTCTCCATAGCCTACTAAATTAAGCTGCAGGCATCTTACCTACAGTATGAAATATACTAACGAGCTTACGCTCAGCAAGTACAAACTTAATCTCACAAAAACATAACAAGTATCGTATAAACTTTTGCATGAACTATTAATTGTCGATTATGAATATCTTATCTTCGATCATGAACTTATTACCTTGCTTAACATGTGGGCCCTTTGTGTACATACCGGATGCACACAATCCACAGAAAGTTAGGGTTTGCAAGGTCCCTAACAATTTTAGGAATCTTGAAACATACATAATCCTCCACGATTTACGGAAAGTTGGTATGACACTTCATTTATCTTGGTTTAGTCTTACTCTTGTTACTAATTCTTGATGAGTATGCTTAAAATCATACTTTCACATGAAGTCTTTAACAAAGACTAGTTCAAGACTAAGATTCTTTAGTTGTGATCTTATTAGTCATGATGCATATGATACCTAGATATGGTATGACATAAAGATCAATAGCATAAATTAACTTGTAGTATGTTTATAAAATATGGCACTATTTTAAACTATGGTATTATCGTAAACTATGGCATAATAGTAAAGTATGGCATAGTTAAAATCATGATATTATTATAAATGGGACATTATTATAAAACATAGCATAATCAAAAGTGTGTCATAGTCGTAAAGTGTGGCATATATATGATCATGGCATATTGGTAAAAACATGACATATACATAAACTGGGCATATCATGAAACATATCATACTTGAAAATAATTTACTATTTTTCATACTGTAGGTGAGGTTTGTACTTACTAGTTGTCTTACGCTTTTGTCCTAACATACCGAAGGCAAAGCAACAGGTTATATTCCTGTTTTCAAACAGAGCATAAGAATTACTCTGCATTATTAATTAACAAACCTTAAGTAAATTTGTATTATAACATATTAGTTAAATAATTAGTCGGTCTCCAAACCGATTAATTATCTTCTTAGCTACTATTAACTCAAGTAACTTTGGTATAAAAAGAGGGTTAGATAAATTGCCCTTTATTAAAACTTAACTTGATTTTTTTTTTTTTTTTTTTTTTTGTAATTTCAGCCTATTTTTACTCTAGGTCGATAATCATCAACTTAATTAATTTTCATAAGAGTTTCTTCATATTTTATTTCTTGCCAAAAAAATGCCTTGTTTACATAGAAAATATTTTTAGTTCATCAATTTAGTATTTCTTGGCACAATACTAAAATTGTATTTTATAATACATAGTAGGTATTTAAGGTTTTAAAAATCACTTGTGAAATTCAAATGGATTTAAACCTCTTTGAAACTGTTTTCATAAAACCATAGTTCTTTTTAAAAGGGGTTATAAACCTTAAAACTGCTTTCAAAATATCCTTTTAATTTAATTGAAAATATGTGTGCAGGAACTCTTTATTTCATGCACAGTTTTGAAAATTCAGTTTTATCTTTTAATTAGTTGAGAATTTGGTAAATATTTCTTCAGAAAGTTGTTGATCTTGTCAAAATCTATCTTAACGTACTCGGTTTTTCATTCAAAAGATACTGACCGTGTACAGTTCATGGACCGACCAATTTTAAAAACTGATAAAAGGGAGGCTTTTGAAGCCTTTTTTTCAAAAAATGTTCACCATTTCCCTTTAGGATTTTCTGTATTCTACAACTTTGTAGTTATAACTTTATTTAAATTCGGTCTCTAAGAGGCTCAAAATTGAGTTGTCAGAAAACTGTCTCAACTATTCCGAAAACTGGTAGTTTATTCTTTTGTTGGTTCTGGGTTAATAAATTTCACACATACTACCTTAAACGGTCAAAGCTGTGAGCCTAAGTTATCATGCAATGTGTCGGGTTCATTCTTAAACTTCAACCATTCACTTGTCTATTTACTTGAAAAACACAATATTGATAATTTACCAACTTATCAAGTTGTGTTTTTATGTTGATCTCTAAGCCAACATACATAAAATCACCATACTTAAATATATGAGGGCATAATCACATGCACATAATCTTAAAAACTCATCTTAAACATAAAATCAAACATAAGCTTAGAGCTAGCAAATTAAGTTTACCCAAGTATAGATAAAGCATTAGAGACCATAAAATATGAAAATAAGAGAACGTGAGTGTAACACCCGAATTTCTTCGGTTCATATTTTTTAGAAATTTCGTGTAAATAATTACCGTACTCGGTATTTCATGAGGAAGTTCGTTTTAGAACTTAATTTTGTGACACGAGTTCTTAAGATTTATTAAGACTCAAAAACAAATGCTGAACTCGCAAAAGACCCTGTGAGTGAAAGAGGTCGTATTTGCACATTTCAAGACAAGTCGACGTTGACCAATAAGTCAGTTAGACCAAAACGGTCGAAAAAGTCAAACAAGAATTTTAAGATCGCAGTACAAGTGAAATTACTACTGCTAAAAACTCATTTCTTGATCAAGATGAGTTTGAATAGAATTAAAATCACCTTAGAAAAATCAAGCATACTAAGTTAGAGTTCAGGGCGAAAGGATTCGGAAAAATAAGAGAAAATTTTTCCGATCGAGTTTTCATATATCGAAATTTTTAAATGCAATGTATTTTTCGATACTGGGTATTTTAGCAACTCAGTATTAAAATTTATTGTAATGTGTTGAAATTACCACAATTTTCAAAAAGATGAACCAAACAAGCCTTTAGCTTAATTACATCACAATTAAGCTAAGGTTAGGACTTAACCCTCCACACACTTGGACCAATGAGCATGTGACACCTCATCTATGAGTGTCAACCACTCCCCCATTCCTCTCCCCCTAATGGCCGGCCAACTCAAGCCCTTTGGGCAATGGCTTGCAAAAATTTTGAGGACCACATAGCAAGATTGAACCAAATTACCTTGGAAAAGAAAGCTAGGATTTCCCCTAGCTAGAACACTTCTTTCTAGGGATTTCA
This sequence comes from Ficus carica, assembly GCA_009761775.1. NCBI lineage: Eukaryota > Viridiplantae > Streptophyta > Magnoliopsida > Rosales > Moraceae > Ficus > Ficus carica. Next base: position 4,902,278 of record CM019744.1, on the reverse strand, counting down.
AACCCCAAAAGTCAGCAGCCCTTAACCCCATTATCAGCCATACCACAATTGGCATTTCCCCTCAAAAATCGAAGAAGAGAGAGAGAGGAGAGAGAGAGAGATCAAGAGAGTTCAAGCCAACATTTGTGAGAAAACCCCCTAAGCCTTCGGTTTTCTTGTGAGTTTAAAGGAGAGATTTGTTCAAAAATTTTCCCCTCTCTTTCCCATCTTGCCCAGTGTTTGGGAGTTGAGAAAATCCAAGAAAAAAATTTCGGGTTTTGGCTAGAATCAAGGTTGAGTGCGGTGTGATCTAAGCCAGAAAAACCAACCTTTTGTGAGTTGGAGCTTAAGAAGATCCACGGAAATTTTAAGGTAATATTTTTGCGGGCATTTCTTTCTTCTTTTGCCAAGGTTGGTTGGGGGGGAAGTTAACAACTTTTGTGACTTTTTTGAAGTCCAAAACGTGCACTTTGGAGGCTTATCTCGAACCAGGATCAAGCTAGTGACAACCCCCCGGATTTTTGAGGTAAAAATCCCGAACCTTACCATAGTTTTTATTCAATTTTTGGTTTTTTTCTCAAGGGTTTTACCATGTATTTCAGCCAAAACGTTGTAAGAGCTTAAGCTCATATTTCGGTTTAGCCCTAAAAGCTTAGGTTTATTTTTATGCTTGATTTCGGTTTTTGAGGTGATTATTTTGCAGTTTGGTTGGAGATCTGCTCTATGATTTTTGTGCTAGAGATGCATGCTAGGGTTTATATTTAAGGTTTTATGTCCCTAATCTGTTTATCAAATTTCTAGATACATGTTCTAGGGTTTGTATGATGTTATGGTTGAGCTGTTGTATGTATGTTTCTCTTCAAACCCGTGAACCATGGGGTCTCGGCTTTGAGTCGAATCCGAAAAACGGGATTTAAACATTTTATGTGTATGATGGACGTTAGAGGGACGGCATGTGTTAGTAGGTCCCGCATGGGCAGTCGCGCTTAGCACGAAGCGCATGGGATGTAAAATTTGGACTACACACCAAACTGCTCTCGGGTCCAACCCGGCAGCTGCCGGAAAATTGGGATTTACAGGTCCTTAGAGGCCCAATGGGTAAAAACTAAAACACGAAAGTTATTCGTTAGGGTGGTGTTCCTAGGGGAAGCATGGACAGATTTCAAAATTAAGCTCCAATGGCCTTTGTTTTAAAAAAAAACCGAGAACTGGTCGGGGGACCACGTCAACGATTCACATGTGTTCAAACAAAAAACTGGTATCATTGAGCGAATCGAAACTGTTCAAAACATGAAAGTTTTAGATCTTTTTGAGCTACAACTTTCGTGGAAAGAAGTGTTTCCAACTTCGTTTTAGATTCTAAGTTATGAATTTTCAACAAAAGCCGTGCAGGAGCAAATATCATTGCACGGGATTTTCTAGACCAATGACTAGGAAAAACGTTTTTCTAACTTTCAAACATCATTTTAAACCGAAAACCGTTCCAAGGCGGTTTTCGATCCCCAAATGTTTTAGAAATTATTTTCAAGTGTTTGTAATTTTCAAGACACGTTTGGGTGCTATTCACCAAACTTACTTAAATAACAATAAATGAATTTTTAAACAAGTTCAAGGTTTTCAAGATTAAAATGAATAGATACTGCGTAGTAGCTGGAACATTTCCGAGTTACTAGGCCTGCCCAAGCCCGAGTTAACCTTGCGAATTAGGTTTACGTTAAGATTATGATTCTCTACATGAACCCTCTAATTAATATTTCCGTTGTGGGTTACGCCGTGTGCCCCCTTCACATGTTAGTAGAGGGACATATAATGCAATATATAATGTTGGTTTAATCCGACATTAAAACGATCTTAAAATAGAGACCTCAGTGTTACGTCCATGGGCGGAGGTGGTGACCTGCGAGTGTGCTCGGGAAAGGCAATTCGACCACGCGAAACAACGAAGACAAGGTAAGTACAACGCCGCCTACGCATAGGCTAGAGTTGATGTTTACCTAACTGTTTGCTTTTCACTGTTTAAGTGTTATTTGATGATTGTTCGCTGGTTGCAATATGCTTACTGTATGATGAATGTTTCAAATGCTAATGCCTGCTTAAAAGTGTGTTTAAGTATTGTTCTGCTTAAGTACGCCTGTCCATGCATTGATAGACATGAGATTAGGAGACATCATATAAGTATGCTCACTAATCTCAAGTGAAAGTGAAAAATGTCAAGAAAGAATACAACAGAACGTTTGAGAAAAGGCCACAAGAGCCAGTGTGTGCCCCCTGATGACGCTCGGGTCGAAAAGCTTGGGTAATTCCTCAAGCTGCGCGCGGGTTACGTGCACATCAAGTTAACGGGCCCACAAGTAAAATCAACAAGATAAGTGTGATACAAGAAAGCCAGCATAACGGACATAAACGTTCCTGCATTTCACGATAAAATGTCATGTTTAAGATGAAGAAGAAATCGATGATATGATTGCCATGTTTATGCTTTCATGTTTAAGATGCCATGTAAAAGGTTATGTATGTTTCATGAAATTGGTTCGCGGTATAGGAGTTGTACTTGCTGAGCTTTCGCTCATTGTTTGAAGTTTTTGCTGTAGGTAAACCAGCCTATTTTGAATTACTGCATGGTGGAGGGTGAAGCCGGTGGCTGTGTGAATGATGAATGGGTTGGGGTCGCAACTCAGAAGGATTTTATTATATATCTATTTGAGAAAACAGACAGTTCTTTTTTTACGATAAGTGTATGAATCTTTTCTAAGTATAATGCTTCCCGCTATTTAAAAAAAAAAAACTCCCCACTATTTCAGGCTTAAAAATGGGATAACAAAGTTAAGTTCAATCAAGTTACGTCACGTGACGGCCTGTGCAAGGCGGGTCGTCACAGTGCGCATCTGCTTACATCCCATAACTTAAAATTACAATTAAATTCACCACCCAAAACTAGTTAAAGATTTAGCTAGGGGATCATGAATATACCTTCTAGAGCTTGAAAGAGTTGATTCTAGGCTCGATGAGAGAACTCTTTGCTCTACCTCTCCACAATAAAACCGGCCACCACCCTGTTCTTTTCTAAAATTAAAGAAAATGATATTTTCTTAAACACACCTTTTGAGATGGTAGCTATTAGAGGCCTCAGACATTTAGTAAAGAAAACAAACTAAATTTTATTTTATTTCGAAAGATTTCTTTTGGATTGCTAAGGTAAATTATGCGATCTTAACAGAGTAAAACCTCAGAAAGGGGGACCTTCCTTACGTCGACTTGGATTATTTATGGGTGTCTTATTAAATAACGGTAACTGATATCAAAATAATTTAATCTTCTGAGCTACCAATAGTTAGTTTATATCTTTAGTGTATATTATGAGTTTCGTAATTAAACTATATCAATAACTGGGGAATATATTGTTATTCAATTCTCATGTAATCTGTGTCCATTTAGTCCCATTACACGTTCAAACTTTTAAGTATTAACACCGTGTGTTTTCGTTAGGCCCTAATCAAGACTATTATTTATAAAAATAATCATACATAAATATTAAATACTTTTGAACATTCTTTTGTTTTTTTTTTTTTTTTTCCCCATGTTTTTGGGTATAAAAATTAAAAAAAAAAAAAAAATTCTACCAAAATACATAACCCTCAATACAACAATTTTTTTTTCCTCATAGTTTACTAACCATGGAACATTATCCTTTACGCCCCACGGACTGCCATCCATTTGAGCCCTAAACCTACATCCTTTTTTTTTTGGTGTCATCTCATCCCGCTCCTTGGACCCATCCTCTTTTTTTCTGATTGTGGGATTTCAATGCAGTTGATGTAGACTAGAAAGGAAAGGCCTTCTACTGCCAAATCATTGAGTCCATTAATATCCTGTGTCTTAAGTTTACATTTGGTTCGTCGGTTAGAGATGAAATTTTTAAGTTGGGGTTGGTTGACTTTTCATAAACTAGTGATATTTTGTTGACTTTTTAGAATCAGACAAAAATTAAGATGATATATGACTAATTTTAGGTGGTTTTGATTATATGTTACCTATTATATTTGACAGTAACTGACTAAATTAGTATCATGAAATGTGATTTGTTGTTTTGAAGTTTCTTGCAATTTTTGCATGTTTCATAAGTTTTCTTGAATCTCAAGTACAATTCAATCATCTAATCCAATCTAATTTAATATGACGAACTGAATGATAAAAGAATTGGACTGGATTTGTTAGATTTGAAAAGATTTTTTCATGATCAGATTGGACGATAGTTACTAAAAACAAAGTTGGTTTCGATTCTATGCACACCCCTATGTAAAACATTTTAAAATGTTACTAGGGCATGATCAGTGGTAGGATCATTGGTGAGATGAGATGATGTAGGTGTTGTTGGCACTTCACGAACTATTGTTTACAAATCAACACTTCTTATTTGATAAAGTGTTATAACAATTTGGGTCAATCATTTGGTTTATTTATGAAAATATTTGAATTTCCATACAAGAGTTATTGTTGTATTTATATTTATTAACAACCCCTTGCTCGCTTTTCAACAAATTAAACAGTTGAAAGATGACTGCATTAATATAATATTTTGAATCATGTCATGGAAACAATAAAAATTTACCTTTTATTTTTATTTTTAAATGGAATGACTGAATTTCATTAATCATGAACAAACGCCATTAACAACAATACTAGAAATACAATATGGTATCTCTTCCAGCCAAAACCGCTTAAAATTAGAGCTAGAGCATGTCAGCTAGTGCGTGGGCTGCACCATTCACTAGACAAGGAATAGCACTACAAGAACCACCACCGTGCGCACCTAACAGCCAATTAGGAATGTCCTCAATAATAGGGAATTCTGGAGCTAACTTCTCTTAGTTGTTTATTTTGTGAATAACTGGGTCGAATCACTGTCTGCTGTATGAACATGAAGACCACTATCAGCCGCAAATTGTAATCCATCTCTAATCGCTAAGCACTCAGCAAGGAGAGGAGAGTAGATCCCGTGCACCTTCTTTGCAATCGCTCCCATAACAAAACCAGAAATCATCCCGCATCACAACCCCTAAACCAACAAAATCAAGCCCTGGTACAGCTAATGCGAATCAACGTTGAGCTTCAATGAACTGAGTAAGGGGCAAACCGCTTATTACTATTCTATGGGTGGCACTCGGTTCCACAAGGAGTCTTGACCTGAGCTAATTGGAACTTTGAAGCCACAAACCCGAGTCTTCTGGTTAAAGTTAGAAGCTGATTTAGTCGCCCATCATGGATGAACTTATTTCGTTCGTTACCACAAAGACCATAGCAGAGAGTAAGAAAACAGGAAAATCCTCTTTCGTCACCTGGTTCGTCATGAATAGTAGCAGATCCTTACCGCATTGGCCTCTGAATTTCGCAATGGTTGAGGCAAAAATACTTCTGTCCCACACCTCGCAGATGGCAGCACAAGAAATAAGTGCATGAAAAGTGGTTTCCTCTCCTGCACAACAAAAAATTACTTATGGGGTATAGAGTTTTTTTTTAACAAACATATCCTCTATAATACAGTAACAAAATATAATTTTTTTTTAAGGAAAGAATATTACTTTTAATATCAGTTAAACGAGTCGGCTAGTAATTAAAAGAATGCTACGTTAGAACAAAAAAAAAAAAAAAAAAATTAATTTCATATATACTGCCACATATTATTCATTATTCTACTAATATGAAATAAGTAAATCATATTCCCAAATCCTCCATATTTTAACAAACCAAATATAGCTTTTAATATCTAGTTGTGTCATATATGACAAGTACCTCTAATGCAATTATTTGAAAAACATAAAATAAAATCAACCAATTTATATGTTACTATTCATTTTTATAACCGCTATTGTATTGATACGAAAATAGTAGAGTATTTAAATTACATTAATTAACTTATTGTCTCGGTATATGCAAATTTTTGGTAATCTGATTTTATAAACCAAATAAAAGTTTGATATGTGTATCTAATATATCAAATATAACAACAATTAATATATCTTCACAAAAAGTAATAATAATTGGTTAGTTACATATGTTACTAAGCATTATCTTTTTCAAGTGCCTATAAATTACTTAAAATTCATACACAATGCAAACTAATATCTTTGTATGAAAAGGCTTCAGAATTCATATTTTTTTTTTCTTCTTGGCTAGTGATTGCCATATGAAGATTTAAATTAGATAAAATAAAATTAAAAAATAAAAAAAAGTAACCATGGTTGAACAATGCTCAAAGTTTTGTTCTGTCCTCTAGCGTTGTTCTCTATAGAGTCCAAGCTCTGCCAATAAACAAGACCAATTTTGCATCGTAGACAATTACACCTTTGGCAGATTGCCATCCCCCGGTGGTTCAGGTCACAGGTCTTCTTCCCCCGGTTCACAAGTCACAAGTTGGGAGCACAAAAGATTTACCTTTGACAGAAAGACCAGTTGAAGGTGGCGCAGATCATGGGTCTACCTCAAGATTCATCTATTTATCATCTTTTATTCCAACCAAAGGATAGGGACAATGCTAGGATCGACATCCTAAATTAAATACATATATATATCAATAATACTTTTAATCTAGTAACATTTTTATTTTATTGACTATTAAATTTATTATCATGGATTTGACTTCAAAATTTCACATACAAACTCATTCAACATATCGAGTATCAAAAATTAAAGTATGCACATGGAGGCATATGATAGAAGATATAATTGTAGAAGGAGATGAGCCTAAAACCATTTATGCTATCAGATATGGGTTTACGAGTTCCTTGTCATGCCATTTACGCCTACAAATGACCTTCTGTTATTTGATGAGTGATCTTTTACATATATACCTATATTGATCGCTTTCTTATGGTGTATCTTGATGATATTGTTGTCTATATGTGAGTCCCTGGAGGATCACTTGTCCCACCTTAGGAAAGTGCTCACTCGGTTAAGGGAGTACCAAGATATATGTAAAGATGGAAAATTGAGAGTGACTTTGCCCGAAAGGAATTATACTTTGGGCATTTAATTAGCCAAGTCCAGTGTAATACCTAAGATTTTGATAACTCTAGATTTCCTTAGAAACAAGGAACCTAAGTCTGAATCATGACTGGAATAGAATAACCGTATGGGTTTGAGTTCTCGATCAACTAGCTCCGCGACTCAACGATAGATTATTTAGTCAAGTATAAGGCGTTTTAAGGAAAACGGCATGATAAAATTTCATGATTTCATGTTGGTCAAAGTTTGATCAAGAAAGTCAAAGTTGACCAAAAAGTCAATGGGTTGACTAAGAACGGTCAAGGGTATGACTGTACAATAATAGGATAAGCCGTATGGGAAAAATACTGCGAAAACCGTCTTTACGGTTGAGATAGCATGAATAGGCTTTAAAACCACCTTAGAACACTCAAGCACACCAAGTAGGAATTAAAGACGAAAAAGGGCTCGGAAAAATAAGAAAAATTTTATACTGTCCGTTTTTACAACAGATAAATTTTAGTTAAATAAATACTGTGTATAAGTGAACACAATATTGAAAATATCTGTGTAGCTCAAAAATGGACTGTTAATGATGAGAATAGCCAAACAAGGCCTAAGGTGAATGACATCACCTTATCCTTTAATTATGACATCATAATCATTTAATTGGCTTGGAAAGAAATTTTTTTGGCTTGTTCACCAAGCATATGGCCGGCCAATTGGCCACCTCACCCTCCCTTTGTGCAATTTTTAGTTTTCATGGGGTTTTTGTGCAATTTAGCAAAGTTTTCAACCTCTATAAATAGGGGTGGTTGCTATTCATTTTATTGGAAAAATTTGGCCAAACTCTTGCCTTTTCCTTCAAGAAATCCGAAGCTTGGGGAGAGAAGAGAGCGAAAGGAAAAACAAAAATTTTCAAGGGGGTTTTGCTTAGGGAGTGTTCGGTTTTGGTGTGGATCAACCAAGGAGCCAAGAAAATTTTTTGGGTCCCTAACTAGGTTGAGCCGTGGGCAAGGGAAGGCAAGGGAGAAAGGGGAGTTGCAATTTCAAATCCTAACTTTGATCTAAGGTAACTTCGTTGAGCCCTAATCCTTTCATTAGGTTCAATTTGGAATTTTATTTGTGTTCAAGTTGGTTTTGTAAGGACATAAGTCCATTCTAATTTCTTGCCTAGTTTGGTTAGTATGTGCTTGATTTGGTAATTAAGGGTGGTTGGTTTGATTTTGTGTCTTGCTTCTTGATTTATGCTTGTTGGTTGATAGGTTGCATGCTAGATGTGAATGGTTGTGTGTCCCTGATTTTTATGGTCCAAAATGTGCCCTAGGCAGTGCATGTTTAGCTGCTAGCTTAAGGGTGAATGATGATGCTTGCTTGAGTAAGATGCAAAAGTTAAACCATGCAAACCTAGGTAGGACAGTTCGGTTTTGGTTTGCATGGACCCATTCGAGCTGCATGTGGGTGTATGTGA